>CM060414.1:149306937-150638744 GCA_030545235.1 Helianthus tuberosus | reverse complement strand
ATACATTGTGTTATTATCAAAACTTATAACACGGTGTTAATTTGGGTTATGTCCATTGCGTTTTTATCAGAACCTATAACATAATGAAGATAGTGTTATTATATATGGGTTTTCTATACATTGTGTTATAGGTTCTAGTCATTGTGTTTATTATGCTATCGATTGTGTTTTTAATCTGTTGTCCATTGTGTTTTTTGTTTTGTTGCACATTGTGTTTTGATCTGTTGTTCATTGTGTTTTAGTCTGTTGTCCATTGTGTTTTAGTTCGCTGTCCATTATGTTATACTCTGCTGTTCATTATGTCTTTTAGCTGCTGTCATCAATTGTGTTATTAGTTTGATACTCATTGTGTTTAGTCTGTTGTCAATTGTGTCTTTTATCTGTTGTCATCGATTGTGTTTTTGATCTACTTTCAATTGTGTTTTTTAGTTTAATACTCATTGTGTTTTACGTTAGATCAATTGTGTAATACGCAACTTGGTTTTATTTGGGTACTCTATACATTGTGTTATAGGTTCTGGTCATTGTGTTTATTCTGTTATCCATTGTTCATTGTGTATTAGTCTGTTGTTCATTGTGTTTTAGTCTGTTATCCATTGTGTCTTTTATTTGCTCTCACTAATTGTGTCTTTTATATGTCGTCATCAATTGTGTTTTTAGTCTACTTTCCATTGTGTTTTTAGTATGATACTCATTGTGTTTTACGTTATGTCATTGTGTCTTTTATCTGTGGTCATCGATTGTGTTTTTAGTCTACTTTCCATTGTGTTTTTAGTTTGATACTCATTGTGTTTTACGTTATGTCTATTGTGTCTTTTATCTGTTGTCATCAATTGTGTTTTTTGTCTACTTTCCATTGTGTTTTTAGTTTGAGACTAAGGGTGTTTTATGTTATGTCCATTGTGTAATACACAACTGGGTTTTTTCATTGTGTTTTACGTTATGTCCATTGTGTGATACGCAACTGAATTTTCAATTTTTTTTCTAAATATAACAATATGGTACTCATATTAAAGATAAAAAGACGCTCGATTTTATGATATAAGTTTTTTTTTAAAAACAAATGACGTAAGTTATGGACCTTTAAAAAGTAGGGGGAGATAGCATGTGAGTTGTATGTGCATAATCTTTTTATTCTCTTTGACAAAATTACCCTTCTCACTTGATTTATTTTGGGACGCTTGTCACTCTGTAGTGACTTATTACATTTCTTATTTTTATATCACTTTGTAGAATAACTCAACCCGTGATACCTCTGAAATAAAGTAAAACATAAATCAACTGTGAATCTTTAATATACGATAGAATAAATAACTTTAATAAAAAATTAGAGGAAACCGGTCATCATTAATTTAACAGTTAGATAAAAACAAATTTGAAAAAACCTATTTTATTACAACAAACTTCCAAAACAACCAATAAATACAAAAAATTAACCATCACATAAAAAACAAATCAAAAACACAACCACGACTTGATATACAAACAACACGAATATCTCAAACATAAAGGATGCCATCTTTTGTCGAAATAAAGTATTGACAAAGTAAATAAACGTGTTCTACTTGTTCACAAAATTGACTCTTACACTATTGGGTTTCATACACGGTTTTTAAAAACTTTGAAATGGATTTATCCTTTTCATACCATATCTTTAAAATGGATTTATTATAGATATGCCTTATATATTAAGCAGTGGCGGATCTAGGATTCCGACCAAGCGGTAATGTTTTATCAAATAAGCGGTAACGAAATCGAAAAAACGTCAAATTTTTCCAAAATTTACACTAAAAACGTCAAAATTTTTCCGGCCAAGCGGTAGCGGATGCCACCCCTTGGCCCATGGTAGATCCGCCCCTGATATTAAGTAGATTTATTATTTGGTTATTGTCTACTCATTTACAGCCTCTATGCATTCATTTGAAAGATCAAATTTACTATATCTTATACTAATGTTTTACTGAAATCATTAATAAATATTATTATAAATACCCTCTTATTTTAGATCTATCAGCAACAATCCGAGGAGCTGATATGTACCTTGCCAACACAGTCCACGTTATCATGCAAAATATTTAATAGTTATTTATTGTTATTTGGTCAATGTAGGTGTAGTAGTTTTCTGCATTATTTTAGGAAGTAATGGAGCACTAGAATTGTCACACCCCCAAAATCCACCTGCGGAGTATCACCGCTTGGGAGCGTGACTGACCAGGATCATGCCACCAATCATATAGAACAATGTATAAAGTAAAAGTAATTGCAATTTAATTCCAAACAATCCATATGAGAGGTGTTCCAAAACATGAGTATGTTATCAAAAAGAATCACCATAATAACGAGTGTTTTTTATCTTTAATATGAGTATGATATTGTTATATAAAAATAAAATAAAAATTTTCATTTTTACTGGGTTTTTTTTGTATTGTGTTAAAGGTTATGGTCATTGTGTCTTTCAGCTGGGTTTTTGTCCTTACGTTTTTTACTAAGGTTTCAATACATTGTGTTATTATCAAAACTTATAACACGGTGTTAATTTGGGTTATGTCCATTGCGTTTTTATCAGAACCTATAACATAATGAAGATAGTGTTATTATATATGGGTTTTCTATACATTGTGTTATAGGTTCTAGTCATTGTGTTTATTATGCTATCGATTGTGTTTTAATCTGTTGTCCATTGTGTTTTTTGTTTTGTTGCACATTGTGTTTTGATCTGTTGTTCATTGTGTTTTAGTCTGTTGTCCATTGTGTTTTAGTTCGCTGTCCATTATGTTATACTCTGCTGTTCATTATGTCTTTTAGCTGCTGTCATCAATTGTGTTATTAGTTTGATACTCATTGTGTTTAGTCTGTTGTCAATTGTGTCTTTTATCTGTTGTCATCGATTGTGTTTTTGATCTACTTTCAATTGTGTTTTTAGTTTAATACTCATTGTGTTTTACGTTAGATCAATTGTGTAATACGCAACTTGGTTTTATTTGGGTACTCTATACATTGTGTTATAGGTTCTGGTCATTGTGTTTATTCTGTTATCCATTGTTCATTGTGTATTAGTCTGTTGTTCATTGTGTTTTAGTCTGTTATCCATTGTGTCTTTTATTTGCTCTCACTAATTGTGTCTTTTATATGTCGTCATCAATTGTGTTTTTAGTCTACTTTCCATTGTGTTTTTAGTATGATACTCATTGTGTTTTACGTTATGTTCATTGTGTCTTTTATCTGTGGTCATCGATTGTGTTTTTAGTCTACTTTCCATTGTGTTTTTAGTTTGATACTCATTGTGTTTTACGTTATGTCTATTGTGTCTTTTATCTGTTGTCATCAATTGTGTTTTTTGTCTACTTTCCATTGTGTTTTTAGTTTGAGACTAAGGGTGTTTTATGTTATGTCCATTGTGTAATACACAACTGGGTTTTTTCATTGTGTTTTACGTTATGTCCATTGTGTGATACGCAACTGAATTTTCAATTTTTTTTCTAAATATAACAATATGGTACTCATATTAAAGATAAAAAGACGCTCGATTTTATGATATAAGTTTTTTTTTAAAAACAAATGACGTAAGTTATGGACCTTTAAAAAGTAGGGGGAGATAGCATGTGAGTTGTATGTGCATAATCTTTTTATTCTCTTTGACAAAATTACCCTTCTCACTTGATTTATTTTGGGACGCTTGTCACTCTGTAGTGACTTATTACATTTCTTATTTTTATATCACTTTGTAGAATAACTCAACCCGTGATACCTCTGAAATAAAGTAAAACATAAATCAACTGTGAATCTTTAATATACGATAGAATAAATAACTTTAATAAAAAATTAGAGGAAACCGGTCATCATTAATTTAACAGTTAGATAAAAACAAATTTGAAAAAACCTATTTTATTACAACAAACTTCCAAAACAACCAATAAATACAAAAAATTAACCATCACATAAAAAACAAATCAAAAACACAACCACGACTTGATATACAAACAACACGAATATCTCAAACATAAAGGATGCCATCTTTTGTCGAAATAAAGTATTGACAAAGTAAATAAACGTGTTCTACTTGTTCACAAAATTGACTCTTACACTATTGGGTTTCATACACGGTTTTTAAAAACTTTGAAATGGATTTATCCTTTTCATACCATATCTTTAAAATGGATTTATTATAGATATGCCTTATATATTAAGCAGTGGCGGATCTAGGATTCCGACCAAGCGGTAATGTTTTATCAAATAAGCGGTAACGAAATCGAAAAAACGTCAAATTTTTCCAAAATTTACACTAAAAACGTCAAAATTTTTCCGGCCAAGCGGTAGCGGATGCCACCCCTTGGCCCATGGTAGATCCGCCCCTGATATTAAGTAGATTTATTATTTGGTTATTGTCTACTCATTTACAGCCTCTATGCATTCATTTGAAAGATCAAATTTACTATATCTTATACTAATGTTTTACTGAAATCATTAATAAATATTATTATAAATACCCTCTTATTTTAGATCTATCAGCAACAATCCGAGGAGCTGATATGTACCTTGCCAACACAGTCCACGTTATCATGCAAAATATTTAATAGTTATTTATTGTTATTTGGTCAATGTAGGTGTAGTAGTTTTCTGCATTATTTTAGGAAGTAATGGAGCACTAGAATTGTCACACCCCCAAAATCCACCTGCGGAGTATCACCGCTTGGGAGCGTGACTGACCAGGATCATGCCACCAATCATATAGAACAATGTATAAAGTAAAAGTAATTGCAATTTAATTCCAAACAATCCATATGAGAGGTGTTCCAAAACATGAGTATGTTATCAAAAAGAATCACCATAATAACGAGTGTTTTTTATCTTTAATATGAGTATGATATTGTTATATAAAAATAAAATAAAAATTTTCATTTTTACTGGGTTTTTTTTGTATTGTGTTAAAGGTTATGGTCATTGTGTCTTTCAGCTGGGTTTTTGTCCTTACGTTTTTTACTAAGGTTTCAATACATTGTGTTATTATCAAAACTTATAACACGGTGTTAATTTGGGTTATGTCCATTGCGTTTTTATCAGAACCTATAACATAATGAAGATAGTGTTATTATATATGGGTTTTCTATACATTGTGTTATAGGTTCTAGTCATTGTGTTTATTATGCTATCGATTGTGTTTTAATCTGTTGTCCATTGTGTTTTTTGTTTTGTTGCACATTGTGTTTTGATCTGTTGTTCATTGTGTTTTAGTCTGTTGTCCATTGTGTTTTAGTTCGCTGTCCATTATGTTATACTCTGCTGTTCATTATGTCTTTTAGCTGCTGTCATCAATTGTGTTATTAGTTTGATACTCATTGTGTTTAGTCTGTTGTCAATTGTGTCTTTTATCTGTTGTCATCGATTGTGTTTTTGATCTACTTTCAATTGTGTTTTTAGTTTAATACTCATTGTGTTTTACGTTAGATCAATTGTGTAATACGCAACTTGGTTTTATTTGGGTACTCTATACATTGTGTTATAGGTTCTGGTCATTGTGTTTATTCTGTTATCCATTGTTCATTGTGTATTAGTCTGTTGTTCATTGTGTTTTAGTCTGTTATCCATTGTGTCTTTTATTTGCTCTCACTAATTGTGTCTTTTATATGTCGTCATCAATTGTGTTTTTAGTCTACTTTCCATTGTGTTTTTAGTATGATACTCATTGTGTTTTACGTTATGTTCATTGTGTCTTTTATCTGTGGTCATCGATTGTGTTTTTAGTCTACTTTCCATTGTGTTTTTAGTTTGATACTCATTGTGTTTTACGTTATGTCTATTGTGTCTTTTATCTGTTGTCATCAATTGTGTTTTTTGTCTACTTTCCATTGTGTTTTTAGTTTGAGACTAAGGGTGTTTTATGTTATGTCCATTGTGTAATACACAACTGGGTTTTTTCATTGTGTTTTACGTTATGTCCATTGTGTGATACGCAACTGAATTTTCAATTTTTTTTCTAAATATAACAATATGGTACTCATATTAAAGATAAAAAGACGCTCGATTTTATGATATAAGTTTTTTTTTAAAAACAAATGACGTAAGTTATGGACCTTTAAAAAGTAGGGGGAGATAGCATGTGAGTTGTATGTGCATAATCTTTTTATTCTCTTTGACAAAATTACCCTTCTCACTTGATTTATTTTGGGACGCTTGTCACTCTGTAGTGACTTATTACATTTCTTATTTTTATATCACTTTGTAGAATAACTCAACCCGTGATACCTCTGAAATAAAGTAAAACATAAATCAACTGTGAATCTTTAATATACGATAGAATAAATAACTTTAATAAAAAATTAGAGGAAACCGGTCATCATTAATTTAACAGTTAGATAAAAACAAATTTGAAAAAACCTATTTTATTACAACAAACTTCCAAAACAACCAATAAATACAAAAAATTAACCATCACATAAAAAACAAATCAAAAACACAACCACGACTTGATATACAAACAACACGAATATCTCAAACATAAAGGATGCCATCTTTTGTCGAAATAAAGTATTGACAAAGTAAATAAACGTGTTCTACTTGTTCACAAAATTGACTCTTACACTATTGGGTTTCATACACGGTTTTTAAAAACTTTGAAATGGATTTATCCTTTTCATACCATATCTTTAAAATGGATTTATTATAGATATGCCTTATATATTAAGCAGTGGCGGATCTAGGATTCCGACCAAGCGGTAATGTTTTATCAAATAAGCGGTAACGAAATCGAAAAAACGTCAAATTTTTCCAAAATTTACACTAAAAACGTCAAAATTTTTCCGGCCAAGCGGTAGCGGATGCCACCCCTTGGCCCATGGTAGATCCGCCCCTGATATTAAGTAGATTTATTATTTGGTTATTGTCTACTCATTTACAGCCTCTATGCATTCATTTGAAAGATCAAATTTACTATATCTTATACTAATGTTTTACTGAAATCATTAATAAATATTATTATAAATACCCTCTTATTTTAGATCTATCAGCAACAATCCGAGGAGCTGATATGTACCTTGCCAACACAGTCCACGTTATCATGCAAAATATTTAATAGTTATTTATTGTTATTTGGTCAATGTAGGTGTAGTAGTTTTCTGCATTATTTTAGGAAGTAATGGAGCACTAGAATTGTCACACCCCCAAAATCCACCTGCGGAGTATCACCGCTTGGGAGCGTGACTGACCAGGATCATGCCACCAATCATATAGAACAATGTATAAAGTAAAAGTAATTGCAATTTAATTCCAAACAATCCATATGAGAGGTGTTCCAAAACATGAGTATGTTATCAAAAAGAATCACCATAATAACGAGTGTTTTTTATCTTTAATATGAGTATGATATTGTTATATAAAAATAAAATAAAAATTTTCATTTTTACTGGGTTTTTTTTGTATTGTGTTAAAGGTTATGGTCATTGTGTCTTTCAGCTGGGTTTTTGTCCTTACGTTTTTTACTAAGGTTTCAATACATTGTGTTATTATCAAAACTTATAACACGGTGTTAATTTGGGTTATGTCCATTGCGTTTTTATCAGAACCTATAACATAATGAAGATAGTGTTATTATATATGGGTTTTCTATACATTGTGTTATAGGTTCTAGTCATTGTGTTTATTATGCTATCGATTGTGTTTTAATCTGTTGTCCATTGTGTTTTTTGTTTTGTTGCACATTGTGTTTTGATCTGTTGTTCATTGTGTTTTAGTCTGTTGTCCATTGTGTTTTAGTTCGCTGTCCATTATGTTATACTCTGCTGTTCATTATGTCTTTTAGCTGCTGTCATCAATTGTGTTATTAGTTTGATACTCATTGTGTTTAGTCTGTTGTCAATTGTGTCTTTTATCTGTTGTCATCGATTGTGTTTTTGATCTACTTTCAATTGTGTTTTTAGTTTAATACTCATTGTGTTTTACGTTAGATCAATTGTGTAATACGCAACTTGGTTTTATTTGGGTACTCTATACATTGTGTTATAGGTTCTGGTCATTGTGTTTATTCTGTTATCCATTGTTCATTGTGTATTAGTCTGTTGTTCATTGTGTTTTAGTCTGTTATCCATTGTGTCTTTTATTTGCTCTCACTAATTGTGTCTTTTATATGTCGTCATCAATTGTGTTTTTAGTCTACTTTCCATTGTGTTTTTAGTATGATACTCATTGTGTTTTACGTTATGTTCATTGTGTCTTTTATCTGTGGTCATCGATTGTGTTTTTAGTCTACTTTCCATTGTGTTTTTAGTTTGATACTCATTGTGTTTTACGTTATGTCTATTGTGTCTTTTATCTGTTGTCATCAATTGTGTTTTTTGTCTACTTTCCATTGTGTTTTTAGTTTGAGACTAAGGGTGTTTTATGTTATGTCCATTGTGTAATACACAACTGGGTTTTTTCATTGTGTTTTACGTTATGTCCATTGTGTGATACGCAACTGAATTTTCAATTTTTTTTCTAAATATAACAATATGGTACTCATATTAAAGATAAAAAGACGCTCGATTTTATGATATAAGTTTTTTTTTAAAAACAAATGACGTAAGTTATGGACCTTTAAAAAGTAGGGGGAGATAGCATGTGAGTTGTATGTGCATAATCTTTTTATTCTCTTTGACAAAATTACCCTTCTCACTTGATTTATTTTGGGACGCTTGTCACTCTGTAGTGACTTATTACATTTCTTATTTTTATATCACTTTGTAGAATAACTCAACCCGTGATACCTCTGAAATAAAGTAAAACATAAATCAACTGTGAATCTTTAATATACGATAGAATAAATAACTTTAATAAAAAATTAGAGGAAACCGGTCATCATTAATTTAACAGTTAGATAAAAACAAATTTGAAAAAACCTATTTTATTACAACAAACTTCCAAAACAACCAATAAATACAAAAAATTAACCATCACATAAAAAACAAATCAAAAACACAACCACGACTTGATATACAAACAACACGAATATCTCAAACATAAAGGATGCCATCTTTTGTCGAAATAAAGTATTGACAAAGTAAATAAACGTGTTCTACTTGTTCACAAAATTGACTCTTACACTATTGGGTTTCATACACGGTTTTTAAAAACTTTGAAATGGATTTATCCTTTTCATACCATATCTTTAAAATGGATTTATTATAGATATGCCTTATATATTAAGCAGTGGCGGATCTAGGATTCCGACCAAGCGGTAATGTTTTATCAAATAAGCGGTAACGAAATCGAAAAAACGTCAAATTTTTCCAAAATTTACACTAAAAACGTCAAAATTTTTCCGGCCAAGCGGTAGCGGATGCCACCCCTTGGCCCATGGTAGATCCGCCCCTGATATTAAGTAGATTTATTATTTGGTTATTGTCTACTCATTTACAGCCTCTATGCATTCATTTGAAAGATCAAATTTACTATATCTTATACTAATGTTTTACTGAAATCATTAATAAATATTATTATAAATACCCTCTTATTTTAGATCTATCAGCAACAATCCGAGGAGCTGATATGTACCTTGCCAACACAGTCCACGTTATCATGCAAAATATTTAATAGTTATTTATTGTTATTTGGTCAATGTAGGTGTAGTAGTTTTCTGCATTATTTTAGGAAGTAATGGAGCACTAGAATTGTCACACCCCCAAAATCCACCTGCGGAGTATCACCGCTTGGGAGCGTGACTGACCAGGATCATGCCACCAATCATATAGAACAATGTATAAAGTAAAAGTAATTGCAATTTAATTCCAAACAATCCATATGAGAGGTGTTCCAAAACATGAGTATGTTATCAAAAAGAATCACCATAATAACGAGTGTTTTTTATCTTTAATATGAGTATGATATTGTTATATAAAAATAAAATAAAAATTTTCATTTTTACTGGGTTTTTTTTGTATTGTGTTAAAGGTTATGGTCATTGTGTCTTTCAGCTGGGTTTTTGTCCTTACGTTTTTTACTAAGGTTTCAATACATTGTGTTATTATCAAAACTTATAACACGGTGTTAATTTGGGTTATGTCCATTGCGTTTTTATCAGAACCTATAACATAATGAAGATAGTGTTATTATATATGGGTTTTCTATACATTGTGTTATAGGTTCTAGTCATTGTGTTTATTATGCTATCGATTGTGTTTTAATCTGTTGTCCATTGTGTTTTTTGTTTTGTTGCACATTGTGTTTTGATCTGTTGTTCATTGTGTTTTAGTCTGTTGTCCATTGTGTTTTAGTTCGCTGTCCATTATGTTATACTCTGCTGTTCATTATGTCTTTTAGCTGCTGTCATCAATTGTGTTATTAGTTTGATACTCATTGTGTTTAGTCTGTTGTCAATTGTGTCTTTTATCTGTTGTCATCGATTGTGTTTTTGATCTACTTTCAATTGTGTTTTTAGTTTAATACTCATTGTGTTTTACGTTAGATCAATTGTGTAATACGCAACTTGGTTTTATTTGGGTACTCTATACATTGTGTTATAGGTTCTGGTCATTGTGTTTATTCTGTTATCCATTGTTCATTGTGTATTAGTCTGTTGTTCATTGTGTTTTAGTCTGTTATCCATTGTGTCTTTTATTTGCTCTCACTAATTGTGTCTTTTATATGTCGTCATCAATTGTGTTTTTAGTCTACTTTCCATTGTGTTTTTAGTATGATACTCATTGTGTTTTACGTTATGTTCATTGTGTCTTTTATCTGTGGTCATCGATTGTGTTTTTAGTCTACTTTCCATTGTGTTTTTAGTTTGATACTCATTGTGTTTTACGTTATGTCTATTGTGTCTTTTATCTGTTGTCATCAATTGTGTTTTTTGTCTACTTTCCATTGTGTTTTTAGTTTGAGACTAAGGGTGTTTTATGTTATGTCCATTGTGTAATACACAACTGGGTTTTTTCATTGTGTTTTACGTTATGTCCATTGTGTGATACGCAACTGAATTTTCAATTTTTTTTCTAAATATAACAATATGGTACTCATATTAAAGATAAAAAGACGCTCGATTTTATGATATAAGTTTTTTTTTAAAAACAAATGACGTAAGTTATGGACCTTTAAAAAGTAGGGGGAGATAGCATGTGAGTTGTATGTGCATAATCTTTTTATTCTCTTTGACAAAATTACCCTTCTCACTTGATTTATTTTGGGACGCTTGTCACTCTGTAGTGACTTATTACATTTCTTATTTTTATATCACTTTGTAGAATAACTCAACCCGTGATACCTCTGAAATAAAGTAAAACATAAATCAACTGTGAATCTTTAATATACGATAGAATAAATAACTTTAATAAAAAATTAGAGGAAACCGGTCATCATTAATTTAACAGTTAGATAAAAACAAATTTGAAAAAACCTATTTTATTACAACAAACTTCCAAAACAACCAATAAATACAAAAAATTAACCATCACATAAAAAACAAATCAAAAACACAACCACGACTTGATATACAAACAACACGAATATCTCAAACATAAAGGATGCCATCTTTTGTCGAAATAAAGTATTGACAAAGTAAATAAACGTGTTCTACTTGTTCACAAAATTGACTCTTACACTATTGGGTTTCATACACGGTTTTTAAAAACTTTGAAATGGATTTATCCTTTTCATACCATATCTTTAAAATGGATTTATTATAGATATGCCTTATATATTAAGCAGTGGCGGATCTAGGATTCCGACCAAGCGGTAATGTTTTATCAAATAAGCGGTAACGAAATCGAAAAAACGTCAAATTTTTCCAAAATTTACACTAAAAACGTCAAAATTTTTCCGGCCAAGCGGTAGCGGATGCCACCCCTTGGCCCATGGTAGATCCGCCCCTGATATTAAGTAGATTTATTATTTGGTTATTGTCTACTCATTTACAGCCTCTATGCATTCATTTGAAAGATCAAATTTACTATATCTTATACTAATGTTTTACTGAAATCATTAATAAATATTATTATAAATACCCTCTTATTTTAGATCTATCAGCAACAATCCGAGGAGCTGATATGTACCTTGCCAACACAGTCCACGTTATCATGCAAAATATTTAATAGTTATTTATTGTTATTTGGTCAATGTAGGTGTAGTAGTTTTCTGCATTATTTTAGGAAGTAATGGAGCACTAGAATTGTCACACCCCCAAAATCCACCTGCGGAGTATCACCGCTTGGGAGCGTGACTGACCAGGATCATGCCACCAATCATATAGAACAATGTATAAAGTAAAAGTAATTGCAATTTAATTCCAAACAATCCATATGAGAGGTGTTCCAAAACATGAGTATGTTATCAAAAAGAATCACCATAATAACGAGTGTTTTTTATCTTTAATATGAGTATGATATTGTTATATAAAAATAAAATAAAAATTTTCATTTTTACTGGGTTTTTTTTGTATTGTGTTAAAGGTTATGGTCATTGTGTCTTTCAGCTGGGTTTTTGTCCTTACGTTTTTTACTAAGGTTTCAATACATTGTGTTATTATCAAAACTTATAACACGGTGTTAATTTGGGTTATGTCCATTGCGTTTTTATCAGAACCTATAACATAATGAAGATAGTGTTATTATATATGGGTTTTCTATACATTGTGTTATAGGTTCTAGTCATTGTGTTTATTATGCTATCGATTGTGTTTTAATCTGTTGTCCATTGTGTTTTTTGTTTTGTTGCACATTGTGTTTTGATCTGTTGTTCATTGTGTTTTAGTCTGTTGTCCATTGTGTTTTAGTTCGCTGTCCATTATGTTATACTCTGCTGTTCATTATGTCTTTTAGCTGCTGTCATCAATTGTGTTATTAGTTTGATACTCATTGTGTTTAGTCTGTTGTCAATTGTGTCTTTTATCTGTTGTCATCGATTGTGTTTTTGATCTACTTTCAATTG
Source organism: Helianthus tuberosus (assembly GCA_030545235.1). Lineage (NCBI taxonomy): Eukaryota > Viridiplantae > Streptophyta > Magnoliopsida > Asterales > Asteraceae > Helianthus > Helianthus tuberosus. Next base: position 150,625,850 of record CM060414.1, on the reverse strand, counting down.
TGTTTTTAGTTTAATACTCATTGTGTTTTACGTTAGATCAATTGTGTAATACGCAACTTGGTTTTATTTGGGTACTCTATACATTGTGTTATAGGTTCTGGTCATTGTGTTTATTCTGTTATCCATTGTTCATTGTGTATTAGTCTGTTGTTCATTGTGTTTTAGTCTGTTATCCATTGTGTCTTTTATTTGCTCTCACTAATTGTGTCTTTTATATGTCGTCATCAATTGTGTTTTTAGTCTACTTTCCATTGTGTTTTTAGTATGATACTCATTGTGTTTTACGTTATGTTCATTGTGTCTTTTATCTGTGGTCATCGATTGTGTTTTTAGTCTACTTTCCATTGTGTTTTTAGTTTGATACTCATTGTGTTTTACGTTATGTCTATTGTGTCTTTTATCTGTTGTCATCAATTGTGTTTTTTGTCTACTTTCCATTGTGTTTTTAGTTTGAGACTAAGGGTGTTTTATGTTATGTCCATTGTGTAATACACAACTGGGTTTTTTCATTGTGTTTTACGTTATGTCCATTGTGTGATACGCAACTGAATTTTCAATTTTTTTTCTAAATATAACAATATGGTACTCATATTAAAGATAAAAAGACGCTCGATTTTATGATATAAGTTTTTTTTTAAAAACAAATGACGTAAGTTATGGACCTTTAAAAAGTAGGGGGAGATAGCATGTGAGTTGTATGTGCATAATCTTTTTATTCTCTTTGACAAAATTACCCTTCTCACTTGATTTATTTTGGGACGCTTGTCACTCTGTAGTGACTTATTACATTTCTTATTTTTATATCACTTTGTAGAATAACTCAACCCGTGATACCTCTGAAATAAAGTAAAACATAAATCAACTGTGAATCTTTAATATACGATAGAATAAATAACTTTAATAAAAAATTAGAGGAAACCGGTCATCATTAATTTAACAGTTAGATAAAAACAAATTTGAAAAAACCTATTTTATTACAACAAACTTCCAAAACAACCAATAAATACAAAAAATTAACCATCACATAAAAAACAAATCAAAAACACAACCACGACTTGATATACAAACAACACGAATATCTCAAACATAAAGGATGCCATCTTTTGTCGAAATAAAGTATTGACAAAGTAAATAAACGTGTTCTACTTGTTCACAAAATTGACTCTTACACTATTGGGTTTCATACACGGTTTTTAAAAACTTTGAAATGGATTTATCCTTTTCATACCATATCTTTAAAATGGATTTATTATAGATATGCCTTATATATTAAGCAGTGGCGGATCTAGGATTCCGACCAAGCGGTAATGTTTTATCAAATAAGCGGTAACGAAATCGAAAAAACGTCAAATTTTTCCAAAATTTACACTAAAAACGTCAAAATTTTTCCGGCCAAGCGGTAGCGGATGCCACCCCTTGGCCCATGGTAGATCCGCCCCTGATATTAAGTAGATTTATTATTTGGTTATTGTCTACTCATTTACAGCCTCTATGCATTCATTTGAAAGATCAAATTTACTATATCTTATACTAATGTTTTACTGAAATCATTAATAAATATTATTATAAATACCCTCTTATTTTAGATCTATCAGCAACAATCCGAGGAGCTGATATGTACCTTGCCAACACAGTCCACGTTATCATGCAAAATATTTAATAGTTATTTATTGTTATTTGGTCAATGTAGGTGTAGTAGTTTTCTGCATTATTTTAGGAAGTAATGGAGCACTAGAATTGTCACACCCCCAAAATCCACCTGCGGAGTATCACCGCTTGGGAGCGTGACTGACCAGGATCATGCCACCAATCATATAGAACAATGTATAAAGTAAAAGTAATTGCAATTTAATTCCAAACAATCCATATGAGAGGTGTTCCAAAACATGAGTATGTTATCAAAAAGAATCACCATAATAACGAGTGTTTTTTATCTTTAATATGAGTATGATATTGTTATATAAAAATAAAATAAAAATTTTCATTTTTACTGGGTTTTTTTTGTATTGTGTTAAAGGTTATGGTCATTGTGTCTTTCAGCTGGGTTTTTGTCCTTACGTTTTTTACTAAGGTTTCAATACATTGTGTTATTATCAAAACTTATAACACGGTGTTAATTTGGGTTATGTCCATTGCGTTTTTATCAGAACCTATAACATAATGAAGATAGTGTTATTATATATGGGTTTTCTATACATTGTGTTATAGGTTCTAGTCATTGTGTTTATTATGCTATCGATTGTGTTTTAATCTGTTGTCCATTGTGTTTTTTGTTTTGTTGCACATTGTGTTTTGATCTGTTGTTCATTGTGTTTTAGTCTGTTGTCCATTGTGTTTTAGTTCGCTGTCCATTATGTTATACTCTGCTGTTCATTATGTCTTTTAGCTGCTGTCATCAATTGTGTTATTAGTTTGATACTCATTGTGTTTAGTCTGTTGTCAATTGTGTCTTTTATCTGTTGTCATCGATTGTGTTTTTGATCTACTTTCAATTGTGTTTTTAGTTTAATACTCATTGTGTTTTACGTTAGATCAATTGTGTAATACGCAACTTGGTTTTATTTGGGTACTCTATACATTGTGTTATAGGTTCTGGTCATTGTGTTTATTCTGTTATCCATTGTTCATTGTGTATTAGTCTGTTGTTCATTGTGTTTTAGTCTGTTATCCATTGTGTCTTTTATTTGCTCTCACTAATTGTGTCTTTTATATGTCGTCATCAATTGTGTTTTTAGTCTACTTTCCATTGTGTTTTTAGTATGATACTCATTGTGTTTTACGTTATGTTCATTGTGTCTTTTATCTGTGGTCATCGATTGTGTTTTTAGTCTACTTTCCATTGTGTTTTTAGTTTGATACTCATTGTGTTTTACGTTATGTCTATTGTGTCTTTTATCTGTTGTCATCAATTGTGTTTTTTGTCTACTTTCCATTGTGTTTTTAGTTTGAGACTAAGGGTGTTTTATGTTATGTCCATTGTGTAATACACAACTGGGTTTTTTCATTGTGTTTTACGTTATGTCCATTGTGTGATACGCAACTGAATTTTCAATTTTTTTTCTAAATATAACAATATGGTACTCATATTAAAGATAAAAAGACGCTCGATTTTATGATATAAGTTTTTTTTTAAAAACAAATGACGTAAGTTATGGACCTTTAAAAAGTAGGGGGAGATAGCATGTGAGTTGTATGTGCATAATCTTTTTATTCTCTTTGACAAAATTACCCTTCTCACTTGATTTATTTTGGGACGCTTGTCACTCTGTAGTGACTTATTACATTTCTTATTTTTATATCACTTTGTAGAATAACTCAACCCGTGATACCTCTGAAATAAAGTAAAACATAAATCAACTGTGAATCTTTAATATACGATAGAATAAATAACTTTAATAAAAAATTAGAGGAAACCGGTCATCATTAATTTAACAGTTAGATAAAAACAAATTTGAAAAAACCTATTTTATTACAACAAACTTCCAAAACAACCAATAAATACAAAAAATTAACCATCACATAAAAAACAAATCAAAAACACAACCACGACTTGATATACAAACAACACGAATATCTCAAACATAAAGGATGCCATCTTTTGTCGAAATAAAGTATTGACAAAGTAAATAAACGTGTTCTACTTGTTCACAAAATTGACTCTTACACTATTGGGTTTCATACACGGTTTTTAAAAACTTTGAAATGGATTTATCCTTTTCATACCATATCTTTAAAATGGATTTATTATAGATATGCCTTATATATTAAGCAGTGGCGGATCTAGGATTCCGACCAAGCGGTAATGTTTTATCAAATAAGCGGTAACGAAATCGAAAAAACGTCAAATTTTTCCAAAATTTACACTAAAAACGTCAAAATTTTTCCGGCCAAGCGGTAGCGGATGCCACCCCTTGGCCCATGGTAGATCCGCCCCTGATATTAAGTAGATTTATTATTTGGTTATTGTCTACTCATTTACAGCCTCTATGCATTCATTTGAAAGATCAAATTTACTATATCTTATACTAATGTTTTACTGAAATCATTAATAAATATTATTATAAATACCCTCTTATTTTAGATCTATCAGCAACAATCCGAGGAGCTGATATGTACCTTGCCAACACAGTCCACGTTATCATGCAAAATATTTAATAGTTATTTATTGTTATTTGGTCAATGTAGGTGTAGTAGTTTTCTGCATTATTTTAGGAAGTAATGGAGCACTAGAATTGTCACACCCCCAAAATCCACCTGCGGAGTATCACCGCTTGGGAGCATGACTGACCAGGATCATGCCACCAATCATATAGAACAATGTATAAAGTAAAAGTAATTGCAATTTAATTCCAAACAATCCATATGAGAGGTGTTCCAAAACATGAGTATGTTATCAAAAAGAATCACCATAATAACGAGTGTTTTTTATCTTTAATATGAGTATGATATTGTTATATAAAAATAAAATAAAAATTTTCATTTTTACTGGGTTTTTTTTTGTATTGTGTTAAAGGTTATGGTCATTGTGTCTTTCAGCTGGGTTTTTGTCCTTACGTTTTTTACTAAGGTTTCAATACATTGTGTTATTATCAAAACTTATAACACGGTGTTAATTTGGGTTATGTCCATTGCGTTTTTATCAGAACCTATAACATAATGAAGATAGTGTTATTATATATGGGTTTTCTATACATTGTGTTATAGGTTCTAGTCATTGTGTTTATTATGCTATCGATTGTGTTTTAATCTGTTGTCCATTGTGTTTTTTGTTTTGTTGCACATTGTGTTTTGATCTGTTGTTCATTGTGTTTTAGTCTGTTGTCCATTGTGTTTTAGTTCGCTGTCCATTATGTTATACTCTGCTGTTCATTATGTCTTTTAGCTGCTGTCATCAATTGTGTTATTAGTTTGATACTCATTGTGTTTAGTCTGTTGTCAATTGTGTCTTTTATCTGTTGTCATCGATTGTGTTTTTGATCTACTTTCAATTGTGTTTTTAGTTTAATACTCATTGTGTTTTACGTTAGATCAATTGTGTAATACGCAACTTGGTTTTATTTGGGTACTCTATACATTGTGTTATAGGTTCTGGTCATTGTGTTTATTCTGTTATCCATTGTTCATTGTGTATTAGTCTGTTGTTCATTGTGTTTTAGTCTGTTATCCATTGTGTCTTTTATTTGCTCTCACTAATTGTGTCTTTTATATGTCGTCATCAATTGTGTTTTTAGTCTACTTTCCATTGTGTTTTTAGTATGATACTCATTGTGTTTTACGTTATGTTCATTGTGTCTTTTATCTGTGGTCATCGATTGTGTTTTTAGTCTACTTTCCATTGTGTTTTTAGTTTGATACTCATTGTGTTTTACGTTATGTCTATTGTGTCTTTTATCTGTTGTCATCAATTGTGTTTTTTGTCTACTTTCCATTGTGTTTTTAGTTTGAGACTAAGGGTGTTTTATGTTATGTCCATTGTGTAATACACAACTGGGTTTTTTCATTGTGTTTTACGTTATGTCCATTGTGTGATACGCAACTGAATTTTCAATTTTTTTTTCTAAATATAACAATATGGTACTCATATTAAAGATAAAAAGACGCTCGATTTTATGATATAAGTTTTTTTTTAAAAACAAATGACGTAAGTTATGGACCTTTAAAAAGTAGGGGGAGATAGCATGTGAGTTGTATGTGCATAATCTTTTTATTCTCTTTGACAAAATTACCCTTCTCACTTGATTTATTTTGGGACGCTTGTCACTCTGTAGTGACTTATTACATTTCTTATTTTTATATCACTTTGTAGAATAACTCAACCCGTGATACCTCTGAAATAAAGTAAAACATAAATCAACTGTGAATCTTTAATATACGATAGAATAAATAACTTTAATAAAAAATTAGAGGAAACCGGTCATCATTAATTTAACAGTTAGATAAAAACAAATTTGAAAAAACCTATTTTATTACAACAAACTTCCAAAACAACCAATAAATACAAAAAATTAACCATCACATAAAAAACAAATCAAAAACACAACCACGACTTGATATACAAACAACACGAATATCTCAAACATAAAGGATGCCATCTTTTGTCGAAATAAAGTATTGACAAAGTAAATAAACGTGTTCTACTTGTTCACAAAATTGACTCTTACACTATTGGGTTTCATACACGGTTTTTAAAAACTTTGAAATGGATTTATCCTTTTCATACCATATCTTTAAAATGGATTTATTATAGATATGCCTTATATATTAAGCAGTGGCGGATCTAGGATTCCGACCAAGCGGTAATGTTTTATCAAATAAGCGGTAACGAAATCGAAAAAACGTCAAATTTTTCCAAAATTTACACTAAAAACGTCAAAATTTTTCCGGCCAAGCGGTAGCGGATGCCACCCCTTGGCCCATGGTAGATCCGCCCCTGATATTAAGTAGATTTATTATTTGGTTATTGTCTACTCATTTACAGCCTCTATGCATTCATTTGAAAGATCAAATTTACTATATCTTATACTAATGTTTTACTGAAATCATTAATAAATATTATTATAAATACCCTCTTATTTTAGATCTATCAGCAACAATCCGAGGAGCTGATATGTACCTTGCCAACACAGTCCACGTTATCATGCAAAATATTTAATAGTTATTTATTGTTATTTGGTCAATGTAGGTGTAGTAGTTTTCTGCATTATTTTAGGAAGTAATGGAGCACTAGAATTGTCACACCCCCAAAATCCACCTGCGGAGTATCACCGCTTGGGAGCGTGACTGACCAGGATCATGCCACCAATCATATAGAACAATGTATAAAGTAAAAGTAATTGCAATTTAATTCCAAACAATCCATATGAGAGGTGTTCCAAAACATGAGTATGTTATCAAAAAGAATCACCATAATAACGAGTGTTTTTTATCTTTAATATGAGTATGATATTGTTATATAAAAATAAAATAAAAATTTTCATTTTTACTGGGTTTTTTTTGTATTGTGTTAAAGGTTATGGTCATTGTGTCTTTCAGCTGGGTTTTTGTCCTTACGTTTTTTACTAAGGTTTCAATACATTGTGTTATTATCAAAACTTATAACACGGTGTTAATTTGGGTTATGTCCATTGCGTTTTTATCAGAACCTATAACATAATGAAGATAGTGTTATTATATATGGGTTTTCTATACATTGTGTTATAGGTTCTAGTCATTGTGTTTATTATGCTATCGATTGTGTTTTAATCTGTTGTCCATTGTGTTTTTTGTTTTGTTGCACATTGTGTTTTGATCTGTTGTTCATTGTGTTTTAGTCTGTTGTCCATTGTGTTTTAGTTCGCTGTCCATTATGTTATACTCTGCTATTCATTATGTCTTTTAGCTGCTGTCATCAATTGTGTTATTAGTTTGATACTCATTGTGTTTAGTCTGTTGTCAATTGTGTCTTTTATCTGTTGTCATCGATTGTGTTTTTGATCTACTTTCAATTGTGTTTTTAGTTTAATACTCATTGTGTTTTACGTTAGATCAATTGTGTAATACGCAACTTGGTTTTATTTGGGTACTCTATACATTGTGTTATAGGTTCTGGTCATTGTGTTTATTCTGTTATCCATTGTTCATTGTGTATTAGTCTGTTGTTCATTGTGTTTTAGTCTGTTATCCATTGTGTCTTTTATTTGCTCTCACTAATTGTGTCTTTTATATGTCGTCATCAATTGTGTTTTTAGTCTACTTTCCATTGTGTTTTTAGTATGATACTCATTGTGTTTTACGTTATGTTCATTGTGTCTTTTATCTGTGGTCATCGATTGTGTTTTTAGTCTACTTTCCATTGTGTTTTTAGTTTGATACTCATTGTGTTTTACGTTATGTCTATTGTGTCTTTTATCTGTTGTCATCAATTGTGTTTTTTGTCTACTTTCCATTGTGTTTTTAGTTTGAGACTAAGGGTGTTTTATGTTATGTCCATTGTGTAATACACAACTGGGTTTTTTCATTGTGTTTTACGTTATGTCCATTGTGTGATACGCAACTGAATTTTCAATTTTTTTTCTAAATATAACAATATGGTACTCATATTAAAGATAAAAAGACGCTCGATTTTATGATATAAGTTTTTTTTTAAAAACAAATGACGTAAGTTATGGACCTTTAAAAAGTAGGGGGAGATAGCATGTGAGTTGTATGTGCATAATCTTTTTATTCTCTTTGACAAAATTACCCTTCTCACTTGATTTATTTTGGGACGCTTGTCACTCTGTAGTGACTTATTACATTTCTTATTTTTATATCACTTTGTAGAATAACTCAACCCGTGATACCTCTGAAATAAAGTAAAACATAAATCAACTGTGAATCTTTAATATACGATAGAATAAATAACTTTAATAAAAAATTAGAGGAAACCGGTCATCATTAATTTAACAGTTAGATAAAAACAAATTTGAAAAAACCTATTTTATTACAACAAACTTCCAAAACAACCAATAAATACAAAAAATTAACCATCACATAAAAAACAAATCAAAAACACAACCACGACTTGATATACAAACAACACGAATATCTCAAACATAAAGGATGCCATCTTTTGTCGAAATAAAGTATTGACAAAGTAAATAAACGTGTTCTACTTGTTCACAAAATTGACTCTTACACTATTGGGTTTCATACACGGTTTTTAAAAACTTTGAAATGGATTTATCCTTTTCATACCATATCTTTAAAATGGATTTATTATAGATATGCCTTATATATTAAGCAGTGGCGGATCTAGGATTCCGACCAAGCGGTAATGTTTTATCAAATAAGCGGTAACGAAATCGAAAAAACGTCAAATTTTTCCAAAATTTACACTAAAAACGTCAAAATTTTTCCGGCCAAGCGGTAGCGGATGCCACCCCTTGGCCCATGGTAGATCCGCCCCTGATATTAAGTAGATTTATTATTTGGTTATTGTCTACTCATTTACAGCCTCTATGCATTCATTTGAAAGATCAAATTTACTATATCTTATACTAATGTTTTACTGAAATCATTAATAAATATTATTATAAATACCCTCTTATTTTAGATCTATCAGCAACAATCCGAGGAGCTGATATGTACCTTGCCAACACAGTCCACGTTATCATGCAAAATATTTAATAGTTATTTATTGTTATTTGGTCAATGTAGGTGTAGTAGTTTTCTGCATTATTTTAGGAAGTAATGGAGCACTAGAATTGTCACACCCCCAAAATCCACCTGCGGAGTATCACCGCTTGGGAGCGTGACTGACCAGGATCATGCCACCAATCATATAGAACAATGTATAAAGTAAAAGTAATTGCAATTTAATTCCAAACAATCCATATGAGAGGTGTTCCAAAACATGAGTATGTTATCAAAAAGAATCACCATAATAACGAGTGTTTTTTATCTTTAATATGAGTATGATATTGTTATATAAAAATAAAATAAAAATTTTCATTTTTACTGGGTTTTTTTTGTATTGTGTTAAAGGTTATGGTCATTGTGTCTTTCAGCTGGGTTTTTGTCCTTACGTTTTTTACTAAGGTTTCAATACATTGTGTTATTATCAAAACTTATAACACGGTGTTAATTTGGGTTATGTCCATTGCGTTTTTATCAGAACCTATAACATAATGAAGATAGTGTTATTATATATGGGTTTTCTATACATTGTGTTATAGGTTCTAGTCATTGTGTTTATTATGCTATCGATTGTGTTTTAATCTGTTGTCCATTGTGTTTTTTGTTTTGTTGCACATTGTGTTTTGATCTGTTGTTCATTGTGTTTTAGTCTGTTGTCCATTGTGTTTTAGTTCGCTGTCCATTATGTTATACTCTGCTGTTCATTATGTCTTTTAGCTGCTGTCATCAATTGTGTTATTAGTTTGATACTCATTGTGTTTAGTCTGTTGTCAATTGTGTCTTTTATCTGTTGTCATCGATTGTGTTTTTGATCTACTTTCAATTGTGTTTTTAGTTTAATACTCATTGTGTTTTACGTTAGATCAATTGTGTAATACGCAACTTGGTTTTATTTGGGTACTCTATACATTGTGTTATAGGTTCTGGTCATTGTGTTTATTCTGTTATCCATTGTTCATTGTGTATTAGTCTGTTGTTCATTGTGTTTTAGTCTGTTATCCATTGTGTCTTTTATTTGCTCTCACTAATTGTGTCTTTTATATGTCGTCATCAATTGTGTTTTTAGTCTACTTTCCATTGTGTTTTTAGTATGATACTCATTGTGTTTTACGTTATGTTCATTGTGTCTTTTATCTGTGGTCATCGATTGTGTTTTTAGTCTACTTTCCATTGTGTTTTTAGTTTGATACTCATTGTGTTTTACGTTATGTCTATTGTGTCTTTTATCTGTTGTCATCAATTGTGTTTTTTGTCTACTTTCCATTGTGTTTTTAGTTTGAGACTAAGGGTGTTTTATGTTATGTCCATTGTGTAATACACAACTGGGTTTTTTCATTGTGTTTTACGTTATGTCCATTGTGTGATACGCAACTGAATTTTCAATTTTTTTTCTAAATATAACAATATGGTACTCATATTAAAGATAAAAAGACGCTCGATTTTATGATATAAGTTTTTTTTTAAAAACAAATGACGTAAGTTATGGACCTTTAAAAAGTAGGGGGAGATAGCATGTGAGTTGTATGTGCATAATCTTTTTATTCTCTTTGACAAAATTACCCTTCTCACTTGATTTATTTTGGGACGCTTGTCACTCTGTAGTGACTTATTACATTTCTTATTTTTATATCACTTTGTAGAATAACTCAACCCGTGATACCTCTGAAATAAAGTAAAACATAAATCAACTGTGAATCTTTAATATACGATAGAATAAATAACTTTAATAAAAAATTAGAGGAAACCGGTCATCATTAATTTAACAGTTAGATAAAAACAAATTTGAAAAAACCTATTTTATTACAACAAACTTCCAAAACAACCAATAAATACAAAAAATTAACCATCACATAAAAAACAAATCAAAAACACAACCACGACTTGATATACAAACAACACGAATATCTCAAACATAAAGGATGCCATCTTTTGTCGAAATAAAGTATTGACAAAGTAAATAAACGTGTTCTACTTGTTCACAAAATTGACTCTTACACTATTGGGTTTCATACACGGTTTTTAAAAACTTTGAAATGGATTTATCCTTTTCATACCATATCTTTAAAATGGATTTATTATAGATATGCCTTATATATTAAGCAGTGGCGGATCTAGGATTCCGACCAAGCGGTAATGTTTTATCAAATAAGCGGTAACGAAATCGAAAAAACGTCAAATTTTTCCAAAATTTACACTAAAAACGTCAAAATTTTTCCGGCCAAGCGGTAGCGGATGCCACCCCTTGGCCCATGGTAGATCCGCCCCTGATATTAAGTAGATTTATTATTTGGTTATTGTCTACTCATTTACAGCCTCTATGCATTCATTTGAAAGATCAAATTTACTATATCTTATACTAATGTTTTACTGAAATCATTAATAAATATTATTATAAATACCCTCTTATTTTAGATCTATCAGCAACAATCCGAGGAGCTGATATGTACCTTGCCAACACAGTCCACGTTATCATGCAAAATATTTAATAGTTATTTATTGTTATTTGGTCAATGTAGGTGTAGTAGTTTTCTGCATTATTTTAGGAAGTAATGGAGCACTAGAATTGTCACACCCCCAAAATCCACCTGCGGAGTATCACCGCTTGGGAGCGTGACTGACCAGGATCATGCCACCAATCATATAGAACAATGTATAAAGTAAAAGTAATTGCAATTTAATTCCAAACAATCCATATGAGAGGTGTTCCAAAACATGAGTATGTTATCACAGTATAGCGGAAGCGTATAATTAAACCCAACATAATAAAGTATGAAATGTCATAAAGTCTAAACAAGTATTCAAGATCCTTGCCCACAACGACTACGCCTCCCGTGCAAGCTCCATAAGTACCTAAGGTCCTGCAAGGCATGTAACAGAGGATCAACAACTAGTTGAGCGAGTTCACAGAAAGTAAATGCGTAATAGTAAGTTCGTATGTAACATGTGGCTCTACTGGGCCGATAGTACGTTCTATTAGTGGGGGCTTCCCAGGTTATATATTCCCTAGACCATTCGTAATCATAAGTATCCTTCCCAATCCGAGGATAGTAGTAAGTATAGGTTTACGCAGGTTTATGTAAGTGCCCTTCCCAACCGAGGACAGTACGTAGCGAGTACGTAGATTTAGCGCTGGCGTCCTTCCCAACCGAGGACAGTAGTACGTAGGTTTTAGCACTGGCGTCCTTCCCAATCCGAGGACGGTTGTACGTAAGTTTTACGTAGGTTTAGTGCTAGTGTCCTTCCCAATCCGAGGACAGTACGTAGGCTTTGCGTAGAATTTGGCACAGGCATCCTTCCCAACCGAGGACCGTGGTAAATAGTCTAGTGTTCATGTAAGTACAGGTAATCGTTCAATCCCATTCCCAACCCAACTGGGGAATCCCATGCCTTGGTAAGAGTGTGAACTCACCTTGGTTTGCTCGGTATGCTAAGTACGTGCTCAAGGTAAATCAATCACGTCCTAAAGTATGTACGTATGTGAAATCAGTTTGTGTTTCAAGTTGTGCACGTAAAAACAGGTAACACGTAATCACAATCATATACAAGATGGCTACACTTAACAGCAGTTAAATATTCCAGTTAACAATTAACAGAATTAACTCAGGTTACTGTACAGATTAACTGTTCGGCGAAACACACTTAATGGCGAAACACACTAGTCGACGAAACACAATATTGACGAAACACATTCAGTTTCGTCGGAACCTTGTTTGGCGAAACAGGATTCTGATTCGTCGATGACTCTTGGCGAAACACTTCTGTTTCGTCAAGAGACCTGTTTCGTCGAACAGTCAGTTACGTCGCATAGTCAGTCACGTATGAAAACCCTAATCATGCTAACAGCCGTCATCAACATCAGCAATCATGCAGGAACATTCATTCACAGAATCATTGTAACATCATCATAGCATAATCATCGGACCACTTTAACGTCTAGCATGAACCCTAGCTTACGCATACAACATATCAATTTCAGCATCACATCATCAAACCCTATCAAGATGCTAACTTGCATTCAGAATCAGATCATAATAACAACATCCAGAACCGAGTATTCAATCATATTAAGTTTCGCGCAAAACCGTTTATATCCGACTACAATATTCATATTGAAATCCATATCATCATTATCATAACAAGAACCCTAGTATTTAATATGTATTAGTTACAATCATACATCAACATATCAGAATCACATGGCACAGAAACACATTCACAGATGAACGATCAATCAAGACACATAAATCTACTAACCGAGATGATGGTTTGATCGCACAAAGGTTTCCGGTGGGTTCTAGTTCGCCGTCACAGTGAGAGAGCTCTAGGGTTTCGGTTGTGTTGATAGAAAATGTAAAGTGATGTTGTTTTTACGTAAAATACTCAAAATACGTTCTGGGCCTAGCTGGGCTACTGGGCCGGCGAAACAGACTTCTGTTTCGTCGGGATGTATATGGCGAAACATCCTGTTTCGTCGGAATGGGTTATGGCGAAACACTCTTGTGTTTCGTCGGGTTCCTAACAGTTTAAGTTTTACAAACAGTACGCAAGTTATACAATCACACATAACCATGCAACACACTAGGTTTTATCATAACACAACTATATGGTCAAAGTCAACGTGCATTTAATGCGAATAAAGAATGTCGGAAATTCGAGTTGTCACATTATCCCCAACTTGAAAGAAATTTCGTCCCGAAATTTAGCATGCAGTTACTGAGGAAAGCTAATGGTGTGACGTTGTTTACCTGAATTGTATCGCGGCTCCCCGAGCATGTTTGCGAAGATTACTGGTTTTCTTGGGGTGTCACATTATCCCCCCGTTGATTTGGAATTTCGTCCCGAAATTCTGCATTGGTGGCTTCAGCCTCAGTAGTAGTTGCATTGGTTCCGAATAACTGGGGATATTTGAGTTCCATTTGATTTTCGCGCTCCCAGGTGAACTCTGGGCCGCGGCGGGAGTTCCAACGAACTCGTACAAGAGGGATTCTCGTGTTCTTGAGGACCTTAACATCCCGGTCCATGATTTCAACAGGTTCCTCGACGAAGTTCAACCGTTCGTCGATAGTGAGTTCCTTCAAGGGAACTACGTGGGTCTCATCTGACGTACATTTCTTCAGATTCGACACGTGAAAGACATTGTGAACTGCACTGAGTTCAGGTGGTAAGTTCAATCTGTAGGCCACTTTGCCTATTTTCTCAATAACTTCGAAAGGTCCGACGTATCGTGGATTGAGTTTGCCGCGTTTGCCAAAACGAACCACACCCTTCCAGGGTGAAACTTTAAGTAGCGCTCGATCCCCAACCTGGAATTCGAGTAGTTTCCTGTCTTTATCAGCGTATATCTTCTGACGGTCCCGAGCTGCCGCCATGCGTTGTCGTATTTGAGCAATCTTTTCAGTAGTATCAACTACCATTTCTGGACCTGTGATTTGACTTTCTCCCACCTCTGCCCAACAGAGAGGTGACCGGCATTTACGCCCGTACAATGCCTCGAATGGAGCAGCTTTAATGCTGGTGTGGTAGCTGTTATTGTATGAAAATTCCACGAGTGGCAAATGTTTCTCCCAACCATTGCCAAAATCAATTACGCACGCCCGAAGCATGTCTTCTAAAGTTTGAATAGTGCGCTCAGACTGCCCATCGGTCTGAGGATGATACGCCGTGCTCATGTCTAAACGAGAGCCAAAAGATTTATGCATTGCTTGCCACAGCTCTGAAGTAAAACGTGCGTCACGATCAGAAATGATGGAGGTGGGCACTCCGTGCCTCGAGACCACTTCTTTTAAGTAAATGTCTGCTAAGGTAGAGAACTTGTCTGTTTCTTTGATAGCCAAGAAGTGAGCAGACTTTGTGAGTCGATCCACGATCACCCAAATAGTATCATTTCCACGCTGAGATCTAGGTAACCCGGTAACAAAATCCATGGAAATTTGCTCCCATTTCCATTGTGGTATCTCAGGTTGTTGGAGTGGTCCTGACGGTTTCTGATATTCTGCCTTGACTCTCGCACAAGTCAAGCATTTGCTAATGTATGTGGCTATGTGGGCCTTCATGCTAGGCCACCAGTATGTAGTCTTAATATCGTGGTACATTTTATCTGAACCAGGGTGTACCGAGTAGCGAGACTTGTGAGCTTCATCCATTACCAGCTCGCGTAAGTTGCCGTACAGTGGGACCCAAATGCGTCCTGTTACGTAATAAGCTCCATCTTCCTTCTGTTCTAAGCGTTGCCTTGAGCCGCGTAAGGCTTCTGCCCTGACGTTTTCTGGTTTCAATGCTTCCACCTGAGCATTTCTTATCTGAGAAGGAAGACTAGACTGTATAGTGAGTTGTAGAGCTCGTACGCGCTTAGGCGCGGTGTCTTTTCGACTGAGGGCGTCAGCCACAACATTGGCTTTGCCTGGGTGGTACCTGATTGAGCATTCATAGTCGTTTAGCAGTTCGACCCATCGTCGCTGTCGCATATTCAGTTCCTTCTGCTTGAATATATGTTCAAGGCTTCTGTGATCAGTGTAGATTGCACATTTGGTACCGTACAAGTAGTGTCGCCATATCTTAAGTGCAAAAACAACCGCTCCCAGCTCTAAATCATGCGTAGTGTAGTTTCGTTCGTGAATCTTAAGCTGGCGCGAAGCATAAGCAATAACTTTATCCCGCTGCATCAATACACATCCAAGACCTTGGATAGATGCGTCGCAGTAGACTACGAAATCGTCCGTGCCTTCAGGCAGTGAAAGGATAGGTGCGCTACAGAGTCTATCCTTTAAGTGTTGGAATGCTGTTTCCTATGCGTTACCCCAACGATAAACAACACCCTTCTGCGTCAACAGTGTAAGCGGCTGAGCGATCTTTGAGAAGTCTTTGATGAACCTTCTGTAGTAACCCGCCAAACCCAAGAATTGGCGTATTTCTGTCGGTGTGCGAGGTGCAGGCCAGTTCTTGATCGAATCCACCTTGGATGGATCTACATGAATCCCATCCTTGTTTACCACGTGGCCTAAGAAGTGGACTTCACGAAGCCAGAAGTCACATTTGGAAAACTTAGCGTATAGCTGTTCTGTTCGTAAAAGTTCCAGTATAAGTCGTAGGTGCTGCTCGTGTTCCTCCTGACTTTTCGAATAAATCAGAATGTCGTCGATGAAAACAATGACGAACTTGTCGAGATAGGGTTTGCACACCCTGTTCATAAGATCCATAAATACGGCAGGCGCGTTCGTTAGCCCGAATGGCATGACCATAAACTCGTAGTGACCGTAGCGTGTTCTAAACGCTGTCTTGGAGACGTCCTCATCCCGGACTCTCAGTTGGTGATATCCTGACCTTAAGTCTATTTTGGAGTAATAGCTCGACCCTTGCAGCTGGTCGAATAAATCATCTATGCGCGGAAGAGGATAACGATTCTTGATCGTCACCTTGTTGAGTTCACGGTAGTCTATACACATCCTGAACGTACCGTCTTTCTTCTTTACGAATAACACTGGAGCTCCCCAAGGCGAAGAGCTAGGACGTATAAAACCCTTTTCCAATAGTTCTTGTAGCTGCTTTGACAGTTCTTCTAATTCGGTTGGAGCCAAACGATAAGGCGCTCGAGCTATAGGTGCTGCTCCTGGAGCGAGCTCGATCTGAAATTCAACTTGACGATGAGGCGGCAACCCAGGTAATTCCTCAGGGAACACTTGAGGAAAGTCACGCACTACAGGAATATCTTCAATCTTTTTCTCTTTCTTCGAGGTATCTGTAGCGAGTGCTAGTATAGCAGTGTGCCCCTTGCGTAAACACTTCTGAGCCTTCAAAAAGGAGATGATGCCACTCACGACACCACTCTTGTCGCCTTGAACTTCGAGAGGTTCCTTGCCCGACCGAGGAATACGAATAACTTTTTCTTTGCATAGAATCTCCGCTTGTTGTTGAGATAACCAATCCATACCAATGACGACGTCAAAACTACCCAAGGTTATAGGAATGAGATCTATGGAGAAAGTCTGACCAGCGAGGATAAGATTACACCCTTTAACTATGTGTGTGGCCTCTAGGCTTTTACCGTTAGCTAATTCTACAACATGTTTGGTGTTTAAGAGAGTTGGTGCACGTTTTAACATTTCACTAGCTTTTAGAGACATGTAACTTGTATCCGCACCAGAATCAAACAGTACAGTAACATAAAAGTCGTCAAGAAGAAACTTACCCATAACCACGTTGGGATCATTCCTCGCATCACCCTGACCGATCACAAACATACGGCCTCTAGCACCATTGTTGTTATTGTCCCCACCGTTGTTGTTGTTCCCATTGCCCTGGTTGTTGTTGTTCTGGTTTCGGTTTAGCTGAGGGCAGTGTCTTTTGAAATGACCTTCGGCGCCACACTGGAAACATCCCTTGTTACCCTGTTGCTGATTTTGACGTGCTTGCTGCTGCGGCTGATTCTGATTTACAGGTTGTGGGCTCCTACAATCCTTGGCCTCATGGCCCGTCCTGAAACACCTTTGACAACGACCCCGGTTACACTGGCCATTGTGGTGCTTGTTGCAGATGTTGCACTTTGGGAGGTTCCCTCGATAACCACCCTGCTTGTGACTGCCCGAAGAGTGCTGACTAGGGCTCTGGTAGTTGTCAGTCTTTCGTTGCGGAACTTGGGGCTGAACTGAAGCTGATCCCTTGTTGGAGTCCCCCTCCCACTTTCGCTTGCTGTCACTGGGAGTAGCAGGAGTAACCGAAGTAGTAGCTGTAGGGGTAGCGTTGATGCGTTTGGGCAACCGGTTCTGCTCCACCGCTTGATCAGTGAGACGGTGAGCCAACTGAACAACCTGCTGGTAAGTGGCATGATTTGCTGAAGTCACATGACTCTGGATCTCTGGCACCAGACCCTTAAGATAAAGTTCAATACGCTTGTCCACCAGAGTAGGACACAGTAATGCAAGCTCATTCGATCTCTTTGTATACGCCTCAATTTCCGACCCTGTCATCTTGAGGTTGAAAAACTCGACCTCCAGCTTATGAATATCATCTCGACTGCAGTATTCTTCCTTGATCATCTCTTTGAAATTGTTCCATGGGGTGGCGTTAGCAGCAACCAACCCCAGTATTTGGACTTGAGCTTTCCACCATGTGAGGGCTAAACCCTCGAGGGTACCGGTAGCATATTTCACCCTGCGTGCCTCAGGGCATTCACACATCTCAAACACAGACTCCATCTTTTCAAACCAGTGCAGGAGTCCTACGGCTCCTTCAGTGCCGCTGAAAGTGGATGGACGACAGTCCATGAAAGTCTTGAAAGTGCAAACAGGTGCTTGACCTGTTGTGTAAAAGAATTAGGACAAGTTTAAACACGAAAGTGGATTTAGGAATGTAGGATCTAAGGATCCTAGTGTGAGTTGTAACTGCAGGGTATACCTCCTGCTTGTGCGGCTGCAACTGCCGTGGCAACTCGTTCGTTAATGAGGGCCGTCAACTGGTCCTGAGTCATGTTGATACGTCCAGACATGATCTTCATAGGAAAGATAACGTAAGTGAGATAGGTTCGCGAATAGTGCGATGACAGAAGAGAGTGAGCACACAAGTGTTCTCATGCAACAACAAATAGTGAGCAATGAAATCTAAGCATACCACGAGCAAAGTTCTATGTAGTTCTAGTATGTAGGCAATAAACATAAACCTTATTACCTAGGATGTCGAGTCTTGCACGTGGAGCGAGGCGTCGTTGTGGATCGTTGAGAGCACTGTTCTGGTTATAGTCTGGTTTTAATAAAATCGTTTTCCCCATATTAAAACCGAGTTCTCTATAACCAATGGCTCTGATACCAATCTGTCACACCCCCAAAATCCACCTGCGGAGTATCACCGCTTGGGAGCGTGACTGACCAGGATCATGCCACCAATCATATAGAACAATGTATAAAGTAAAAGTAATTGCAATTTAATTCCAAACAATCCATATGAGAGGTGTTCCAAAACATGAGTATGTTATCACAGTATAGCGGAAGCGTATAATTAAACCCAACATAATAAAGTATGAAATGTCATAAAGTCTAAACAAGTATTCAAGATCCTTGCCCACAACGACTACGCCTCCCGTGCAAGCTCCATAAGTACCTAAGGTCCTGCAAGGCATGTAACAGAGGATCAACAACTAGTTGAGCGAGTTCACAGAAAGTAAATGCGTAATAGTAAGTTCGTATGTAACATGTGGCTCTACTGGGCCGATAGTACGTTCTATTAGTGGGGGCTTCCCAGGTTATATATTCCCTAGACCATTCGTAATCATAAGTATCCTTCCCAATCCGAGGATAGTAGTAAGTATAGGTTTACGCAGGTTTATGTAAGTGCCCTTCCCAACCGAGGACAGTACGTAGCGAGTACGTAGATTTAGCGCTGGCGTCCTTCCCAACCGAGGACAGTAGTACGTAGGTTTTAGCACTGGCGTCCTTCCCAATCCGAGGACGGTTGTACGTAAGTTTTACGTAGGTTTAGTGCTAGTGTCCTTCCCAATCCGAGGACAGTACGTAGGCTTTGCGTAGAATTTGGCACAGGCATCCTTCCCAACCGAGGACCGTGGTAAATAGTCTAGTGTTCATGTAAGTACAGGTAATCGTTCAATCCCATTCCCAACCCAACTGGGGAATCCCATGCCTTGGTAAGAGTGTGAACTCACCTTGGTTTGCTCGGTATGCTAAGTACGTGCTCAAGGTAAATCAATCACGTCCTAAAGTATGTACGTATGTGAAATCAGTTTGTGTTTCAAGTTGTGCACGTAAAAACAGGTAACACGTAATCACAATCATATACAAGATGGCTACACTTAACAGCAGTTAAATATTCCAGTTAACAATTAACAGAATTAACTCAGGTTACTGTACAGATTAACTGTTCGGCGAAACACACTTAATGGCGAAACACACTAGTCGACGAAACACAATATTGACGAAACACATTCAGTTTCGTCGGAACCTTGTTTGGCGAAACAGGATTCTGATTCGTCGATGACTCTTGGCGAAACACTTCTGTTTCGTCAAGAGACCTGTTTCGTCGAACAGTCAGTTACGTCGCATAGTCAGTCACGTATGAAAACCCTAATCATGCTAACAGCCGTCATCAACATCAGCAATCATGCAGGAACATTCATTCACAGAATCATTGTAACATCATCATAGCATAATCATCGGACCACTTTAACGTCTAGCATGAACCCTAGCTTACGCATACAACATATCAATTTCAGCATCACATCATCAAACCCTATCAAGATGCTAACTTGCATTCAGAATCAGATCATAATAACAACATCCAGAACCGAGTATTCAATCATATTAAGTTTCGCGCAAAACCGTTTATATCCGACTACAATATTCATATTGAAATCCATATCATCATTATCATAACAAGAACCCTAGTATTTAATATGTATTAGTTACAATCATACATCAACATATCAGAATCACATGGCACAGAAACACATTCACAGATGAACGATCAATCAAGACACATAAATCTACTAACCGAGATGATGGTTTGATCGCACAAAGGTTTCCGGTGGGTTCTAGTTCGCCGTCACAGTGAGAGAGCTCTAGGGTTTCGGTTGTGTTGATAGAAAATGTAAAGTGATGTTGTTTTTACGTAAAATACTCAAAATACGTTCTGGGCCTAGCTGGGCTACTGGGCCGGCGAAACAGACTTCTGTTTCGTCGGGATGTATATGGCGAAACATCCTGTTTCGTCGGAATGGGTTATGGCGAAACACTCTTGTGTTTCGTCGGGTTCCTAACAGTTTAAGTTTTACAAACAGTACGCAAGTTATACAATCACACATAACCATGCAACACACTAGGTTTTATCATAACACAACTATATGGTCAAAGTCAACGTGCATTTAATGCGAATAAAGAATGTCGGAAATTCGAGTTGTCACATTATCCCCAACTTGAAAGAAATTTCGTCCCGAAATTTAGCATGCAGTTACTGAGGAAAGCTAATGGTGTGACGTTGTTTACCTGAATTGTATCGCGGCTCCCCGAGCATGTTTGCGAAGATTACTGGTTTTCTTGGGGTGTCACAAGAATAGTGGGTAGTTTCTTTTCATTCCCTTATTTATTGTGAGTTACAGAATTGTTATTGACATGAATGAAAAAAATATGCATTAGTCACTTCCAAAAATCTCTAAATTCTGTCAAGTTCTTATCTATTTTCTTTGGATCAATTGGTTAACGATTAAGTTCGTAACAATTGGTATCAGAGCAGCCTTGATCCACATCAATGGACGCTCAAAAATGGAACGAGTCGTTGGATAGAATCGAGTACATTATTGTCGAGATGATGGATTTTCTCAAGTACCGACATCGGTTACCCGCTACCGCCTCACCACCACCAACAACAACCATCAAACCACCATCACCAACCAGTGCACGACCACCAATAGCCACCCCAAAACCCGCAAAACCACCACAGACCAAGTCCAATTCAAGGCACGCAGATCGGTTTACGAAATTTACTAGTCCCTTCATCTGCTCACATGGATGTATTCCTGGTACCCAAGCTCCATCACATATGGTGGTTTCTAATCGTTATGCTCCGCATGGTTTGTTCGGGCATGTTGGTTTGAGTTTTATGGAAGACCCACCGGAAACTGAATGGCGCCCGCCATGGCACTCGCTTAGACGTGTCCAAATGACACCGGGGAAAACCGAGTGGCGACCGCCGTGGTGCTTCGCCAAGTCTCTTCCGATCATCCTTGAGGACAAGGATACTTCAACGGGGGTGGAATGATATGTACCTTGCCAACACAGTCCACGTTATTATGCAAAATATTTAATAGTTATTTATTGTTATTTGGTCAATGTAGGTGTAGTAGTTTTCTGCATTATTTTAGGAAGTAATGGAGCACTAGAATAGTGGGTAGTTTCTTTTCATTCCCTTATTTATTGTGAGTTACAGAATTGTTATTGACATGAATGAAAAAAATATGCATTAGTCACTTCCAAAAATCCCTAAATTCTCTCAAGTTCTTGTCTATTTTCTTTGGATCAATTGGTTAACGATTAAGTTCGTAACAATTGGTATCAGAGCAGCCTTGATCCACATCAATGGACGCTCAAAAATGGAACGAGTCGTTGGATAGAATTGAGTCCATTATTGTCGAGATGATGGATTTTCTCAAGAACCGACATCGGTTACCCGCTACCGCCTCACCACCAACAACAACAACCATCAAACCACCATCACCAACCAGTGCACGACCACCAATAGACACCCCAAAACCCGCAAAACCACCACAGACCAAGTCCAATTCAAGGCACGCAGATCGGTTTACGAAATTTACTAGTCCCTTCATCTGCTCACATGGATGTATTCCTGGTACCCAAGCTCCATCACATATGGTGGTTTCTAATCGTTATGCTCCGCATGGTTTGTTCGGGCATGTTGGTTTGAGTTTTATGGAAGACCCACCGGAAACTGAATGGCGCCCGCCATGGCACTCGCTTAGACGTGTCCAAATGACACCGGGGAAAACCGAGTGGCGACCGCCGTGGTGCTTCGCCAAGTCTCTTCCGATCATCCTTGAGGACAAGGATACTTCAACGGGGGTGGAATGATATGTACCTTGCCAACACAGTCCACGTTATTATGCAAAATATTTAATAGTTATTTATTGTTATTTGGTCAATGTAGGTGTAGTAGTTTTCTGCATTATTTTAGGAAGTAATGGAGCACTAGAATAGTGGGTAGTTTCTTTTCATTCCCTTATTTATTGTGAGTTACAGAATTGTTATTGACATGAATGAAAAAATATGCATTAGTCACTTCCAAAAATCTCTAAATTCTCTCAAGTTCTTATCTATTTTCTTTGGATCAATTGGTTAACGATTAAGTTTGTAACAGGAGCTTTATATCTGCTTAAGAGTGTCTCTTGATCCTATAAACCCATGAGTGGAAACAGTTTTAGCTTCTCTCTAATTACCATGACAATTATACATAGATAAATTTCAAAGAAGGACTAGTAGACGACCAAAAATTTATCAACAGCACCCTGTGACCGGCATCCACGGTTAAGTCTAAGAATCGGTGATAACCACAAAATGGGTAAGGGATGAATTGACGACATGTCACATGTGGTCCACGAATTGAGATCAATAGACTTTTCTCAAAATTTAACAAATTTTTCTGTATTTTTGTTCGTTGATCTTGACATGCATAATTAATAAGAAATTTTCATGTAAATGCAGTGAAGAGGTATGGTCCCAATTCCTTGCCCACATGGCGAGGACCACACCACTTTTCCATTCTATGTGGCGCTGACATCAACGATATCATCCAGAAGCTTCTGGAAAATATCAAGGTGACACCAAAGATGCTCCATCCGACATAAAGGACAACACGTGTCACCAGTCATCGGGCGCCAAGTAAGCCTGCAACGAATCAAGGAGCAGTCCGACAACACCAGTACGCCGTCTCCAAAATAGGCAAATGTACGCGCGCCATGTGTACCACTACACTGACCACAGCAGAGGAGACCAAGAGGATATTCCCCTTGGTCGGACAGCTGGCGCGTAACCACAGCTGGCACAGCTGCTCCTCCCTCCTTCACCCTCCAGCTATAAATAGGACCCTTCATCATCCAGGTTGAACGATCTTGCTCTCTATACTCTCACACTTAACACACACTGATTATTCTCCCTCAGAACAGTACTTATTCTCACGCCGGAGCCTGGTTAAAAGGGAAACCCCCATATTCCCCTCTTAACGAGACTAACGGTGTTGCTGTTTTGCAGGACCCAGGTCATTCTTACGAGTAAGAAAGGAGATTGAACCCACCGAAGGAACAACCCCACAGACTAACCTTGGTGTTAGACTGTGTTTCATCATTGGCGCCATCCGCTTTTAGCAAAAACAACTTTCATCTCTTTTCTTTTCAAAAAACACTCGTCAAAATGGCTGAACAAAACCCTTCTCACCCGGTAGATGGAGACATTTCTTCTTTTGAACTCGTTTCGGACAACGTACACGTCCAAAGGGGTCAAAGGAACGAAATTATCCAAGAAGGGCCGATGAACAACGAGTTTCCTAGTATCTTTAGGAGTGCATCCAGAGTTGTTACTCAAAACACAACTGGTGCTACTTTCCAAACTCCACCTAGGATCATCACCCAAACTACAAACGGAGCTACTTTCCAACCTCCGTCAGAGGTAGTCCAACAAACACCCCCACCAGTGCAAACACAGAGCCATGGAGCTGGCCCCTCAGCTCCATCGGACCACACACAACTGAACTTTTCTGCACTACTAGGGCTACCCGAAGGAAAAACTCTGGCTTCCTGGTATGCCGAACAAGTGGCGTCTATAAACCTTGTTTACACACAGCTCAGTGCGCAACAAGCTCTGCTTCAAGCACAAGCCAACCAGTCCGCATTTGTCACCCCACTGCAAAGGCCTTTGAGCGCTCCCATGCCTCAACAGACCAATGCATTCAATTTACGCCCTGAATCAGTACCTCCACCACACATTAGAAGGCCAAGCGCGCACGACACGCGCGATACTTACGGTGAAACATAAAGCAATTATGTGCAATACTCTCACCAACCAAAGAATCCAATACAAAGTCGTTTAGGTCCGCGCAACATAAACGACGAACTTGAAGATGACGAAGAGATGTACAAAGAAAGTACAGTGTTCAGTAGGTTACCGCCAGAGCACGAAGCATACAAACCCCGCAAGCGCGCAAGTTATGGCCCAAAAGCAGAGCACGATTACACGTTGAGCTATCGTCCAGACGACATGGATGAGAATTCAAAATTTATTAGAGAGATCGCCACGGCTGCCATCGACAAAACGAAATTGCCACACAACATGGGCAAATACAATGGGTTGACAGACCCAGACGATCACCTTCAAGGTTTTAATGGTGCCGGGGCAACTGGTGGATGGAACTTACCGACTTGGTACCATCTCTTCGCTCAAACCTTCGTCGGCGCAGCACGCGTCTGGTTTGACAGTTTTCCAGCAGGAAAAATTAAGTCATGGGTCGACTTCCGAGAGAAGTTCCTTGCACACTTCTCTCAGCAACGAAGGCATACTAGAGACCCAACCGATTGTTTAAACATATGGCGCAGAGATCATGAAAGCGTGGAAGATTTCATTACAAGATATAACAAAGAATGTTTGGAGATTGGCGATGTGGGCGAGAAGATGATGCGCGCACACTTAACGAGGGCAGTCAAGTGCGATGATCTAATCAAACGTGTAAAGGGAAGAGACGGAGGACCCAAAGATTGGGAAACCTTCATTGAAGCAGCCAAAACCATTGTGCAGTCAGACAGACAGCTGATCGGTGACGATCACCGTCAGCGCGGATACAACCATAACGACCGGAATAACAAGAAAGGCGGAAGCCAACCATGGAAAACGTCCGGTCACAGAGAAAGAAGCCCAGTAAGAGAGGATGCGCGCCACACGATCAATCAGATAGCTCACCGGAAAAAAGGTGAAAAGAGAAAATAGGGAGAAACATTGGACACCACTAACAAAGACCCCTTCCGAGGTCTTGGCCACTGAAAATCACCAGTTCAAGCCACCCTTACAAATGCGAAACAAGAGGGGTTAAGATCCCAATCTTTTCTGCGAGTTCCACAAAGACACAGGGCATTTAACTGACGACTGTTTCAGTTTAAAGCAAGAAATAGAAAGGTCCTTAAGAGATGGAAAACTCACTCATTTGGTAAAGGGCGGAAAGCGCGACTACCGCCAAATACAAAGAAGGGACGAAGGACCAGACAACAAAAAACTCCGGAAACTAGAAACCCATATGACTACAACAAGTACACCCAAGATGACTCGTGGCGTGAAAGGCAGGTTATTTTTCCGGTTGTAAGAGGAGGCCCAAGAGAAAGACGAGCCATAGTCATCTCAGGCGTGATCGGGCACTACCAAACCGATTACATTTTCATTGTAACATCTCTCATCAAAAGTCATATTTATTAAATTAATTTGACCAATAAGAAACCCTAATTGAGACACCCAAGTGATTCTGCGCAAACCCTAAAATTTTCAGAACAATCGGAATCAGGATCAGGGCCCCTAAAACTCAGGGGGGTAAAACCCTAGTCACGATTATCTTAAAATCGTGCTGTCAAAATCGAATTAATAAAATTCATCAACTCAGCAGGCCTAGTCCCACACGTGGCAACTCTATAAACGATTCATGTTCCTTGCGCACCGTAAAGGTCCTAGTCTTGCGGTGCGCAAGCTTGTCAAAAATTCAGGTATAAATAGAGGACTTTGGCAATCGAATTTGGGCACTGAAACGACGTAAAACTTCGAAATATACACGGAGTTATGTTCTGTTTATCACAATTAACACACACGGATCACTAATCGACGCCGCAATCATGGTAATAACTCAATCGCTATTACGATTCATTTTCCGATCGATCAATGTACTCAATGGATGTTTAAGTGCTGCCCACATTAGGGTGATGCTTTGTCATTAGTCGTTAATTCGATGGATGTTTAAGCATAGCACTTTGTCATTCGTTGTGAGGGTTGATCTCGTGAGTTATCGTAAATGCTGTATTAAGTTACTAACCGAATTGTGTGCCTGTTATTAAATTTAGGTTAAAAGGCTAATCAGTAGGCTAGGCTCTGCTCAAATTAAATCTGCAATGTGAGTCATTCTCTTTTTATCAAATTTCTTTCAAAAGCATGTTTATTTTCAAAGATTATAATTACAGTGATTAAGTTTATGTAATCACCAAGTTACAGCCGGTATGTGGGGTTTTGTATACATTACTTGATAACCGTCACTATTGGACAACGAGTTAGCCAATGAGTGATATGACCATAGTCACAGACACCATCGGGCGTAGAGGCTACCGATGGATGTTCGAGTGACAAGTACTGTGGGTAGTTGGTTTGATATCGGAAACATTGTAATCTCTTTTAATACTGTAAATTATAAGAACCGAGTCATTTTCATAAATAGAATGATTCACTCAGTATTTCCCGCTAACAAAACCTTTTTCAAACATGTTTCAGGTGATCTGTTGTGATCCAGGAAAAGTGCCGAGAAGCACTACAAGCTTAAGGAAGTGGCTCAGTATAAAATAAAGAAACATGTTTTGTAAAAATAAAGATTTCTCCGTGAAATCTCAATATTGTAAATTACCAGGTTTTATCCCGAATTGTGAAATAAAATAATCGGGAAATATTTCAATTTTAAAAAGATCCTGAAGAAACTTCCGCTGTTAAATAAATACCACGGGATTTCTGTCCCGCGGCTCCTGAAACGGGTCAAACCGGGTCGGGGGCCGTGACAGAAATAAGGTGGTATCAGAGCCACTGATTTAAGCCAATTAAGTATTGAGAAAATACTTAATTTTTATTAATTACTATTTTGTGATTATGTGTTTTATTATCTGACTATGTGTGTACAGTATGGGCAGATCTTTATATGCTAGCCACTGTAGCAATAAATACAAATCTTTAAAATAATCTGACTCAAAGTTTTAGCACCCGGATTACCTATCCCGGATTACCTATAGTCTAGAAACCTTACCCAGTAAATAAATAAGTAAACCTTAGTGTGTTTTAATTTTCAGTTATTTTGATAGTTACCCAGTCTGGAATAATATTTAAAGGTTTTTCTGTAAAATTTTGTTATAAATTTTAACTTAGTATTTGTGTCTTTTAAAACAGCATGAGTGACTTGTCTAACGCCCTTCAGAATTTAAATCTCTATCCAGTAAGAATAGAAGTTTCTAGAGATTTCAATAGGTATATACCAGACATAGAAGAACCTATAGAATTCAACGCTTTACCTCTCGAGAAACCCAAGCCTGAGAAAATGGAAATTGGGGAAAGCTCTAAGCAAAGTGAGGGGTTACCGTCTCAGGAAGAGCTAGATCTGATATTGACAAGCTATGATACTATTAAGCCGATTAATGAAAATGATTTTATTCATTCTCTTGAAACACAACTACCAATAAACATAGAACCACCTATTCCAAACCCTTCAATCCACTCGCAAATAGACGAATGGTTGACTAATGAAATACAGTTACAAAACAATCCCTATAAGTTTTTTTTTCCTCAGTACAATCTATAACCTTTACCAAATTCACCAATGAGTAACGAGAAAATGGATGAACTCTGCCATTTTGACAAAGAACTAGTGGATGCTGGGAATAGGATCCAAGAGATTTTGGGACAGATCTCCTGGAATTACGATAAGAGGGAACGTCGTTAGTAGAATACCAACTGACAAAAGATAGGGGGTTTATGGAACTGTAGTGGTGTTAAGTAAAAACAGTCTGTAAAATAACTACAAATAAAACTTTGTAAGATAAATAGTGTGTATTGATGCATACTATTAAATATAAATGGAAATCGAGAATCAAAAGTTTTGGCTATATTGGTGTTATGAATTCTGTATAATTGTTTTGTGTAATTGTTATTTATTTAATATTAATAAATTATATATATTATCAGATAGAAAACGCTAATAATGAACCAGTTAATGAGATTAATCAATCTGAGCAACAACCGGGGGATCAATATATGACTAGGCAGGATATAGAAAATATCGTTGCTCAAGGGATAGCCAATGCTATTCCAGCATTCGTTGCTGCTGTTAAAAATCCAATAGAACCGCAACAAATCGTTCCTAGCAAACGTATTTCTGAAGATAACTTCAGTAATAGTATAAACGGAGGTAGTAATCATGTTAATCATGATAATGAACCACGGCAAGCTCCGCTCCCTAAGAAAATGAAAGCTGCAATACCTGGTTGCACTTATAAAGAATTTCTTGCTTGTAAACCCACTGAGTTTGCAGGTAATGAAGGAGCGATTGCGGCACTGCGTTGGTTAGAGAAAACCGAGGCAGTAATTGCCATAAGTAAATGTGTTCAGGATGATCAGGTCATTTACGCGTTAAACCTTTTTAAAGAAGGGGCGCTAGAATGGTGGAACACGGTGTTACAAGCAAAAGAAAGAATGATAGCTTATGCCATGAATTGGGAAGGATTTAAGAATCTTGTAGAAAGAAAATTCTGTCCTGAGTATGAAAAAGATCAAATGGAAAATAAGTTTTTAAACCATAGAATGATGGGTGTAGATTGTCGCGGTTATACTTCAACATTCTTTGAATATGCTAGAGTGGTACCAACGCTGGCTTCGCCAGAACTGGTACTCATTTCTCGCTACATTTGGGGACTGATTAGTGAAATCTGTAACATCGTTAAAGCTGCGAGACCTCGTACGATTGACGATGCTGTGGAATTAGCCAATACCCTAACTGACGAACTGGTACGCACGCAAGATGAAAACAGGAAGAAGGAATTGGCTCAGAAAATTACCCAAGGATTTCGTATGGGTAATAATAACAGCTTCAAGAGAAGAGGAACAGGGCAATCTTCAAATCCGCCATTTTGCAGGAATTGCAGAAAGAAACATTTTGGAAGATGTAATGTAACCTGCAATTTTTGTAAAATGGTAGGACATCGTGAAGAGGAATGCAGAAAGAAAACAAGAGTCTGCTATAACTGTGGAGAAAAGGGACATTTTAGACCAGAATGTCCTAAATTGGTCAAACCAGCAGACAACAAAGCCAAGACAACCGATGGAGCTTCTAAGAAGAATGTCCGAGCCTTTCAGTTAACCACTCAGGAAGCCGAGATGATTCCAGATGTGATAGCTGGTACGTTCTTAGTTCACAACATTTACGCCAAAGTATTATTTGACTCTGGTGCAAACCAAAGTTTTATCAATACTTCATTCTGCCAAGCTCTTAATATTGCCTTAAACAACATTAGGCAGATTTTTACAGTCGAAACGGCTGATAGGAATTCAGTTAAAATAGATAAGGTTTTGCAAAATATAGAAATAGGACTTTTAGGTCATAAATTTTCTGCAAATCTGTTACCTATGAAATTAGCTGAATTCGATGTTGTGTTAGGAATGGATTGGTTAGTAGCCAACCATGCTCAAATTCTTTGTGATAAGAACTCTATAGAAATTCAGGCACCCACCGGAGAAGTAATTGTGATTACAGGAGATAAACCACGTAAGTCTATGAAGTTCATATCAGTAATGAAAGTTGCTAATTATGAACGAAAACAAGGAATAGTATATATGATTTCAGTAATCATTAGTACTAAGGGTAAAGAACTTAAGGAAATTCCTGTAGTCTCAGAATACCCAGAGGTATTCCCAGAAGAATTACCAGGATTACCACCAGATAGGGAGGTAGAATTTAGGATTCATCTAATTCCAGGAACTATACCGATAGCTAAGACACCTTATCAGTTAGCACCCACAGAAATGTTAGAACTGAAAAAGCAATTAGATGAATTACTAAGTAAATGATTCATACAACCTAGTTCATCCCCGTGGGGAGCACCTGTGTTGTTTGTTAAGAAAAAGGATGGTTCAATGAGAATGTGTATCAATTATAGAGAATTGAATAAGGTTACAATTAAGAATCGATACCCATTACCTAGGATTGATGATCTATTCGATCAACTTCAAGGAGCTAGATATTTTTCTAAGATAGATTTACTCTCCGGATATCATCAATTGAAGGTACAAGAAGAAGACATACCTAAAACTGCTTTCAGAACTAGGTATGGTCATTACGAGTTTACAGTCATGCCCTTCGGGTTAACGAATGCACCTGCCGCATTCATGGACATGATGAATAGGATCTGTAAACCGTATTTGGATAAATTTGTAATTATTTTCATAGACGATATACTTATTTATTCAAAAAGTCAGGACGAACATTGTCAGCACTTGCATGCACTCTTAACTTTGTTAAGAAAAGAAAAATTGTATGCCAAATTCTCAAAATGTGAATTTTGGTTGCAAGAAGTGCAATTTTTAGGACACATAGTGAATCATGAAGGGATTCATGTAGATCCTGCTAAAATAAAGGCAATTACCAATTGGAAGGTTCCACAAACTGCAATGGAAATTAGAAGTTTTATAGGTTTAGCTGGCTATTATAGACGGTTTATTAAGGATTTTTCCAAGATAGCTGTACCATTAACTAAGCTAACCTGTAAAACAGTTAAGTTTGAATGGGGACCTAAACAAGAAGAAGCCTTTAGGATTTTGAAACAAAAATTAACAAATGCTCCAATCTTAGCCTTACCAGAAGGAACTGAAGATTTTGAAGTATATTGTGATGCTTCAAAACTAGGATATGGATGTGTGCTTATGCAACGCAAAAAGGTGATTGCATATTCTTCAAGGCAATTGAAAAAGCACAAAGAAAATTATACGACTCATGATTTAGAATTAGGAGCCGTAATTTTTGCCCTGAAAATCTGGAGACATTATCTGTACGAAAGTAAGTTTACTGTCTATACAGATCATAAAAGTTTAAGATATATATTTGGGCAAAAAGAATTAAACATGAGACAAAGGAGATGGATGGAAATCCTAAGTGATTATGATTGTGATATTCAATATCATGAAGGAAAGGCAAATGTAGTTGCAGATGCCTTAAGTCATAAGTATCATGAAAAACAACGACGAGTTCGTACTCTTAGATTAAATCTACAGATAGATTTAAATGAACAATTAAAGAGTGTTCAGGAAACAGCAATCAAGGATGATGCTGAAGGAATGAAGGGACAAATAAAAGAATTAGAGCAGGGAGATGACGGAATTTGGAGATTCCATAAGAAAAGGATTTGGGTACCAAAACAGGGAGAATTAAGAAATAAGATCCTAGAGGAAGCCCATAAGTCAAGGTATACAATTCATCCAGGAAACAATAAGATGTACCAAGATTTAAGAAATAGCTTTTGGTGGATAGGAATGAAAAAGGATATAGCTAGATATGTTTCTAAGTGTCTTACTTGTTCACAAGTTAAGGCAGAACATCAGAAACCTTCAGGTCTACTACAACAGTTAGAAATGCCTGTATGGAAATGGGAACTCATAACAATGGATTTTGTTACTAAGTTACCTAAAACCAGAAAAGGTAATGGTGCGATTTGGGTAATTGTGGATCGATTAACCAAATCTGCTCACTTTCTACCAATGAAAGAAACCTTTAGCATGGAAAGACTAGCAAAGTTGTATGTAGATAAAGTCGTATCTCTACATGGAGTTCCACTCTCCATTGTTTCGGATAGGGATAGTCGTTTCACTTCTCACTTCTGGAAAAGTTTCCAGCAAGCAATGGGAACTCGACTAAATCTGAGTACTGCATATCATCCTCAAACAGACGGGCAAAGTGAAAGGACGATCCAAACTCTAGAAGACATGCTCCGAGCATGTGTGATAGATTTTGGTGGAAATTGGGATGATCACTTACCATTAATTGAATTCTCCTATAACAATAGTTATCATTCAAGTATTGAAACTGCCCCATTTGAAGCACTATATGGAAGAAAGTGCAGAACTCCAGTTTGTTGGGCAGAAATAGGAGAAAATCAATTGTCAGGTCCTGAAATAGTGCAAGAGACGACTGATAAGATTACTCAAATCAAGGAAAGACTGAAGACTGCTCGGGATCGCCAGAAGAGTTATGCAGACAATAGATGCAAGCCGTTAGAATTTCAAGTTGGAGACAGAGTACTGTTGAAAGTTTCTCCTTGGAAAGGAGTTGTTAGATTCGGTAAGAAAGGAAAGCTAAGTCCAAGGTACGTAGGACCATTTCCAGTGATCCAACGTATAGGACCAGTTGCTTATCGTTTACAACTACCAGAAGAGTTAGCTGGAGTACATGATGTATTTCATGTATCCAATCTCAAGAAATGTCTATCAGACGAATCTTTGGTAGTACCTCTTCAAGACATAGAGGTAAACGAAAAGTTAAAATTTGTAGAAAAACCTCTTCAGATAGAAGACAGAAAAGTGAAGTTCCTCAAGCACAAGCGACTAGTGCTAGTTAAAGTAAAGTGGGATTCAAAGAGAGGACCTGAATACACTTGGGAACTGGAATCAGAAATGAAGCGAAAGTATCCTCAATTATTCTAGTAAATCTCGAGGAAGAGATTTTATTAAGGTGGGGAGAATGTAACATCTCTCATCAAAAGTCATATTTATTAAATTAATTTGACCAATAGGAAACCCTAATTGAGTCACCCAAGTGATTCTGCGCAAACCCTAAAATTTTCAGAACAATCGGAATCAGGATCAGGGACCCTAAAACTCAGGGGGGGGGGGGGTAAAACCCTAGTCACGATTATCTTAAAATCGTGCTGTCAAAATTGAATTAATAAAATTCATCAACTCAGCAGGCCTAGTCCCACACGTGGCAACTCTATAAACGATTCATGTTCCTTGCGCACCGTAAAGGTCCTAGTCTTGCGGTGCGCAAGCTTGTCAAAAATTCAGGTATAAATAGAGGACTTTGGCAATCGAATTTGGGCACTGAAACGACGTAAAACTTCGAAATATACACGGAGTTATATTCTGTTTATCACAATTAACACACACGGATCACTAATCGACGCCCCAATCAGGGTAATAACTCAATCGCTATTACGATTCATTTTCCGATCGATCAATGTACTCAATGGATGTTTAAGTGCTGCCCACATTAGGGTGATGCTTTGTCATTAGTCGTTAATTCGATGGATGTTTAAGCATAGCACTTTGTCATTCGTTGTGAGGGTTGATCTCGTGAGTTATCGTAAATGCTGTATTAAGTTACTAACCGAATTGTGTGCCTGTTATTAAATTTAGGTTAAAAGGCTAATCAGTAGGCTAGGCTCTGCTCAAATTAAATCTGCAATGTGAGTCATTCTCTTTTTATCAAATTTCTTTCAAAAGCATGTTTATTTTCAAAGATTATAATTACAGTGATTAAGTTTATGTAATCACCAAGTTACAGCCGGTATGTGGGGTTTTGTATACATTACTTGATAACCGTCACTATTGGACAACGAGTTAGCCAATGAGTGATATGACCATAGTCACAGACACCATCGGGCGAAGAGGCTACCGATGGATGTTCGAGTGACAAGTACTGTGGGTAGTTGGTTTGATATCGGAAACATTGTAATCTCTCTTAATACTGTAAATTATAAGAACCGAGTCATTTTCATAAATAGAATGATTCACTCAGTATTTACCGCTGAAAAAACCTTTTTCAAACATGTTTCAGGTGATCTGTTGTGATCCAGGAAAAGTGCCGAGAAGCACTACAAGCTTAAGGAAGTGGCTCAGTATAAAATAAAGAAACATGTTTTGTAAAAATAAAGATTTCTCCGTGAAATCTCAATATTGTAAATTACCGGGTTTTATCCTGAATTGTGAAATAAAATAATCGGGAAATATTTCAGCTTTAAAAAGATCCTGAAGAAACTTCCGCTGTTAAATAAATACCACGGGATTTCTGTCCCGCGGCTCCTGAAATGGGTCAAACCGGGTCGGGGGCCGTGACATTCATCGACCCAGGGAGCACCACGGATATCATATATGAACAATGTTTCAATCAATTCGATTAGGAGGACAAGGCGCGCTTAGAACTAGTGGATTACCCACTCACTGGTTTCTGCAATGAAGTCGTCTTTCCTCTGGGGCAGATATCATTCCTGGTGTTACTCTCAGATGGAAGGAATTCAAGAACAGAAGATGTCACATTCATGGTGCTACCCGTGCATTCAAGACACGACATACTCTTGGGAAGAGAGTCTCAAGGAGATTTCAGTATGATTTGCTCCGGCCCACATTCAGCTGTGGGATTCCCAACGGAGACGGGGGTAGCAATAATATACGCAAGCAAAGAAGTATTAGCAATAGATGAGCTCAGACCTGCAAAGGCAAGTAAACCAGCACCACGCGCAGAAGCAGAAAAATGGGTATTGAACAGCGCATACCCGGAACAGACAGTTACCTTAGGACCTGTAATGTCCGACCTAACGCGCGCGGCGCTAAAGAAACTGTTGTTTCAAAACAAGGACGTGTTCACCTGGACACCAGCAGACATGGTGGGCGTTCTACGGCACATAGCTGAACATCGATTAAACGTCTCAGAAGAAGCAAAGCCGGTGGTGCATGCCAAGCGCCACTTGGGAGACATAAAACACGATGCCATGAAAGAGCAGGTAATGGAGCTGTTAAATGCGGGGATCATCAGAGAAGTCAGATACCAAACATGGGTAGCAAGCCCAGTGATGGTCCAAAAGAACAACGGTAGCTGGAGAATGTGCGTAGATTACAAGGATCTGAACAAGGCATGTCCGCGCGACTGTTACGCCTTACCAGACATTGATGAAAAGATTGATTCGCTAGCAACATTCCGATGGAAATGTTTCCTTGATTGTTACAAGGGGTACCACCAGGTACAGATGGCTGTGCAAGAAGAAGACAAAACCGCGTTCCGCACGCCGACAGGGCTATACTGCTACACCAAAATGCCTTTCGGTTTAAAGAATGCGGGCGCGACTTATCAGAGGCTCATGAACGAAACTTTCCACGATGCTATCGGCAAGTACATCGAAGTGTATATGGACGATCTAGTCATTATGAGCAAAGAAGAGAGTACAATGCTAATGAACATCCAGAAAACATTCGACACCTTGCGCGGGGTAAGTATCAAGCTAAACCCAGCGAAATGCTCTTTCGGCATGGAAGAGGGGAAATTCCTGTGTTTCATCGTCACAAAAGATGGCTTCAAAGTGAATCCTGATAAAATACAAGCAATTGAACGCATGCCTTCACCTTCGACGATCAAGGAGATGCAAAAATTGGCAGGCCGGTTGGCAGCACTTAACCGTTTCCTGGCCAATCACGCAGCCAAATCTTTCCCGTTCATCAAAACTCTCCGAAATTGCATGAAGAAAAGCCAATTTCAGTGGACTCCAGGGGCCGAGAGCGCATTATGCGAGATGAAAGATTGCCTCATCAACTTGCCAACATTAACTGCACCAGTCAAGGGAGAGCCCCTGGTGCTCTACTTATCAGCCTCCGACAGAGCAGTAGGAGCAGTGTTACTTGTTGATCGTCAAGGTGTTCAAACACCAGTTTACTATGTGTCACGAACCTTGACTGACCCTAAAACCCGGTATGCCATTATGGAGAAACTAGTACTCGCACTGATCCATGCATCAAGATGGCTGCGCAGGTACTTTGCCAACCACGTCATTCACGTGCTAACAAACTACAATATTGGCAACATCCTCGCAAGGCCAGAAATTTCAGGGAGACTAGCAAAGTGGGCAATAGAGCTCGGGGGCCATAATGTGGTTTTCAGGCCAAGACCGACAATTAAGGGCCAAGTACTCGCAGACTTCATGACAGAGGTACCGGATGACAAGGATCGGGAATGTAAAGCAATGGAAAAAGCCGAAAAACAGCAAGAAGAAGAACCATGGTTGTTATACACAGACGTCGCGTCTAACGAAGACGGTGCAGGTGCTGGGCTTCGGCTGGTGAGCCCTGACAAACATGAATTCACCTACGCCATACGTCTGGATTTTATGCCCTGACAAACATGAATTCACCTACGCCATACGAGGCAAAGGCACTTGCATCAACCACTGCCACGGTCGTCAAAAAATTCATATGGGAACAAATCATATGCCGTTTCGGATTACCACTCAAGATCATCACTGACAACGGAACGAACTTTGCCGAAGAAAATCTTCAACAGTGGTTTAAAGAATTACACATTGAGCACACCTTCTCCTCGGTTGCGCACCCGTAGGGGAATGGTCAAGTTGAAGCCGTCAATAAGAGTATCGTCGACAGAATCAAGGCAAGGTTGGGAGAAAAAAGGAGAGGTTGGGTAGACGAACTGCCCAGCATCTTGTGGGCCCACAGGACGATGCCCAAGACAAGCAACGGAGAAACACCGTTTAGCTTAGTTTACGGGTCCGAGGCAATAATACCAGCGGAGATAGGATTGCCGTCACCACGAATGCTCTCAATGAACCTGATCAACAACGAAGAAGAAAGGAGGATCGACCTTGACCTCCTAGAAGAAAGGAGAGAAATGGCGGCAATAAATGAAGCAAAGTACAAAATGAAGCTGGAAAAGTATTACAACTCCAAAGTCCGAGTCTGCACCTTCAACCCGGGAGAATACGTCCTTAGAGACAATGAGGCCTCAAATGTTGAAAAACCCGGAAAATTGGCCCCCAAGTGGGAAGGTCCGTATGTTATCGACACAGTACTCGGAAAGGGAGCCTACAAGCTGCGCACCATTGACAACAAGGAGGTTCCACGAACTTGGAACGCTCAACAGCTGAGAAAGTGTTACTTGTAAAAAGATAATGTAATCGCAACGGCTGAAGAGCCAACTCATTTATAGTAATACAAGAAGTGTTCGGCTATCTATCATGCAAATTTCTTTGTCACAATTGCATATATTACTTTGGGCATACACGAAAACATCAATGGCTCGACCATTAGGAAACGTTGTAGACCTCCAAGGCATGTCACAAACAAAGTGCACAGCCGGGTCGAATACACAACTAAAGCCTAACAAACGCCAAATAAATACTTCGTGCCCACATAAACACGAAAGCATCGAACACAGGACTAATAAACATTGTAAGCACCCCCAAGGCTACACACAGCTGGGTCCACACAATAACCTGTAATTCGATCATTTCATATTCACGAACCAACCTGCGCGCATAAACGACAGAATGAAACGTTGTAATAAACACAACACAACCTGTCAGCACCATCATTCATTCGTGATACCTAAATCAAAGTAATTATACATGCACATATTATGACGTTAACAAAATTTGCAATAAAACAAAGGCGACTATCAGCATAACAAATACCAAGCTTAGTCAAATTGTTCAGAAGCACGACAGATAAGCAAAAATTAAAATTGTTCACAAACTTGTCAAATTATTACAAGGCCATCCAAGGCCATACGCGTCACGCAGGCCGGAAGCCTCATTCCGGAATACTGGAACCAGCACCTCCAGCCGCACGATCCTCATCTCCAAGAGCTTTTTTCAACAAGGCGACACCATCAGACCTTCGGGCCAATTTCTGGGCAGCCTTAACAACAGCAAAATCTAAAGACACGAACTCGTGCCTTTTTGCGGTATAGGCAGCACTACAATCCTCTTTCCATAACTCGAAGTGATGCTCTTTCTCATTATTAAGAGCCGCCGCCCTACCCTCGTTGTAACCATCCTTGCGCCCGCTATTATAACCAGCTTGCCCCAAATCAAACATATAGTTGGCAAGTTCGTGGGAGTTCACTATGCGATCAGCAATCTGCGAAGAAACACACAAATAAGAGAAACAGTCCACGAAAATCAAAAAATAAAATAAAGTAAGTTACCAGGGGCACCACACGCGAAAGCAACCACTTGCAATCGGCCGATGTTTCCTCAGCAAGGACTTCAGAGGCCTTGCATTCAACAGTTTTCTCCTGAAGAAGACGTTCAGCAGCCTCATACTGTCTCGCAAGGTCTTCCAGTTTAGCAATACGCTCAACATACTCTTTTTCCTTCTGTTCAAACGCAACACGCGCCTTCTGCGCTTCTGATGTGTTCAAAATGTAACATATTAATTTCATCAAATGAGGCATAAAACTAACCCTTTTTTAGTACTAATGTTGGAAAAAGTGTGCTTTTGTCTTCCTTTTGTATTTTCAGGATTAAATGAGCTCAAATTAACAAAAGAAGCAAAAAGACATCAAAATCTAACATAAATACAAGAAAAAGGACAAGACGTGACATGCCCGACCCCACAACAGCATCTTCCCAAGCAAAACAAGAGATCAGAAGCCTGAACACGCCCCGTGCTCAGCCAGCACGGGGGCGTGCCCAAGTGTCAGCAGAAAAGACAAAGTGGTAGAAGCTTCTATTGCCCACCACGGGGCCGTGCTCAGCGGACACGGGGCCGTGGTCAACTATAAGATTCGCACAATCCAGGCAAATCTTCATAGTACAAAGATTCTTCTGCACACGGGGTCGTGCTCAGCGGACACGGGGGCGTGGTCAACTAATAAGACAAAGCTGCATTAAATGAAGAAAGAGAGGATGTGGACACGGGGGGGTGCCCGACCTTCTGTTCAGCCTATAAATAGAAGTGCTTGGCTCAAGCTCAAACCATCCCTTGGCACACCACCTCTCTCACACTTCACCCACCACCCACCACCACCATAACACCATCATCCACCACCATCATCCATTGTCCATCGTAGAGTGTGTGAGTCGTCTTGGGATCCAAGATTGATCGTAAGAGTTCTTGACAATCAAGGCCATGTTTGCCTAAGTCTCTTACATCACTTGGTGAAGACAAAGTGTCTAGTGTAATGCTTTTTATTTCTAATCTTTTGCACTTTTTATTTGGTTTCGTATTAATGACTTTAATAACTAGTTGCTTATGTTGAAGGTGATCTTTCTTTATCGTTTGTCCGTGGTGTCTTGAAATTATTTTACTGTCTATATAAAATAAAAGATTTTCACCATTCATATCTCCACGGTCTATATGGAGGTATGTTGGCTACCTGGTCGGGGGTTAAGGGAACGGTTTGGTAAAGGTCTTGCTATTGTTCAGCGTTTAGAGGTCCTGCAATGGACCTGGGTCAAATTTAGTAGGACCTCCTTCAATACTTCACGGTATTGGATGGCGGGGGTCCAAACTCTTTGATCCCCTCATAAGTTAACTACTATTAATACTATAACCCGGCTATTTAGGACTGTATCCCTGCTGACTCAGACTACTTAGTCGAGGGTAACGTCACTTCCAAAAGAGGGGCCTACCATAATATTGCATTAATAACTTAATTAATTATCTTCTAATAATCCACCCTTTTAGGATTGTATCCTTGCTGACTCAAACTACTGGGGTGAGGGTAACGTCACCTTCAAAAGAGGGGCCTACTACAATAACTAAGATAATCTCTTAAATATGTGCAAAAGTGCGGAAATAATCAAAGGTTACACTAGATACGAGTCGGAACCAAGTGATTCATCTTGTCTATCTGTTTTTATTTTTATTTTCAGCATTTTAGCTAGTTTTTATTTTTCTTAGTTTAAAACATTTTTCTAAACTTTTTATTTTGATTAGACGTTGAGGATAAACCGGTACTAAAAGCTCTTGTGTCCTTGGACGACCTCGGTATCTTACCAACACTATACTACGCTCACGATGGGTGCACTTGCCCATATGTGTGTTTAGTGTTAGTGAAATATCGTGTTTTATAAATTTAAAACTTGGCTAAAAATAAGTGTTAAAGGGGCTTAAAATATACACCTAATATATATAACAATTCACACGCATCAGCTTCCTCAGCAAGCTCTGTCTTCTCACCAGACAAACGCACAATACCATCACGTTGAGTCTTCAGCTCGACATTGGTACGCTCACACGCAGCTTCCCAATTTTTCTGCTTGTCAGCATTGATTTGCTTCTCTCGGGCAAGTTTCTCTTCCGCGTCAGATACCCTCCACATCAACCCTTTCTTCTCAACATTGAATTTTTCTCTCTCTTCCGCGAATAGCTTCTTCTCATTCTCAAACTCAACAGTGTCCTCCCCCATCAGCTTCCACTCACGAACAATCTCCTGAGAAGTGGACCAGAAGTTAACCGGCGGCGCCTCTTCTGAAATAACCTTTCAGCTGGAGGGAGAGACAGAGAGAAAAACTCATGACAATTTTCAAGATCATTCATCCGGGAGCCCTGGGTCAAACACCAGTGAGGAACATGGGGCAAATCATCACAGGCCGAGTTGTGAGTATCCCAGGACCCAGCCCGAGCATGCTCAAAATCAGGACTCCGAACCACTCCGGAAGTTGCACTACCACCACCACCTGGTGGGCGTTTGGTATATACCGTTTGACGCGGAGTGGTCTCACTTGTCTCCACCTCGACTTCAATATTCTTGCCACAATCACCACCTGTATCACCGCCACGAGCACCAGCACCACCTGTATCACCGCCACCCTCCCCAACCTGCTCAACATTCACGACATCTTCTTTCCTCTTCTCACCAGAGGTTTTGTGAGGAGGAGACAACCCAAATGTCCTCGAAGGCGGAGAGGCAGGGGGAGTAATTTTGGAAATATCAATCTTGTGTGCAGTCTTGGCTGGTTTGGCACCTGCTCCAAAACGAGCAACACATTCAGAGCAAAGAATGGAAAGCAAGCAAAAACAAAAAGACAAACTGGAAACTGATAAAACGAATACCAGAAGCCTCAAAAATCTTCTGCAACAAATTCCCAGTTTTCTCAGTAAAAATACCCATGTCAACCTTCGACTCAGAAGGGGCGGGAGGATCCTCCTTTTGGAGTTTAACCCTTTTCGACGCGAGCATAGCAGCGGCCTGCTCGTCAAGCTTTCGTTTTTTATCATCAAACATCTTCTTCTGCATTATCTCTGTTAAGGTAGCACGGTCTTCAGGATCAGATTCTTGATGTTTTTCTCCGGCCCCTAAACCGGACAACGTATCAGAAACTACAACGTAATCTAGGACAGGGAGAGTGTGAGGTCGCTTACGAGGAGTTTCAGTGGCAGTTTCCTCAGCCTTTTTCCCTTTCCCTTCTGGTTTGTCAGTTTTTTTCCTCTTTGTTTCCAACTGCTCAGCAGGCTCAACAGGAATCTCCACGTCGTCATCAATGGGCTCGTTCACGGGCTCATACACAACCCCCTGCGCCGGACCTGCACGCGGGGAACGAGAAGTTAGGCCTTCAACAGATCTGCCAGACCCATCACTAGAGAGAACAATAACTTCCTCTCGAACAAAATCAAAAGCATCATCATCATCCTCACTATCTTCACCTAAGCCAGTGTTCGCATAAGCAGTAAAACTCTCATTGGTCGGATGCAGGAAGCGACCACGAATCTGATCCAACCAGGGTCGTTTCTCAGGCTTTTGAATCGCCTCCACCATGGCACCACCGGCCTTCAAATCCAAAACGTTCAACAAAGTGTAACCCACTGCAAAAAACACGAAGATGGAGAACAATGACAAAAGCAACGCAACAAATACATACAAAAGAGAGGCAAAAGGTCTTGGAAAAACACATACATTTGCCATCATAACCATAAACTGGGACCCCCAACTGATGCTTAGGAATCCACTTCATACTCATACCGGTGCCCACCAATGCCATCTCCTCAAGCTGAATAATCGGAGTGGCTTTACGAGTCAACTTTTTATACCAGTCTTGTTCAGAAAAATTTGCAACCACATCAACTTTAGGGATCCCCTCGCTCCCTGCCCGGTAATGCATATCTACCGGGATGACCCCTCGGCGAATGTAGAAAAATTTTGATTTCCAGTCATGAAGACTCTTCAAAGGCACATAACAAACGGGAGCAACGCCGGTCCGAGCATTAAACGAATAAAACCTACTCGTATATGAAATGGTGTAAAAGACGTTGAACATCTCAAACGTCGGATCCAGACGGTTAGCCATGCAAACATACTCAAAGTGAGTAACACGGGGAAGCCCAATAGCGTTGATCTTAGAAATGTGAAGCCCGTAGTTCCTCAACACATCAGCAGTGAATCTAGTCATGGGGAGCCTGAAGTTGCCTTCCCGGAAGAAAGCAGCATACAAAGTTATATAACCGGGAGGAGCATCCATGGCAGTAGAACCCGGGGTGGGAAACTGGGCACCCCACTCGGGAAGGAAACCCATCTCCCTCACCAAGTTATGGAATTCCTCCTCTTTCCACCCTATTATCGCCTGATCCGGACCTGGCGGAGTCTTACCCTTGTTCCTTTTCCTCCTCGACGAGGGATTTGCTCCAGACATAGTCAAAAAATAATATGATGGAACTTCAGAAGAAGGGTGAAGAAGATGAAGAAATGGGAGAGAAATCAGGAATTCAAATTTTGAAAAGTGAAAGTTTAGAACGAACCGTTTTGTATTTATACCCATCGCATTTAATGCGATGGGTAGCAAACCGTCAGAATCCAGGAGATTAATCAATGGGGGAGAGACACGTCAGAAGAGAGAGAAGATGCCACCTCTTTTTTCGGGAGCAGGTGAGCAGACACCTGACACATCGCCGAAAAAGTAACTGACAATGACTGAAAAGGAGCCTGTTCACCTCCGACAGGACAGGGGACACGTGACAGTCACATCAATCATCCCTTCCCACGACAAACAAAACTTCACCCAGAAGACAACAGCCTGTGCCATCACGCCGTGCGCCATGCGTCCATTTGGCTCAATTTTTACAAGTTGCCAAAACCCATGCGCCATGCGTCCATTTGGCTCAATTTTTACAAGTTGCAAAACCCATGTGCCATGCGTCCATTTGGCTCAACCTTCACAAGCTGCCAAAACACATGCGCCATGCGTCCATTTGGCTCAACTTTTACAAGGTGCCAAAACCCATGCGCCATGCGTCCATTTGGCCCAACCTTTACAAGTTGCCGAAACCCATGCGCCATGCGTCCATTTGGCTCAACCTTTACAAGCTGCCAAAACCCATGCGCCATGCGTCCATTTGGCTCAACTTTTACAAGTTGCCAAAACCCATGCGCCATGCGTCCATTTGGCTCAGCCTTAAAAGTTGCCAAAATGCATGCGCCATGCGTCCATCTGACTCAACTTTCACAGATTACCAAAACCGATGCGCGACGCGCCCATCAGGTGCGATTTTTTAGGTCTCCCATAACAAACGCACGCCATAAAAACCACTACCTTCATAAGTCCAGAATCCCTCCTAGACGATCAACTCAACTAGAAGGCACACTGGACTGGGGGGACTTGAAGAGGTATGGTCCCAATTCCTTGCCCACATGGCAAGGACCACACCACTTTTCCATTCTATGTGGCGCTGACATCAACTATATCATCCAGAAGCTTCTAGAAGCTTCTGGAAAATATCAAGGTGACACCAAGGATGCTCTATCCGACATAAAGGACAACACGTGTCACCAGTCATCAGGCGCCAAGTAAGCCTGCAACGAATCAAGGAGCAGTCCGACAACACCAGTACGACGTCTCCAAAATAGGCAAATGTACGCGCGCCACGTGTACCACTACACTGACCACAGCAGAGGAGACCAAGAGGATATTCCCCTTGGTCGGACAGCTGGCGCGCAACCACAGCTGGCACAGCTGCTCCTCCCTCCTTCACCCTCCGGCTATAAATAGGACCCTTCATCATCCAGGTTGAACGATCTTGCTCTCTATACTCTCACACTTAACACACACTGATTATTCTCCCTCAGAACAGTACTTATTCTCACGCCGGAGCCTGGTTAAGAGGGAAACCCCCATATTCCCCTCTTAACGAGACTAACGGTGTTGCTGTTTTGCAGGGCCTAGGTCATTCTTACGAGTAAGAAAGGAGATTGAACCCATCGAAGGAACAACCCCACAGACTAAACTTGGTATTAGACTGTGTTTCATCATTTACTAGTCCCTTCATCTGCTCACATGGATGTATTCCTGGTACCCAAGCTCCATCACATATGGAGGTTTCTAATCGTTATGCTCCGCATGGTTTGTTCGGGC
The DNA here is from genome assembly GCA_030545235.1 of Helianthus tuberosus. Lineage (NCBI taxonomy): Eukaryota > Viridiplantae > Streptophyta > Magnoliopsida > Asterales > Asteraceae > Helianthus > Helianthus tuberosus. The sequence goes on along the minus strand of CM060414.1, from coordinate 150,581,296 downwards.
ATGTTGGTTTGAGTTTTATGGAAGACCCACCGGAAACTGAATGGCGCCCGCCATGGCACTCGCTTAGACGTGTCCAAATGACACCGGGGAAAACCGAGTGGCGACCGCCGTGGTGCTTCGCCAAGTCTCTTCCGATCATCCTTGAGGACAAGGATACTTCAACGGGGGTGGAATGATATGTACCTTGCCAACACAGTCCACGTTATTATGCAAAATATTTAATAGTTATTTATTGTTATTTGGTCAATGTAGGTGTAGTAGTTTTCTGCATTATTTTAGGAAGTAATGGAGCACTAGAATAGTGGGTAGTTTCTTTTTATTCCCTTATTTATTGTGAGTTACAGAATTGTTATTGACATGAATGAAAAAAATATGCATTAGTCACTTCCAAAAATCTCTAAATTCTCTCAAGTTCTTATCTATTTTCTTTGGATCAATTGGTTAACGATTAAGTTTGTAACAGGAGCTTTATATCTGCTTAAGAGTGTCTCTTGATCCTATAAACCCATGAGTGGAAACAGTTTTAGCTTCTCTCTAATTACCATGACAATTATACATAGATAAATTTCAAAGAAGGACTAGTAGACGACCAAAAATTTATCAACAGCACCCTGTGACCGGCATCCACGGTTAAGTCTAAGAATCGGTGATAACCACAAAATGGGTAAGGGATGAATTGACGACATGTCACATGTGGTCCACGAATTGAGATCAATAGACTTTTCTCAAAATTTAACAAGTTTTTCTGTATTTTTGTTCGTTGATCTTGACATGCATAATTAATAAGAAATTTTCATGTAAATGCAGTGAAGAGGTATGGTCCCAATTCCTTGCCCACATGGCGAGGACCACACCACTTTTCCATTCTATGTGGCGCTGACATCAACGATATCATCCAGAAGCTTCTGGAAAATATCAAGGTGACACCAAAGATGCTCCATCCGACATAAAGGACAACACGTGTCACCAGTCATCGGGTGCCAAGTAAGCCTGCAACGAATCAAGGAGCAGTCCGACAACACCAGTACGACGTCTCCAAAATAGGCAAATGTACGCGCGCCATGTGTACCACTACACTGACCACAGCAGAGGAGACCAAGAGGATATTCCCCTTGGTCGGACAGCTGGCGCGTAACCACAGCTGGCACAGCTGCTCCTCCCTCCTTCACCCTCCAACTATAAATAGGACCCTTCACCATCCAGGTTGAACGATCTTGCTCTCTATACTCTCACACTTAACACACACTGATTATTCTCCCTCAGAACAGTACTTATTCTCACGCCGGAGCCTGGTTAAAAGGGAAACCCCCATATTCCCCTCTTAACGAGACTAACGGTGTTGCTGTTTTGCAGGACCCAGGTCATTCTTACGAGTAAGAAAGGAGATTGAACCCACCGAAGGAACAACCCCACAGACTAACCTTGGTGTTAGACTGTGTTTCATCATTGGCGCCATCCGCTTTTAGCAAAAACAACTTTCATCTCTTTTCTTTTCAAAAAACACTCGTCAAAATGGCTGAACAAAACCCTTCTCACCCGGTAGATGGAGACATTTCTTCTTTTGAACTCGTTTCGGACAACGTACACGTCCAAAGGGGTCAAAGGAACGAAATTATCCAAGAAGGGCCGATGAACAACGGGTTTCCTAGTATCTTTGGGAGTGCATCCAGAGTTGTTACTCAAAACACAACTGGTGCTACTTTCCAAACTCCACCTAGGATCATCACCCAAACTACAAATGGAGCTACTTTCCAACCTCCGTCAGAGGTAGTCCAACAAACACCCCCACCAGTGCAAACACAGAGCCATGGAGCTGGCCCCTCAGCTCCATCGGACCACACACAACTGAACTTTTCTGCACTACTAGGGCTACCCGAAGGAAAAACTCTGGCTTCCTGGTATGCCGAACAAGTGGCGTCTATAAACCTTGTTTACACACAGCTCAGTGCGCAGCAAGCTCTGCTTCAAGCACAAGCCAACCAGTCCGCATTTGTCACCCCACTGCAAAGGCCTTTGAGCGCTCCCATGCCTCAACAGACCAATGCATTCAATTTAAGCCCTGAATCAGTACCTCCACCACACATTAGAAGGCCAAGCGCGCACGACATGCACGATACTTACGGTGAAACAGAAAGAAATTATGTGCAGTACTCTCACCAACCAAAGAAGCCAATACAAAGTCGTCTAGGTCCGCGCAACATAAACGACGAACTTGAAGATGACGAAGAGATGTACAAAGAAAGTACAGTGTTCAGTAGGTTGCCGCCAGAGCACGAAGCATACAAACCCCGCAAGCGCGCAGGTTATGACCCAAAAGCAGAGCCCGATTACACGTTGAGCTATCGTCCAGACGACATGGCTGAGAATTCAAAATTTATTAGAGAGATCGCCACGGCTGCCATCGACAAAACGAAATTGCCACACAACGTGGGAAAATAAAATGGGTTGACAGACCCAGACGATCACCTTCAAGTTTTTAATGGTGCCGGGGCAATAGGTGGATGGAACTTACCGACTTGGTGCCATCTCTTCGCTCAAACCTTCATCGGCGCAGCACGCGTCTGGTTTGACAGTTTGCCAGCAGGAAAAATTAAGTCATGGGTCGACTTCCGAGAGAAGTTCCTTGCACACTTCTCTCAGCAACGAAGGCATACTAGAGACCCAGCCGATTGTTTAAACATATGGCGCAGAGATCATGAAAGCATGGAAGATTTCATTACAAGATATAACAAAGAATGTTTGGAGATTGGCGATGTGGGCGTGAAGATGATGCGCGCACACTTTATGAGGGCAGTCAAGTGCGATGATCTAATCAAACGTGTAAAGGGAAGAGACGGAGGACCCAAAGATTGGGAAACCTTCATTGAAGCAGCCAAAACCATTGCGCAGTCGGACAGACAGCTGATCGGTGACGATCACCGTCAGCGCGGATACAACCATAACGACCGGAATAACAAGAAAGGCAGAAGCCAACCATGGAAAACGTCCGGTCACAGAGAAAGAAGCCCAGTAAGAGAGGATACGCGCCACACGATCAATCAGATAGCTCACCGGAAAGAGGTGAAAAGAGAAAACAGGGAGAAACATTGGACACCACTAAGAAAGACCCCTTCCGAGGTCTTGGCCACTGAAAATCACCAGTTCAAGCCACCCTTACAAATGCGAAACAAGAGGGGTCAAGATCCCAATCTTTTCTGCGAGTTCCACAAGGACACAGGGCATTTAACTGACGACTGTTTCAGTTTAAAGCAAGAAATAGAAAGGTCCTTAAGAGATGGAAAACTCACTCATTTGGTAAAGGGCGGAAAGCGCGACTACCGCCAAATACAAAGAAGAGACGAAGGACCAGACAACAAAAAACTCCGGAAACTAGAAACCCATATGATTCAAGAAGGTCAGCGAAGACCAAAGAAAAACTACAACAAGTGCACACAAGACGACTCGTGGCGTGAAAGGCAGGTAATTTTTCCGGTTGTAAGAGGAGGCCCAAGAGAAAGACGACCCATAGTCATCTCAGGCGTGATCGGGCACTACCAAACCGATTACATTTTCATTGTAACATCTCTCCTCAAAAGTCATATTTGTTAAATTAATTTGACCAATAGGAAACCCTAATTGAGACACCCACGTGATTCTGCGCAAACCCTAAAATTTTCAGAACAATCGGAATCAGGATCAGGGCCCCTAAAACTCAGGGGGTAAAACCCTAGTCACGATTATCTTAAAATCGTGCTGTCAAAATCGAATTAATAAAATTCATCAACTCAGCAGGCCTAGTCCCACACGTGGCAACTCTATAAACGATTCATGCTCCTTGCGCACCGTAAAGGTCCTAGTCTTGCGGTGCGCAAGCTTGTCAAAAATTCAGGTATAAATAGAGGACTTTGGCAATCGAATTTGGGCACTGAAACGACGTAAAACTTCGAAATATACACGGAGTTATGTTCTGTTTATCACAATTAACACACACGGATCACTAATCGACGCCGCAATCAGGGTAATAACTCAATCGCTATTACGATTCATTTTCCGATCGATCAATGTACTCAATGGATGTTTAATTGCTGCCCACATTAGGGTGATGCTTTGTCATTAGTCGTTAATTCGATGGATGTTTAAGTATAGCACTTAGTCATTCGTTGTGAGGGTTGATCTCGTGAGTTATCGTAAATGCTGTATTAAGTTACTAAGCGAATTGTGTGCCTGTTATTAAATTTAGGTTAAAAGGCTAATCAGTAGGCTAGGCTCTGCTCAAATTAAATCTGCAATGTGAGTCATTCTCTTTTTATCAAATTTCTTTCAAAAGCATGTTTATTTTCAAAGATTATAATTACAGTGATTAAGTTTATGTAATCACCAAGTTACAGCCGGTATGTGGGGTTTTGTATACATTACTTGATAACCGTCACTATTGGACAACGAGTTAGCCAATGAGTGATATGACCATAGTCACAGACACCATCGGGCGTAGAGGCTACCGATGGATGTTCGAGTGACAAGTACTGTGGGTAGTTGGTTTGATATCGGAAACATTGTAATCTCTTTTAATACTGTAAATTATAAGAACCGAGTCATTTTCATAAATAGAATGATTCACTCAGTATTTCCCGCTGACAAAACCTTTTTCAAACATGTTTCAGGTGATCTGTTGTGATCCAGGAAAAGTGCCGAGAAGCACTACAAGCTTAAGGAAGTGGCTCAGTATAAAATAAAGAAACATGTTTTGTAAAAATAAAGATTTCTCCGTGAAATCTCAATATTGTAAATTACCGGGTTTTATCCCGAATTGTGAAATAAAATAATCGGGAAATATTTCAATTTTAAAAAGATCCTGAAGAAACTTCCGCTGTTAAATAAATACCACGGGATTTCTGTCCCGCGGCTCCTGAAACGGGTCAAACCGGGTCGGGGACCGTGACAGAAATAAGGTGGTATCAGAGCCACTGATTTAAGCCAATTAAGTATTGAGAAAATACTTAATTTTTATTAATTACTATTTTGTGATTATGTGTTTTATTATCTGACTAAGTGTGTACAGTATGGGCAGATCTTTATATGCTAGCCACTGTAGCAATAAATACAAATCTTTAAAATAATCTGACTCAAAGTTTTAGCACCCGGATTACTTATCCCGGATTACCTATAGTCTAGAAACCTTACCCAGTAAATAAATAAGTAAACCTTAGTGTGTTTTAATTTTCAGTTATTTTGATAGTTACCCAGTCTGGAATAATATTTAAAGGTTTTTCTGTAAAATTTTGTTATAAATTTTAACTTAGTATTTGTGTCTTTTAAAACAGCATGAGTGACTTGTCTAACGCCCTTCAGAATTTAAATCTCTATCCAGTAAGAATAGAAGTTTCAAGAGATTTCAATAGGTATATACCAGACATAGAAGAACCTATAGAATTCAACGCTTTACCTCTCGAGAAACCCAAGCCTGAGAAAATGGAAATTGGGGAAAGCTCTAGGAAAAGTGAGGGGTTACCGTCTCAGGAAGAGCTAGATCTGATATTGACAAGCTATGATACTATTAAGCCGATTAATGAAAATGATTTTATTCATTCTCTTGAAACACAACTACCAATAAACTTAGAACCAGCTATTCCAAACCCTTCAATCCACTCGCAAATAGACGAATAGTTGACTAATGAAATACAGTTACAAAACAATCCCTATAAGTTTTTTTTTCCTCAGTACAATCTAGAACCTTTACCAAATTCACCAATGAGTAACGAGAAAATGGATGAACTCTGCCATTTTGACAAAGAACTAGTGGATGCTGGGAATAGGATCCAAGAGATTTTGGGACAGATCTCCTGGAATTACGATAAGAGGGAACGTCGTTACTAGAATACCAACTGACAAAAGATAGGGGGTTTATGGAACTGTAGTGGTGTTAAGTAAAAACAGTCTGTAAAATAACTACAAATAAAACTTTGTAAGATAAATAGTGTGTATTGATGCATACTATTAAATATAAATGGAAATCGAGAATCAAAAGTTTTGGCTATATTGGTGTTATGAATTCTGTATAATTGTTTTGTGTAATTGTTATTTATTTAATATTAATAAATTATATATATTATCAGATGGAAAACGCTAATAATGAACCAGTTAATGAGATTAATCAATCTAAGCAACAACCGGGGGATCAATATATGACTAGGCAGGATATAGAAAATATCGTTGCTCAAGGGATAGCCAATGCTATTCCAGCATTCGTTGCTGCTGTTAAAAATCCAATAGAACCGCAACAAATCGTTCCTAGCAAACGTATTTCTGAAGATAACTTCAGTAATAGTATAAACGGAGGTAGTAATCATGTTAATCATGATAATGAACCACGGCAAGCTCCGCTCCCTAAGAAAATGAAAGCTGCAATACCTGGTTGCACTTATAAAGAATTTCTTGCTTGTAAACCCACTGAGTTTGCAGGCAATGAAGGAGCGATTGCGGCACTACGTTGGTTAGAGAAAACCGAGGCAGTAATTGCCATAAGTAAATGTGTTCAGGATGATCAGGTCATTTACGCGTCAAACCTTTTTAAAGAAGGGGCGCTAGAATGGTGGAACACGGTGTTACAAGCAAAAGGAAGAATGATAGCTTATGCCATGAATTGGGAAGGATTTAAGAATCTTGTAGAAAGAAAATTCTGTCCTGAGTATGAAAAAGATCAAATGGCAAATAAGTTTTTAAACCATAGAATGATGGGTGTAGATTGTCGCGGTTATACTTCAACATTCTTTGAATATGCTAGAGTGGTACCAACGCTGGCTTCGCCAGAACTGGTACTCATTTCTCGCTATATTTGGGGACTGATTAGTGAAATCTGTAACATTGTTAAAGCTGCGAGACCTCGTTTGATTGACGATGCTGTGGAATTAGCCAATACCCTAACTGACGAACTGGTACGCACGCAAGATGAAAACAGGAATAAGGAATTGGCTCAGAAAATTACCCAAGGATTTCGTATGGGTAATAATAACAGCTTCAAGAGAAGAGGAACAGGGCAATCTTCAAATCCGCCATTTTGCAGGAATTGCAGAAAGAAACATTTTGGAAGATGTAATGTAACCTGCAATTTTTGTAAAATGGTAGGACATCGTGAAGAGGAATGCAGAAAGAAAACAAGAGTCTGCTATAACTGTGGAGAAAAGGGACATTTTAGACCAGAATGTCCTAAATTGGTCAAACCAGCAGACAACAAAGCCAAGACAACCGATGGAGCTTCTAAGAAGAATGTCTGAGCCTTTCAGTTAACCACTCAGGAAGCCGAGATGATTCCAGATGTGATAGCTGGTACGTTCTTAGTTCACAACATTTACGCCAAAGTATTATTTGACTCTGGTGCAAACCAAAGTTTTATCAATACCTCATTCTGCCAAGCTCTTAATATTGCCTTAAACAACATTAGGCAGATTTTTACAGTCGAAACGGCTGATGGGAATTCAGTTAAAATAGATAAGGTTTTGCAAAATATAGAAATAGGACTTTTAGGTCATAAATTTTCTGCAAATCTGTTACCTATGAAATTAGCTGAATTCGATGTTGTGTTAGGAATGGATTGGTTAGTAGCCAACCATGCTCGAATTCTTTGTGATAAGAACTCTATAGAAATTCAGGCACCCACCGGAGAAGTAATTGTGATTACAGGAGATAAACCACGTAAGCCTATGAAGTTCATATCAGTAATGAAAGTTGCTAATTATGAACGAAAACAAGGAATAGTATATATGATTTCAGTAATCATTAGTACTAAGGGTAAAAAACTTAAGGAAATTCCTGTAGTCTCAGAATACCCAGAGGTATTCCCAGAAGAATTACCAGGATTACCACCAGATAGGGAGGTAGAATTTAGGATTCATCTAATTCCATGAACTATACCGATAGCTAAGACACCTTATCGGTTAGCACCCACAGAAATGTTAGAACTGAAAAAGCAATTAGATGAATTACTAAGTAAAGGATTCATACAACCTAGTTCATCCCCGTGGGGAGCACCTGTGTTGTTTGTTAAGAAAAAGGATGGTTCAATGAGAATGTGTATCAATTATAGAGAATTGAATAAGGTTACAATTAAGAATCGATACCCATTACCTAGGATTGATGATCTATTCGATCAACTTCAAGGAGCTAGATATTTTTCTAAGATAGATTTACGCTCCGGATATCATCAATTGAAGGTACAAGAAGAAGACATACCTAAAACTACTTTCAGAACTAGGTATGGTCATTACGAGTTTACAGTCATGCCCTTCGGGTTAACGAATGCACCTGCCGCATTCATGGACATGATGAATAGGATCTGTAAACCGTATTTGGATAAATTTGTAATTGTTTTCATAGACGATATACTTATTTATTCAAAAAGTCAGGACGAACATTGTCAGCACTTGCATGCACTCTTAACTTTGTTAAGAAAAGAAAAATTGTATGCCAAATTCTCGAAATGTGAATTTTGGTTGCAAGAAGTGCAATTTTTAGGACACATAGTGAATCATGAAGGGATTCATGTAGATCCTGCTAAAATAAAGGCAATTACCAATTGGAAGGTTCCACAAACTGCAATGGAAATTAGAAGTTTTATAGGTTTACCTGGCTATTATAGACGGTTTATTAAGGATTTTTCCAAGATAGTTGTACCATTAACTAAGCTAACCTGTAAAACAGTTAAGTTTGAATGGGGACCTAAACAAGAAGAAGCCTTTAGGATTTTGAAACAGAAATTAACAAATGCTCCAATCTTAGCCTTACCAGAAGGAACTGAAGATTTTGAAGTATATTGTGATGCTTCAAAACTAGGATATGGATGTGTGCTTATGCAACGCAATAAGGTGATTGCATATTCTACATGGCAATTGAAAAAGCACAAAGAAAATTATACGACTCATGATTTAGAATTAGGAGCCGTAATTTTTGCCCTGAAAATCTGGAGACATTATCTGTACGAAAGTAAGTTTACTGTCTATACAGATCATAAAAGTTTAAGATATATATTTGGGCAAAAAGAATTAAACATGAGACAAAGGAGATGGATGGAAATCCTAAGTGATTACGACTGTGATATTCAATATCATGAAGGAAAGGCAAATGTAGTTGCAGATGCCTTAAGTCATAAGTATCATGAAAAACAACGACGAGTTCGTACTCTTAGATTAAATCTACAGATAGATTTAAATGAACAATTAAAGAGTGTTCAGGAAACAGCAATCAAGGATGATGCTGAAGGAATGAAGGGACAAATAAAAGAATTAGAGCAGGGAGATGACGGAATTTGGAGATTCCATAAGAAAAGGATTTGGGTACCAAAACAGGGAGAATTAAGAAATAAGATCCTAGAGGAAGCCCATAAGTCAAGGTATACAATTCATCCAGGAAACAATAAGATGTACCAAGATTTAAGAAATAGCTTTTGGTGGATAGGAATGAAAAAGGATATAGCTAGATATGTTTCTAAGTGTCTTACTTGTTCACAAGTTAAGGCAGAACATCAGAAACCTTCAGGTCTACTACAACAGTTAGAAATGCCTGTATGGAAATGGGAACTCATAACAATGGATTTTGTTACTAAGTTACCTAAAACCAGAAAAGGTAATGATGCGATTTGGGTAATTGTGGATCGATTAACCAAATATGCTCACTTTCTACCAATGAAAGAAACCTTTAGCATGGAAAGACTAGCAAAGTTGTATGTAGATAAAGTCGTATCTCTACATGGAGTTCCACTCTCCATTGTTTCGGATAGGGATAGTCGTTTCACTTCTCACTTCTGGAAAAGTTTCCAGCAAGCAATGGGAACTCGACTAAATCTGAGTACTGCATATCATCCTCAAACAGACGGGCAAAGTGAAAGGACGATCCAAACTCTAGAAGACATGCTCCGAGCATGTGTGATAGATTTTGGTGGAAATTGGGATGATCACTTACCATTAATTGAATTCTCCTATAACAATAGTTATCATTCAAGTATTGAAACTGCCCCATTTGAAGCACTATATGGAAGAAAGTGCAGAACTCCAGTTTGTTGGGCAGAAATAGGAGAAAATCAATTGTCAGGTCCTGAAATAGTGCAAGAGACGACTGATAAGATTACTCAAATCAAGGAAAGACTGAAGACTGCTCGGGATCGCCAGAAGAGTTATGCAGACAATAGATGCAAGCCGTTAGAATTTCAAGTTGGAGACAGAGTACTGTTGAAAGTTTCTCCTTGGAAAGGAGTTGTTAGATTCGGTAAGAAAGGAAAGCTAAGTCCAAGGTACGTAGGACCATTTCCAGTGATCCAACGTATAGGACCAGTTGCTTATCGTTTACAACTACCAGAAGAGTTAGCTGGAGTACATGATGTATTTCATGTATCCAATCTCAAGAAATGTCTATCAGACGAATCTTTGGTAGTACCTCTTCAAGACATAGAGGTAAACGAAAAGTTAAAATTTGTAGAAAAAACCTCTTCAGATAGAAGACAGAAAAGTGAAGTTCCTCAAGCACAAGCGACTAGTGCTAGTTAAAGTAAAGTGGGATTCAAAGAGAGGACCTGAATACACTTGGGAACTGGAATTAGAAATGAAGCGAAAGTATCCTCAATTATTCCAGTAAATCTCGAGGAAGAGATTTTATTAAGGTGGGGAGAATGTATCATCTCTCATCAAAAGTCATATTTATTAAATTAATTTGACCAATAGGAAACCCTAATTGAGACACCCAAGTGATTCTGCGCAAACCCTAAAATTTTCAGAACAATCGAAATCAGGATCAGGGCCCCTAAAACTCAGGGGGGGGGGGGTAAAACCCTAGTCACGATTATCTTAAAATCGTGCTGTCAAAATTGAATTAATAAAATTCATCAACTCAGCAGGCCTAGTCCCACACGTGGCAACTCTATAAACGATTCATGTTCCTTGCGCACCGTAAAGGTCCTAGTCTTGCGGTGCGCAAGCTTGTCAAAAATTCAGGTATAAATAGAGGACTTTGGCAATCGAATTTGGGCACTGAAACGACGTAAAACTTCGAAATATACACGGAGTTATGTTCTGTTTATCACAATTAACACACACGGATCACTAATCGACGCCGCAATCAGGGTAATAACTCAATCGCTATTACGATTCATTTTCCGATCGATCAATGTACTCAATGGATGTTTAAGTGCTGCCCACATTAGGGTGATGCTTTGTCATTAGTCGTTAATTCGATGGATGTTTAAGCATAGCACTTTGTCATTGGTTGTGAGGGTTGATCTCGTGAGTTATCGTAAATGCTGTATTAAGTTACTAACCGAATTGTGTGCCTGTTATTAAATTTAGGTTAAAAGGCTAATCAGTAGGCTAGGCTCTGCTCAAATTAAATCTGCAATGTGAGTCATTCTCTTTTTATCAAATTTCTTTCAAAAGCATGTTTATTTTCAAAGATTATAATTACAGTGATTAAGTTTATGTAATCACCAAGTTACAGCCGGTATGTGGGGTTTTGTATACATTACTTGATAACCGTCACTATTGGACAACGAGTTAGCCAATGAGTGATATGACCATAGTCACAGACACCATCGGGCGAAGAGGCTACCGATGGATGTTCGAGTGACAAGTACTGTGGGTAGTTGGTTTGATATCGGAAACATTGTAATCTCTCTTAATACTGTAAATTATAAGAACCGAGTCATTTTCATAAATAGAATGATTCACTCAGTATTTACCGCTGAAAAAACCTTTTTCAAACATGTTTCAGGTGATCTGTTGTGATCCAGGAAAAGTGCCGAGAAGCACTACAAGCTTAAGGAAGTGGCTCAGTATAAAATAAAGAAACATTTTTTGTAAAAATAAAGATTTCTCCATGAAATCTCGATATTGTAAATTACCGGGTTTTATCCCGAATTGTGAAATAAAATAATCGGGAAATATTTCAGTTTTAAAAAGATCCTGAAGAAACTTCCGCAGTTAAATAAATACCACGGGATTTCTGTCCCGCGGCTCCTGAAATGGGTCAAACCGGGTCGGGGGCCGTGACATTCATCGACCCAGGGAGCAACACGGATATCATATATGAACAATGTTTCAATCAATTCGATCAGGAGGACAAGGCGCGCTTAGAACTAGTGGACTACCCACTCACTGGTTTCTGCAATGAAGTCGTCTTTCCCCTGGGGCAGATATCATTCCTGGTGTTACTCTCAGATGGAAGGAATTCAAGAACAGAAGATGTCACATTCATGGTGCTACCCGCGCATTCAAGACACGACATACTCTTGGGAAGAGAGTCTCAAGGAGATTTCAGTATGATTTGCTCCGGCCCACATTCAGCTGTGGGATTCCCAACGGAGACGGGGGTAGCAATAATATACGCAAGCAAAGAAGTATTAGCAACAGATGAGCTCAGACCTGCAAAGGCAAGTAAACCAGCACCACGCGCAGAAGCAGAAAAATGGGTATTGAACAGCGCATACCCGGAACAGACAGTTACCTTAGGACCTGCAATGTCCGACCTAACGCGCGCGGCGCTAAAGAAACTGTTGTTCCAAAACATGGACGTGTTCGCCTGGACACCAGCAGATATGGTGGGCGTTCTATGGCACATAGCTGAACATCGATTAAACGTCTCAGAAGAAGCAAAGCCGGTGGTGCATGCCAAGCGCCACTTGGGAGACATAAAACACGATGCCATGAAAGAGCAGGTAATGGAGCTGTTAAATGCGGGGATCATTAGAGAAGTCAGATACCAAACATGGGTAGCAAGCCCAGTGATGGTCCAAAAGAACAACGGTAGCTGGAGAATGTGCGTAGATTACAAGGATCTGAACAAGGCATGTCCGCGCGACTGTTACGCCTTACAAGACATTGATGAAAAGATTGATTCGCTAGTAACATTACGATGGAAATGTTTCCTTGATTGTTACAAGGGGTACCACCAGGTACAGATGGCTGTGCAAGACGAAGACAAAACCGCGTTCCGCACGCGGACAGGGCTATACTGCTACACCAAAATGCCTTTCGGTTTAAAGAATGCGGGCGCGACTTATCAGAGGCTCATGAACGAAACTTTCCACGATGCTATCGGCAAGTACATCGAAGTGTATATGGACGATCTAGTCATTATGAGCAAAGAAGAGAGTACAATGCTGATGAACATCCAGAAAACATTCGACACCTTGCGCGGGGTAAGTATCAAGCTAAACCCAGCGAAATGCTCTTTCGGCATGGAAGAGGGGAAATTCCTGTTTTTCATCGTCACAAAAGATGGCTTCAAAGTGAAGCCTGATAAAATACAAGCAATTGAACGCATGCCTTCACCTTCGACGATCAAGGAGATGCAAAAATTGGCAGGCCGGTTGGCAGCACTTAACCGTTTCCTGGCCAATCACGCAGCCAAATCTTTCCCGTTCATCAAAACTCTCCGAAATTGCATGAAGAAAAGCCAATTTCAGTGGACTCCAGGGGCCGAGAGCGCATTCTGCGAGATGAAAGATTGCCTCATCAACTTGCCAACATTAACTGCACCAGTCAAGGGAGAGCCCCTGGTGCTCTACTTATCAGCCTCCGACAGAGCAGTAGGAGCAGTGTTACTTGTTGATCGTCAAGGTGTTCAAACACCAGTTTACTATGTGTCACGAACCTTGACTGACCCTAAAACCCGGTATGCCATCATGGAGAAACTAGTACTCGCACTGATCCATGTGTCAAGATGGCTGCGCAGGTACTTTGCCAACCACGTCATTCACGTGCTAACAAACTACAATATTGGCAACATCCTCGCAAGGCCAGAAATTTCAGGGAGACTAGCAAAGTGGGCAATAGAGCTCGGGGGCCATAATGTGGTTTTCAGGCCAAGACCGACAATTAAGGGCCAAGTACTCGCAGACTTCATGACAGAGGTACCGGATGACAAGGATCGGGAATGTAAAGCAATGGAAAAAGCCGAAAATCAGCAAGAAGAAGAACCATGGTTGTTATACACAGACGTCGCGTCTAACGAAGGCGGTGCAGGTGCTGGGCTTCGGCTGGTGAGCCCTGACAAACATGAATTCACCTACGCCATACGTCTGGATTTTAAGAGCACGAACAATGAAGCTGAATATGAAGCTTTCCTCGCTGGCTTAAGGTTGGCAATCAAAATGGGAGTCCGCCACATCGAAGCGCATGTGGACTCCATGCTAGTGGCCGGACAAATCAACGGGCAGTATGAAGCCAAGGGAGATACAATGGCGCTCTACCTGAGTCAGGCAAAGACGTTGCTACAAACCTTCTATTCCTACAAGGTGCACCACATTAATAGAAGCGAGAATAAACCAGCAGACGCGCTGAGTAAACTCGCCTCTACAAGTTTCCAATACCTGGCGAAGTATGTGCGCATAGAAGTTTTAAGCAACCCGTCAGTACCACTGAGAGAAGTAAGCGTCGTTCAACTAGGAACAACGTCTTGGATGACTCCGATAATCGCGTACCTTCAATCTAGAGTACTCCCAGAGAACAAAGCCGAGGCGAGGAAAGTCCAGTGCAAAGCTGAACATTATCAGATGGTTGATGGAATCTTATATCGAAAGTCATACCTTGGGCCACTTTTAAGATGCGTCGACCCCGAAGACGCAAACTATTTGATCAGGGAAGTGCATGAAGGAATTTGTGGTATACATGCTGGACCAAGAATGGTGGTGGCAAAGGTCATGAATGCTGGGTATTATTGGCCCGGGATACATTTAGATGCGGTAAAAGAATTGAGGAAATGCAGTGGGTGCCAAAGACACGCCCCCAAAACGATGCGCCCCAAGAATGAATTGGTACCGGTCACAACGGCGTGGCCTTTTCAACAGTGGGGAATAGATATGGTCGGCTCTTTCCCCGAAGCTCCAGGTGCCATCAAATTCATAATAGTCGCGGTCGACTATTTCACCAAATGGGTCGAGGCAAAGGCACTTGCATCAACCACAGCCACGGTCGTCAAAAAATTCATATGGGAACAAATCATATGCCGTTTCGGATTACCACTCAAGATCATCACTGACAACGGAACGAACTTTGCCGAAGAAAATCTTCAACAGTGGTTTAAAGAATTACACATTGAGCACACCTTCTCCTCGGTTGCGCACCCGCAGGGGAATGGTCAAGTTGAAGCCGTCAATAAGAGTATCGTCGACGGAATCAAGGCAAGGTTGGGAGAAAAAAGGAGAGGTTGGGTAGACGAACTGCCCAACATCTTGTGGGCCCACAGGACGATGCCCAAGACAAGCAACAAAGAAACACCGTTTAGCTTAGTTTACGGGTCCGAGGCAGTAATACCAGCGGAGATAGGATTGCCGTCACCACGAATGCTCTCAATGAACCTGATCAACAACGAAGAAGAAAGGAGGATCGACCTTGACCTCCTAGAAGAAAGGAGAGAAATGGCGGCAATAAATGAAGCAAAGTACAAAATGAAGCTTGAAAAGTATTACAACTCCAAAGTCCGAGTCTGCACCTTCAACCCGGGAGAATACGTCCTTAGAGACAATGAGGCCTCAAATGTTGAAAAACCCGGAAAATTGGCCCCCAAGTGGGAAAGTCCGTATGTTATCGACACAGTACTCGGAAAGGGAGCCTACAAGCTGCGCACCGTTGACAACAAGGAGGTTCCACGAACTTGGAACGCTCAACAGCTGAGAAAGTGTTACCTGTAAAAAGATAATGTAATCACAACGGCTGAATAGCCAACTCATTTATAGTAATACAAGAAGTGTTCGGCTATCTATCATGCAAATTTCTTTGTCACAACTGCATATATTACTTTGGGCATAAACGAAAACACCAATGGCTCGACCATTAGGAAACGTTGTAGACCTCCAAGGCATGTCACAAACAAAGTGCACAGCCGGGTCGAATACACAACTAAAGCCTAACAAACGCCAAATAAATACTTCGTGCCCACATAAACACGAAAGCATCGAACACAGGACTAATAAACATTGTAAGCACCCCCACAGCTACACACAGCTGGGTCCACACAATAACCTGTAATTCGATCACTTCATATTCACGAACCAACCTGCGCGCATAAATGACAGAATGAAACGTTGTAATAAACACAACACAACCTGTCAGCACCATCATTCATTCGTGAAACCTAAATCAAAGTAATTATACATGCACATATTATGACGTTAACAAAATTTGCAATAAAACAAAGGCGACTATCAGCATAACAAATACCAAGCTTAGTCAAATTGTTCAGAAGCACGACAGATAAGCAAAAATTAAAATTGTTCACAAACTTTTCAAATTATTACAAGGCCATCCAAGGCCATACGCGGCACGCAGGCCGGAAGCCTCATTCCGGATGACTGGAACCAGCACCTCCAGCCGCACGATCTTCATCTCCAAGAGCTTTTTTCAACAAGGCGACACCATCAAACCTTCGGGCCAATTTCTGGGTAGCCTTAACAACAGCAAAATCTAAAGACGCGAACTCGTGCCTTTTTGCGGTATAGGCAGCACTACAATCCTCTTTCCATAACTCGAAGTGATGCTCTTTCTCATTATTAAGAGCCGCCGCCCTACCCTCGTTGTAACCATCCTTGCGCCCGCTATTATAACCAGCTTGCCCCAACTTAAACATATAGTTGGCAAGTTCGTGGGAGTTCACTATGCGATCAGCAATCTGCGAAGAAACACACAAATAAGAGAAACAGTCCACGAAAATCAAAAAATAAAATAAAGTAAGTTACCAGGGGCACCGCACGCGAAAGCAACCACTTGCAATCGGCCGATGTTTCCTCAGCAAGGACTTCAGAGGCCTTGCATTCAACAGTTTTCTCCTGAAGAAGACGTTCAGCAGCCTCATACTGTCTCGCAAGGTCTTCCAGTTTAGCAATACGCTCAACATACTCTTTTTCGTTCTGTTCAAACGCAACACGCGCCTTCTGCGCTTCTGATGTGTTCAAAATGTAACATATTAATTTCATCAAATGAGGCATAAAACTAACCCTTTTTTAGTACTAATGTTGGAAAAAGTGTGCTTTTGTCTTCCTTTTGTATTTTCAGGATTAAATGAGCTCAAATTAACAAAAGAAGCAAAAAGACATCAAAATCTAACATAAATACAAGAAAAAGGACAAGACGTGACATGCCCGACCCCACAACAGCATCTTCCCAAGCAAAACAAGAGATCAGAAGCCTGAACACGCCCCGTGCTCAGCCAGCACGGGGGCGTGCCCAAGTGTCAGCAGAAAAGACAAAGTGGTAGAAGCTTCTATTGCCCACCACGGGGCCGTGCTCAGCGGACACGGGGCCGTGGTCAACTATAAGATTCGCACAATCCAGGCAAATTTTCATAGTACAAAGATTCTTCTGCACATGGGGTCGTGCTCAGCGGACACGGTGGCGTGGTCAACTAATAAGACAAAGCTGCATTAAATGAAGAAAGAGAGGATGTGGACACGGGGCCGTGCCCGAGCTTCTGTTCAGCCTATAAATAGAAGTGCTTGGCTCAAGCTCAAACCATCCCTTGGCACACCACCTCTCTCACACTTCACCCACGACCACCATAACACCATCATCCATTGTCCATCGTAGAGTGTGTGAGTCGTCTCGGGATCCAAGATTGATCGTAAGAGTTCTTGACAATCAAGGTCATGTTTGCCTAAGTCTCTTACATCACTTGGTGAAGACAAAGTGTCTAGTGTAATACTTTTTATTTCTAATCTTTTGCACTTTTTATTTGGTTTCGTATTAATGACTTTAATAACTAGTTGCTTATGTTGAAGGTGATCTTTCTTTATCGTTTGTCTGTGGTGTCTTGAAATTATTTTACTGTCTATATAAAATAAAAGATTTTCACCATTCATATCTCCACGGTCTATATGGAGGTATGTTGGCTACCTGGTCGGGGGTTAAGGGAACGGTTTGGTAAAGGTCTTGCCATTGTTCAGCGTTTAGAGGTCCTGCAATGGACCTGGGTCAAATTTAGTAGGACCTCCTTCAATACTTCACGGTATTGGATGGCGGGGGTCCAAACTCTTTGATCCCCTCATAAGTTAACTACTATTAATACTATAACCCGGCTATTTAGGACTGTATCCCTACTGACTCAGACTACTTAGTCGAGGGTAACGTCACCTCCAAAAGAGGGGCCTACCATAATATTGCATTAATAACTTAATTAATTATCTTCAAATAATCCACCCTTTTAGGATTGTATCCTTGCTGACTCAAACTACTGGGGTGAGGGTAACGTCACCTTCAAAAGAGGGGCCTACTACAATAACTAAGATAATCTCTTAAATATGTGCAAAAGTGCGGAAATAATCAAAGGTTACACTAGATACGAGTCGGAACCAAGTGATTCATCTTGTCTATCTGTTTTTATTTTTATTTTTATTTTCAGCATTTTAGCTAGTTTTTATTTTTCTTAGTTTAAAACATTTTTCTAAACTTTTTATTTTGATTAGACGTTGAGGATAAACCGGTACTAAAAGCTCTTGTGTCCTTGGACGACCTCGGTATCTTACCAACACTATACTACGCTCACGATGGGTGCACTTGCCCATATGTGTGTTTAGTGTTAGTGAAATATCGTGTTTTATAAATTTAAAACTTGGCTAAAAATAAGTGTTAAAGGGGCTTAAAATATACACCTAATATATATAACACTTCACACGCATCAAGTTTTTGGCGCCGCTGTCGGGGACACAAGGATTTTAAGAAAGTTAGGAATCAACGGTCTAATCGTTTTTCTTATTTTTCATATTTTTTTTAGGATTTTTTTTAGTTTTTCAGCTTCTGCAGAACTCAGCACGGGCCGTGCCTGCTGAACACGCCCCGTGCCCAATCATTGGAACTGGCAATCCTGTTTTAAGTCAGCCAGTAGGCTGAACACGGGGCCGTGCCCACTCAACACGCCCCCGTGCCCAAGTTTCAGTTACTGAAAACAGAACCGTAAGATCCCGACGGTTGGTAATTTCTGACACAAACATGAGTGATACTGATACTTTTTACTTTCGGCACTCTTATGGTACTATGTGGTGTCAATTATGTGGTGGTAATCATAAAGAATTAGAATGCTTTTTTCTAAATTATAAACCCCACTATATAGACCCATCTTTTCCTAGTATCCTTAAGAGGGGCGAAATTAAAAATAATCCCTATCGCTCCCTCGAATGCGCCCAATCGGATATTCTAGGGGAAATGCTTCTCGATGAATTATTTCAACTAGAAGATCTAGTTTTTAATTGGTTAAAAGAACTTAGGGAAGATTTCAATAATCTTTTCCAAGACAACAACCAAGAAGAGAGGTTGGAAACACATTCAAACAACTTCATTGTTTCCAATGATACTTCTAACTCTAGTGAGGACTTGAGCGATAGTCGTCCCTATGTCGATTGTGCCGTGAAGGACTCCCCATCGACTTCGTTCGATGCATACATAGACCTGAGCGATTCGACATACACCTTCTTTAACGAGAGCCCTGGAAAGGGTTGGACTTGTCCACCTACATATAGCTTAGGAATCACCCTCACCGACAACCTCTTGCGTTCTCGTCTCAATCTAGAACAATTAAGGTATCTTAGGCACTTTGGGGTTGTTCCATCCAGTAAGGAACCACCCGATCCGGGAAAAATTCCTTGAAATTTGAAGAAATCCTTAAGACAGCTTCTAGACACGGGGCCGTGTCCAGGTTAGCACGCCCCCGTGTCCACCCAAAAGATTCCCTTCTGATTTTGTCAGAATGCGGACAAAATTGTGTCAGGATTCTATCTGCACACGGGGCCGTGTCCAGCCGACACGGGGCCGTGCGCAACGTACTGTCGTTTTCTATAAATGCAGCCAAGAATCCTGCACATTTGAACCATTCCAGGGACAGAGATTTGAGGAATATTCTCACATACCATCCTAGGTATTTTCTAAAAGAAGTTTCTCAACTATCTTCTTGTCCTTTCCTCTTTTATCCACTTTCATCTTCTTCAATTTTCTTCATACTTCCATTAAAGCTTGAATCTTCTATAGTTTCAAGCCTTATTGAGATGTTTGTTAGATTCGTGTTCATGGAATCTTGATAAAAAAATAAGTTCTATAACAATGTTTTAAGTTTAAGTTCAAAAATCATAAAAACAATTTGAAACCCCAAGATTCCTTGTCCATAAATCCTACAGATATCTGAACACGGGGCCGTGTCCGAAGTACTGGACCCGTAAAATTGAACTCTTTTCGGCATGTTTTCTCAGAATGGCAAGCAGAACTAGTGGAAACTCTTCGTCGCATTCCAGGAACAACCGACAGGGGAGAAGATCATCTACGGTTGAGGATTCTCTTGTAAACTATGTTTACGCCTTAAGAGAAGCTCTTGATGAAGTAACAAGTGTGGAAGAGGCATTGGTAGACCGCATTAACCATTTGACGGTGGGACTAGAAGGATGTCTCCGGGAGGTCAGCCTTTTGCACCAAAGGTTGAACATTCTCGCCTCTCCTCCTTTGGTACCGATTATCACCCAAAGGGCATGGAATGTGGTGCCGGAAGTCGTCATTCCGGCCGAATGGTACGCCCTACATCCGGAACCTACTCAAGGCATACTCCAAGGGGTTCCGGTTGGTGTCGCTCCTCCTCCACCAGATGTCGAGGAACATGAGGCCGCCTCCCTTCTCCCGAGAGAGATCGAAGAATGGCTCTAGCAACATCTAAGGAACACCATTTGGCTTGGAGTTCTACAAGACTTATAAACCGGAAATCTATTCCCGGAATTTTGGTTCTTATTGTTGTGACAACCGGTAATTTACGCCCTTTATTACGCGACTAACAGGTGATTAACGCAATAATAAATAGTGATTACGACGCTAATTAACTTAATTAGGCCCTTGGAGTGCCCAGGAACGTTTGTTCAGCTATACAGTGCGCGTGTGGTGATTTATGGGAAATCTGCTGAATATGACGCGACAACAGACTGATACCGTATGAAATACTGACAAAACCAACAAATATGGATGTTACACGAATATTTTATGTTTATGGAGTTTGGGTCGCGATATCGGGTCTCGTAGAAATTACGAGCCGGTTACACATAAGACGGGCATGTGGGCCCTGGACCCAAGCCCAAAACCCACAAGCCTAAACCTACACCTAGTATATTAGAATCCATATAAGATTTACAAAATCCTATTAGGATCTCTAAAATCTACACAAATCTCTTCAAGAGATTTTGATTCAATGGATGAAACATATGTCCTGAATGTAATATCAATACACAAAAGAAACTTTAATCCTCAAATCTCTATATATAGCACCTTATAGTTCTTTAAATCCTCATTCCACCAAATTAAGTAAACACAGACATTAAGTCTGAGCTCTCATCTCTCTCTTGAATACACACACATACAACAACATCCACAGCCACTAAACACCCTCTCTCTCGATAACATTTATAGGCCTCTCACCTCTCTCGATCTACACATCCAAGCCGATACCCCCCCTTGGTTGCACGACGATTGACGGCCAGCCACCACCGGATGGTGGTGGCTTACGACGGCGATGAGCTCGGAGAAACGGAGAGAGAACATGATCGAGAAGTAAGAGAGAGAGAGAGAGAGAGACCGAGAGAGATAGAGAACCGGCGGTTGGAGTCTCGGACCGCCGGTCGATGCATTTATCCGGTAGGCGACAACAAAGTCCGGCAGTTCTTGTTCGGTTTGTCGGGTTTCACAGCGATGACGGCAATGGCGGTGGCTCCGGCGGCGGTCCTTACCTCTGACCGACATCACAGTAAGACCCCTCTCCGATTATTTTCATTTTGTTTCTTTTTCTGAAGATTTGCTGAAGGTGATGATGCTTCCCGGCAACAGTTCGCCGACGAAGGCGGAGCCGCTGCAGCGGTGGTGATATTCGGGTCAAACCCGGTTGATTCGGTTAACACCCGAGTCAACTCGGGTCAACAGCAGGTCAACACAGTCAAAACAGTCAACAGTTTCGGTTCGGGTCTTTCGGGAGGCTCGGATCGGGTGCAAGATGTTCAGTTCAAAGCAACTCGGTCAAACCGAGCGAGTTAACTCAGTCAACTCAGCCAACTTTTTGACGTTTCGACGCGAAGATTCGGTAAAAGATATAAGACACGATCATTATTTACATAATTTTAAGATTTTTATTTATTTCGTGAACGAGCTCGAACCGATTCAAATTAAGTGTTTAATTTACATTTTGTCGTTTCTACGAAAATTATACATATTGATATTAATTACATTGCTCAATTTTGACAAAATAACGACACTTTAGTTGTCGGGGCCGTCTAAAAATAGAGGAAACTCTGCCCGTTTTTCGAGAAAATCCGTAAAACGAAAAAGCATTTTACTATGAAACGAAACTAACGGACTCGAATAATTTTTGTAAAAATCAAATGCAAAGTATATTTAATTGAACGACACTTTGTAAGCTACGAAAACGGTAATAATGCGAAGTATTTTATAAAGTAAATATAATAACTTTTATAGTTATTTTCAAACATCGAACTATTCGGATTCTTTTACTAAAATAAATATAGTTTATATATTTTTTTCAAATATCATACGACACGAATTCTTTCATAAAAAAATAAATATAGTTTATATATTTATTTTCAAACGACAACCAACACGACTTCTTTTTATGAAAATAAATATAGTATATATTTATTTTAAACGTGCAACAACTCGACGAAATTCTTATAAAATAAATATAACTTTTATATTTATTTCAAACGCCTCAACGGCATACGATATATAATACGAGTTTAT
The DNA here is from genome assembly GCA_030545235.1 of Helianthus tuberosus. Lineage (NCBI taxonomy): Eukaryota > Viridiplantae > Streptophyta > Magnoliopsida > Asterales > Asteraceae > Helianthus > Helianthus tuberosus. Next base: position 150,558,578 of record CM060414.1, on the reverse strand, counting down.
TATATATTCTTTTCATAAAACACTCGTCACATACACCTACGACTTCAAAGACATATTTATATTCTTTTATATAAATATTTATATCTCACAAGAACTAAGTGTTTTTCAAAGACTTAGAAAAATAATACCGACATTAGACGAAACTTGACGAGTATAACTTAATCATTACTATTAAGTTATTCACTTACCGTTGAATCGTTCAGTCAACGATTTGGTAGAGCTCGGTAACACGTAGTTAGTTACTGCGTTGTTTAGAAACTTATTAGAAATTCTGTGTTAGGAATATTGTAGAATGCACGCTAGCGAGTCTCGTCTTGGAAACGACATTACGAAGTCGTATATAGCTAGCTTTGCACAGGAATATTCAGGTGAGTTCATAACCCCACCTTTTTACGATTTTACATTTTTCTAAATGTTTTCGGGGTGGAAAGACATGCACTTTTTGCAAAGCATACAAGAATTACATATTTATAAACCATTTTACAAGCAAGATTTATCTGACACAAATGGTTTACGAAAAGCTTATGTTTTATACCGGTTTTTCAAACAAGCGTTTACACACGAATTCTAGTTTTCTAAACTACGAGAAAATACAAATACAAGAGTATACAAACACATGAGAATTGATACTTGATATAAAGAATACAAGAACTGAAAAAGTGATACTTGATATGATGAATACAAAAACAAGAAGCGCTCTTGGTGATAACTAGTACCAAGTATGATGCATTTGAGGAATGATACGAGAAATAGTGTCACGAATAGGGTACCATAAGCACCATTAATCGTGTACATACTTAGACCGCAGAACAAAAGGTTAGATCTAACAGGTGTCAGGGCAGCCCCGCTCTTGGTGACAACTAGAACCAAGTAGTGTTTTTGTGTCTCAGTCGTGAATCGACTATAGAAAAATGCCTATGGTTTGGTGACTTCCTATGTCGTGTCACATGTTAATGGCCTTGCAACCCATTAACAACAAGATACATACAGAATACTTGATTTATATAAGAAAACATGATACATACAAGAATACGTGATTTATACAAGAATACGTGATTTATACAAGAATACATGATACATACAGAAATACTTGAATTATACAAGATACATACCATGATTTCATACAAAGTTTCTGTATAACTTGACAAGAAAATGATTTTAAATTCGTTTTCTCAACAATACTTCAAAAACCGGTTATTCAAAAAGATTTATTTCAAATCTTTTACAAACAAACTATGAACTCGCTCAACTTTATGTTGATTTTTCGCATGTTTCTTTCTCAGGTTGCTTTTCAAAGTTATGGCACGGTTGGAATAGGAGAACCATCTGGAGTCGAGTACTTAGTGGCGTTCATTTTCTAAAAGACTTAGCTTATTTTGCTTCCGCTGTGCAATGAAGATACCAGTCCAGTCACGCCAATGCTCTGATATTTCGGGGTGTGACAGATTGGTATCAGAGCTATAGGTTACAGCGAATAGGGTTTCCTGTAGGGATACCTAGGCTCTAACCTCACATTTCTTCTGGGAATTTAGAATACTAAAACTTGAATACATACAGAACGCCTAGTACTCAAAAATGGTCTCCAACCGTTGCCGAAAAGCAAACAGTCAAAAATTTTGCTTCCAAACATACGCTAAAGTGGTGTTTTACCCACGATACACAAAACAGTCGCATACAGTACACGAAACTCTGAGAGTTTAGGAAACATGCATGTAAGACCTTCGGAAACTTATGTTGAAGTTTATTAAAGGTCATCACGTAGGAACTGCAACTATTAATTCGGGCACACACAATTATACATATTGTCTATGATGTTTTAACTTCCCGAGCAGGCAGCCTACGCATAACGAAACGCTAGTGCACGAGAATATATAAAACTCAAATTTTACGTCAACAGATGTCGGAGTGCATCACATTCTACGCAAAACGAAACGCTAGCGCACAGGCATACGTGAGACTTAAGCTATACATCAACGGAGGTTGAAGTACGTCACACGCGACTATCGATCAGGAAGCGGCAGTTGGCACGCGGTCCTGCAAACGACACGAGTCATGTTAAGGAAAAAGACGCAAGTCACCGTATTCCCCCTAGTTCAGCTAACGACGAGCACGCCATGTTCAACATTCCATGGTAATGTCACATAACTACTGGTCGTCACATAAAACCCCAGGTAAAGTCCTTAAATTTCTTTTATTGAAATTTTGACTTTCACACTTACTGAGTAGATTTTCGTATCTCTACTCCTCTTAACGGTCATTGTATCACAATCATTTCTTTCAGTACAGCGAATAGTCATTTGCTTCATTTCTTGAAAATTCATATGATACGCATGCATCGTTGGTTACGCATGTGGTTTCGTTTCGAATAAGCGTTTCATTAAAGTTCAAATATTATTTCGCTAAATCTAATTATTGATTTGTGATTCGAATGACCCGCCTTATTGAAATTGTTGGCTTCTTTGTTCTCAAGTCGACACATTTTCTTGAAAATTCTTTTCTTTTTCAAGTTACACGGCATTTCTTTGTGGCCATGCCGAAAGTTTCTTGTCGATACATGTATTCATTGTCGGCTTGCGCCGAAATCAAATTCAATTGTTTGAACTTGTTCATTACACATATTCAATTCAAGACACCATATGATGTATTGAAAGCATCATATTCGAATTCGTTTTAACAAGCGTTTCATTGTTCCGAGTCGTGGTAGATTTGTTTGGTCTACGACTCCATTAAGTCGTTTGTTGATTTCGACACCTTGTGGTGTCAGTACAAACTTGTAGCTTGGGCTAATTTATGCAAAACACGGTTGATACTTGTTCGATCACCGCTATATTTGAATTATTTCATTCACTACGACACCTTGTGGCGTCGGTAGAACTTGCAGCTTGGGCTGATCATGATCGAGCGTTTCATGCAAACTATTACAATTGAGCTTGTTGAAATCTAAATTCATTGATTGGGTGCAATCATTTCTAGAATTCATTTGTATATTGTGATACGTCCTTGAATTCACATCATTCGAATAAGTCTTGATTCGACTTCATGATCGTTCACTTTGGTACTATTCGTATTTTCTACGCATAACGTAACTCTAAGGAGTTAACGTAGTCTAAATTTCGAGGACGAAATTTTATTAACAGGGGGAGACTGTGACAACCGGTAATTTACGCCCTTTATTACGCGACTAACAGGTGATTAACTCAATAATAAATAGTGATTACGACGCTAATTAACTTAATTAGGCCCTTGGAGTGCCCAGGAACGTTTGTTCAGCTATACAGTGCGCGTGTGGTGATTTATGGGAAATCTGCTGAATATGACGTGATAACAGACTGATACCGTATGAAATACTGACAAAACCAACAAATATGGATGTTACACGAATATTTTATGTTTATGGAGTTTGGGTCGCGATATCGGGTCTCGTAGAAATTACGAGCCGCTTACACATAAGACGGGCATGTGGGCCCTGGACCCAAGCCCAAAACCCACAAGCCTAAACCTACACCTAGTATATTAGAATCCATATAAGATTTACAAAATCCTATTAGGATCTCTAAAATCTACACAAATCTCTTCAAGAGATTTTGATTCAATGGATGAAACATATGTCCTGAATGTAATATCAATACACAAAAGAAACTTTAATCCTCAAATCTCTATATATAGCACCTTATGGTTCTTTAAATCCTCATTCCACCAAATTAAGTAAACACAGACATTAAGTCTGAGCTCTCATCTCTCTCTTGAATACACACACACATACAACAACATCCACAGCCACTAAACACCCTATATCTCGATAACATTTATAGGCCTCTCACCTCTCTCGATCTACACATCCAAGCCGATACCCCCCTTAGTTGCACGACGATTGACGGCCAGCCACCACCGGATGGTGGTGGCTTACGACGGGATGAGCTCGGAGAAACGGAGAGAGAACATGATCGAGAAGTAAGAGAGAGAGAGAGAGAGACCGAGAGAGATAGAGAACCGGCGGTTGGAGTCTCGGACCGCCGGTCGATGCATTTATCCGGTAGGCGACAACAAAGTCCGGCGGTTCTTGTTCGGTCCGTCGGGTTTCACAGCGATGGCGGCAATGACGGTGGCTCCGGCGGCGGTCCTTACCTCTGACCGACATCACAGTAAGACCCCTCTCCGATTATTTTCATTTTGTTTCTTTTTCTGAAGATTTGCTGAAGATGATGATGCTTCCCGGCAACAGTTCGCCGACGACGGCGGAGCCGCTGCAGCGGTGGTGATATTCGGGTCAAACCCGGTTGATTCGGTCAACACCCGAGTCAACTCGGGTCAACAGCAGGTCAACACAGTCAAAACAGTCAACAGTTTCGGTTCGGGTCTTTCGGGAGGCTCGGATCGGGTGCAAGATGTTCAGTTCAAAGCAATTCGGTCAAACCGAGCGAGTTAACTCAGTCAACTCAGCCAACTTTTTGACGTTTCGACGCGAAGATTCGGTAAAAGATATAAGACACGATCATTATTTACATAATTTTAAGATTTTTATTTATTTCGTGAACGAGCTCGAACCGATTCAAATTAAGTGTTTAATTTACATTTTGTCATTTCTACGAAAATTATACATATTGATATTGATTACATTGCTGAATTTTGACAAAATAACGACACTTTAGTTGTCGGGGCCGTCTAAAAACAGAGGAAACTCTGCCCGTTTTTCGAGAAAATCCGTAAAATCAAAAAGCATTTTACTATGAAACGAAACTAACGGACTCGAATAATTTTTGTAAAAATCAAATGCAAAGTATATTTAATTGAACGACACTTTGTAAGCTACGAAAACGGTAATAATGCGAAGTATTTTATAAAGTAAATATAATAACTTTTATAGTTATTTTCAAACATCGAACTATTCGGATTCTTTTACTAAAATAAATATAGTTTATATATTTTTTTCAAATATCATACGACACGAATTCTTTCATAAAAAAATAAATATAGTTTATATATTTATTTTCAAACGACAAACAACACGACTTCTTTTTATGAAAATAAATATAGTATATATATTTATTTTAAACGTGCAACAACTCGACGAAATTCTTATAAAATAAATATAACTTTTATATTTATTTCAAACGCCTCAACGGCATACGATATATAATACGAGTTTATTATATATTCTTTTCATAAAACACTCGTCACATACACATACGACTTCAAAGACATATTTATATTCTTTTATATAAATATTTATATCTCACAAGAACTAAGTGTTTTTCAAAGACTTAGAAAAATAATACCGACATTAGACGAAACTTGACGAGTATAACTTAATCATTACTATTAAGTTATTCACTTACCGTTGAATCGTTCAGTCAACGATTCGGTAGAGCTCGGTAACACGTAGTTAGTTACTGCGTTGTTTAGAAACTTATTAGAAATTCCGTGCTAGGAATATTGTAGAATGCACGCTAGCGAGTCTCGTCTTGGAAATGACATTACGAAGTCGTATATAGCTAGCTTTGCACAGGAATATTCAGGTGAGTTCATAACCCCACCTTTTTACGATTTTACATTTTTCTAAATGTTTTCGGGGTGGAAAGACATGCACTTTTTGCAAAGCATACAAGAATTACATATTTATAAACCATTTTACAAGCAAGATTTATCTGACACAAATGGTTTACGAAAAGCTTATGTTTTATACCGGTTTTTCAAACAAGCGTTTACACACGAATTCTAGTTTTCTAAACTACGAGAAAATACAAATACAAGAGTATACAAACACATGAGAATTGATACTTGATATAAAGAATACAAGAACTGAAAAAGTGATACTTGATATGATGAATACAAAAACAAGAAGCGCTCTTGGTGATAACTAGTACCAAGTATGATGCATTTGAGGAATGATACGAGAAATAGTGTCACGAATAGGGTACCATAAGCACCATTAATCGTGTACATACTTAGATCGCAGAACAAAAGGTTAGATCTAACGGGTGTCAGGGCAGCCCCGCTCTTGGTGACAACTAGAACCAAGTAGTGTTTTTGTGTCTCAGTCGTGAATCGACTATAGAAAAATGCCTATGGTTTGGTGACTTCCTATGTCGTGTCACATGTTAATGGCCTTGCAACCCATTAATAATAAGATACATACAGAATACTTGATTTATATATGAAAACATGATACATACAAGAATACGTGATTTATACAAGAATACGTGATTTATACAAGAATACATGATACATACAGAAATACTTGAATTATACAAGATACATACCATGATTTCATACAAAGTTTCTGTATAACTTGACAAGAAAATGATTTTAAATTCGTTTTCTCAACAATACTTCAAAAACCGGTTATTCAAAAAGATTTATTTCAAATCTTTTACAAACAAACTATGAACTCGCTCAACTTTATGTTGATTTTTCGCATGTTTCTTTCTCAGGTTGCTTTTCAAAGTTATGGCACGGTTGGAATAGGAGAACCATCTGGAGTCGAGTACTTAGTGGCGTTCATTTTCTAAAAGACTTAGCTTATTTTGCTTCCGCTGTGCAATGAAGATACCAGTCCAGTCACGCCAATGCTCTGATATTTCGGGGTGTGACAATTGTAGAAGTAGAACTCCTTAGGAAGATTTTACGGATCACTTGACCTATTAGGACTTTTAACTTTTATTTTCTGCTTTGTTTTTTTAGGACTATTATGTAATTCTCTCTATGATTAATGAATGATGGTTTTAGTTAATTTGGTGTTTGGAATGGTGTTGAAATGAATAAAACACACTTGAGATGGCAAAGGATGCAAGGGAAACTTGAACCAGCACTCTATACAGGAAAACAGAACCGTCCGACAAAATTCTTCATTTACAGTAAGCTCGGCACGGGCCGTGTCCACCCAACACGGCCCCGTGCTGCACTGTCTACAGAAAAAGACCCAGTTCAGGTAACTGGACACGGGCCGTGTTCACCCAACACGCCCCCGTGTCCAGACTTCTGTTTCTCTTGTTTTAAATTTGTTACTGGCACTTGAACACGGGGCCGTGCCCGGATAACACGGGGCCGTGTTCAGCGCCCAGTAACACAAAATTTTTTGCTTTTTCACACCTTTTGCACACTCAATCAACCTAAAAACTTATTTTTGGGACACATTGAGGACAATGTGTAATTTAAGTGTGGGGGGGATGCTAAAACCTTGAATCTTGCAAGTCCTAATTACAAGCCTTACACAAAACTCTATTGGAACCGCTAATTCATTTTTTTTTACTTGTCTAGGTTTAACTCGGGAAATTCAAATTCTCAAAAAGGTTATATTTTTACGAATTTACAACCGATAGCGTCGTGATAAAAAGAACCAACATAAGAAAATTATGAAAAGGCATGACAAGCTTAGTTAAAATTTGATTATATATATTTGATCACATAAAAACCCATTCCCACAAAAGTGAGTTTTGAGCCTTTATTGAGCATACAATTACATATCATTAGAACTAATTGCTCATTTTTCGTTTCTTGTGTGAATAGCCGCTTGGTTCTTACGACTCTAGAACTTGCCATGACGATACATTCCCGGTCCTTACCAACTTAAACCCGAGTAAGTAAATGATGGAGGCATTAGGACTAACCCTTTTTATTTATTTTTATTTATTTTTATTTTTTTTACCACCTACCCAAAATCCCCCTAGTTAGCCCCTTTGAGCCTAAACCTTTTCATTTCATAACCCAAACCAAACACCCTTTTACCCACCAAAACCTTTTTCATTTTTACCCCTTTATTTTAGTAACGAGTTCGATTTTTCGTATGACTTCAAAAAAAAAAAATATTTGTGTTGTTGATGAAGCAAAAGAAAATAAACAAACAAGTTCATCAAAAATAACTTTGTTTGAATGAATAGCTTCATCAAAATAAAAGTTACGAAAAATAGAAAGTCTTACGAAAACCGACACTTGTTACGCTTTTCGCCCTTTTTACTAACCACTAACCACCAACCCAACCACCTACCTTTAACCCAAGCCTAACCCTTTACCCACAAAGTCCTCTTGATATTTACAAAGGTATATAAGTTAAAAAGGAGGAGGATTGATTGCTTGGCAAGCCTATGGTAGGAGTAAGTTCCATGCCGCTTTCGAGTGATCCACAAAAATACATTTTCGGCCAAGTGTTGAGTGATCCCCGTGAGGTATGTGAACTTGTATATAAATAGAATTTTACAAAGGCATGTTATGCCCTAATAAGTAATTTCTCTTATGAAAGGTTTTAAATAAATCATGACGAATAGGATTGTAAATAAATAAAAATTAAATTAAATAAAGAATCTTGGAAATCCCGACACTCTACGACAAGCCCAAAAACCTTCTTCTCTACCCATTCCATTTGGGAGTGTAATAGCCACATATTAAAGAGTTTTGCTTGAGGACAAACAAAGATTCAAGTGTGGGGGTATTTTATGTGTTCAAAATGTAACATATTAATTTCATCAAATGAGGCATAAAACTAACCCTTTTTTAGTACTAATGTTGGAAAAAGTGTGCTTTTGTCTTCCTTTTGTATTTTCAGGATTAAATGAGCTCAAATTAACAAAAGAAACAAAAAGACATCAAAATCTAACATAAATACAAGAAAAAGGACAAGACGTGACATGCCCGACCCCACAACAACATCTTCCCAAGCAAAACAAGAGATCAGAAGCCTGAAGACGCCCCGTGCTCAGCCAGCACGGGGGCGTGCCCAAGTGTCAACAGAAAAGACAAAGTGGTAGAAGCTTCTATTGCCCACCACGGGGTCGTGCTCAGCGGACACGGGGCCGTGGTCAACTATAAGATTCGCACAATCCAGGCAAATCTTCATAGTACAAAGATTCTTCTGCACACGGGGTCGTGCTCAGCGGACACGGGGGCGTGGTCAACTAATAAGACAAAGCTGCATTAAATGAAGAAAGAGAGGATGTGGACACGGGGCCGTGCCCACTGGACACGGGGCCGTGCCCGAGCTTCTGTTCAGCCTATAAATAGAACTGCTTGGCTCAAGCTCAAACCATCCCTTGGCACACCACCTCTCTCACACTTCACCCACCACCCACCACCACTATAACACCATCATCCACCACCATCAACCATTGTCCATTGTCCATTGTCCATCGTAGAGTGTGTGAGTCGTCTCGGGATCCAAGATTGATCGTAAGAGTTCTTGACAATCAAGGCCATGTTTGCCTAAGTCTCTTACATCACTTGGTGAAGACAAAGTGTCTAGTGTAATACTTTTTATTTCTAATCTTTTGCACTTTTTATTTGGTTTCGTATTAATGACTTTAATAACTAGTTGCTTATGTTGAAGGTGATCTTTCTTTATCGTTTGTCCGTGGTGTCTTGAAATTATTTTACTGTCTATATAAAATAAAAGATTTTCACCATTCATATCTCCACGGTCTATATGGAGGTATGTTGGCTACCTGGTCGGGGGTTAAGGGAACGGTTTGGTAAAGGTCTTGCCATTGTTCAGCGTTTAGAGGTCCTGCAATGGACCTGGGTCAAATTTAGTAGGACCTCCTTCAATACTTCACGGTATTGGATGGCGGGGGTCCAAACTCTTTGATCCCTTCATAAGTTAACTACTATTAATACTATAACCTGGCTATTTAGGACTGTATCCCTGCTGACTCAGACTACTTAGTCGAGGGTAACGTCACCTCCAAAAGAGGGGCCTACCATAATATTGCATTAATAACTTAATTATTTATCTTCCAATAATCCACCCTTTTAGGATTGTATCCTTGCTGACTCAAACTACTGGGGTGAGGGTAACGTCACCTTCAAAAGAGGGGCCTACTACAATAACTAAGATAATCTCTTAAATATGTGCAAAAGTGCGGAAATAATCAAAGGTTACACTAGATACGAGTCGGAACCAAGTGATTCATCTTGTCTATCTGTTTTTATTTTTATTTTTATTTTCAGCATTTTAGCTAGTTTTTATTTTTCTTAGTTTAAAACATTTTTCTAAACTTTTTATTTTGATTAGACGTTGAGGATAAACCGGTACTAAAAGCTCTTGTGTCCTTGGACGACCTCGGTATCTTACCAACACTATACTACGCTCACGATGGGTGCACTTGCCCATATGTGTGTTTAGTGTTAGTGAAATATCGTGTTTTATAAATTTAAAACTTGGCTAAAAATAAGTGTTAAAGGGGCTTAAAATATACACCTAATATATATAACACTTCACACGCATCAGCTTCCTCAGCAAGCTCTGTCTTCTCACCAGACAAACGCACAATAGCATCACGTTGAGTCTTCAGCTCGACATTGGTACGCTCACACGCAACTTCCCAATTTTTCTGCTTGTCAGCATTGATTTGCTTCTCTCGGGCAAGTTTCTCTTCCGCGTCAGATACCCTCCACATCAACCCTTTCTTCTCAACATTGAATTTTTCTCTCTCTTCCGCGAATAGCTTCTTCTCATTCTCAAACTCAAGAGTGTCCTCCCCATCAGCTTCCACTCACGAACAATCTCCTGAGAAGTGGACCAGAAGTTAACCCCGGCTTGAACATGCTCATCCAAAAGTTCTAACCGGCGGCGCCTCTTCTGAAATAACCTTTCAGCTGGAGGGAGAGACAGAGAGAAAAACTCATGACAATTTTCAAGATCATTCATCCGGGAGCCCTGGGTCAAACGCCAGGGAGGAACATGGGGCAAATCATCACAGGCCGAGTTGTGAGTATCCCAGGACCCAGCCCGAGCATGCTCAAAATCAGGACTCCGAACCACTCCGGAAGTTGCACTACCACCACCACCTGGTGGGTGTTTGGTATATACCGTTTGACGCGGAGTGGTCTCACTTGTCTCCACCTCGACTTCAATATTCTTGCCACGATCACCACCACCAGCACCACCTGTATCACCGCCACCTTCCCCAACCTGCTCAACATTCACGACATCTTCTTTCCTCTTCTCCCCAGAGGTTTTGTGAGGAGGAGACAACCCAAATGTCCTCGAAGGCGGAGAGGCAGGGGGAGTAATTTTGGAAATATCAATCTTGTGTGCAGTCTTGGCTGGTTTGGCACCTGCTCCAAAACGAGCAACACATTCAGAGCAAAGAATGGAAAGCAAGCAAAAACAAAAAGACAAACTAGAAACTGATAAAACGAATACCAGAAGCCTCAAAAATCTTCTGCAACAAATTCCTAGTTTTCTCAGTAAAAATACCCATGTCAACCTCCGACTCAGAAGGGGCGGGAGGATCCTCCTTTTGGAGTTTAACCCTTTTCGACGCGAGCATAGCAGCGGCCTGCTCGTCAAGCTTTCGTTTTTTTATCATCAAACATCTTCTTCTGCATTATCTCTGTTAAGGTAGCACGGTCTTCAGGATCAGATTCTTGATGTTTTTCTCCGGCCCCTAAACCGGACAACGTATCAGAAACTACAACGTAATCTAGGACAGGGAGAGTGTGAGGTCGCTTACGAGGAGTTTCAGTGGCAGTTTCCTCAGCCTTTTTCCCCTTCCCTTCTGGTTTGTCAGTTTTTGTTTTCCTCTTTGTTTCCAACTGCTCAGCAGGCTCAACATGAATCTCCACGTCGTCATCAATGGGCTCGTTCACGGGCTCATACACAACCCCCTGCGCCGGACCTGCACGCGGGGAATGAGAAGTTAGGCCTTCAAAAGATCTGCCAAACCCATCACTCGAGAGAACAATAACTTCCTCTCGAACAAAATCAAAAGCATCATCATCATCCTCACTATCTTCACCTAAGCCAGTGTTAGCATAAGCAGTAAAACTCTCATGGGTTAGATGCAGGAAGCGACCACGAATCTGATCCAACCAGGGTCGTTTCTCAGGCTTTTGAATCGCCTCCACCATGGCACCACCGGCCTTCAAATCCAAAACGTTCAACAAAGTGTAACCCACTGCAAAAAACACGAAGATGGAGAACAATGACAAAAGCAACGCAACAAATACATACAAAAGAGAGGCAAAAGGTCTTGGAAAAACACATACATTTGCCATCATAACCATAAACTGGGACCCCCAACTGATGCTTAGGAATCCACTTCATACTCATACCGGTGCCCACCAATGCCATCTCCTCAAGCTGAATAATCGGAGTGGCTTTACGAGTCAACTTTTTATACCAGTCTTGTTCAGAAAAAATTGCAACCACATCAACTTTAGGTATCCCCTTGCTCCCTGCCCGGTAATGCATATCTACCGGGATGACCCCTCGGCGAATGTAGAAAAATTTTGATTTCCAGTCATGAAGACTCTTCAAAAGCACATAACAAACGGGAGCAACGCCGGTCCGAGCATTAAACGAATAAAACCTACTCGTATATGAAATGGTGTAAAAGACGTTGAACATCTCAAACGTCGGATCCAGACGGTTAGCCATGCAAACATACTCAAAGTGAGTAACACGGGGAAGCCCAATAGCGTTGATCTTAGAAATGTGAAGCCCGTAGTTCCTCAACACATCAGCAACACATCAGCAGTAAATCTAGTCATGGGGAGCCTGAAGTTGCCTTCCCGGAAGAAAGCAGCATACAAAGTTATATAACCGGGAGGAGCATCCATGGCAGTAGAACCCGGGGTGGGAAACTGGGCACCCCACTCGGGAAGGAAACCCATCTCCCTCACCAAGTTATGGAATTCCTCCTCTTTCCACCCTATTATCGCCTGATCCGGACCTGGCGGAGTCTTACCCTTGTTCCTTTTCCTCCTCGACGAGGGATTTGCTCCAGTCATAGTCAAAAAATAATATGATGGAACTTCAGAAGAAGGGTGAAGAAGATGAAGAAATGGGAGAGAAATCAGGAATTCAAATTTTGAAAAGTGAAAGTTTAGAACGAACCGTTTTGTATTTATACCCATCGCATTTAATGCGATGGGTAGCAAACCGTCAGAATCCAGGAGATTAATCAATGGGGGAGAGACACGTCAGAAGAGAGAGAAGACGCCACCTCTTTTTTCGGGAGCAGGTGAGCAGACACTTGACACATCGCCGAAAAAGTAACTGACAATGACTGAAAAGACGCCTGTTCACCTCCGACAGGACAGGGGACACGTGACAGTCACATCAATCATCCCTTCCCAAGACAAACAAAACTTCACCCAGAAGACAACAGCATGTGCCATCACGCCGTGCGCCATGCGTCCATTTGGCTCAATTTTTACAAGTTGCCAAAACCCATGCGCCATGCGTCCATTTGGCTCAATTTTTACAAGTTGCAAAACCCATGCGCCATGCGTCCATTTGGCTCAACCTTCACAAGCTGCCAAAACCCATGCGCCATGCGTCCATTTGGCTCAACTTTTACAAGGTGCCAAAACCCATGCGCCATGCGTCCATTTGGCCCAACCTTTACAAGTTGCCGAAACCCATGCGCCATGCGTCCATTTGGCTCAACCTTTACAAGCTGCCAAAACCCATGCGCCATGCGTCCATTTGGCTCAACTTTTACAAGTTGCCAAAACCCATGCGCCATGCGTCCATTTGGCTCAGCCTTAAAAGTTGCCAAAATGCATGCGCCATGCGTCCATCTGACTTAACTTTCACAGATTACCAAAAACGATGCGCGACACGCCCATCAGGTGCGATTTTTTAGGTCTCCCATAACAAACGCACGCCATAAAAACCACTACCTTCATAAGTCCAGAATCCCTCCTAGACGATCAACTCAACTAGAAGGCACACTTGACTCGGGGGACTTGAAGAGGTATGGTCCCAATTCCTTGCCCACATGGCAAGGACCACACCACTTTTCCATTCTATGTGGCGCTGACATCAACTATATCATCCAGAAGCTTCTAGAAGCTTCTGGAAAAAATCAAGGTGACACCAAGGATGCTCCATCCGACATAAAGGACAACACGTGTCACCAGTCATCAGGCGCCAAGTAAGCCTGCAACGAATCAAGGAGCAGTCCGACAACATCAGTACGACGTCTCCAAAATAGGCAAATGTACGCGCGCCACGTGTACCACTACACTGACCACAGCAGAGGAGACGAAGAGGATATTCCCCTTGGTCGGACAGCTGGCGCGCAACCACAGCTGGCACAGCTGCTCCTCCCTCCTTCACCCTCCGGCTATAAATAGGACGCTTCATCATCCAGGTTGAACGATCTTGCTCTCTATACTCTCACACTTAACACACACTGATTATTCTCCCTCAGAACAGTACTTATTCTCACGCCGGAGCCTGGTTAAGAGGGAAACCCCCATATTCCCCTCTTAACGAGACTAACGGTGTTGCTGTTTTGCAGGACCCAGGTCATTCTTACGAGTAAGAAAGGAGATTGAACCCACCGAAGGAACAACCCCACAGACTAACCTTGGTATTAGACTGTGTTTCATCATTGGCGCCATCCGCTTTTAGCAAAAACCACTTTCATCTCTTTTCTTTTCGAAAAACACTCGTCAAAATGGCTGAACAAAACCCTTCTCACCCGGTAGATGGAGACATTTCTTCTTTTGAACTCGTTTCGGACAACGTACACGTCCAAAGGGGTCAAAGGAACGAAATTATCCAAGAAGGGCCGATGAACAACGAGTTTCCTAGTATCTTTTGGAGTGCATCCAGAGTTGTTACTAAAAACACAACTGGTGCTACTTTCCAAACTCCACCTAGGATTATCACCCAAACTACAAACGAAGCTACTTTCCAACCTCCGTCAGAGGTAGTCCAACAAACACCCCCACCAGTGCAAACACAGAGCCATGGAGCTGGCCCCTTAGCTCCATCGGACCACACACAACTGAACTTTTCTGCACTACTAGGGCTACCCGAAGGAAAAACTCTGGCTTCCTGGTATGCCGAACTAGTGGCGTCTATAAACCTTGTTTACACACAGCTCAGTGCGCAGCAAGCTCTGCTTCAAGCACAAGCCAACCAGTCCGCATTTGTCACCCCACTGCAAAGGCCTTTGAGCGCTCCCATGCCTCAACAGACCAATGCATTCAATTTACGCCCTGAATCAGTACCTCCACCACACATTAGAAGGCCAAGCGTGCACGACATGCGCGATACTTACGGTGAAACAGAAAGCAATTATGTGCAGTACTCTCACCAACCAAAGAAGCCAATACAAAGTCGTCTAGGTCCGCGCAACATAAACGACGAACTTGAAGATGACGAAGAGATGTACAAAGAAAGTACAGTGTTCAGTAGGTTGCCGCCAGAGCACGAAGCGTACAAACCCCGCAAGCGCGCAGGTCATGACCCAAAAGCAGAGCACGATTACACGTTGAGCTTTCGTCCAGACGACATGGCTGAGAATTCAAAATTTATTAGAGAGATCGCCACGGCTGCCATCGACAAAACGAAATTGCCACACAACGTGGGCAAATACAACGGGTTGACAGACCCAGGCGATCACCTTCAAGTTTTTAATGGTGCCGGGGCAACAGGTGGATGGAACTTACCGACTTGGTGCCATCTCTTCGCTTAAACCTTCGTCGGCGCAGCACGCGTCTGGTTTGGCAGTTTGCCAGCAGGAAAAATTAAGTCATGGGTCGACTTCTGAGAGAAGTTCCTTGCACACTTCTCTCAGCAACGAAGGCATACTAGAGACCCAGCCAATTGTTTAAACATATGGCGCAGAGATCATGAAAGTGTGGAAGATTTCATTACAAGATATAACAAAGAATGTTTGGAGATTGGCGATGTGGGCGAGAAGATGATACGCGCACACTTCACGAGGGCAGTCAAGTGCGATGATCTAATCAAACGTGTAAAGGGAAGAGACGGAGGACTCAAAGATTGGGAAACCTTCATTGAAGCAGCCAAAACCATTGCGCAGTCGGACAGACAGCTGACCTGTGATGATCACCGTCAGCGCGGATACAACCATAACGACCGGCATAACAAGAAAGGCAGAAGCCAACCACGGAAAACGTCCGGTCACAGAGAAAGAAGCCCAGTAAGAGAGGATGCGCACCACACGATCAATCAGATAGCTCACCGGAAAGAGGTGAAAAGAGAAAACAGGGAGAAACAGTGGACACCACTAACAAAGACCCCTTCCGAGGTCTTGGCCACTGAAAATCACCAGTTCAAGCCACCCTTACAAATGCGAAACAAGAGGGGTCAAGATCCCAATCTTTTCTGCGAGTTCCACAAAGACACAGGGCATTTAACTGACGACTGTTTTAGTTTAAAGCAAGAAATAGAAAGGTCCTTAAGAGATGGAAAACTCACTCATTTGGTAAAGGGCGGAAAGCGCGACTACCGCCAAATACAAAGAAGAGACGAAGGACCAGACAACAAAAAACTCCGGAAACTAGAAACCCATATGATTAAAGGAGGTCAGCGAAGACCAAAGAAAAACTACAACAAGTGCACACAAGACGACTCGTGGCGTGAAAGGCAGGTTGTTTTTCCGGTTGTAAGAGGAGGCCCAAGAGAAAGACGACCCATAGTCATCTCAGGCGTGATCGGGCACTACCAAACCGATTACATTTTCATCGACCCAGGGAGCACCGCGGATATCATATATGAACAATGTTTCAATCAATTCGATCAGGAGGACAAGGCGCGCTTAGAACCTGTGGATTACCCACTCACTGGTTTCTGCAATGAAGCCGTCTTTCCCCTGGGGCAGATATCATTCCCGGTGTTACTCTCAGATGGAAGGAATTCAAGAACAGAAGATGTTACATTCATGGTGCTACCCGCGCATTCAAGACACGACATACTCTTGGGAAGAGAGTCTCAAGGAGATTTTAGTATAATTTGCTCCGGCCCACATTCAGCTGTGGGATTCCCAATGGAGACGGGGGTAGCAATAATATACGCAAGCAAAGAAGTATTAGCAACTGATGAGCTCAGACCTGCAAAGGCAAGTAAACCAGCACCACGCGCAGAAGCAGAAAAATGGGTATTGAACAGCGCATACCCGGAACAGACAGTTACCTTAGGACCTGCAATGTCCGACCTAACGCGCGCGGCGCTAAAGAAACTGTTGTTCCAAAACATGGACGTGTTCGCCTGGACACTAGCAGACATGGTGGGCGTTCTACGGCACATAGCTGAACATCGATTAAACGTCTTAGAAGAAGTAAAGCCTGTGGTGCATGCCAAGCGCCACTTGGGAGACATAAAACACGATGCCATGAAAGAGCAGGTAATGGAGCTGTTAAATGCGGGGATCATCAGAGAAGTCAGATACCAAACATGGGTAGCAAGCCCAGTGATGGTCCAAAAGAACAACGGTAGCTGGAGAATGTGCGTAGATTACAAGGATCTGAACAAGGCATGTCCGCGCGACTGTTACGCCTTACCAGACATTGATGAAAAGATTGATTCGCTAGCAACATTCCGATGGAAATGTTTCCTTGATTGTTACAAGGGGTACCACCAGGTACAGATGGCTGTGTAAGACGAAGACAAAACCGCGTTCCGCACGCCGACAGGGCTATACTGCTACACCAAAATGCCTTTCGGTTTAAAGAATGCGGGCGCGACTTATCAGAGGCTCATGAACGAAACTTTCCACGATGCTATCGGCAAGTACATCGAAGTGTATATGGACGATCTAGTCATTATGAGCAAAGAAGAGAGTACAATGCTGATGAACATCCAGAAAACATTCGACACCTTGCGCGGGGTAAGTATCAAGCTAAACCCAGCGAAATGCTCTTTCGGCATGGAAGAGGGGAAATTCCTGGGTTTCATCGTCACAAAAGATGGCTTCAAAGTGAATCCTGATAAAATATAAGCAATTGAACGCATGCCTTCACCTTCGACGATCAAGGAGATGCAAAAATTGGCAGACCGATTGGCAGCACTTAACCGTTTCCTGGCCAATCACGCAGCCAAATCTTTCCCGTTCATCAAAACTCTCCGAAATTGCATGAAGAAAAGCCAATTTCAGTGGACTCCAGAGGCCGAGAGCGCATTCCGCGAGATGAAAGATTGCCTCATCAAGTTACCAACATTAACTGCACCAGTCAAGGGAGAGCCTCTGGTGCTCTACTTATCAGCCTCCGACAGAGCAGTAGGAGCAGTGTTACTTGTTGATCATCAAGGTGTTCAAACACCAGTTTACTATGTGTCACGAACCTTGACTGACCCTGAAACCCGGTATGCCATCATGTAGAAACTAGTACTCACACTGATCCATGCGTCAAGATGGATGCGTAGGTACTTTGCCAACCACGTCATTCACGTGCTAACAAACTACAATATTGGCAACATCCTCGCAAGGCCAGAAATTTCAGGGAGACTAGCAAAGTGGGCAATAGAGCTCGGGGGCCATAATGTGGTTTTCAGGCCAAGACCGGCATTAAGGGCCAAGTACTCGCAGACTTCATGACAGAGGTACCGGATGACAAGGATCGGGAATGTAAAGCAATGGAAAAAGCCGAAAAACAGCAAGAAGAAGAACCATGGTTGTTATACACAGACGGCGCGTCTAACGAAGACGGTGCAAGTGCTGGGCTTCGGCTGGTGAGCCCTGACAAACATGAATTCACCTACGCCATACGTCTGGATTTTAAGAGCACGAACAATGAAGCTGAATATGAAGCTTTCCTCGCTGGCTTAAGGTTGGCAATCAAAATGGGAGTCCGCCACATCGAAGCGCATGTGGACTCCATGCTAGTGGCCGGACAAATCAACGGGCAGTATGAAGCCAAGGGAGATACAATGGCGCTCTACCTGAGTCAGGCAAAGACGTTGCTACAAACCTTCTATTCCTACAAGGTGCACCACATTAATAGAAGCGAGAATAAACCAGCAGACGTGCTGAGTAAACTCGCCTCTACAAGTTTCCCACACCTGGCGAAGGATGTGCGCATAGAAGTTTTAAGCAACCCGTCAGTACCACTGAGAGAAGTAAGCGTCGTTCAACTAGGAACAACGTCTTGGATGACTCCGATAATCGCGTACCTTCAATCTGGAGTACTCCCAGAGAACAAAGCCGAGGCGAGGAAAGTCCAGTGCAAAGCTGAACATTATCAGATGGTTGATGGAATCTTATATCGAAAGTCATACCTTGGGCCACTGTTAAGATGCGTCGACCCCGAAGACGCAAACTATTTGATTAGGGAAGTGCACGAAGGAATTTGTGGTATACATGCTGGACCAAGAATGGTGGTGGCAAAGGTCATGAATGCTGGGTATTATTGGCCCGGGATGCATTTAGATGCGGTAAAAGAATTGAGGAAATGCAGTGGGTGCCAAAGACACGCCCCCAAAACGATGCGCCCCAAGAATGAATTGGTACCGGTCACAACGGCGTGGCCTTTTCAACAGTGGGGAATAGATATGGTCGGCCCTTTCCCCGAAGCTCCAGGTGCCGTCAAATTCATAATAGTCGCGGTCGACTATTTCACCAAATGGGTCGAGGCAAAGGCACTTGCATCAACCACAGCCACGGTTGTCAAAAAATTCATATGGGAACAAATCATATGCCCTTTCGGATTACCACTCAAGATCATCACTGACAACGGAACGAACTTTGCCGAAGAAAATCTTCAACAGTGGTTTAAAGAATTACACATTGAGCACACCTTCTCCTCGGTTGCGCACCCGCAGGGGAATGGTCAAGTTGAAGCCGTCAATAAGAGTATCGTCGACGGAATCAAGGCAAGGTTGGGAGAAAAAGGAGAGGTTGGGTAGACGAACTGCCCAGCATCTTGTGGGCCCACAGGACGATGCCCAAGACAAGCAACGGAGAAACACCCTTTAGCTTAGTTCACGGGTCCGAGGCAGTAATACCAGCGGAGATAGGATTGCCGTCACCACGAATGCTCTCAATGAACCTGATCAACAACGAAGAAGAAAGGAGGATCGACCTTGACCTCCTAGAAGAAAGGAGAGAAATGGCGGCAATAAATGAAGCAAAGTACAAAACGAAGCTGGAAAAGTATTACAACTCCAAAGTCCGAGCCTGCACCTTCAACCCGGGAGAATACGTCCTCAGAGACAATGAGGCCTAAAATGTTGAAAAACCCGGAAAATTGGCCCCCAAGTGGGAAGGTCCGTATGTTATCGACACAGTACTCGGAAAGGGAGCCTACAAGTTGCGCACCATTGACAACAAGGAGGTTCCACGAACTTGGAACGCTCAACAGCTGAGAAAGTGTTACCTGTAAAAAGATAATGTAATCGCAACGGCTGAATAGCCAACACATTTATAGTAATACAAGAAGTGTTCGGCTATCTATCATGCAAATTTCTTTGTCACAACTGCATATATTACTTTGGGCATACACGAAAACATCAATGGCTCGACCATTAGGAAACGTTGTAGACCTCCAAGGTATGTCACAAACAAAGTGCACAGCCGGGTCGAATACACAACTAAAGCCTAACAAACGCCAAATAAATACTTCGTGCCCACATAAACACGAAAGCATCGAACACAGGACTAATAAACATTGTAAGCACCCCCAAGGCTACACACAGCTGGGTCCACACAATAACCTGTAATTCGATCACTTCATATTCACGAACCAACCTGCGCACATAAACGACAGAATGAAACGTTGTAATAAACACAACACAACCTGTCAGCACCATCATTCATTCGTGATACCTAAATCAAAGTAATTATACATGCACATATTATGACGTTAACAAAATTTGCAATAAAACAAAGGCGACTATCAGCATAACAAATACCAAGCTTAGTCAAATTGTTCAGAAGCACGACAG
The DNA here is from genome assembly GCA_030545235.1 of Helianthus tuberosus. Taxonomy (NCBI): domain Eukaryota; kingdom Viridiplantae; phylum Streptophyta; class Magnoliopsida; order Asterales; family Asteraceae; genus Helianthus; species Helianthus tuberosus. The sequence continues at coordinate 150,537,940 of CM060414.1, read as the reverse complement.
ATAAGCAAAAATTAAAATTGTTCACAAACTTGTCAAATGATTACAAGGCCATCCAAGGCCATACGCGGCACGCAGGCCGGAAGCCTCATTCCGGATGACTGGAACCAGCACCTCCAGCCGCACGATCTTCATCTCCAAGAGCTTTTTTCAACAAGGCGACACCATCAGACCTTCGGGCCAATTTCTGGGTAGCCTTAACAACAGCAAAATCTAAAGACGCGAACTCATGCCTTTTTGCGGTATAGGCAGCACTACAATCCTCTTTCCATAACTCGAAGTGATGCTCTTTCTCATTATTAAGAGCCGCCGCCCTACCCTCGTTGTAACCATCCTTGCGCCCGCTATTATAACCAGCTTGCCCCAACTCAAACATATAGTTGGCAAGTTCGTGGGAGTTCACTATGCGATCAGCAATCTGCGAAGAAACACACAAATAAGAGAAACAGTCCACGAAAATCAAAAAATAAAATAAAGTAAGTTACCAGGGGCACCGCACGCGAAAGCAACCACTTGCAATTGGCCGATGTTTCCTCAGCAAGGACTTCAGAGGCCTTGCATCCAACAGTTTTCTCCTGAAGAAGACGTTCAACAGGCTCATACTGTCTCGCAAGGTCTTCCAGTTTAGCAATACGCTCAACATACTCTTTTTCCTTCTGTTCAAACGCAACACGCGCCTTCTGCGCTTCCTCAGCAAGCTCTGTCTTCTCACCAGACAAACGCACAATAGCGTCACGTTGAGTCTTCAGCTCGACATTGGTACGCTCACACGCAGCTTCCCAATTTTTCTGCTTGTCAGCATTGATTTGCTTCTCTCGGGCAAGTTTCTCTTCCGCGTCATATACCCACCACATCAACCCTTTCTTCTCAACATTGAATTTTTCTCTCTCTTCTGCGAATAGCTTCTTCTCATTCTCAAACTCAAGAGTGTCCTCCCCCATCAGCTTCCACTCATGAACAATCTCCTGAGAAGTGGACCAGAAGTTAACCCCGGCTTGAACATGCTCATCCAAAATTTCTAACCGGCGGCGCCTCTTCTGAAATAACCTTTCAGCTGGAGGGAGAGACAGAGAGAAAAACTCATGACAATTTTCAAGATCATTCATCCGGGAGCCCTGGGTCAAACGCCAGCGAGGAACATGGGGCAAATCATCACAGGCCGAGTTGTGAGTATCCCAGGACCCAGCCCGAGCATGCTCAAAATCAGGACTCCGAACCGCTCCGGAAGTTGCACCACCACCACCACCTGGTGGGCATTTGGTATATACCGTTTGACGCGGAGTGGTCTCACTTGTCTCCACCTCGACTTCAATATTCTTGCCACGATCACCACCACCTGGTGGGCATTTGGTATATACCGTTTGACGCAGAGTGGTCTCACTTGTCTCCACCTCGACTTCAATATTCTTGCCACGATCACCACCACCAGCACCACCTGTATCACCGCCACCCTCCCCAACCTGCTCAACATTCACGACATCTTCTTTCCTCTTCTCACCAGAGGTTTTGTGAGGAGGAGACAACCCAAATGTCCTCGAAGGCGGAGAGGCAGGGGGAGTAATTTTGGAAATATAAATCTTGTGTGCAGTCTTGGCTGGTTTGGCACCTGCTCCAAAACGAGCAACACATTCAGAGGAAAGAATGGAAAGCAAGCAAAAACAAAAAGACAAACTGGAAACTGATAAAACGAATACCACAAGCCTCAAAAATCTTCTGCAACAAATTCCCAGTTTTCTCAGTAAAAATACCCATGTCAACCTCTGACTCAGAAGGGGCGGGAGGATCCTCCTTTTGGAGTTTAACCCTTTTCGACGCGAGCATAGCAGCGGCCTGCTCGTCAAGCTTTCGTTTTTTTATCATCAAACATCTTCTTCTGCATTATCTCTGTTAAGGTAGCGCGGTCTTCAGGATCGGATTCTTGATGTTTTTCTCCGGCCCCTAAACCGGACAACGTATCAGAAACTACAACGTAATCTAGGACAGGGAGAGTGTGAGGTCGCTTACGAGGAGTTTCATTGGCAGTTTCCTCAGCCTTTTTCCCCTTCCCTTCTGGTTTGTCAGTTTTTGTTTTCCTCTTTGTTTCCAACTGCTCAGCAGGCTCAACAGGAATCTCCACGTCGTCATCAATGGGCTCGTTCACGGGCTCATGCAGAACCCCCTGCGCCGGACCTGCACGCGGGGAACGAGAAGTTAGGCCTTCAACAGATCTGCCAGACCCATCACTCGCGAGAACAATAACTTCCCCTAGAACAAAATCAAAAGCATCATCATCATCCTCACTATCTTCACCTAAGCCAGTGTTAGCATAAGCAGTAAAACTCTCATTGGTCGGATGCAGGAAGCGACCACGAATCTGATCCAACCAGGGTCGTTTCTCTGGCTTTTGAATCGCCTCCACCATGTCACCACCGGCCTTCAAATCCAAAACGTTCAACAAAGTGTAACCCACTGCAAAAAACACGAAGATGGAGAACAATGACAAAAACAACGCAACAAATACATACAAAAGAGAGGCAAAAGGTCTTGGAAAAACACATACATTTGCCATCATAACCATAAACTGGGACCCCCAACGGATGCTTAGGAATCCACTTCATACTCATACCGGCGCCCACCAATGCCATTTCCTCAAGCTGAATAATCGGAGTGGCTTTACGAGTCAACTTTTTATACCAGTCTTGTTCAGAAAAATTTGCAACCACATCAACTTTAGGGATTCCCTCGCTCCCTGCCCGGTAATGCATATCTACCGGGATGACCCCTCGGCGAATGTAGAAAAATTTTGATTTCCAGTCATGAAGACTCTTCAAAGGAACAGAACAAACGGGAGCAACGCCGGTCCGAGCATTAAACGAATAAAACCCACTCGTATATGAAACGGTGTAAAAGACGTTGAACATCTCAAACGTCGGATCCAAACGGTTAGCCATGCAAACATACTCAAAGTGAGTAACACGGGGAAGCCCAATAGCGTTGATCTTAGAAATGTGAAGCCCGTAGTTCCTCAACACATCAGCAGTGAATCTAGTCATGGGGAGCCTGAAGTTGCCTTCCCGGAAGAAAGCAGCATACAAAGTTATATAACCGGGAGGAGCATCCATGGCAGTAGAACCCGGGGTGGGAAACTGGGCACCCCACTCGGGAAGGAAACCCATCTCCCTCACCAAGTTATGGAATTCCTCCTCTTTCCACCCTATTATCGCCTGATCCGGACCTGGCGGAGTCTTACCCTTGTTCCTTTTCCTCCTCGACGAGGGATTTGCTCCAGACATAGTCAAAAAATAATATGATGGAACTTCAGAAGAAGGGTGAAGAAGATGAAGAAATGGGAGAGAAATCAGGAATTCAAATTTTGAAAAGTGAAAGTTTAGAACGAACCGTTTTGTATTTATACCCTTCGCATTTAATGCGATGGGTAGCAAACCGTCAGAATCCAGGAGATTAATCAATGGGGGAGAGACACGTCAGAAGAGAGAGAAGACGCCACCTCTTTTTTCGGGAGCAGGTGAGCAGACACCTGACACATAGCCGAAAAAGTAACTGACAATGACTGAAAAGGCGCATGTTCACCTCCGACAGGACAGGGGACACGTGACAGTCACATCAATCATCCCTTCCCAATAAAAACAAAACTTCACCCAGAAGACAACAGCATGTGCCATCACGCCGTGCGCCATGCGTCCATTTGGCTCAATTTTTACAAGTTGCCAAAACCCATGCGCCATGCGTCCATTTGGCTCAATTTTTACAAGTTGCAAAACCCATGCGCCATGCGTCCATTTGGCTCAACCTTCACAAGCTGCCAAAACCCATGCGCCATGCGTCCATTTGGCTCAACTTTTACAATGTGCCAAAACCCATGCGCCATGCGTCCATTTGGCCCAACCTTTACAAGTTGCCGAAACCCATGCGCCATGCGTCCATTTGGTTCAACCTTCACAAGCTGCCAAAACCCATGCGCCATGCGTCCATTTGGCTCAACTTTTACAAGTTGCCAAAACCCATGCGCCATGCGTCCATTTGGCTCAGCCTTAAAAGTTGCCAAAATGCATGCGCCATGCCTCCATCTGACTCAACTTTCACAGATTACCAAAAACGATGCACGACACGCCCATCAGGTGCGATTTTTTAGGTCTCCCATAACAAACACACACCATAAAAACCACTACCTTCGTAAGTCCAGAATCCCTCCTAGACGATCAACTCAACTAGAAGGCACACTGGACTGGGGGGACTTGAAGAGGTATGGTCCCAATTCCTTGCCCACATGGCAAGGACCACACCACTTTTCCATTCTATGTGGCGCTGACATCAACGATATCATCCAGAAGCTTCTAGAACCTTCTGGAAAATATCAAGGTGACACCAAGGATGCTCCATCTGACATAAAGGACAACACGTGTCACCAGTCATCAGGCTCTAAGTAAGCCTGCAACGAATCAAGGAGCAGTCCGACAACACCAGTACGACGTCTCCAAAATAGGCAAATGTACGCGCGCCACGTGTACCACTACACTGACCACAGCAGAGGAGACCAAGAGGATATTCCCCTTGGTCGGACAGCTGGCGCGCAACCACAGCTGGCACAGCTGCTCCTCCCTCCTTCACCCTCCGGCTATAAATAGGACCCTTCATCATCCAGGTTGAACGATCTTGCTCTCTATACTCTCACACTTAACACACACTGATTATTCTCCCTCAGAACAGTACTTATTCTCACGCCGGAGCTGGCGTGCAAATTTTTTAAACAAACCTCCATATTCCAAATTATAGTGGCTGAAGTCATTGTTAGCATCTTAGTCGGAGTGTTGTCTGAGAAGTTGGCCAAAATTGAATTCTCGAAGTTGGGTCGACCTGAAGCAATCAAACCTCAGCTGACAAAATGGAAGAATGATATGCTGATGATCCGCGCTGTGCTTGATGACGCAGGCCAGAAGCAGATTTTTCAAAAATCTGTTGAAATGTGGGTACACGAGCTCCAGGATTTGGCTTACGACATAGACGATATTGTTGATGATTTGACTACCGAAGGTATGATACGCAAATTTCATCAACAATCTCATGCCAGTACCAGCACTAGTAAGTTCTGGAAGATCATTATCCCAAGTTGTTGTACTAATTCCACTCTTAGAAATCTTTCTCGTGATCTTGGGTTGGGTTCTAAGGGAGAAAAGATTACGAAAAAATTGAATGATCTTGTTGATCAGAAGACTAGGTTGGGTTTGGAAGTGAATGTGAGAGTTGAGAGATCAAATATACCATTGGAGCAGACTTCACTAGTTGATGAGTCCAAAGTTATGGGTCGGGAAGCGGATAAAGAGGCTTTGCTGAGGAAATTGTTGAGGAAAGAAGCATGCAATCAAAATGTGAGTGTTTTGTCGATAGTTGGTCTGGGCGGAATTGGCAAAACAACACTTGCGAAAGTTTTATACAACGACAAGGATGTGAAGAAACACTTCACGCTCAGGGCATGGGTTTGTGTTTCAAATGAGTTTGACATATACAATATTAGCAAGGCCATTTTTCAAGCTGTAGGTGGAGGGGAGGAGGAGTTTAATAGTTTGAATCTTCTTCATGAGACCCTTAAAGAAAAACTAGAAAGTAAAAGATTTCTCGTTGTTCTAGACGATGTCTGGAACGAAAGTCATGACAAGTGGGAGAGACTCCGAAGCCCTTTTGTTGTAGGGGCACCCAGAAGTAGAATCATAATCACCACCCGGAAGACCAAAGTTGCAACAATGATGAACTCAGTTCAAGCTTACAATCTGGAGGGTTTATCAAATGAGATAGCTCTGTCTTTATTAGCTAAATACACGCTTGATGAAGAAAACTTTGACAACCATCAATCACTTGGAATGATTGCTCTAAGTATCGTTAAGAAATGTAAAGGTTTGCCTCTGGGATTGATTACGCTAGCGAGAGCCTTGAAGACAAAAGAAAAAAGTGATGTTGAGTGGAAGATGATAATGGATTCTGAGATATGGAATTTACAAGATGAAAATGGCATTCTCCCAGCTCTAAAGTTAAGCTACTATGATCTTCCTTCGTATTTGAAGCCACTATTTGCATACTGCTCCTTATTTCCGAAGAACTACGAGTTCGACAAGAACGAACTAGTCCTACTATGGATGGCAGAAGGGTTTCTGTCTCGATTAGAGGGCAACTGTTCAATGGAAAATGCGGGTCGCCAATGCTTCGAAGAGCTACTGTCAAGGTCCTTTTTTCAGCATTCAACAGCTCACAAATCATGATACACAATGCATGACTGGATGAATGCTCTGGCCAAGAGTGTTGCAGGAGAGTTCTTTTTGTTGGATGGTGAGATGGATGCTAATGGTAGAAACGAAGCTTCTGAGAAGCTTCGTCACTTTTCATTCATTGGTCAACGACGATATGCGGTATATGAAATGTTCAATGGCACGGATAGAGCTAGCCGCTTGCGAACCTTTCTGCCCGTGTCAATTAGTTGGAAAGAATTCAACCTATTGGATAGTGATCTTGCTCAGTTACTTCCCCGATCAAAGTTCTTAAGGGTACTAAGCTTAACTAATTATTCAATCACAGAGGTACCACAATCCATCGACAGTCTCAAGCACTTGCGCTACCTCAACTTCTCTAGAACAATCATCAAAGGATTACCGGAACAAGTCAGCAACCTATGTAATCTACAAAGCTTGTTGGTTCGCGATTGTGAGATGTTGTCTAGCTTGCCTGCCAGTTTTGTTAAGTTGACAAACCTTCGGCATTTTGACATCAGTGGTACTCCGTTGTTGAACAAGACACCACTAGGGATTGGCGGATTGATAAGTCTACAAACTCTACCTAAGGTTTATATTGAAGGAGGTAATGGGTTTAAAGTATCCGAGCTTAAGGACCTATCGGATCTTCAGGGTCGACTTTCCATTAAAGGGCTGGACAAGGTGATGAATCCAGTACAAGCAAAGGATGCCAACTTACATTAAAAAGAGGGCCTTGATGATTTGGAGATGGAATGGAATGAAGATGTTTTAGATAATTCTCGGAATTCGACGATTGAATATGAAGTTTTTGAAGGGCTAAGGCCTCACTGCAAGTTGAAAACACTCAAGATTTTGTTCTATGGGGGAATCAAATTTCCAAGTTGGGTTGGTGATCCTTCATTCCACTTAACTGAGCTTACTTTAGAAGGTTGTAGATGTTGTACACATCTACCAACAGTTGGACATCTAGGTTCACTCAAGAAGTTTGTTATGAGAAGCCTGCATATGGTGAAGACTTTGAGCTTTCAAGGTATTCTCTTATTTCCATCACTTGAAATTTTGGAAGTTTATGATATGCAAGGTTTGGAGAAATGGTCAATGGATGATGGTAACGAAGATGGCGAAACTGCTAGATTGTTTCCTTGTCTTCGTCAGATCTGTATAAAACAATGTCCGAAACTAGATGTTGTATCAATCAGTTTGATACCGTCGCTTGAGGTTTTACGTTTAGAAGAATGTTCGGAAGCAGTATTAAGAGGCATTGTTGGTGCATCCACATCAATTCTTAGATTGACAATGTGGGATATCAGAGGAGTTACTCAACTGTATGGAGAAGTTTTAAAACATCTTCGGGCGGTTGAACACCTATGCATTAAAAACTGTTCTGAATTGGAATACTTGTGGTAATCAGAATTGGAGGCATGTGAGTCACTTGTGAATTTAAAAGTTTTAGAGTTATATGGTTGTAGAATGTTGATGGCAGAAAGCAAAATAAAGTCGTTTCCCTCTCGTAACCTTTTGAAAAGTCTAACGTCTTTGGAAAAGCTAGGGATATCTGATTGTCCAAGACTTGGCTATTCAATACCTTTCGGATTATGGCCTAAAGATTTAAGGAATCTTTAAACAATGTGTACGTGTCTGATAGCTACCATCTTGAACATCTTTGTCTGTTAGACAGTATATTGCAGATAGTATTTTTATTTTTTCTATTCTTAATGGTATCCAAGTGTAATATCTATTACTATATATAGGAATCCTTGTAATTGGTTTTATTCAATCATAACAAATCATTGTTCTGTGTTAATATGGTATCACAACTAGGTTAAAATCCCTACTGCCTCACAAACTTTTTCCAGCCCCCTTATTTGGTTCCAAAACAATTGCCGCTCCTGGTGTCTTCAGCAACAACATTGATCAACCTTCTGTCTTCAACAGCAACATCTATCAAATCCCCAACAACAGCAACAGTTTCTTTCTTTTTTTTGTCTTCTTTTCTTTAATGGCAAATTTGGTTCATTGGCGGACCACTGGAGTATCATCGTGCCACCAGCGGAACCACCCGATCATATGCATATCCACTAGGCATAATGCCTATACACCAATTATCAACAACAACAACATCACTAATCACAACAACAATGATCAACTGCAAACAATCGCCAAATCAACCTAATCCTAAACCCTACCTGACTGTTGTAACCTCTCTGCACTATCCCATGCTTGCCTAACCTCTCTGCCAATGCAGCCTGTCTGCACTAAATCATGACGATGATCTTTGCTTTCACAACCACTGAGAAGGCCGCCCACAATTCCCTTAAGTTTTCTTTCAAACTCTCACCCACTAATTATGGATTTAGGAAAATATGATTCATCCATTGTTAGTCACCAACCATCTATTGAATTATATAGATGGAACAATTCCCTTCCTGCCATCACACACTGCTGCCATTAGTGACACCACATCTATGGACAACCCTAGTTACTCCAATTGGGTTGCCAATGATTCTCATGTTAGAATGCTTCTCATCTCCACTATATCTAAAGCATTCTTCCAACATGTCCAAGGCCTTACCTCATAGGATTGTTGGCTCTCTCTTGAACGAGCGTATGAACCACACAACTCTTCTAGAGAATGCACACTAAAAACACCCAAATTTTTAAGCTTGAGATGATAGGTGATGAAAGTTCTTATGCTTACCTTAGTCGTGCACAGGAATACATCACCTGTAACACCCCGAAAACGGGTTTGGTAATCAAACTACGTTAATACTAAAATACGAGTAAAGTACCGTAAGTAGTAAAAGTAACCCGGTAAATATTAGGATTTAAAAAAATAAACCTAATATTAAATAAAAGTTGAACAAATCATTTTGAGGAAAATAAAGTGGATAAAGGGCCCGAGTTAACGGGACTTAAAATAAACCTAGTCATAAACTTTCCCGAACCCACTAAGTTAACTAGGGATGTTTAACCCGGTTAATAAGAGGGAATATGGATTAGAAATAAGTAGGTTGTAACCTACTTAATAATTAACCAAACATGAGAGACCAAAGTTAGATAATTAGAAAAGTTTATTTATTAAAACAAAATAAGTAGGTTGTAACCTACTTAATAATTAACCAAACATATGGATTAGAAATAAGTAGGTTGTAACCTACTTAATAGTGTGTGCGTATGATCGATCAGGAGAAGAGCTCCCATGGAGCAAACCCTAGTTCAACAAATTCAACAAATTGAAGCTTGATTCAAGCCCAAAATCGATGCATGAATACATAGAAACAATCACCTAGTCATGGCGATCATAAGGTATGTCGAATTTTTGATGTTGATGAAGTTGTGAAAATTTATTAACATCACAAGATGTGAATTCTGTATGAATCATAGAAGTTATGGCTGAATTTAAGATGTATGATTGCTTAGGAACAAACCCTAAGTGAAGATTTAGAATAAATTGTGACAACTGTCAAAAATCCAGGTTTCCGTATAATTAATTAATCATGATTAGTGCTTAATGAATGTGCTGAATTTCAATTAACTGCTTTCTGATTACTGTCTTATACATACATGTGCATCATACATTGTTTAATGTTATACCAATATTGCATGAAAGCTGTATTGCCTTAAATGATGCATTAAGTACAGTTAGCATAGTTATCTGATAAATCAGGAAAATGCTGACAGAACTCAGCACATAGATAGACAGTGCATTGAGACACAGGATGAGCCAGAAACTAAGTATGACACTAGTATAGTGTGTAGGAAAGTAAGGATCATAAAACTGCCTTTCTAGTGATAGTTTAAGTGCCGGAAAGTGCCTAAAACTCACCCAAAGTGCTGAATTAAGCAAAATTCAGCAATTTAACACGCTAATATTATGCAGAAATATGATTAAATGGTCCTGAATGCTTTCCTAAGTGTCGGGAATCAAAAGTGTCACAAAAAGATACATAAAGCACACTAAACTGCATAGTTTAGCACCTTAACGAACTAGTAACCAACCGAACACTACCCGAAATATCAAATTTACACTAGAAGCACTATTTTAACATTTTCAAGTTAGTTATGGTCCCCGAACATCATAACACCCCATACAAAATATCTAATAGCTAAAACAAGCAACTAATACTTGGATTAGAACTAGAATGTAACTAATTAAGTTAACACCTATCCTACTACCCCCCCCCCCCCATGTCTACGGCCCCATACAAAGGACCCACCTTGTTGATTTTATTTCATTATTAAATTAGATATGCTAACACTTTACTAAACATAGTAACCATAGGTTAAAATGGATGGATGGATTATAAGATGGCACATTGAGTCTAAGTCTCATTTCTCACACACTTAAACACACACAAACTCTCCTCCACTCCCTCTCTTGTTCTCGACTGTAACAACTCTCACCAAAAGTATTAATTCTTATATTGTTTTGTCCAATAGGAAACCCTAATTAAGACCCCCAAATAATATTGCATGACCCCTAAAATTTTCAAAACAATTGGAATCAGGATCAGGGCCCCTAAAACTCAGGGGGTATCCCCAAATGGATAGTTATCATCATAACTCGCTGTAAAATTCGAATTTAATCGATCTGTTGACTCACCAAGGCTAGTTGAGGACGTGGCTACCCTACCCTAAAAAGGGCGCCGTTTTTCCAGTAGAAGTAGAGGGCATTGGCACTTGAATTCTGGTGTTGGTTCGACGTAAAAACTCGTTTTGTACGTTGAGATATCATCAGTTTACTTCAAAAACACACACAAACACGAAATTCTGCCGCGATAACAGGGTAATAACTCGATCACTACTACGATTTATTGTCCGATCGATTGAAATAAATCCGATGGATGTTTAAGTGCTGCTCAAACTCGGGCTATACTTTGTCATTCGTCGTGAATTCGATGGATGTTTAAGTATTGCACTTTGTCATTCGTCGTGAGGGTTTGATCTCGTGAGTTGTCGTAAAAGTTGTATTATGTTACTGACCTAGTTTTTCATGTGCATTATTATTTGAATTAGGTTAACCAGGCTAAAATCAGTAGGCTAAACGCTGCCAGTCTAAATCTGCAATGTGAGTCATTCTCTTTTTATCAAACAATGTTTTACAATACTCCAACTATTTTCAAAGTTATAATTACAGGGATTAAGTCATGGTTATCTTGAATCACTGGCTAGTGGGGTATTGTGCACATTACTAATTTCTCACGGTTAGGTTCATCAACCTAACAGTGATAATCATCACTACTTGGGTGAAAGGACCCAATAGTGGTATGACCATCGTCACAAGGCTGTGACACGGCGCCAGATAAAAATAAGATAGTAGCCATTGTAATCGCTCTTATGTTGTAATTTATAACTAATGTGTCGTTTTGTTTAACCTGAATGACTCGCCAGTATTTCCCCGCTGATAAAATATTTTTAAAACATGTTCCAGGTGACCTACTACGAATCAAGGAAAACGTGCTACGGAGCACTAATAAAGCTTGAAGTGGTGGCTCAGTGAAATAAATAAACATGTTTTGTAAAACAGGGAATTTCCTCGTGAAATTCCTCTATTGTAAATTACGGGGTTTGTCCCAATTTATGAAATAAAATAATTGGGCATTTTCAAGTTCTAAAAAGACCCTGTTAAACTTCCGCTGTCAATTCAATTAATAAATACCACGGGATTTCTGTCCCGCGGCTCCTGGATCGGGTCAAACCGGGACGGGGGCCGTGACAGAAAATGGTGGTATCAGAGCCAGGCTACTGGTCTAAGCCAAAGAAGTGTTATGCTAACACTTAAATTCTAAAATTCCATGTTAGAAAATAACTTATGTGATTATGTGTTTTTTTTTGTGTTATTTGACTATTTGTTAGTTTACAGTATGGGTAAGCAAAGAATTTCGGACATCTATCGTCAATTAGATAGTTCACCAAAAGATAAGGGAACCTCATTTCAATCAAATTCCTCAAGATACCAGCAGATACTGAGGAAGGAATATTTATTCGTAAGGCACAATTTGAGAAACCACTTACCACTAACAAAAGAAGTTGGATTATTAGAAAAAGTCAAGAGAAAATAAAGAAGTCACAACCAAAAGGAGTGATGATTAATAAGGAAACTCAGGAAATAGGCACTAACCCACCATGGGAAGATGAATTAGATGAACAATGGACAAGTCTTTATATGTTAGCCACTACAGCAGTAAATGTTAACTTTTAATTAAGTTAAACTGCCAAACCCGGGCCAACCAATGAAATTAGATCTCAACCAGAAAAGTTTATAAATTATCTTATCTCTCAACACCCTGACCCAGTACTAGCACCCATATCACCTATGAGCCAGAAACTTTAAAGGAACTTTGCCCATTAGATGAACAACTTAGTAAGAGGAGAGAGAATAAACCTTATATAAAAGCATGCTGAGCATAATATTCCTAGATAGACTAAAATAAATTATGAATGCACAACCCCTAGTATATTTTGAATTTCAGTTGTAATTTGTAATAGACATGTATATATATATATATATAAAAGTCGCAATGTTCGCCATTTTTAATTAAATCTGTTTGTATAGTTGTACCTAAATGTTTGTACTAAATATTAGCCTGTGATAATTAATAATTGATAGATGCAGAGGAACAACGAAGTAAATCAGGAAAACCGTAATAATGAGAATAATGGAAACCTAGAAGAAACCAACACTTAGTAGTACAAGAAATTTTAATACTTTAGTATAAGCTAAATAATTGTATAGATAATTTGGGATGGATATTGGTATATCACGAGGATGATAACTAGAAAAGTGCAAATATGATAAATAAGCAATAACAATTGGCCACTGTTATATCTTGTATATTTGTATTACTCGATTCTAGAATATGATCTATCATGAGAATACTAATTTCCATGTTTCTTGATACAAGCTATACTGAATAATGAACATTTGTGATTCTAAATACGAGAAATACAATAATAATTACCTTTCCGGCAAAGCTAGGTATGATGTGGTAACACTCCAGCTTGTCTGGGTAAGATGAGGATACCTCTCCGGTGAAACCGGGTGAGATGGGGTATATGTTAATAAAAGTACTCCAGCAATGTCTGCCCTATTTTTTGGAACGTAAACCTATTATATATATTGACCTTATGAATAAGGTATACATGTAATAAATAATTATATAGATATGTATATCTATAAGGAAATTCGAAAGCCTTAAATAACTGACCTTTAAGGATAACTCAAGAACAGGTATGACAAATAATAAATTTAGATTTATCAGCGTGTGTGTATCTATAAATTTTGATGATAAACATTATGTTATTTAATCATCACTCTCAAAATGAACGGCAATAACTCTTTAAAGTTGGGATTTCCTTAAAAGTATAAAGAGTTTCTTTTATGAAACCTGTAAATTAAGGTTAGCTAGGATGACTAAAGTACCTAAGAAGAATGCAAGAACCTTCCAGTTGACTACACAGGAAGCAGATCTGATTCCGGATATGATTGCGGGTACATTCCTAGTTCACAACATTTATGCGAAACTATTATTTGACTCTGGTGCAAACCAAAGCTTTATAAATACTTCATTCTGCCAAGCTCTTAACCAACCTTAAACAAATTTATACAGTAGAAACAGCAGGCGGGAATTTTGTTAACATAGATACGGTTTTGCAAAAAGAAAATATAGAACTTTCAGGTCATAAATTTTCTGCAAACCTATTACCCATGAATTTAGCTGGATTCGATGTCATATTAGGAATGGATTGGTTAATAGCCAACCATGCTCAAATCCTCTGTGATAAGAATTCCATAGAAATTCGTGCACCCACAGGAGAAGTAATTATGATTATAGGGGATAAGCCGCGTAAACCAATGAAGTTCTTTTCGGTAATAAAAGTTGCTAGTTATGAACGAAAGCAAGGAATAGTGTATATGATTTCAGTAATCATTAGCACTAAGGGTAAGGAACTTAAGGAAATTCCTGTAGTATCAGAATACTCGGATGTATTCCCAAAAGAACTACCAGGATTACCACCGGATAGGGAGGTAGAATTTAGAATTCATTTGATTCCTGGAACTACACCCGTAGCAAAGGCACCCTACCGATTAGCACCCACTGAAATGTTAGAACTGAAAAAGCAATTAGATGAATTGCTCAGTAAAGGTTTCATACAACCTAGTTCATCCCCGTGGGGAGCTCTAGTGTTATTTGTGAAAAAGAAAGATGGGTCAATGAGAATGTGTATCGATTACAGAGAATTGAATAAGGTTACAATTAAGAATCGATACCCATTACCTAGGATTGATGATCTTTTCGATCAACTTCAAGGAGCTAGATATTTTTCTAAGATAGATTTACGCTCCGGATACCATCAGTTGAAGGTACAAGAAGAAGACATACCTAAAACTGCCTTCAGAACTAGGTATGGTCATTACGAGTTTACAGTCATGCCCTTTGGACTAACAAATGCTCCGGCAGCATTTATGGACATGATGAATAGAATCTGTAAACCATACTTGGATAAATTTGTAATTGTCTTCATCGACAATATACTCATTTATTCCAAAAGTCAGGAAGAGCATTGTGAACACCTGCATGCACTCTTAACTTTGTTAAGAAAAGAGAAGCTTTATGCCAAATTCTCGAAGTGTGAATTTTGGCTACAGGAGGTGCAATTTTTAGGTCACATGGTGAATCACGAAGGTATTCACGTAGATCCCTCCAAGATAGAAGCGATCACCAAATGGAAGGTCCCACAATCAGCTACGGAAGTTAGAAGTTTTCTAGGATTAGCTGGGTACTATAGGCGCTTTATTAAGGATTTCTCTAAGATAGCTGTGCCATTAACTAAGCTAACCTGTAAAACAGTTAAGTTTGAATGGGGACCTAGGCAAGAAGAAACTTTTAGGATTTTAAAACAAAGGTTAACCAACACCCCAATTCTTGCCTTACCAGAAGGGACATAAGATTTTGAAGTATATTGTGATGCTTCTAAGCTAGGATTAGGATGTGTGCTAATGCAACGCAAAAAGGTAATTGCGTATGCCTCAAGGCAATTGAAAAAACACGAGGAAAATTATACGACACATGAATTAGAATTAGGGTCGATAATTTTTGCCCTTAAGATTTGGAGACATTATCTGTATGGAAGTAAGTTTATTGTTTATACAGATCATAAGAGTTTAAAATACATATTTGGGCAAAAAGAATTGAATATGAGGCAAAGGAGATGGATGGAAATCCTAAGTGACTACGACTGTGATATTCAATATCACGAAGGAAAAGCAAACGTAGTTGCAGATGCCTTAAGTCGTAAGTATCACGAAAAGCAAAAGCGAGTTCGTGCTCTCAGATTAAATCTACAGTTAGATTTAATGGAACAACTGAAAAACATTCAAGAAACAACAATCAATGATGATGCTGAAGGAATGAATGGAAGAGTAAAGGAATTAGAGCAAGGAGCTGATGGAATTTGGAAATTCCATAAAAGAAAAGAATTTGGGTACCTAAGCAAGGAGAATTAAGAGATAAGATTTTAGAAGAAGCCCATAAATCTAGGTATACCATGCATCCTGGAAATAGATGTACCAAGATTTAAGGAACAACTTCTGGTTGATAGGAATGAAAAAGGATATAGCTAAATATGTTTCTAAGTGCCTAACATGCTCACAAGTTAAGGCAGAACACCAGAAACCCTCAGGTCTACTACAACAATTAGAAATGCCTGTTTGGAAATGGTAACTAATAACCATGGACTTTGTTACTAAGTTACCCAAAACCAGAAAAAGTAATGACGCGATTTAGGTAATTTTGGATCGATTAACCAAATCAGCTCATTTTCTACCCATGAAAGAAACCTTTAGCATGGAAAGGTTAGCAAGATTGTACGTAGATGAGGTAGTATCCTTACATGGAGTTCCACTCTCTATTGTATCGGATAGAGATAGTCGTTTCACTTCCCATTTCTGGACCAGTTTCCAGGAAGCAATGGGAACTCGACTAAATTTAAGTACATCTTATCATCCCCGAACAGATGGACAAAGTGAAAGGACAATCCAAACCCTGGACGACATGCTCAGGGCATGTGTGATAGATTTTGGTGGAAACTGGGATGAGCATCTACCCTTAATTGAATTCTCCTATAACAAAAGTTATCATGCAAGCATTGAAGCTGCCCCATTTGAAGCACTGTATGGACGAAAGTGCAGAACTCCAGTTTGTTGGGCAGAAATAGGAGAAAGTCAATTATCAGGTCCCAAAATCGTATAAGAAACCACTGGCAAGATCACTCAAATCAAGGAAAGACTGAAAACGGCTTGTGATCGTCAGAAGAGTTATGCAGACAATCGAAGCAAGCCACTGGAATTTCAAGTCGGAGACAACGTACTCTTGAAAGTTTCTCCTTGGAAAGGAGTAGTTCGATTTGGTAAGAAAGGGAAACTAAGTCCAAGGTACGAAGGACCATTCCCAGTAATCCAACGAATAGGACCAGTTGCCTATCGCCTATAACTACCAGAAGAGCTAGTCGGGGTGCATGATGTATTTCATGTATCCAACCTCAAGAAATGTTTATCTGACGAATCCCTGGTAGTACCTCTTCAAGATGTAGAGGTAAATGAAAAGTTAAAGTTTATAGAGAAACTACTATAGCTAGAAGACAGAAAGGTCAAGTTTCTCAAACACAAAAGATTAGTGCTGGTCAAAGTCAAGTGGGATTCGAAGAGAGGACCTGAGTACACTTGGGAGCTGGAATCAGAGATGAAGCGAAAATATCCCTACTTGTTTCAGTAAATCTCGAGGATGAGATTTTTATGAGGTGGGGAAGATGTAACAACTCTCACCAAAAGTATTAATTCTTATATTATTTTGTCCAATAGGAAACCCTAATTAAGACCCCCAAGTAATATTGCATGGCCCCTAAAATTTTCAGAACAGTTGGAATCAGGATCAGGGCCCCTAAAAATCAGGGGGGGGGGTATCCCCAAATGGATAGTTATCATCATAACTCGCTGTAAAATTCGAATTTAATCGATCTGTCGACTCACCAAGGCTAGTTGAGGACGTGGCTACCCTACCCTAAAAAGGGCGCCGTCGCGCCACGCGACAGGCCCTCGCGCCACGCGAGGGCGCCATTTTTCCAGTATAAGTAGAGGGCATTGACACTTGAATTCTGGCATTGGTTCGACGTAAAAACTCATTTTGTACGTTGAGATATCATCAGTTTACTTCAAAAACACACACAAACACGAAATTCTACCGCGATAACAGGGTAATAACTCGATCACTGCTACGATTTAATGTCCGATCGATTGAAACCAATCCGATGGATTTTAAGTGTTGCTTAAACTCAGGCTATACTTTGTCATTCATCATGAATTCGATGGATGTTTAAGTATTGCACTTTGTCATTCGTCGTGAGGGTTTGATCTGGTGAGTTGTCGTAAAAGTTGTATTAAGTTACTGACCTAGTTTTTCGTGTGCATTATTATTTGAATTAGGTTAACCAGGCTAAAATCAGTAGGCTAAATGCTGGCCGTCTAAATCTGCAATGTGAGTCATTCTCTTTTTATCAAACAATGTTTTACAATACTCCAACTATTTTCAAAGTTATAATCACAGGGATTAAGTTGTGGTTATCTTAAATCACTGGCTAGTGGGGTATTGTGCACATTACTAACTTCTCACGGTTAGGTTCATCAACCTAACAGTGATAATCATCACTACTTGGGTGAAAGGACCCAATAGTGGTATGACCATCGTCACAAGGCTGTGCCACGGCGCCAGATAAAAATAAGATAGTAGCCATTGTAATCACTCTTATGCTGTAATTTATAACTAATGTGTCGTTTTGTTTAACCTGAATGACTCGCCAGTATTTCCCCGCTAATAAAATATTTTTAAAACATGTTCCAGGTGACCTACTGTGAATCAAGGAAAACGTGCTACGGAGCACTAATAAAGCTTGAAGTGGTGGCTCAGTGAAATAAATAAACATGTTTTGTAAAACAGGGAATTTCCTCGTGAAATTCCTCTATTGTAAATTACGGGGTTTCTCCCAATTTATGAAATAAAATAAGTGGGCATTTTCAAGTTCTAAAAAGATCATGTTAAACTTTTGCTGTCAACTCAATTAATAAATACCACGGGATTTCTGTCCCGCGGCTCCTGGATCGGGTCAAACCGGAACGGGGGCCGTTGTTGATTCAGGCCCCAATTAAACACTCAGAAAAACTCACGAACAAACAATATGAACAAAAGCTTTCTACTTGCAAACTTTTTTTATAAAACTAAGAGTAAAAAACAAACTACTGCAACTATATAATTTATAGAAAAACAAATAAAACACATGTCAAAATAACCAAGTCCACTAACTCCTTTTATTTAGCTACACTCCAACGATCACTTCCCATGTAATTTGGTCAAACAGAGACCATTTCTTCAGTCCATTAAACCCACTCTATTGCTGACCCGAATCCACATATTTGACCCGTAATAGCTTTATGACCCGACCATCAAGATTATACCCAACATTCACCCCCTTAATCTTGATGTCGGTTCTTGGTACTCGATCATTTCTCGCTTGCATTCGTGCTTTCTTTACTTGCTATAACCGGAACCGGTTTTCTTGCTATACTGTTGCATTCTTGCTTGATTCAAATTCATTCTTACTTGCTTCGAATCATCTTTCTTGCTAGTTCGGTCTTGCTCTTGCTATACGAACCACACGGGTCCGGTCTCTTCCTAACTTTCAGTTTTCTTTCTTTCTTTGGGCTGTCGATTTCATTCTTTCTTTCTAATCGACGCCTATTCTTTCTTCTTTCTTACCTTGCACTTTATTTCTTACCGCACCGGTATCTCTCTTACTTTCTTGGGAGGCCTTCTTTCTTTCTTTCTAAGCGACGCCGGCCTCTTTCTTTCTTTCGTGTGGCGCCTCTTCTTTCTTTCTTGCTTGTGTTCTCTGATTAAACCTACAACTTGCTGCTTGCGTTCCTCTTTCTTATTGCTGCTATAACACCCGAACTATATATACTACCTTTCGAAATCAACACCGTGTTTTAACTGGTTACCTGTCGCCTTCTCGGTCATGGTTTCAACCTAATCAGCACCCTTCCTGATTAATTTAATTCAAGTGCATGCTTTCTTCTTTTCTTTCTTTAATGGCGGCTGTAATTAACCTAGGTGCTTGCTTGTGTGCTTCATTTTTTCGAAATGGTTGTAAAGTATAGCTAAGGTGTCTACTTGGCTGCTTCTTTCCTTCTGAGATAATTACAATATCACGATCACCCTTTCCGCTACTTTCTTTCACTTTCTTAACCATAATCATCGCCACAATTACTATCCTTGCTGCTTTCTTTCATTCTCTCAGTATAGTTGCCGCCGATCTTTTGCGGCTCGTCTTTCGTTCTAACGCCAGAACTCGCTTTCTGACCACGGTTCTCCGATGCGGTCTCTTACTTCGGTCTTCTTTTGCGATTCACATGGAACACCTCTTACTTTCTTCTTCATGCTTTCTTAGGGTTAATCAAAACCCTATCTTCTTCGTTCTTTCCGGCGACTACAGCCCAAGGCTGCTGCCTTGCTTTCTCGAGCTCTCTAAACGACTCTCAAAACGACTTTCTTCTTAACCTTGCTCTGATACCAAATGTTGATTCAGGCCCCAATTAAACACTCAGAAAAACTCACGAACAAACAATATGAACAAAAGCTTTCTACTTGCAAACTTTCTTTATAAAACTGAGAGTCAAAAACAAACTACTGCAACTATATAATTTATAGAAAAACAAATAAAACACATGTCAAAATAACCAAGTCCACTAACTCCTTTTATTTAGCTACACTCCAACGATCACTTCCCATGTAATTCGGTCAAACAGAGACCATTTCTTCAGTCCATTAAACCCACTCTACTGCTGACCCGAATCCACATATTTGACCCGTAATCGCTTCATGACCCGGTTTGACCCGACCATCAAGATTATATCCAACAGCCGTGACATCGGCCGACCCCTAACACACCCACAACCATCATCATTCAACCTTCTTCATTCATTTCACATACATACAAATGTGCTAGAAGCAAGATTAAGGAGCTTGGTGGCTTGAAGCTTGAAGAGCCTCTCTTGTTTGCTTTTATCCACCTCATTTCTTCACTTGAATCTTCCCTAGCCTTGAGCTAGTGGTAAGAACCTTGTACACTCCATTTTACTTCCATTTTTAGTGGTTAAAGAAGAATCATAATCAAAATCTTAAAGAACACTAAGGATCATAAGAAATAAACATGAACATAAGCTTGTTTAATGAAGTAATCTTGATGAATATGAGTTGTTATGCTTGTTGATCATTGATTGTTTGTAGAAATGTTGTTGATCATCATAAGATCTTGCTAGATCATGATTAAAAACATAATCTAGCAAGATGAGAAAGAAGAAATGTTTTAGGATGATGGATCATCCACACATGAATCATGAACTTGAATGAATAAATGGTTTCTTGAAAAATAAAGTTCAAAGTAAGTTGTTAATCATGTAGATCTAAAGATTTATGAATGGTTTTTCAAAGGAACCAAATTAAAAACATGAGTTTCATTTAATCTTGGTTCTTACATAAACAAATCTTATTTTTAGTGGTTAAACAAGTGTAGAAGCACTTGTGTAACAAGAAGAATGCATAAAGAAATATTTTTTTTTAGAAAATATGATTTGAATTTGTAAACATCTAACTTCTTTAAAAATAAAGTTTTTAAAGAACTAATCATATTTTAAAGGCTAACTAGGCTTACTAATAACACTAGTAAGTTCCTACAAATTTTTACAAATATTCAAGTTTATGAAGTGGTAGAAAATGCATGATTTTGGCAAGATTGATAAGTAAAGGTTGTTTGTTGATGATTATGCATTGATTGTGTTGAATTTTACAAAAGAAAATTATATGCTTGAAAGCATGGAAACCTCCATTTTTAGGGGAAACTATGGCAAAATTTTCTAAAAATATAAACAATTAGAAAAATATTTTTAAACAAATATTTACAAGTGTATTTTAACCAAGAGTTTTCTACAAAAACTTTGCCATAAATTTTGGTTACAAAAATACAAATATTGGAGGTTGATTTTCATAAGTAAAAATGACTGAATATGTATTTAGGAAATATATATTTAGAAGACATCATGTGTGTGATTATTTGTATATTTTGTGTATTAGTTATATTATTTTAGGACTTGAAATAATATAACTCACAAAAATACAAAAAATTACAATCCAAAATATTATCAAAATTCCAAAGAATGAATATACACATTTACACCAAAAATATTGGAAAACCCGAACTATGGAATAAGACTTACAAAAATATTCCGGAATTTATTCACAAAGTATATTTTGTTAAATAATACTTTGCACACCAAGGAAACAAAAATATGATTTTTACAATTACTACAAAAATATATCATATTTTTTACGAGGAAAAATATATTATTTTTTACAAGCATGAAATATATATTTTTCTTGAAATTTTTAGAAGATATATTATTTTTTTAGAAATATATATTTTCTTACACAAACATGAAATACAATGTTTTTGAGAGAAGTATATTTTCTCAAATAAATATGAAACATATCATTTTTTGAAGTAAAATGAGTTTATACATATTTTCTATGTTGGACATGAAAATATATAAGTTTTGAAACTTATAAGAGAATATAAATATTTTTGCCAAAAGAAAAATTATAAATAATTTTTCTAAATAATATTTATTACAATATATATATATATTTTGGAAATATATATTGGTGGACTTTATTTAAAGATGATATTACGGAAAAATTAATACGAAATTAAGTAAAAAAATACTTAATGAATACAATAAAATACGTATTCCTATACATATAAATACACACCAGAATACGACCCCGATACATGGCAAAAATATACAAGTGTAAGAATACAAATACAAATACAAATACACCCATCCTTGGGAAGGAAATACATGTATAAACACCCGAAGAGTATCAAGTCAAAAACATATATTATTATTCCAAAATTTATAAATATAATCTAAGTTGAAATATTAATTATTTTAACAAATAATTATATAACTTGGAACAATATCGAAGACACAAAAGAAACGTAACTCAAAGACAATAATACTAAGTCAAGGCACGACCCGTTCGTCTAATAGATTAGTACGTTGTAGGTAGTCGTGTTCGCCGAAGGAGATTGAGTTACGTTTGTTGAAGATGCAAGACAGTGAGTTCATGTCCCCCTTTTCTTTAAACTGTCTTTGTTTTATAACTTCGGGGGTGAAGTACGTGTTACAAAATGATTACATACAATTACAAATGGTATGGTTAGCTTTGGAAAGTACAGTAGATCATGTGAATGGGTAGGCGCACTCTTAGGGCCATTAATCCTCGCGTTAGGACCGAGGGACATGAGTGATAGATCTATTTGGGTGTAGCGAGCCCACACCCATGTGGACCAGGGTGGCCCATGAGGTGACTATGTCTTACAGCCAGAGGCCCGGTGCAAAATATGCTAGGTTTGAGTCTTCCTACGCCATTGCTCGCATGTTAATGGCCTTGCAAACCATTAATCGATCTGTTTCCTTGTTTTGCTTTCATACCAGGATTTACAAACTTTTCAAAGGTTTATTCACAAAAACACACATGAACTCGCTCAACTTTTGTTGATGTTTTCAAAATACATGTATTTCAGGGAATTAGTAGTGGATCTAGCGGGCGTTGGATGTTTCAAGCTGCGTTAAGAATAAAAGATGTCATCCATGATCTTAGGTGTTGGTCAGTGTGTCTTATTCCTGGACGAGACACGTCTCCCAACTCCTGGTTTATTTAATATCTTTTGTCGAGTCGTTATGAACTTTAAAACAAGTTGCATGGTTTGTACTCAAATTTGAATTTCTATGTCTTAAGACGATGTTGTTATGTTTTTTTAAACTTAATTAATGGATGAACATCTATGGTTTTTATTATTTAGTTGTTGTTATGATTGAATGCAATGGTATTAAGAAAGTCACACCATAATCACGCTTCCGCAAAAGTCAGGGAGTGACAGCTTGGTATCAGGGCTTCGATTGTAGCGAACTAGTATTCCTTCTCGAGTCTAGACTACAATCATTAGGGCTTTCACGAAAATATGTTTACAACATGTTTTCATTGCATACATGTAACAACTCTTGCCAAAAAATTTATTTATTATTTCTTACTTTAATAATGCACACTAGGAAACCCTAATCGAGACCCCCAAGTAGTATGGCATGACCCATAATTTCTCAAAACAATCGAAACTAGGATCAGGGCCCCCTAAAACTCAAGGGGGGTATCCCCTAATTGATAATTATCATTAAAACCGCATGTAAATCATGAAATTCGTTTGCTGTTGACTCACTTGGGCTATGTGGGACACGAGGCTACCCTAGCCTGAATTGACCTCCCCCGCGACACGCGCCAGGAACCCTGGCAGCCGGTACGACACGCGGGAAGGACCAAAATCCAGTATAAAGCTCAGGAGTTTGGCACTTACATGGCTGTTGTGTTTCGACGTAAAAATTCCTTTTGTACGTTGAGATATTCGTTGTTTCGTTCAAAAAACACACACAAGTACAAATCTCTGCTGCGACAACAGGGTAATAACTCGATCACTGCTACGATACAATGTCCGATCGATTGAAACTGATCTGATGGATGTTTAAGTGCTGCCCGAATTCGGGCTATACATTGTCATTCGTCGTGAGGGTTTTGATTTCGTGAGTTTATCGTAAATGTTGTATTAAGTTACTAACCTAGTTCCGTGTGCATTGTTATTTAACTAGGTTACGAAGCTAAATCAGTAGGCAAAGTCTGTCCAGCTAAACTTGCAATGTGAGTCATTCTCTTTTTTACCAAATTGTTTCCAAAACCCTATTTGTTTTCAAAGTCATAATTACAGAGATTAAGTCTTTGTAATCTTCAATTACTGCCGGTATGTGGGGTTTTGTATACATTACTTGATACCCGTCACCATTGGACAACGGGTTAGCCAATGGGTGATCTGACCATAGTCACAGATACGGTCGAGTGACAAATACCGATTTGGAGTAATTGGTTGATAGAAACAATATAATCACCCTTAATACTGTATATTATAACAATGTGTCATTTTGTACAAATTGAGTGACTCGCCAGTATTTCCCCGCTGATAAAATCTTTTTAAACATGTTTCAGGTGATTTACTGTGACCCAGGAAAAGTGCCGCGTATCACTAAAGGCTTGAGGAGGTGGCTCAGTAAAATAAATAAAATGTTTTGTAAAACAGGGAATTTCCTCGTGAAATTCCTTTATTGTAAATTACGGGGTTTGTCCCAAATTGTGTAATAAAATAATTGGGCATTTTCAGTTTTCACGATCCTGTTAAAATTTCCGCTGCCAAATTAAACATAAATACCACGGGTTTCTGTCCCGCGGCTCCTGAAGCGGGTAAAAACATGATGGGGTCGTGACAGAAAAAGGTGGTATCAGAGCTACTGATTTAAGCTAATTAAGTATTTAGAAATACTTAATTTATCTGATTGTCATTCTGTGATTCTGTGAAAATTTATTAAATAACATTTTTTTAACTTAAATTTGTGTGTGTTTCTTCATATGTGCTAACAACATGAACGAACTGTCGGAGGCACTCCGAAACTTTACTATCCATACCACCGATATGAATACCACAGGAAACCCATCTGGCTACCTGGCAGATACGGAGGAACCACTAACATTCCAGGCCCAGGAGAAACCAAAGCCGAAAAAGAGAAGGAGAATCTTGGACTGGAAACGTGGGCGTAGGAAGAAACCAGCTGCACAGAAGATTAAAAAGACAAAGGACCCGAAGGATAAAGGGAAAGGAAAAGAGATCGGGGAAAGTTTCGGGCAAGCCTAGGAAATGCCACCATGGGAGGAGCTAGATCGCAAACTGGCGAATTGTGACCTCATCGGACCTGCCGATGAAAACCTGTTCAATTACCCTGTTGAATCACAACTTCCAGTTAATTTGGAACCTGCTATCCCAGATCCTATTGTCAACCACCGACTTCTACCCAGAGAATTGGAGGAATGGTGGACGAATGACTGGCAGTTTCAGAAATTCATGAATAACCCCAACGTCTATTTTCCCCAATTTGACCCTGAGCCTGCACCAAACCCACCTATGAGCACAGAAAACTTGGCTGGACTCCGCCACTATGGCGAGGAATTGATGGAGGCAGGAAATAGAATTCGGGATGTGGGGGAGAAAATCACGTGGAAATACGACGAGAGGGAGCGCCGTTTCTGAAGGGCCGGTTATCTGTGGTTGTGTGTTTAATAATAATAAAATAATAAAAATAAATAATAAAAATATGATCATGTAAAATAACTCAAATAAAACTTTTGTAATATAACGGGTGTGTATCGATGCATACTAAAATATATAAAAATATGAAAGTCACAAAGTCGACAATTTTGGCTATACGTGTTGACATGATTAGGTGTGATTGCTTTATTGTGATTGGTTGTTATTTAATTTGTGACAACAATTTATATATATATATATATATATATATATATATTGTTAATTATCAGATGGAACACGCCGTCAATGAGCCAGCTAACGAAGTTAACCAATCTGAGCAAAACAATGAGGATCACTTCTTTAATAGACAAGACATAGAGAATATCGTTGCCCAGGGAATAGCCAATGCTATCCCGGCAATCGTCGTTGCTGTGAAGAACCCCGTGGAACCTTCACAAGCCCACCATAGCAAACGTACTCGCGATGATAATTTCAGTAATAGTGTAAATGGGGGCGAAAATAATAATGATGTGGTTCAAGCCCCATTTCTTAATAAAATGAAAGCTGCAACGCCTAGTTGCACTTACAAGGAATTTCTTGCCTGTAAACCAATCGAATTTGCAGGAAACAAAGGGGCAACTGCTGCACTGCGTTGGTTAGAGAAAACCGAAGCAGTAATTAAAATAAGTAAATGTACCGAGGAAGACAAGGTTATGTATGCGTCGCACCTTTTTAAAGAAGGGGCGTTAGAATGGTGGAACACGGTACTGCAAGCCAAGGGAAGTGATGTGGCTTATGCCATGAATTGGGAAGAATTTAAGAGATTGGTGGAAAGAAAATTCTGTCCTGAATATGAAAAGGAGCAAATGAAAAATAAGTTCCTAAACCACCGGATGGTGGATGTTGACTGTCGAGGGTATACTTCGTCATTCTTTGAATATGCTAGAATTGTACCAACTTTGGCTTTGCCAGAACCGGTACTTATTTCTCGCTATATTTGGGGTTTAATTAGCGAAATTCATAATATCGTCAAATCTGCGAGACCCCGCACAATTGACGATGCGGTGGAATTAGCCAATACCTTGACCGACGGACTGGTACGTACGCGAGAAGAAAACAGGAAAAAGGAATTAGCCCACAAGATTACGCAAGGGTTCCGTGGGGGTAATATTTTCAAGAAAAAAGGAACTGGGCAATCTTCCACCCTGCCATTCTGCAGAAAAGGAATTAGCCCACAAGATTACTACCGGTATGTGGGGTTTTGTATACATTACTTGATACCCGTCACCATTGGACAATGGGTTAGCCAATGGGTGATCTGACCATAGTCACAGATACGGTCGAGTGACAAATACCGATTTGGAGTAATTGGTTGATAGAAACAATATAATCACCCTTAATACTGTATATTATAACAATGTGTCATTTTGTACAAATTGAGTGACTCGCCAGTATTTCCCTGCTGATAAAATCTTTTTAAACATGTTTCAGGTGATTTACTGTGACCCAGGAAAAGTGTCGCATAGCACTAAAGGCTTGAAGAGGTGGCTCAGTAAAATAAATAAACATGTTTTGTAAAACAGGGAATTTCCTCGTGAAATTCCTTTATTGTAAATTACGGGGTTTGTCCCAAATTGTGTAATAAAATAATTGGGCATTTTCAGTTTTCACGATCCTGTTAAAATTTCCGCTGCCAAATTAAACATAAATACCACGGGTTTCTGTCCCGCGGCTCCTGAACCGGGTAAAAAACGGGACGGGGGTCGTGACAATATACGAAACGCCCATATCCAGGAAAACAAACATTTTTACAAACAAAAGACACGAAACACATTCCAAGGTTTATGTTTATGGTTCAGTCCGGGAGACTGTGTGGTTCAATCTGAGAGACTGGGTGGTTCAGTCTGAGAGACTGAGAGGTCTAGTCTGGGAGGCTTGGTAGTTCAGTCTAGGAGACTGAGAGGTCTAGTCTGGGAGGCTTGGTAGTTCAGTATGGGAGACTGAGAGGTCTAGTCTGGGAGGCTAGGTAGTTCAGTCTGGGAGACTGTGCGGGTTAGTCTAGGAGACTAGGTAGTTTAGTCTGAGAGACTAGGTGGCTTAGTCTGGGAGACTAAGAAGGATACATGATTACATTGTCATTGATTGCATGTTTAATGTTAGTAGTTTATATATGTGCATATGTTATGATTGTTTTGTTACAGACACTATGTCATCAACCGAGAGTGGTTTGTCGGATACCGATGACCCTATGGCTGTAGTCTCAGATGATGAGATTACCCATGAGCCAGAGATCTTTACTTCTGACACCGAGAGTGACCCGGAGATGATGTCTAACGATGAAGATGACTTTCAGCCCTTTGCGCTGCCCGATTTCGGAGATGATTTACCGATTGCTGATGGTATCCCAGACGAGGATCCTTTTGTTATTCCTATTCCTGTTCACGATCATCTTATCATCGGTCACCCCGATGGTGAGCATGTCGTGGCACCGATCCTCGCTCCTGTTCCTCTCATGGTCATTCCCCCTGAGGATTGGCCTTTTGACGATCTTTTTGATGAAGATGTTGACCTGTTTGTCGATGGTCCTCCCGATGATGCTCAGGGTGATGGAGAGCTCGATGAGGACATTGTTGCTATTCCACTTCTGGGGATTCCCGTTATTGAGATTTCTTCTGACTCTAGTCTACATTCTGTCCCCGATTCTTTTGAGTTTGTTTCATCATCCGCCTTATAGGCAGTTGGTTTTCGACGTTACGCCACTGATTCTGATGATGATACAACTATGTCAGCTGCACCGTTACCTCCACATGATGTTGAGCCTGGACTTGAGCCTGATTTTATTCCTGATGATCAGCCTGTTGATGCACCTGCTGATCCTGAGCCTATGCCTGCTCCTGAGCCTTTGCCTGACCATGATCCTGTTCCATTTGGCATACCTGATATTGCACCAATCATACTAGATCCAGTTCCTGCACCCGCTGACCCTCCTGTTATTGAGTCAGTTACTCCCCCACATGCACCTGCACCTGTTGACATTAATCCCTTGCACCCTGTCGAGTCCGATGTTCACTGCACTGACTTACCTATCACTTTCTTGCAGGACATCCCTCCACCCCGTCCAGGGGAAGGCCCTTCTAGCCAGCAGCCTGACCGTGATCCTCATGTTTCAGCCACACTTCCTCACATGCCTCAGTATACACCTTCTGCTCGTTTTACTTCTTCACCACTTGACGAGCCACTTAGATGGTTCCCACCCTATACCATGCCGATTTCTGATCCCTACCATCCCTCACATTTCACGGGTTATACACGGGATGAGTTACTCCTATCCTTGCAGCTTCAGTTCGAGATCATGAGTCGCAAGATTTTAGAGCTAGAGATGACACCGCGACCTTTGCCATGTCCGTGTCAGCCATCTTTTGTTCCCCTTCGTTCATCACCATCCCTATTTTCGCATCCTCATGCACCCCTTACTCCATTTCCCGAGTTTGACACCCGCTTTCTTACCATTGAGCAGCAGATTAGTTATCTGTTGCGTCATGTTTATGATCTTGAGGAGGAGCTAGCGCATGTGCGCAGCTTACTTTTTGTTCCTCCACCTCCTCCTCCACCGCCATCAGCATAGACAGTTTTTGGTTTTATGTAGGCAGCTTACTTTTGATGAGAGCACCGCTATTGAGCCTAGCTAGTGAAGCCTTTTGGAGACCACCTTTTGACTATATGACTTATGGTAGATTGATAGACATTTTGGACAAGGGTAGTGTGACCCTGTGTTCCCTTTTGATACGATATTTATGTTAAACATGTAACTGTATTTGTGGTCAATGATTAATGTAAGCTCAATTGTAATGTTCTCATTAAATACATTGTTAACTTACTTGTTTATGCCATGATTGCCTGCTTACTTGTTATAACATACGCTATTATATACGTACTACTTATTATATACATAAGACCTGACCTGACCTAACCCAAGTATATTGTTAGTTGCCAGTAAGTTTGTAGGATCGTATTCTGACCCAAACGAGTCAATCAGAGGAGTCTCGATCAATTACAGGTGCGGAAAATAAGTAATCAACATAGAAACAGCTAGATCTTCACTTAAATCACACTTTTGATTGATATAACAACGTTTACATCCAAATCTCACACCGGCAGCACCTCGGTATGGACAAGAACTGATACAAATGATTTCGCTCCTAAGGTATTTATAGGGACTAGGTTTCGCTCATATGGACATGTCCATAAAAGAAAAACCATCTCTAAGGTTTCCCACATACGGACATGTTCATAAAAGCGAAACCATCACTAAGGTTTCCCACATACGGACATGTTCATAAAAGCGAAACCATCTCTAAGGTTTCCCACATACGGACATGTGGTTTCCCACATATGAACATGTTGGGAAATCTCGTACAATGTGCCCTAATCTAACATTCTAAGACTAAGACTCGATACAAGACGAAGTCGACAGATGCATGCACTAATAGACTCCCCCTCAGATGTTGACGAGTCTTAAGTGTTGAGTCATCGCATCTTCAGTCTTGATCTGTCTCTGGGCTTCTTTCTCTCAATCTCTTCTTGCAAATCTTCAGACTCCCCCTTGCGATATGCTGGCATTTCTTCAGTTCATCAGCATCATCAGCTTTAGGATCGTTGTCTGGCTTTCCATCTCACAGCTTCTCAACCTGACTAAACCTGCACATTCTTAACCCAGAAATAAATTCTCTAATTTTAACAATTTTTATGCATTAACATGCTGATATAATCAGATAACTCCCTCTCATAAACATATGCATCAACACCGACTCTCCCTCAGATCATACACACAAGATGAACCACTTGTAGATTTAAAAACATTTTTTTTTAACAATTAAGACACACTCCCCCTAACAACAATGTCATCATGTTTAGCACTTGGAATTTTGAAAATCAGCTCTCCAACATCAGTTGTCGAAAATCTTTTTGATTTTTCATGTTGGACCGTTCTATGACCTGAACACGTCAGTTAAGGCAGTTCATCATCACGTATAAAGGCGGAATCAGAATACGTAACATAACAACAGCTTTCCTATTCAATTCCTTTACGTTTATTGCTTTCTGAGATCGATTTGACAGAGTTTGGTTACAAATGCAATGACCTGATTTCGCTCCAATGTCTCATATGAAGTCACACACATGAGGTATTTATACTAGAACTGATTTCGCTTATATGGCATGACCATATGAGCGGAATCACTTAAAACTGATTTCGCTTATATGGCATGACCATAAAAGCGGAATCACATGTGACAAATAAGCGATATCACACCAGGTGACATAAGAGCGAAATCATAAAGTCCCTAAAAGCGAAATCAACTATAAACTATGTTCACATAAGTGAAATTAACATTATAAACCCTAATCTTGACTTTCAAGTTCCAATCTTGATATATCTTGACTTAAGACTTGATGTAGATGAAGTCAACAGACATTCTGTGCATCAACAGACTCCCCCTTGGATGTTGACGTAGTCTTCAGCTCCTGAGTCTTCAGTCTTGGTCTTTTCTCTAACTCTCTGTCTTTTCATCATAAGCACTCTATCTTCACAAACTTTAGAATCACAACCTGACTCTAACTTCCATCTTCCCTTTGACTGTTGATCCAGACTCCCCCTTTCACAGACTCCCCCTCTCAATATGCTAGAATCTGAGATATCTGGTTCAAGCTTTGACAATTAGCTTCCATTGGGAATAATGAAGTCCAAACCTATTTAACCTGCACTTCCTCTACCTCAACATAAGTTTCACAAATTTATAACAGTTGAATTTAAAAACTTACTGGTAGACATCATATATTCAACAAACATGCTAGTTACATCAAGTTCAAATGAATGACCTTGATTAACTAACCACACAATCTTTCAAAACATTTTTATATAACATTCAAAGTTTTCAACATATTCTCCCAACCCTCTAGTTCATCAAGTTTAGCACTTGGAATTTTGAATATCAGCTCTTCAACATCAGTTGTCGAAAATCTTTTTGAATTTTGAGTTTAAAGAAATGCAGTAAACAAATATATACAAACAATATTTTTGTGAGTTTGTGTAAGAGAATCATATCAGTTTATGAAACAAATCACTAGCACCGTTAAGCTTTAAACATGTTAAGTTCTAAACGATTCACTTAGATTGTCAGTATACTGATCCACTTAAATTTTCACACACATTTCAACTGCTTCGAGATACGAGTTTAATGTCTTAGATACTTAGACTTAATCGCGTGTCCCACCTCAGAATATACTCCCGTATCCAGATCCCAATATTCAGTCTTACAGGTAATTATAACACAAATGATATCTGTAAGGGGTTAATAATTTATGAAGAATCATGAGAACTCAGGTCAGAACTACCGTTCAGCAGAGAGATCATGACTCAACTTTTGGGTGTGTCCCCTTTAGAGGATCTTTTTTACAACAGCATTGCTAAGCAATTTTATTGTCTTATCATTTATGCTGAGGGTGATGCTATGTTTCAAGCATTTGCAGAAAGTATTATTCGAGGACTAGGTCAGAACTACCGTTCAGCAGAAGTCCCGGAATAATACCCCAGATATCACTGAGTATAAAAACCTAGTATATCAGAATACGAGACCTTTCAAACAAGATTTCGGGGGTTACCCATATATCCGAGAGATGTTACCCACGATATAAGCAAGTTTGAAATTTAGGTTTATATCTCGTCACAATCTACTAAATGTGCAAAAACCTACTGACACATCATCAGTGAGACCGTTTATCACATTTGACATTTCATATCCTTAGCATGCTGTGATAGTTCACTGATTTACTATCATTTCCTCTTTTTCACAACAAAACTCATTTTTGCTTTTCAATGTTTTTGAAATTTTCAAATTTTCTAATTTTTTAAAATTTTTCTCCCCCTAAAATCAAAATATGTTTCAATTTTGATTTTTCAGGAAAATTTGAAAAACAAACTATACAAGAAACGTGACAAACTGATATCAAATCGCTTCAATTCGCCATTCACTCGGCTTAACAATCAGTGAACTCCCCCTGGCAACAAACTATTTTCCAATTAAGATTTCAAAACACTTATGTTTGTTTTAATCAAAATGGTTTTTCCGGAAAATTAGTTTTGTTGAAATAATAAACCACTTGTTGGTCAGGGGATTACTTCATCATTTTGTTCTCCTTTAACCATTTAGAAAGATTTAACAGTTCAAGATTCTATCAACACAAACACTTGTAGGAAATCAAGTACAACTTAATGTCCCTGATTTACCATATGTAAATCGAAATATCACAGTTACCATCCTGTGAATTTCTCAAGAATGATGCCGATACCTGTTCCACACTTACCAACCTGGGAACTCCGGCAAGTCAGGTTTTTCTATTTGAAAAGATTCACCCAAGCCTGACCAGCCTTGGGTTTAACAGTTTTTACCTCAGCAAATGGCTCTTCTGGTTTTGACAAACCAGAATCATTGCCTGAACATGGCTTGTCTGACTTTGACCTGTCAGATTCATTGCCTGATGGTGGCTTGTCTGACTTTGACACATCAGATTCACCGCCGACCATTTTCTTCTTCTTCTTTTCTTCTTTCGTCCTCAGATTTGTATCCGATGAATTCGTCTTTCTTGACTTTGCAATCAAGTTAGTTGATTCATCAGAACTCTTATTCAATCTGTTCGGTGAACCCGAAGACAAAATTTTCTCGAGATACTCTCTCGCCTTCTTCCTCTTCTTCCCCAGTCTGTCTTTCTGCCCCTGAGAAAGCTTCACTTTCTTTTCTTGAACTTTAGGTTCTTGAACCTTCTGTTCTTTGGGCTTGACGTTGACTGGTTTCTTTGCCATTCTTTGAGAATTAACTCTCAATCTTTCATTTGATCTCCTTGGGCAATCTCTGGCAATATGACCTCTGATTTGACAATTATAGCATCTTCTTGTCTCATAACTCCAATTCTGGCAGTTAACAGCAATGTGTCCTCTCACACCACAAGTGTAGCACACTCTGTTATCATACCATTCACCACTTTCACACCATATGCTTAGATCATAACATTGTCTGGCTTTGTGGTAATCATCACTCTTCTTGAAAACTGGTTTTGGCTTTGAAGCACTGTGGTCAAACCTGCACCACTTATTACCAACATTTTGTGAGTTTTCATTTTTAGATTTTTGTGATTTTTCAAAATGATTGGATGACTTATCTGATGAGCTTTTATTTTCATTTTTAAAATTTTTATCTTTTTGTTTCTGTTCTGCATTCTTCTTAACAGGTTTTTGTTTAGAACATTCACCTGTTTCAGTAGATTGCAAAACAGTATTTTTAAATTTTTCTTGTAAATCTAAAAATATTTTTCTTTTCTTTTCTTTTTCATCATCAGATATTTCATCATAATCTTCAATTTTGACTTTGTCAAAATTTGTGACATTGTCACTTATTGGAACTGAATTGATCGGTTTTGGACAAACATGTGAAGTAGAATTCACAAAACCTTTCAATTTATTCTCAAGCTCGTTAATTTTAATCCGAGCTTTTTCAGCTTCTTTTTCAAGCTGAATGATTTTAGCAAGATGAGAATTGATTTCAATTTGTTTTTCAAGATTATCTTTACTAAAAATATCTCTCTCATCTTCTAAAATCTTGATTTGTTTTTGAAAATCTTTTTCTTTTAAATTGTTAATTTCCAATGTCAAACTATCCAAACTACTCAACAGTTTGTCATTTTCTGACGTCAATTTCTCACAATTTTCTCTCATTTCAAGAATCTGTTTATTATCAGATTCTTTCTCATCCTTCAAACTTTTGATTTCCAATGCTAAACTCTCTACATTCTTCAGAAGTTTAACATTGTCTGTTTCTGATTTCTCGCATTTTGAGCACACAACTTCATTTTTTGAAGTTTCATCCTTCTTTGATTCTTCAATCTTTGATGTTCCTGCAAGAAAAATTTTAACCATATCAGCAGGATTCAAATCTTCATTTAAAAAACAACCTCTCTTGTGATCATATTTCATCTTTCTTCTTACATCAATACCATTTTCAATTCTTTTGATTATTTCAAGAAACACATCCAAACTTAACCATTTTGATTCTCTTTTTAATTTCTCTACCACCTTATTCTTTTTCTCTTCATTTTCATCATTGCGTTTTCTAAGCTCTCTGATGAAATCATAATAACCAAATTTTGAGAACCTAGAATCCTTTTTCAAATTTTCTAAAAATTCATCCCAATCTGAAGGTAACGCATCTACAAACTTAGATATCTTTTCAGCATCTGATATCCTTAAGTAATACATTTTAAAACTTTTATGTAAATCTTCATATCGCTTATACGTAGCACTAAAATTGTCATATTTCCTACACATAAAATGTTCAAATCTTTCAACCAAAACCTCCTTTTTCTCAAGAGGAGAACAACAAGTCCAATTGTTTATTCTTTCAAGTTTAATGTTTTCCAGTTCGTCAAACATTTTGAATTCTTGGTATTCGTGCCTTGTAAATCACCTCGAATCACCTGCAAACAAACAAACAAACAATTAGTTCAAACGGACTGAATACGTAACAGTTACTTACCGATGACACTCTGCAAATTTGAAATTTTGAAAAATAATGACACAAGAGCGAAATCAGTCAGATTGACTGATAAGCGGAATCAAGTGTAGATGACAGATAAACGAAATCAGACAATGTCACTATGAGCGAAATAACAGATTGTCCCTATGAGTGAAATCACTTATGTCCAAATAAGCGAAATCACCTTGTCTGAATAAGCGAAATCATGTTATGTCAAATAAGCGAAATCAGATGCCTATTGTCCGTAAAAGCGAAATCAGGTTTTAACCATTTTTCATCATGTTTTAATCCGTATTTCAACCTGAAACTTTCTAGGGTTTGTTATTAGTAGATTTTACACATTATATCCGGAATTCAGACAATTTCAACCGTAGGAACTATCTCAAATCGAAAAAGTATGCAAGAAAGTGAGTAGAAGTAAGAAAATTCAGTCGAATCAGCTGTAGTAGTATGAACTCCTTGTCCTGAAGCTCTGATACCACTTGTTGGACCGTTCTATGACCTGAACACGTCAGTTAAGGCAGTTCATCATCACGTATAAAGGCGGAATCAGAATACGTAACGTAACAACAACTTTCCTATTCAATTCCTTTACGTTTATTGCTTTCTGAGATCGATTTGACAGAGTTCGGTTACAAATGCAATGACCTGATTTCGCTCCAATATCCCTACCTAATGACACACATGTGAGGTATTTATACTAGATCTGATTTCGCTTATATGGCATGACCGTATGAGCGGAATCACTTGAAACTGATTTCGCTTATATGTCAAGACCATAAAAGCGAAATCACCATGTGTCATGTAAGCGAAATAACCAGGTGACTAATAAGCGAAATCACAAAGACCCTAAAAGCGAAATCACCTATAAACTATGTTCACATAAGAGAAATTAACATTATAAACCCTAATCTTGACTTTCAAGTTCCAATCTTGATATATCTTGACTTAAGACTTGATGTAGATGAAGTCAACAGACATTCTGTGCATCAACATTTCAAAAATTTATGCTAAAACACACTGAAAATCTTTTTGAATTTTTTAAAGTAAAGAAATGTAGTAAAGAAATATTTACAAATACTATTTTTGTGAGTTTTGTGCAAGAGGATCATATCAGTTTTTGACAAGTCACAAGTACCGTTGAGCTTAGTTACTCATTAAGAATTAAACAATTCACTTAGATTGCCAATATACTGATCCACTTAAATTCTCACACAAATTTCAAATGATTCAGGATATGAGTTAGGTGTATTAAGAACTTAAACTCATTCATGTGTCCCACCTCTTGAATATACTCCCGTATCCAGATCCCAATATTCAGTCTTACAGGTGAGTATACCACAGATGATATCTGTCAGGGGTTAAATTGCGAGGGCCGTGAGAGCTCAGGTCGATCTTTCGATATGCAGAGAGATGACAGCTTCGACTTTTGGTGGGTCCCCTTTAGAGGATCTTTTGTTACAACAGCAATGACTATCAATTTTATTGTTTCATCAATTTGCTGAGGGCGGCGCTATATTTCAAGCATTGCAGAAAGTATTATACGGGGACTAGGTCAGAAATTTCTTTCAGCAGAAGTCCCGGGATAATACCCCAGATATCAATGAGCATAAAGACCTAGTATCTCAGAAAGAGGGACCTTTCAAACGAGATTTCAGGGGTTACCTATATATCCAAGTAGTGTTCCCCACGAAATAAGCAAGTTTGAAATTTAGTTTATATCCCGAAAAAGTTTACTAAATGTGTAAAAACCTATCGGCATATCATCAGTGAGACTGTTTAACGCTATTTAAACATTACATTTCTTTAGCATACTGTAACTGTCTACTGATGTACTATCATTTCCTCTTCTTTGACACTAAAACTCATTTTTTATTTTATCATGTTTTTGTCTTTTTCAAATTTTCTAATGTTTTTGGATTTTCAGAAATTTCTTACTCCCCCTAAAATGCAAACACATTTTAGGAAATTTGAAAACAAACTATACACTAAAATTGACAACCGATATCAAATCGCTTCAAATTGCCATCCACTTGGCATAAACAATCAGAACTCCCCCTTACACAAAACTATTTTCTCATTATGATTTCAAAACACTTAAGTTTGTTTTAACCAAAATGATTTTTCCGGAAAATAAGTTTTGTTTTAACCACTTGTAGGGTCGGGTTCATCATCTTGTTCATTCAATCACATATATGAAGATTACATCAAGTTCAAACTAATGACCTTGACGAATCACTTGTAAGATCCAATCTCTTACCACTTGTAAAAATATCCAAATCATATAATCACATGTAGGAATAAAACCTCTACACAAACCATTTTACCAATCAAAATGCCGATTCCTGCTTCGCACTTACCAACCTGGAAGCTCCGACGTAGTCATTCAACCTGTAAAATTTTTAACAATTTCAAGCATTTTCAAAAACAACCTTATTAATCATGATAGATGCCGATTCCTGATCCGCAATTACAAACTTAGGATCTCCGGCAAGTCAGGTTTTTCAAGCAAAGAAAATGTCCACCCAAGCCTGACCAGCCTTGGGTGTTTTCAATTCAGAAGCAGTTGGAGTGTAAGTTGCTTTCTTTTTAGCATAAAACTCTTTTACCCCTTTCACCTTTCCAGCAACCATTTTTCCGAAAATCTTCTTAAGTTTCCCATTAAACGCTTTCTCAACATCAAAGTTATCCTTCTCAGAATAACCTTGATTTGAGATTTCAGACTTTCCAGTTTTCCTTTTAAAATTTTCAGTCCTCAATGGTGGAAAGTTCTCATAATCCATTGAAGGAACTGAGTTTTCATCACTCTCATCAAACTGTGGCTCCTCTGATTTTGTGGAATCAGATTCATCACCAGATTTTACTTCTGATTTCTTAACAACCCATTTTTGGTTGTCAAGTTTCACACTTCGCCTGTAAAATCTCTTCGAACACTCACCAACTTCAAATGTAGAATTTTTGAAAACTTTAAATTTTTCAGTTGGTGGTTCGGTTTTATCAACAATAACTTCTTTCAGTTTTCCAGAGACTTCCTGTTTTGTGTTTGTCGCTTTCGGACAGTTCCATGCAATGTGACCAGCTTCATTGCATCGGAAACAGGTTCTTGTCTCTTTCTTCACATAAGCTTCATTCTTTTTCTTCTCGGCAAGAAATTCTTGGTTAGATTGTTTCCAGAATGGGCTTTTTGCTTCCTCTTCATGACTAGTTCCTGCAACATATGTCATTTTCGATTTAAAATCTCGAACATATTTTTCATTTTTATAGTTTTCAGGTGGAATAAAACCAAGACCTTTCTTTTTGTAGCTACGATTTTGGTTTGATTTCTTTTGAAAACCAGAACCAGAATTGTAACCCTTTTTCTTGTTTAGACGTTGTTGAACTCTTGAAGTGTACTTTTTAGGTTTTTCAGTAAGATTTAAATCTTTTATTTCAGAAATATTAATTTCTGTCATTTTGAAAACCTTTTTGATCATGTCAAAACGAACACTTCTTATTGGAAATTCTTTATCAAAATATAATTTGTCAGAACCATTCAAAGTATATGCAACTTCAAATGTTTCGTCATTCAAATTAGATTTTGATAACAAAAATTCTTTACTATACACCCGTTTTCCTGACGACTTTGAACTCTTGACAGACGAACTCGAACTTCCGACAGACTGACACGAACTTTCGGACTCGGATTTTGACTCTGACTCCTCATCCTTATCCAACACCTGATCAACCACTCTTTTTATCAGTTCTGACTCATGATCTGTGTCGGACGCTGTGAACGTGACATCAATATTGTCCGGTAAAACATCGGTTATCTCGGATTCTAGCTTAATATTGACTGCCTGTTTAGTTCTTCCTCGTTAGGTTTTCTAGACGAGTACCCTTCCCAAATCGGAGGCGGACACTTATTATAACAGACACCTTGTTTCTTACCAGTATCCTTTTTCTTCTTTGGCTTTGTTTCTTCACCTTGAAACGCTTCAAATCCTTCAACTGTTAGATAAATTATATCAATTATGTAGTCACAACCTTTGTAACTTTGCAGCAATCTTCTGATTCTTTCATTTTCAGTTGCTTCACTATCCAACTCTTTCTTCCACTTTGCACATTCTTCTATGTACAAGTTGATCTCTTTCTGCTTTGTCATCATGGTAGCATTCAACATCTTCAAAGCTTTCTCTCTTTCAGTGTTAGTCTTTTCCAGACTATTCACAGTTCTGTTCAATACATCATATGACTGTTTCAAATTTTTTACATCAAACAACAACTTTTCTTTCAACTTTTCTAACTCACTAAACCTCTCATCTTTCTCTATACATTGTTTACAAGACTCTAAACATGTAAGACAAGGTTTTGTGATTTCAACGATCTTCTCGACTTCAACTATCTTTTCAACTTCCACAATCTTCTCAATCACTTTGACTTCTTTTAAATCTTTTGCAGCTTTCCTTTCTTTCAGTTTCTTCAATTTTTCTGCAAAATAAAATTCAAAACTGTCAGAAGATAAATGAGATTTTCCAATGTTTATCTGTTCAACTTCTTCATCATCATCACTGCTTTCAGAAGAAACAGATTTTCCATCTTGACTCTCCTCATTATCCGACATCACATCCATCCACTCCTTCATCAACTCTGGCTTTTGCACAATCTGAGCAATAGAAGCTTTAACATTAGGATCAGCTGAAATGTACTTGTCCCAGCTAAAACCTTCAGCCATTTTCTCATCATCTTGATCAACGATGCCATAATAAGCTTTCCTATTTGCATCCTCGATCATTCTTCCATGTGCCGTTTGAACTTCTTTTTGTTGATGCGGTTGATGAGTGATTTGCTGATAAATGGTTTTCCTATAATAATCATCCTTCCCAGACGACTCCTTTGCTCCTCTCGGCTCCTGATTCTTGCACTCTCTTTTAAAATGGCCTTTCTCCCTGCAACGAAAATAGACAACTTTAGATTTATCAAATCCTAGATTAGAAAGATTTGCATCCAAGAAATCATTTCTTCCTGTAACCAATCTAAATTTTTCTGCTCTCCTCAAAACACTAGCTAAGGCCCATTTAATATCCATCAGCTCCAGCTCTTCTGCATCGATTTGGTCATAATCTTCCTTTGTGAGCATTGGATTACCAATTCTTCCGGCAATCAACCCTTCATAAGATTCTAATGCAGTGACCAATAATCCCATATGATGCTTTACAACTTCTTCAGAATAATTTTGACCGTTTTGAAGATGTAGAGCTACATTGCACTGAATCAAATGCCCATTTCCAGTAGATGCACTTTGAACACTTGGTGGATTTACTGTTGAGAATCCACTAGTGTTGACTGATTCTTGACTGCTTGGTGTAGAATGATTTCCAGCACTAAATGCAGTTTGTATCTTTGGCTTGCTTCAACAGTTTGAACATTTCCTTTATAGTACAATTTAATATGTTGTTGATGAGTAGAACTGTTCATTCTAGCAATTTTCTGCTGCTCCAGATCCTGTGCCTCCAACTTCTCTATAAACTGTGCAATCGATAACCTTTTAAACTGTCCGGAATTCTTCAATATCATCAGATAAGTACCCCATTCCTGTTGCGGTAACGCATCAGCAAGCTTTTCAACCCATTCTGCTGGAGTTTTTGTAATCTTCAACTGTGACATAGTGCGTACAAGATGACAATATCTTTCAATAAGACTCTTTGTTGTTTCACCAGGCATGCACGTAAATAGTTCAAATTCCTTTTTCAACAAAGCTGCTTTACTTTGTAGCATCTCAGTACTTCCCTCAAATTTCTTTACAAGAGCTTCCCAAATAGAATAAGCGTTTTCATCATGTTGAAGCAACACAAATATATCTTCTTTAACAGCATGCTGTAACAAATTGATCATCATCTTTTCTCCTTTGTAACTCTCTCTTTCTTGCTCTGTGAATTCTGTAATGATTTTATCAACTCCCGATGAATTCTTTGGCCTCTCATATTCAGTTTCGATGCTCTCCCAAGCTTTTAGATGATTCGCCTGAACCCAATTCTCAAACCGTTTCTTCCATCCGTGATAATCTTCAATTCCCATAAGTTTCAGGGGGTTTTTGCATTGTTCCGGTTTCATTCTCCATTGTCATGGTCTTAGTAATATCGGATGAACCAGTCGGGGTTGTAGCAAAAGCGTTGTAGAACTCAGTATCCATTTTTCAATGCGTGTTGTTCAAACACAGGCACTTATGAGCGAAATCAGAGTCTTGATTGACCTTATGAGCGAAATCAGGGTATTGTATGACCCTTGGAGCGAAATCTGAAGTTAATGAATGTCCTCTTGAGAGAAATTAGAGTTTATGATGACCCTTGGAGCGAAATCTGAAGTTTAGAGGTGACACAAAAGCGAAATTAGTCTAATGAGTGATCACAAAAGCGAAACCAGTCTTATGGGTGGTCACAAAAGCGAAATCAGAGACTTGTATGTGCCGTATGAGCGAAACCTTGATGTTCAAATAAGTGGAACCTTGATGTTCACAAAAGCGAAACCTTGATGTTCACAAAAGCGGAACATTGATGTTCACAAAAGCGGAACCTTGATGTTCACAAAAGCGGAACATGTGTACAAATGAGCGAAACCTTGTGTCACAAGAGCGAAATCACTGATTGTCCGTAAAAGCGAAACCTATTCGGAGGTTATTTTGGACCATTTTTAGTTCGAAATTTAGGTTCAAACTTTCAGGGATTTGTCTATGTTCAATTATCTAAAATCTGTGAAATTTTGAGCGGATTCCGACCGTTAAATCTCGTTCTGATGAAGAAAGAAGGTGTAGAAGTAAGAATTTATGATGCAATCCAGCAAATTTCTGTAGAACTTCTCCTCCTGAAGCTCTGATACCACTTGTAGGATCGTATTCTGACCCAAACGAGTCAATCAGAGGAGTCTCGATCAATTACAGGTGCGGAAAACAAGTAATCAACGTAGAAACAACTAGATCTTCACTTAAATCACACTTTTGATTAATATAACAACGTTTACATCCAAATCTCACACCGGCAGCACCTCGGTATAGACAACAAGAACTGATACAAATGATTTCGCTCCTAAGGTATTTATAGGGACTAGGTTTCGCTCATATGGACATGTCCATAAAAGCGAAACCATCTCTAAGGTTTCCCATATACGGACATGTTCATAAAAGCGAACCCATCTCTAAGGTTTCCCACATACGGACATGTTCATAAAAGCGAAACCATCTCTAAGGTTTCCCACATACGGACATGTGGTTTCCCACATATGAACATGTTGGCAAATCTCGTACAATGTGCCCTAATCTAACATTCTAAGACTAAGACTCGATACAAGACGAAGTCGACAGATGCATGCACTAACAAAGTTAGATATCCCGTATTCAATAGAACTAGCTAATGGAAAGCTAGTGGAGGCAAATGAAGTGATTAGAGGTTGTGTAATAGAGCTCGGAGAGCATGAGTTTACACTTGATCTTCTGCCAGTCGAGTTGGGAAGCTTTGACGTGGTGGTTGGAATGGATTGGTTGTCAAGCAACCGAGCAGAGATCGTATGTCACGAGGAGATCATTCGCATCCCGATGGCGAATGGAGAGACTATTGTAGTGCATGGAGAGAAGCATGATGCGCCTCTAAGGATTATTCGCTGTTTGAAGGCCCGAAAGTTTTTGCAGAAAGGATGTGTTGCCTTCTTGGCTCACATTGTTGATAAGGAAGTTGTGGAGCCGAAGTTGGAAGATATCCCTGTTGTAAGGGAATATCCTGAAGTCTTCCCCGAAGACTTACCAGGATTACCGCCACAACGAGAAGTCGAATTCCACATTGACTTGGTTCCAGGCGCCGCGCCTGTAGCCAAGGAACCTTATCGACTTGCACCTTCCGAGATGCAAGAGTTGTCAACACAGCTTCAAGAGCTTTTAGACAAGGGATTTATTAGACCAAGCCTCTAGCCTTTGGGAGCTCCAGTTCTTTTTGTCAAGAAGGACGGTAGTTTTCGCATGTGCATCGACTACCAAGAGCTAAACAAGTTAACCATCAAGACCCGGTATCCTTTGCCGAGGACTGATGATCTCTTCGATCAACTTCAAGGTTCGAGTTACTCCTCCAAGATTGATCTTCGATCAGGTTATCACCAGCTGAGGATTCAAGAAGAGAGTATACCGAAAACTGCTTTTAGGACTCGTTATGGACATTACGAGTTTCTAGTGATGCCGTTTGGTCTGACAAACGCGCCAGCAGTGTTTATGGATTTGATGAACCGAGTTTGCAAGCTATATCTCGATAAATTCGTGATTGTGTTTATCGATGATATTTTGATCTATTCAAGGATGAAGGAAGAGCACCAGTAACACCTTAGAGCCATCTTAGAGCTGCTCAAGAAGGAGAAACTGTACGCTAAGTTCTCAAAGTGTGAGTTCTGGTTGCGTGAAGTACAATTCCTCGGTCATGTAGTGAATGAAGATGGAATCCACGTGGATCCCACCAAGATCAAGGCGATTAAGAATTGGGAAACTCTGAAGACGCCAACCGAGATCCGTCAGTTTCTAGGTTTAGCTGGGTATTATCGCCGATTCATCGAGGATTTTTCGAAAATCGCTCAACCGCTGACCTCCCTTACTCAAAAGGACAGGAAGTATGAGTGGGGAGACAAACAAGAGGAAGCTTTTCAGTTGCTCAAGAATAAGCTTTGCGATGCACCTATATTATCCCTACCCGAAGGCACCGACGACTTCGTGGTATATTGTGACGCCTCGTGTCAAGGATTAAGCTGTGTGCTGATGCAGCGACAGAAGGTTATCGCTTATGCTTCGCGCTAGTTGAAAGTTCACGAGAAGAACTACACCACGCACAACTTGGAGTTAGGCGCAGTGGTGTTTGCATTGAAGATTTGGCGACAATATTTGTATGGCACCCGATGCACGATCTTTAA
Organism: Helianthus tuberosus; assembly: GCA_030545235.1. Classification (NCBI taxonomy): domain Eukaryota; kingdom Viridiplantae; phylum Streptophyta; class Magnoliopsida; order Asterales; family Asteraceae; genus Helianthus; species Helianthus tuberosus. The sequence goes on along the minus strand of CM060414.1, from coordinate 150,493,917 downwards.
TGATCACAAGAGCCTCCAGCACATATTCGACCAGAAAGAGCTTAATATGAGACAGCGACGATGGGTGGAGCTGTTAAACGATTATGATTGTGAAATCAAATATCACCGAGGAAAGGCGAATGTGGTGGCAGACGCCTTGATTCGAAAAGAGAGGATTAAGCCCATAAGGGTTAGGGCTTTGTCGATGATCATTCAAACAGACCTCTCATTGCGCATTCGTGTTGTGCAGAAAGAAGCTCTCAAGAAGGAAAACTTGAAGGATGAATACCTCTGTGGGATGGAGAAGAAGTTGGTATCAAACAAGGAAGGAACCTTGTGTTTTATGGAACGAATTTGGGTTCTGCTTTTTGGAGGTCTTAGAGATGTTATTTTTGATGAAGCTCATAAATCAAGGTATTCGATCCAACCATGATCGGACTAGATGTAGCAAGATTTGAAAGACTTCTACTGGTGGCCAAGATTGAAAGGTGATGTTGCAACTTACGACGGAAAGTGCTTAACCTGTGCCAAAGTAAAGGCCGAGTATCAGAAGCCTTCAGGTCTTCTGCAGCAACCTGAGATACCCATGTGGAAGTGGAACATATCTCAATGGACTTCATAACCAAGTTGCTAAAGACGCCCAGAGGTCATGATACGATTTGGGTAATCATAGACCGTTTGACAAAGTCTGCGCACTTTTTGCCTATCAGAGAAAAGGATTACACTGGTAAGCTAGCTGAGCTATACTTAAGGGAGATAGTTGCACGTCATGGAGTGCCTATCTCGATTATATCTGATAGAGATGGGAGATTTGTGTCAAGGATTTGGCAATCTTTCCAAGAAGCTTTTGGCTCACAGTTGAATTTAAGCACCGCTTTTCACCCACAGACAGACGATCAATGTGAGAGAACGATCCAGACATTAGAAGATATGTTACGAGCTTGTGTAATGGACTTGGGTGGCAGTTGGGATACTCACCTGCCTTTGGTTGAGTTCTCCTATAACAACAGCTACCATACAAGCATTAAGGCTGCATCATTTGAAGCTCTATACGGACGAAAGTGTCAATCGCCGTTATGCTGGGCAGATGCAGGCGATAGACATCTGGTTGGTCCTGAATTGGACCAAGAAATGACAGATAAAATCATGCAGATCCGAGAGCGCATTAAGGTGGCTCGTGATCGAAAAAAGAGCTATGTGGACCAAAGAAGGAAACCTTTGGAATTTGAAATGGGAGATATGGTTTTGTTGAAAGTCTCACCTTGGAAAGGTGTGGCACGCTTTGGGAAGCGTGGTAAGTTAAACCCATGATTCATTGGACCATTCAAAATCCTGGAGAGGATTGGTCCTGTAGCATATAAGTTGGAACTACCTGCGGAACTAAATGGTGTTCATGATACATTCCATGTATCTAATCTGAAGAAGAGTCCAACATAGGAAACGGTGGTTATTCCTGCTGACGAAGTTCACATTGACGACACACTCCACTTTACCGAAGAACCTGTTGAGGTTACCGATTGGAAAGTTAACAAGACTCGGAGGAGTAGTGTTAAGCTTGTTAAGGTTAAATGGAATGCACGTCATGGCCAAGAGTTTACTTAGGAGCGTGAGGATCGCATGAAAGAAAAGTATCTTCATTTATTCCCTAACACCCCTGCAGCTAGTAGTTAAGCTTAAAATTTCGGGACGAAATTTTCTTAACAGGGGGAGAATGTGACAACTGTCAAAAATCCTGGTATCTTTACAATTAATTAATCATGATTAGTGCTTAATGACTGTGCTGAATTTCAATTAACTGCTTTCTGATTACTGTCTTATACATACATGTGCATCATACATTGTTTAATGTCATACCAGTATTGCATGAAAGCTGTATTGCCTTAAATGATGCATTAAGTACAGTTAGCATAGTTATCTGATAAATCAGGAAAATGCTGACAGAACTCAGCACATAGATAGACAGTGCATTGAGACACATGATGAGCTAGAAACTAAGTATGACACTAGTATAGTGTGTAGGAAAGTAAGGATAATAAAACTGCCTTTCTAGTGATACTTTAAGTGCCAGAAAGTGCCTAAAACTCACCCAAAGTGCTGAATTCAGCAAAATTCAGCAATTTAACACGCTAATATTATGCAGAAATATGATTAAATGGTCCTGAATGCTTTCCTAAGTGTCGGGAATCAAAAGTGTCACAAAAAGATACATAAAGCACACTAAACTGCATAGTTTAGCACCTTAACGAACTAGTAACCAACTGAACAACCGGACACTACCCGAAACATCAAATTTACACTAGAAGCACTGTTTTATCATTTCTAAGCTAGTTATGGTCCCCGAACATCATAACACCCCATACAAAATATCTAATAACTAAAACATGTAACTAATACTTGGATTAGAACTAGAATTGTTGGACCGAGTTGTGACCCTAAACAGTCAGTAAAAGTAGTTCATCTTTGAATATAGAGGCGGAATCAAAGTAAACAAAGTCACAACAGCTCGTTTCCTCTTAATCTTTCTTTCTATTACTGATTGCAAGTCTTTATAAGTGTTTCTGAATGAATTTTGACAGAAGTTCGACACCTACACCAAGACCTGTTTCCGCTCCAACGTTACAAATGAACTCAGCCGACACCTATATATAGGCTGCCTGATTCCGCTCCAAACTACATGTACAATACGAGCGGAATCACCTAATATCAATTACGAGCGGAATCACCAGGTTATGTTAGAGCGGAATTTACTAACAACATCTGGAGCGGAATTACACTCTAAGATCCACTTTTTCATTTCCGAGCTCCAATCTAACCTATCTAGACCTAAGACTCAACTAAGATATAGTCAGCAGACATTTAGTGCACCAACAGACTCCCCCTTGGATGTTGACGAAGTCTTCAACATTGAGTCTTCAGTCTTAGTCTCTTTCCAACTCTGTCTTCTCATTGCAAAAACTCTTTCTTCATTACACATTCAGAAACTCAACCTAGCTCTAAATTCAATCTCCCCTTTGATTGTTGATCCAGAATCCTGACTCCCCCTTTCACAGACTCCCCCTCTCGGTAGGCTAGGGCTCGAATTCTGGTTCAATCTTTGACTTTTTCATTGCCATAGGGATTCCAGTTACCTGCAAAAACTCTACCCAAAGATAAAATATATGACAATAACAGATTCAATTTAAACTTACCATTTAACTTTCAGTGTTAGAAATCCACTTTAGTACTCAGGTTCAAGTTAATGACCCTGATTACTCAATTAATCTACCAAGTCCAACTTAATGACCTTGGTTGATCAGAGACAATTTACACTGACTTCAGGTCAATTTGATCTGAAAATTACAAGTTTCAAATTAATGAACTTGCTTCAACTTTTCAACTTCTCAAACTTATCATGTTTAGCTCCAAACTCATTCTCTAGTCCAGAAATCTCCTGCATCTGCTTTCAACTTTCGAATCCGAAGATCAACTCTCCACTTTGGTTTGTCGGAAAATAAAGCAGAAATGTAAAATCTTTTTGAATTTTGAATAACGTCTAAACTAGAAATGAAATACAGAACTAAAATGCAATGAAAGTAAACTATTTACAAATATATTTTTGGTTAAGCGTGTTAGGGAATCATATCAGCTATTCGACAAGTCACAAGTACCGTTAAGCTTTAATTTCATATCCAGAATTAAACAATTCGCGTAGATTGTCGATATACTGATCCACTTAAATTTTCACACAATTTTCAATCTGTCCAGGATACGGATTAAGTGTTTTAGAGACTTAAACTTATACGTGTGTCCCACCTCTTGAATATACTCCCGTATCCAGAATCCCAATATTCAGTCTTACAGGTGAGTATACCACATATGATATCTGTAGGGGTTAATAAATTATGAAGAATCATGAGAGCTCAGGTCAGAACTACCGTTCAGCAGAGAGATCATGACTCAACTTTTGGGTGTGTCCCCTTTAGAGGATCTTTTTTACAACAGCATTGCTAAGCAATTTTATTGTCTTATCATATATGCTGAGGGTGATGCTATGTTTCAAGCATTTCGGAGAGTATTATTCGAGGACTAGGTCAGAACTTCCATTCAGCAGAAGTCCCAGAATAATACCCCAGATATCACTGAGTATAAAGACCTAGTATATCAGAAAAAGGAATCTTTCAAACAAGATTTCAGGGGTTACCTATATATCCAAGTAGTGTTCCCCACGAAATAAGCAAGTAAGATTTAAGTTTATATCCCGAACAAACTTACTAAATGTGTAAAAACCTATCGGCATATCATCACCGAGACTGTTTAACGCATTTAAACATTCCATTTCTTTAGCATACTGTAACTGTCAAGCCGATGTACTATCATTTTCCCTTTTTACACAAGCTCTTTTCTGGTTTTCTATTGTTTTTGGATTTTGAAAAATATCTCATGTTTTTGCATTTTTGTCATTTTTAATGTTTTTGTATTTTCTGAAAATATTACCCTATACCTCCCCCTAAATACCAAAACAGGTAAAAATCGACAAACCATTGCAGATTGCCTCTCAACATCATCTACAATGTCTCCTTCATCAACGCCAATAATCTCCTCAGCTTTTTGTTCGTCAGTGTGGATTTTCTCAATTCGTATCAACTTCTTCTCGAAACAATCTCGGATTAAGTGATGACGAATCTCAATATGTTTCGTTTTAGCATGATGTACTGGATTTTTCGTAATGTTAATCGCTGCCTCATTATCAACAAAGATAGGGGTGTTTAGAAATTGCAAACCATAGTCGCGCATCTGTTGCTGGATCCACAAGATTTGAGAGCAGCAACTGCTAGCAGATACATACTCCGTTTCACATGTGGATAAAGCCACAGAGGTTTGCTTTTTGCATTGCCAGGTGACCAAAAGTGATCCAAAGAACTGACACCCTGCTGTTGTTGATTTAGCATTAACTTTGCAGCATCCGAAATCAGAATCGGAATAACCTTCGAGCGTGAAATCGCCTTCTCTTGGATACCACAACCCCAATGATGGAGTTCCTTTCAGGTAGCGTAATATCCTTTTGACTATTAGCATGCGCGATGCTCTTGGGTTAGATTGAAATCTTGCTGCCAGGCAGGTTGGGTACATGATATCGGGTCTTGAAGCTGTCAAATACATCAGCGATCCGATCATGGAACGATACATCGTTTCATCTACCTTCTCTCCAGTTAAATCAGGGTTTATCCCATGATTCGTTGCTAATGGGGTGGCTGCTGAAGTAGAACCTGACATCCCGAATTTCTCCAAGATATCATGAACGTACTTCGTTTGATGTATGAAAATTCCTTTGGGCATTTGATCAACCTGCAATCCCAAAAAGAATTTCATCTCACCCATCGATGACATTTCGAATTTCTGCTTCATAACACGTTCAAAATCTTTGCATAGATCCACATTTGTTGACCCAAATATGATGTCATCCACATAAATTTGAACTATCAGAAGATGACCGTCGACCTCTTTGGTGAAGAGAGTGGCATCCACTTTTCCACGAATAAAACTGTTGGCTAGTAGGTGTTGAGACAATGTCTCGTACCAAGCTCTCGGGGCCTGGTGTAAACCATACAGCGCTTTGTCTAGCAAGTATACCTTGTCTTTGTGGTGTGGATCGGTGAAGCCCGGTGGCTGACCGACATAAACCTCCTCTTTTATCTTCCCATAGAGAAAAGCCGATTTTACATCTAACTGATAAACTTTGAAATTTTTCCAAGACGCAAATGCTAGGAAGATTCTGATTGCTTCTAGTCTAGCAACTGGAGCATATACTTCAGTGAAATCTATACCCTCCTGCTGACAGAAACCCTGAACTACGAGTCGAGCTTTGTTACGAACCACAACTCCTCTATCGTCTCTCTTGCACTTAAACACCCACTTGGTGTTGATCTTCCTTTGACCATCAGGTAAATCCACTAACTTCCACACTCACAACTTCTCGAATTGGCTTAGTTCCTCCTGCATTGCATTGACCCAAGAATCTTCAGTAAGCGCCTCTTTGTAAGTCCTTGGTTCAACCTGCGAGATAAAACAACTCAATGAGAATTCAGTTTGCAAAGGAGCAACTTTTGTATAAAAACATGTAAGCCCTTTATCAATCTGTCTTCTAGTGCGAACGCCTGTCTGCAGTTCTCCAATGATCAATTCCTCTGGATGGTATGAAAGATTTCGTGGCATCACTTCGCCTGGAACATCTACATCGCCTTCCAGATTAGTAACATTCTGATTTGCACCTTGTTCACTGACTGGGTTTGTTTGACTTAAAATCTGAATTTGCTCCCCCTCAGAATCTGAATCACCACGATCAAGTACTGGCATGTTCTCAAATTCTTGATTATCATTATGTGCCTTCTGATTATCTTGAGCAACTTCATCTTGTTGGACATCATCATGTTCACCAGCATTGCTTGGACCTGCTTCATCATCATTTAAAGCTTGTCGTGGTCGCCTTGAATACTCAGCTGGGAATCTTTCTAGCAATGACTCATACTCTCGCAAAATATCCAACTCATCAAAGAAATCTTCTTCTTCTTCTGGTTCTTCCATCATGTCAAACGAGTCCCACAATTTGTCATAATTAAAACGCCATGAGTCTCCAGGGTTCTGTGGCGGCATTGTATAACCTTGACATTCAACATTTGGAGCTTCAATAATCCGCTTCAGACTTGGAATGAAGACTCGTCGTAATGGACTTGCATAACCTATGAATATCCCTTTAATACTCTTCGGACCAAACTTTCCAAAATGCTCAAGAACAGTACAGGGTGACCCAAACGGTTCTAAAAACTTCAGGTTCGGTTTGCGGTTATTGATCAACTCAAAGCATGTCTTGTTGAATTTCTTTACAGTGAGAACCCGGTTGAGTGTATAGCATGCGGCGGAAACTGCTTCTGCCCAAAAATTTATCGGTAGCTTTGAATCAGCAAGCATTGTTCTGGCCGTTTCGATTAGCGTCCTGTTTTTACGTTCTGCAACTCCATTCTGCTGCGGAGTGTATGGAACACTAAACTCATGCAATATACCTCTTTCATCACAATATTCTTCCATCTTGTTGTTCTTGAATTCAGTACCATTATCACTTCTAATTCTTTTGATACGACTTTGGTACAGATTTTCAATCTTTCTAAACAACGCCATCAAACTGTCAAACGTTTCATCTTTCGACTTCAAGAATGATACCCACGAAAATCTGGAATAATCATCAGTAACCACAAGACAGTAGAGATCCCCTGTAATACTTTTGACGTTTACTGGACCAAACAGATCCATATGTAGTCTCTCTAACGGTCTGGAAACTGAATTGACTTGCTTTTTAGGGTGTGACTTTTTCTTCTGCTTGCCTTTGATGCAACTAATGCACTCCCCTTCCAGATGAAAACCTTTGATATTAACACCAAGAACCAAGTCATTATGCACCAAGTGATTCATTTTCCTCAGGTGAATATGCCCCATCTTCCGGTGCCACAACTTCGATTCTTTCTCTGTTGCTCTAGACGCAAAACAATGTGCCTGGCCTGTTGTTGTAGAAGCTATACTCATGTCCAACACGTACAGATCATTCACTCTAGGTGCCCTCGTGATAATCCATTCTTCAGGGATAACAAAACCTGGTTTCAAGATCAAACATTCTTTGTCTGTGAAGTGAGTGGTATACACATTGTCACAAATCTGCGAGATACTCAGAAGATTATTCTCCAGCTCAGCAATGTAATTTACTCTCTCAAACGTAACAATCCCATTGGATAACGTTCCTTCACCAATAATCCTACCACCTTGATTTCCCGCAAATCCCACATAACCACCATTGATATTTCTAACATCGTACAACAATGCAGTCTTTCCTGTCATATGTCGAGACGCTCCACTATCCATAATCCATCGTGAAATAGCTCTCAGAAGTTCCTACACATATCACAAACAATTCAATAAAGATATTTCAATAAAGATGCCGATTCATGCTTCACGATTACCAACTAGGAAGCTCCGGCAATTCAGAAACTGATTAGTTGAAATAAGCTGCCCAAGCCTCATTGGACTCAGGTAACTTAATTTCATCAATGTACTTTACAACTGGTTTGAGTGATGGAAAATTTTTATTATTCATTTCCAGATTATCATCAATCACCAATTTTATGTCATCTTTAGCCCCTTTTGCCACTGAAACATTTCGGTTTTCATTTTGCAAAATCTTTTTAGGAACAACCTTCTTCTCTTGTGGAGTTGAAGTTTGTTTCTCTGTTTTTGGTTTCCATGTTTGTTGAGATGATGCAACCCGTTTGTAAAACTTGTCAGTTTTAGTTACCACATTCTTTATGGGTTCAGTTTTGACTTTTGTGTTATCGTTTTTCAAAATTTTCTCAACAAACATTGGAGCTTTTCCTTTTGCATCAACCTTCTTCTTTCGATTCTCAACAACTTCAGTCTTAGGCTTGAAGTTGGTGCAATTTCTTGCAATGTGACCAACTTTGTTGCATCTAAAACATGTACGAGTATCAACTACCTGACTTGTGCCTTCAGACTGAGTTTGTGAAGCCCTTTTCTCAAAGAACTCTTCATTTGATTTCGAAAAAAATTCATTTTCTTCATCAGAAAGTGAACTTGAACCATTCACAAACACTTTCTTCTCAGCAAACTTATTGTTCTGAAAATTCTTTCTTTGATAGTTCTTACCACCCTGATAACCACCCAACTAATTGTTTCGATTGTTGTTATAAAAACGTGGTGGAACGACAGGTTTCTTGTAGTAAGCTTTATCTTTCTCAAAATTCATTTGCCTTTTTGTTTGTTTTAAACTCTTTACTTCAGAAAAATCGATTTCAACCATTTTAAACACATTTGTCAATTTTGAAACATTTACATTCTCCAGAGGAAACTCAGAATCTGAATACAACTTATCAGATCCAGCCATCTTGTACATCACAAGACCCGGTTCATCACCTAAGTTGTTTTTGGACTTTGATTTTGAAATGTATTTGTCCAAGAAACATTCATCATCTCCAGCTGAATCATTTTCAGAAATCAAAACACTTTCAGCTGTGCTTTTAACAATCTCTGTCTGAACACTATCATCAGATGATGAAGAAGAAAATGTAACATCAATTGAATCAGGAAGTTTCACTTCATTTTCTTCTTCAAGATTAACCAACCCATATTGCTTTTTCGAATAATTGTCTAGAACTGGTGGTGGAACTTGATGAAAACCCACCCCTGTTCCATCACAGTATACATCTTCGCCTGCTTTGTCTTTCCCGATGGGTTTAGGAATAATGTGTTGCAAAACAAAGCTTGCAGAGTTGTAACTGTTCAATTTCAAATTGATTCGTTCATTCTCAATCTTAGCCTCTTCAAACTGAAGCTTCAATTTAGCAATCTCATCCAATTGTTTGTTGATTAATTCTTCTTTGATTCTCAAAACACATTGCAATTGGCAATTTTCTTTGTATGTTTTACCGTTTCTATCATCATTATCTTTAACCGTGCTTTTAAGCTTCTCAAATTTTTCAGTAATCTGACGATTTTCAAGAACTAGCCTCTCATTTTCTTTCCTAACCTTTTCCTGATCAATTTTATCAGTTTCAATTTTGTTAGTTAATTCTTTTAATCGTTCAGTTGAAGCTTTCACCATTTTATCACGATCAAGAATTTGATCCTCAACACTTATGACTTTAGCAGTCAGATCTTCAACCTTCTTACCGTTGAGATAAGTGACTGTGCTACAAACTTTGCATTCTTTGATGCAATTTTTGCAGTCAACATCACCACTGACCTTCTTACCTGACTCAGTCGTTGACACATTTGAACTGACCTGGCTTTTAGACTCAGAGATGGATTTAGAGTCTACCTCAAGTGCCTTAGCTGCCAGCACCTTGTCAGCCATCTTTCTCATGTTTTCAGCATTCAACTCATGTGTCGTGTCAATGATCCCAGTGTCAATCTTCTTAGACTTCTCTTTCTCTTCTTTCTCCTTCTTCTCTTTCTCTTCTTCTTCTCCACTTCCCCACCATTTCTTCTACCAATAATCATCTTCTTCTTTATACTCTTTGATTATGGTTTCCAAATCAAGAGTGTTATGATCAATAGCAATGTTTCCATAAGGGTCAAGATAACATTCCCTGTCTGGATCCCATCTATTTGCTCTTTTTGCCTCAGAAAAGATACCAGATATTCTGATCAATTTGTTTATAGCCAACATCTTTTTGTGATTATACTTCTATTCTTCATTTCTGCTGTCTTTCCAAGGAACAGGTTCAGATTTTGCCATGAATGCATATCCTACCGCATCCTCCTAAGGTAACAACTCACTCCAGTCATAACCTTCATCGTCATGAATCACCGCAAGAGCTCTAGATTTTTCTTTGTTATCTTCAATCTGCTTCATTCTTGGCGGCTCCGATTTGTTCTAATGATATATTGCTTTCTTGTAGTAGTCTTCTCTAAACGGATTTTCAGACTCATCAGCATATGCGTTTCTGCATTCACGCTTAAAGTGACCTTTCTGTTTGCACTTGAAACACGTCACCTTAGACTTATCAAAGCCCAACTTGGTAGATGGTCCACCAATTGACTTCCTCCTGGTTATCTCCATGAAACGCTGTGCTCGACGAACTGCACTTGCCATACACCACCTTATATCAATCAGTTCCATCTCCTCAGGATCTATCTGATCATAATCTTCTTTCGTCAGGTTGGTGTTGCCTATCTTCCCTGCTACAAGACTTTCATAAGATTCTAGCACAGATGCTAAGAAAACCATCTGTTGCTTCGCTGACTCCTCGCTGAAGTTTTGAACATTCTTTAAGTCTACATCGATGTTGCATTGAAATAGATTCTTTGCATCAGACTGGTTTGAATTTGATGAAGACCCACTGTGATATCCACTGCTTTAACTTTCTTTGCTTGTTGTGGAGACATTCTCAGCAGAAAACGCAGTCTTGGGAGATGTGTTCTTTGGCATCATGCTCTTTGGATAATACAAATGCAAGTTCTGCTGGTATGATGAGTGATTGACTTTGTGTATCTTCTTTAACTCCAACTCGTGACTCTCTAGTCTCTCAATCAGCAAATCCACTGTAAGTTCCTCAGATTTGATCGTATTCTTTAACATCAGGGCATAATATTGCCAATCCATCTCATCTGGCAATGCATCAAACAATTTGTCGACTAGCTCGTCTCGAGAATAGGAAATTTTATGTCTCGCCAGTTCCAGCTTCAGATGCCCAAACCTCTCAATCATTTTACAAACTGATTCATTCTTTAAACATCCAAACAAATCAAACTCTTTTCTAAGTAATTTCTTTTTGTTTTTCACTATTTCTGTGCTTCCTAAACATTTGGTTTTCAACTTATCCCAGAGATCTTTAGCACTAGAGTATTCGATCAAAGATATTATATCTTCTCGAACAGATTGAAACAGCAACGCAACACATTTCTGCTCAGCAACAAAAGATTCTATTTCTTCAGGTGTTGTCAAGCTTTCACCTTTTTGCCTCCATCATTGTATCCATTTTTTAGACTCTTCCAGCTAGGAAAAGCAAAGGCCATCAACCAATCCTCAAATTTCTTTACCCACCAACTGTATTCTTCTATAGCCATCAACTTCGGGGGTTTGTTATAGGTTCCGAAAGCACTTTCAACCTCCAAGGCATCCGATAGCTTTTTCTTTGTATTCGGCGTGTTCTCATTGTGTTACTAGAAGATGTATCATTTCCACTGTCACCAGCAAACGCAAAGACATCATAAAACGGATTGAAATCATCTATCTTGTATGTACCTGAAAAACCAGCAAACACTTAGAAAATTTTCAAAATTTTTGAAACACAGCTAATTCGAGCGGAATCAGCTTTTGAGCGAAATCACAGAAGATGTTCGAGCGAAATCAGATATATTCTGATTTCGAGCGGAATCAGATGATACGTTTCGGGCGGAATCAGAAAAGTTTGATTTCAAGCGGAATCAGAAGGTGTCTCACGAGCGGAATCAGACTTTTCTTACTTTACGAGCGAAATCAACTATTTCGCTCCTAATGACCAAGTGATTTTCGAGTGGAATTAACTTTTTAGAGCTGAATCTCTGATGAACTTTACGAGCGGAATTAGGTTTCTATATAATTTTTACCATTTTTAATCCGAGTTTTAACCTAATTCTTTGTAGGCTTTGTTAAAACTATGTTTTACACAATATACTCGAAAATCAGACCATTCCGACCGTTGAAACTAGTTCAGTTCAGAAAAATATGAGAAGAAGTTAGTAGAAATAAGAAAATCTGGTAGAATCAAGCTGCTATGGTATGAACTCCTTATCCTGAGCTCTGATACCACTTGTTGGACCGAGTTGTGACCCTAAACAGTCAGTAAAAGTAGTTCATCTTTGAATACAGAGGCGGAATCAAAGTATACAAAGTCACAACAGCTCGTTTCCTCTTAATCTTTCTTTCTATTACTGATTGCAAGTCTTTACAAGTGTTTCTGAATGAATTTTGACAGAAGTTCGACACCTACACCAAGATCTGTTTCCTCTCCAACGTTACAAATGAACTCAGCTGACACCTATATATAGGCTGCCTGATTCCGCTCCAAACTACATGTACAATACGAGCGGAATCACCTAATATCAATTACGAGCGGAATCACCAGGTTATGTTAGAGCAGAATTAACTAACAACATCTGGAGCGGAATTACATAATGACCTGATTTCGCTCCTAATGACATAAATGTCATTCGGAGCGGAATTACACTCTAAGATCCACTTTTTGATTTCCGAGCTCCAATCTAACCTATCTAGACCTAAGACTCAACTAAGACATAGTCAGCAGATATTTAGTGCACCAACAAGAATGTAACTAATTAAGTTAACACCTATCCTACTAACCCCCCCCCCCCCATGTCTACGGCCCCATACAAGGGACCCACCTTGTTGATTTTATTTCATTATTAAATTAGATATGCTAACACTTTACTAAACATAGTAACCATAGGTTAAAATGGATGGATGGATTATAAGATGGCACCTTGAGTCTAAGTCTCATTTCTCACACACTTAAACACACACAAACTCTCCTCCTCTCCCTCTCTTGTTCTCGGCCGACCCCTAACACACCCACAACCATCATCATTCAACCTTCTTCATTCATTTCACATACATACAAAGGTGCTAGAAGCAAGATTAAGGAGCTTGGTGGCCTTGAAGCTTGAAGAGCCTCTCTTGTTTGCTTTTATCCACCTCATTTCTTCACTTGAATCATCCCTAGCCTTGAGCTAGTGGTAAGAACCTTGTACACTCCATTTTACTTCCATTTTTAGTTGTTAAAGAAGAATCATAATCAAAATCTTAAAGAACGCTAAAGATCAAAAGAAGTAAACATGAACATAAGCTTGTTTAATGAAGTAATCTTGATGAATATGAGTTGTTATGCTTGTTGATCATTGATTGTTTGTAGAAATGATGTTGATCATCATAAGATCTTGCTAGATCATGATTAAAAACATAATCTAGCAAGATGAGAAAGAAGAAATGTTGTAGGATGATGGATCATCCACACATGAATCATGAACTTGAAAAATAAAGTTCAAAGTAAGTTGTTAATCATGTAGATCTAAAGATTTATGAGTGGTTTTTCAAAGGAACCAAGTTAAAAACATGAGTTTCATTTAATCTTGGTTCTTACATAAACAAATCTTATTTTTAGTGGTTAAACACGTGTAGAAGCACTTATGTAACAAGAAGAATGCATAAAGAAATATTTTTTTAGAAAATATGATTTGAAGTTTTAAACATCTAACTTCTTTAAAAATAAAGTTTTTAAAGAACTAATCACATTTTAAAGGGTAACTAGGCTTACTAATGACACAAGCAAGTTCCTACAAATTTTTACAAATATTCAAGTTCATGAAGTGGTAGAAAATGCATGATTTTGGCAAGATTGGTAAGTAAAGGTTGTTTGTTGATGATTATGAATTGATTGTGTTGATTTTTACAAAAGAAAATGATATGCCTGAAAGCATAAAAACCTCCATTTTTAGGGGAAACTATGGCAAAAAATTTTAAAAATATAAGCACTTAGAAAAATATTTTTAAACAAATATTTACAAGTGTATTTTAACCAAGAGTTTTCTACAAAAACTTTGCCATAAATTTTGGTTACAAAAATACAAATATTGGAGGTTGATTTTCATAAGTAAAAATGACTGAATATGTATTTAGGAAATATATATTTAGAAGACATCATGTGTGTGATTATTTGTATATTTTGTGTATTAGTTATATTATTTTAGGACTTGAAATAATATAAGTCACAAAAATACCAAAAATTACAATCCAAAATATTACCAAAATTCCAAAGAATGAATATACACATTTACACCAAAAATATTGGAAAAACCGAACTGTGGAATAAGACTTACAAAAATATTCCGGAATTTATTCACAAAGTATATTTTGGTAAATAATATTTTGGACACCAAGGAAACAAAAATATGATTTTTACAATTACTACTAAAATATATCATATTTTTTATGAGGAAAAATATATTATTTTTGACAAGCATGAAATATATATTTTTCTTGAAATTTTTAGAAGATATATTGTTTTTTTAGAAATATATATTTTCTTACACAAACATGAAATACAATGTTTTTGAGAGAAAAGTATATTTTCTCAAATAAATATGAAACATATCATTTTTGGAAGAAATGTGAGTTTATATATATTTTCTATGTTGAACATGAAAATATATAATTTTTGAAACTTATAAGAGAATATAAATATTTTTGCCAAAAGAAAAATTGTAAATGATTTTTCTAAATAATATTTATTACAATATATATATTTTGGAAATATATATTGGTGGACTTTATTTAAAGATGATATTACGGAAAAATTAATACGAAATTAAGTAAAAGAATACTTAATGAATACAATAAAATACGTATTCCTATACGTATAAATACATACCAGGATACGACCTTGATACATGGCAAAAATATACAAGTGTAAGAATACAAATACAAATACACCCATCCTTGGGAAGGAAAGACATGTATAAACACCCGAAGAGTATCAAGTCAAAAAATATATTATTATTCCAAAATTTATAAATATAATCTAAGTTGAAATATTAATTATTTTAACAAATAATTATATAACTTGGAACAATATCGAAGACACAAAAGAAACATAACTCAAAGACAATAATACTAAGTCAAGGCACGAACAACCTTCTTGTACTAGCATTATGTGTACGTGCGTTTTAAATGAAAGTTTGTGAATTAGCTTGTTGAGCTATGTGATCCTTGTATGTGTATGTAATATATATATATATATGTGTATATGTGTGAGCCGAGACCCTAAGGACACGACTCGAGACCACTCGGTCTCGAGTGAACCACATCGGTTGGGCCATGCACCCTTGAGCCCACTCGGAACCCAGTAGGGTGCACCGACTTAGAGCAAGTATAAAGCCCCCACCTAAGCCGACATCTCCTATTTTGGACACTCAATCATCACCCCAAATCCCCAAACATTCCCTCACACTCACTCCCACACTCTCCTACCTTCTCTCACTAAAACCCTAACAACACCACCTCCTCTCCTCCTCTCGGGATTCGAACCGGTAGCCATCGGAGGTCTCAGATCAGCTTGCACACACCGATAGGAAGCTTCACTACTTCACACCCTTGCACGCACACTTGAATCGGTTAGTTGCTCCTTTCATTATAGCTGGCAATGTATGACAAAATGTGTGCTTAATGAGTGATATACATGTTCTAAGAGGATAGATGAGTTAAAATGAATAAATGATGAGATGTTTCTTTGATGATGATAAACTTGTTTTGAGTTGGTTAATCATGTTGCAATACTAAACACTTTTCAAAGCAAGGATTTCAATTATTGACTCTTGTAGTCAAACGAGGTATTGCAACATGTAAACGAGCCATGAATCCGACACTCTCACAAAACCTATGTGCTCGCCAGCATTTCTTTGCTGACTTTATTTTCACATATGTTTCAGGTGGTGATGAATGATGTTGATGATGACTAGGATGGATGCTCACATAGGATCGGACGAGGCCTTAGTGACTTAAAAACGATGATAGTCAACATGTGAACTTGTTTGTTTTAACTTTAAGACAATGTTTAATATTTAATAATTCAATAAAACAAAACTTTTAACCCATGTGTTGTGAAACAATAATTCTGTCACTCCACTCCTCGATGTTTCTGCCGCGGTTTTATTGTTTTAACGCGGTCGGGGTGTGACAGAAGAGTTGGTATCAGAGCTCATGGTTATAGGGAATTAGGTTATTAGTAATGCTTTGACCTAGACTATAACCTTTCTAGGACCCTAACACAAGTTATCTTGTGCTTAGATTCTAAAACAATATCGTCACTTATCTTTATGTGATAACCACAACAAGAACACGAATAACAAATCCGTTTTGAAAATCAATCATCTCTTCCTAGATGATTTGTTATAAGGTTTTGAACCTTCAAAGTTTTCAAAATCTCGTCAAAGTTTGGGTCTTATAATGTGAACACATGCAATCCAAAAGGGTGGGTGCTTGTATCCTGAGTTTTCTATCTAAGGCTAGAGTGTTCGTACAAATCCACATAATCAGACCAGTCACTCTTACCTGGGAACTCTTGGGGTGAGTGTCCACTTATAGGCTAAAGCATGTATTCGTGATACATTATATTGACCCATTTACTTTGATTAAGTCACTGTGTATCGTTTGTTTGTTCGAGGTAACGAATGATTGATCACCTTTCTTATGTTTTGTCGATGTTTTCGATGCCTCTTTTGTTTATCCAATTGTCAATCTCACTCGTTTCTCATGTTTCCTTATTCTTTTTAGAATATGCCTCCTCGACGAGATGCACAACCACAACCTAATGCCGAACTCGCAACTATTATCACTCAGCAGATCGCTACTGTGATTCCGAACCTAATAACTCAGATAAATCAAGCGAACAACAATAACAATAACAACAACAATGCTCATGCAGTTTTAAGACTTTCAATTCGGCTAAGCCACTGAAATTTTCTGGGTCTCAAGGAGCAACTGCGCTCCTGCAATGGTTCGAGAGTCTGAAAGCACATTTAGACATGTGCAATGTCTGAATGAGCGAAAGGTTGAGTTTGCGTCCAGTGTTTTTGAGAAATGTGCTCTAACATGGTGGAACAGTGTGATGAGGGATAGGGGTGCCGATGTGGAGATGGCACAAACTTGGGAAGAGCTACGGGCTCTCATGATGAAGGAGTTCTGCCCCTGATACGAAATAAGGGCTTTGGAACGACAGTTCTGTGACAACTGTGCTCAGTAAACGATGTGACTTGGTGTTATTATTTATGTATTTGTGTTTGATGATTTTACGATTTGATTCAAGTTCGATTTCAAGCTTTAAATCGCTTTCTGGAAAGTTATACGCAAACTGATGCGTAAACGTAATCAGTTTAATGTGACAAACACTCTGGAATAGTGGTATTGGCTTAACATACCTCAAATAACCTAAACATAACTTAGAAATAAGTTTTGGAGGGTTTGGTGTGTCGAAAACAAGTTTATTCGATCGCAGGGACTATTTGTGTCAAACTGCGAAACTATGCCAATTCGTATAGTAACGAACATTCCGAAACTTGATCACAAGTTAAACATACCCTAAATATCCATTACATAGCTTAGAAATAGGCTTTGAGGGGTTCGGTGTGCTAAAATAAACTTATTTGATCAACAGGGACTAAAAGCGTCAAAAAGTGCATAAGTTTGCATTTACGCGCATATCTTACATTCTGAACATATCCGGACATCCAAAAAAATTTGTAATCATTAGAATATTTTATTTTAGTGATTGGAATGAAAAATTACGCGACGAATCGTAATTTGGATCGTTTTCGCGTCCGTTCGAGTTTTCGTCGTAATTAACCGAATAATGCAACCGTACGACCAAACGAACCGACATCCGAGATGTTTTCAAGCATGTTTTATGTTCCCTATACTTTAACATCGTTATAGAGCCTTGAAATTGGGTTAACGAGGCTTAAACGTGTCGAAAATGCATCAAAAACCAAGTTTTGGGCGTGTAGGGACTAAAATTGACATTCTGTCAAATTTACCCTGGCGGGCCGCGAAGCCCAGTGTGTGGATCTTCACGGGGCGCGACAACCTGCCAGACAAAAACACTGAATCTGACTTCAGCAGCTGTTTTCAGGCAAAATTACCATGGTTTGAGCATACCATCTACTTGTTTTAGAGCCCCCATTGTATTTCAAACCATGTTCCACAAGTGTATGGTGGAGATCATGCCTTGATTCTTGCAAAGACACTTGTAATCATCTTGTAAATCCAAGCTTTTCTATAAATACCCACTTGTTTCAACCTTCATTCCTCACATTTGATCTGATTTCACTCTAAGTTGGAGCTCTCACATTGTTGAAGGCTTCATACCTGAGTATTTTTAGATCAAATCTTCCTAGCTTGGACCCTTTGTAAGCTCCTTTCATGCTTGTTTATGCTTTTCAAGCATGAAAGTCAAACAGTGTTTGACTTTCTACTTTGACCACGATTTGGTCAACACAAAGTTCATTTGAACTTTGCAACGTGAGCGTAATCACGATGAATATAGTCCATTGTGACTATACCTACCGATTACCACATTGATTAGTCGAAGTGACGAGTCAAAGTTTCGATCAAAATACGTGTTATGCGTATTTTGCAACGAAACTATTTTTCGGGTATCAAAACACTTTGTTTTGATATCAAACATGTTTTCTCACTTAGTTAAACATTTTTAACATGCTTAACTCGTCACTTTTAGTCTAGTGCTTGTTTAGGGTCGTAAGTCAAGCGGTCTTGACAACCGCTTAGACTTTAGAACCCGACCAGTTTGGTTGATCATTAGGATCCGACCAGGCATATTTTGTGACCATAGTTGTATAGGGAATAATCTTCCGAGGTTATACCTTATGGTTATTTAGTTTAATTAGTTGTATGATAGGTAGTTTATATGCCTTAGGAAAATGACCAAAATGCCCTTTTCATACATAATTGGATTTTAAGTATATGTAACCTAAATTTTGCCACTTAAAATGACTATACAACAATTTAAGCATGTTTAGGCATATAATACTTGTCATAGGACTAGTTAGACGTCTCGAACGCGCATTCGCGCGAACGACGCGTTAACGTAGCGTAAGCTACCTTAACGGGTCATAACAGGTCGTAAGCACTTAGGGTAGGTTCCGAATCAGAATGTAGATGTTGTTAAACCATATCAGATGAGTTTCAGTACTCATTTGGTTTACAAGACCTCATTCTACCCGATCTTTCGATTTAGGTGTCGATTTATTAACTTAGCGATCCGATACTAGGTGCCACTTGATTCCTTGATTGCCCGAGCATTGTTAGTTCATTAAATCGAAGATACCTTACAATCTCAAGTGAGTACATAGTTCCCCTATTTTACTGTTTTCAATTGTTTTGGGGTGATTCATATGTGTTAAACGATTTCAATGCTTTCAAAAGAAGATTTCAAAAACGAATACTATGGTTTATATTAAACATAACGATTTTCGATAATGTGAACGAACTTGTTGGACGTATTTACATAACGAATGATATTCATTAATTTTGGCCGAACCAACCAGTATTAGGTTATGGTACCATAGGATCTGACAAATCCCGTTATCGGACTTCACCCATGGTTATGTATGGGGTTTATGTGGGTAACGGCTGAATCTGATGATTGTTAACTTACCCTTTGATGGTTTGTTAATACGAGTTGAACGATGGATGAGTTACGAAGGTTTGAATGTTATAAATGAGACGACCAAAAGAGAGTCTTCACAATTAAAACGAGAACGATCTGAACGACTGAACGATTTTAAACGATTGAACGATTGAAATGAATAATCGAATTGAACGATTGGAACGATTTGAACAAGTTAAACGAATTGAACGAACGCTTGGTTTTTGGTTAGTGTTTAGATAACAGGACTGGTATAATGTGATAAAAGCATGGTAGATACGCCGCTGGTACTTCTTATATATAAGTGTTTTTATCATATTATATTCCGTGGCGTTATTTAGTTCACTTGGATGAATGATTTCAAAACGATAACAATTAACGATGCTTTCTAAACGATATAAACCATACGAGTTTTATTACGAGAACGATTTACAATTTGGTTTACTTAAACAAATATTTTGGGTTAAGATTCATGGCAACGAGATTTTATAAACTATAACCAACTTGCTTTGAGCTGGTTATTCATATTGCAATACTAAACTCTTTTCAAAACAAGGTTTTCAACTATCGACTCTTGTAGTCAAACGAGGTACTGCAACATTTAAACGAGCTAACAATCCGACACTCTCACAAAACCTATGTGCTCGCTGGCATTTCTTTGTTGACTTTATTTTTACATATGTTTCAGGTGGTGTTGAATGATGTTGATTGCTACTAGGATGCATGCTCACTTAGGATCGGACGAGGCCTTAGTGACTTAAAAATGATTATAGTTAATATGTGAACTTGTTTGTTCTATTTCAAAGACAATGATTAATGTTTAATAACTAAATAAAACGAAACTTTTGAATCCATGGTTGTGAAACAATAATTCTGTCGCTCCACTCATCGACGTTTCCGCTGCGGTTTGTTGTTTTAACGCGGTCGGGGTGTGACAAGTTCGACGTTTTGAAACAGGATGGGGGAGAACACCGTGCTTATATGGATCATTTTGAGGAACTGAGTTTATTGTGTTCTACTATGGTTACCCCGTTGGAGAAAGCGATCGAGAGGTATATAGATGGGTTGCCTGACTTTGTGCAAGACATAGTTACTGGTAGTAACCCTACCACCATGCGTCAGGCTATCGAACTGGCTACAACCCCGACTGAGTCACAAGTCAGGAAGGGAAACCTGACCCTCAAGGGTGATAAGAAGCAGTCAACCGACACTTCTCAAGACAAGGGTAAGAGTAAGAAAAAGGGCGAGTCGTCAAGGAGGTCGAGGAAGCGTAAGGCTTCCCAAAATTATGTTGTTACCAATCAGAACGCTCAGAACCCACTAGCTCAGCCTCCTGCAAAGAAACCGTATGCTGGTACCGCACCTCATTGCAATCGGTGCAATGGCATAATGCGACTCAACAAGCTTGTAAACAGTGCACCACTTGTCGTAAACTTGGCCGCACGGCCAACATTTGTCGATTGGGTCCGAATCAAGCTGCTCAGAATCAAGCTCCAGTTCAGGGAAACGCTGCTAGACCATTCCCACCTGGCTCATGTTATAATTGAGGAGAGATGGGTCACTTCCGAAACAATTGCCCGAAATTGGTGAACGCGATCGCTAATGCAAATCCCGCTCGTGGACGAGCATACAACTTGAATACCAACGAGGCTCGTGCTGAAAACGTGGTTGTTAATGGTACGTTCCTTATTAACCATCAACCTGCATCTGTTCTTTTCGATTCTGGTGCCAATAGAAGTTTTGTGTCGTTATCCTTTGAGCCTTTACTTGCGATACCTAGAACTAAACTGAGGAAACCCTTATCTGTCGAAGTTGCTACTGGTGAACCTCTCCTACTCGATTCTGTTATTCGCAATTGTCAATTGAACCTCGATAACCATCTTTTTCCTATTGACCTCACACCGATGCAACTTGGAAGTTTCGACATCATCGTAGGGATGGATTGGTTAACTAAGTACCATGCTGAGGTGGTTTGTTTCGATAAGATTGTTCGTATTCCTCTTTCATCTGGTGAAGTTCTAGAAGTTCATGGTGAGAAACCCTCGAATGGTTTGAAGCTCATGTCGTGTACTAAAGCCCAAAATTATTTATGAAAAGTATATGTGGCTTTTCTGGCACATGTCACAGAGGAGAAAGGCAAGAGCAAGTGTATTCAAGATATTCTGATTGTTCGAGATTATCCAGAGGTGTTCCCTGATGAACTGCCTGGTTTGCCTCCAGTTCGTCAAGTCGAATTTCATATTGATCTTGTACCTAATGCCAACCTGATTGCTAAAGCACCTTATCGTCTTACACCGTCTGAGATGCAAGAGTTATCAAAACAACTTCAAGAGTTATCTGACAAAGGATTCATCCGACCAAGTTATTCACCTTGGGGCGCTCCAGTCCTGTTTGTGAAAAAGAAAGATGGATCTTTCAGAATGTGTATTGATTATCGTGAGCTCAATAAGCTTACCATCAAGAATCGATATCCCCTACCACGAATAGATGATCTTTTTGATCAGCTGCAAGGTGCTACATGTTTTTCTAAGATCGATCTGCGTTCTGGGTATCATCAGTGTTCTGGGTATCATCGGCTTCGTGTACTCGAAGAAGATATTCCCAAAACTGCTTTCCGCACGAGATATGGTCACTATGAGTTCACTGTCATGCCTTTTGGTTTGATGAATGCTCTAGCTATCTTTATGGATTTAATGAATAGGGTTTGTAAACCTTCTTTAGACAAGTTCATCATTGTGTTCATTCACGACATTCTTATTTATTCGAAGTCTCGAGCCGATCACGAACAACACCTTCGTCTGACGATGGAACTCCTAAAGAGTAACGACTCTTTGCCAAATTCTCCAAGTTTTAATTTTGGCTTAAGGAAGTTCAGTTTTTGGGTCATATTGTCAACGAGCAGGGTATTCATGTGGATCCTTCCAAAATAGCTGCTATTAAGGATTGGAACACACCTACGACACCTACAGAAGTTCGCTCTTTTCTTGGTCTTGCTGGTTACTATCGTCGATTCATTTCGAACTTCTCCAAGATCTCGATTCCTCCGATTGCTTTGACTCAGAATAATAAGCAGTTTGAGTGGGGACTCAAACAAGAGGAAGCTTTCCAAACACTGAAATGAAAACTCTGTGATGCTCCTGTCTTATCTTTGCCCGATGGAAACGATGACTTTGTTGTCTATTATGACGCATCGAATTTAGGCCTTGGTTGTGTTCTCATGCAATGAGGTAAAGTTATAGCATATGCGTCGAGACAATTGAAAATTCACGAGAAGAACTACACGACTCATGATCTTGAGTTGGGTACTGTGGTTTTTGCTCTCAAAATTTGGAGACACTATCTCTATGGCATGAAATGTGTGGTTTTCACAGACCACAAAAGTCTCCAACACATTTTCAATCAGAATGAGCTAAACATGAGACAACGACGCTGGGTTGAGCTATTGAACGATTACGATTGTGAAATTTGCTACCATCCTGGTAAGGAAAATGTTGTAGCCGATGCGCTAAGTTGAAAGGAACGAGTCAAGCTTCATTATGTTCGAACTCTATCCGATATCCAATCACGTGTCTCTCAAGCTCAACATACTTGTGTAACCTAAGGCTTATTGAAATATGAGCTACCACGTCAACTTGAGCTTAAACTCAAAACGAAAGACAATGGGTTACTCTATTTTTATAACAGTTTGTGGATTTAATGACAAGAAAATCTTCGCACGTTAGTGATGGATGAATCTCATAAGTCTAGTTATTCTATCCATCCTGGTGCAGACAAAATGTACAAGGATCTTCGTACTCAGTACTGGTGGCCTGGTATAAAGAGAGATGTTTCCTTGTATGTATCAAAATGCCTAACTTGTCTCAAAGTCAAGGCCGAACACCAACGACCATCTGGTTTGCTTGTACAACCAGAGATACCGGTATGGAAGTGGGAGAACATTGCGATGGATCTCATCACTAAGTTACCGCGCACATCTAGAGGTCACAATACTATTTGGGTAGTTATTGATCGACTGGCGAAATCAGCTCACTTTATACCGATTCGCAAGGATATCTGCTGATAAACTTGCCAAGATTTATGTTGATGAGATTGTATCTCGACATGGTGTTCCTTTAGATATTATATCTGACCGTGATGCTCGATTCTCATCTCACTTTTGGAAGACCATGCAATCTGCTTTGGGAACCCAACTAAATTTGAGCACTGCTTATCATCCCCAAACAGATGGGAATCCAAGAGAACGATACAAACATTGGAGGATATACTTGGAGCATGCGTGATAGACTTTGGTGGTAATTGGGATTCTCATCTACCATTGATCGAATTCTCTTACAAAAACAGTTATCATGCTAGCATCAATATGGCACCGTTCGAAGCTTTATACAGTGTCGTTCACCTGTATTTCGAATGAGATCGGTGAAGCTCAGCTTACTGGACCTGAACTCATTATGGAAACAACAGATAAAATCAAGAAAATTCGCGATAATATTCCGACAGCTAGAAGCCGTCAACAGAGTTATGCGGATATGCGATGCGATGCAAGCCCTTGGAATTTCAAGTCGGAGACCATGTCCTACTCAAAGTGTCCCCTTGGAAGGGAGTGGTGAGATTTGGAAAGAAAGGAAAACTTGTACCATGATATGTTGGACTATTTAAGATTGTTGAAAGGATCGGAAAGGTTGCCTACCGACTTGAGCTACCTCCTGAACTTGGGAATATTCACCCAACATTCCATGTGTCCAATTTAGGAAAGAGTTTAGCCGATACTGATCTTCACATTCCACTCGACGAAATTCAAGTTGATGACACGATGCACTTTGACGAGAAACCTATAGAGATAATGGACCGTAAAGTCAAGCAACTGAAGAACAAGCGAATACGATTAGTTAAGGTTCGCTGGGAGTCCAAAAGTGGCCCAGAGTTTACTTGGGAATGTGAGGACCAAATGAAAGCGAAATATCCACATTTGTTTTCACGAGTTTCCTCTAGTTAAAATTTCGGGACGAAATTTCCTAAAGTAGGGGAGATTGTGACACTTGTGCTCTGTAAACGATGTACGATGTAACACAATGTCAATTATCAATGAAAGGATTTTTTTTGGTGTTACTATTTGTGTATTTGTGTTTGACGATTTTACGTTTTGATTCTAGTTCGATTTCAAGCTTTAAATCACTTTCTGGAAAGTTATACGCAAACTGATGCGTAAACGTAATCAGCTTAATGCGACAAACACTCTGGAGCAGTAACATAGGCTTAACTTACCTTAAATAACCTTTACATAACTTAGAAATAAGTTTTGAAGGGTTTGGTGTGTCGAAAACAAGTTTATTCGATCACAGGGACTAATTGCGAAAAACTGTGAAAGTATGCCGATTCGTACAGTAACGAACATTCCGAAACTTGATCATAAGCTAAACATACCTTAAATATCCTTTACATAGCTTAGAAATAGGCTTTGAGGGGTTCGATATGCGAAAAGTGCTTATTTGATCAATAGGGACTAAAAGCGTTAAAAAGTGCATAAGTTTGCATTTACGCGCATATCTTATGTTCTGAACATATCCGGACATCCAAAAATTATTGTAATCATTAAAATATTTTATTTTAGTGATTGGAATGCAAAAATACCACTCGTCGTGTAATTTGGATCGTTTTCGTGTCCGTTCGAGTTTTCATCGTAATTAACCGATTAACGCGACCGTACTACCAAACGAACCGACATCCGAGATGTTTTCTAGCTTATAACATGTTCCCTATGCTTTAAATTCATTGTAGAGCCTTGAAATGGGGTTAACGGGGCTTAAATGCATCAGAAAACAAGTTTATTGCTTGAAGGGGCTAAAACTGACATTTTTTGAAAGTTACCTCGCGGGGCGCGAAGACTGATGCCTCAGTCTACGCGGGCCGCGACAGCCACTTCTGGCAAAAACATTGAATCTGGCTTCAGCAACTGATTTCAGTGATTTTTACCATGGTTTTGGGATACCATTTGATTGTTTTTGTACTCCCCTAGTATTCTAAACAATGTGCCACAAGTGTATGGCCAAGATGGAGTTTCAAAAACACTTGTAATGATTTAATTCATCCAAGAAATCTATAAATAGGCTTTGGTTTTCACTTCATTCCTTGCTCATTGATCTGATTTGCTATAAGTTGAAGCTCTCACATTGTTGAAAGCTTCATACCTGAGTATTTTAGTTCAAATCTTCCTAGCTAGGACCCTTTGTAAGCTTCATTCATGCTTGTTTATGCTTTTCAAGCATGAAAGTCAAACTGTGTTTGACTTTCTGCTTTGACCATGAATTGGTCAAGTCAAAGTTCAATCGAACTTTGCAACGTGAGCGTAATCACGATGGTTATAGTCCCTTGTGACTATACCTACTGATTACCACGTCGATTAGTCGAAGTGACGAGTCAAAGTTTCGGTCAAAATGCCGATTATGTGTATTTTGCAACGAAACTATTTTCGGGTATCCAAACACTTTGTTTTGATATCAAACATGTTTTCTAACTTAGTTAAACATGTTTTAACATGTTTAACTCGTCACTTTTAGTCTAGTGCTTGTATAGGGTCGTAAGATAAGCGGTCTTGACTACCGCTTAGACTTTCGAACCCGACCCGTTTGGTCAATCATTAGGATCCGACCAAACATATTTTGTGACCATAGTTGTATAGGAAATAACCTTCTGAGGTTATACCTTATGGTCACTTAGTTTAATTAGTTGTATGATAGGTAGTTTATATGCCTTACGAAAATGACCAAAATGCCCTTTTCATGCATAATTTGAATTTAAGCATATGTAACCTAACTTTTGTCACTTAAACTGATTATGCAACATATTTAAACATGTTAGGGCATATAATACTTGTCATAGGATAGTTAGGCGTCTCGAACGCGCATTCGCGCGAGCGACGCGTTAAAGTAGCATAAGCTACCTTAATGGGTCGTAACGGGTCGTAAGCACTTAGGATAGGTTCCGATTTAGAATGTAGGCTTGTTAAACCATATCACATGAGTTCCAATACTCATTTGGTTTACGAGACCTCATTCTACCCGATCTGCCGATTTAGGTGTCGATTTATTAACATAGTGATCCGATACTAGGTGCCACTTGATTCCTTGATTGCCCGAGCATTGTTAGTTCATTTAAATCGATGATACTTTGCAATCTCAAGTGAGTACATAGTTCCCCTATTTACTGTTTTCAATTGTTTTGGGGTGATTCATATGTGTTAAACAATTTCGATGTTTTCAAAAACGAATACTATGGTTTATATTAAATAAAACGATTTCGACAATGTGAACGAACTTGTTAGGACGCATTTACATAACGAATGACATTCATTAAAAATGATCAAGCCGACCAGTAGTATGTTATGGTACCATAGGATCTGATAAATCCCGTTATCGGACTGCCGCCATGGTTATGTATGGGGGTTATGTGGGTAACGACTGAACCTTATGTTTGTTAACTTACCCTATGGTGGTTTGTTATAACGAGTTGAACGATGGACGAGTTACGAAGGTTTGAATGTAATTAACGAGACGCATTTCACAATTAAAACACGAACGATTTGAACTAATGGAACGATTTGAACGATTGAACCATTGAAACGATTGAACGATTTGAACAATTTAAACAATTTGAACGAGTTAAACAAATTGAACAAACGATTGGTTTTTGGTATGTGATTAGATAACGAGACCGGTGTAATGTGATAAAAGCATGGTAGATGCGCCGCTGGTACTTCTTATATATAAGTGTTTTTATCATATTACATTCCGTGGCGTTATTTAGTTCACTTGGACGAATGATTTTAAACGATGACACGTAACGATGTTTACTAAATGATATAAACCATACGAGTTTTATTACGAGAACGATTTACAATTTGTTTTACTTAAACAAATGTTTTGGGTTAAGATTCATGGCAACGAGATTTTATAAACTATAACCAACTTGCTTTGAGTTGGTTAATTATGTTGCAATTCTATATACTTTTCAAAGCAAGGTTTTCAATTATCGACTCTTGTAGTCAAATGAGGTATTGCAACATCTAAACGAGCCATGAATCCGACACTCTCACAAAACCTATGTGCTCGCCGACATTTCTTTGCTGACTTTATTTTCACATATGTTTCAGGTGGTGTTGAATGATGTTGATGATGACTAGGATGCATGCTCACAGAGGATCGGACGAGGCCTTAGTGATTTAAAAACGATGATAGTCAACATGTGAACTTCTTTGTTTTAACTTTAAGACAATGTTTAATATTTAATAATTCAATAAGACGAAACTTTTAACCCATGTGTTGTGAAACAATAATTCTGTCGCTCCACTCCCCGACGTTTCCGCCGCGGTTTTGATGTTTTAACGCGGCCGGGGTGTGACAAATGATATTGTTTGGATGCTTTTGTGATAGTTGGTGATATTTTAATTAAGCAAGAGGATAGTGGTTGGGGAGATGTCAAAATGGTCAATGAATTCGCTGCTTTAAATGTTTTGATAAAACACGATTGAATGGATTTGAATCCACAATTATATTATAACCAATAATTTTTTTTCGGGGGGGGGGGGGGTGGTCGGTTGGCCCATGTGGTAGTTGAAAATTACAAGTTCATTCAACATTCAACCGTCCAGAAAAAATCAAGAGCTCCCCATAGGCGATTTGTAGAGTTCTGACACCTGGTTTAATCTGCTTATTCATGTAAACTTATACTGAATCAAGGTGTAAAGTTGTGATGACTACCTTGCGAGGATAAACTTCTTGTGACTTCCCCCGAATGAACGATTGCTCAGTTTCATACACTAAACTCTGTTTCTGATTCTTGTAAGTAGTATTTTTTTACCACTTGTGTTGCTTTCTTGGTAAAAGTTTATTATATTTGAATTATTTGTCGTTTTATCAAGCGTATTGGCAATTTCTTGCATTATTAGCGGGTTAGTAAATTGGTGGGTAATTGGTATAATTTAACGAATTGTTAGGTTATTATAGCTATTATTAAAACTGTCCCTAATAATCAACCAAAATCATTAATTCCAAGGCCATTTCTATGTGGTGTTTGAATCAGTAAACAGGTTTTTGTGTTAGACTGATAATTTGGATTCCGAGTGGGGGTTATTTCTTCTGATTCTTATAACACTTTTCGTGACAAATTGTTTTTTTCCTCAAACAAACAAACACATCCCCAATTTAGACAATAGTAATTCTCTAGTTAATTTGCTAAGCACCGACTACAAATTCCCTGTGAGTACGATCATTCTAGCCCATACTCGTATTGGTATTTAGGTAAAAAATAGTTGTTTTTTATTAGCCCATGACTGCTACGTCATGTAGACCAAATAAGAATCATAAATACAAATATTGAAATGAGTTGGTAGGTGTGGAGTTGATACTCGCTCAACATTATTATGAGCTTGGTACCGAAGAACCAATAACATTGTTAGGGGCAAACTGCAAAGCCCTTAGACTTTGATGGTTCGATGGGGCGACACGCCTGGAGTGGCCCCAGTGGGGTCCAAAGGGGCGACACGCCTGGAAATTTCCATAAGTAAATTTGGAATTTACCTTTATTTATTGCGTATGTCCGTATTTATTTTGCTACTTCATAAGTATTATGGGTAGTGAAATTACTTTTTTATTGGTGTTTACCGGTACTCATGTCATATTTATTTCCATACTAGTGTTTTATGTTGGAAATTTTAAAAATAATATTATATTATCAATTAATAGAATGATTATTTAATAATTAAGCCAAGATGAATGAGAGATCTTGTGCGTTAAGTTTGTGTGTTGGAACACGGGACCGGGACCGGACGAGGGCGATGGGCGCAATGTGGCGCTTTGATGGCGCACTTCGCACGCTCGCATCGTCGCGAGCCGCTTGGAGCCGCCTTTAGTATTTTTTAGACGTGTCTTGGGTCGTGGTTAACTAGAGACTGTTCAAGTTCCTAACTGAAAAATGGTTAAGTCTCAGAATTTATTCTTATTGAATTTTGTATTCAATAGAGACTGTTCAAGTTCCTAATTGAAAAATGGTTAAGTCTCAGAATTTATTCTTATTGAATTTTGTATTCAATAGAGACTGATCATTTCGAATTCTAGTCGGTTGTTATATACAAAGCTTGGTGCTTTGTTTTAGACAGACGAGAGACTGAAACTCGTATGGTTCATACAAGAAACACAGCTTCTAACGAATTTCCAAATTTTGGATCTCTACGCACTCTTGTTTCAGGTATTTTTTCAGGTGCTAGGCTAATCCCGGCAGTACAATCTGCTTAGGCTGTTGTACCTTGGGAAACAGACGGGTTCACCTGGGTGGCCCGAAATCTGTTTTAAGGGAAGCGTGATCTCCACGTGCCTCAGTCACCATTGGTTTCGCTTTATTCCTTATTTTTCCTTGTAACCTGTTCTTAGTTTAATTTAAATTTCTTGTATTGTAATTTCTTTCAGTTTAGTTTTGTTCTTCTTTATGTATTGTAATCAGAATGTTTATGAATAAAAGTGTTATTCTATTTATTTTGTGAACGGTTGTCCTACAAGCTTAAAACAGATTTTTAAAACCCGTTCACTGTTTTAGTTTTTAAAAATTCTTATTAACAGTTTCTTTTGTTTATTAGTAAACTCTTGTAGTTTGTATTGGTTTTTTGTAAACCAATTTGTTTCTGCCATAAACTGATTGAATTTTTACTCTTGTTTCAGAAATGGCTACTGTTGCAGTAACCACATCAACCACCGTTGGATCCACATCTACTACCATGGGACCATTGGTTGGTACTCAAGCGACTCAAGCAGTTGCTAACCATGCTGAAAAACCAGAGAAGTTTACTGGTTTGAACTTTAAGAGATGGCAACAAAAGATGTTGTTCTAGCTGACCACTCTAAACCTTGCGAGGTTTACGACGGAGTCTCCTCCTGTTCTCACAGAAGGGACATCTGATGTCCAATCTGTGAGTGTTGTTAATGCTTGGAAACATTCTGAGTACCTATGCCACAACTATGTGTTGAATGGCCTCTCAGATGCCTTGTATAACGTGTATCTCAAGGTTCCAACTGCCAAAGAATTATGGGAGTCATTGGAACGGAAATACAGGACTGAGGATGCGGGTACTAAAAAGTATGTTGTGGCTAGGTTTTTGGACCATAAAATGATTGATTCAAAAACTGTGATGAGTCAAGTCCAAGAACTGCAGATTATTCTTAGTGATATTCTGTCAGAAGGGATGAATCTGAGTGAAACATTCCAAGTGGCAGCAATTGTTGAAAAGTTGCCTCCTAGTTGAGTGGACTTCAAGAATTACCTTAAGCATAAGCGAAAGGAAATGACTATCGAAGACCTTGTGGTTCGTCTTTATATTGAAGAGGACAACAGAATATCACACAAAGGAAGTCAAGTTGAAGCTTCTGCAAAAGCGAACCTTGTGGAACATGGTCAATCCTCAAGGGGTCACAAGGGTAACAAAGGCCACAAGTTCAATGGAAAAGGAAAAAAACAAAGGTGTTGACCTTGGGCCAAAGAAAGGTGGTGTGAGGAAGAAGGTTGGTCCCTTTAAGGGGAAGTGTTACAACTGTGGACAAACTGGTCACCGTGCTGACCAATGTAAAGAGCCTAAACGTGACACGGCTCTTATGGTTGATGATGATGGTATGCCATTAGTGGCCATGATTTCAGACCTCACTGCCATGGCGAAGGAGGTAAATTTGGTGGGTAACGAGCCAAAAGGGTGGTGGGTTGATACTGGGGCAACCCGCCATGTGTGCCCAGATAAGACCCTCTTTAATACGTTTAAAGAGGTGGTGGATGAAAAGGTGTACATGGGTAATGCTGCTACAGCTGATATCAAGGGAGAAGGTGATGTGATCTTGAAGTGGACTTCTGGGAAAGAGCTCACTTTGAAGAATGTGCTTTATGTTCCAGACCTTCGCAAGAGTCTTGTGTCGGGTTGGATGCTCAACAAGCATGGCTTTCGTTTGGTTTTTGAAAGTGATAATTTTGTTTTAACTAAGCGTGGTATGTTTGTTGGAAAGGGCTATGCCCAAAATGGCATGTTCAAACTTAATGTAATGGCTGTTAAGAAAAACATGAATAAAAGTGCTAGTACTTCTGCTTACGTAGTTGAGTCTCCTAATGTTTGGCATGGACGTCTTGGTCATGTAAATTTTAATTCGATGCGTCGTTTAATTAAATTAGATTACATACCAACTTTTTCCATTGACTCTAAAACAAAATGTAAAACTTGTGTTGAAGCCAAACAAACAAGATCATCCTTCAAATCAGTTGAAAGAATAACTGAACCCCTTGATCTGATTCACACTGATGTGTGTGACTTAAAATCAATTCCCACCAGAGGTGGTAATAAATATTTTATTACCTTTATCGATGACAATACAAGCTATTGTTATATTTACTTACTTAAGAGTAAGGATGAAGCAATTGACAAGTTTATCTTGTATAAAGCTGAAGTTGAGAATCAACTCAACAAGAAAATAAAACGTGTGAGAAGTGATAGAGGAGGTGAATATGTTTCACCATTTGGGGAATTATGTGCAAAAAGTGGCATAATACACGAGTGTACCCCTCCTTATACACCACAATCAAATGGCATCGCGGAGCGAAAGAATCGTACACTAAAAGAAATGATGAATGCCATGTTGATAAGTTCTGGGGTGAGCCAGGACATGTGGGGGGAGGCCATTTTGTCGGCCAATTTTCTGTTAAATAAAATACCTTTCAAGAATAAGGATGTAACACCTCATGAGTTATGGTGGGGACACAAATCATCCTATAAATACTTGAAAGTGTGGGGGTGCCTGGCCAAGGTGATTGTTACACCCCCTAAGGCACTGAGAATAGGGCCAAAAACTGTTGATTGCATTTTCATTGGATATGCCAAAAATGGTAGCTCACATCGTTTTCTTGTATATGAATCCAAGAATCCTGATGTGCACAAGGACTCTATCATAGAGACAAGGCCAGGAAATGTGACATACTTTGAAGAAGAGTTTCCAATGTTAGTACAAACTCATGCAAGTTCTTCAACAACCAATCATGCAAGTTCGTCAACAATGGTTGATGAGATTGTTCGAGAGGATAGTAAAGAACAATCAGAGGCTGATGAGGGTGAGCTAATAAGAACTAAAAGGAAAAGGACTGAGAAATCCTTTGGGCCTGACTTTCTTACATTCATGGTTGAGAGTGAGCCTCAAACCTATCGAGAAGCAGTCACCTCTTTAGATGGACCTCAATGGAAAGAAGCCATCAAGAGTGAAATTGATTCTATTTTGCAGAATCATACTTGGGAGCTAGTAGATCTTCCACCAGGGTGCAAGCCACTTGGATATCGGTGGATATTTAGGAAAAAGATGAAAGTTGATGGCTCTGTCGACAAGTATAAGGCAAGGCTTGTGATCAAAGGGTTTAGAAAAAAGGAAGGTCTGGACTATTTTGACACATACTCGCCTGTGACCAGAATAACCTCAATTAGATTGGTGCTTGCAATTGCAGCTTTGAGAAATTTGGAAATACATCAAATGGATGTAAAAACTGCATTTCTCAATGGGGAATTAGAGGGGGAGATTTACATGGAGCAACCAGAGGGTTTTTCTGCTCCTGGCCAAGAGGGCAAAGTGTGTAAACTTCTCAAGTCATTATATGGCTTGAAGCAAGCTCCAAAACAATGGCATCAAAAATTTGACCAAGTTATGCTTAATAGTGGTTTCAAAATAAATGAATGCGACATATGTGTCTATGTGAAAGACACTTCTAAAGGTTATGTGATCTTATGCCTTTATGTAGATGATATGCTTATCATTGGGAGTGATGATAAGATGATCAAATCTACTAAAGACATGTTGAAAGCGAGATTTGACATGAAAGATATGGGTTTAGCAGATGTGATTCTTGGAGTAAAGATCATTAGAACCCAAACTGGTTTGGTGCTAAGTCAATCTCATTATGTGGATAAGATCCTTGAGAAGTTCAATCCTGGGGACACGAGTGTGGCTCAAACTCCAATTGATACCTCTCAACATTTGTCAAAGAATAGAGGCGAGAGTGTTGCTCAATTGGAGTACTCAAGGATCATTGGCAGTCTTATGTATCTCATGTCATGTACTTGACCAGACTTAGCATATGCTGTGAGTAGGCTAAGTAGATATACTAGTAATCCTAGTTCAGAGCACTGGAAGGGTATGACAAGATTGTTAAGGTATTTGAGATACACGAGAAATTATGGACTGCATTATGGCCAAAATCCAGCTGTTATGGAAGGATTCAGTGATGCCAACTGGATATCTGATACGAAAGATTCTAGATCTACAAGTGGTTATGTGTTTACCCTTGGAGGAGCAGCTATATCTTGGAAGTCGTCCAAACAAACTCTTATAGCTAGATCCACGTTGGAATCTGAGTTTATTGCGTTAGATAAAGCTGGAGAAGAGGTAGAATGGTTGCGTCAATTCTTGGAATATGTTCCAAGATGGCCTAAGCCTGTGACTGCTATTTGCATACATTGTGATTGCCAATCAGCTATTGGTAGAGCTCAAAGTGTAATGTATAATGGCAGATCAAGGCACATGCGACGTCGGCATAACACGATACGACAACTACTCTCAACTGGAGTTATCACAATTGACTATGTGAGGTCAAAGGATAACATTGCGGATCCGCTTACAAAAGGCTTAAGCAGAGAGGTAGTACATAAGTCATCGATGGGAATGGGTCTAAAGCCCTTGGAGTAAGTTTGTACAACGGAAAACCTATCCTAGAAGATTGGAGATCCCATGATCTAGGCTCAATAGGACCACCTAACTGTACGAACTGAGATCACTGTGGGGGAGTACCTCAACATACAAAGGGAGTTACCAACTTCCTAGTCCATTCCTAATTAAAATCAGTGATATCAAGAGAGGTTAAGCATATGGCTTTTAATGATTTGTAAATCACCTATGTTAGAGAGAAGTGGGGTCGCTTCAAATGGAATTGGGGGCACAATTCCTAGAGCTCTCGCAGAACCAGGATGGTGCTCCATGACCATAACGGACACAACTATGAGGGGTTAGCCAGACCAGGAAGAGTAATGTGTGCTATGTAATAACGTCTACGTAAAAGGGGTTGGTTCAAGGACATCGCATCTACTAACCGCTAGGAGACCAAGTATATGTCACAAAGGAGGGTTCAAAGGGAAACCTACCTATCCTGCATTACTTAACCGCCAAAATCTTATCATGACACTTGAGTGTACGGGACGATCTCCATTCATGTGGGGGATTGTTGGAAATTTTAAAAATAATATTATATTATCAATTAATATAATGATTATTTAATAATTAAGCCAAGATGAATGAGAGATCTTGTGCGTTAAGTTTGTGTGTTGGAACACGGGACCGGGACCGAACGAGGGCGATAGGCGCAATGTGGCGCTTTGATGGCGCACTTCGCACGCTCGCATCGCCGCGAGCCGCTTGGAGCCGCCTTTAGTATTTTTTAGACGTGTCTTGGCTCGTGGTTAACTAGAGACTGTTCAAGTTCCTAACTGAAAAATGGTTAAGTCTCAGAATTTATTCTTATTGAATTTTGTATTCAATAGAGACTGTTCAAGTTCCTAACTGAAAAATGGTTAAGTCTCAGAATTTATTCTTATTGAATTTTGTATTCAATAGAGACTGATCATTTCGAATTCTAGTCGGTTGTTATATACAAAGCTTGGTGCTTTGTTTTAGACAGACGAGAGACTGAAACTCGTATGGTTCATACAAGAAACACAACTTCTAACGAATTTCCAAATTTTGGATCTCTACGCACTCTTGTTTCAGGTATTTTTTCAGGTGCTAGGCTAATCCCGGTAGTACAATCTGCTTAGGCTGTTGTACCCTGGGAAACAGACGGGTTCACCTGGGTGGCCCGAAATCTGTTTTAAGGGAAGCGTGATCTTCACGTGCCTCAGTCACCATTGGTTTCGCTTTATTCCTTATTTTTCCTTGTAACCTGTTCTTAGTTTAATTTAAATTTCTTGTATTGTAATTTCTTTCAGTTTAGTTCTGTTCTTCTTTATGTATTGTAATCAGAATGTTTATGAATAAAATTGTTATTCTATTTATTTTGTGAACGGTTGTCCTACATTTTATTTTGATATTCATGGTGAGTATAAACTTTTCCATGACACCATGATCCCCAAATATTTATCTTTTCAGATATAGACTTTAAAATAAAACCAAACCGATGTACTGGCGACCATGCAGGTTTATGCCTTATGATAAAGGTCATCCCAACCATAACAACCACAATCAAGTAATACCTGTAAAACAAATATGTAATGTGGTTGATAAAAAAGTAAGTTTTCTATCGACCATCTAACTCTGTAATAGTACAATCATTCACTGAACCTTCGGTATAAGCATTTGAAGGGAAGTTTGCTACAGGTAACTCTGTTTCCATGAAATATGATGGCAGCATAGGTTGCAGCAATTCACCCTTGCTACCCAGCATCTGAATTACGGATGACATGTTTGGCCTGTCTCTTGCATTGTGTTGAACACACAACAATCCAACCTTAATTGATCTTATAACTTCGGGAGGATGGCAGGATTCAGCGCAACATGAGTCAATTAACTCCATTGACCTTCCTTCGTTGTAGAGAGTCCATACCTATGTACAACATAGAATTACAAAGTTAGTAGGTTGTACGTCGAATACATCAGTACTTGACTAATTTGCAAACCGAAGGCTTTGATTTTTACTAGTAAACATACGTGTCCGATAAGATTATTTCCATTTTCAGGTTGGACAAATCCTCTATTTCTTTTTCCACTAACAATCTCCAACACCAAGACGCCGAAGCTGAACACATCCAACTTTATTGAAAAAAGACCATCCAGTGCATACTCGGGGGACATGTAACCACTGCACAAAGCAAATTTCTTTAAGAGAATATTAATGAATTCAAGAAAAAAAAAAGAATGAATAGTTGGTTTCATGGTTTACTATGTTCCAACAACTCTTTCCGTGTTTGCTTAGATCTCGTTTGCTCCAAATCTTCTAGCTAAGCCAAAGTCTGATATCTTTAGATTCATATCTTGATCTAGTAAAATGTTGCTAGCTTTAAGATCTCTATGGATGATTCTTAATCTTGAATCTTGATGCAGGTAAAGAAGTCCTCGAGCAATTCCTTTAATGATGTTGACGCGCGTTGTCCAATCAAGGAGCATGCTTTGAGTTGTGTCTGGCCAACATGTAGGTTTAGTAGCTTTATAATACTAGAAATAAAGTAGTTTGTATACATGACCCTTACTGAAAATAAATGAGTCCAAGCTTCTATTTGGCATGTACTCATAGATCAGCAACTTCTCATCTCCCTGTATGCAACAACCAAGAAGCTTTACAAGATTTCGGTGCTGAAGTCTTGAAATGCAGATGACTTCGTTCTTGAACTCATCAAGTCCTTGACTTGAATTTTTGGAGAGACGTTTAACTGCAATTTCTTTCTCTTCTAGCATACCCTGAAGATTTACCATTTGCAAAGTGAAAAACTATACAAACAACAAAGGTGACTTCCCTGCCTATATTTTCATAGATGTTGCATGCTTAACACTACATAGATTCATTTCCTTGTCATGACATTGTATAGTACAAATACAATTTCAGTTTTATAGATCCTTCACATTGATTCTTGTAGAGTAGTTACCTTATAAACCATTCCAAATCCACCCTCTCCAAGTTTATTATCAGGTGAAAAATTGTCAGTGGCATTTGCAATCATAGAGAAGCTAAGTAAAGGTAACCCCATGGCTTCGTCCTGGCTATCCGAGGAATTCAAGATTTCCCCTAGTCATTAGAAAAAAAAAAACACACTTTCTCACATGGATAATATGTCTAAAAGTATTTCTATTTATAGTGCATATTGAAAGTTATAATCCCTACACATCCTAAACTACAAGGGTTTTATGGTAATTAAAGAGAAGAGTGGCGGTTACATGGCGGTTACAAAGTTCAGGGGGCAGTTGTGACAAATCAGAACTTGGTAACTACCACCCCAAGGGTGGCGAAATCCCTTGGGAGGCACCCATTCGATTTCAGCCACACACAGAGAAGGGACGCGACTCTTGGACAAGAAGACACACCCCTTCATGTTTAATTACATCCACATGTTCTAGAGACGCACCCGTTCGTGAAGAGACGCGTCTATTGGATCGTACCCATTAGAAAACTATAAATAGGGTTGTAGATTTCAATTGTATTTCAATTCATGTACAAAACATTCAGTTTATATTCAAGTTTGATTCATGTTCTAGAGATCAAAGATCCATTCTGGGCAACAATTGGTATCAGAGCGTCAGGCTCTAGGCATTGGGAATCGCAAGGCAGCGAATCGGCGGGAAGTCATTCACGATCAGGTTTCATCATTCTAATTTTTCAATTCGCAAGTTTTAGTTTTTTTGGTTCAAGGTTATCGAACCAGGGTTATGAATCTAGGGTTTTGATTCCGGGATTTAGTGCGAATTAGATTGATTGATTGTTACGCGTTGGGTTATACGCGGGGGTTAAGGATTAGAGGTTTGTTGAAACCACAAAAGATAAAAGTTTTTAAAAGTGAAGATTGTTCGGTCAGAAGACATGTCAGGAACAACCGGACCAAATTCACAAATTATAATTCAAAAGGAAGGAAGTTCTCTTTCCCAATTCCAGTGTCCTATTTTGAAACCAACAAACTATACGGTTTGGGCAATTCGCATCAAAACGATTTTGGAAGCGAATGGACTTTGGGAAACGATTGAACCGGCAGAAAATACGCAAACGGATGTTAAGAAAGATAAGGCAGCGATTGCATATGTGTTCCAAGCAATACCAGAGGATGTTGTATTGCAAGTTGCAAAACTGCAAAGGAAATTTGGGAAAATCTCAAGACTAGACATGTTGGTGTAGACCGTGTGCAAAAGGCGCGTTTACATACACTCATGTCAGAATTTGAGTTATTGCAAATGAAGGAAGATGACACAATAGACGAGTTCAGTGCAAATATCAATAGTATTGTTACACGGGCAAGCGAGTACGGAAGGACGTTGAATCAATCCACTCTGGTACGAAAACTTCTAAATGCCGTGCCAGATATATTTATTCAAATAGTTGCATCGATCGAGCAATACTCCGATCTAGACACAATGACGCTAGACGAAGCTATTGGTAGATTAAAAACGTATGAAGAAAGGTTAAAGTTGAAGAAAAAGGAAAGCCCCGTGAACAATCTAGAAGAACTCTTGTATGTGGGTCACGGACAACATGTTGGAAATCGTGGACGAGGGAGATTCAGTTCGTCACGAGGCCGAGGGAGAGGCAATTATCAACGTAGGGGTGAAGGACACACCTCTTACGAGTCGGAAGGAACCGACAAACCACAAAGGGATGATAGCAAGCAAGAGACACCGACTATGAGAGATAAGTCAAAAATCACTTGCTACAGATGTGAGAAACTTGGGCACTATGCCTACGAATGCCCAACCAAGAAAACCAAAGAAAATGAGACACTCTTGGTTGAAATGGAAGATGAAGATGAACCGGCACTTCTGATGTGCCTACACGTGGAAGAGAAGTAGAAACATGGAATGTGGTCGTGTGAAACGATCAAAAGGGAAAAAAATCGTGTGATGCGGAGGAAGATAACCTGTGAAAGGCACAACAAAACAATCTAGTGAATAGATCAGGAAAAAGTGAAGAATCCGTGAGGGAAGCAATCAATGATGAAGAACCCGTTGTGAGAGACAACCGTGAAGAGGATATTTAATCTGTGATAGATCAAGAAGAAGACACGCGTATCCTGTGACTGGGTCAGAAAAAGGAATTGTTGTGTGATACAACCGCAAGAGAGATCTGAGTAAGTCAGTTTATCAAAATCTATGAGAAATGGATTCCGATCATGTGATATGATGGTGGGCAAGTTAATCAAGACCGGTGGAGTTCGTGTTGAGACAACTACACAAGAAAAGGTTCGTGTGATACAAATCAAGTGCGGTCAAGACAAGTGTGAAGCAAAATATTTGTGTGAAGAGAGTTCAAGTGAAACAAGGTTCGTGAGAATCAAGGTTGGTGAATAAGAAGATCCGTGTGAAACGTCGGATACCGAGGAGTTTCAAGAAAATGGAATTGATCAAAGTTCAAGATCTGCAACTCAAGGATGTTCGTGATTAGGGGGGTGAATGAAAGTTATAATCCCTACACATCCTAAACTACAAGGGTTTTATGGTAATTAAAGAGAAGAGTGGCGGTTACATGGCGGTTACAAAGTTCAGGGGGCAGTTGTGACAAATCAGAACTTGGTAACTACCACCCCAAGGGTGTCGAAATCCCTTGGGAGGCACCCATTCGATGTCAGCCACACACAGAGAAGGGACGCGACCAAGCTTGGACAAGAAGACACACCCCTTCATGTTTAATTACATCCACATGTTCTAGAGACGCACCCGTTCGTGAAGAGACGTGTCTATTGGATCGTACCCATTAGAAAACTATAAATAGGGTTGTAGATTTCAATTGTATTTCAATTCATGTACAAAACATTCAGTTTATATTCAAGTTTGATTCATGTTCTAGAGATCAAAGATCCATTCTGGGCAACACATATTACTCTAGTTTACAAGTGAACTTATGCAAATTTTTACTTTCCCCTGTTGGTTCTGCATGATTTCGTTTTCTATGTGCACAACACAACCATGTAGATATGAAGCATATGAGAATAAACCCTGGAATGATTACAGGTAAGGTGATTTTTATGTTTGCTCCTGCCTTCCTTTTAGAACTTGAATGAGAATCTGCGCAACCAAAGTTAGATGAACCTGTTGAAGTAGGGGATGCATAAATAACTAGACATTAATATTACCTAACACAGACGAGGCCATCCTTACAAAAATATCCTGACCACCTACCTCTGGCTTCGGGTAACATTCGGATGTCTAGAAGGTCATTGTACCAAATCAAGCAGCCCCTTCCTCTAAGACTGGTATCTGGATTTGCGTAAGCCATACATGTACAATTGTTTAAGCATATCGTTTCACATTCTTCTAGAGTCATGCTCATGTTAAACCAGGTATTCTCTGTGTCAGGCAATTTTATATTAGAGTACTTTGTAAACCCTTCTAATCCGTTCTTGCATTCCAGTGGTGTTCGCCTAATACAACCACCTGACCAATCACCTTTGTCCCAATCCTTTTGGTTTTTGGGCATAAACTTTTTCTCATCCAAGCAAGTACAAGACTGTTGGGTGATGTTAAAGTTGGAGCTCCCATAAGCATTACATATATTGTATGTATCAGTGATATCTCTCGGGAATGAGACGACAAGCTGCCACTTCCTACCATCTTCTACCCCCACCCAGCTTTCGATATGCCCGGATGAATTCAGGGTGACCCTTGATAGGATATTACTGTTTTCAAGATTATAAGCAAAAGACACCTCACCTTCGTTAATAATTACATTGTCTGTAAAGGTTAAATTCTTGCTGAATGGAGTATTCCCATTAAAACGCTGATTACTCCATGCTGCAAGTCGGAATTTGACCAAGGCCCCTTGTTTTAGTTTGCTTTCAGGATAACCATGTATGTCAGTGCCCCAAGTAAATTCTCCTCTGGCTGGATCTTGACTATTTTTCCATGATGATAGATGCCATTCTTTACTCCTTAAGTAATCCCTCCCTAACTTCATGCCAGGTAGAAGAGTGTCAGTTGGGTAATCAAAACTCTGCCAGAGAACCTTCTCGTGTTGGTCAATCACCACCAGATTACCAGTGTCGCGAAGCTTTGCAGTAACATTCCATGATGCCGTTGTGTTAGACGACCAAATCATACTAATATTATTGAAGAGGCCGAGAATTCCTTTATCATCGATCTTTAACACAGGCTCTGAAGACCCAGGGAGCGGGTAGTCTCTGTTTGCAACCCAAACCACTGTTCTAAGAGGGATTTTCTTGTACCAAATACCAAGATATCTGTTATCAGAGTTACTAGCTGGCTTAAAAAATTCTAGTTCGAATATTCCGGTTGCAGATACCAACCTGTCCCTATTTGTCAGAAACCTTGAATCTGTAATGATGTCGAGTTCAGCAGCGTACCTTTTGCGAAAAAAGAGTAAGAAAAACAAAACTATGGCTCGTCCAGCCATTGGGATCTTGCTTTACTTTAAGCAACTAATGATTTTGCATGTATATAGATCGAATGATATTTAAACATTCATTCAGTTATCCCACATGTCGCGTGTGGACCGCCATCTGGGTTGATCGTTGAGGGCAATTAAGTTGGGTATTTGCGTAGAAGGTTGATCCGTATTGTCACCAAATATCAAATAAGTCAATGATATGCGACACCAGAGTTTTAGTTTTACGACTTTGTCACTCTTCAATTATTGTATCAGTAGAAGATAAAGTTCAACTTTTCCATCAACACGCCTTTGGCGAAAGTGTCACACCTCAATTATTGTATCGGTAGATGAAAGAGTTCAACTTTTCCACCAACACGCCTTTGATGAAACGATTGTTAAAAATATATGTGTTTACTAACCGTTTATAAACACTTAGCGAACGAGAATTTATGTTGGTGTTCGTTTGTTAAGGAAATAAACTAGGTCGTGTTCGTTTGTGTTTGTTTCTTAGTTTTAGGCGTTATGAACATAAATGAGCACAAACTAACATACTAACATTGATGAACACAAATGGAAACAAACGAACACAAATAAGCGTTCTTGAACATAATATACAATACAGTAACACTTATTAAATATTTTATTTGTCGAAATTTTGAATTACTTAAGTAAAATATAAAAACTAAAAACACTAAAGAACCATCGAACTCAAACGAACACGTTACCGAACGTTCACGAACATAAATGAACGAACGTTGCCTCTGTTAATGTTCATTCATTTAACTAAACGACGTATTTGTTTGTTTGATAAATGAACGAACACAAACAAACTTCTCGTCAAACAGTTACAAACTGTTCGTCAAACATTTGGTTCGTTTCCAGCCCTCAACTACCAAACCAATTCTATGTTACATATTTAATTTGTTTGATTTATTCTACATCGAAGTATATCACGTGCATGTATGCTCTTCAAAATAAATTAAATTCAGTCTCAGTTTGGAAATATTTTAACATAAATAAAAAACGAAATATGAGATTTTTTTATTAATATTTCACTATATTCACTTATGGCCTTAAATAAAAAACGAAATACGATATTTTTTTTATTAATATTTCACTATATTCACTTATACTGTTCTTAATAATAAAACGCACTCAAGTTTCATTTTGCATTCAGTCCTTAATTTTTTTTTAAATGTAAAGCTTTTTAAAAGTAAATTTGTTTTTAAACACTAGTACACTTTTCATCTTATTTACACTTTAATTTCATCATCTTTAACAAATTTTGATTAATTAGTTAGTAGGGTGAGGTTCGCATACGAAGTCAAATTTTCTTAAAAAGTGTACAAAGTCATAAAACACCATAATTTCAGCCATAAAACACACTCGAAACCCACAAATAACTGACTGAAAATTATTAAAACACAATATTCAAACTTTAACAGTCCATAAAAACTTCAAACATGCTATCGGAGAACTATGAATATAAAATACAACATGATAATCAAGATAAAACAAACTAATGTTAGTCATTTAATAATCAAAGTCTTATCATATAAAATACAACACAAAACCCACAATATCACGTTTTAATAATCTTCACCTTGTTATTTTCCATTTTGGGTGTTTTATGGTTGACATTGTGGTATTTAAACATTCATTCAGTTATCCCACATGTCGCGTATGGACCACCATCTGGGTTGATCGTTGAGGGCATTTAAGTTGGGTATTTGTGTAGAAGGTTGATCCGTATTGTCACCAAATATCAAATAAGTTAATGATATGCGACACCAGAGTTTTAGTTTTACAACTTTGTCACTTTTCAATTATTGTATCAGTAGAAGATAAAGTTCAACTTTTCCACCAATACGCCTTTGGCGAAACTGTCAAACTTCAATTATAGTATCGGTAGATGAAAGAGTTCAACTTTTCCACCAACACGCCTTTGATGAAACGATTGTTAAAAATATATGTGTTTACTAACTGTTTATAAACACTTAGCGAACGAGAATTTATGTTGGTGTTCGTTTGTTAAGAAAATAAACTAGGTCGGGTTCGTTTGTGTTTGTTTCTTAGTTTTAGGCGTTATGAACATAAATGAGCACAAACTAACATACTAACATTGATGAACACAAATGGAAACAAACGAACACAAATAAGCGTTCTTGAACATAATATACAATACAGTAACACTTATTAAATATTTTATTTGTCGAAATTTTGAATTACTTAAATAAAATATAAAAACTAGAAACACTAAAGAACCATCGAACTCAAACGAACACGCTACCGAACGTTAACGAACATAAATGAACGAACGTTGCCTCTAATAATGTTTGTTCATTTAACTAAACGCCGTATTTGTTTGTTTGATAAATGAACAAACACAAACAAACTTCTCGTCAAACAGTTTACAAACTGTTCGTCAAACATTTGGTTCGTTTCCAGCCCTCAACTACCAAACCAATTCTATGTTTCATATTTAATTTGTTTGATTTATTTTACATCGAAGTATATCACGTGCATGTATGCGCTTCAAAATAAATTAAATTCAGTCTCAGTTTGGAAATATTTTAACATAAATAAAAAACGAAATATGAGATTTTTTTATTAATATTTCACTATATTCACTTATGACCTTAAGTAAAAAACGAAATACGAGATTTTTTTATTAATATTTCACTATATTCACTTATGACCTTAAGTAAAAAACGAAATATGAGATTTTTTTATTAATATTTCACTATATTCACTTATGACCTTAAGTAAAAAACGAAATACGAGATTTTTTTATTAATATTTCACTATATTCACTTATACTTTTCTTAATAATAAAATGCAC
Organism: Helianthus tuberosus; assembly: GCA_030545235.1. NCBI lineage: Eukaryota > Viridiplantae > Streptophyta > Magnoliopsida > Asterales > Asteraceae > Helianthus > Helianthus tuberosus. The sequence continues at coordinate 150,449,214 of CM060414.1, read as the reverse complement.
TCAAGTTTCATTTTGCATTCAGTCCTTAATTTTTTTTAAATGCAAAGCTTTTTAAAAGTAAATTTGTTTTTCAAACACTAGTACACTTTTCATCTTATTTACACTTTAATTTCATCATCTTTAACAAATTTTGATTAATTAGTTAGTAGGGTGAGATTCGCATACAAAGGCAATTTTTCCTACAAAGTGTATAAAGTCAAAAAACACCATAATTTCAGCCATAAAACACACTCGAAACCCACAAATAACTTACTGAAAATCACTAAAACACAATATCCAAACTCTAACAGTCCATAAAAACTTCAAACATGCTATCGTAGAACTATGAATATAAAATAAAACATGATAATCAAGATAAAACAAACTAATGTTAGTCATTTAATAATCAAAGTCTTATCATATAAAACACAACACAAAACCCACAATATCACGTTTTAATAATCTTCACTTTGTTATTTGTCCATTTTGGGTGTTTTATGGTTGACATTGTGGTATTTAAACATTCATTCAGTTATCCCACATGTCGCGTATGGACCGCCATCTGAGTTGATCGTTGAGGGCATATAAGTTGGGTATTTGCGTAGAAGGTTGATACGTATTGTCACCAAATATCAAATAAGTCAATGATATGCGACACCAGAGTTTTAGTTTTACAACTTTGTCACTCTTCAATTATTGTATCAGTAGAAGATAAAGTTCAACTTTTCCACCAACACGCCTTTGGCGAAACTGTCAAACTTCAATTATTGTATCGGTAGATGAAAGAGTTCAACTTTTCCACCAACACGCCTTTGATGAAACGATTGTTAAAAATATATGTGTTTACTAACTGTTTATAAACACTTAGCGAACGAGAATTTATGTTGGTGTTCGTTTGTTAAGGAAATAAACTAGGTCGTGTTCATTTGTGTTTGTTTCTTAGTTTTAGGCGTTATGAACATAAATGAGCACAAACTAACATCCTAAAATTGATGAACACAAATGGAAACAAACGAACACAAATAAGCGTTCTTGAACATAATACACAATACAGTAACACTTATTAAATATTTTATTTGTCGAAATTTTGAATTACTTAAATAAAATATAAAAACTAAAAACACTAAAGAACCATCGAACTCAAACGAACACGTTACCGAACGTTCCCGAACATAAATGAACGAACGTTGCCTCTGTTAATGTTCGTTCATTTAACTAAACGCCGTATTTATTTGTTTGATAAATGAACGAACACAAACAAACTTCTCGTCAAACAGTTTACAAACTGTTCGTCAAACATTTGATTCGTTTCCAGCCCTCAACTACCAAACTAATTCTATGTTACAAATTTAATTTGTTTGATTTATTTTTTTACATCGAAGTATATCACGTGCATGTATGCTCTTCAAAGTAAATTAAACTAGTGGTTTCCTCCCGCGCTTCGCGGCGGGAGAAACCAACTTTTAAACCAAAAGCACAAATTCATATATTAAAGGCGTGATATTCAAAACAGGATATCGACAATCAATCTAGAATCATACAAACATATTAAATTAAAACGTATTATGGCCAGAATACTGTTTGGGAGCCCGGTCGATATTGGTTCGATTCCAAGTAAAGTGAACCGTTTGGGTTGTGATCGAAGCTCAATAACAAAATGTTTAACCACAAAAGAAGTACCAAAAGTACGAAATAAGAACCATAACGTAGTAAGTAGCAAACGTAGAAACATAGCTTCGGATCTGGAATGGTATAAACAAAATACTACAACTGTCCATATGACTTTTCAAACTATTGAGTCCACATTTTAATACATAATCTGCAAACTGAAAGCAAATGGAAAAGTGGTTTTTTTTGCTAACCTGCCTTTGTTTTAAGGTTAGTGCCTTATACTAAGAAATCTGCAAACCAAAAAGACGCAGAATATTCAACAAACTTAAACATATAATCTGTCATTTAGGTTTCAAGCATACGAAAACCTCAATACGCAAGTATAAAAACTTCAATCCATATAATATACATAAGCCTACCGTTCAATGGACAATCCTTCAATCAATCTTTAACATTTCTTTTGACACCCAACTTAACACATTTTCCATCTATTTAATAATAAATATAGTTTCTAATCAATATATAATTAACCTTGTTCAATGACACCTACAACTGAAACCACCCCTTCATAAATTTATTCTTCTGTAAACCAGAACTGAATTGATATATTCTATAACTATTATTTTCAAACCCGGAACTGAACATGTTATATTTACGGTTTTCGAAACATATAACACTTTTTTACGATATAAGAACACTAAAAAATATATAGACTAAATATATTGCATGTATAAATTGAGTTAAAAAATGAATATTAAGAAAGAAGGCAACCCACATCAGTTTAACATTATTTTGATTTAATTAGTGAAGAAAACAAAAGAAAAACATTTACCAATTAATTTTTTCCACATGCAATTTTAAACTGAAAATGCAGAACTAAATACCAAACCATTTTGGATTGCGCTAGTTCTTGGTTCCATTAGTCCTAATTTTCTGGTTGCGGTTCAGTACAGGTCAGGAGGGACCTGATGAACACCCTTTATTACATAATAAAATCAAACCATAGGATATAGTGGAAAAGGAAATAATAAAACGTACATGTGGATCATGAGGATAGGTTTTAGGGAAGCACACATCATAGGAAAAAAGACAATCATGATACGGCGTCCCTTCAGCTCCCATTATGACGCTTTTAAAAGACCCATCCTTGATTCATAAACCGTAAGTCCGTAACAAATATCATATCTATAACCAAATAAAAAATGTTATATCAACCCAAATGTAAAACATAAAAGTTGCAAAATCTAGCAAAACAGACCAGGTAAGTCTATTTCGAGAATCCTCCATTCTTCTTGAATCTTTTTAGCCCAGTCTCGTGTGTCAGCAAGCCATTTATCTGCACAATACAAAGCATAAAAAAGTTACTTTTTTAAGACAACCATTAAACAACATTCAAAGATTCAAACTATAAAAGGGATATTTTAGACTATAATCATAGATTTTTGTTGATTAAGAACTTTGCTTAATGGTTATTCTAAAGGTTAAAACAAATAGGAAGAAAAACCCCTAACATAAAGAATTGAACAGATTCATGATCCCATTTTAATTGAAAGTGATCTCGTAAACTTATACTTTTTAGGTAATCAAAGAAGAAGACATAGATATAACCTTCTTTATAGCCAGGTTATCAAAGAAGAAAGATAGTTCGAACCAGCCAATCGCTGCAACAAACATATTTCTTCCATTAACACAGCCACCACCGAAACCCTAACATAAAGAATTGAGCAACATCAGATAAGAAATCCCCGATTGGGAAGTAATAGAATCAGCTAACAATAAGCCCTTTTGAGAGAAAGTGAGAGTACCTAGATACAGGCTAGGACGTCAAGCGGAATGACAATTAGTTGGATTTACGGAACCATAACCCCATGTTTCCACGACCTCGCCACCACCGGAGTGAAAAACAACTCCGTCGTCACCATCGGCGTGAAGAAGAACGCAGTTGTCACCATGGCGTCTGGCATCTGCCTCGCCTCTGGAGGCGGCCGTTGCCGCTATCAACCACCATCGTTTTGTTGCAGACCACCTTTAAACCCATCACCTCCGGAGAGGTGGGCTGCCGACGTTTCGTCGGAGAAGACAATCCCCATCTCTCTGTTTCTCACCCTATAGCGAATTGTGGAAGACTACCTGATGATAAAGATACTGACCAGTGGATTTGTTTATGTGTTAAAAAAAACCTTAAATACGCCCTCAGCTCAGCCGCGCGCCGCCGTGGATCCGCCACAGCTCAGCCGCGCGCCGCCGTGGCCGGCTCCATCACCTTTGACCTGTTCCCTTTGTATAGAGACACGTATTAACTCTTTGGTATGAAATCTCTAAAAACCCCTTTGAGGTGGGCTGCCGACGTTTCGTCGGAGAAGACAATCCCCATCTCTCTGTTTCTCACCCTATAGCGAATTGTGGAAGACTACCTGATGATAAAGATACTGACCAGTGGATTTGTTTATGTGTTAAAAAAAAACCTTAAATACGCCCTCAGCTCAGCCGCGCGCCGTCGTGGATCCGCCACAGCTCAGCCGCGCGCCGCCGTGGCCGGCTCCATCACCTTTGACCTGTTCCCTTTGTATAGAGACACGTATTAACTCTTTGGTATGAAATCTCTAAAAACCCCTTTGTTACTGTTCCTTACGTTCGTTTATTAATATATAGGGTAATTCAATCTCAGTTTGGAAATATTTTAACATAAATAAAAAAACGAAATATGAGATTTTTTTATTAATATTTCACTATATTCACTTATGGCCTTAAATAAAAAACGAAATACGAGATTTTTTTATTAATATTTCACTTCATTCAACTATACTCTTCTTAATAATAAAACGCACTCAAGTTTCATTTTGCATTCAGTCCTTAATTTTTTTTAAATGTAAAGCTTTTTAAAAGTAAATTTGTTTTTTTAAAAACCAGTACACTTTTCATCTTATTTACACTTTAATTTCATCATCTTTAACAAATTTTGATTAATTAGTTAGTAGGGTGAGGTTCACCTACAAAGTCAATTTTTCCTACAAAGTATACAAAGTCATAAAACTCAATAATTTCAGCCATAAAACACACTCGAAACCCACAAATAACTGACTGAAAATCACTAAAACACAATATCCAAACTCTAACAGTCCATAAAAACTTCAAACATGCTATCGTAGAACTATGAATATAAAATACAACATGATAATCAAGATAAAACAAACTAATATTAGTCATTTAATAATCAAAGCCTTATCATATAAAACACAACACAAAACCCACAATATCATGCACGTTTTAATAATCTTCACTTTGTTATTTAATAATCAAAGCCTTATCATATAAAGCACTCCACCCATTTGCCACCCCCGTCAGGATCCACCACCAGCCACCCCAAATTTCTCGATTTTGTCATGTTGGCTCAATCAGGGGGTCATTTTGAGTGTTGTTTCTTCACCCCCCCCCCCCACTTTCTCGATTCCAAAGTAATCGCCGGCCACCCCCAACTGTGGTGGCAGCTCGTGATGCCGGTGGCCCAAAACAGAGGCGGAAGGCGGTGGTGGGGCGGTGGTTTGGTGGGAGTTCAGCAGAGGCAGAAGGCGGTGGTGGTTTGTGGGGAGACCGGTGGGGGTTTTGGGGCAGAGATCGGTGATGGCGGTGGTAACTGTTTATAGATCTAAACTTCTGGACCTTTTTGCCACCCCTTGTTGATTTTATCTGCTTCAATCATGTTTTTTGGTAACTGTTTTTGCTGCAGGTTTGATTCTGTTGAATCTGGGTTTGAATCTTGTGGGTTTGACTTTCTTGATGGTTTGTTTTATCTGCTTTAATCTTGGGTTTGATTCTGTTGAATGTTTAAATCGGTTGAATGATGTTCATGTTCCTTTTGAATGTTTAAATCGGTTTGAATGATGTTCATGTTCCTTCTGGGTTTGAATGATGTTCATGTTCCTTTTGAATGTTTAAATCGGTTGAATCTGGTGCCTTATTTGAATCGGCGGTGATGGTGCAAAAAAAAAAAAAAAAAACGGACGATGGCGCGGCAAGGATGGTGGAGGGTAGGTTTTTTGAACCCGCAACCCCATTTTGCAGCCTCTGATTATCGGAAAATCTGAGCCAAAACTTCGTTTTTTTTTTCAACAATCCACTCGTTCTTTTTTATTTTTGTTTGTTGGGATTTTAGGATTTTTTTTGAGGTGTCGATGATGATAGCAAACTATCTGAGACACCTACCGAGTAACGATTTTCTGGGTGCGTTCGTTTTTGCGTAAAAAAGTTTTTGTAAAAAAAAAAGTTAAACCGTAAACTTTTTAACGTAAAACGTAAACTTTTTAACGTAAAACGTAAAAAGTTTTACGTAAAACGTAGAACGTAAAAAGTTTTACGTAAAACGTAGAACGTAAAAAGTTTTACGTAAAACGTAAAAAACTTTAACGTAAAAAACCTGAATTTAAAAATGTTAACGTAAAAAACGTCAACGTAAAAAACCGGCGCGTAAAACGTAAAAAAACGTTATCGTAAAACACCGGCGCGTAAAACGTAAAAAACTGGCGCGTAAAACGTAAAAAAACGTTAACGTAAAAAACCGGCGCGTAAAACGTAAAAAACGTTAACGTAAAAACGGCGCGTTGAAAAAACGACGCGTGAAAAAGCTGGGGGTAAAAACGGCGCGTTAAAAAACGAGGCGTGAAAAAGCCGGGTGTAAAAACGTAAAACGTAAAAATCTGTAAAAAAATCTGAATTTGAAAATGCTTAATAAAAAAAACTATGTTTAAAAAATTAAAAACTAATATAATAATAAAAAAAGTAATAAAAAAAATAAAGACAAAAAGACAAAATAGAGTAATTTTACTTAAATACCCTTTTGGATTAAAATATTAAAGACATAATAAGACAAAAAAGTATTTAATATTATATTTAAATACTTTTAATCTCATCCATCCAGCTTCTTGATCTAAAGGCTAGAAAGTGGTTCTCATGGTTCTTACAACTGGAGGTGGTTTTCATTTTAGCGCTCCCCTATATATATAGGGTCGGGATTTAGAGAAAACGGAAGAAATTGTGAGAACGGTGAGAACGCTTAACGATCGTCCGATCAAAACAATCTATGGACTAGATTGGCGCGGTAGCGTTTTCGTAAATAACATCAATTTTATTACGTGGACGCGCTTCATTAAGGGTAAAAGGGTCTTTTGACTACTCCACACAAAACGCCATCTCATGAAATAAAACGCCAAAAACAAATATCACAGACCATTCTAAGTAAAACGCCATTAAATATACGCCAAACTTAATTATAGTAAAATCTCGCCTAAAAAAAGGGCCAAAAAAATCCTATATATACAACATCTCAGACCTTCAATTAAAAACACACATAAAAACCCAAACGCCATATTTTATATAACTCATTCGCCTTAGAAACGCCAAAAAAACCAAATATCAAATATCTTCCTACCCGAAAACGTTTTTTTGAAATTCAGTTTGCCTGTCAGTAAGATTTCGCTCAATGAAATAGACAAAATCCTTAAGTGAGGATATTGTCCATTTCATTGAGTAAAATATTATTGACTTATCCTAAACTTCCATCCAATTTATAACGCCAAAACATACAAAAACATTATTGAGGTTTGTTGTCAATAAAATTTAGCTGTATGGGGTGGACAACATTCTCAGTTATCTTTCTTGACCGAGGATAAACAATGTTGTCCATCTCATACAGCAAAACATTATTGATTTTAGCATGATCAAAATTTGAGGTTTAAGGTGATCATATTTCGTGGCGTTCTTTTTATCGGTAAAACGCCAAAAAAGTTAAAAAAATCAAACATCGTTGATTGTAAAATTTCAAGATTGTTGGCTGAAGGATCTAAACTCAATAACATTTTGCTGCATGAGATGGACAAATCTTCAAGAAAAAGATGCTGATGTCAGACTGTGTGCTTCCAAACAGCAACACAAAAAACTACTTGAAAAAAAAAAACAAAATGAATCATACGAAAGTCGAACCAGCCAGTTAACATGATTCAAAAAAGAAGAAAGAGATTGGTGACAGAGAAGATTTGGAAGATCAATTGTTTATGTATTATTTTTTTTATTTTCCTTTTCAGTTAATTGTTATATAATAAAAACGTCATATATAATAAAAACGCCAAAACAGCCAAAATGCTTGTTTAAACGATATCATCCAATTAAACGCCACCAAAAAACTCCCAAACTATAATAAAATTACTTTGAAAAATATTATAAAAACCCAAAAAAAAAAAAAAAAAAAAGCAAACTTGAAAATGTAACTAGAAACAGTAAATACAAAATCAGTAATACTGAAGAATCTAAAACGCCAAACTTGAAAGATGAGACGTGTTACAGACTTCAGAGATAAAGCTTATCAAAAACATTAATTACAAAACAGTAACTGAAAAGACGAATACTTTATTATAATAATGCACCGCCTAATTTAGGCGCCAAAAAGACATCCTATAAAAATGATACGTCTCAGCAACTTCCATTTGATTAAACAAAAAAAAAACGCCAATACTACTAAATAACACCCACTGTAAAACGCCAACAAATAAACTGAATGAATTGTTATCAGAGGGGAGTAACTCATAAAGATTTTGCTGCATGAGATGGACAAAATTTCAAGAAAAAAATACTGATGTCAGTTATATGGCATTTTGTATTTTTTGTTCTTGAAGAAGGTTTGGATGAGGAGAAGAGATCAATGACACTGAAGAGTGGGTTCACTATAAAGATGAAGATCCAGATAAAGAAAAAGCGAAAAACCCACTCACACGCCATAGATCTATGTCCCCAAACATCCACAAAAAAGCCAGTTCAACAGACGAGCAGACAAAAAAAATCAAACCGATGGGTTTGTTAAGTTTTACATAAAACGCCATATATTTAGTGACAGTTCTTGTACTATTAAAGAAGAGAGAGACTGATGACAGTGAAGATTGGGAAAAGAGATCCGATTAGGATTTTTAATTTATTTCATTCCCTTATATTTTTTTTCATGTGGTTGAAATATAATTTAACAATAGTAAACCGCCAAGATACCACAAACGCCAAAATGTTTATAAAAAATAATAGAACAATAGGCCATCTTGTTTAAAACCCCTTGGAAAACGCCATTCAAATAGATTTTCTGTCCCCTGGGTTCCAATGGCATACGATGTGAATAAACGCCATAAAAGCCATAAACGCCAAAATGTTGATACAATGAAACCATTAAAACGCCATTAATTATTGAATTTGGTTAACGCCAAAAATCTTAAAAACCAAAAATTAAAACAACATTGGGAAAAAGCGGAACTGGAAAACAGAAGATGAAAGGACAAAAAAGCCCATCCGCCCTTTTCTAAGCGGCGTGACACGTGTTAGGCCAGGAAGCGTTCTCACCGTTCTCACACTTTTGAGCGTTTTCTACCGATCCCGTTTCTATATATATATATATATATAGGGGAAGGTTTAAATGAGAACTCTAAATATTGTGAGAACCGTGAGAACAAATGAAAAAACCACGAGAACTTAGTAAAAAACAATTCAAATTCAATTTTTTTCTACACTTATTATTATTATTCGAATACAATGTTAGAAATTTAATTTACACGTTTAAATTTACGTGAATTCGTAAATAAAGAAAATTTACACGTGTAAGTTTGCCATTTACACATGTGTAAATATGTTATATTTACACATGTATAAAAATCTAAAAAGAATGATTTTGAAAGAAGAAATGAATTATTTGATGTTGTAAATTCTTTTTCTGATGTTGTATCTTAATTACAATGAGGTTTGTATTAAAAAAAATTAGTTTTGATTGGTTTTTTCATTTGTTCTCACGGTTTTCGCAATATTTAGCGTTCTTAAGATAACCCTCTCATATATATATATATATATATATATAGGGTAGGGTTCTAGAGTGAACACTGGGTTGAGAGTGAACTGTATGAACTAATCTGGGCCATTGGATTATATCATCTAAAGATTTTTAAACAATGGCAAGATTGTAATTATAATGTTGTAACCTCCTCTTAAATTAATTGACATAAGGGTATTTGCGTCTTTTGTAAATTGCATTTATTAAACAATATAATCAAAATTCCTAAAATCTCGCTAGTTTCCGTATATACAAGATACACAGCTGTTAGTGTATACACATGTGTACAGTCTCGCTAACTATCAGTTTATACAAGATCCACAACTGTTAGTTTATACACATGTGTACAGTCTCGCTAACTATCAGGTTATATAAGATACACAACTGTTAGTTTATACACATGTGTACAGTCTTTAATACATCTGTGTATTATATTCAAAAATGGTTACATATGTGTATATTAAAAACATATAGTATATTATGCATGCGCACGAGTAGATTCATATAAAAACTATGAAATTAATGAAAACGAAACATATCACATGTATGCAAAAATAAATAACTTCATCACATATTCAAAAAAAGAGTTAATGCCCAAAAATAATTACAATTTCAATCTCAGATAAAATTTTCAATATTTATTGAAAATTATAAAAAGTTAAAAACAATATATTATCATATCTATATAGGGGAAGATTCATTTGAGAAGAAAAATTAATTAAGAAGAAAAAGAACAAAGGGTAATTTTGTAAAACATTAAATAGTTTTTCCACTTATCTCATTTATTATCATCTTTGACTAATTAATTAGTCATAAATTCTATTATCCTCCACATTAACTTTTTTTGCCTATACACATCAAAAGTTATCCTACATATTTCGAAATTCATCTTACACGTTGAAATTTATCCTACATAACTCGTAATTTATCCTACATTTAGATTATTTTATTTTATTTTTTTGAAAAAATATATATTTTGAAGATAAGTTACAAATTATTTAATGTAGTTAGCTATTAAAGAGGAAGACTACAATTTAATGACTTATGTAGATTTACCAATGTACCCTTATAGTAACATTAAATACTTATATTAAATGAAGTAAAATAAAGCATTCTTATTGGTTGAAATTTCTTCTTTTTTCTTCTTACAAAAAATTTCTTCTCATTTGAACTCTCATATATATATATATATAGGGCAAGGCTAGGTAGAAAACCCTATCTATATGAAAAACCTTAGAAAACCCAACCTCCCGACATTTTTTTTTTTGAAAAAATTAACACATGTAATATACATGTTTTTAAGAGTTTTGGGCCAAAAAAATCAAAAAAGCGCCGAAGGGATCTTTTTAAAAAAAAAAAAATTCAGCAATTTCTGTCATTTTTGGCTAACACATGTTAGGCGACCGGACATGGCTGAAATTTGTTTATTTTTTTTTTAAAAATCCCTTCGGCGCTTTTTTTGTTTTTTTTGGCCCAAGACACTCTAAAACATGTATATTACATGTGTTATTTTTTTTCAAAAAAAAAATGTCGGGAGGTGGGGTAAAAAGGCCGGGAGATTTGGGTTTCCAGAGTTTTCTACCTAAATGTGGGTTTTCTGTCTAGCATTATCCTATATATATATATATATATATATATATATATATATAGGGAGCCGCTAGAATGAGAACCACCACGAGTTATGAGAACCACGAGAACCGCGCCCCGCGGGTGGCCGTCGGCGACGAAATTTTTTTTACACCTAGATCCGTATATTTTAGCGGGGGGTTTAAATTTTCGGTTCAAACGGCGCGCCCGAGGGGGTAGTTTTTTACGCCCAAAGTTTGGTAAAAAAAAAAAAAGAAAAATTAAAAAAACCCAAACTTTGGGCGTAAAAAACTACCCCCTCGGGCGCGCCGTTTGAACCGAAAATTTAAACCCCCCGCTAAAATATACGGATCTAGGTGTAAAAAAAATTTCGTCGCCGACGGCCACCCGCGGGGCGCGGTTCTCGTCGTTCTCATAACTCGTGCTGGTTCTCATTCTAGCGATCCCCTATATATATATATATATATATATATATATATATAGGAACGGGATCAGGAAAAAACGCCTCAAAGTGTGAGAACGGTGAGAACGATTCTCAGCCACAAGATCTTAGTGGTTTGTGGCTGAGATTGATACAATGGCATTTTTGTAAATAATAGGGGTCTTGAAACTACCAGGAAGGGTAAAATAGGAAGATCCAATCAAAGGTGCACATGCTAATCACATGCCATTTTCCCCCATCATATTTAAACGACAATAACTTTTTTATATGTGATTATTTTTCGAAAAAAATTACACCATAAAACTCAGCGTTTTTTTATCTTTCCAATGAGTATACTATTGATATGCTTTTCGAAAAAAATTTACTGGGTTTTATGGGGTTTTTCTAAACTGTGTGTTTTATGTCGTTTTAGACTAGGTATCTTCATGGCGTTTTCTGAACTAGGTGTTTTTATGGCGTTTTAACTAGGTATTTTCATCGCGTTTTTTCTGAACTGAGTGTTTTATGACGTTTTCAACTGAGTTTTTCATGGCGTTTTTCTAAACTGCGTGTTTTACGGTGTTTTTACAGTACAAATTATGATTTTTCTGAGCTAAAAAATTATTAATTTAGGCGGATCAAAAAATGGGTTTTTTGTTATGGCGTTTTAATTAAATACTAATTAAATACTTGTGTTCACACTTATTCACATTATAATTTACACTTTGGACCCTGAAAATATAGTTTTTTTTGTTATGGCGTTTTAACTAGTATGAATTCTTTTATTTCCAATAAAAGCTAAACTAATTAAATAGTTGTGTTCACACTATAAGTTATACTTTGGACCCTGAAAATATAGTTTTTTTGTTATGACGTTTTAACTAGGAGCTGGCTCAAAAAAATGGTTTTTTTTGAGCTGTTGTAAATTATCTATACTATATTTTAATGCATGAGGGAAGGATTCCCAAAAGTTAAGAACTTCTTCCCCTATTATTTATAAATAAACCCCTAGAATGAGGGTAAAGTGGTCTTTTAAACCATAATTATTTTTTAGTCCCTCAATCTATTACATAATTATGGGTAATTAGTTACATCCCCCCTCTTTAATTCTTTAATGTATTCCTGCGATATCTTACAACCCGTAATGTTTTAAAAAAATCCGAAGGTACCATGACAATCGGCACATTTTTTTAAACGTTTCGATAGTTGTCTTTTTTAGTTTCGCCGTGCATTCATAAAGTACAAATAGCCGATGCGTAAATGTACAATTGATTAAAGCCAACATTTGTTTTTTACCCAAGCCAGCTTTGACCATTACCTAGCTACCGTGCATTAACATTTGTTTTTTACCCAAGTTTTTTGTTTTGAACGGCATTAATAAACTAAAATATTCCCTAATTTTACTTGTACAGAGTCAGTTTGTTGTGGCATGTTTAATATAGTATAGATAAAACTTACAACAAACTTCTTATTAAACATGCCATAACAAACTAAACAGGATATGTGCATCTTATTTTAAAAACTTAAAACTCACAACAAACTTCCTAAATAAATGGATGACCAATCTAAAACTAAACCCTAATGGACTACTATAAATACATAGCAAACACTCACAATTCTACATTTCTATTGCTAAACAAATTTAAAATATGGAGCCAGTTCTGAATTCACTTGATTTGAAAAAACAAGCATGCGATATTGAAAAATCTAAGGTCGGTTCTATGATAAGTTTTGTTATATCGCAATAATGAATAATTGTTTTCTTTTATTTACTTTTATGTGAATACTAACTTATTTGATTTTTCAGATTCAACACACCAATTTAAACACCCCAGTTGTCGAACAAGCTTTTGTTAGTTTTTAAGTAATATTTTCGCTTATAATCTTTCATATTAACAAGTTCGTTATGTTATTATTTGGTGGTTTATTGTAAGATGATGGTGATAATAGTGTTGAAATTATTTCTTATGGTGCAATGTTCAGTCCATACAAATCTAATCTTCAACGTCAATTTAGTAAAGAGGTAATTTTAAAATTTATTTAATCTTTTTTTAAATTTTTTTATTCAATATTTGTTTTTTTTATAAAATTTATTTAATCATTTTTTAACTTTTTTATTAATTTTTTGTTTTTTAAGGATCGGAAGCATGAGAATCAAAAGAAAAGATCTAAGAGACTCTCTGAATGGAAATGGGTCGAGATTATAAATTTAGATGATTCTGAGGACGATGAGAAAGAAGATGAATTAGATGATACTGCTGATTCAAGCACAAACAAGAAAAACGGATCAAAAAAGAAGAGAAATTAGATTAAATATATCAAGTGTTTTTATGTTTTTTTCATTTTTAGTTGTTTTTGTTTGATCTAGACTATCCCATGAATAATAAAGTTTATTTTATATTTGAAGTTTATGTTTTGTGTTATTTTATTGCACTTATAATTTACATCTCGATTGAACTAATATACTTTTGTCATTTGTTTAGTATTTTTTATTAACAAACGAATCTTTACATGATTAAAACAGTTTTTCTATACTTTATTTATTATTAATTTTTATAACAAAACAAAACTTTGATATTTAGTAGATAGAAGATAAACTATGTTCCAAATTTTTTGGAATTATTTAATACTAATTTACGATATTAGTAGATAGATAGTAAACTATATCCCAAAATTTTAGGAATTATTTAATACTAATTTACGATATTTATTTAATACTAATTTACGATATTAGTAGATAGATAGTAAACTATATCCCAAAATTTTAGGAATTATTTAATACTAATTTACCATATTTAGTAGATAAATAGTAAACTATGTCCCAAAATTTTAGGAATTATAAGTCAACTAATTAGGTCCTCCAAGCTAATTATATGGGATGAGGCATCGATGGTGAAACGTCAGGCGATAGAGGCAGTTGATCGAACATTGCAAGACATTATAGGTGTTAGGCTCCCATGTGTAACACTTATAACATATATCCACCACAATAATGTTATCATATACAAATAAGAAAACTACCAGCAACGAGTGCCGCAATCCAAAGTGTCGCCCCCGCCGCATCGCGCGGGCACCCTACTAGTAACTCAAAAATAGCTTTTGAGTATTTTATGGCGTTCAAAAAATAGTTTTTTTGAGATGTTAATTATAGCTTAAAAAATAGCTTTTGAGTGTCTGGCGTTTTTCTAAATTGGGTGTTTTTATCGCGTTTTATTTTGAACACCCAGTTCATGTGAGTGGATTTTTTTTGACAATATTACCCCTTAGTGTAATTTAACATCAAGGCCACATATCACCACCAAAATCGTTCTCACCGTTCTCACACTTTTCACCGTTCTATCTAAATCCTGACCATATATATATATAGATAAATGAAAAACAATATTAAAGCTAAAATTAAAACAAAATTTATGGATAAAGAAATGATAGAGAAATAATTAGAAATGAGAGATAGAGAGATATAGAGTTACGAGAAGAGAAAATTAAGAGATTTTAATTAAACATACGTGGTTAATATCAATCTTACCCTTTTAATCTAAAAAATGATCAAGGGTCAAGATTAGTTCACATAGTTCAGTCTCAAGAAATTGTTCACTCTTGAACCTAATCATATATATATATATATATATATATATAGGGGGCCGCTAGAATGAGAACCACTACGAGTTATGAGAACCACGAGAACCAAGTGCCACGGAGGGGCGTTGACCACGAAATTTTTTTTACACCTAGATCCGTATTTTTAAGACCGGGTGTAAAAAAATTTTCAAACGGCGCGCCCGATGGGGTAGTTTTTTACACCCAAAGTTTGGTGTTTTTAATTTTTTTTCTTTTTTCTTTTTTTTTTTACAAACTTTGGGTGTAAAAAACTACCCCCTCGGGCGCGCCGTTTGAAAATTTTTTTTTACACCCGATCTTAAAATATACGGATCTAGGTGTAAAAAAAATTTCGTGGTCAACGCCCCTCCGTGGCACTTGGTTCTCGTGGTTCTCATTCTAGCGGCTCCCTATATATATATATATATATATATATATATATATATATATATCGTGTGAGGTTCATTGGGGAACACTAAAAAATTGGGGAACAGTGGGGAACCGACTCAAACGAACTCCGATTGGACTCATTCAAGCGGCGTAGGAACCGGCTCGTCGAACACTAACTTGGATCTTTTAACCCTAAACCCTAAATCATAACCCCTAAACCCTAAATATATTAGGGTTTGGCTTTTATAGTTTAGCTTTAGGGTTTAGGGTTTAGCTTTAGGGTTTAGGGTTTAGCTTTGGGGTTTAGATTTAGGTTTAGCCTTTAGGGTTTAGCTTTTAGGGTTTATAGTTTAGATTTTACGGTTTAGCTTAAGTTTTAGCCTTATTTTTTTCTTAGTTAAGGTTAGACGAGCCGGTTCCAACGCCGCTGGAATGAGTTCAATCGGAGTTCGTTTGAGTCGGTTCCCCACTGTTCCCCACTTTTTTAGTGTTCCCCAATGAACCTTCCCCACTGCAAATAATACTTGTTTAACAGTGCACTTCAAACAATAACATAGTATAATACACAAGTCTATAACATAGTATTATATATATATATTACACGTAGAGTCCGGTTTACAAACGAGTCAGGTTTTTCTATGATCTGTTTTTCGCGGATGTTACACGTGGCAGTGCTTTATTAAACTTTGACACCTACTTGTTTTATTATGCACTGCAAATAATACTTGTTTAACAGTGCACTTCAAACAATAACATAGTATAATACACAAGTCTATAACATAGTATAATACTATGTTATAGACTTGTGTATTATACTATGTTATTGTTTGAAGTGCACTGTTAAACAAGTATTATTTGCAGTGCATAATAAAACAAGTAGGTGTCAAAGTTTAATAAAGCACTGCCACGTGTAACATCCGCGAAAAACAGATCATAGAAAAACCTGACTCGTTTGTAAACCGGACTCTACGTGTAATAAATAAAAATGGATTTTTTATTATTGTTTTATTTTAATTAATTAACATAATTATTTAATGGATTTAAAATATTAAATACATAATAAAACTTAGTTTCGTTAGTGTTGTTAAACCTATATAAAAGAAACTCTTTAACTTAGTTGGTTATATCAAGTTAGTGTTGTTAAGAAAGTACAGGGACTAATCGTGTTAAGATGTGAAACTTATAATAAAGAAAGGAATAAAAATGAGGAAAACCGTGTCGGACAACACTCGAACACGGCCCACTCGGCTTAACAAGCAACGCTAGAACCGCTGATCTACACGCTCTTTGGATGATGTGCGTGAAGTGTGTTATGGTTTTAATGTTTATTTTAAGCCCTTTTACACTTTCTTTAGCCAAGTTTTAAATTTATAAAACACGATATTTATTAACACTAAACACACATATGGGCAAGTGCACCCATCGTGAGCGTAGTATAGTGTTGGTAAGATACCGAGGTCGTCCAAGGACACAAGAGCTTTTAGTACCGGTTTATCCTCAACGTCTAATCAAATCAAAAGTTTAGAAAAAGGTTTTTAAACTAAGAAAATAAAAACTAGAGTTAATTGCCAAAATCGTCCCTGAGGTTTGGGCACGTTTGCCATTTTCGTCCAAAATGACACTTTTGTACTAAATTGCCCCCAACGTTTGTAACTTTTTGCCATTTTCATCCAAACCACTAACTTAGTTTATTTTTTCTGTTAAGTTGAGGATATTTGGATGAAACTGGCAAATATAAAACCACAGGGATGATTTTTGCAATTTACTCAAACCCTTTTTAATTTAATTTATTTATTTTTTTTGTTACATATATAATAAAAAAGAATATATATGGAGTTTTTAGAAAAAAAAAATTAATAGTTTTGTTACATAATTTTTATAAATTTTCAACCAAATCACTAACTCAGTTTATTTTTTCTGTTAAGGTGAAAGATGTTTTAAATTTTATAAATTATGACAAAAATTAATTTACAGCTTCTTTATATAAATCAGTTTTATAAAGAGAAAACGTCATTGTTGTGCAACACATAACAATCAATTACAACTTTTAGTATTTATCAGTTGTAGAGACATAAAAAATTGTAAAACGTTACATATTTTTTAAATGTGTTGAGGACCTAGGAAATATCTTGGTAGAAATAAAATATTTATTTAATTAAGATTATGAGTGTAACTAACTAATATTTATTCTGAGTGTCTTGAGTAAAGAAACATTTGGTTCATAGCATTATAATTACAATTTGGTGAGTAATTTTAAGGTTTGGTAACGATACGTTGTTTGATAAAGGGGGGGGGGGGGGGACTGGCTTCTGTTTTTCCTTAGGAGTGAATTTAAAAGAGTAGAAAATAAATTACAAACTTGGTACATATGATAAGATTTTTTTATTTGACTTTTTTCAATAAGGTCACCAGCATTTTAGTTTTATAAAATTTAGAGGTTTAAGTAGATTTTATTTTTATAAAACTGATCTATATAAAAAATTAGAAATTAATTTTTGTCTTAGTTTATAAACATCCTTCGCCTTAATAGAAAAATTAACTTAGTTAGTGGTTGGATGAAAAATTATAAAAATTATGTGACAAAGCTATTATTTTTTTCATATAAAATTGCATGTATATTCTTTTTTATTATATATGTAACAAAATTAAGTAAATAAAAGAAATTTAAAAGAGTTTGAGTAAATTGCCAAAATCGTCCCGGTGGTTTTATATTTGCCAGTTACATCCGAATATCCTCAACTTAACAGAAAAAATAAACTAAGTTAGTAGTTTGGATGAAAATGGCAAAAAGTTCCAAACGTTGGGGGCAATATGGTACAAAAGTGTCATTTTGGACGAAAATGGCAAACCTGCCCAAACCTCAGGGACGATTTTGGCAATTAACTCTAAAAACTAACTAAAATGCTGAAAATTAAAATAAAAGTAAAAACAGATAGACAAGATGAATCACTTGGCTCCGACTCGTGTTTAGTGTAACCTTTGATTATTTCCGCACTTTTGTACTTTGTTAAGAGATTATCTTAGTTATTGTAGTAGGCCCCTCTTTTGGAGGTGACGTTACCCTCAACCCAGTAGTTTGAGTCAGCAAGGATACAAACCTAAAGGGTTGGATTATTGAAAGATAATTAATTAAGTTATTAATGCATAATGTGGTAGGCCCCTCTTTTGAAGGCGACGTTACCCTCGGCTAAGTAGTCTGAGTCAGCAGGGATACAGTCCTAAGTAGCCGGGTTAAAGTTTTTATAGTAGTTTAACTTATGAGGGGGTAAAAGAGTTTGGACCCCCGCCATCCAATACCGTTAAGTATTGAAGGAGGTCCTACTAAATTTGACCCAGGTCCTTTGCAGGATCTATACACTGAACAATGGCAAGACTCTTACCAAACTGTTCCCTTAACCCCCGACCAGGTAGCCAACATACCTCCATATAGACCGCGGAGATATGAATGGTGAAAATCTTTTATTTTATATATACAGTAAAATAATGCCAAGACACCACGGACAAACTATAAGGAAGAATCACATTCAACATAAGAAACTAGTTATTAAAGTCATTAATACATAACCAATTAAAAAGTGCGAAAAGATTAAAAATAAAAAGTATTACACTAGACACTTTGTCTTCACCAAGTGATGTAAGAGACTTAGGCAAACATGGCCTTGATTGTCAAGAACTCTTACGATCAATCTTGGATCCCGAGACGACTCACACACTCTATGATGGACAATGGATGATGGTGGTGGATGATGGTGTTATGGTGGTGGTGGGTGGTGGGTGAAGTGTGAGAGAGGTGGTGTGCCAAGGGATGGTTTGAGCTTGAGCCAAGCACTCCTATTTATAGGCTGAACAGAAGCTCGGGCACGGCCCCGTGTCCATGTGACAACTCGTATTTTCGAACTTATCTACGTACTTGCTGTAACGTATTTGAACTCGGTGTAATTACTTGATACGTTGAATTAATGAGATGATATGTGACTTTGTGTAATATGTTATGTGTTGTGTAGTATGTATGTATGTATAGGAATGGCCCGAACGCACAACACCACTCGGTCGCACAAGCCCATTTGGGCTACATCTTGTATTCGGATCACTTGGGCAACCCAAGGTGGGGTTCGGCCCACTCCCCTTATTCGCTCACACACTCCATTAGGGAGTTGTTTTTCTCATTTGTTGTTAATCACACAATATCACACCAAACCCTAGTGCTCTCTTTCTCTCCTCTTGAACTCGACGGCAACAAGGAGCCTCTCACTCGAAGTCTATCATTCGGATTAACCCTCACTCATCTCAATCGGTTAGTATTCTATGATGAATGATAATATTCTTGTTAATCGGATAAGTATGATAAATCAGATATCATGTATTGTTTTATGATTGTATGATGTGTGTTATATGATTGATGATTAAGCATGAATGTAATCGGCTTTACACATGTTAGATCCGAAAGGTTGGACATTGGTGTTAGGATGATTGGATTTGATGATTATGAACTGGAATCGAATGCTTGTTAGATTGACTGTTATGTGGTATGTTTCGGATTTATTAATCACATGATGATGTTCATGAAATCGGCACATGTATGGTATCTTAGATTTATATAGGATTGTTAATCATATGATGTTGTTATGATTTAGATAGAATGGTTGTAGTAATCGAGATGGTTGAAGCATTGTTGGAATGATGATTATTGTTCATTTAGTGATCATATTATTCATTAGGGTTCATACGAATTATATGTTAAAAGCCTTAGTTGATCGATTATTGTTGGAATTAAAACTGTTAGAATTGTTGATTGATATTTCATAAAATGGAAACTTTGTAAATTGATTTGCAAGATAAGTGTTATGTAACTGATTTCCATATTATTCGAACCACTAAAGCTGGTCGCACAACACTCCTGGTCGCACAAGGAGCCCTTCGCACAAGCTGATCAGGCCGCACAAGAGGACCTGATCGTACAAGCAGTCCCCAGTCGCACAAGATAGTTTGTTTAGTTGTTAAGCTGTTGGGCTGGGTAAGTGGTTGTGCCGGGTGAGCCCAATCGCACAAGGGGGCAATGGATCGCACAAATGGTTTAAGTAGTTAATTGTTGGGCCGATTACTTGTTGGACTGTTTTGTTAATTTGGGCCGTAGGTTATATATGTTGGGTTGGGAAACAAGACTGATCGCACAAAGTGGATTATTTGGCTATAGGTTGGGCCGTGTGTTGTACATCAATGTTATTGGGCTTTCTGATTTTGGGCCGGGTGCTGTTGGGTTTCAACGAGAGGATCGCACAAGTTGTTAGACTTGTGCGAGCCCAATATTTAATATAATGAATGTAATATTATGTGTTGCCATGATTCGTATGTGTTTCTTACATGCTATCTTACGTGATACTCATGTGCACTCTGTGAAACCGAAACCTAACTTATATGATAACCATGTTAGGACGTGGTTGACCCCTAGCTGCTAGACTTGACCTTTCTGTGTAATCTGCCGAGCAAACCAAGGTGAGTTCACACTCCGTTACAAAGCATGGGGTTCCCAGGGGTTGGGAATGGGTTAAGGAATATAGATTCCTCGTCCTGTTGAGACGTAATCAGGAACATAGATTCCTCGTCCAGTATGAGACGGATTTAACTATACTAGACTAGAACTCTATCAACGAAGTCCCTCCTTTTATATCGACTTAATCGCCGAGGCCAATGGCGAACGGGTCATTAGTTAAATAGCGCTATTAGGTTTAACAAACCTCACACCGTGCCGCAGAGGACGGGCGTGGACTAATGGACTATGGCACGTCAGTGATGATAGACACAGACGTTAGGGCACTTAAACATGACGAACGTTAGTAGTCGATATGGTAACGAGTCTGGTGAATTAAACATGGGGTAGCCCCCACGGCCACAGAGCCGGGTTGGAATAGCCAACGTAAGAACGTGTAACTAATAAACGTTTTTCGAACTATGGGGTAACCCCCACGGCTGGATAGCTGGTAAAGAACAACTGTGTTTTCGGAATAACTATAAACTGGACAACCAAACGTGAACTCACTCAACTAGTTGTTGACTCGTTACTACATGCTTTGCAGGTCTATAGGTACTTAGCTGGAGCTTGCACAAGGAAGAGTCGTTGTGGGACATGGACAGCTGTGTGCCATGTTAAACATTTGGATATTTGAACTCTTGCTTTGGTTTTAAACATTTTGCTTCCGCTCATAACTTAACTATGTTTGTTTTGGATATTAATCGTGTTGGTTGGACTTTTACATTAAATATTTACTTGTTCAATATGATTAGTGGTTTGATCCTGGTCAGTCACGCCTCCAAGCGGGGATACTCCGCAGGTGGATTTTGGGGGTGTGACAGATTGGTATCAGAGCCATTGGTTATAGAGAACTTGGTTTTAATAAAGGAAAACGTTTTTGTTAAAACCAGACTATAACCTGTACAGTGCTCTACGATCCACAACGACGCTTCACTCCACGTGCAAGACTCGACATTCTAGGTGATGTGGTTTATGTTATATTACCTACATGCTAGATTACGTAGAACTTTGCTCATGATATGCTTAGCTAGTATAGCTACTCTTGCCTGAACACGTGTGTGCTTACTCTCTTCTGTCATCGCACTTTCGCGAACCCTTCTCACACATGTTTCCTTTGATATGAAGATCGTGTCTGGACGCATTAACATGACCCAAGCCCAGTTGACGGCTCTGATCAACGAACAGGTTGCTGCGGCACTTGCAGCAGCACAGGCAGGAGGTATACCCTGCAGTTTATAACTCATTCTAGGATCTTTAGATCCTACTCTCGTGAATCTATCCTTGTGTTAAACCTTGTCCTTTCTTATACCCACAACAGGTCAACATGCTCAGCCACCTGTTTGCACCTTCAAAACTTTTATAGACTGCCGACCCACTACTTTTAGTGGCACTGAAGGAACAGTAGGCCTCCTCCACTGGTTTGAGAAACTAGAGTCAGTATTCGAAATGTGTGAATGCCCTGAGGCACGCAGGGTGAAATATGCTACCGGCACTCTCGAGGGTTTAGCCCTCACATGGTGGAACGCTCAGGTCCAAATGCTGGGGTTGGTTGCTGCTAACGCCACCCCATGGAACAATTTTAAGGAGATGATCAGGGAGGAATACTGCACTCGTGACGACATTCATAAGCTGGAAGTCGAGTTCTTCAACCTCAAGATGACGGGGTCAGAAATTGAGGCATTTACTAAGAGATCGAATGAGCTTGCACTACTGTGTCCCACTATGGTGGACCCTCCAATTAAGCGTATCGAACTATATCTTAAGGGCCTAAAGCCGGAGATCCAAAGTCATGTGACTTCAGCAAATCTCGCTACCTATCAGCAGGTCGTTCAGTTGGCTCACCGTCTCACTGATCAGGCGGTGGAGCAAAACAGGTTACCAAAACGCATTAGTGCTACAGCTACCTCTGAACCTCCCAGTGATAACAAACGTAAATGGGATGGAGCTTCAAGCAGAGGTTCGACTTCTGTTCAATCCCAGTCGCAGCAGAGAAGAACTGAAGAATATAAGAGTCCTAGTCAGCAATCGTCAGGAAGCCAAAGTCAGGGTGGATACAAAGGGAATCACCCCAAATGCAATCGTTGTAACTTACATCACAGTGGGCCATGCACCAGAAGTAACTGTCATCGGTGCAACAAGCCTGGTCATATTGCAAGAGAATGTAGGAGTCAGTTTCCCGCGAACCAAAATCGGCAACAACAGCGAGCCCCACAAAATCAACGTCAGCAGCAGCAACAACAGGGTAACAACAGAGGGTGCTTTCAGTGTGGAGCTGAAGGCCACTTCAAGAAAGACTGTCCCCAGCTGAACCCGAACAACAACAATAACAACAATCAGGGGAATGGAAACAATGGGGGTAACAATGGCAATGGTGCAAGGGGTCGTGCGTTCGTTATTGGCAATGGAGAAGCAAGGAATGACCCCAATGTTGTGACGGGTAAGTTCCTTCTCGATGACTTTTACGTTACTGTCTTATTTGATTCGGGTGCTGATACTAGTTATGTGTCCCAAAAAGTTAGTCAACTGCTTAAGCGTACCCCAACACCTTTGAATCCCAAACACGCAGTAGAGTTAGCTAATGGTAAAAGTATAGAGGTCACACATGTAGTTAAAGGTTGTAACCTAGTACTTGCTGATCACACTTTCTCAATCGACCTTCTTCCTATCACTCTGGGTAGTTTCGATGTTGTCATTGGGATGGACTGGTTATCCCAACATCAAGCTGAGATCCTTTGCAACGAAAAGATTGTCCGTATTCCGTGCCCAGGTGAGGAACCTCTTATGATTCGTGGCGACAAGAGTGGTGCTGTTACGAGCATCATTTCTTCCCTTAAGGCTCAAAAGTGTTTGCGTAAGGGCCACACTGCCTTTCTGGCTCTCGTTACCGACACCTCGAAGAAAGAAAGGAAGATAGAATATTTTCCGATTGTACGCGACTATCCTGAGGTATTTCCTGAGGAACTACCTGGTCTCCCGCCTCATCGTCAGGTCGAGTTTCAAATCGAGCTAGCTCCTGGAGCAGCGCCTATAGCTCGTGCACCGTATCGTTTAGCTCCATCAGAGTTGAAAGAGCTATCTACGCAATTACAAGAACTCTTAGATAAGGGTTTTATTCGTCCTAGTTCTTCGCCCTGGGGAGCTCCAGTGCTATTTGTGAAGAAGAAAGACGGTACGTTCAGAATGTGTATTGACTACCGCGAACTGAACAAGGTGACTGTGAAGAACCGCTACCCTCTTCCACGCATTGACGACCTGTTCGACCAGCTGCAAGGGTTGAGCTACTACTCAATGATCGATTTGAGATCGGGGTATCACCAGCTGAGAGTCCGAGAAGAGGACGTCTCCAAAACAGCCTTCAGAACTCGTTATGGCCACTATGAGTTTTTAGTCATGCCTTTTGGGATGACAAACGCACCGGCGGTCTTCATGGACTTGATGAATCGAGTGTGCAAGCCCTACCTAGACAAATTCGTTATTGTCTTCATTGATGACATCCTGATCTATTCGAGGAGTCAGGAGGAACATGAGCAACACTTACGACTTATTTTGGAACTCCTTCGAAAGGAACAGCTGTACGCCAAGTTTTCAAAATGTGACTTCTGGCTTCGTGAAGTCCATTTCTTAGGCCATGTAGTGAACAAGGATGGAATTCACGTTGATCCATCCAAGGTAGAGTCAATCAAGAGCTGGCCTGCACCTCGTACGCCAACGGAAATTCGCCAATTCTTGGGATTGGCAGGTTACTATAGGAGATTTATCAGGGATTTTTCCAAGATTGCTCAGCCTCTTACTTCACTAACGCAGAAGGGCGTGGTTTATCGTTGGGGAAACGCACAGGAATTAGCGTTTCAGCACTTAAAGGATAGACTTTGCAGTGCACCTATCCTTTCATTGCCAGAGGGCACGGACGACTTCGTGGTCTACTGCGACGCATCTATTCAGGGTCTTGGTTGTGTTTTGATGCAGCGGGATAAAGTTATAGCATACGCTTCACGCCAACTCAAGGTTCATGAAAAGAACTACACTACACACGATCTAGAGCTGGGAGCGGTTGTTTTTGCACTTAAGATATGGCGACACTACTTGTATGGCACCAAGTGTGCTATCTACACTGATCATAGAAGTCTCGAGCACATCTTTAAACAGAAGGAACTCAATATGAGACAACGACGATGGGTCGAACTGCTGAACGACTACGAATGCTCGATCAGGTACCACCCGGGCAAGGCCAATGTTGTGGCCGACGCCCTCAGTCGAAAGGACACTGCGCCCAAGCGTGTACGAGCTTTACAACTTACTATACAGTCTAATCTTCCTTCGCAAATACGAAATGCTCAGGTAGAAGCATTGAAACCAGAGAATGTCAGGGCTGAAGCCCTACGCGGCTCGAGGCAACGCTTAGAACAAAAGGAAGACAGTGCTTACTATGTAACAGGACGTATTTGGGTCCCACTTTATGGCAACCTACGAGAGCTTGTGATGTATGTATGTATGTATAGGAACGACCCGAACGCACAACACCACTCGGTCGCACAAGCCCATTTGGGCTACATCTTGTATTCGGATCACTTGGGCAGCCCAAGGTGGGGTTCGGCCGACTCCCCTTATTCGCTCACACACTCCATTAGGGAGTTGTTTTTCTCATTTGTTGTTAATCACACAATATCACACCAAACCCTAGTGCTCTCTTTCTCTCCTCTTGAACTCGACGGCAACAAGGAGCCTCTCACTCGAAGTCTATCATTCGGATTAACCCTCACTCATCTCAATCGGTTAGTATTCTATGATGAATGATAATATTCTTGTTAATCGGATAAGTATGATAAATCAGATATCATGTATTGTTTTATGATTGTATGATGTGTGTTATATGATTGATGATTAAGCATGAATGTAATCGGCTTTACACATGTTAGATCCGAAAGGTTGGACATTGGTGTTAGGATGATTGGATTTGATGATTATGAACTGGAATCGAATGCTTGTTAGATTGACTGTTATGTGGTATGTTTCGGATTTATTAATCACATGATGATGTTCATGAAATCGGCACATGTATGGTATCTTAGATTTATATAGGATTGTTAATCATATGATGTTGTTATGATTTAGATAGAATGGTTGTAGTAATCGAGATGGTTGAAGCATTGTTGGAATGATGATTATTGTTCATTTAGTGATCATATTATTCATTAGGGTTCATACGAATTATATGTTAAAAGCCTTAGTTGATCGATTATTGTTGGAATTAAAACTGTTAGAATTGTTGATTGATATTTCATAAAATGGAAACTTTGTAAATTGATTTGCAAGATAAGTGTTATGTAACTGATTTCCATATTATTCGAACCACTAAAGCTGGTCGCACAACACTCCTGGTCGCACAAGGAGCCCTTCGCACAAGCTGATCAGGCCGCACAAGAGGACCTGATCGTACAAGCAGTCCCCAGTCGCACAAGATAGTTTGTTTAATTGTTAAACTGTTGGGCTGGGTAAGTGGTTGGGCCGGGTGAGCCCAATCGCACAAGGGGGCAATGGATCGCACAAATGGTTTAAGTAGTTAATTGTTGGGCCGATTACTTGTTGGACTGTTTTGTTAATTTGGGCCGTAGGTTATAAATGTTGGGTTGGGAAACAAGACTGATCGCACAAAGTGGATTATTTGGCTATAGGTTGGGCCGTGTGTTGTACATCAATGTTATTGGGCTTTCTGATTTTGGGCCGGGTGCTGTTGGGTTTCAACGAGAGGATCGCACAAGTTGTTAGACTTGTGCGAGCCCAATATTTAATATAATGAATGTAATATTATGTGTTGCCATGATTCGTATGTGTTTCTTACATGCTATCTTACGTGATACTCATGTGCACTCTGTGAAACCGAAACCTAACTTATATGATAACCATGTTAGGACGTGGTTGACCCCTAGCTGCTAGACTTGACCTTTCTGTGTAATCTGCCGAGCAAACCAAGGTGAGTTCACACTCCGTTACAAAGCATGGGGTTCCCAGGGGTTGGGAATGGGTTAAGGAATATAGATTCCTCGTCCTGTTGAGACGTAATCAGGAACATAGATTCCTCGTCCAGTATGAGACGGATTTAGCTATACTAGACTAGAACTCTATCAACGAAGTCCCTCCTTTTATATCGACTTAATCGCCGAGGCCAATGGCGAACGGGTCATTAGTTAAATAGCGCTATTAGGTTTAACAAACCTCACACCGTGCCGCAGAGGACGGGCGTGGACTAATGGACTATGGCACGTCAGTGATGATAGACACAGACGTTGGGGCACTTAAACATGACGAACGTTAGTAGTCGATATGGTAACGAGTCTGGTGAATTAAACATGGGGTAGCCCCCACGGCCACAGAGCCGGGCTGGAATAGCCAACGTAAGAACGGGTAACTAATAAACGTTTTTCGAACTATGGGGTAACCCCCACGGCTGGATAGCTGGTAAAGAACAACTGTGTTTTCGGAATAACTATAAACTGGACAACCAAACGTGAACTCACTCAACTAGTTGTTGACTCGTTACTACATGCTTTGCAGGTCTATAGGTACTTAGCTGGAGCTTGCACAAGGAAGAGTCGTTGTGGGACATGGACAGCTGTGTGCCATGTTAAACATTTAGATATTTGAACTCTTGCTTTGGTTTTAAACATTTTGCTTCCGCTCATAACTTAACTATGTTTGTTTTGGATATTAATCGTGTTGGTTGGACTTTTACATTAAATATTTACTTGTTCAATATGATTAGTGGTTTGATCCTGGTCAGTCACGCCTCCAAGCGGGGATACTCCGCAGGTGGATTTTGGGGGTGTGACAGTCCACATCCTTCTCTTTCTTCATTAATTGCTCTTGTCTTTATTAGTTGACCATGGCCCCGTGTCCGCTGGGCACGACCCCGTGTGCAGAAGCATATCTGTACTATCAAGATTTGCCTGGATTCTGCGAATCTTATAGTTGACCACGACCCCGTGTCCGCTGAGCACGGCCCCGTGGTGGGCGATGGAAGCTTCTACAACTTTGTCTTTTATGCTGACACTTGGGCACGCCCCCGTGCTCACTGAGCACGGGGCGTGTTCAGCCTTCTGTTTTCTTGTTTTGCTTGGGAAGATGCTGTCGTGGGGTCGGGCATGCCATGTTTGTTCCTTTTCTTGTATTTGTGTTAGATTTAGCTGCCTTTTTGCTTCTTTTGTTAATTTGAGCTCATTTAATCCTAAAAATACAAAAGGAAGACAAAAGCACACTTTTTCCAACATTTGTACTAAAAAATGGTTAGTTTTATGCCACAATTGATGTAATTTATATGTTGCATTTTGCACATATCATTGGACAATGTAACTCAAAGCGTATAATATAAAATCCAGAACTGAAAGTCTTCGTCCTTATCTTGCGACACGACCCGGACCACACCACAACCCAACCCGACCCGGCCTTCGACTCGGTTATGCGGGACGCTCAGGTTTCTTTTGGGTTCCATTCCATTCGA
The DNA here is from genome assembly GCA_030545235.1 of Helianthus tuberosus. Lineage (NCBI taxonomy): Eukaryota > Viridiplantae > Streptophyta > Magnoliopsida > Asterales > Asteraceae > Helianthus > Helianthus tuberosus. Next base: position 150,420,752 of record CM060414.1, on the reverse strand, counting down.
TTTTGAAGGAGAATAGACTTTACATCACTGAATCGTTCTTTAGTGCACCATAATTCATCTATTAAGTTCCAATCAAATAACCATAAAAGCACCTAAGAACTTGATCGGTCTCTTATAAAATTCGTCCACCCTAAGTCTTATAATCGGTTCCCTTTTATCCTAAACACTGTTACACAACTATTCTAACTCACAAAACCTGCAAACAACACCCCACAATCGCGAATTAATTCGAGTATCGATATCTCCTTCACTACTTAACCAAATCAGGTAATTCCAAAGCCTAAACTAGTTAATTTTTTGTGTTCTACAAACCTCCATTATCCATTCTTATGATAGAGGGCTTTATGGATTCGAATTTAATTTTTGTTAAGGTTCTTTGTTCATAGAATTTGGGGCTTTTGATTCTAGGTTGTGTTTTGATGAAAATGAAAGTAGGGTATCGCTTATTACGGGTTAGGTTAACGTACAATGGCTCTTATCGTACAATATGTACGTGATCATCTCAGCCGTACGATCTGGTGCGAATTCACACTTGAACATGCGATTTGTGCTGAAAAACCAACATGCGATATTGTTTTATATACCAACATGAGATTTCATCATATTTACCAACATGCGAAATTGCTAAAAAAACCAACATGCGATTTCATCAAAAATACCAACATGCGATTTCCAACATGTTTTTTTATAACATGCGATTTCACAACACCGTACGAGCGTACGATAAGCCCTAATTGTACGTTACACTTTTTCTGCTTATTACTATGTTAAATTAGTTTGTATAATTTTTGAGAAGTTTCGGACACCAATTGGATTTACTGTGAATTTTAAACAAGATATAATATATGGAAAATTATATAAAATATGAAAACTATCAATGTAAAATATCAAGAATATTATTCTCTAATTTCCCACTAAAAACACAAGACTTGGATTTTTTTTATAAATTCATGACCCATGATAGATTATTGGTAACAAAATGACTAATTAAATTATAAATATAAATTTAACCTTTTAAATAAATTTAATGATTTTGGATAAAATGTAGGACATGTGTAACGCCCCAAAACTAAAATTCTAAATTCATTTGTACGTTTCCATATGTTATAGCATGAAGTAAAATAACTAGGCTAACTAACCTAGTTAAACACTTAGTTAAATAAGTACAAATGAAAGTCGTGACATTTATGACCAAGTAGCAACCAAGAGGGACTAAAGGTGGAGAATTGGGTTGAAGTTTGACTAAATAGAAAGTACAGGAGACCATTGTAAACTGACGTATTTTCTAAAGACTGATTGACAGGTACTTCTCTTAAATAGGCTTGAGCTACTAGGCGTCATATAAGAGGATCTTGCAAATCCCTAGATACCTGAAGTCTGTTATTTTCCGTTTCTTGTATTTTATTTATGATCCGCCTGTGGATCTTATTACAACCTAGTCTGTATATTCTTTCATTTCGACACTCAGACATTATGGTTTGTAATAGTTTATTCACCAAGCCTTCCGCTGTGCTATTATATTGTGTGTATTGACTATGATGATATCAACTACGTCGCGATACTCCCCGCCGAGCCCACCGGTAATATGTGGAAGTATCGGGGTGTGACAAGTTGGTATCAGAGCCAACATTGAGTGAATTAAACACTAACCTTTTGTGTTTAATCTCAATGACACAATAAGCACATTCCTTAGACTTCCGAGTCTAGGCTAATAACCTAGGATTTATTCTTAACTTTCCTTTTATTGTTTATGTTATATTTACTTGTTTTGACAGGTTTTACCAATAATGCCGCCACGTGTACGAGGCAAAGGAAAGGAACCAATGAGAGGAGGGCCATCAGGCCACGCGGGACCCTCCCATAGGCGTACTCCGTCAGCGAGCTTCTCTCGTTCCGACTCTAGGGATCATTGGAGTCATAACTTTGAGCCGGCAAGGCATTCTGTTTCATTAGGCTCCTCACCTTCGGATCCTCCATACTTTGGGCTACCCATTCCTGACAAGCCCCAGCATTCCGATCACTCTCAAGAATCACACCATTCGAACCAATCTCACCGCTCTTTACACTCCCATTCTTTCCATCACTCCGATTCCATTTATTCCCCAGCTCAGTTCAACCCCAATGACTATGTCAACAATTTTTTTGGTTTCAATACCTTAGGACCCGAATATCACTTCTCCCAGGAGATGGAAATGGATGACGACCCCGATCCAGAGCTGCAAACCGGAACATCAGGTCACCCAATCAGCATCTCTAGCGGTTCTCCGTACCAAGGATCGCCGTACCAAGGGCCCGATTCATTTTCCGAAAGGTGGGCCAAGTATGAATGGGAATTCACTCCTTCATATCATAACTCTCCTACTCAACCTCCTTTGAATGAACCGTATCTTCAAGCGGTTACCCCACCACCTCTACCAGTTGAGGAACCACCTCAACCACCTCCCGAGCCGCCTAGGCGAAGGAGGAATGCTCCAATGTCTGTGCGTGGGTGACCACGGTTTAGTTCCCCTCAAGGTTCTAGCTCATACCCTCCTATTCCCGAGGACCCCCAAATGGGTGGACCCTCGCATGCGGTGCTGGAAGTCAATTCCCCACTAGTTTTTATGCACCCACCACCAGTGGGTTTTGACAACCCGATACCAACATACCCAGGTTTGTCTGGGTATAACCCATCTGGATATCCAACCACTGCGGAATATGGAACCCATGATCCATATCTTACTGTGGCACAGTATAATGCGCTTTATCCTTCTTCTTACCCACCAGTTTACCCAACTGGATATCCGGTGCAGGGGTATCAATACCCACCATATCAACAACCTCCTCCTCCTCAATAGGAGCAAACCCAAGAAATACTACAGAGGTTAGACAGGGTTGAGCGTGAAGCAGATGAAACCAAAAAGAAGCATAACAACTTTCTCAAAGGCCTTGCGAATCTCATCAAAGGCAAAAAGAAGTAGGAAGTTGTTTATTTTATCTTGTATTGTCTTTTAATCAAGTCCCTGTGAGGATATTTTTATTTTCAGTACCGAGTCCCTGCGTGGACTTATTTCTATTTTCTGTAAGCCCCTGCGTGGGCAGTGTATTATTTCAAGTCCCGTTTAGGGCATCTTTGTACTAGTTTTATGCTTTAATGAAGTTTCTTTTTGGATTTTAAATATGTATTTTAAATATGTATTTTATTACATTATCATGTTATATCCTTTCAATTTTAAATTGATCTTCCAAAGAAATTCTTAAGGGTATAACCTAGCCAAAATATTAATAGCTATGATGGTACAACCTTTTTAAGAAAATAACTCCCTGTTAACATCTAAAAACATGTTAACATTCCTGATTGTGTGGTATGAGAAACCACCCAAACTTCCAAATGTACTTGGACTTTCCCAAGTCACCCCCATAGCCTATATGATCAATATGAATCATGGCTAATAAACATCAACATGATGTATACACTTAAAACATCCATTTGAGATGTATGCTTTTAAGCAAGGGTGTATAATGACAATGATGGTTTTGTTTTACAAACTTCTTGTCAAAAGGGAAATAAACTAGTTTTAACCCTTAAAAGATCACTGATCCAAAAAGATCATTGGTTATATTCTAATCGTCCTTGTGACAAGGCTTTTGTGCCATCTGAATGTCCTTCGAGATGAGGCTTGTGCCGTATAAAATGTCCTTAATGACATTGACAGTTGTGAATTATATTCCCCTGTCTAATAAATATAAAGGACTATATCCTATTGATTGTATATTATTACTTAAAAATGGCCTATATGGTTTAATAATACCATGACCATCTAGTCATCAATACGATGATTCATTATATAATTTAAATATATCATTATTGTTTGATATAGTACTCAAATCATGGCTGGCTCTGACGAAGCAAACAGTCATCCGCGAGAAGAAAACAATAATGAAGCAAGAATAAATCTTACAAATGCTGAACTGCAAGCAATGATTGACACCGCGGTTGCTCAAGCGGTGGATAAAATATTCAAGGAACCGAGTAATGTTCGGTCCAAAACTCATACAAAACCCTTATCGCATTCGCACGCATAAAAAAGGGATGAATCTCAGCATTCATCCAACCAGAGATCTGAATCTCAGAAGGTTGTGTTAAACCAGACTCCCAGGTACACCAAGGGGTGTACCTATAAATACTTCGTCTCCTGTAAACCGAGGGACTTCACAGGAGAAAAGGAAGCAATCGACTGCATGAAGTGGTTAGATGAAATGGAGACTGTAATTGACATCAGTGGATATGCTAAGGAAGACATAGTGAAGTTTGTGTCTTAATCTTTCAAGGGCGACGCCCTCACTTGGTGGAAAGCATTGGTGCAATCCACTGGAAAGGTTCCTCTGTATAACCTTTCGTGGAACAAGTTTGTTGATCTTGTGAAGGACACTTACTGTCCTCAACATGAAGTCGAGAGACTAGAGACTGACTTCCTCACTTTGGTGATGAAGGACTTGGACTGTAGGTCCTATGTGACAAGTTTCAACTTGATGTTGAGGCTTGTACCATATTTAGTCACTCCTGAACCCAAACGCATTGCACGTTTCATCGGTGGTCTAGCCCCTGAAGTGAAAGGAAATGTCAAGGCTTCTAAGCCTGCTACATATAGATCTGCTGTGGATCTATCTTTGTCCCTTACTCTAGATGTTGTGAGGAGTAGGGCAAAGAAAGCTACCGAGGATGGGAAGAGAAAGAGGGAGGAAGAAAAGTCCCCTCAATCTAACAAGAAGAACAAAGGGAACTTTAGTTCTAAGAAAGGGCAGTCAAGTGACTAGCCCAGGTGCAAGACCTGCAACAAAAGGCACTTTGGAAAGTGCAACCAAGACCCACAAGCTAAACCATTTGGGATTTGCAAGAAGAAAGGGCACAAGTCTGTAGAGTGCCGAAACATCAAGGATGCAACCTGTTACGGTTGCAATGAAAAGGGGCACATCAAGACAAATTGCCCCAAGAATGCTAAGAAGCCCGAAGAGGCGAAGAAAACGAATGCGAGAGTTTTTCAGATGAATGCAAGGGAATCGGTGAATGACGAGAATGTCATAACAGGTACCTTCCTCATTAATAATAATTATGCTAGAGTCTTATTTGATTCAGGTGCTGATAAGTCCTTTGTAGACCATAAGTTTTGTAAATTACTGAATCTGCCTATTAAGACTCTAGACATAAAATATGAGGTAGAGCTTGCTGATGGTACCTTAGAAACAGCCTCAACTCTTCTTGATGGATGTTTCATATCCATTAAGAATCATTCTATTCCGCTATCCCTCTTACCAATGAAATTGGCTGGGTTTGATATAGTTTTGGGCATGGATTGGTAGTCGCATAACCAAGCCCAAATTGCCTGTGATAAAAAGCTAGTTATTATCAAAACCCCTTCCGGTGAATGCGTCACTATTCAAGGAGATACGCAATATGGTTTGCCCAACAATGTGTCTATTCTCAAAGTATCGCAGTGTCTGAAGAGCGGATGTGTTATCTACATGGCACAAGTGACTGTGAATGATCCGAAACCCAAGATTGAATACATTCCAATTATATCCGAATATCCTGATGTTTTTCCGGATGAATTACCTGGATTACCCCCTAAGAGACAAGTAGAGTTCAGGATAGACATTCTGCTAGGATCTGCACCAATTGCACGAGCTCCTTATCGTCTAGCGCCTACTGAAATGAAGGAGCTCAGGACTCAATTGGATGACTTATTGGAAAAAGGTTTTATTCAACCTAGCTCTTCAGCTTGGGGAGCTCCAATATTGTTTGTGAATAAAAATGATGGATCAATACGCTTATGCATTGATTACCGTGAGTTAAACAGGGTAACGATCAAGAATCGTTATCCCTTACCTAGGATCGACGACTTATTTGATCAGCTCCAAGGGGCGAGCTTCTTCTCGAAGATTGATTTGAGATCCGGATATCATCAACTTAAGGTCCGAACTGAAGATGTGCCTAAGACAGCGTTCAGAACGAGATATGGACATTACGAGTTTTTGGTGATGCCTTTTGGGCTCACTAATGCGCCAGCAACATTCATGGACCTCATGAATAGAGTCTGCAAGCCATATTTAGATAAGTTTGTCAATGTCTTCATAAATGACATACTTATCTATTCTCGTAGCCAAGTTGATCACGAGAAGCACCTTAGATGTATCTTAGGATTGCTTCGGCAGGAGAAGCTGTATGCTAAATTCTCCAAGTGCGAATTCTGGCTTCGCGAAGACCAATTTCTTGGACATGTTGTTAGTGAGCGTGGCATCCAAGTGGATCCCGCCAAGATAGAAGCCATTATGAACTGGGAAGCACCAAAGACACCAACAGAGGTTCGCAACTTTCTGGGTTTAGCTGGTTATTACAGAAGATTCATTGAAAATTTCTCAAGAATAGTTGCACCATTGACTTCCTTGACCCGTAAGAATGTGAAATATGTTTGGGGTCCAAAACAACAAGAATATTTTGAGACTCTTAAGCTGGAACTAAGTAATGCTCTGGTATTAACGTTACCCGAAGGAATAGAAGAGTTTGTCGTGTATTGTGATGCATCACACACCGGTATGGGGTGCGTACTTATGCAAAAGGGCAAGGTGATTGCCTATGCATCACGACAACTAAAGGTGCATGAAAAGAATTACACCACCCATGACTTGGAGTTGGGTGCCGTTGTATTCACACTAAAGTTGTGGAGACATTATTTGTATGGAACAAAATGTGTGATCTATTTGGATCACAAAAGTCTCCAACACTTATTCAACCAAAAAGAGCTCAATATGAGACAACGCCGCTGGATGGAAACTCTAAATGATTACGATTGCGAAATTCGCTACCATCCAGGTAAAGCGAATATGGTCACTGATGCTCTAAGCTGAAAAGAAAGAGTTAAGCCTATCTGAATCAATGCCAAGAGCATTAAACTAAAGAATAGCCTGAATGAAAGGCTATTTGCTGCACAGAAGGAAGCTGTTTTGGAAGCTAACCTTTCGAATGAAAAATTAGGTGTAACTGCTGAACAGTTAGCACCTGGCAAGGATGGAATCCTTAGAATGAATGGAAGAATTTGGGTTCCTATTCATGGAGGACTTCGAGATGTAATCCTCCAGGAAGCTCACAACTCCAAATACTCAGTTCACCCTGGAAGTGACAAGATGTATAAGGATTTGAAAGCTAACTATTGGTGGATAGGTTTGAAGAAATCTATTGCCACACATGTAGCTAAGTGCCTGACTTGTGCTCAGATTAAAGCTGAACATCAAAAGCCATCGGGTCTACTACAACAGCCAAAACTACCCACATGGAAGTGGGAGATGGTAACCATGGATTTTATAACCAAGTTACCTAAAACAAGGCACGGAAATGATACCATATGGGTTATAGTTGATAGACTGACTAAGTCAGCACATTTCTTACCCATCAAGGAGACTCATAGCTCCGACAAGATAGTTCAGTGGTACGTAGATAAAATTGTATCCCTCCACGGAGTGCCGGAGTCTATTATTTCTAACAGAGATACTACACACACCTCTCACTTTTGGAAAAGTTTCCAACAATCCTTGGGCACTCGTTTGAATTTTAGTACTGCTTACCATCCCCAAACAGATGGACAAAGTGAGTGTACAATTCAAACTTTGGAAGACATGCTTCGAGCATGTGTTATTGATTTGGGAGGTAGCTGGGATGACAACCTACCTTTAACAATAGCTTCCATACTAGCATTCAGGCTGCGCCTTTTGAGGCATTGTATGGAAGGAAATGTAGAACACCTGTTTGTTGGGCAGAAGTAGGAGAAGCTCAGTTATCAGGACCTGATATAGTCCTTGAAACGACGGACAAGATTGTCCAAATTCATGATCGCCTGAAAGCTGCCAGGGATAGGAAGAAGAGTTATGCTGACAAGAGGCGAAAACCTCTAAAATTTGAAGCAGGCGATAAAGTCTTACTGAAAGTATCACCCTGGAAAGGAGTGATGCGTTTTGGTAAGAAGGGCAAGTTGAGCCCGAGATATATTGGACCATTCGAGATTATCGAATGTGTCGGCAGTGTAGCTTATAAGCTAAACTTCCCTGAAGAGCTAAGTGAGATTCACAATGTGTTCCACATCTATAACTTAAAGAAATGTCTAGCCGATGAATCGCTAGCTATATCTCATAAAGACGTACAGATTGATGAAAGCCTGAGGTTTATTGAAAGATCTATATCGATCGAGGATCGCCAGGTTAAAAAGCTCCGAAGGAAGCACGTGCCTATAGTAAAGGTTAAATGGGATTCCCGTAGAGGTTCCGAATATACGTGGGAAGTTGAGTCCACTATGCGACAGAAGTACCCTCACATATTCCAGTAAATCTCGGGGTCGAGATTTCTTTTAAGGGGGTGAGGATGTAACACCACGTAAAAACGTGTCCAATTATGTAAAGACACGTGTCCCAAACTCTATATATGTGAAAGTTCGAGTTTGAAGGACTAAAGTCGTCAAACAGTGGAAATATGAAACCACAGGGACTAAAAGTGTCAACATGCCAAACTTGTGCCTCTGAATATATTCTTAAACGAGTGATTAATTGGATATAAGAAGCCGATTACGAAAATAATCGAAAGATTATAAATTATAGGGGTTAAACGTGTCAACATGTTAATTCTTACCTCTGAGTGACCTTTTAACGAACCCGAGGCGTCTAAATATTCAAATATACTCTCAAGAATAAGTGGTATAAATTTCACGTGGTTTCGAGATTGTTATACAAGTTTTCAAGACTTTGGGTGAAAAGTGTCAACATGATGAAACTTGTGTTTATAGTGATATTTAACGAAACCGGGCCTAACGGAGTTTGGTTATACTCCCTTGAACCTCTACAAACTAACTACAAGGGCCTTATATGCCAAAAATGAGGTTAAGTAAGGTTTATAATGACCAGGGACTGAAACTGCCATTTCTGAAACATTTTTAACCTGAACAACAGGTTTACGCGGGCCGTGTAAACCTTCTTCTGATCCTATACGCGGGCCGCGTAAACCTTCTTCTGATCCTATGGATCCTATGCAAATGATCCAAATGCTTGGAAATTAGTATATAAGGAACCTTAGTCTAAGTGTTCATATGCACTTTCATTTGCAACAACATTCAAAATTCACTTCTGGAGCTAGCAAGCATTAGGAGAAGATTGTCAAGTGTAGAAAAGATAGCAAGGACCTTAAGTAAGAGTTTTAATCCCTGCTTAGTCCTTTTAATTAGCTTAAAAACCGAAAGTCAAACATATTGTAATTAAGATTTGACATTCGGTTTAATTATAAATGGTTGAGCCACTGACCGAAATGAAAGTGGTTATGGAACTATATTAAGGTAGGTGATTAACCCTTAAAAGGGCACATCCTAATTATTTCGTTTGACTAGTTAATTGTCGGGTCAAACTAGTTGGTCTAAAAGTCAAACCGGGACAGAAACTTTAAAAATGATTTAAACTAATAAAACAGAGGTTCTAAATTATATTTTAACATTCTAATGACTTGGTAATTAGTATTAGAACATGTTTAATCAGGTATAACCCGACAATTATCACTCTAAGGTTAGTTTATAACAAATGATTTGAATGCCAAACTTTTTCCTACTGATTTCATACATTAAATAAATTATTTTGAGCATTTAAAACTGATCAAAATCTCAGATTTACATAAACATCTTGATTATCGTTAATTAGCGAGTTTTACACAATTTAGGTGCATAGTATGGTTTAAAACCATATTTAACATCTAAGACTTGTTACCTACTGAACTTTTAAACAAATTTTAATATTATTACAGTAGGTATAAGTTATGAACTCAGATTTCCAAAAATGTCCTTAAAAGCCTATGTGAAATGACCAAAATGCGCTTTCGGGGCTTAGTTTGGGCATAAATGGTAAACCTCACATATATGTAATATCTTACTGAAGTAATGAGATAAAATAAATATTTTACTGATTACAAAAGACCAGAACTTCATTTTGTTATAAAATCTCTTTTATAATTATTAAATTTACCAAAATGCCCTTATGGGACTTGAATTGGTTTAAATTACTTTTTGGGCATATATGTTAATATCCTACTGATGTATTATCATATTTTAAGCATAATAACATTTAAGACCTGTATATAATTCATTTGGTTACCCGTTACGCGTTTACGTGTTCGGGTCGGTTTATGTAACTAGTTTACGTAAAATAGGCGAAACGGGTTTAACCTTATCATTAACTCCTCAAATTCCAGAATGTGTTTAGTTTACCCATATTATACAAGTATCCAAGCTTGTCGGGTCTAAACCACATTTTATTCCGGTTTTCGCTTAATCTAGCGTTTAGAACCGTAAAGTTTCCTTCTAGCTAGTCGGTCTAAGTCCTTGACTTAACTAAAGACCCGTTAGCATCCTAATAGGCTATTAAACCTTCTATACAGATTAAGTGGCATCCAGTAGAAGGTACCATCATAAAGCCTTAGGATTATACGGCTGAGTTACTTTTCACGTTTAGCTCAAGTAAATACTTTTAACTTATTTTCCCTTATACGGGCTTGGGATATGGTATTATAATAATACCACTTGGTCGGGTATGAAATCATTTAATCGGATTGTGATTAATAAATTTACATAACCCGTTTTAATCTGTCTTGTTTGATAATATAAGCATTGGGGGTTAATTCGACCGTGTCCTGGATATCCTCGACTCATTACATTTGAAAATGGCCACGACCTATGCACGGGGTGTAGGCATACACCTGACAGATGCAAATGCTAAAATATAAACCCACATGTTGGGGATAACTCCTTTGTGGGTTCTATAAGTGGTGAGTCGGTTAATCAAGACCGGCTTCCAACCGGCCCCAATTGTATGACAAACGTATAAATCTGTATACAAGATTATCTTAAATAATTGTTCCAAGTTATAAATGATTTGTGCTTTGTGCACTTAAATCAATTTTCTTAAATATTTTCAAATGAGTCAGTTAATTGTATTTACCAGTGTAAACTGACGTATTTTCTAAAGACTGATTGACAGGTATTTCTCGTAAATAGGCTGGAGCTACTAGGTGTCATATAAGAGGATCTTGCAAATCCCTAGATACCTGAAGTCTGTTATTTTCCGTTTCTTGTATTTTATTTATGATCCGCCTGTGGATCTTATTACAACCTAGTCTGTATATTCTTTCATTCGGACACTCAGACATTATGGTTTGTAATAGTTTATTCACCAAGCCTTCCGCTGTGCTATTATATTGTGTGGATTGACTATGATGATATCAACTACGTCACGATACTCCCCGTCGGGCCCACCGGTAATATGTGGAAATATCGGGGTGTGACATACACGAATTCTCAGGGCCGGCCCTATAAATTGCGATATGTGTATTTCATAATACAACAAATGTATCGTATAGGATTAGGATCAAATACAAAGGAAACATAAATAAGAAGGGTAAGAAGGATTCTAGTATATTGATCTTATATTTGGAGGGTTGAGATTAATTTCAAAGAAAAGAAAATAATGGAAGGGCATAAAAGGAATCTCATATTTATTGACTTTCTCTCTCCACATGCAAGACACATGCCAATTTCCTCCATCAATTTAAGATGTCCATAACTTTTTCATACGATATTTGTTTTCAAAAAGAATCACCATAATAACGAGTGTTTTTTATCTTTAATATGAGTATGATATTGTTATATAAAAATAAAATAAAATTTTTCATTTTTACTGGTTTTTTTTTTTTGTATTGTGTTAAAGGTTATGGTCATTGTGTCTTTCAGCTGGGTTTTGTCCTTACGTTTTTTACTAAGGTTTCAATACATTGTGTTATTATCAAAACTTATAACACGGTGTTAATTTGGGTTATGTCCATTGCGTTTTTATCAGAACCTATAACATAATGAAGATAGTGTTATTATATATGGGTTTTCTATACATTGTGTTATAGGTTCTAGTCATTGTGTTTATTATGCTATCGATTGTGTTTTAATCTGTTGTCCATTGTGTTTTTTGTTTTGTTGCGCATTGTGTTTTGATCCGTTGTTCATTGTGTTTTAGTCTGTTGTCCATTGTGTTTTAGTTCGCTGTCCATTATGTTATACTCTGCTGTTCATTATGTCTTTTAGCTGCTGTCATCAATTGTGTTATTAGTTTGATACTCATTGTGTTTAGTCTGTTGTCAATTGTGTCTTTTATCTGTTGTCATCGATTGTGTTTTTGATCTACTTTCAATTGTGTTTTTAGTTTAATACCCATTGTGTTTTACGTTAGATCAATTGTGTAATATGCAACTTGGTTTTATTTGGGTACTCTATACATTATGTTATAGGTTCTGGTCATTGTGTTTATTCTGTTATCCATTGTATTTTAATCCGTTGTTCATTGTGTATTAGTCTGTTGTTCATTGTGTTTTAGTCTGTTATCCATTGTGTCTTTTATTTGCTCTCACTAATTGTGTCTTTTATATGTCGTCATCAATTGTGTTTTTAGTCTACTTTCCATTGTGTTTTTAGTATGATACTCATTGTGTTTTACGTTATGTTCATTGTGTCTTTTATCTGTTGTCATCGATTGTGTTTTTAGTCTACTTTCCATTGTGTTTTTAGTTTGATACTCATTGTGTTTTACGTTATGTCTATTGTGTCTTTTATCTGTGGTCATCAATTGTGTTTTTTGTCTACTTTCCATTGTGTTTTTAGTTTGAGACTAAGGGTGTTTTATGTTATGTCCATTGTGTAATACACAACTGGGTTTTTTCATTGTGTTTTACGTTATGTCCATTGTGTGATACGCAACTGAATTTTCAATTTTTTTCTAAATATAACAATATGGTACTCATATTAAAGATAAAAAGACGCTCGATTTTATGATATAAGTTTTTTTTAAAAAACAAATGACGTAAGTTATGGACCTTTAAAAAGTAGGGGGAGATAGCATGTGAGTTGTATGTGCATAATCTTTTTATTCTCTTTGACAAAATTACCCTTCTCACTTGATTTATTTTGGGACGCTTGTCACTCTATAGTGACTTATTACATTTCTGATTTTTATATCACTTTGTAGAATAACTCAACCCGTGATACCTCTGAAATAAAGTAAAACATAAATCAACTGTGAATCTTTAATATACGATAGAATAAATAACTTTAATAAAAAATTAGAGGAAACCGGTCATCATTAATTTAACAGTTAGATAAAAACAAATTTGAAAAAACCTATTTTATTACAACAAACTTCCAAAACAACCAATAAATACAAAAAATTAACCATCACATAAAAAACAAATAAAAAACACAACCACGACTTGATATACAAACAACACGAATATCTCAAACATAAAGGATGCCATCTTTTGTCGAAATAAAGTATTGACAAAGTAAATAAACGTGTTCTACTTGTTCACAAAATTGACTCTTACACTATTGGGTTTCATACACGGTTTTTAAAAACTTTGAAATGGATTTATCCTTTTCATACCATATCTTTAAAATGGATTTATTATAGATATGCCTTATATATTAACTTATTAAGTAGATTTATTATTTGGTTATTGTCTACTCATTTACAGCCTCTATGCATTCATTTGAAAGATCAAATTTACTATATCTTATAAATACCCTCTTATTTTAGATCTATCAGCAACAATCCGAGGAGCTTTATATCTGCTCAAGAGTGTCTCTTGATCCTATAAACCCATGAGTGGAAACAGTTTTAGCTTCTCTCTAATTACCATGACAATTATACATAGATAAATTTCAAAGAAGGACTAGTAGACGACCAAAAATTTATCAACAGCACCCTGTGACCGGCATCCGCGGTTAAGTCTAAGAATCGGTGATAACCACAAAATGGGTAAGGGATGAATTGACGACATGTCACATGTGGTCCACGAATTGAGATCAATAGACTTTTCTCAAAATTTAACAAGTTTTTCTGTATTTTTGTTCGTTGATCTTGACATGCATAATTAATAAGAAATTTTCATGTAAATTCAGTGAAGAGGTATGATCCCAATTCCTTGCCCACATGGCAAGGACCACACCACTTTTCCATTCTATGTGGCGCTGACATCAACGATATCATCCAGAAGCTTCTAGAAGCTTCTGGAAAATATCAAGGTGACACCAAAGATGCTCCATCCGACATAAAGGACAACACGTGTCACCAGTCATCGGGCGCCAAGTAAGCCTGCAACGAATCAAGGAGCAGTCCTACAACACCAGTACGACGTCTCCAAAATAGGCAAATGTACGCGCGCCACGTGTACCACTACACTGACCACAGCAGAGGAGACCAAGAGGATATTCCCCTTGGTCGGACAGCTGGCGCGCAACCACAGCTGGCACAGCTGCTCCTCCCTCCTTCACCCTCCGGCTATAAATAAGACCCTTCATCATCCAGGTTGAACGATCTTGCTCTCTATACTCTCACACTTAACACACACTGATTATTCTCCCTCAAAACAATACTTATTCTCACGCCGGAGCCTAGTTAAGAGGGAAACCCCCATATTCCCCTCTTAACGAGACTAACGGTGTTGCTGTTTTGCAGGACCCAGGTCATTCTTACGAGTAAGAAAGGAGATTGAACCCACCGAAGGAACAACCCCACAGACTAACCTTGGTGTTAGACTGTGTTTCATCATTGGCGCCATCCGCTTTTAGCAAAAACCACTTTCATCTCTTTTCTTTTCGAAAAACACTCGTCAAAATGGCTGAACAAAACCCTTCTCACCCGGTAGATGGAGACATTTCTTCTTTTGAACTCGTTTCGGGCAACATACACGTCCAAAGGGGTCAAAGGAACGAAATTATCCAAGAAGGGCCGATGAACAACGAGTTTCCTAGTATCTTTGGGAGTGCATCCAGAGTTGTTACTCAAAACACAACTGGTGCTACTTTCCAAACTCCACCTAGGATCATCACCCAAACTACAAACGAAGCTACTTTCCAACCTCCGTCAGAGGTAGTCCAACAAACACCCCCACCAGTGCAAACACAGAGCCATGGAGATGGCCCCTCAGCTCCATCGGACCACACACAACTGAACTTTTCTGCACTACTAGGGCTACCCGAAGGAAAAACTCTGGCTTCTTGGTATGCCGAACAAGTGGCGTCTATAAACCTTGTTTACACACAGCTCAGTGCGCAGCAAGCTCTGCTTCAAGCACAAGCCAACCAGTCCGCATTTGTCACCCCACTACAAAGGCCTTTGAGCGCTCCCATGCCTCAACAGACCAATGCATTCAATTTACGCCCTGAATCAGTACCCCCACCACACATTAGAAGGCCAAGCGCGCACGACACGCGCGATACTTATGGTGAAACAGAAAGCAATTATGTGCAGTACTCTCACCAACCAAAGAAGCCAATACAAAGTCGTCTAGGTCCGCGCAACATAAACGACGAACTTGAAGATGACGAAGAGACGTACAAAGAAAGTACAGTGTTCAGTAGGTTGCCGCCAGAGTACGAAGCATACAAACCCCGCAAGCGCGCAGGTTATGACCCAAAAGCAGAGCACGATTACACGTTGAGCTATCGTCCAGACGACATGGCTGAGAATTCAAAATTTATTAGAGAGATCGCCACGGCTGCCATTGACAAAACGAAATTGCCACACAACGTGGGCAAATACAACGGGTTGACAGACCCAGACGATCACCTTCAAGTTTTTAATGGTGCCGGGGCAACAGGTGGATGGAAATTACCGACTTGGTGCCATCTCTTCGCTCAAACCTTCGTCGGCGCAGCACGCGTCTGGTTTGACAGTTTGCCAGCAGGAAAAATTAAGTCATGGGTCGACTTCCGAGAGAATTTCCTTGCACACTTCTCTCAGCAACGAAGGCATACTAGAGACCCAGGCGATTGTTTAAACATATGGTGCATAGATCATGAAAGCGTGGAAGATTTCATTACAAGATATAACAAAGAATGTTTGGAGATTGGCGATGTGGGTGAGAAGATGTTGCGCGCACACTTCATGAGGGCAGTCAAGTGCGATGATCTAATCAAACGTGTAAAGGGAAGAGACGGAGGACCCAAAGATTGGGAAACCCTCATTGAAGCAGCCAAAACCATTGCGCAGTCGGACAGACAGCTGACCGGTGACGATCACCGTCAGCGCGGATACAACCATAATGACCGGCATAAAAAGAAAGGCAGAAGCCAACCATGGAAAACGTCCGGTCACAGAGAAAGAAGCCCAGTAAGAGAGGATGCGCGCCACACGATCAATCAGATAGCTCACCGGAAAGAGGTGAAAAGAGAAA
Source organism: Helianthus tuberosus (assembly GCA_030545235.1). NCBI lineage: Eukaryota > Viridiplantae > Streptophyta > Magnoliopsida > Asterales > Asteraceae > Helianthus > Helianthus tuberosus. Next base: position 150,404,476 of record CM060414.1, on the reverse strand, counting down.
ACAGGGAGAAACAGTGGACACCACTAACAAAGACCCCTTCCGAGGTCTTGGCCACTGAAAATCACCAGTTCAAGCCACCCTTACAAATGCGAAACAAGAGGGATCAAGATCCCAATCTTTTCTGCGAGTTCCACAAAGACACAGGGCATTTAACTGACGACTGTTTCAGTTTAAAGCAAGAAATAGAAAGGTCCTTAAGAGATGGAAAACTCACTCATTTGGTAAAGGGCGGAAAGCGCGACTACCGCCAAATACAAAGAAGAGACGAAGGATCAGACAACAAAAAACTCCGGAAACTAGAAACCCATATGATTCAAGGAGGTTAGCGAAGACCAAAGAAAAACTACGACAAGCGCACACAAGACGACTCGTGGCGTGAAAGGCAGGTTGTTTTTCCGGTTGTAAGAGGAGGCCTAAGAGAAAGACGACCCATAGTCATCTCAGGCGTGATCGGGCACTACCAAACCGATTACATTTTCATCGACCCAGGGAGCACCGCGGATATCATATATGAACAATGTTTCAATCAATTCGATCAGGAGGACAAGGCGCGCTTAGAACCAGTGGATTACCCACTCACTGGTTTCTGCAATGAAGTCGTCTTTCCCCTGGGGCAGATATCATTCCTGGTGTTACTCTCAGATGGAAGGAATTCAAGAACAGAAGATGTCACATTCATGGTGCTACCCGCGCATTCAAGACACGACATACTCTTGGGAAGAGAGTCTCAAGGAGATTTCAGTATGATTTGCTCCGGCCCACATTCAGCTGTGGGATTCCCAACGGAGACGGGGGTAGCAATAATATACGCAAGCAAAGAAGTATTAGCAACAGATGAGCTCAGACCTGCAAAGGCAAGTAAACCAGCACCACGCGCAGAAGCAGAAAAATGGGTATTGAACAGCGCATACCCGGAACAGACAGTTACCTTAGGACCTGCAATGTCCGACCTAACACGCGCGGGGCTAAAGAAACTGTTGTTCCAAAACATGGACGTGTTCGCCTGGACACCAGCAGACATGGTGGGCATTCCACGGCACATAGCTGAACATCGATTAAACGTCTCAGAAGAAGCAAAGCCGGTGGTGCATGCCAAGCGCCACTTGGGAGACATAAAACACGATGCCATGAAAGAGTAGGTAATGGAGCTGTTAAATGCGGGGATCATCAGAGAAGTCAGATACCAAACATGGGTAGCAAGCCCAGTGATGGTCCAAAAGAACAACGGTAGTTGGAGAATGTGCATAGATTACAAGGATCTGAACAAGGCATGTCCGCGCGACTGTTACGCCTTACCAGACATTGATGAAAAGATTGATTCGCTAGCAACATTCCGATGGAAATGTTTCCTTGATTGTTACAAGGGGTACCACCAGGTACAGATGGCTGTGCAAGACGAAGACAAAACCGCATTCCGCACGCCGACAGGGCTATACTGCTACACCAAAATGCCTTTCGGTTTAAAGAATGCGGGCGCGACTTATCAGAGGCTCATGAACGAAACTTTCCACGATGCTATCGGCAAGTACATCGAAGTGTATATGGACGATCTAGTCATTATGAGCAAAGAAGAGAGTACAATGCTGATGAACATCCAGAAAACATTCGACACCTTGCGCGGGGTAAGTATCAAGCTAAACCCAGCGAAATGCTCTTTCGGCATGGAAGAGGGGAAATTCCTGGGTTTCATCGTCACAAAAGATGGCTTCAAAGTGAATCCTGATAAAATACAAGCAATTGAACGCATGCCTTCACCTTCGACGATCAAGGAGATGCAAAAATTGGCAGGCCGGTTGGCAGCACTTAACCGTTTCCTGGCCAATCACGCAGCCAAATCTTTCCCGTTCATCAAAACTCTCCGAAATTGCATGAAGAAAAGCCAATTTCAGTGGACTCCAGAGGCTGAGAGCGCATTCCGCGAGATGAAAGATTGCCTCATCAAGTTTCCAACATTAACTACACCAGTCAAGGGAGAGCCCCAGGTGCTCTACTTATCAGCCTCCGACAGAGCAGTAGGAGCAGTGTTACTTGTTGATCGTCAAGGTGTTCAAACACCAGTTTACTATGTGTCACGAACCTTGACTGACCCTGAAACCCGGTATGCCATCATGGAGAAACTAGTACTCGCACCGATTCATGCGTCAAGATGGCTGCGCAGGTACTTTGCCAACCACGTCATTCACGTGCTAACAAACTACAATATTGGCAACATCCTCGCAAGGCCAGAAATTTCAGGGAGACTAGCAAAGTGGGCAATAGAGCTCGGGGGCCGTAATGTGGTTTTCAGGCCAAGAGCGGCAATTAAGGGCCAAGTACTCGCAGACTTCATGACAGAGGTACCGGATGACAAGGATCGGGAATGTAAAGCAATGGAAAAAGCCGAAAAACAGCAAGAAGAAGAACCATGGTTGTTATACACAGACGGCGTGTCTAACGAAGACGGTGCAGGTGCTGGGCTTCGGCTGGTGAGCCCTGACAAACATGAATTCACCTACGCCATACGTCTGGATTTTAAGAGCACGAACAATGAAGCTGAATATGAAGCTTTCCTCGCTGGCTTAAGGTTGGCAATCAAAATGGGAGTCCGCCACATCGAAGCGCATGTGGACTCCATGCTAGTGGCCGGACAAATCAACGGGCAGTATGAAGCCAAGGGAGATACAATGGCGCTCTACCTGAGTCAGGAAAAGACGTTGCTACAAACCTTCTATTCCTACAAGATGCACCACATTAATAGAAGCGAGAATAAACCAGCAGACTCGCTGAGTAAACTCGCCTCTACAAGTTTCCAACACCTGGCGAAGGATGTGCGCATAGAAGTTTTAAGCAACCCGTTAGTACCACTGAGAGAAGTAAGCGTTGTTCAACTAGGAACAACGTCTTGGATGACTCCGATAATCGCGTACCTTCAATCTGGAGTACTCCCAGAGAACAAAGCCGAGGCGAGGAAAGTCCAGTGCAAAGCTGAACATTATCAGATGGTTGATGTAATCTTATATCGAAAGTCATACCTTGGGCCACTTTTAAGATGCGTCGACCCCGAAGACGCAAACTATTTGATCAGGGAAGTGCATGAAGGAATTTGTGGTATACATGCTGGACCAAGAATGGTGGTGGCAAAGGTCATGAATGCTGGGTATTATTGGCCCGGGATGCATTTAGATGCGGTAAAAGAATTTTGGAAATGCAGTGGGTGCCAAAGACATGCCCCCAAAACGATGCGCCCCAAGAATGAATTGGTACCGGTCACAACGGCGTGGCCTTTTCAACAGTGGGGAATAGATATGGTCGGCCCTTTCCCCGAAGCTCCAGGTGCCGTCAAATTCAAAATAGTCGCAGTCGACTATTTCACCAAATGGGTCGAGGCAAAGGCACTTGCATCAACCACAGCCACGGTCGTAAAAAAATTCATATGGGAACAAATCATATGCCGTTTCGGATTACCACTCAAGATCATCACTGACAACGAAACGAACTTTGCTGAAGAAAATCTTCAACAGTGGTTTAAAGAATTACACATTGAGCACACCTTCTCCTCGGTTGCGCACCCGCAGGGGAATGGCCAAGTTGAAGCCGTCAATAAGAGTATCGTCGACGGAATCAAGGCAAGGTTGGGAGAAAAAAGGAGAGGTTGGGTAGACGAACTGCCCAGCATCTTGTGGGCCCACAGGACGATGCCCAAGACAAGCAACGGAGAAACACCGTTTAGCTTAGTTTACGGGTCCGAGGCAGTAATACCAGCGGAGATAGGATTACCGTCACCATGAATGCTCTCAATGAACCTGATCAACAACGAAGAAGAAAGGAGGATCGACCTTGACCTCCTAGAAGAAAGGAGAGAAATGACGGCAATAAATGAAGCAACGTACAAAACGAAGCTGGAAAAGTATTACAACTCCAAAGTCCGAGTCTGCACCTTCAACCCGGGAGAATACGTCCTCAGAGACAATGAGGCCTCAAATGTTGAAAAACCCGGAAAATTGGCCCCCAAGTGGGAAGGTCCGTATGTTATCGACACAGTACTCGGAAAGGGAGCCTACAAGCTGCGCACCATTGACAACAAGGAGGTTCCACGAACTTGGAACGCTCAACAGCTAAGAAAGTGTTACCTGTAAAAAGATAATGTAATCGCAACGGCTGAATAGCCAACACATTTATAGTAATACAAGAAGTGTTCGGCTATCTATCATGCAAATTTCTTTGTCACAACTGCATATATTACTTTGGGCATACACAAAAACATCAATGGCTCGACCATTAGGAAACGTTGTAGACCTCCAAGGCATGTCACAAACAAAGTGCACAGCCGGGTCGAATACACAACTAAAGCCTAACAAACGCCAAATAAATACTTCGTGCCCACATAAACACGAAAGCATCGAACACAGGACTAATAAACATTGTAAGCACCCCCAAGGCAACACACAGCTGGGTCCACACAATAACCTGTAATTCGATCACTTCATATTCACGAACCAACCTACGCGCATAAACGACAGAATGAAACGTTGTAATAAACACAACACAACCTGTCAGCACCATGATTCATTCGTGATACCTAAATCAAAGTAATTATACATGCACATATTATGACGTTAACAAAATTTGCAATAAAACAAAGGCGACTATCAGCATAACAAATACCAAGCTTAGTCAAATTGTTCAGAAGCACGACAGATAAGCAAAAATTAAAATTGTTCACAAACTTGTCAAATGATTACAAGGCCATCCAAGGCCATACGCGACACGCAGGCCGGAAGCCTCATTCCGGATGACTGGAACCAGCACCTCCAGCCGCACGATCCTCATCTCCAAGAGCTTTTTTCAACAAGGCGACACCATCAGACCTTCGGGCCAATTTCTGGGCAGCCTTAACAACAGCAAAATCTAAAGACGCGAACTCGTGCCTTTTTGCGGTATAGGCAGCACTACAATCCTCTTTCCATAACTCGAAGTGATGCTCTTTCTCATTATTAAGAGCCGCCGCCCTACCCTCGTTGTAACCATCCTTGCGCCCGCTATTATAACCAGCTTGCCCCAACTCAAACATATAGTTGGCAAGTTCGTGGGAAAGCAACCACTTGCAATCGGCAATCTGCGAAGAAACACACAAATAAGAGAAACAGTCCACGAAAATCAAAAAATAAAATAAAGTAAGTTACCAGGGGCACCGCACGCGAAAGCAACCACTTGCAATCGGCCGATGTTTCCTCAGCAAGGACTTCAGAGGCCTTGCATTCAACAGTTTTCTCCTGAAGAAGACGTTCAGCAGCCTCATACTGTCTCGCAAGGTCTTCCAGTTTAGCAATACGCTCAACATACTCTTTTTCCTTCTGTTCAAATGCAACACGCGCCTTCTGCGCTTCCTCAGCAAGCTCTGTCTTCTCACCAGACAAACGCACAATAGCGTCACGTTGAGTCTTCAGCTCGACATTAGTACGCTCACACGCAGCTTCCCAATTTTTCTGCTTGTCAGCATTGATTTGCTTCTCTCGGGAAAGTTTCTCTTCTGCGTCAGATACCCTCCACATCAACCCTTTCTTCCCAACATTGAATTTTTCTCTCTCTTCCGCGAATAGCTTCTTCTCATTCTCAAACTCAAGAGTGTCCTCCCCCATCAGCTTCCACTCACGAACAATCTCCTGAGAAGTGGACCAGAAGTTAACCCCGGCTTGAACATGCTCATCCAAAAGTTCTAACCAGCGGCGCCTCTTCTGAAATAACCTTTCAGCTGGAGGGAGAGACAGAGAGAAAAACTCATGACAATTTTCAAGATCATTCATCCGTGAGCCCTGGGTCAAATGCCAGCGAGGAACATGGGGCAAATCATCACAGGCCGAGTTGTGAGTATCCTAGGACCCAGCCCGAGCATGCTCAAAATCAGGACTCCGAACCGCTTCGGAAGTTGCACCACCACCACCACCTGGTGGGCGTTTGGTATATACCGTTTGACGCGGAGTGGTCTCACTTGTCTCCACCTCGACTTCAATATTCTTGCCACGATCACCACCACCAGCACCACCTGTATCACCGCCACCCTCCCCAACCTGCTCAACATTCACGACATCTTCTTTCCTCTTCTCACCAGAGGTTTTGTGAGGAGGAGATAACCCAAATGTCTTCGAAGGCGGAGAGGCAGGGGGAGTAATTTTGGAAATATCAATCTTGTGTGCAGTCTTGGCTGGTTTGGCACCTGCTCCAAAACGAGCAACACATTCAGAGCAAAGAATGGAAAGCAAGCAAAAACAAAAAGACAAACTGGAAACTGATAAAACGAATACCAGAAGCCTCAAAAATCTTCTGCAACAAATTCCCAGTTTTCTCAGTAAAAATACCCATGTCAACCTCCGACTCAGAAGGGGCGGGAGGATCCTCCTTTTGGAGTTTAACCCTTTTCGACGCGAGCATAGCAGCGACCTGCTCGTCAAGCTTTCGTTTTTTATCATCAAACATCTTCTTCTGCATTATCTCTGTTAAGGTAGCGCGGTCTTCAGGATCAGATTCTTGATGTTTTTCTCCGGCCCCTAAACCGGACAACGTATCAGAAACTACAACGTAATCTAGGACAGGGAGAGTGTGAGGTCGCTTACGAGGAGTTTCAGTGGCAGTTTCCTTAGCCTTTTTCCCCTTCCCTTCTGGTTTGTCAGTTTTTGTTTTCCTCTTTGTTTCCAACTGCTCAGCAGGCTCAACAGGAATCTCCACGTCGTCATCAATGGGCTCGTTCACGGGCTCATGCACAACCCCCTGCGCCGGACCTGCACGCGGGGAACGAGAAGTTGGGCTTTCAACAGATCTGCCAGACCCATCACTCGAGAGAACAATAACTTCCTCTCGAACAAAATCAAAAGCATCATCATCATCATCCTCACTATCTTCACCTAAGCCAGTGTTAGCATAAGCAGTAAAACTCTAATTGGTCGGATGCAGGAAGCGACCACGAATCTGATCCAACCAGGGTCGTTTCTCAGGCTTTTGAATCGCCTCCACCATGGCGCCACCAGCCTTCAAATCCAAAACGTTCAACAAAGTGTAACCCACTGCAAAAAACACGAAGATGGAGAACAATGACAAAAGCAACGCAACAAATACATACAAAAGAGAGGCAAAAGGTCTTGGAAAAACACATACATTTGTCATCATAACCATAAACTGGGACCCCCAACGGATGCTTAGGAATCCACTTCATACTCATACCGGCACCCACCAATGCCATCTCCTCAAGCTGAATAATCGGAGTGGCTTTACGAATCAACTTTTTATACCAGTCTTGTTCAGAAAAATTTGCAACCACATCAACTTTAGGGATCCCCTCGCTCCCTGCCCGGTAATGCATATCTATCGGGATGACCCCTCGGCGAATGTAGAAAAATTTTGATTTCCAGTCATGAAGACTCTTCAAAGGCACAGAACAAACGGGAGCAACGCCGGTCCGAACATTAAACGAATAAAACCCGCTCGTATATGAAACGGTGTAAAAGACGTTGAACATCTCAAACGTCGGATCCAAACGGTTAGCCATGCAAACATACTCAAAGTGAGTAACACGGGGAAGCCCAATAGCGTTGATCTTAGAAATGTGAAGCCCGTAGTTCCTCAACACATCAGCAGTGAATCTAGTCATGGGGAGCCTGAAGTTGCCTTCCCGGAAGAAAGCAGCATACAAAGTTATATAACCGGGAGGAGCATCCATGGCAGTAGAACCCGGGGTGGGAAACTGGGCACCCCACTCGGGAAGGAAACCCATCTCCCTCACCAAGTTATGGAATTCCTCCTCTTTCCACCCTATTATCGCCTGATCTGGACCTGGCGGAGTCTTACCCTTGTTCCTTTTCCTCGTTGATGAGGGATTTGCTCCAGACATAGTCAAAAAATAATATGATGGAACTTCAGAAGAAGGGTGAAGAAGATGAAGAAATGGGAGAGAAATCAGGAATTCAAATTTTGAAAAGTGAAAGTTTAGAACGAACCGTTTTGTATTTATACCCATCGCATTTAATGCGATGGGGTAGCAAACCGTCAGAATCTAGGAGATTAATCAATGGGGGAGAGACACGTCAGAAGAGAGAGAAGACGCCACCTCTTTTTTTGGGAGCAGGTGAGCAGACACCTGACACATCGCCGAAAAAGTAACTGACAATGACTGAAAAGGCGTTTGTTCACCTCCGACAGGATAAGGGACACGTGACAGTCACATCAATCATCCCTTCCCAAGACAAACAAAACTTCACCCAGAAGACAACAGCATGTGCCATCACGCCATGCGCCATGCGTCCATTTGGCTCAATTTTTACAAGTTGCCAAAACCCATGTGCCATGCGTCCATTTGGCTCAATTTTTACAAGTTGCAAAACCCATGCGCCATGCGTCCATTTGGCTCAACCTTCACAAGCTGCCAAAACCCATGCGCTATGCGTCCATTTGGCTCAACTTTTACAAGGTGCCAAAACCCATGCGCCATGCGTCCATTTGGCCCAACCTTTACAAGTTGCCAAAACCCATGCGCCATGCGTCCATTTGGCTCAACCTTCACAAGCTGCCAAAACCCATGCGCCATGCGTCCATTTGGCTCAACTTTTACAAGTTGCCAAAACCCATGCGCCATGCGTCCATTTGGCTCAGCCTTAAAAGTTGCCAAAATGCATGCGCCATGCGTCCATCTGACTCAACTTTCACAGATTACCAAAAACGATGCGCGACACGCCCATCAGGTGCGATTTTTTAGGTCTCCCATAACAAACGCACGCCATCAAAAAACCACTACCTTCATAAGTCCAGAATCCCTCCTAGACGATCAACTCAACTAGAAGGCACACTGGACTGGGGGGACTTGAAGAGGTATGGTCCCAATTCCTTGCCCACATGGCAAGGACCACACCACTTTTCCATTCTATGTGGCGCTGACATCAACGATATCATCCAGAAGCTTCTAGAAGCTTCTGGAAACTATCAAGGTGACACCAAGGATGCTCCATCCGACATAAAGGACAACACGTGTCACCAGTCATCAGGCGCCAAGTAAGCCTGCAACGAATCAAGGAGCAGTCCGACAACACCAGTACGACGTCTCCAAAATAGGCAAATGTACGCGCGCCACGTGTACCACTACACTGACCACAGCAGAGGAGACCAAGAGGATATTCCCCTTGGTCGGACAGCTGGCGCGCAACCACAGCTGGCACAGCTGCTCCTCCCTCCTTCACCCTCCGGCAATAAATAGGACCCTTCATCATCCAGGTTGAACGATCTTGCTCTCTATACTCTCACACTTAACACACACTGATTATTCTCCCTCAGAACAGTACTTATTCTCACGCCGGAGCCTGGTTAAGAGGGAAACCCCCATATTCCCCTCTTAACGAGACTAACGGTGTTGCTGTTTTGCAGGACCCAGGTCATTCTTACGAGTAAGAAAGGAGATTGAACCCACCGAAGGAACAACCCCACAGACTAACCTTGGTGTTAGACTGTGTTTCATCATGCAGGGAAGATTACCCACATGAAGTCTCTGTCTACCGTGCCCACTGCACACGGATTCATCATCTACATAAGACGCGGTTTACTCCTTACTTTTCATGTGCAAATTTTTTAAACAAACCTCCATATTCCAAATTATAATGGCTGAAGTCATTGTTAGCATCTTAGTGGGAGTGTTGTCTGAGAAGTTGGCCAAAATTGAATTCTCGAAGTTGGGTCGACCTGAAGCAATCAAACCTCAGCTGACAAAATGGAAGAATGATATGCTGATGATCCGCGCTGTGCTTGATGACGCAGGCCAGAAGCAGATTTTTCAAAAATCTGTTGAAATGTGGTTACACGAGCTCCAGGATTTGGCTTACGACATAGACGATATTGTTGATGATTTGACCACCGAAGGTATGATACGCAAATTTCATCAACAATCTCATGCCGGTACCAGCACTAGTAAGTTCTAGAAGATCATGATCCGATGTTGTTGTACTAATTCCACTCTTAGAAATCTTTCTCGTGATCTTGGGTTGGGTTCTAAGGGAGAAAAGATTACAAAAAAATTGAATGATCTTGTTCATCAGAAAACTAAGTTGGGTTTGGAAGTGAATGTGAGAGTTGAGAGATCAAATATACCATTGGAGTAGACTTCACTAGTTGATGAGTCCAAAGTTATGGGTCGGGAAGCGGATAAAGAGGCTTTGCTGAGGAAATTGTTGGGGAAAGAAACATGCAATCAAAATGTGAGTGTTGTGTCGATAGTTGGTCTGGGCGGAATTGGCAAAACAACACTTGTGAAAGTTTTATACAACGACAAGGATGTGAAGAAACACTTCACGCTCAGGGCATGGGTTTGTGTTTCAAATGAGTTTGACGTATACAATATTAGCAAGGCCATTTTTCAAGCTGTAGGTGGAGGGGAGGAGGAGTTTAATAGTTTGAATCTTCTTCATGAGTCCCTTAAAGAAAAACTAGAAAGTAAAAGATTTCTCGTTGTTCTAGACGATGTCTGGAACGAAAGTCATGACAAGTGGGAGAGACTCCGAAGCCCTTTTGTTGTAGGGGCACCCGGAAGTAGAATCATAATCACCACCCGGAAGACCAAAGTTGCAACAATGATGAACTCAGTTCAAGCTTACAATCTGGAGGGTTTATCAAATGAGATAGCTCGGTCTTTATTAGCTAAATACACGCTTGATGAAGAAAACTTTGACAACCATCAATCACTTGGAATGATTGCTCTAAGTATCGTTAAGAAATGTAAAGGTTTGCCTCTGGGATTGATTACGCTAGCGAGAGCCTTGAAGACAAAAGAAAAAAAGTGATGTTGAGTGGAAGATGATAATGGATTCTGAGATATGGAATTTACAAGATGAAAATGGCATTCTCCCAGCTCTAAAGTTAAGCTACTATGATCTTCCTTCGTATTTGAAGCCACTATTTGCATACTGCTCCTTATTTCCGAAGAACTACGAGTTCGACAAGAACGAACTAGTCCTACTATGGATGGCAGAAGGGTTTCTGTCTCGATTAGAGGGCAACTGTTCAATGGAAAATGCAGGTCGCCAATGCTTCGAAGAGCTACTGTCAAGGTCCTTTTTTCAGCATTCAACAGCTCACAAATCACGATACACAATGCATGACTGGATGAATGCTCTGGCCAAGAGTGTTACAGGAGAGTTCTTTTTGTTGGATGGTGAGATGGATGCTAATGGTAGAAACGAAGCTTCTGAGAAGCTTCGTCACTTTTCATTCATTGGTCAACGATGTGCGGTATATGAAATGTTCAATGGCACGGATAGAGCTAGCCGCTTGCGAACCTTTCTGCCCGTGTAAATTAGTTGGAAAGAATTCAACCTATTGGATAGTGATCTTGCTCAGTTACTTCCCCGATCAAAGTTCTTAAGGGTGCTAAGCTTAACTAATTATTCAATCACAGAGGTACCACAATCCATCGACAGTCTCAAGCACTTGCGCTACCTCAACTTCTCTAGAACAATCATCAAAGGATTACCGGAACAAGTCAGCAACCTATGTAATCTACAAAGCTTGTTGGTTCGCGATTGTGAGATGTTGTCTAGCTTGCCTGCCAGTTTTGTTAAGTTGACAAACCTTCGGCATTTTGACATCAGTGGTACTCCGTTGTTGAACAAGACACCACTAGGGATTGGCGGATTGATAAGTCTACAAACTCTACCTAAGGTTTATATCGAAGGAGGTAATGGGTTTAAAGTATCCGAGCTTAAGGACCTATCGGATCTTCAGGGTCGACTTTCCATTAAAGGGCTGGACAAGGTGATGAATCCAATACAAGCAAAGGATGCCGACTTACATTAAAAAGAGGGCCTTGATGATTTGGAGATGGAATGGAATGAAGATGTTTTGGATAATTCTCGGAATTCGACGATTGAATATGAAGTTTTTGAAGGGCTAAGGCCTCACTGCAAGTTGAAAACACTCAAGATTTTGTTCTATGGGGGAATCAAATTTCCAAGTTGGGTTGGTGATCCTTCATTCCACTTAACTGAGCTTACTTTAGAAGGTTGTAGATGTTGTACACATCTACCAACAGTTGGACATCTAGGTTCACTCAAGAAGTTTGTTATGAGAAGCCTGCATATGGTGAAGACTTTGAGCTTTCAAGGTATTCTCTTATTTCCATCACTTGAAATTTTGGAAGTTTATGATATGCAAGGTTTGGAGAAATGGTCAATGGATGATGGTAACGAAGATGGTGAAACTGCTAGATCGTTTCCTTGTCTTCGTCAGATCTATATAAAACAATGTCCGAAACTAGATGTTGTATCAATCAGTTTGATACCGTCGCTTGAGGTTTTACGTTTAGAAGAATGTTCGGAAGCAGTATTAAGAGGCATTGTTGGTGTATCCACATCAATTCTTAGATTGACAATGTGGGATATCAGAGGACTTACTCAACTGTATGGAGAAGTTTTAAAACATCTTCGGGCGGTTGAACACCTATGCATTAAAAACTGTTCTGAATTGGAATACTTGTGGGAATCAGAATTGGAGGCATGTGAGTCACTTGTGAATTTAAAAGTTTTAGAGTTATATGGTTGTAGAATGTTGGTGGCAGAAAGCAAAATAAAGTCGTTTCCCTCTCGTAACCTTTTGAAAAGTCTAACGTCTTTGGAAAAGCTAGGGATATCTGATTGTCCAAGACTTGGCTATTCAATACCTTTCGGATTATGGCCAAAAGATTTAAGGAATCTTTAAACAATGTGTACGTGTCTGATAGCTACCATCTTGAACATCTTTGTCTGTTAGACAGTATATTGCAGATAGTATTTTTATTTTTTCTATTCTTAATGGTATCCAAGTGTAATATCTATTACTATATATAGGAATCCTTGTAATTGGTTTTATTCAATCATAACAAATCATTGTTCTGTGTTAATATGGTATCACAACTAGGTTAAAATCCCTACTGCCTCACAAACTTTTTCTAGCCCCCTTATTTGGTTCCAAAACAATTGCCGCTCCTGGTGTCTTCAGCAACAACATTGATCAACCTTCTGTCTTCAGCAACAACATCTATCAAATCCCCAACAATAGCAACAGTTTCTTTCTTTTTTTTGTCTTCTTTTTTTAATGGCAAATTTGGTTCACTGGCGGACCACTGGAGTATCATCGTGCCACCAGCGGAACCACCCGATCATATGCATATCCACTAGGCATAATGCCTATATACCAATTATCAACAACAACAACATCACTAATCAACAACAACAATGATCAACTGCAAACAATCGCCAAATCAACCTAATCCTAAACCCTACCTGACTGTTGTAACCTCTCTGCACTATCCCATGCTTGCCTAACCTCTCTGCCAATGCAGCCTGTCTGCACTAAATCATGACGATGATCTTTGCTTTCACAACCACTGAGAAGGCCTCCCACAATTCCCTTAAGTTTTCTTTCAAACTCTCACCCACTAATTATGGATTTAGGAAAATATGATTCATCCATTGTTAGTCACCAACCATCTATTGGATTATATAGATGGAACAATTCCCTTCCTGCCATCACACACTGCTGCCATTAGTGACACCACATCTATGGACAACCCTAGTTACTCCAATTGGGTTGCCAATGATTCTCATGTTAGAATTCTTCTCATCTCCACTATATCTAAAGCATCCTTCCAACATGTCCAAGGCCTTACCTCATAGGATTGTTGGCTCTCTCTTGAACGAGCGTATGCACAACACAACTCTTCTAGAGAATGCACACTAAAACCACCCAAATTTTTAATCTTGAGATGATAGGTGATGAAAGTTCTTATGCTTACCTTAGTCGTGCACAGGAATACATCACCTGTAACACCCCGAAAACGGGTTTGGTAATCAAACTACGTTAATACTAAAATACAGGTAAAGTACCGTAAGTAGTAAAAGTAACCCGGTAAATATTAGGATTTAAAAAAATAAACCTAATATTAAATAAAAGTTGAACAAATCATTTTGAGGAAAATAAAGTGGATAAAGGGCCCGAGTTAACGGGACTTAAAATAAACCTAGTCATAAACTTTCCCGAACCCACTAAGTTAACTAGGGATGTTTAACCCGGTTAATAAGAGGGAATATGGATTAGAAATAAGTAGGTTGTAACCTACTTAATAATTAACCAAACATGAGAGACCAAAGTTAGATAATTAGAAAAGTTTATTTATTAAAACAAAATAAGTAGGTTGTAACCTACTTAATAATTAACCAAACATATGGATTAGAAATAAGTAGGTTGTAACCTACTTAATAGTGTGTGCGTATGATCGATCAGGAGAAGAGCTCCCATGGAGCAAACCCTAGTTCAACAAATTCAACAAATTGAAGCTTGATTCAAGCCCAAAATCGATGCATGAATACATAGAAACGATCACCTAGTCATGGGGATCATAAGGTATGTCGAATTTTTGATGTTGATGAAGTTGTGAAAATTTATTAACATCACAAGATGTGAATTCTGTATGAATCATAGAAGTTATGGCTGAATTTAAGATGTATGATTGCTTAGGAACAAACCCTAAGTGAAGATTTAGAATAAATTGTGACAACTGTCAAAAATCCAGGTTTCCGTATAATTAATTAATCATGATTAGTGCTTAATGAATGTGCTGAATTTCAATTAACTGCTTTCTGATTACTGTCTTATACATACATGTGCATCATACATTGTTTAATGTTATACCAATATTGCATGAAAGCTGTATTGCCTTAAATGATGCATTAAGTACAGTTAGCATAGTTATCTGATAAATCAGGAAAATGCTGACAGAACTCAGCACATAGATAGACAGTGCATTGAGACACAGGATGAGCCAGAAACTAAGTATGACACTAGTATAGTGTGTAGGAAAGTAAGGATCATAAAACTGCCTTTCTAGTGATAGTTTAAGTGCTGGAAAGTGCCTAAACTCACCCAAAGTGCTGAATTAAGCAAAATTCAGCAATTTAACACGCTAATATTATGCAGAAATATGATTAAATGGTCCTGAATGCTTTCCTAAGTGTCGGGAATCAAAAGTGTCACAAAAAGATACATAAAGCACACTAAACTGCATAGTTTAGCACCTTAACGAACTAGTAACCAACCGGACACTACCCGAAATATCAAATTTACACTAGAAGCACTATTTTAACATTTTCAAGTTAGTTATGGTCCCCGAACATCATAACACCCCATACAAAATATCTAATAGCTAAAACAAGCAACTAATACTTGGATTAGAACTAGAATGTAACTAATTAAGTTAACACCTATCCTACTACCCCCCCCCCCCCCATGTCTACGGCCCCATACAAGGGACCCACCTTGTTGATTTTATTTCATTATTAAATTAGATATGCTAACACTTTACTAAACATAGTAACCATAGGTTAAAATGGATGGATGGATTATAAGATGGCACATTGAGTCTAAGTCTCATTTCTCACACACTTAAACACACACAAACTCTCCTCCACTCCCTCTCTTGTTCTCATCTGTAACAACTCTCACCAAAAGTATTAATTCTTATATTGTTTTGTCCAATAGGAAACCCTAATTAAGACCCCCAAGTAATATTGCATGACCCCTAAAATTTTCAAAACAGTTGGAATCAGGATCAGGGCCCCTAAAACTCAGGGGGTATCCCCAAATGGATAGTTATCATCATAACTCGCTGTAAAATTTGAATTTAATCGATCTGTTGACTCACCAAGGCTAGTTGAGGACGTGGCTACCCTACCCTAAAAAGGGCGCCGTCGCGCCACGCGACAGGCCCTCGCGCCACGCGAGGGCGCCGTTTTTCCAGTAGAATAGAGGGCATTGGCACTTGAATTCTGGTGTTGGTTTGACGTAAAAACTCGTTTTGTACGTTGAGATATCATCAGTTTAATTCAAAAACACATACAAACACGAAATTCTGCCGCGATAACAGGGTAATATCTCGATCACTGCTACGATTTATTGTCTGATCGATTGAAATAAATCCGATGGATGTTTAAGTGCTGCTCAAACTCGGGCTATACTTTGTCATTCGTCGTGAATTCAATGGATGTTTAAGTATTGCACTTTGTCATTCGTCGTGAGGGTTTGATCTCATGAGTTGTCGTAAAAGTTGTATTAAGTTACTGACCTAGTTTTTCGTGTGCATTATTATTTGAATTAGGTTAACCAGGCTAAAATCAGTAGGCTAAACGCTGCCAGTCTAAATCTGCAATGTGAGTTATTCTCTTTTTATCAAACAATGTTTTACAATACTCCAACTATTTTCAAAGTTATAATTACAGGGATTAAGTCGTGGTTATCTTGAATCACTGGCTAGTGGGGTATTGTGCACTTTACTAATTTCTCACGGTTAGGTTCATCAACCTAACAGTGATAATCATCACTACTTGGGTGAAAAGAACCAATAGTGGTATGACCATCGTCACAAGGCTGTGACACGGCGCCAGATAAAAATAAGATAGTAGCCATTGTAATCGCTCTTATGTTGTAATTTATAACTAATGTGTCGTTTTGTTTAACCTGAATGACTCGCCAGTATTTCCCCGCTGATAAAATATTTTTAAAACATGTTCCAGGTAACCTACTATGAATCAAGGAAAACGTGCTACGGAGCACTAATAAAGCTTGAAGTGGTGGCTCAGTGAAATAAATAAACATGTTTTGTAAAACAGGTAATTTCCTCGTGAAATTCCTCTATTGTAAATTACGGGGTTTGTCCCAATTTATGAAATAAAATAATTGGGCATTTTCAAGTTCTAAAAAGACCCTGTTAAACTTCCGCTGTCAACTCAATTAATAAATACCACGGGATTTCTATCCCGCGGCTCCTGGATCGGGTCAAACCGGGATGGGGGCCGTGACAGAAAATGGTGGTATCAGAGCCATGCCACTGGTCTAAGCCAAAGAAGTGTTCTGCTAACACTTAAATTCTAAAATTCCGTGTTAGAAAATAACTTATGTGATTATGTGTTTTTTTTGTGTTATTTGACTATTTGTTAGTTTACAGTATGCGTAAGCAAAGAATTTCGGACATCTATCGTCAATTAGATAGTTCACCAAAAGATAAGGGAACCTCATTTCAATCAAATTCCTCAAGATACCAGCAGATACTGAGGAATGAATATTTGTTCGTAAGGCACAATTTGAGAAACCACTTACCACTAACAAAAGAAGTTGGATTATTAGAAAAAGTCAAGAGAAAATAAAGAAGTCACAACCAAAAGGAGTGATGATTAATAAGGAAACTCAGGAAATAGGCACTAACCCACCATGGGAAGATGAATTAGATGAACAATGGGCAAATCTTTATATGTTAGCCACTACAGCAGTAAATGTTAACTTTTAATTAAGTTAAACTGCCAAACCCGGGCCAACCAATGAAATTAGATCTCAACCAGAAAAGTTTATAAATTATCTTATCTCTCAACACCCTGACCCAGTACTAGCACCCATATCACCTATGAGCCAGAAACTTTAAAGGAACTTTGCCCATTAGATGAACAACTTTGTAAGAGGAGAGAGAATAAACCTTATATAAAAGCATGCTGAGCATAATATTCCTAGATAGACTAAAATAAATTATGAATGCACAACCCCTAGTATATTTCGAATTTCAGTTGTAATTTGTAATAGACATGTATATATATATATATATATATATATATATATATATATATATATATATATATATATATATATATATATATATATAAAAGTCGCAATGTTCGCCATTTTTAATTAAATCTGTTTGTATAGTTGTACCTAAATGTTTGTACTAAATATTAGCCTGTGATAATTAATAATTGATAGATGCAGAGGAACAACGAAGTAAATCAGGAAAACCGTAATAATGAGAATAATGGAAACCTAGAAGAAACCAACACTTAGTAGTACAAGAAATTTTAATACTCTAGTATAAGCTAAATAATTGTATAGATAATTTGGGATGGATATTGGTATATCATGAGGATGATAACTAGAAAAGTGCAAATATGATAAATAAGCAATAACAATTGGCCACTGTTATATCTTGTTTATTCGTATTACTCGATTCTAGAATATGATATATCATGAGAATACTAATTTCCATGTTTCTTGATACAAGCTATACTGAATAATGAACATTTGTGATTCTAAATATGAGAAATACAATAATAATTACCTTTCCGGCAAAGCTAGGTATGATGTGGTAACACTCCAGCTTGTCTGGGTAAGATGAGGATACCTCTCCGGTGAAACCGGGTGAGATGGGGTATATGTTAATAAAAATACTCCAGCAATGTCTGCCCTATTTTTAGGAACGTAAACCTATTATATATATTGACCTTATGAATAAGGTATACATGAAATAAATAATTATATAGATATGTATATCTATAAGGAAATTCGAAAGCCTTAAATAACTGACCCTTAAGGATAACTCAAGAACAGGTATGACAAATAATAAATTTAGATTTATCAGCGTGTGTGTATCTAAAAATTTTGATGATAAACATTATGTTATTTAATCATCACTCTCAAAATGAACGGCAGTAACTCTTTAGAGTTGGGATTTCCTTAAAAGTATAAAGAGTTTCTTTTATGAAACCTGTAAATTAAGGTTAGCTAGGATGACTAAAGTACCTAAGCAGAATGCAAGAACCTTCCAGTTGACTATACAGGAAGCAGATCTGATTCCGGATATGATAGCGGGTACATTCCTAGTTCACAACATTTATGCGAAAGTATTATTTGACTCTGGTACAAACCAAAGCTTTATAAATACTTCATTCTGCCAAGCTCTTAACCAACCTTAAACAAATTTATACAGTAGAAACGACAGGCGGGAATTTTGTTAACATAGATACGGTTTTGCAAAAAGAAAATATAGAACTTTCAGGTCATAAGTTTTCTGCAAACCTATTACCCATGAATTTAGCTGGATTCGATGTCATATTAGGAATGGATTGGTTAGTAGCCAACCATGCTCAAATCCTCTGTGATAAGAATTCCATAGAAATTCGTCCACCCACAGGAGAAGTAATTATGATTATAGGGGATAAGCCGCGTAAACCAATGAAGTTCATTTCGGTAATGAAAGTTGCTAGTTATGAACGAAAGCAAGGAATAGTGTATATGATATCAGTAATCGTTAGCACTAAGGGTAAGGAACTT
Organism: Helianthus tuberosus; assembly: GCA_030545235.1. NCBI lineage: Eukaryota > Viridiplantae > Streptophyta > Magnoliopsida > Asterales > Asteraceae > Helianthus > Helianthus tuberosus. Next base: position 150,385,348 of record CM060414.1, on the reverse strand, counting down.
AAGGAAATTCCTGTAGTATCAGAATACTCGGATGTATTCCCAAAAGAACTACCAGGATTACCACCGGATAGGGAGGTAGAATTTAGAATTCATTTGATTCCTGGAACTACACCCGTAGCAAAGGCACCCTACCGATTAGCACCCACTGAAATGTTAGAACTGAAAAAGCAATTAGATGAATTGCTCAGTAAAGGATTCATACAACCTAGTTCATCCCCGTGGGGAGCTCCAGTGTTATTTGTGAAAAAGAAAGATGGGTCAATGAGAATGTGTATCGATTACAGAGAATTGAATAAGGTTACAATTAAGAATCGATACCCATTACCTTGGATTGATGATCTTTTCGATCAACTTCAGGGAGCTAGATATTTTTCTAAGATAGATTTACGCTCCGGATACCATCAGTTGAAGGTACAAGAAGAAGACATACCTAAAACTGCCTTCAGAACTAGGTATGGTCATTACGAGTTTACAGTCATGCCCTTTGGACTAACAAATGCTCCGGCAGCATTTATGGACATGATGAATAGAATCTGTAAACCATACTTGGATAAATTTGTAATTGTCTTCATCGACAATATACTCATTTATTCCAAAAGTCAGGAAGAGCATTGTGAACACCTGCATTCACTCTTAACTTTGTTAAGAAAAGAGAAGCTTTATGCCAAATTCTCGAAGTGTGAATTTTGGCTACAGGAGGTGCAATTTTTAGGTCACATGGTGAATCACGAAAGTATTCACGTAGATCCCTCCAAGATAGAAGCGATCACCAAATGGAAGGTCCCACAATCAGCTACGGAAGTTAGAAGTTTTCTAGGATTAGCTGGGTACTATAGGCGCTTTATTAAGGATTTCTCTAAGATAGCTGTGCCATTAACTAAGCTAACCTGTAAAACAGTTAAGTTTGAATGGGGACCTAGGCAAGAAGAAGCTTTTAGGATTTTAAAACAAAGGTTAACCAACACCCCAATTCTTGCCTTACCAGAAGGGACAGAAGATTTTGAAGTATATTGTGATGCTTCTAAGCTAGGATTAGGATGTGTGCTAATGCAACGCAAAAAGGTAATTGCGTATGCCTCAAGGCAATTGAAAAAGCACGAGGAAAATTATATGACACATGAATTAGAATTAGGGTCGATAATTTTTGCCCTTAAGATTTGGAGACATTATCTGTATGGAAGTAAGTTTATTGTTTATACAGATCATAAGAGTTTAAAATACATATTTGGGCAAAAAGAATTGAATATGAGGCAAAGGAGATGGATGGAAATCCTAAGTGACTACGACTGTGATATTCAATATCACGAAGGAAAAGCAAACGTAGTTGCAGATGCCTTAAGTCGTAAGTATCACGAAAAGCAAAAGCGAGTTCGTGCTCTCAGATTAAATCTACAGTTAGATTTAATGGAACAACTGAAAAACATTCAAGAAACAGCAATCAAGGATGATGCTGAAGGAATGAAAGGAAGAGTAAAGGAATTAGAGCAAGGAGCTGATGGAATTTGGAAATTCCATAAAAGAAAAGAATTTGGGTACCTGAGCAAGGAGAATTAAGAGATAAGATTTTAGAAGAAGCCCATAAATCTAGGTATACCATGCATCCTGGAAATAATAAGATGTACCAAGATTTAAGGAACAACTTCTGGTGGATAGGAATGAAAAAGGATATAGCTAAATATGTTTCTAAGTGCCTAACATGCTCACAAGTTAAGGCAGAACACCAGAAACCCCCAGGTCTACTGCAACAATTAGAAATGCCTGTTTGGAAATGGGAACTAATAACCATGGACTTTGTTACTAAGTTACCCAAAACCAGAAAAAGTAATGACGCGATTTAGGTAATTTTGGATCGATTAACCAAATCAGCTCATTTTCTACCCATGAAAGAAACCTTTAGCATGGAAAGGTTAGCAAGATTGTACGTAGATGAGGTAGTATCCTTACATGGAGTTCCACTCTCTATTGTATCGGATAGAGATAGTCGTTTCACTTCCCATTTCTGGACCAGTTTCCAGGAAGCAATGGGAACTCGACTAAATTTAAGTACATCTTATCATCCCCGAACAGATGGACAAAGTGAAAGGACAATCCAAACCCTGGAAGACATGCTCAGGGCATGTGTGATAGATTTTGGTGGAAACTGGGATGAGCATCTACCCTTAATTGAATTCTCCTATAACAATAGTTATCATGCAAGCATTGAAGCTGCCCCATTTGAAGCACTGTATGGACGAAAGTGCAGAACTCCAGTTTGTTGGGCAGAAATAGGAGAAAGTCAATTATCAGGTCCCAAAATCATATAAGAAACCACTGGCAAGATCACTCAAATCAAGGAAAGACTGAAAACGGCTCGTGATCGTCAGAAGAGTTATGCAGACAATCGAAGCAAGCCACTGGAATTTCAAGTCGGAGACAAGGTACTCTTGAAAGTTTCTCCTTGGAAAGGAGTAGTTTGATTTGGTAAGAAAGGGAAACTAAGTCCAAGGTACGAAGGACCATTCCCAGTAATCCAACGAATAGGACCAGTTGCCTATCGCCTACAACTACCAGAAGAACTAGCCGGGATGCATGATGTATTTCATGTATCCAACCTCAAGAAATGTTTATCTGACGAATCCCTGGTAGTACCTCTTCAAGATGAAGAGGTAAATGAAAAGTTAAAGTTTATAGAGAAACCACTATAGAGTTCATGTCCCCCTTTTCTTTAAACTGTTTTTGTTTTATAACTTCGGGGGTGAAGTACGTGTTACAAAATGATTACATACAATTACAAATGGTATGGTTAGCTTTGGAAAGTACAGTAGATCATGTGAATGGGTAGGCGCACTCTTAGGGCCATTAATCCTCGCGTTAGGACCGAGGGACATGAGTGATAAATCTATTTGGGTGTAGCGAGCCCACACCCATGTGGACCAGGGTGGCCCATGAGGTGACTATGTCTTACAGCCAGAGGCCCGGTGCAAAATATACTAGGTTTGAGTCTTCCTACGCCATTGCACGCATGTTAATGGCCTTGCAAACCATTAATCGATCTGTTTCCTTGTTTTGCTTTCATACCAGGATTTACAAACTTTTCAAAGGTTTATTCACAAAAACACACATGAACTCGCTCAACTTTTATTGATGTTTTCAAAATACATGTATTTCAGGGAATTAGTAGTGGATCTAGCGGGCGTTGGATGTTTCAAGCTGCGTTAAGAATAAAAGATGTCATCCATGATCTTAGGTGTTGGTCAGTGTGTCTTATTCCTGGACGAGACAAGTCTCCCAACTCCTGGTTTATTTAATATCTTTTGTCGAGTCGTTATGAACTTTTAAACAAGTTGCATGGTTTGTACTCAAATTTGAATTTCTATGTCTTAAGACGATGTTGTTATGTTTTTCTAAACTTAATTAATGGATGAACATCTATGGTTTTTATCATTTAGTTGTTGTTATGATTGAATGCAATGGTATTAAGAAAGTCACACCATAATCACGCTTCCGCAAAAGTCAGGGAGTGACAGCTTGGTATCAGGGCTTCGATTGTAGTGAACTAGGATTCCTTCTCGAGTCTAGACTACAATCATTAGGGCTTTCACGAAAATATGTTTACAACATGTTTTCATTGCATACATGTAACAACTCTTGCCAAAAATTTTATTTATTATTTCTTACTTTAATAATGCACACTAGGAAACCCTAATCGAGACCCCCAAGTAGTATGGCATGACCTATAATTTCTCAAAACAATCGAAACTAGGATCAGGGCCCCCTAAAACTCAAGGGGGGTATCCCCTAATTGATAATTATCGTTAAAACCGCATGTAAATCATGAAATTCGTTTGCTGTTGACTCACTTGGGCTATGTGGGACACGAGGCTACCATAGCCTGAATTGACCTCCCCCGTGACACGCGCCAGGAACCCTGGCAGTCGGTGCGACAGGCGGGAAGGACCAAAATCCAGTATAAAGCTCAGGAGTTTGGCACTTGCATGGCTGTTGTGTTTCGACGTAAAAATTCCTTTTGTACGTTGAGATATTCGTTGTTTCGTTCAAAAAACACACACAAGCACAAATCTCTGCTGCGATAATAGGGTAATAACTCGATCACTGCTACGATACAATGTCCGATCGATTGAAACTGATCTGATGGATGTTTAAGTGCTGCCCGAATTCGGGCTATACATTGTCATTCGTCGTGAGGGTTTTGATTTCGTGAGTTTATCGTAAATGTTGTATTAAGTTACTAACCTAGTTCCGTGTGCATTGTTATTTAACTAGGTTACGAAGCTAAATCAGTAGGCAAAGTCTGTCCAACTAAACTTGCAATGTTAGTCATTCTCTTTTTTACCAAATTGTTTCCAAAACCCTATTTATTTTCAAAGTCATAATTACAGGGATTAAGTCTTTGTAATCTTCAATTACTGCCGGTATGTGGGGTTTTGTATACATTACTTGATACCCGTCACCATTGGACAACGGGTTAGCCAACGGGTGATCTGACCATAGTCACAGATACGGTCGAGTGACAAATACCGATTTGGAGTAATTGGTTGATAGAAACAATATAATCACCCTTAATACTGTATATTATAACAATGTGTCATTTTGTACAAATTGAGTGACTCGCCAGTATTTCCCCGCTGATAAAATCTTTTTAAACATGTTTCAGGTGATTTACTGTGACCCAGGAAAAGTGCCGCGTAGCACTAAAGGCTTGAGGAGGTGGCTCAGTAAAATAAATAAAATGTTTTGTAAAACAGGGAATTTCCTCGTGAAATTCCTTTATTGTAAATTACGGGGTTTGTCCCAAATTGTGTAATAAAATAATTGGGCATTTTCAGTTTTCACGATCCTGTTAAAATTTCCGCTGCCAAATTAAACATAAATACCACGGGTTTCTGTCCCGCGGCTCCTGAAGCGGGTAAAAACATGATGGGGTCGTGACAGAAAAGGTGGTATCGGAGCTACTGATTTAAGCTAATTAAGTATTTAGAAATACTTATTTTATCTGATTGTCATTCTGTGATTCTGTGAAAATTTATTAAATAACATTTTTTTAACTTAAATTTGTGTGTGTTTCTTCATATGTGCTAACAACATGAACGAACTGTCGGAGGCACTCCGAAACTTTACTATCCATACCACCGATATGAATACCACAGGAAACCCATCTAGCTACCTGGCAGATACGAAGGAACCACTAACATTCCAGGCCCAGGCCCAGGAGAAACCAAAGCCGAAAAAAGAGAAGGAGAATCTTGGACTGGAAACGTAGGCGTAGGAAGAAACCAGCTGCACAGAAGATTAAAAAGACTAAGGACCCGAAGGATAAAGGGAAAGGAAAAGAGATCGGGGAAAGTTTCGGGCAAGCCCAGGAAATGCCACCATGGGAGGAGCTAGATCACAAACTGGTGAATTGTGACCTCATTGGACCTGCCGATGAAAACCTCTTCAATTACCCTGTTGAATCACAACTTCCAGTTAATTTAGAACCTGCTATCCCAGATCCTATTGTCAACCACCGACTTCTACCCGGAGAATTGGAGGAATGGTGGACGAATGACTGGCAGTTTCAGAATTTCATGAATAACCCCAACGTCTATTTTCCACAATTTGACCCTGAGCCTGCACCAAACCCACCTATGAGCACAGCAAACTTGGCTGAACTCCGCCACTATGGCGAGGAATTGATGGAGGCAGGAAATAGAATTCAGGATGTGAGGGAGAAAATCACGTGGAAATACGACGAGAGGGAGCGCCGTTTCTGAAGGGCCGGTTATCTGTGGTTGTGTGTTTAATAATAATAAAATAATAAAAATAAATAATAAAAATATAATCATGTAAAATAACTCAAATAAAACTTTTGTAATATAACGGGTGTGTATCGATGCATACTAAAATATATAAAAATATGAAAGTCGCAAAGTCGACAATTTTGGCTATACGTGTTGACATGATTAGGTGTGATTGCTTTATTGTGATTGGTTGTTATTTAATTTGTGACAACAATATATATATATATATATATATATATATATATTGTTAATTATCAGATGGAACACGCCGTTAATGAGCCAGCTAACGAAGTTAACCAATCTGAGCAAAACAATGAGGATCACTTCCTTAATAGACAAGACATAGAGAATATCGTTGCCCAGGGAATAACCAATGCTATCCCGGCAATCGTCGTTGCTGTGAAGAACCCCGTGGAACCTTCACAAGCCCACCATAGCAAACGTACTCGCGATGATAATTTCAGTAAGAGTGTAAATGGGGGCGAAAATAATAATGATGTGGTTCAAGCCCCATTTCTTAAGAAAATGAAAGCTGCAAAGCCTGGTTGCACTTACAAGGAATTTCTTGCCTGTAAACCAATTGAATTTACAGGAAACGAAGGGGCAACTGCTGCACTGCGTTGGTTAGAGAAAACCGAAGCAGTAATTAAAATAAGTAAATGTACCGAGGAAGACAAGGTTATGTATGCGTCGCACCTTTTTAAAGAAGGGGCGTTAGAATGGTGGAACACGGTACTACAAGCCAAGGGAAGTGATGTGGCTTATGCCATTAATTGGGAAGAATTTAAGAGATTGGTGGAAAGAAAATTCTGTCCTGAATATGAAAAGGAGCAAATGACAAATAAGTTCCTAAACCACCGGATGGTGGATGTTGACTGTCGAGGGTATACTTCGACATTCTTTGAATATGCTAGAATTGTACCAACTTTGGCTTCGCCAGAACCGGTACTTATTTCTCGCTATATTTGGGGTTTAATTAGCGAAATTCATGATATCGTCAAAGCTGCGAGACCCCGCACAATTGACGATGCGGTGGAATTAGCGAATACCTTGACCGACGGACTGGTACGTACGCGAGAAGAAAACAGGAAAAAGGAATTAGCCCACAAGATTACGCAAGGGTTCCGTGGGGGTAATATTTTCAAGAAAAAGGGAACTGGGCAATCTTCCACCCCGCCATTCTGCAGAAATTGTAAAAAGAAACATTTTGGAAGATGTAATGAAGTCTGCAACTTCTGCAAAGCTTTGGGGCATCGAGAGGAGGAGTGCAGAAAGAAAACAAGGATCTGCTACAATTGCGGAGAAGCTGGACATTTTAGACCAGAATGTCCTAAACTGGTCAAACCAGCTGACAACAAGGTCAAACCTGCTGAAGGGACTACTAAGAAAAACATAAGAGCCTTTCAGCTGACAAACCAAGAAGCAGATATGATTCCAGATGTGATAGCTGGTACGTTTCTTGTACACGATGTTTACGCCAAAGTATTATTTGACTCTGGTGCAAACCAAAGTTTCATAAATATTTCATTCTGCCAAGCCCTTAAGCAACCTTTAACCAAACTTAGACAAGTTTTTACGGTAGAAACGGCAGATGGGAATTCTGTTAACATAGATAAGGTTTTGCAGGAAGGAAAGATAGAACTCTTAGGCCATAAATTCTCTGCAAACCTGTTACCTATGAATTTAGCTGGATTCGATGTTGTGTTAGGAATGGATTGGTTAGTAGCCAACCATGCTCGAATCCTCTGTGATAAGAATTCCATAGAAATTCATACACCCACAGGAGAAATAATTGTGCTTACAAGAGATAAGCCACGAAAGTCAATGAAATTCATTTCAGTAATGAAAGTGGCCAATTACACAAGAAAACGAGGAATAGTGTATAAGATTTCAGTAGTTATTAATACTAAAAGTAAGGAACTCAAGGAAATTCCAGTAGTATCAGAAGACCCGGATATATTCCCAGAAGAACTACCTGGATCACCACCCGATAGGGAAGTAGAATTTAGAATTCATCTAATTCCTGGAACTACACCGATAGCTAAGGCACCTTATCGGTTAGCACCCACCGAAATATTAGAATTGAAAAAGCAGTTAGATGAATTATTAAGCAAAAGATTCATACAACCTAGTTCATCCCCTTGGGGAGCACCAGTGTTGTTTGTGAAAAAGAAAGATGGTTTGATGCGAATGTGCATCGATTATAGGGAATTGAATAAGGTTACAATTAAGAATCGATACCCATTACCTAGTATGGATGATCTTTTCGATCAACTTCAGGGAGCTAGATATTTTTCTAAGATAGACTTGTGCTCCGGATATCATCAGCTGAAGGTACAAGAAGAAGACATACCTAAAACTGCTTTCAGAACTAGGTATGGTCACTACGAGTTTACAGTCATGCCCTTTGGACTAACGAATGCCCCTACATCATTCATGGACATGATGAATAGGATCTGTAAACCATATTTGGATAAATTTGTAATTGTCTTTATCGACGATATACTTATTTATTCCAAAAGCCAGGACGAGCATGGTGAGCACCTGCATGCACTTCTAACTTTGTTAAGAAACGAGAAGCTTTACGCAAAATTCTCGAAGTGTGAATTTTGGCTACAGGAAGTGAAATTCTTAGGTCACATGGTGAATCACGAAGGTATTCACGTAGATCCCTCCAAGATAGAAGCAATCACCAAATGGAAGGTCCCTCAATCAGCTACGGAAGTTAGAAGTTTTCTAGGATTAGTCGGTTACTATAGACGATTCATTAAGGATTTTTCTAAGATAGCTGTGCCATTAACTAAGCTAACCTGTAAAACAGTTAAGTTCGAATGGGGACCCAAGCAAGAAGAGGCCTGTAGGATTTTAAAGTAAAAGTTAACCAACGCCCCTATTCTTGCTTTACCCGAAGGGACAAAGGATTTTGAGTTTACTGTGACGCTTCTAAGCTAGGATTAGGATGTGTGATAATGCAACGCAAAAAGGTAATTACGTATGCATCAAGGAAATTGAAAAAGCACGAGGAAAATTATACGACTCATAACTTAGAATTGGGAGCCATAATTTTTGCCTTTAAGATTTGGAGACATTATCTGTACGGAAGTAAGTTTACAGTCTATACAGATCATAAGAGTTTAAGGTACATATTTGGACAAAAAGAATTAAACATGAGGCAAAGAAGATGGATGGAGATTCTAAGTGACTACGACTGTGATATTCAATATCACGAAGGAAAATCAAACGTAGTCGCAGATGCCTTAAGTCGTAAGTATCATGAAAAGCGAAGACGAGTTCGTGCTCTTAGATTAAATCTCCAATTAGATTTAATGGAACAAGTGAAGAATATACAGGAGATAGCAGTCAAGGATGATGCTGAAGGAATAAAAGGGCGAATAAAAGAATTAGAGCAAGGAACTGATGGAATTTGGAGATTCCACAAGAAAAGGATTTGGGTACCTAAGCAAGGGAATTTAAGAGATAAGATTTTAGAGGAAGCCCATAAATCTAGATATATCATGCACCCTGGTAGTAATAAGATGTATCAAGATTTAAGAAATAACTTCTGGTGGATAGGAATGAAAAAGGACATAGCTCGATATGTATCTAAGTGTCTAACTTGTTCGCAAGTTAAGGCAGAACACCAGAAACCTTCAGGGTTACTACAACAATTAGAAATGCCTGTATGGAAATGGGAACTAATAACAATGGACTTTGTTACTAAGTTTCCCAAAACCAGAAAAGGTAACAACGAGATTTGGGTAATTGTAGATCGATTAACCAAATCAGCTCATTTCCTCCCAATGAAAGAAACCTTTAGCATGGAAAGGTTAGCAAAATTTTATGTAGATGAAGTGGTATCCTTACATGGAGTCCCACTCTCCATTGTATCAGATAGGGATAGTCGCTTCACTTCACATTTCTGGACAAGTTTCCAAGAAGCCATGGGGACGCGATTAAATTTAAGTACTGCATACCATCCCCAAACAGATGGACAAAGTGAAAGGATGATCCAAAACCCTGGAAGACATGCTTAGAGCGTGTGTTATAGATTTTGGTGGAAACTGGGATGACCACCTACCCTTAATCGAATTCTCCTATAACAATAGTTATCATACAAGCATCGAAGCTGCCCCGTTCGAAGCACTGTATGGACGAAAGTGTAGAATTCCAGTTTGTTGGGTAGAAATAGGAGAAAGTCAATTGTCAGGTCCCGAAATTGTGCATGAAACCACCAACAAGATAACTCAAATCAAGGAAAGACTGAAAACGGCTCGAGATCGCCAGAAAAGTTATGCCGACAATCGACGCAAGCCGTTAGAATTTCAAGTCAGAGACAAGGTACTTTTAAAAGTTTCTCCTTGGAAAGGGGTAGTTCAGTTCGGTAAGAAAGGAAAGCTAAGTCCAAGGTACATAGGACCCTTCCCAGTAATCCAGCGAATAGGACCAGTTGCCTATAGCTTACAACTACCAGAAGAACTAGCCGGGGTACATGACGTATTTCATATATCCAACCTCAAGAAATGTTTATCTGATGAGTCCCTGGTAGTACCTCTTCAAGATATAGAGGTAAATGAAAAGTTGAAGTTTGTGGAGAAACCTCTTCAAATAGAAGACAAAAAAGTCAAGTTCCTCAAGCACAAGAGACTTGGTCAAGGTAAAATGGGATTCGAAAAGAGGACCAGAGTATACCTGGGAACTAGAATCTGAGATGAAGCGAAAGTACCCTTCCTTGTTCCAGTAAATCTCGAGGATGAGATTTTAAACAAGGTGGGGAGGGTGTAGTAACTCTTGCCAAAATTTTTATTTATTATTTCTTATTTTAATAATGCACACTAGGAAACCCTAATCGAGACCCCCAAGTAGTTTGGCATGACCCATAATTTTTCAAAACAATCGAAACTAGGACCAGGGCCCCCTAAAACTCAAGGGGGGTATCCCCTAACTGATAATTATCCTTAAAACCACATGTAAATCATGAAATTCGTTTGCTGTTGACTCACCTGGGCTATGTGGGACACGAGGCTACCCTAGCCTGAATTGACCTCCCCCGCGACACGCGCCAGGAACCCTGGCAGCCGGGGGACAGGCGGGAAGGACCAAAATCCAGTATAAAGCTCAGGAGTTTGGCACTTGCATGGCTGTTGTGTTTCGACTTAAAAATTCCTTTTGTACGTTGAGATATTCGTTGTTTCGTTCAAAAAACACACACAAGCACAAATCTCTGCTGCGATAACAGGGTAATAACTCGATCACTGCTACGATACAATGTCCGATCCATTGAAACTGATCTGATGGATGTTTAAGTGCTGCCCGAATTCGGGCTATACATTGTCATTCGTCGTGAGGGTTTTGATTTCGTGAGTTTATCATAAATGTTGTATTAAGTTACTAACCTAGTTTCGTGTGCATTATTATTTAACTAGGTTACGAAGCTAAATCAGTAGGCAAAGTCTGTCCAACTAAACTTGCAGTGTGAGTCATTCTCTTTTTTACCAAATTGTTTCCAAAACCCTATTTGTTTTCAAAGTCATAATTACAGGGATTAAGTCTTTATAATCTTCAATTACTGCCGGTATGTGGGGTTTTGTATACATTACTTGATACCCGTCACCATTGGACAATAGGTTAGCCAATGGGTGATCTGACCATAGTCACAGATACGGTCGAGTGACAAATACCGATTTGGAGTAATTGGTTGATAGAAACAATATAATCACCCTTAATACTGTATATTATAACAATGTGTCATTTTGTACAAATTGATTGACTCGCCAGTATTTCCCTGCTGATAAAATCTTTTTAAACATGTTTCAGGTGATTTACTGTGACCCTGGAAAAGTGTCGCATAGCACTAAAGGCTTGAAGAGGTGGCTCAGTAAAATAAATAAACATGTTTTGTAAAACAGGGAATTTCCTCGTGAAATTCCTTTATTGTAAATTACGGGGTTTGTCCCAAATTGTGTAATAAAATAATTAGGCATTTTCAATTTTCACGATCCTGTTAAAATTTCCGCTTCCAAATTAAACATAAATACCACAGGTTTCTGTCCCGAGGCTCCTGAACCGGGTAAAAAACAGGACGGGGGTCATGACAATACACGAAACGCCCATATCCCGGAAAACAAACATTTTTACAAACAAAAGACACGAAACACATTCCAAGGTTTATGTTTATGGTTCAGTCTGAGAGACTGAGAGGTCTAGTCTGGGAGGCTTGGTAGTTCAGTCTGGGAGACTGAGAGGTCTAGTCTGGGAGGCTAGGTAGTTCAGTATGGGAGACTGAGAGGTCTAGTCTGGGAGGCTAGGTAGTTCAGTCTGGGAGACTGTGCGGGTTAGTCTAGGAGACTAGGTAGTTTAGTCTGAGAGACTAGGTGGCTTAGTCTGGGAGACTAGGTGGCTTAGTCTGGGAGACTAAGAAGGATACATGATTACATTGTCATTGATTGCATGTTTAATGTTAGTAGTTTATATATGTGCATATGTTGTGATTGTTTTGTTACAGACACTATGTCATCATCTGAGAGTGGTTTGTCGGATACCGATGACCCTATGGCTGTAGTCTCAGATGATGAGATTACCCATGAGCCAGAGATCTTTACTTCTGACACCGAGAGTGACCCGAAGATGATGTCTGACGATGAAGACGACTTTCAGCCCTTTGCGCTGCCCGATTTCGGAGATGATTTACCGATTACTGATGGTATCCCAGACGAGGATCCTTTTGTTATTCCTATTCCTGTTCACGATCATCTTATCATCGGTCACCCCGATGGTGAGCATGTCGTGGCACCGATCCTCGCTCCTGTTCCTCTCATGGTCATTCCCCCTGAGGATTGGCCTTTTGACGATCTTTTTGATGATGATATTGACCTGTTTGTCGATGGTCCTCCCGATGATGCTCAGGGTGATGGAGAGCTCGATGAGGACATTGTTGCTATTCCACTTCTGGGGATTCCCGTTATTGAGATTTCTTCTGACTCTAGTCTACATTCTGTCCCCGATTATTTTGAGTCTGTTTCATCATCCGCCTTATAGGCAGTTGGTTTGCGACGTTACGCCACTGATTCTGATGACGATACAGCTATGTCAGCTGCACCGTTACCTCCACATGATGTTGAGCCGGGACTTGAGCCTGATTTTATTCCTGATGATCAGCCTGTTGATGCACCTGCTGATCCTGAGCCTATGCCTGCTCCTAAGCCTTTGCCTGACCATGATCCTGTTCCATTTGGCATACCTGATATTGCACCACTCATACTAGATCCAGCTCCTGCACCCGCTGACCCTCCTGTTATTGAGTCAGTTACTCCCCCACATGCACCTGCAGCTGTTGACATTGCTCCTTTGCACCCTGTCGAGTCCGATGTTCACCACACCGACTTACCTATCACTTTCTTGTAGGACATCCCTCCACCCTGTCCAGGGGAAGGCCCTTCTAGCCAGCAGCCTGACCGTGATCCTCATGTTTCAGCCACACTTCCTCACATGCCTCAGTATACACCTTCTGCTCATTTTACTTCTTCACCACTTGACGAGCCACTTAGATGGTTCCCACCCTATACCATGCCGATTTCTGATCCCTACCATCCCTCACATTTCACGGGTTATACACGGGATGAGTTACTCCTATCATTGCAGCTTCAGTTCGAGATCATGAGTCGCAAGATTTTAGAGCTAGAGATGACACCGCGACCTTTGCCATGTCCGTGTCAGCCATCTTTTGTTCCCCCTCGTTCATCACCATCCCTATTTTCGCATCCTCCTGCACCCCTTACTCCATTTCCCGAGTTTGACACCCGCTTTCTTACCGTTGAGCAGCAGATTAGTTATCTGTTGCATCATGTTTATGATCTTGAGGAGGAGCTAGCGCATGTGCGCATCTTACTTTTTGTTCCTCCACCTCCTCCTCCACCGCCATCAGCATAGACAGTTTTTGGTTTTATGTAGGTAGCTTACTTTTGATGAGAGCACCGCTATTGAGCCTAGCTAGTGAAGCCTTTTGGAGACCACCTTTTGACTGTATGACTTATGGTAGATTGATAGACATTTTGGACAAGGGTAGTGTGACCCTATGTTCCCTTTTGATACGATATTTATGTTAAACATGTAACTGTATTTGTGGTCAATGATTAATGTAAGCTCAATTGTAATGTTCTCATTAAATACATTGTTAACTTACTTGTTTATGCCATGATTGCCTGCTTACTTGTTATAACATACGCTATTATATACGTACTACTTATTATATACATAAGACCTGACCTGACCTAACCCAAGTATATTGTTAGTTGCCAGTAAGTTTGTAGGATCGTATTCTGACCCAAACGAGTCAATCAGAGGAGTCTCGATCAATTACAGGTGCGGAAAATAAGTAATCAACGTAGAAACAGCTAGATCTTCACTTAAATCACACTTTTGATTGATATAACAACGTTTACATCCAAATCTCACACCGGCAGCACCTCGGTATGGAAAACAAGAACTGATACAAATGATTTCGCTCCAAAGGTATTTATAGCGACTAGGTTTCGCTCATATGGACATGTCCATAAAAGCGAAACCATCTCTAAGGTTTCCCACATACGGACATGTTCATAAAAGCGAAACCATCTCTAAGGTTTCCCATATACGGACATGTTCATAAAAGCGAAACCATCTCTAAGGTTTCCCACATACAGACATGTGGTTTCCCACATATGAACATGTTGGGAAATCTCGTACAATGTGCCCTAACCTAACATTCTAAGACTAAGACACGATACAAGACGAAGTCGACAGATGCATGCACTAACAGACTCCCCCTCAGATGTTGATGAGTCTTAAGTGTTGAGTCTTCGCATCTTCAGTCTTGATCTGTGTCTGGGCTTCTTTCTCTCAATCTCTTCTTGCAAATCTTCAGACTCCCCCTTGCGATATGCTGGCATTTCTTCAGTTCATCAGCATCATCAGCTTTAGGATCGTTGTCTGGCTTTCCATCTCACAGCTTCTCAACCTGACTAAACCTGCACATTCTTAACCCAGAAATAAATTCTCTAATTTTAACAATTTTTATGCATTAACATGCTGATATAATCAGATAACTCCCTCTCATAAACATATGCATCAAGACCGACTCTCCCTCAGATCATACACACAAGATGAACCACTTGTAGATTTAAAAACATTTTTTTTAACAATTAAGACACACTCCCCCTAACAACAATGTCATCATGTTTAGCACTTGGAATTTTGAAAATCAGCTCTCCAACACCAGTTGTCGAAAATCTTTTTGATTTTTCAAAAATTTATGCTAAAACACACTGAAAATCTTTTTGATTTTTTTAAAGTAAAGAAATGCAGTAAAGAAATATTTACAAATACTATTTTTGTGAGTTTTGTGCAAGAGGATCATATCAGTTTTTGACAAGTCACAAGTACCGTTGAGCTTAGTTACACATTAAGAATTAAACAATTCACTTAGATTGCCAATATACTGATTCGCTTAAATTCTCACACAAATTTCAACTGATTCAGGATATGAGTTAGGTGTATTAAGAACTTAAACTCATTCATGTGTCCCACCTCTTGAATATACTCCCGTATCCAGATCCCAATATTCAGTCTTACAGGTGAGTATACCACAGATGATATCTGTCAGGGGTTAAATTGCGAGGGCCGTGAGAGCTCAGGTCGATCTTTCGATACGCAGAGAGATGACGGCTTCGACTTTTGGTGGGTCCCCTTTAGAGGATCTTTTGTTACAACAACAATGACTATCAATTTTATTGTTTCATCAATTTGCTAAGGGCGGCGCTATATTTCAAGCATTGCAGAAAGTATTATACGGGGACTAGGTCAGAAATTTCTTTCAGCAGAAGTCCCGGGATAATACCCCAGATATCACTGAGCATAAAGACCTAGTATCTCAGAAAAAGGGACCTTTCAAACGAGATTTCAGGGGTTACCTATATATCCAAGTAGTGTTCCCCACGAAATAAGCAAGTTTGAAATTTAGTTTATATCCTGAAAAAGTTTACTAAATGTGTAAAAACCTATCGGCATATCATCAGTGAGACTGTTTAACGCTATTTAAACATTACATTTCTTTAGCATACTGTAACTGTCTACTGATGTACTATCATTTCCTCTTCTTTGACACTAAAACTCATTTTTTATTTTATCATGTTTTTGTCTTTTTCAAATTTTCTAATGTTTTTGGATTTTCAGAAATTTCTTACTCCCCCTAAAATGCAAACACATTTTAGGAAATTTGAAAACAAACTATACACTAAAATTGACAACCGATATCGTATCGCTTCAAATCGCTATCCACTTGGCATAAACAATCAGAACTCCCCCTTACACAAAACTATTTTCTCATTATGATTTCAAAACACTTAAGTTTGTTTTAACCAAAATGATTTTTCCGGAAAATAAGTTTTGTTTTAACCACTTGTAGGGTCGGGTTCATCATCTTGTTCATTCAATCACATATATGAAGATTACATCAAGTTCAAACTAATGACCATGACGAATCACTTGTAAGATCCAATCTCTTACCACTTGTAAAAATATCCAAATCATATAATCACATGTAGGAATAAAACCTCTACACAAACCATTTTACCAATCAAAATGCCGATTCCTGCTTCGCACTTACCAACCTAGAAGCTCCGACGTAGTCATTCAACCTGTAAAATTTTTAACAATTTCAAGCATTTTCAAAAACAACCTTATTAATCATGATAGATGCCGATTCCTGATCCGCAATTACAAACTTGGGATCTCCGGCAAGTCAGGTTTTTCAAGCAAAGAAAATGTCCACCCAAGCCTGACCAGCCTTGGGTGTTTTCAATTCAGAAGCAGTTGGAGTGTAAGTTGCTTTCTTTATAGCATAAAACTCTTTTACCCCTTTCACCTTTCCATCAACCATTTTTCCGAAAATCTTCTTAAGTTTCCCATTAAATGCTTTCTCAACATCAAAGTTATCCTTCTCAGAATAACCTTGATTTGAGATTTCAGACTTTCCAGTTTTCCTATTAAAATTTTCAGTCCTCAATGGTGGAAAGTTCTCATCATCCATTGAAGGAACTGAGTTTTCATCACTCTCATCAAACTGTGGATCCTCTGATTTTGTGGAATCAGATTCATCACCAGATTTTACTTCTGATTTCTTAACAACCCATTTTTGGTTGTCAAGTTTCACACTTCGCCTGTAAAATCTCTTCGAACACTCACCAACTTCAAATGTAGAATTTTTGAAAACTTTAAATTTTTCAGTTGGTGGTTCGGTTTTATCAACAATAACTTCTTTCAGTTTTCCAGAGACTCCCTGTTTTGTGTTTGTTGCTTTCGGACAGTTCCATGCAATGTGACCAGCTTCATTGCATCGGAAACAGGTTCTTGTCTCTTTCTTCACATAAGCTTCATTCTTTTTCTTCTCGGCAAGAAATTCTTGGTTAGATTGTTTCCAGAATGGGCTTTTTGCTTCCTCTTCATGACTAGTTCCTGCAACATATGTTATTTTCGATTTAAAATCTCGAACATATTTTTCATTTTTATAGTTTTCAGGTGGAATAAAACCAAGACCTTTCTTTTTGTAGCTACGATTTTGGTTTGATTTCTTTTGAAAACCAGAACCAGAATTGTAACTCTTTTTCTTGTTTAGACGTTGTTGAACTCTTGAAGTGTACTTTTTAGGTTTTTCAGTAAGATTTAAATCTTTTATTTCAGAAATATTAATTTCTGTCATTTTGAAAACCTTTTTGATCATGTCAAAACGAACACTTCTTATTGGAAATTCTTTATCAAAATATAATTTGTCAGAACCATTCAAAGTATATGCAACTTCAAATGTTTCGTCATTCAAATTAGATTTTGACAACAAAAATTCTTTACTATACACCCGTTTTCCTGACGACTTTGAACTCTTGACAGACGAACTCGAACTTCCAACAGACTGACACGAACTTTCGGACTCGGATTTTGACTCTGACTCCTCATCATTATCCAACACCTGATCAACCACTCTTTTTATCAGTTCTGACTCATGATCTGTGTCGGACGCTGTGAACGTGACATCAATATTGTCCGGTAAAACATCGGTTATCTTGGATTCTAGCTTAATATTGACTGCCTGTTTTAGTTCTTCCTCGTTAGGTTTTCTAGACGAGTACCCTTCCTAAATCGGAGGCGGACACTTATTATAACAGACGCCCTGTTTCTTACCAGTATCCTTTTTCTTCTTTGGCTTTGTTTCTTCACCTTGAAACGCTTCAAATCCTTCAACTGTTGGATAAATTCTATCAATTATGTAGTCACAACCTTTGTAACTTTGCAGCATTCTTCTAATTCTTTCATTTTCAGTTGCTTCACTATCCAACTCTTTCTTCCACTTTGCACATTCTTCTATGTACAAGTTGATCTCTTTCTGCTTTGTCATCATGGTAGCATTCAACATCTTCAAAGCTTTCTCTCTTTCAGTGTTAGTCTTTTCCAGACTATTCACAGTTCTGTTCAATACATCATATGACTATTTCAAATTTTTTACATCAAACAACAACTTTTCTTTCAACTTTTCTAACTCACTAAACCTTTCA
Source organism: Helianthus tuberosus (assembly GCA_030545235.1). NCBI lineage: Eukaryota > Viridiplantae > Streptophyta > Magnoliopsida > Asterales > Asteraceae > Helianthus > Helianthus tuberosus. Next base: position 150,366,990 of record CM060414.1, on the reverse strand, counting down.
TCTTTCTCTATACATTGTTTACAAGACTCTAAACATGTAAGACAAGGTTTTGTGATTTCAACGATCTTCTCGACTTCAACTATCTTTTCAACTTCCACAATCTTCTCAATCACTTTGACTTCTTTTAAATCTTTTGCAGCATTCCTTTCTTTCAGTTTCTTCAATTTTTCTGCAAAATAAAATTCAAAACTGTCAGAAGATAAATGAGATTTTCCAAGGTTTATCTGTTCAACTTCTTCATCATCATCACTGCTTTCAGAAGAAACATATTTTCCATCTTGACTCTCCTCATTATCCGACATCACATCCATCCACTCCTTCATCAACTCTGGCTTTTGCACAATCTAAGCAATAAAAGCTTTAACATTAGGATCAGCTGAAATGTACTTGTCCTAGCTAAAACCTTCAGCCATTTTCTCATCATCTTGATCAACGATGCCATAATAAGCTTTCCTATTTACATCCTCGATCATTCTTCCATGTGCCGTTTGAACTTCTTTTTGTTGATGCGGTTGATGAGTGATTTGCTGATAAATGGTTTTCCTATAATAATCATCTTTCTCAGATGACTCCTTTGCTCCTCTCGGCTCCTGATTCTTGCACTCTCTTTTAAAATGGCCTTTCTCCCTGCAACGAAAACGACAACTTTAGATTTATCAAATCCTAGATTAGAAAGATTTGCATCCAAGAAATCATTTCTTCCTGTAACCAATCTAAATTTTTCTGCTCTCCTCAAAACACTAGCTAAGGCCCATTTAATATCCATCAGCTCCAGCTCTTCTGCATCGATTTGGTCATAATCTTCCTTTGTGAGCATTGGATTACCAATTCTTCCGGCAATCAACCCTTCATAAGATTCTAATGCAGTGACCAATAATCCCATATGATGCTTTACAACTTCTTCAGAATAATTTTGACCGTTTTGAAGATGTAGAGCTACATTGCACTGAATCAAATGCCCATTTCCAGCAGATGCACTTTGAACACTTGGTGGATTTACTGTTGAGAATCCACTAGTGTTGACTGATCCTTGACTGCTTGGTGTAGATTGATTTCCAGCACTAAATGCAGTTTGTATCTTTGGACTTGCTTCAGCAGTTTGATCATTTCCTTTATAGTACAATTTAATATCTTGTTGATGAGTAGAACTGTTCATTCTAGCAATTTTCTACTGCTCCAGATCCTGTGCCTCCAACTTCTCTATAAACAGTGCAATCGATAACCTTTTAAACTGTCCGGAATTCTTCAATATCATCAGATAAGTACCCCATTCCTGTTGCGGTAACGCATCAGCAAGCTTTTCAACCCATTCTGCTGGAGTTTTTGTAATCTTCAACTGTGACATAGTGCGTACAAGATGACAATATCTTTCAATAAGACTCTTTGTTGTTTCACCAGGCATGCACGTAAATAGTTCAAATTCCTTTTTCAACAAAACTGCTTTACTTTGTAGCATCTCAGTACTTCCCTCAAATTTCTTTCCAAGAGCTTCCCAAATAGAATAAGCGTTTTCATCATGTTGAAGCAACACAAATATATCTTCTTTAACAGCTTGCTGTAACAAATTGATCACCATCTTTTCTCCTTTGTAACTCTCTCTTTCTTGCTCTGTGAATTCTGAAATGATTTTATCAACTCCCGATGAATTCTTTGGCCTCTCATATTCAGTTTCGATGCTCTCCCAAGCTTTTAGATGATTCGCCTGAACCCAATTCTCAAACCGTTTCTTCCATCCGTGATAATCTTCAATTCCCATAAGTTTCGGGGGTTTTTTGCATTGTGCCGGTTTCATTCTCCATTGTCATGGTCTTAGTAATCTCGGATGAACCAGTCGGGGTTGTAGCAAAAGCGTTGTAGAACTCAGTATCCATTTTTCAATGCACGTTGTTCAAACACAGGCACTTATGAGCGAAATCAGAGTCTTGATTGACCTTATGAGCGAAATCAGGGTATTGTATGACCCTTGGAGCGAAATCTGAAGTTAATGAATGTCCTCTTGAGCGAAATTAGAGTTTATGATGACCCTTGGAGCGAAATCTGAAGTTTAGAGGTGACACAAAAGCGAAATTACTCTAATGAGTTATCACAAAAGCGAAACCAGTCTTATGGGTGGTCACAAAAGCGAAATCAGAGACTTGTATGTGCCATATGAGCGAAACCTTGATGTTCAAATAAGTGGAACCTTGATGTTCACAAAAGCGGAACCTTGATGTTCACAAAAGCGGAACATTGATGTTCACAAAAGCGGAACCTTGATGTTCACAAAAGCGGAACATGTGTACAAATGAGCGAAACCTTGTGTCACAAGAGCGAAATCACTGATTTTCCGTAAAAGCGAAACCTATTCGGAGGTTATTTTGGACCATTTTTAGTTCGAATTTTAGGTTCAAACTTTCAGGGATTTGTCTATGTTCAATTATCTAAAATCTGTGAAATTTTGAGCGGATTCCGACCGTTAAATCTCGTTCTGATGAAGAAAGAAGGTGTAGAAGTAAGAATTTATGATGCAATCCAGCAAATTTCTGTAGAACTCCTCCTCCTGAAGCTCTGATACCACTTGTAGGATCGTATTCTGACCCAAACGAGTCAATCAGAGGAGTCTCGATCAATTACAGGTGCGGAAAACAAGTAATCAACGTAGAAACAGCTAGATCTTCACTTAAATCACACTTTTGATTAATATAACAACGTTTACATCCAAATCTCACACCGGCAGCACCTCGGTATGGAAAACGAGAACTGATACAAATGATTTCGCTGCTAAGGTATTTATAGGGACTAGGTTTCGCTCATATGGACATGTCCATAAAAGCGAAACCATCTCTAAGGTTTCCCACATACGGACATGTTCATAAAAGCGAAACCATCTCTAAGGTTTCCCACATACGGACATGTTCAGAAAAGCGAAACCATCTCTAAGGTTTCCCACATATGGACATGTGGTTTCCCACATATGAACATGTTGGGAAATCTCGTACAATGTGCCCTAATCTAACATTCTAAGACTAAGACTCGATACAAGACGAAGTCGACAGATGCATGCACTAACAAAGTTAGATATCCCGTATTCAATAGAACTAGCTAATGGAAAGCTAGTGGAGGCAAATGAAGTGATTAGAGGTTGTGTAATAGAGCTCAGAGAGCATGAGTTTACACTTGATCTTCTGCCAGTCGAGTTGGGAAGCTTTGACGTGGTGGTTGGAATGGATTGGTTGTCAAGCAACCGAGCGGAGATCGTATGTCACGAGAAGATCATTCGCATCCCGATGGCGAATGGAGAGACTATTGTAGTGCATGGAGAGAAGCATGATGCGCCTCTAAGAATTATTCGCTGTTTGAAGGCCCGAAAGTTTTTGCAGAAAGGATGTGTTCCCTTCTTGGCTCACATTGTTGATAAGGAAGTTGTGGAGCCGAAGTTGGAAGATATCCCTGTTGTAAGGGAATATCCTGAAGTCTTCCCCGAAGACTTACCAGGATTACCGCCACAACGACAAGTCGAATTCCACATTGACTTGGTTCCAGGCGCCGCGCCTGTAGCCAAGGAACCTTATCGACTTGCACCTTCCGAGATGCAAGAGTTGTCAACACAGCTTCAAGAGCTTTTAGACAAGGGACTTATTAGACTAAGCTTTTAGCCTTTGGGAGCTCCAGTTCTTTTTGTCAAGAAGAAGGACGGTAGTTTTCGCATGTGCATCGACTACCAAGAGCTAAACAAGTTAACCATCAAGAACCGGTATCCTTTGCCGAGAACTGATGATCTCTTCGATCAACTTCAAGGTTCGAGTTACTCCTCAAAGATTGATCTTCGATCAGGTTATCACCAGCTGAGGATTCAAGAAGAGAGTATACCGAAAACTGCTTTTAGGACTCGTTATGGACATTACGAGTTTCTAGTGATGCCGTTTGGTCTGACAAACGCGCTAGCAGTGTTTATGGATTTGATGAACCGAGTTTGCAAGCTATATCTCGGTAAATTCGTGATTGTGTTTATCGATGATATTTTGATCTATTCAAGGACGAAGGAAAAGCACCAGTAACACCTTAGAGCCATCTTAGAGCTGCTCAAGAAGGAGAAACTGTACGATAAGTTCTTAAAGTGTGAGTTCTGGTTGCGTGAAGTACAATTCCTCGGTCATGTAGTGAATGAAGATGGAATCCACGTGGATCCCACCAAGATCGAGGCGATTAAGAATTTGGAAACTCTGAAGACGCCAACCGAGATCCGTCAGTTTCTAGGTTTAGCTGGGTATTATCGCCGATTCATTGAGGATTTTTCGAAAATCTCTCAACCGCTGACCTCCCTTACTCAAAAGGACAGGAAGTATGAGTGGGGAGACAAACAAGAGGAAGATTTTCAGTTGCTCAAGAATAAGCTTTGCGATGCACCTATATTATCCCTACCCGAAGGCACCGACGACTTCGTGGTATATTGTGACGCCTCGTGTCAAGGATTAGGCTGTGTGCTGATGTAGCGACAGAAGGTTATCGCTTATGCTTCGCACTAGTTGAAAGTTCACGAGAATAACTACACCACGCACAACTTGGAGTTAGGCGCAGTGGTGTTTGCATTGAAGATTTGGCGACAATATTTGTATGGCAGCCGATGCACGATCTTTAATGATCACAAGAGCCTCCAGCACATATTCGACCAGAAAGAGCTTAATATGAGACAGCGACGATGGGTGGAGCTGTTAAACGATTATGATTGGGAAATCAAATATCACACAGGAAAGGCGAATGTGGTGGCAGACGCCTTGATTCGAAAAGAGAGGATTAAGCCCATAAGGGTTAGGGCTTTGTCGATGATCATTCAAACAGACCTCTCGTTGCGCATTCGTGCTATGCAGAAAGAAGCTCTCAAGAAGGAAAACTTGAAGGATGAATACCTTTGTGGGATGGAGAAGAAGTTGGTATCCAACAAGGAAGGAACCTTGTGTTTTATGGAACGAATTTGGGTTCTGCTTTTTGGAGGTCTTAGAGATGTTATTTTTGATGAAGCTCATAAATCAAGGTATTTGATCCACCCAGGATCGGACTAGATGTAGCAAGATTTGAAAGACTTCTACTGGTGGCCAAGATTGAAAGGTGATGTTACAACTTACGACGGAAAGTGCTTAACCTGTGCCAAAGTAAAGGCCGAGTCTCAGAAGCCTTCAGGTCTTCTGCAGCAACCTGAGATACCCATGTGGAAGTGGGAACATATCTCAATGGACTTCATAACCAAGTTGCCAAAGACGCCCAGAGGTCATGATACGATTTGGGTAATCATAGACCGTTTGACAAAGTCTGCGCACTTTTTGCCTATCAGAGAAAAGGATTACACTGGTAAGCTAGTTGAGCTATACTTAAGGGAGATAGTTGCACGTCATGGAGTGCCTATCTCAATTATATCTGATAGAGATGGGAGATTTGTGTCAAGGATTTGGCAATCTTTCCAAGAAGCTTTTGGCTCACAGTTGAATTTAAGCACCGCTTTTCACCCACAGACAGGCGATCAATGTGAGAGAACGATCCAGACATTAGAAGATATGTTACAAGCTTGTGTAATGGACTTGGGTGGCAGTTGGGACACTCACCTGCCTTTGGTTGAGTTCTCCTATAACAACAGCTACCATACAAGCATTCAAGCTGCATCATTTGAAGCTCTCTACGGACGAAAGTGTTAATCGCCGTTATGCTGGGCAGATGCAGGCGATAGACAGCTGGTTGGTCCTGAATTGGACCAAGAAATGACAGATAAAATCATGCAGATCCGAGAGCGCATTAAGGTGGCTCGTGATCGACAAAAGAGCTATGCGGACCAAAGGAGGAAACCTTTGGAATTTGAAATGGGAGATATGGTTTTGTTGAAAGTCTCACCTTGGAAAGGTGTGGCACGCTTTGGGAAGCGTGGTAAGTTAAACCCACGATTCATTGGACCATTCAAAATCCTGGAGAGGATTGGTCCTGTAGCATATAAGTTGGAACTACCTATGGAACTAAATGGTGTTCATGATACATTCCATGTATCTAATCTGAAGAAGAGTCCAACATAGGAAACGGTGGTTATTCCTGCTGACGAAGTTCACATTGACGACACACTCCACTTTACCGATGAACCTGTTGAGGTTACCGATTGGAAAGTTAACAAGACTCGGAGGAGTAGTGTTAAGCTTGTTAAGGTTAAATGGAATGCACGTCATGGCCCAGAGTTTACTTGGGAGCGTGAGGATCGCATGAAAGAAAAGTATCCTCATTTATTCCCTAACACCCCTGCAGCTAGTAGTTAAGCTTAAAATTTCGGGACAAAATTTTCTTAACAGGGGGAGAATGTGACAACTGTCAAAAATCCTAGTATCCGTACAATTAATTAATCATGATTAGTGCTTAATGACTGTGCTGAATTTCATTTAACTGCTTTCTGATTACTGTCTTATACATACATGTGCATCATACATTGTTTAATGTCATACCAATAGTGCATGAAAGCTGTATTGCCTTAAATGATGCATTAAGTACAGTTAGCAAAGTTATCTGATAAATCAGGAAAATGCTGACAGAACTCAGCACATAGATAGACAGTGCACTGAGACACATGATGAGCTAGAAACTAAGTATGACACTAGTATAGTGTGTAGGAAAGTAAGGATAATAAAACTGCCTTTCTAGTGATAGTTTAAGTGCCGGAAAGTGCCTAAAACTCACCCAAAGTGCTGAATTCAGTAAAATTCAGCAATTTAACACGCTAATATTATGCAGAAATATGATTAAATGGTCCTGAATGCTTTCCTAAGTGTCGGGAATCAAAAGTGTCACAAAAAGATACATAAAGCACACTAAACTGCATAGTTTAGCACCTTAACGAACTAGTAACCAACTGAACAACCGGACACTACCCGAAACATCAAATTTACACTAGAAGCACTGTTTTATCATTTCTAAGCTAGTTATGGTCCCCGAACATCATAACACCCCATACAAAATATCTAATAACTAAAACATGTAACTAATACTTAGATTAGAACTAGAATTGTTGGACCGAGTTGTGACCCTAACCAGTCAGTAAATGTAGTTCATCTTTGAATATAGAGGCGGAATCAAAGTATACAAAGTCACAACAGCTCGTTTCCTCTTAATCTTTCTTTCTATTACTGATTGCAAGTCTTTATAAGTGTTTCTGAATGAATTTTGACAGAAGTTCGACACCTACACCAAGACCTGTTTCCGCTCCAACGTTACAAATGAACTCAGCCGACACCTATATATAGGCTGCCTGATTCCGCTCCAAACTACATGTACAATACGAGTGGAATCACCTAATATCAATTACGAGCGGAATCACCAGGTTATGTTAGAGCGGAATTAACTAACAACATCTGGAGCGGAATTACACTCTAAGATCCACTTTTTCATTTCCGAGCTCCAATCTAACCTATCTAGACCTAAGACTCAACTAAGACATAGTCAGCAGACATTTAGTGCACCAACAGACTCCCCCTTGGATGTTGACGAAGTCTTCAGCATTGAGTCTTCAGTCTTAGTCTCTTTCCAACTCCGTCTTCTCATTGAAAAAACTCTTTCTTCATTACACATTCAGAAACTCAACCTAGCTCTAACTTCAATCTCTCCTTTGATTGTTGATCCAGAATCCTGACTCCCCCTTTCACAGACTCCCCCTCTCGGTAGGCTAGGGCTCGAATTCTGGTTCAATCTTTGACTTTTTCATTGCCATAGGGATTCCAGTTACCTGCAAAAACTCTACTCATAGATAAAATATATGACAATAACAGATTCAATTTAAACTTACCATTTAACTTTCAGTGTTAGAAATCCACTTTAGTACTCAGGTTCAAGTTAATGACCCTGATTACTCAATTAATCTACCAAGTCCAACTTAAAGACCTTGGTTGATCAGAGACAATTTACACTGACTTCAGGTCAATTTGATCTGAAAATTACAAGTTTCAAATTAATGAACTTGCTTCAACTTTTCAACTTCTTAAACTTATCATGTTTAGCTCCAAACTCATTCTCCAGTCCAGAAATCTCCTGCATCTGCTTTCAACTTTCGAATCCGAAGATCAACTCTCCACTTTGGTTTGTCGGAAAATAAAGCAGAAATGTAAAATCTTTTTGAATTTTGAATAACGTCTAAACTAGAAATGAAATACAGAACTAAAATGCAATGAAAGTAAACTATTTACAAATATATTTTTGGTTAAGCGTGTTAGGGAATCATATCAGCTATTCGACAAGTCACAAGTACCGTTAAGCTTTAATTTCATATCCAGAATTAAACAATTCGCATAGATTGTCGATATACTGATCCACTTAAATTTTCACACAATTTTCAATCTGTCCAGGATACGGATTAAGTGTTTTAGAGACTTAAACTTATACGTGTGTCCCACCTCTTGAATATACTCCCGTATCCAGAATCCCAATATTCAGTCTTACAGGTGAGTATACCACATATGATATCTGTAGGGGTTAATAAATTATGAAGAATCATGAGAGCTCAGGTCAGAACTACCGTTCAGCAGAGAGATCATGACTCAACTTTTGGGTGTGTCCCCTTTAGAGGATCTTTTTTACAACAGCATTGCTAAGCAATTTTATTGTCTTATCATATATGCTGAGGGTGATGCTATGTTTCAAGCATTTCGGAGAGTATTATTCGAGGACTAGGTCAGAACTTCCATTCAGCAGAAGTCCCGGAATAATACCCCAGATATCACTGAGTATAAAGACCTAGTATATCAGAAAAAGGAATCTTTCAAACAAGATTTCAGGGGTTACCTATATATCCAAGTAGTGTTCCCCACGAAATAAGCAAGTAAGATTTAAGTTTATATCCCGAACAAACTTACTAAATGTGTAAAAACCTATCGGCATATCATCACCGAGACTGTTTAACGCATTTAAACATTCCATTTCTTTAGCATACTGTAACTGTCAAGCCGATGTACTATCATTTTCCCTTTTTACACAAGCTCTTTTCTGGTTTTCTATTGTTTTTGGATTTTGAAAAATATCTCATGTTTTTGTATTTTTGTCATTTTTAATGTTTTTGTGTTTTCTGAAAATATTACCCTATACCTCCCCCTAAATACCAAAACATGTAAAAATCGACAAACCATTGCAGATTGCTTCTCAACATCATCTACAATGTCTCCTTCATCAACGCCAATAATCTCCTCAGCTTTTTGTTTGTCAGTGTGGATTTTCTCAATTCGTATTAACTTCTTCTCGAAACAATCTCGGATGAAGTGATGACGAATCTCAATATGTTTCGTTTTAGCGTGATGTACTGGATTTTTCGTAATGTTAATCGCTGCCTCATTATCAACAAAGATAGGGGTGTTTAGAAATTGCAAACCATAGTCGCGCATCTGTTGCTGGATCCACAAGATTTGAGAGCAGCAACTGCTAGCAGATACATACTCCGCTTCACATGTGGATAAAGCCACAGAGGTTTGCTTTTTGCATTGCCAGGTGACCAAAAGTGATCCAAAGAACTGGCACCCTGCTGTTGTTGATTTAGCATTAACTTTGCAGCATCCGAAATCAGAATCGGAATAACCTTCGAGCGTGAAATCGCCTTCTCTTGGATACCACAACCCCAATGATGGAGTTCCTTTCAGGTAGCGTAATATCCTTTTGACTATTACCATGTGCGATGCTATTGGGTTAGATGGAAATCTTGCTGCCAGGCAGGTTGGGTACGTGATATCGGGTCTTGAAGCTGTCAAATACATCAGCGATCCGATCATGGAACGATACATCGTTTCATCTACCTTCTCTCCAGTGAAATCAGGGTTTATCCCATGATTCGTTGCTAATGGGGTGGCTGCTGGAGTAGAACCTGACATCCCGAATTTCTCCAAGATATCATGAACGTACTTCGTTTGATGTATGAAAATTCCTTTGGGCATTTGATCAACCTGCAATCCCAAAAAGAATTTCATCTCACCCATCGATGACATTTCGAATTTCTGCTTCATAACACGTTCAAAATCTTTGCATAGATCCACATTCGTTGACCCAAATATGATGTCGTCCACATAAATTTGAACTATCAGAAGATGACCGTCGACCTCTTTGGTGAAGAGAGTGGCATCCACTTTTCCACGAATAAAACTGTTGGCTAGTAGGTGTTGAGACAATGTCTCGTACCAAGCTCTCGGGGCCTGGTGTAAACCATACAGCGCTTTGTCTAGCAAGTATACCTTGTCTTTGTGGTGTGGATCGGTGAAGCCCGGTGGCTGACCGACATAAACCTCCTCTTTTATCTTCCCATAGAGAAAAGCCGATTTTACATCTAACTAATAAACTTTGAAATTTTTCCAAGACGCAAATGCTAGGAAGATTCTGATTGCTTCTAGTCTTGCAACTGGAGCATATACTTCAGTGAAATCTATACCCTCCTGCTGACAGAAACCCTGAACTACGAGTCGAGCTTTGTTACGAACCACAACTCCTCTATCGTCTCTATTGCACTTAAACACCCATTTGGTGTTGATCTTCCTTTGACCATCAGGTAAATCCACTAACTTCCACACTCACAACTTCTCGAATTGGCTTAGTTCCTCCTGCATTACATTGACCCAAGAATCTTCAGTAAGCGCCTCTTTATAAGTCCTTGGTTCAACCTGCGAGATAAAACAACTCAATGAGAATTCAGTTTGCAAAGGAGAAACTTTTGTATAAAAACATGTAAGCCCTTTATCAATCTGTCTTCTAGTGCGAACGCCTGTCTGCAGTTCTCCAATGATCAATTCCTCTGGATGGTATGAAAGAGTTCGTGGCATCACTTCGCCTGGAACATCTACATCGCCTTCCAGATTAGTAACATTCTGATTTGCACCTTGTTCACTGACTGGGTTTGTTTGACTTAAAATCTGAATTTGCTCCCCCTTAGAATCTGAATCACCACGATCAAATACTGGCATGTTCTCAAATTCTTGATTATCATTCTGTGCCTTCTGATTATCTTGAGCAACTTCATCATGTTGGACATCATCATGTTCACCAACATTGCTTGGACCTGCTTCATCATCATTTAAAGCTTGTCGTGGTCGCCTTGAATACTCAGCTGGGAATCTTTCTAGCGATGACTCATACTCTCGCAAAATATCCAACTCATCAAAGAAATCTTCTTCTTCTTCTGGTTCTTCCATCATGTCAAACGAGTCTCACAATTTGTCATAATTAAAACGCCATGAGTCTCTATGATTCTATGGCGGCATTGTATAACCTTGACATTCAACATTTGGAGCTTCAATAATACGCTTCAGACTTGGAATGAAGACTCGTCGTAATGGACTTGCATAACCTATGAATATCCCTTCAATACTCTTCGGACCAAACTTTCTAAAAGGCTCAAGAACAGTACAGGGTGACCCAAACGGTTCTAAAAACTTCAGGTTCGGTTTGCGGTTATTGATCAACTCAAAGCATGTCTTGTTGAATTTCTTTACAGTGAGAACCCGGTTGAGTGTATAGCATGCGGCGGAAACTGCTTCTGCCCAAAAATTTATCGGTAGCTTTGAATCAGCAAGCATTGTTCTTGCCGTTTCGATTAGCGTCCTATTTTTACGTTCTGCAACTCCATTCTGCTGCGGAGTGTACGGAGCACTAAACTCATGCAATATACCTCTTTCATCACAATATTCTTCCATCTTGTTGTTCTTGAATTCAGTACCATTATCACTTCTAATTCTTTTGATACGCCTTTGGTACAGATTTTCAATCTTTCTGAACAACGCCATCAAACTGTCAAACGTTTCATCTTTCGACTTCAAGAATGATACCCACGAAAATCTGGAATAATCATCAGTAACCACAAGACAGTAGAGATCCCCTGTAATACTTTTGACGTTTACTGGACCAAACAGATCCATATGTAGTCTCTCTAACGGTCTGGAAACTGAATTGACTTGCTTTTTAGGGTGTGACTTTTTCTTCTGCTTGCCTTTGATGCAACTAATGCACTCCCCTTCCAGATGAAAACCTTTGATATTAACACCAAGAACCAAATCATTATGCACCAGGTGATTCATTTTCCTCAGGTGAATATGCCCCATCTTCCGGTGCCACAACTTCGATTCTTTCTCTGTTGCTCTACACACAAAACAATGTGCCTGACCTGTTGTTGTAGAAGCTATACTCATGTCCAACACGTACAGATCATTCACTCTGGGTTCCCTCATGATAATCTATTCTTCAGGGATAACAAAACCTGGTTTCAAGATCAAACATTCTTTGTCTGTGAAGTGAGTGGTATACACATTGTCACAAATCTGCGAGATACTCAGAAGATTATTCTCCAGCTCAGCAATGTAATTAACTCTCTCAAACGTAACAATCCCATTGGATAACGTTCCTTCACAAATAATCCTACCACCTCGATTTCTCGCAAATCCCACATAACCACCATTGATATTTCTAACATCGTACAACAATGCAGTCTTTCCTGTCATATGTCGAGACGCTCCACTATCCATAATCCATCGTGAAATAGCTCTCGGAAGTTCCTACACATATCATAAACAATTCAATAAAGATATTTCAATAAAGATGCCGATTCATGCTTCACGATTACCAACTAGGAAGCTCCGGCAATTCAGAAATTGATTAGCTGAAATAAGCTGGCCAAGCCTCATTGGACTCAGGTAACTTAATTTCATCAATGTACTTTACAAGTGGTTTGAGTGATGGAAAATTTTTATTATTCATTTCCAGATTATCATCAATCACCAATTTTATGTCATCTTTAGCCCCTTTTGCCACTGAAACATTTCGGTTTTCATTTTGCAAAATCTTTTTAGGAACAACCTTCTTCTCTTGTGGAGTTGAAGTTTGTTTCTCTGTTTTTGGTTTCCATGTTTGTGGAGATGATGCAACCCGTTTGTAAAACTTGTCAGTTTTAGTTACCACATTCTTTATGGGTTCAGTTTTGACTTTTGTGTTATCGTTTTTCAAAATTTTCTCAACAAACATTGGAGCTTTTCCTTTTGCATCAACCTTCTTCTTTCGATTCTCAACAACTTCAGTCTTAGGCTTGAAGTTGGTGCAATTTCTTGCAATGTGACCAACTTTGTTGCATCTAAAACATGTACGAGTATCAACTACCTGACTTGTGCCTTCAGACTGAGTTTGTGAAGCCCTTTTCTCAAAGAACTCTTCATTTGATTTCGAAAAAAAATCATTTTCTTCATCAGAAAGTGAACTTGAACCATTCACAAACACTTTCTTCTCAGCAAACTTATTGTTCTGAAAATTCTTTCTTTGATAGTTCTTACCACCCTGATAACCACCCAACCAATTGTTTCGATTGTTGTTATAAAAACGTGGTGGAACAACAGGTTTCTTGTAGTAAGCTTTATCTTTCTCAAAATTCATTTGCCTTTTATTTGTTTTAAACTCTTTACTTCAGAAAAATCGATTTCAACCATTTTAAACACATTTGTCAATTTTAAAACATTTACATTCTCCAGAGGAAACTCAGAATCTGAATACAACTTATCAGATACAGCCATCTTGTACATCACAAGACCCAGTTCATCACCTAAGTTGTTTTTGGACTTTGATTTTGAAATGTATTTGTCCAAGAAACATTCATCATCTCTAGCTGAATCATTTTCAGAAATCAAAACACTTTCAGCTGTGCTTTTAACAATCTCTGTCTGAACATTATCATCAGATGATGAAGAAGAAAATGTAACATCAATTGAATCAGGAAGTTTCACTTCATTTTCTTCTTCAAGATTAGCCAACCCAGATTGCTTTTTCGAATAATTGTCTAGAACTGGTGGTGGAACTTGATGAAAACCCACCCCTGTTCCATCACAGTATACATCTTCGCCTGCTTTGTCTTTCCCGATGGGTTTAGGAATAATGTGTTGCAAAACAAAGCTTGCAGAGTTGTAACTGTTCAATTTCAAATTGATTCGTTCATTCTCAATCTTAGCCTCTTCAAACTGAAGCTTCAATTTAGCAATCTCATCCAATTGTTTGTTGATTAATTCTTCTTTGATTCTCAAAACACATTGCAATTGGCAATTTTCTTTGTATGTTTTATCGTTTCTATCATCATTATCTTTAACCGTGCTTTTAAGCTTCTTAAATTTTTCAGTAATCTGACGATTTTCAAGAACTAACCTCTCATTTTCTTTCCTAACCTTTTCCTGATCAATTTTATCAGTTTCAATTTTGTTAGTTAATTCTTTTAATCGTTCAGTTGAAGCTTTCACCATTTTATCACGATCAAGAATTTGATCCTCAACACTTATGACTTTAGCAGTCAGATCTTCAACCTTCTTACCGTTGAGATAAGTGAATGTGCTACAAACTTCGCATTCTTTGATGCAATTTTTGCAGTCAACATCACCACTGACCTTCTTACCTGACTCCGTCGTTGACACGTTTGAACTGACCTGGCTTTTAGACTCAGAGACGGATTTAGAGTCTACCTCAAGTGCCTTAGCTGCCAGCACCTTGTCAGCCATCTTTCTCATGTTTTCAGCATTCAACTCATGTGTCGTGTCAATGATCCCAGTGTCAATCTTCTTAGACTCCTCTTTCTCTTCTTTCTCCTTCTTCTCTTTCTCTTCTTCTTCTCCACTTCCCCACCATTTCTTCTGCCAGTAATCATCTTCTTCTTTATACTCTTTGATTATGGTTTCCAAATCAAGAGTGTTATGATCAATAGCAATGTTTCCATAAGTGTCAAGATAACATTCCCTGTCTGGATCCCATCTATTTGCTCTTTTTGCCTCAGAAAAGATACCAGATATTCTGATCAATTTGTTTATAGCCAACATCTTTCTGTGATTATACTTATGTTCTTCATTTCTGCTGTCTTTCCAAGGAACAGGTTCAAATTTTGCCATGAATGCATATCCTACCGCATCCTCCTAAGGTAACAACTCACTCCAGTCATAACCTTCATCGTCATGAATCACCGCAAGAGCTCTAGATTTTTCTTTGTTATCTTCAATCTGCTTCATTCTTGGCGGCTCCGATTTGTTCTGATGATATATTGCTTTCTTGTAGTAGTCTTCTCTAAACGGGTTTTCAGACTCATCAGCATATGCGTTTCTGCATTCACGCTTAAAGTGACCTTTCTGTTTGCACTTGAAACACGTCACCTTAGACTTATCAAAGCCCAACTTGGTAGATGGTCCACCAATTGACTTCCTCCTGGTTATATCCATGAAACGCTGTGCTCGACGAACTGCACTTGCCATACACCACCTTATATCGATCAGTTCCATCTCCTCAGGATCTATCTGATCATAATCTTCTTTCGTCAGGTTGGTGTTGCCTATCTTCCCTGCTACAAGACTTTCATAAGATTCTAGCACAGATGCTAAGAAAACCATCTGTTGCTTCGCTGACTCCTCGCTGAAGTTTTGAGCATTCTTTAAGTCTACAGCGATGTTGCATTGAAATAGATTCTTTGCATCAGACTGGTTTGAATTTGATGAAGACCCACTGTGATATCCACTGTGATATCCACTGCTTTGACTTTCTTTGCTTGTTGTGGAGACATTCTCAGCAGAAAACGCAGTCTTGGGAGATGTGTTCTTTGGCATCATTCTCTTTGGATAATAAAAATGCAAGTTCTGCTGGTATGATGAGTGATTGACTTTGTGTGTCTTCTTTAACTCCAACTCGTGACTCTCTAGTCTCTCAATCAGCAAATCCACTGAAAGTTCCTCAGATTTGATCGTATTCTTTAACATCAGGGCATAATATTGCCAATCCATCTCATCTGGCAATGCATCAAACAATTTGTCGACTAGCTCTTCTCGAGAATAGGAAATTTCATGTCTCGCCAGTTCCAGCTTCAGATGCCCCAACCTCTCAATCATTTTACAAACTGATTCATTCTTTAAACATCCAAACAAATCAAACTCTTTTCTAAGTAATTTCTTTTTGTTTTTCACTATTTCTGTGCTTCCTAAACATTTGGTTTTCAACTTATCCCAGAGATCTTTAGCACTAGAGTATTCGATCAAAGATATTATATCTTCTCGAACAGATTGAAACAGCAACGCAACACATTTCTGCTCAGCAACAAAAGATTCTATTTCTTCAGGTGTTGTCAAGGTTTCACCTTTTTTGCCTCCATCATTGTATCCATTTTTTAGACTCTTCCAGCTAGGAAAAGCAAAGGCCATCAACCAATCCTCAAATTTCTTTACCCACCGACTGTATTCTTCTATAGCCATCAACTTCGGGGGTTTGTTATAGGTTCCGAAAGCACTTTCAACCTCCAAGGCATCCGATAGCTTTTTCTTTGTATTCGGCGTGTTCTCATTGATGTTACTAAAAGATGTATCATTTCCACTGTCACCAGCAAACGCAAAGACATCATAAAACGGATTGAAATCATCTATCTTGTATGTACCTGAAAAACCAGCAAACACTTAGAAAATTTTCAAAATTTTTGAAACACAGCTAATTCGAGCGGAATCAGCTTTTGAGCGAAATCACAGAAGATGTTCGAGCGAAATCAGATATATTCTGATTTCGAGCGGAATCAGATGATACGTTTTGGGCGAAATCAGAAAAGTTTGATTTCGAGCGGAATCAGAAGGTGTCTCACGAGCGGAATCAGACTTTTCTTACTTTACGAGCGAAATCAGCTATTTCGCTCCTAATGACCAAGTGATTTTCGAGTGGAATTAACTTTTTAGAGCTGAATCCTTGATGAACTTTACGAGCGGAATTAGGTTTCTATGTAATTTTTACCATTTTTAATCCGAGTTTTAACCTAATTCTTTGTAGGCTTTGTTAAAACTATGTTTTACACAATATACTCGAAAATCAGACCATTCCGACCGTTGAAACTAGTTCAGTTCAGAAAAATATGAGAAGAAGTGAGTAGAAATAAGAAAATCTGGTAGAATCAAGCTGCTATGGTATGAACTGCTTGTCCAGAGCTCTGATACCACTTGTTGGACCGAGTTGTGACCCTAAACAGTCAGTAAAAGTAGTTCATCTTTGAATACAGAGGCGGAATCAAAGTATACAAAGTCACAACAGCTCGTTTCCTCTTAATCTTTCTTTCTATTACTGATTGCAAGTCTTTACAAGTGTTTCTGAATGAATTTTGACAGAAGTTCGACACCTACACCAAGACCTGTTTCCGCTCCAACGTTACAAATGAACTCAGCCGACACCTATATATAGGCTGCCTGATTCCGCTCCAAACTACATGTACAATACGAGCGGAATCACCTAATATCAATTACGAGCGGAATCACCAGGTTATGTTAGAGCGGAATTACACTCTAAGATCCACTTTTTGATTTCCGAGCTCCAATCTAACCTATCTAGACCTAAGACTCAACTAAGACATAGTCAGCAGACATTTAGTGCACCAACAAGAATGTAACTAATTAAGTTAACACCTATCCTACTAACCCCCCCCCCCCCCCCATGTCTACGGCCCCATACAAGGGACCCACCTTGTTGATTTTATTTCATTATTAAATTAGATATGCTAACACTTTACTAAACATAGTAACCATAGGTTAAAATGGATGGATGGATTATAAGATGGCACCTTGAGTCTAAGTCTCATTTCTCACACACTTAAACACACACAAACTCTCCTCCTCTCCCTCTCTTGTTCTCGGCCGACCCCTAACACACCCACAACCATCATCATTCAACCTTCTTCATTCATTTCACATACATACAAAGGTGCTAGAAGCAAGATTAAGGAGCTTGGTGGCCTTGAAGCTTGAAGAGCCTCTCTAGTTTGCTTTTATCCACCTCATTTCTTCACTTGAATCATCCCTAGCCTTGAGCTAGTGGTAAGAACCTTGTACACTCCATTTTACTTCCATTTTTAGTGGTTAAAGAAGAATCATAATCAAAATCTTAAAGAACGCTAAAGATCAAAAGAAGTAAACATGAACATAAGCTTGTTTAATGAAGTAATCTTGATGAATATGAGTTGTTATGCTTGTTGATCGTTGATTGTTTGTAGAAATGATGTTGATCATCATAAGATTTTGCTAGCTCATGATTAAAAACATAATCTAGCAAGATGAGAAAGAAGAAATGTTGTAGGATGATGGATCATCCACACATGAATCATGAACTTGAATGAATAAATGGTTTCTTGAAAAATAAAGTTCAAAGTAAGTTGTTAATCATGTAGATCTAAAGATTTATGAGTGGTTTTTCAAAGGAACCAAGTTAAAAACATGAGTTTCATTTAATCTTGGTTCTTACATAAACAAATCTTATTTTTAGTGGTTAAACAAGTGTAAAACCACATGTAAATCACGAAATTCGTTTGCTGTTGACTCACCTGGGCTATGTGGGACACGAGGCTACCCTAGCCTGAATTGACCTCCCCCGCGACACGCGCCAGGAACCCTGGAAGCCGGGGGACACGCCGGAGGGACCAAAATCCAGTATAAAGCTCAGGAGTTTGGCACTTGCATGGCTGTTCTGTTTCGACTTAAAAATTCCTTTCGTACGTTGAGATATTCACTGTTTCGTTCAAAAAACACACGTAAGCACAAATCTCTGCTGCAACAACAGGGTAATAACTCAATCACTGCTACGATACAATGTCCGATCGATTAAAACCGATCCGATGGATGTTTAAGTGCTACCCGAATTCGGGCTATACTTTGTCATTCGTCGTGAGGGTTTTGATTTCGTGAGTTTATCATAAATGTTGTATTAAGTTACTAACCTAGTTTCGTGTGCATTGTTATTTAACTAGGTTACGAAGCTAAATCAGTAGGCAAAGTCTGTCCAACTAAACTTGCAGTGTGAGTCATTCTCTTTTTTACCAAATTGTTTCCAAAACCCTATTTGTTTTCAAAGTCATAATTACAGGGATTAAGTCTTTATAATCTTCAATTACTGCCGGTATGTGGGGTTTTGTATACATTACTTGATACCCGTCACCATTGGACAATAGGTTAGCCAATGGGTGATCTGACCATAGTCACAGATACGGTCGAGTGACAAATACCGATTTGGAGTAATTGGTTGATAGAAACAATATAATCACCCTTAATACTGTATATTATAACAATGTGTCATTTTGTACAAATTGATTGACTCGCCAGTATTTCCCTGCTGATAAAATCTTTTTAAACATGTTTCAGGTGATTTACTGTGACCCAGGAAAAGTGTCGCATAGCACTAAAGGCTTGAAGAGGTGGCTCAGTAAAATAAATAAACATGTTTTGTAAAACAGGGAATTTCCTCGTGAAATTCCTTTATTGTAAATTACGGGGTTTGTCCCAAATTGTGTAATAAAATAATTAGGCATTTTCAGTTTTCACAATCCTGTTAAAATTTCCGCTGCCAAATTAAACATAAATACCACAGGTTTCTGTCCCGAGGCTCCTGAACCGGGTAAAAAACAGGACGGGGGTCATGACAATACACGAAACGCCCATATCCCGGAAAACAAACATTTTTACAAACAAAAGACACGAAACACATTCCAAGGTTTATGTTTATGGTTCAGTCTGAGAGACTGAGAGGTCTAGTCTGGGAGGCTTGGTAGTTCAGTCTGGGAGACTGAGAGGTCTAGTCTGGGAGGCTAGGTAGTTTAGTATGGGAGACTGAGAGGTCTAGTCTGGGAGGCTAGGTAGTTCAGTCTGGGAGACTGTGCGGGTTAGTCTAGGAGACTAGGTAGTTTAGTCTGAGAGACTAGGTGGCTTAGTCTGGGAGACTAGGTGGCTTAGTCTGGGAGACTAAGAAGGATACATGATTACATTGTCATTGATTGCATGTTTAATGTTAGTAGTTTATATATGTGCATATGTTGTGATTGTTTTGTTACAGACACTATGTCATCATCTGAGAGTGGTTTGTCGGATACCGATGACCCTATGGCTGTAGTCTCAGATGATGAGATTACCCATGAGCCAGAGATCTTTACTTCTGACACCGAGAGTGACCCGGAGATGATGTCTGACGATGAAGACGACTTTCAGCCCTTTACACTGCCCGATTTCGGAGATGATTTACCGATTACTGATGGTATCCCAGACGAGGATCCTTTTGTTATTCCTATTCCTGTTCACGATCATCTTATCATCGGTCACCCCGATGGTGAGCATGTCGTGGCACCGATCCTCGCTCCTGTTCCTCTCATGGTCATTCCCCCTGCTCCTAAGCCTTTGCCTGACCATGATCCTGTTCCATTTGGCATACCTGATATTGCACCACTCATACTAGATCCAGCTCCTGCACCCGCTGACCCTCCTGTTATTGAGTCAGTTACTCCCCCACATGCACCTGCACCTGTTGACATTGCTCCTTTGCACCCTGTCGAGTCCGATGTTCACCACACCGACTTACCTATCACTTTCTTGCAGGACATCCCTCCACCCTGTCCAGAGGAAGGCCCTTCTAGCCAGCAGCCTGACCGTGATCCTCATGTTTCAGCCACACTTCCTCACATGCCTCAGTATACACCTTCTGCTCATTTTACTTCTTCACCACTTGACGAGCCACTTAGATGGTTCCCACCCTATACCATGCCGATTTCTGATCCCTATCATCCCTCACATTTCACGGGTTATACACGGGATGAGTTACTCCTATCATTGCAGCTTCAGTTCGAGATCATGAGTCGCAAGATTTTAGAGCTAGAGATGACACCGCGACCTTTGCCATGTCCGTGTCAGCCATCTTTTGTTCCCCCTCGTTCATCACCATCCCTATTTTCGCATCCTCCTGCACCCCTTACTCCATTTCCCGAGTTTGACACCCGCTTTCTTACCGTTGAGCAGCAGATTAGTTATCTGTTGCATCATGTTTATGATCTTGAGGAGGAGCTAGCGCATGTGCGCATCTTACTTTTTGTTCCTCCACCTCCTCCTCCACCGCCATCAGCATAGACAGTTTTTGGTTTTATGTAGGTAGCTTACTTTTGATGAGAGCACCGCTATTGAGCCTAGCTAGTGAAGCCTTTTGGAGACCACCTTTTGACTGTATGACTTATGGTAGATTGATAGACATTTTGGACAAGGGTAGTGTGACCCTATGTTCCCTTTTGATACGATATTTATGTTAAACATGTAACTGTATTTGTGGTCAATGATTAATGTAAGCTCAATTGTAATGTTCTCATTAAATACATTGTTAACTTACTTGTTTATGCCATGATTGCCTGCTTACTTGTTATAACATACGCTATTATATACGTACTACTTATTATATACATAAGACCTGACCTGACCTAACCCAAGTATATTGTTAGTTGCCAGTAAGTTTGTAGGATCGTATTCTGACCCAAACGAGTCAATCAGAGGAGTCTCGATCAATTACAGGTGCGGAAAATAAGTAATCAACGTAGAAACAGCTAGATCTTCACTTAAATCACACTTTTGATTGATATAACAACGTTTACATCCAAATCTCACACCGGCAGCACCTCGGTATGGAAAACAAGAACTGATACAAATGATTTCGCTCCAAAGGTATTTATAGCGACTAGGTTTCGCTCATATGGACATGTCCATAAAAGCGAAACCATCTCTAAGGTTTCCCACATACGGACATGTTCATAAAAGCGAAACCATCTCTAAGGTTTCCCATATACGGACATGTTCATAAAAGCGAAACCATCTCTAAGGTTTCCCACATACAGACATGTGGTTTCCCACATATGAACATGTTGGGAAATCTCGTACAATGTGCCCTAACCTAACATTCTAAGACTAAGACACGATACAAGACGAAGTCGACAGATGCATGCACTAACAGACTCCCCCTCAGATGTTGACGAGTCTTAAGTGTTGAGTCTTCGCATCTTCAGTCTTGATCTGTGTCTGGGCTTCTTTCTCTCAATCTCTTCTTGCAAATCTTCAGACTCCCCCTTGCGATATGCTGGCATTTCTTCAGTTCATCAGCATCATCAGCTTTAGGATCGTTGTCTGGCTTTCCATCTCACAGCTTCTCAACCTGACTAAACCTGCACATTCTTAACCCAGAAATAAATTCTCTAATTTTAACAATTTTTATGCATTAACATGCTGATATAATCAGATAACTCCCTCTCATAAACATATGCATCAAGACCGACTCTCCCTCAGATCATACACACAAGATGAACCACTTGTAGATTTAAAAACATTTTTTTAACAATTAAGACACACTCCCCCTAACAACAATGTCATCATGTTTAGCACTTGGAATTTTGAAAATCAGTTCTCCAACACCAGTTGTCGAAAAGCTTTTTGATTTTTCAAAAATTTATGCTAAAACACACTGAAAATCTTTTTGATTTTTTTAAAGTAAAGAAATGCAGTAAAGAAATATTTACAAATACTATTTTTGTGAGTTTTGTGCAAGAGGATCATATCAGTTTTTGACAAGTCACAAGTACCGTTGAGCTTAGTTACACATTAAGTATTAAACAATTCACTTAGATTGCCAATATACTGATTCGCTTAAATTCTCACACAAATTTCAACTGATTCAGGATATGAGTTAGGTGTATTAAGAACTTAAACTCATTCATGTGTCCCACCTCTTGAATATACTCCCGTATCCAGATCCCAATATTCAGTCTTACAGGTGAGTATACCACAGATGATATCTGTCAGGGGTTAAATTGCGAGGGCCGTGAGAGCTCAGGTCGATCTTTCGATACGCAGAGAGATGACGGCTTCGACTTTTGGTGGGTCCCCTTTAGAGGATCTTTTGTTACAACAACAATGACTATCAATTTTATTGTTTCATCAATTTGCTAAGGGCGGCGCTATATTTCAAGCATTGCAGAAAGTATTATACGGGGACTAGGTCAGAAATTTCTTTCAGCAGAAGTCCCGGGATAATACCCCAGATATCACTGAGCGTAAAGACCTAGTATCTCAGAAAGAGGGACCTTTCAAACGAGATTTCAGGGGTTGCCTATATATCCAAGTAGTGTTCCCCACGAAATAAGCAAGTTTGAAATTTAGTTTATATCCTGAAAAAGTTTACTAAATGTGTAAAAACCTATCGGCATATCATCAGTGAGACTGTTTAACGCTATTTAAACATTACATTTCTTTAGCATACTGTAACTGTCTACTGATGTACTATCATTTCCTCTTCTTTGACACTAAAACTCATTTTTTATTTTATCATGTTTTTGTCTTTTTCAAATTTTCTAATGTTTTTGGATTTTCAGAAATTTCTTACTCCCCCTAAAATGCAAACACATTTTAGGAAATTTGAAAACAAACTATACACTAAAATTGACAACCGATATCGTATCGCTTCAAATCGCTATCCACTTGGCATAAACAATCAGAACTCCCCCTTACACAAAACTATTTTCTCATTATGATTTCAAAACACTTAAGTTTGTTTTAACCAAAATGATTTTTCCGGAAAATAAGTTTTGTTTTAACCACTTGTAGGGTCGGGTTCATCATCTTGTTCATTCAATCACATATATGAAGATTACATCAAGTTCAAACTAATGACCATGACGAATCACTTGTAAGATCCAATCTCTTACCACTTGTAAAAATATCCAAATCATATAATCACATGTAGGAATAAAACCTCTACACAAACCATTTTACCAATCAAAATGCCGATTCCTGCTTCGCACTTACCAACCTAGAAGCTCCGACGTAGTCATTCAACCTGTAAAATTTTTAACAATTTCAAGCATTTTCAAAAACAACCTTATTAATCATGATAGATGCCGATTCCTGATCCGCAATTACAAACTTGGGATCTCCGGCAAGTCAGGTTTTTCAAGCAAAGAAAATGTCCACCCAAGCCTGACCAGCCTTGGGTGTTTTCAATTCAGAAGCAGTTGGAGTGTAAGTTGCTTTCTTTATAGCATAAAACTCTTTTACCCCTTTCACCTTTCCATCAACCATTTTTCCGAAAATCTTCTTAAGTTTCCCATTAAATGCTTTCTCAACATCAAAGTTATCCTTCTCAGAATAACCTTGATTTGAGATTTCAGACTTTCCAGTTTTCCTTTTAAAATTTTCAGTCCTCAATGGTGGAAAGTTCTCATCATCCATTGAAGGAACTGAGTTTTCATCACTCTCATCAAACTGTGGATCCTCTGATTTTGTGGAATCAGATTCATCACCAGATTTTACTTCTGATTTCTTAACAACCCATTTTTGGTTGTCAAGTTTCACACTTCGCCTGTAAAATCTCTTCGAACACTCACCAACTTCAAATGTAGAATTTTTGAAAACTTTAAATTTTTCAGTTGGTGGTTCGGTTTTATCAACAATAACTTCTTTCAGTTTTCCAGAGACTCCCTGTTTTGTGTTTGTCGCTTTCAGACAGTTCCATGCAATGTGACCAGCTTCATTGCATCGGAAACAGGTTCTTGTCTCTTTCTTCACATAAGCTTCATTCTTTTTCTTCTCGGCAAGAAATTCTTGGTTAGATTGTTTCCAGAATGGGCTTTTTGCTTCCTCTTCATGACTAGTTCCTGCAACATATGTTATTTTCGATTTAAAATCTCGAACATATTTTTCATTTTTATAGTTTTCAGGTGGAATAAAACCAAGACCTTTCTTTTTGTAGCTACGATTTTGGTTTGATTTCTTTTGAAAACCAGAACCAGAATTGTAACCCTTTTTCTTGTTTAGACGTTGTTGAACTCTTGAAGTGTACTTTTTAGGTTTTTCAGTAAGATTTAAATCTTTTATTTCAGAAATATTAATTTCTGTCATTTTGAAAACCTTTTTGATCATGTCAAAACGAACACTTCTTATTGGAAATTCTTTATCAAAATATAATTTGTCAGAACCATTCAAAGTATATGCAACTTCAAATGTTTCGTCATTCAAATTAGATTTTGACAACAAAAATTCTTTACTATACACCCGTTTTACTGACGACTTTGAACTCTTGACAGACGAACTCGAACTTCCAACAGACTGACACGAACTTTCGGACTCGGATTTTGACTCTGACTCCTCATCCTTATCCAACACCTGATCAACCACTCTTTTTATCAGTTCTGACTCATGATCTGTGTCGGACGCTGTGAACGTGACATCAATATTGTCCGGTAAAACATCGGTTATCTCGGATTCTAGCTTAATATTGACTGCCTGTTTTAGTTCTTCCTCGTTAGGTTTTCTAGACGAGTACCCTTCCCAAATCGGAGGCGGACACTTATTATAACAGACACCCTGTTTCTTACCAGTATCCTTTTTCTTCTTTGGCTTTGTTTCTTCACCTTGAAACGCTTCAAATCCTTCAACTGTTGGATAAATTCTATCAATTATGTAGTCACAACCTTTGTAACTGTCACACCCCGATTTCCACGTGTCACCGGTGGGCCCGGTGGGGGAGTATCGTGACGTGGTTGGCAACGTAATAGTCAAACAACACAATATAATAATGCACAGCGGAAGCAAATTTAAAATAAGATACAACCGAATTTATTTATTGTAAACAAAGTCACAATTATCCGGTGTTTATCCACAGTAGGATCGAATTAAAAACATTGTTTATGGTTCAACAGACTTCGGCATCTTAAGCTTGCGAGACTTCTAATGATGCTTAGGAGAATCCCAGCCTATTTCGCTTAGTACCTGCATTTAATCTTTTTGGGAAAATACGTCAGTTTACACTGGTAAATACATTCAACTGACTCATTTTATAAAATGATTGAAAATTGGTTTGGATGCACATGGCATAAACATTTTTATTAACTTGGGAGAATTATTTAATATTATAATCTTGTGAACGATTTACATGTTACTTATGCGTTCAGTAGCCCGGAACGTATCCGGGTTAAAGATCAATGGACACACCACTTTAAGTGAGTTATACACGGGAGTACGCCTACACCCCGTGCTCAGGTCGTGGCTATCTCGTAAGATAATGCCGAGGATATTCGGGACATGGTCATTAACCCTCTAAAGGCTGTAAAGTAAACACATCTGTTTAAAACGAGCCGATCAAATTATTCAATTAACCACTAAGCGTGGAAGATTTGATGCTCGATCAAGCGGTACGCTATATACCGTAACCCAAGCCCGTATAGGGAAAATAAGTTAAAAGTATTTACCTTGATGCAAAGTATAGTCACAATAATAAAATAGCAGGTAGCTTTTACTGTTTCTCCTAATCTGGAACGAAGGTTAAATATAACCTATTAGAATCCTAGCGGGTCTTTAATTATGCTTAAGCTTAGACCGGCTAGTTTCAAAGATACGGTTCGTACGCACTATTAAGCGAAGACCGGATAGAATGTGATTCAGACCCGACAAGTTTGAAGACTTGTTTAATATGGGTTTATTATTCACATTCTGGATTTTGAGATAAAACCGATAAGGTTTGACCCGTTTCGGCTAATTTATGTAAACTTGTTACATAAACCGAGCCGAACGCGTAATATGCGTAACGGGTATCCGTAAGAGCCATATACAGGTTTCCTAAGTTAATATGCTTCAAATATGTTGTAACATCAGTAGGATGTCTTTCGTTATGCCCCGAACTAATTTAAACACAAACTATGCCCCGTAGGGGTAGTTTGGTCATTTTAAAGTTTGTAAAAGCGTTTATATGTTCAACTGAGTTACAGGTCTGATGTAAACAGCAAACATACTCATTTTGATGGGTTATAACAGTAGGCTAAGGCATGTATGTGAAATTTATCATATTTAACCAAACTATGCCCCGTAGGGGTATTTTGGTAATTTCACATAAGCCGAAAAGCTCAAAAACGAAGTCTGAGTTTATCAACTTTTGCTTACTGTTAAAATATCATAATTTGATTCTTATATCAGTAGGTATCAACCCGGGTATGTCCAATATGATTTTAGAACATACTATGCGTTAAAAACGCTAATTTAGGCGATTAAAGGCCATTGCTGGGTTCGATACTTAAATCTGATATTTTTATATTTCCAGAAGGCTTAAAATAATTTATTTATCATAACCAATCAGTAGAAAAAGGTTTGGAGTCGTTTAGATGTGTAAAACTCATTTTATGGCCCGTAAGGGCAAAACCGACAATTTCCGAATTAAGCCTACGACTATGAGTTATGCTCAGCCTAAAATTAATTAAAAATCTTTAAAATTCCCAAATTATTATATTACATCAGTGGGTAATTCGTTTGATACCAAAAAGTATGTTTAACTAGGCTATACGCTAATTACGCCATTATGTTAACATAAAGCATTAGTTTTGCGATATTGAGCATAACTCTTAATATACAAGTCAAACTGATGTCAAACTTTGCATGCAAGTCTATTTATCAGTAACTAAGGTTTCTACACTTTTACATTTTCATAAATCATGTTTTAAGGTAATAAGGGCATAACGGTCAACGTATGAGCATTTAATCGGAAATATGCATATTAATTGGATAACTAGTGAACCAAGGTGTATGACCACAGAGGGTTGTTCTAACATGTATCCTAATCCAATTTAAGCTCTGAGGTATTTTTAAAATATGCCCAAACGGGTCAGAACTGAAAGTCAACCGAAAAGTCAAACTATGTGACTTTCGGTTCCGAACCGGGTCTAAACAGGAAATAGTCGGGTTGAACATGTTGGGACATGTTCTTACACTTATTTCTAAGTTATAACAATGTTCAAACAGGTTACAAATGTTCTAGATAGCTAATTATGCATAATTGACCTTTTAAGCAATATGTTGACTTTTTAAGTAAACGTTTGACCCGACATTTGACCTGCTTAGGATGGTGATCAGGGGAAACCCTTTTGGGGTTTTATTACCCACATAAATACCATTCTAAAACTACTTTTAATTCGAGATTTGACTGAGCCATTGTTGACTAATCTCGAAGTCAAACCGTAATTACGACGGTTTGACTTTTAGCTAATTAACTAAGCTAAACTCAAACAAGAAAGGATTAGAACACTTACAAGGGTCCTATGCACGACTTATGATCAGTTGGGAGAGTTCCTTAGCTCCAGAAAGGCTCCAGATGATCAAATGAAGGTGTGAGAAAAATGGTGAACTTGAAAGGCTATTTATAATGGTTCCACACACCATAAATCATTGACAACTGAGTCTAGGAGTGCCCACAATCGTTTGGCATGTGTCCTAGGGGCTTAGGGGACGTTTTAGGGGCCAGGAGAAGTGGAAAAACGAGTTGGGGTCACAAAAATACGTAAAGGCAGACAACCAGCGATTTTTTCGGAGCTGGGCACACCCTCGCGTAGCGCGAGGGTGCCGTCGCGCAGCGCGACCACCTTCCAGATCAGATTATTGATTTTTGTTTGCCTATCAGTCCTTGGCTCTTCAAAACTCGAATGGTTACTGATTTATTGCACTTTAAACCTTCACAATTTATCTACTAAGGCCTTAAATCATATACCCACTTTGCCAAGTCCCCGGGTAACTTTATTTTCACCCGAAAAGTCCTAACTTTCGACGTTTACGCTTTAACGCTTCGCACACGAATTTGATCATATCTTTCTCATATGTTAACGAAACTTTATGAAATTTTTATGGTGTATTCTCATGAGCATAATTAATATTTACAAAGCTTCGGGTTTGTCAAAAGGTCACTCAGAGGTATAAATTAAACATGTTGACACAATTGGTCCCTGTAGTTTGAAATCACTCACTTTAAGCTTCGTATGATCCATGATTTATTCGTTTGAAGGTATGAGCATCTTGTAGGGTTAAAATACAATATATTTATTCACAGTTGACACTTAGAATACGTATATTCACATACTTTCTACGTTTGTCAACTTTAGTCCTTCCATAATATTTCTTTCACACGTTTAAACTTTATGACACGTGTCAACATATTATAGGACGTGAATTTTCGAGGTGTTACATCCTCACCCCCTTAAAATAAATCTCGACCCGAGATTTACTGAAATAAGTAAGGGTACTTTTCTTTCATCGTGGATTCAACCTCCCACGTGAATTCGGGACCTCTACGGGCATCCCATTTGACCTTTACAAAAGGTATATGCTTCCTTCGAAGTTTCCTTACCTGTCGATCTTCAATCGACAAAGGTTTTTCAACAAATTTTAAGCTCGCGTCAATCTGCACATCTGTATGTGGCATGACATGTGAATCGTCAGCGGAACACTTCTTTAGATTGCAGATGTGGAACACATTGTGAATTCCACTGAGCTCTTCTGGTAAGTTCAACTTGTAGGCAACTGACCCGACACGTTCGATAACCTCGAAAGGTCCTATGTATCTCGGGCTTAGTTTGCCTTTCTTACCGAATCGCATCACCCCTTTCCATGGTGACACTTTAAGTAGGACTTTGTCACCTACTTCGAAGTGAAAGTCCTTACGACTTGGATCCGCGTAACTCTTTTGCCTATTTCGGGCAGCTTGGAGATTGTTACGAATCTGGACAATCTTGTCCGTCGTTTCGAACACGATCTCTGGTCCCGATAACTGGACTTCTCCAACTTCCGCCCAACAAACTGGCGATCTACACTTTCTACCGTATAATGCCTCAAAAGGCGCAGCCTTTATGCTGGTATGGTAGCTATTGTTGTATGAGAATTCGATCAATGGTAAGTTCTTATCCCAGCTACCTTCCAATTCGATCGCACATGCACGTAGCATGTCTTCCAACGTTTGAATAGTACGCTCACTCTGACCGTCTGTCTGAGGATGGTAAGCCGTACTAAAGTTCAAACGTGTGCCCAAAGATTGTTGGAAACTCTTCCAAAAATGTGACGTGTACCTAGTATCCCGGTCAGAGATAATAGCTACAGGTATGCCGTGTAGGGCTACAATCTTATCAACATATAACTGGGCTAACATATCGGAGCTATAGGTCTCCTTGATGGGTAAGAAATGAGCTGACTTAGTCAGTCGGTCAACTATAACCCATATTGTATCATTTCCTTTCCTTGTCTTGGGTAACTTGGTAATAAAATCCATAGTTACCATTTCCCACTTCCACGTAGGAAGTTCAGGCTGTTGTAGCAAACCCGACGGTTTCTGATGCTCGGCTTTGACTTGCGCACATGTCAAGCATTTTGCTACATGGGCGGCTACAGACTTCTTCAAGCCTATCCACCAATAGTTTGCCTTTAGATCCTGGTACATCTTATCAGCTCCAGGATGAACGGAGTATTTGGAACTATGGGCTTCTTGGAGGATGACATCACGAAGTCCTCCAAAAATTGGAACCCATATTCGTCCGTTTAACCGTAAAATTCCGTCCTTGCTAAGAGTTAACTGCTCCTCAGTTACTCCTAACTTTTCATTAGGATAGTTAGCTTCCAACACAGCTTCCTTCTGTGCAGCTAACACCCTTTCTATCAAACTGTTCTTTATCTCCATACGCTTGGCGTTAATTCGTATGGGTTTAACCCTTTCCTTTATGCTCAAGGCATCAGCGACTACATTCGCTTTGCCGGGATGGTATTTGATTTCACAATCATAATCATTTAAAGTTTCCATCCAACGGCGTTGCCTCATGTTTAATTCTTTTTGGTTAAACAGATGCTGGAGGCTCTTGTGATCAGAAAAGATCACAAACTTTATTCCATAAAGAGAATGCCTCCACAGTTTTAGTGCGAATACAACGGCACCCAATTCCAAGTCATGGGTGGTGTAATTCTTTTCGTGCACCTTTAACTGTCGTGATGCATAGGCAATCACCTTACCTTTCTGCATAAGCACACACCCCATGCCAGTGTGTGATGCATCACAATAAACTACAAATTCTTCAGCGCCTTCAGGTAACGTAAGCACAGGAGCGTTGCTCAACTTTCGCCTCAAAACATCGAAGGACTCTTGCTGCTTAGGGCCCCAAACGAACTTTACTTTCTTCTTGGTCAGGGAAGTTAGGGGTGCAGCAATCCTTGAAAAATTTTCAATGAAGCGTCTGTAATATCCTGCCAATCCTAGGAAACTACGAATCTCCGTAGGTGTCTTTGGCTCTTGCCAATTCATAACAGCTTCAACTTTAGCGGGATCCACCTGGATACCACGCTCACTGACCACATGTCCAAGGAATTGGACTTCTCGTAGCCAAAATTCACACTTAGAGAATTTGGCATAGAGCTTCTCCTGATGTAGGAGTTTGAGAATACAACGTAGGTGTTTCTCATGGTCAGCTTGATTCTTAGAATAAATAAGGATGTCATCGATGAAGACAATAACAAATTTATCTAAGTAAGGCTTGCAGACGCGATTCATGAGGTCCATGAATGCGGCTGGTGCATTAGTGAGCCCAAAAGGCATCACTAGGAACTCGTAATGACCGTAGCGAGTCCTGAATGCAGTCTTGTGAACGTCTTCATCCATAACCTTCAACTGATGGTATCCTGACCTCAGATCAATCTTTGAGAAGTAACTTGCCCCTTGAAGCTGATCGAATAAATCGTCGATCCTAGGCAATGGATATCTGTTCTTGATCGTGACTTTATTAAGCTCGCGATAGTCGATGCACAGACGCATCGACCCATCCTTCTTTTTGACAAACAGGATTGGCGCTCCCCAAGGAGATGAACTGGGTCTGATGAAACCCTTAGCCAGCAATTCATCTAGCTGCGTCCGCAACTCCTTCATTTCTGTGGGTGCCAATCTGTATGGTGCTCTAGCAACTGGTGCAGCTCCGGGAATGATATCGATCCTGAATTCGACTTGTCTATCTGGTGGTAGGCCAGGTAGATCTTCAGGAAACACTTATGGGTATTCTGAGATGACAGGGATGTCTTCTAACTTCGGTTTAGGCTCATCAATAATTACCTGTGCCATGTAAATGACACATCCCTTCTTCAAACACTTGGAAGCCTTGAGCATAGTCACGTGCTCAGGCAGTCCGTACTGGGTATCTCCCCGAATGGTAAGTGATTCACCAGACGGAGTCTTTATTACTACCTGTTTCTGGTTACAGGCGATTTGGGCCTGGTTATGAGATAACCAGTCCATACCCAGAACTATGTCAAAACCAGCTAATTTAAACGGAAGTAGAGACAGAGGAAAAGAATGGTTCTTAATGGATATAACACATCCATCTAACACAGTAGAGACGGTTTCAATGGTACCATCTGCTAACTCTACCTCATAATTCACTTTTAGGGTTTTGACAGGTAAATTCAACAATTTACAAAATTTATGATCTACGAAAGACTTATCTGCGCCTGAATCAAAAAGTACTCTTGCAAAAACATCATTTACAAGGAAAGTACCTGTTATGACGTTATCATCCTGCACAGCTTCTTTCGCATCCATCCTGAAGACTCTGGCGTTAGTCTTCTTAGCCTCCTCAGGCTTCTTGTTGTACTTAGGGCAGTTAGTCTTTATGTGGCCCTTTTCATTGCAACGGTAGCACGTTGCATCTTTCATCTTCTTGCAATCCAAGGTTTTGTGTTCCTTGGACTTGCACAAACCACAAGCAAAAGACCTTGACTCGTTATTCGAGTTTGATTCGAGTCGGCACTTTCCAAAGTGCTGTTTCTTGCAAGTTTTGCATGTGGGCTTCTCTCCAGAACGACGCCCATCTTTCTTCGAATCCGATCCCTTCTTGTGATCACCGCTCCCACGGTGCTTCTTGTTCGACCTACGCGAACCATCATCTTCTCGCTTCCTCTTCTCAGCATCCTTATTCCTCAGCGATCTCTGCCGGACCGCGTCCAGTGTGAGGGATAAGGAAAGGTCAGTTACAGACCTGAAGGTAACTGGCCGAGAAGCTTTTACACTGGCCTTGATCTCGGGTTCTAATCCACCAATAAAACGAGCGATCCTTTTAGGCTCCGGGGTTACCGGATAGGGTACCAACCGGGACAGTGTATTGAAGCTTGTCAGATAAGCCTGACAGTCGAGGTTCTTCATCACCAATGATAGGAAGTCATATTCTATCTTTTCCACCTCATGTTGAGGGCAGAAATTTTCTTTGATCAGGGCAATGAATTGATCCCACGTCATGCTATACAACGGGATCTTTCCTGAGGCCTCCATTAGAGATCTCCACCATGCCAATGCCTCACCCTTGAAGGACTGTGAGACAAATTTAACCACATCACCTTTAGCGCATCCGCTGATATCCACGACCGTGTCCATTTCGTCGAGCCATGTCATGCAATCGACGGCTCCCTTCTCCCCATTAAAGTCCCGGGGCTTGCAAGATACGAAGTACTTGTATGTGCAACCCTTGTTACGGGGTCCTTGATGCAGTACTAAATGTTGAGATGGATTACTTTCGTGGTTAGTGGACTGGCGATCATCACCGTTTTTCTTTGGTCCATCCTTTTTGGGAGGAGGCTTGTTATGAGCCTCTGAATGAGTTCTGGGCTTTGAATGTGACGCCGAGTGGGTCCTACTTCGAGTACCACTGTATTCCTCATATTGTCTATCCAAAGCTTGAGTAACAGCGCCGTCTATGATTGCTTTTAACTCGGCACCCGTTAATGTAATCTGAGCGTTCTCATTTGGCTCCACCGGATGGCTGTTTACTTCATTGGAGTCAGCCATTTGTATTGAACTGTTGCAGAAAACAAGGTCAATATTTTTATTTGGGATTCTATTATGGAGTTACCCCTTAGGGTAATTCATTAACCATGGTAAACAGAGACCATATTTGGTTAACTTATTAATCGCATTAATCTAGGATTTTAATTAAAATTTATCCTAAACATAAACAATAACAATATATATATTAGCACATAAGGCTTGGTCACATGGACAATTTCATAAACTATGATTTCAGAGAATCAAGACTTTTTAAGGTTTGAACCTAGTTCATTACCTTTATTAGACAGGGAGTCATAGCTACCACTGTCTTTTGGCTCATGTAGAAATGAGCAAGGCCAGTAGGCACTATATTAACACGTATGGTTAAATATGATCATCTTAATTGATGATGTAAATCCAGGATTCAGAGATCATTAAACTGGATTAGGAATCTTCTAAAGAATCCCTATTCATTTAAGAATAACATGTGATTTTTAACGAATCACTTCTGCCAGGAGTGTTAACATGTTTTAAGATGTTAACAGGGATTTGAATCTTTTAAACCGGTCTTACCATTTTGGCCCGGTCTTATATTTGACACGTGGCTAGGTTTCACACTTAAAGATTCTTAATTAAATACTTACTTAGGCAAATTAAAAGGATTGATTTTAATTTATTTATTTCATTTATAATTTACTTATGCACAAAAGGCAAACATGAAATTTATAAAAATAACACTCCATTAATTTATCACTACAATACATATTGCCCTAAACGGGTCTTTTACACAAGAAATTTGCCCACGCAGGAGCTAAATCATACAGATATGCCC
Organism: Helianthus tuberosus; assembly: GCA_030545235.1. Taxonomy (NCBI): domain Eukaryota; kingdom Viridiplantae; phylum Streptophyta; class Magnoliopsida; order Asterales; family Asteraceae; genus Helianthus; species Helianthus tuberosus. The sequence continues at coordinate 150,332,777 of CM060414.1, read as the reverse complement.
ACACAGGGGTCTTACAGAAGACATGCCCACGTAGGGGTCTTACAGAAAGACATAAGTCCTCGCAGGGACTATCAAACATAAGTCCACGCAGGGACTAAACATACAACATACCCTCGTAGGGGTTTATGGAAGGATAGACCCACGTAGGGGTCAATACACACAACAAACATATATACCCACGTAGGGGCTTAACAACAAGATATGCCCACGCAGGGGCTGATACATCAGCGATGGGAGAATTCAACGATCCTTCTTGTTCTTCCCCTTGATTAGACCCATCAGTCCTTGGAAGAATGTCTGCCTCTCCCTACGATCCTCGTGAGCTTCCCGTTAAACTTGCTGCAACCTATGTAGAATTTCCTCCCGTTCTGGGGGAGAAAATCGTGGCGGCTGCGACTGCGTTCTAATGATAGGCCTGGGAGGTATTGGGTACCCCTGATTCGGGTAGCTTACCCCCCATGGATCTCCGTAGGGTCCCTGGGCATTGAGGGCGTTATAATTTGCTGCTCCCATATAAGGATCTGCCTCAGCGTATCCGTAGTTGTGGTAAGCTGGTGGTTCAAACGGGTTGTAATTACTTGGACCCGTGTACGCTGGGATTGGGTTATCAAAACCCATGTGCGGTGGCTGTTGAAAAGCTGGCTGCGAAGGCCCACCCATTTGTGGGTCCTCATAGTGCGGCGGGTAGTGACTTGCACTAGACTGTCGTGGGGAATCGAAAGTGAAGCCCCCTGGTCTCACCGACATGCGGGCACCGGTTCTCCTACGCCTTGGCGGTTGAGGAGGTGGCGGTTGAACTGGTGGCGGTGGAGGTGGTGGCGTAACTGCCACAAACCGATGATCCTCTGATGAATCTTGATGATGCGGCTGTGGTTGTGGCTCCTGGTGCTGCTGAGAATGCTGCTGCTGATGCTGCCCATGTGACGACGAGTGGTGTGATGGTGTATAGTACCACTGGTGCTGATCGAACAGGGCTTGAAAACTATCTGGACCAGCATAGGGTGATCCGTGAAACGAAGATCCGTCTGATATTTCGATCGGATGATTCGGCGTACCACTAGCTGGCATGATGGGGTCAGTATCCTCATCCATATCGTCAGTATTATCCCCCGAGAAGTGATCTTCAGGCCCTAGTGGGTTAAAACCCACGGGTTCTTGCAAGTAATCGGCCGGATTAAACTGGCCTCTAAAGATAGGTGTGGGGTCCCCATAGGAATGATGGGACAGAGACCTTTGTAGTGGTATATATGAAGGTTGGGGGTTGTGGGGCTCATAAGGATTCAGAGCAGGAGGTGTTGAAGCATGCGAAACCGATCGTCTGGCCGGCTCATACTGGTTTCTTCGGTTTTCCCGAGGGTCGTCACTCTCGGTATTGGATGGAGCTCGCCTTCGTGAAGGTCCAGCTTCATGATCATTGGGGGCGGCTGTCGGCCCCTTTCCGCGTCCTCGCGTTCGGAAGAATCTTGGAGGCATCTTGTTATTCCTGTCAATAAAGCATGAGATAACAATAACAAATATAAATTTAAAGGACAAAAACAAAACCAAATAAGGTGGAATTTGTCCTATGTTATAAGTCTAGACTCGAAGATTTAGATATGTGCAATTATGTAACTGAGATTAAACACAAAAGGCTAGTGTTTAATTCACTCAGTGTTGGCTCTGATACCAACCTGTCACACCCCGATTTCCACGTGTCACCGGTGGGCCCGGTGGGGGAGTATCGTGACGTGGTTGGCAACGTAATAGTCAAACAACACAATATAATAATGCACAGCGGAAGCAAATTTAAAATAAGATACAACCGAATTTATTTATTGTAAACAAAGTCACAATTATCCGGTGTTTATCCACAGTAGGATCGAATTAAAAACATTGTTTATGGTTCAACAGACTTCGGCATCTTAAGCTTGCGAGACTTCTAATGATGCTTAGGAGAATCCCAGCCTATTTCGCTTAGTACCTGCATTTAATCTTTTTGGGAAAATACGTCAGTTTACACTGGTAAATACATTCAACTGACTCATTTTATAAAATGATTGAAAATTGGTTTGGATGCACATGGCATAAACATTTTTATTAACTTGGGAGAATTATTTAATATTATAATCTTGTGAACGATTTACATGTTACTTATGCGTTCAGTAGCCCGGAACGTATCCGGGTTAAAGATCAATGGACACACCACTTTAAGTGAGTTATACACGGGAGTACGCCTACACCCCGTGCTCAGGTCGTGGCTATCTCGTAAGATAATGCCGAGGATATTCGGGACATGGTCATTAACCCTCCAAAGGCTGTAAAGTAAACACATCTGTTTAAAACGAGCCGATCAAATTATTCAATTAACCACTAAGCGTGGAAGATTTGATGCTCGATCAAGCGGTACGCTATATACCGTAACCCAAGCCCGTATAGGGAAAATAAGTTAAAAGTATTTACCTTGATGCAAAGTATAGTCACAATAATAAAATAGCAGGTAGCTTTTACTGTTTCTCCTAATCTGGAACGAAGGTTAAATATAACCTATTAGAATCCTAGCGGGTCTTTAATTATGCTTAAGCTTAGACCGGCTAGTTTCAAAGATACGGTTCGTACGCACTATTAAGCGAAGACCGGATAGAATGTGATTCAGACCCGACAAGTTTGAAGACTTGTTTAATATGGGTTTATTATTCACATTCTGGATTTTGAGATAAAACCGATAAGGTTTGACCCGTTTCGGCTAATTTATGTAAACTTGTTACATAAACCGAGCCGAACGCGTAATATGCGTAACGGGTATCCGTAAGAGCCATATACAGGTTTCCTAAGTTAATATGCTTCAAATATGTTGTAACATCAGTAGGATGTCTTTCGTTATGCCCCGAACTAATTTAAACACAAACTATGCCCCGTAGGGGTAGTTTGGTCATTTTAAAGTTTGTAAAAGCGTTTATATGTTCAACTGAGTTACAGGTCTGATGTAAACAGCAAACATACTCATTTTGATGGGTTATAACAGTAGGCTAAGGCATGTATGTGAAATTTATCATATTTAACCAAACTATGCCCCGTAGGGGTATTTTGGTAATTTCACATAAGCCGAAAAGCTCAAAAACGAAGTCTGAGTTTATCAACTTTTGCTTACTGTTAAAATATCATAATTTGATTCTTATATCAGTAGGTATCAACCCGGGTATGTCCAATATGATTTTAGAACATACTATGCGTTAAAAACGCTAATTTAGGCGATTAAAGGCCATTACTGGGTTCGATACTTAAATCTGATATTTTTATATTTCCAGAAGGCTTAAAATAATTTATTTATCATAACCAATCAGTAGAAAAAGGTTTGGAGTCGTTTAGATGTGTAAAACTCATTTTATGGCCCGTAAGGGCAAAACCGACAATTTCCTAATTAAGCCTACGACTATGAGTTATGCTCAGCCTAAAATTAATTAAAAATCTTTAAAATTCCCAAATTATTATATTACATCAGTGGGTAATTCGTTTGATACCAAAAAGTATGTTTAACTAGGCTATACGCTAATTACGCCATTATGTTAACATAAAGCATTAGTTTTGCGATATTGAGCATAACTCTTAATATACAAGTCAAACTGATGTCAAACTTTGCATGCAAGTCTATTTATCAGTAACTAAGGTTTCTACACTTTTACATTTTCATAAATCATGTTTTAAGGTAATAAGGGCATAACGGTCAACGTATGAGCATTTAATCGGAAATATGCATATTAATTGGATAACTAGTGAACCAAGGTGTATGACCACAGAGGGTTGTTCTAACATGTATCCTAATCCAATTTAAGCTCTGAGGTATTTTTAAAATATGCCCAAACGGGTCAGAACTGAAAGTCAACCGAAAAGTCAAACTATGTGACTTTCGGTTCCGAACCGGGTCTAAACAGGAAATAGTCGGGTTGAACATGTTGGGACATGTTCTTACACTTATTTCTAAGTTATAACAATGTTCAAACAGGTTACAAATGTTCTAGATAGCTAATTATGCATAATTGACCTTTTAAGCAATATGTTGACTTTTTAAGTAAACGTTTGACCCGACATTTGACCTGCTTAGGATGGTGATCAGGGGAAACCCTTTTGGGGTTTTATTACCCACATAAATACCATTCTAAAACTACTTTTAATTCGAGATTTGACTGAGCCATTGTTGACTAATCTCGAAGTCAAACCGTAATTACGACGGTTTGACTTTTAGCTAATTAACTAAGCTAAACTCAAACAAGAAAGGATTAGAACACTTACAAGGGTCCTATGCACGACTTATGATCAGTTGGGAGAGTTCCTTAGCTCCAGAAAGGCTCCAGATGATCAAATGAAGGTGTGAGAAAAATGGTGAACTTGAAAGGCTATTTATAATGGTTCCACACACCATAAATCATTGACAACTGAGTCTAGGAGTGCCCACAATCGTTTGGCATGTGTCCTAGGGGCTTAGGGGACGTTTTAGGGGCCAGGAGAAGTGGAAAAACGAGTTGGGGTCGCAAAAATACGTAAAGGCAGACAACCAGCGATTTTTTCGGAGCTGGGCACACCCTCGCGTAGCGCGAGGGTGCCGTCGCGCAGCGCGACCACCTTCCAGATCAGATTATTGATTTTTGTTTGCTTATCAGTCCTTGGCTCTTCAAAACTCGAATGGTTACTGATTTATTGCACTTTAAACCTTCACAATTTATCTACTAAGGCCTTAAATCATATACCCACTTTGCCAAGTCCCCGGGTAACTTTATTTTCACCCGAAAAGTCCTAACTTTCGACGTTTACGCTTTAACGCTTCGCACACGAATTTGATCATATCTTTCTCATATGTTAACGAAACTTTATGAAATTTTTATGGTGTATTCTCATGAGCATAATTAATATTTACAAAGCTTCGGGTTTGTCAAAAGGTCACTCAGAGGTATAAATTAAACATGTTGACACAATTGGTCCCTGTAGTTTGAAATCACTCACTTTAAGCTTCGTATGATCCATGATTTATTCGTTTGAAAGTATGAGCATCTTGTAGGGTTAAAATACAATATATTTATTCACAGTTGACACTTAGAATATGTATATTCACATACTTTCTACGTTTGTCAACTTTAGTCCTTCCATAATATTTCTTTCACACGTTTAAACTTTATGACACGTGTCAACATATTATAGGACGTGAATTTTCGAGGTGTTACAGTAACTTTGCAGCATTCTTCTAATTCTTTCATTTTCAGTTGCTTCACTATCCAACTCTTTCTTCCACTTTGCACATTCTTCTATGTACAAGTTGATCTCTTTCTGCTTTGTCATCATGGTAGCATTCAACGTCTTCAAAGCTTTCTCTCTTTCAGTGTTAGTCTTTTCCAGACTATTCACAGTTCTGTTCAATACATCATATGACTGTTTCAAATTTTTTACATCAAACAACAACTTTTCTTTCAACTTTTCTAACTCACTAAACCTCTCATCTTTCTCTATACATTGTTTACAAGACTCTAAACATGTAAGACAAGGTTTTGTGATTTCAACGATCTTCTCGACTTCAACTATCTTTTCAACTTCCACAATCCTCTAAATCACTTTGACTTCTTTTAAATCTTTTGCAGCATTCCTTTCTTTCAGTTTCTTCAATTTTTCTGCAAAATAAAATTCAAAACTGTCAGAAGATAAATGAGATTTTCCAAGGTTTATCTGTTCAACTTCTTCATCATCATCACTGCTTTCAGAAGAAACAGATTTTCCATCTTGACTCTCCTCATTATCCGACATCACATCCATCCACTCCTTCATCAACTCTGGCTTTTGCACAATCTAAGCAATAAAAGCTTTAACATTAGGATCAGCTGAAATGTACTTGTCCTAGCTAAAACCTTCAGCCATTTTCTCATCATCTTGATCAACGATGCCATAATAAGCTTTCCTATTTGCATCCTCGATCATTCTTCCATGTGCCGTTTGAACTTCTTTTTGTTGATGCGGTTGATGAGTGATTTGCTGATAAATGGTTTTCCTATAATAATCATCTTTCTCAGATGACTCCTTTGCTCCTCTCGGCTCCTGATTCTTGCACTCTCTTTTAAAATGGCCTTTCTCCCTGCAACGAAAACAGACAACTTTAGATTTATCAAATCCTAGATTAGAAAGATTTGCATCCAAGAAATCATTTCTTCCTGTAACCAATCTAAATTTTTCTGCTCTCCTCAAAACACTAGCTAAGGCCCATTTAATATCCATCAGCTCCAGCTCTTCTGCATCGATTTGGTCATAATCTTCCTTTGTGAGCATTGGATTACCAATTCTTCCGGCAATCAACCCTTCATAAGATTCTAATGCAGTGACCAATAATCCCATATGATGCTTTACAACTTCTTCAGAATAATTTTGACCGTTTTGAAGATGTAGAGCTACATTGCACTGAATCAAATACCCATTTCCAGCAGATGCACTTTGAACACTTGGTGGATTTACTGTTGAGAATCCACTAGTGTTGACTGATCCTTGACTGCTTGGTGTAGATTGATTTCCAGCACTAAATGCAGTTTGTATCTTTGGACTTGCTTCAGCAGTTTGATCATTTCCTTTATAGTACAATTTAATATCTTGTTGATGAGTAGAACTGTTCATTCTAGCAATTTTCTACTGCTCCAGATCCTGTGCCTCCAACTTCTCTATAAACAGTGCAATCGATAACCTTTTAAACTGTCCGGAATTCTTCAATATCATCAGATAAGTACCCCATTCCTGTTGCGGTAACGCATCAGCAAGCTTTTCAACGCATTCTGCTGGAGTTTTTGTAATCTTCAACTGTGACATAGTGCGTACAAGATGACAATATCTTTCAATAAGACTCTTTGTTGTTTCACCAGGCATGCACGTAAATAGTTCAAATTCCTTTTTCAACAAAACTGCTTTACTTTGTAGCATCTCAGTACTTCCCTCAAATTTCTTTCCAAGAGCTTCCCAAATAGAATAAGCGTTTTCATCATGTTGAAGCAACACAAATATATCTTCTTTAACAGCTTGCTGTAACAAATTGATCATCATCTTTTCTCCTTTGTAACTCTCTCTTTCTTGCTCTGTGAATTCTGAAATGATTTTATCAACTCCCGATGAATTCTTTGGCCTCTCATATTCAGTTTCGATGCTCTCCCAAGCTTTTAGATGATTCGCCTGAACCCAATTCTCAAACCGTTTCTTCCATTCGTGATAATCTTCAATTCCCATAAGTTTCGGGGGTTTTTTGCATTGTGCCGGTTTCATTCTCCATTGTCATGGTCTTAGTAATATCGGATGAACCAGTCGGGGTTGTAGCAAAAGCGTTGTAGAACTCAGTATCCATTTTTCAATGCACGTTGTTCAAACACAGGCACTTATGAGCGAAATCAGAGTCTTGATTGACCTTATGAGCGAAATCAGGGTATTGTATGACCCTTGGAGCGAAATCTGAAGTTAATGAATGTCCTCTTGAGCGAAATTAGAGTTTATGATGACCCTTGGAGCGAAATCTGAAGTTTAGAGGTGACACAAAAGCGAAATTAGTCTAATGAGTTATCACAAAAGCGAAACCAGTCTTATGGGTGGTCACAAAAGCGAAATCAGAGACTTGTATGTGCCATATGAGCGAAACCTTGATGTTCAAATAAGTGGAACCTTGATGTTCACAAAAGCGGAACCTTGATGTTCACAAAAGCGGAACATTGATGTTCACAAAAGCGGAACCTTGATGTTCACAAAAGCGGAACATGTGTACAAATGAGCGAAACCTTGTGTCACAAGAGCGAAATCACTGATTGTCCGTAAAAGCGAAACCTATTCGGAGGTTATTTTGGACCATTTTTAGTTCGAATTTTAGGTTCAAACTTTCAGGGATTTGTCTATGTTCAATTATCTAAAATCTGTGAAATTTTGAGTGGATTCCGACCGTTAAATCTCGTTCTGATGAAGAAAGAAGGTGTAGAAGTAAGAATTTATGATGCAATCCAGCAAATTTCTGTAGAACTCCTCCTCCTGAAGCTCTGATACCACTTGTAGGATCGTATTCTGACCCAAACGAGTCAATCAGAGGAGTCTCGATCAATTACAGGTGCGGAAAACAAGTAATCAACGTAGAAACAGCTAGATCTTCACTTAAATCACACTTTTGATTAATATAACAACGTTTACATCCAAATCTCACACCGGCAGCACCTCGGTATGGAAAACAAGAACTGATACAAATGATTTCGCTGCTAAGGTATTTATAGGGACTAGGTTTCGCTCATATGGACATGTCCATAAAAGCGAAACCATCTCTAAGGTTTCCCACATACAGACATGTTCATAAAAGCGAAACCATCTCTAAGGTTTCCCACATACGGACATGTTCAGAAAAGCGAAACCATCTCTAAGGTTTCCCACATATGGACATGTGGTTTCCCACATATGAACATGTTGGGAAATCTCGTACAATGTGCCCTAATCTAACATTCTAAGACTAAGACTCGATACAAGATGAAGTCGACAGATGCATGCACTAACAAAGTTAGATATCCCGTATTCAATAGAACTAGCTAATGGAAAGCTAGTGGAGGCAAATGAAGTGATTAGAGGTTGTGTAATAGAGCTCAGAGAGCATGAGTTTACACTTAATCTTCTGCCAGTCGAGTTGGGAAGCTTTGACGTGGTGGTTGGAATGGATTGGTTGTCAAGCAACCGAGCGGAGATCGTATGTCACGAGAAGATCATTCGCATCCCGATGGCGAATGGAGAGACTATTGTAGTGCATGGAGAGAAGCATGATGCGCCTCTAAGAATTATTCGCTGTTTGAAGGCCCGAAAGTTTTTGCAGAAAGGATGTGTTCCCTTCTTGGCTCACATTGTTGATAAGGAAGTTGTGGAGCCGAAGTTGGAAGATATCCCTGTTGTAAGGGAATATCCTGAAGTCTTCCCCGAAGACTTACCAGGATTACCGCCACAACGACAAGTCGAATTCCACATTGACTTGGTTCCAGGCGCCGCGCCTGTAGCCAAGGAACCTTATCGACTTGCACCTTCCGAGATGCAAGAGTTGTCAACACAGCTTCAAGAGCTTTTAGACAAGGGATTTATTAGACTAAGCTTTTAGCCTTTGGGAGCTCCAGTTCTTTTTGTCAAGAAGAAGGACGGTAGTTTTCGCATGTGCATCGACTACCAAGAGCTAAACAAGTTAACCATCAAGAACCGGTATCCTTTGCCGAGAACTGATGATCTCTTCGATCAACTTCAAGGTTCGAGTTACTCCTCAAAGATTGATCTTCGATCAGGTTATCACCAGCTGAGGATTCAAGAAGAGAGTATACCGAAAACTGCTTTTAGGACTCGTTATGGACATTACGAGTTTCTAGTGATGCCGTTTGGTCTGACAAACGCGCCAGCAGTGTTTATGGATTTGATGAACCGAGTTTGCAAGCTATATCTCGGTAAATTCATCATTGTGTTTATCGATGATATTTTGATCTATTCAAGGACGAAGGAAGAGCACCAGTAACACCTTAGAGCCATCTTAGAGCTGCTCAAGAAGGAGAAACTGTACGATAAGTTCTCAAAGTGTGAGTTCTGGTTGCGTGAAGTACAATTCCTAGGTCATGTAGTGAATGAAGATGGAATCCACGTGGATCCCACCAAGATCGAGGCGATTACGAATTTGGAAACTCTGAAGACGCCAACCGAGATCCGTCAGTTTCTAGGTTTAGCTGGGTATTATCGCCGATTCATTGAGGATTTTTCGAAAATCGCTCAACCGCTGACCTCCCTTACTCAAAAGGACAGGAAGTATGAGTGGGGAGACAAACAAGAGGAAGATTTTCAGTTGCTCAAGAATAAGCTTTGCGATGCAACTATATTATCCCTACCCGAAGGCACCGACGACTTCGTGGTATATTGTGACGCCTCGTGTCAAGGATTAGGTTGTGTGCTAATGTAGCGACAGAAGGTTATCGCTTATGCTTCGCACTAGTTGAAAGTTCACGAGAATAACTACACCATGCACAACTTGGAGTTAGGCGCAGTGGTGTTTGCATTGAAGATTTGGCGACAATATTTGTATGGCAGCCGATGCACGATCTTTAATGATCACAAGAGCCTCCAGCACATATTCGACCAGAAAGAGCTTAATATGAGACAGCGACGATGGGTGGAGCTGTTAAACGATTATGATTGGGAAATCAAATATCACACAGGAAAGGCGAATGTGGTGGCAGACGCCTTGATTCGAAAAGAGAGGATTAAGCCCATAAGGGTTAGGGCTTTGTCGATGATCATTCAAACAGACCTCTCGTTGCGCATTCGTGCTATGCAGAAAGAAGCTCTCAAGAAGGAAAACTTGAAGGATGAATACCTTTGTGGGATGGAGAAGAAGTTGGTATCCAACAAGGAAGGAACCTTGTGTTTTATGGAACGAATTTGGCTTCTGCTTTTTGGAGGTCTTAGAGATGTTATTTTTGATGAAGCTCATAAATCAAGGTATTTGATCCACCCAGGATCGGACTAGATGTAGCAAGATTTGAAAGACTTCTACTGGTGGCCAAGATTGAAAGGTGATGTTACAACTTACGACGGAAAGTGCTTAACCTGTGCCAAAGTAAAGGCCGAGTATCAGAAGCCTTCAGGTCTTCTGCAGCAACCTGAGATACCCATGTGGAAGTGGGAACATATCTCAATGGACTTCATAACCAAGTTGCCAAAGACGCCCAGAGGTCATGATACGATTTGGGTAATCATAGACCGTTTGACAAAGTCTGCGCACTTTTTGCCTATCAGAGAAAAGGATTACACTGGTAAGCTAGTTGAGCTATACTTAAGGGAGATAGTTGCACGTCATGGAGTGCCTATCTCAATTATATCTGATAGAGATGGGAGATTTGTGTCAAGGATTTGGCAATCTTTCCAAGAAGCTTTTGGCTCACAGTTGAATTTAAGCACCGCTTTTCACCCACAGACAGGCGATCAATGTGAGAGAACGATCCAGACATTAGAAGATATGTTACGAGCTTGTGTAATGGACTTGGGTGGCAGTTGGGACACTCACCTGCCTTTGGTTGAGTTCTCCTATAACAACAGCTACCATACAAGCATTCAAGCTGCATCATTTGAAGCTCTCTACGGACGAAAGTGTCAATCGCCGTTATGCTGGGTAGATGCAGGCGATAGACAGCTGGTTGGTCCTGAATTGGACCAAGAAATGACAGATAAAATCATGCAGATCCGAGAGCGCATTAAGGTGGCTCGTGATCGACAAAAGAGCTATGCGGACCAAAGGAGGAAACCTTTGGAATTTGAAATGGGAGATATGGTTTTGTTGAAAGTCTCACCTTGGAAAGGTGTGGCACGCTTTGGGAAGCGTGGTAAGTTAAACCCACGATTCATTGGACCATTCAAAATCCTGGAGAGGATTGGTCCTGTAGCATATAAGTTGGAACTACCTATGGAACTAAATGGTGTTCATGATACATTCCATGTATCTAATCTGAAGAAGAGTCCAACATAGGAAACGGTGGTTATTCCTGCTGACGAAGTTCACATTGACGACACACTCCACTTTACCGAAGAACCTGTTGAGGTTACCGATTGGAAAGTTAACAAGACTCGGAGGAGTAGTGTTAAGCTTGTTAAGGTTAAATGGAATGCACGTCATGGCCCAGAGTTTACTTGGGAGCGTGAGGATCGCATGAAAGAAAAGTATCCTCAGTTATTCCCTAACACCCCTGCAGCTAGTAGTTAAGCTTAAAATTTCGGGACAAAATTTTCTTAACAGGGGGAGAATGTGACAACTGTCAAAAATCCTAGTATCCGTACAATTAATTAATCATGATTAGTGCTTAATGACTGTGCTGAATTTCATTTAACTGCTTTCTGATTACTGTCTTATACATACATGTGCATCATACATTGTTTAATGTCATACCAATATTGCATGAAAGCTGTATTGCCTTAAATGATGCATTAAGTACAGTTAGCATAGTTATCTGATAAATCAGGAAAATGCTGACAGAACTCAGCACATAGATAGACAGTGCATTGAGACACATGATGAGCTAGAAACTAAGTATGACACTAGTATAGTGTGTAGGAAAGTAAGGATAATAAAACTGCCTTTCTAGTGATAGTTTAAGTGCCGGAAAGTGCCTAAAACTCACCCAAAGTGCTGAATTCAGTAAAATTCAGCAATTTAACACGCTAATATTATGCAGAAATATGATTAAATGGTCCTGAATGCTTTCCTAAGTGTCGGGAATCAAAAGTGTCACAAAAAGATACATAAAGCACACTAAACTGCATAGTTTAGCACCTTAACGAACTAGTAACCAACTGAACAACCGGACACTACCCGAAACATCAAATTTACACTAGAAGCACTGTTTTATCATTTCTAAGCTAGTTATGGTCCCCGAACATCATAACACCCCATACAAAATATCTAATAACTAAAACATGTAACTAATACTTAGATTAGAACTAGAATTGTTGGACCGAGTTGTGACCCTAACCAGTCAGTAAATGTAGTTCATCTTTGAATATAGAGGCGGAATCAAAGTATACAAAGTCACAACAGCTCGTTTCCTCTTAATCTTTCTTTCTATTACTGATTGCAAGTCTTTATAAGTGTTTCTGAATGAATTTTGACAGAAGTTCGACACCTACACCAAGACCTGTTTCCGCTCCAACGTTACAAATGAACTCAGCCGACACCTATATATAGGCTGCCTGATTCCGCTCCAAACTACATGTACAATACGAGTGGAATCACCTAATATCAATTACGAGCGGAATCACCAGGTTATGTTAGAGCGGAATTAACTAACAACATCTGGAGCGGAATTACACTCTAAGATCCACTTTTTCATTTCCGAGCTCCAATCTAACCTATCTAGACCTAAGACTCAACTAAGACATAGTCAGCAGACATTTAGTGCACCAACAGACTCCCCCTTGGATGTTGACGAAGTCTTCAGCATTGAGTCTTCAGTCTTAGTCTCTTTCCAACTCCGTCTTCTCATTGAAAAAACTCTTTCTTCATTACACATTCAGAAACTCAACCTAGCTCTAACTTCAATCTCTCCTTTGATTGTTGATCCAGAATCCTGACTCCCCCTTTCACAGACTCCCCCTCTCGGTAGGCTAGGGCTCGAATTCTGGTTCAATCTTTGACTTTTTCATTGCCATAGGGATTCCAGTTACCTGCAAAAACTCTACCCATAGATAAAATATATGACAATAACAGATTCAATTTAAACTTACCATTTAACTTTCAGTGTTAGAAATCCACTTTAGTACTCAGGTTCAAGTTAATGACCCTGATTACTCAATTAATCTACCAAGTCCAACTTAATGACCTTGGTTGATCAGAGACAATTTACACTGACTTCAGGTCAATTTGATCTGAAAATTACAAGTTTCAAATTAATGAACTTGCTTCAACTTTTCAACTTCTCAAACTTATCATGTTTAGCTCCAAACTCATTCTCCAGTCCAGAAATCTCCTGCATCTGCTTTCAACTTTCGAATCCGAAGATCAACTCTCCACTTTGGTTTGTCGGAAAATAAAGCAGAAATGTAAAATCTTTTTGAATTTTGAATAACGTCTAAACTAGAAATGAAATACAGAACTAAAATGCAATGAAAGTAAACTATTTACAAATATATTTTTGGTTAAGCGTGTTAGGGAATCATATCAGCTATTCGACAAGTCACAAGTACCGTTAAGCTTTAATTTCATATCCAGAATTAAACAATTCGCATAGATTGTCGATATACTGATCCACTTAAATTTTCACACAATTTTCAATCTGTCCAGGATACGGATTAAGTGTTTTAGAGACTTAAACTTATACGTGTGTCCCACCTCTTGAATATACTCCCGTATCCAGAATCCCAATATTCAGTCTTACAGGTGAGTATACCACATATGATATCTGTAGGGGTTAATAAATTATGAAGAATCATGAGAGCTCAGGTCAGAACTACCGTTCAGCAGAGAGATCATGACTCAACTTTTGGGTGTGTCCCCTTTAGAGGATCTTTTTTACAACAGCATTGCTAAGCAATTTTATTGTCTTATCATATATGCTGAGGGTGATGCTATGTTTCAAGCATTTCGGAGAGTATTATTCGAGGACTAGGTCAGAACTTCCATTCAGCAGAAGTCCCGGAATAATACCCCAGATATCACTGAGTATAAAGACCTAGTATATCAGAAAAAGGAATCTTTCAAACAAGATTTCAGGGGTTACCTATATATCCAAGTAGTGTTCCCCACGAAATAAGCAAGTAAGATTTAAGTTTATATCCCGAACAAACTTACTAAATGTGTAAAAACCTATCGGCATATCATCACCGAGACTGTTTAACGCATTTAAACATTCCATTTCTTTAGCATACTGTAACTGTCAAGCCGATGTACTATCATTTTCCCTTTTTACACAAGCTCTTTTCTGGTTTTCTATTGTTTTTGGATTTTGAAAAATATCTCATGTTTTTGTATTTTTGTCATTTTTAATGTTTTTGTGTTTTCTGAAAATATTACCCTATACCTCCCCCTAAATACCAAAACATGTAAAAATCGACAAACCATTGCAGATTGCTTCTCAACATCATCTACAATGTCTCCTTCATCAACGCCAATAATCTCCTCAGCTTTTTGTTTGTCAGTGTGGATTTTCTCAATTCGTATTAACTTCTTCTCGAAACAATCTCGGATGAAGTGATGACGAATCTCAATATGTTTCGTTTTAGCGTGATGTACTGGATTTTTCGTAATGTTAATCGCTGCCTCATTATCAACAAAGATAGGGGTGTTTAGAAATTGCAAACCATAGTCGCGCATCTGTTGCTGGATCCACAAGATTTGAGAGCAGCAACTGCTAGCAGATACATACTCCGCTTCACATGTGGATAAAGCCACAGAGGTTTGCTTTTTGCATTGCCAGGTGACCAAAAGTGATCCAAAGAACTGGCACCCTGCTGTTGTTGATTTAGCATTAACTTTGCAGCATCCGAAATCAGAATCGGAATAACCTTCGAGCGTGAAATCGCCTTCTCTTGGATACCACAACCCCAATGATGGAGTTCCTTTCAGGTAGCGTAATATCCTTTTGACTATTACCATGTGCGATGCTATTGGGTTAGATGGAAATCTTGCTGCCAGGCAGGTTGGGTACATGATATCGGGTCTTGAAGCTGTCAAATACATCAGCGATCCGATCATGGAACGATACATCGTTTCATCTACCTTCTCTCCAATGAAATCAGGGTTTATCCCATGATTCGTTGCTAATGGGGTGGCTGCTGGAGTAGAACCTGACATCCCGAATTTCTCCAAGATATCATGAACGTACTTCGTTTGATGTATGAAAATTCCTTTGGGCATTTGATCAACCTGCAATCCCAAAAAGAATTTCATCTCACCCATCGATGACATTTCGAATTTCTGCTTCATAACACGTTCAAAATCTTTGCATAGATCCACATTCGTTGACCCAAATATGATGTCGTCCACATAAATTTGAACTATCAGAAGATGACCGTCGACCTCTTTGGTGAAGAGAGTGGCATCCACTTTTCCACGAATAAAACTGTTGGCTAGTAGGTGTTGAGACAATGTCTCGTACCAAGCTCTCGGGGCCTGGTGTAAACCATACAGCGCTTTGTCTAGCAAGTATACCTTGTCTTTGTGGTGTGGATCGGTGAAGCTCGGTGGCTGACCGACATAAACCTCCTCTTTTATCTTCCCATAGAGAAAAGCCGATTTTACATCTAACTAATAAACTTTGAAATTTTTCCAAGACGCAAATGCTAGGAAGATTCTGATTGCTTCTAGTCTTGCAACTGGAGCATATACTTCAGTGAAATCTATACCCTCCTGCTGACAGAAACCCTGAACTACGAGTCGAGCTTTGTTACGAACCACAACTCCTCTATCGTCTCTATTGCACTTAAACACCCATTTGGTGTTGATCTTCCTTTGACCATCAGGTAAATCCACTAACTTCCACACTCACAACTTCTCGAATTGGCTTAGTTCCTCCTGCATTGCATTGACCCAAGAATCTTCAGTAAGCGCCTCTTTATAAGTCCTTGGTTCAACCTGCGAGATAAAACAACTCAATGAGAATTCAGTTTGCAAAGGAGAAACTTTTGTATAAAAACATGTAAGCCCTTTATCAATCTATCTTCTAGTGCGAACGCCTGTCTGCAGTTCTCCAATGATCAATTCTTCTGGATGGTATGAAAGAGTTCGTGGCATCACTTCGCCTGGAACATCTACATCGCCTTCCAGATTAGTAACATTCTGATTTGCACCTTGTTCACTGACTGGGTTTGTTTGACTTAAAATATGAATTTGCTCCCCCTTAGAATCTGAATCACCACGATCAAATACTGGCATGTTCTCAAATTCTTGATTATCATTCTGTGCCTTCTGATTATCTTGAGCAACTTCATCATGTTGGACATCATCATGTTCACCAACATTGCTTGGACCTGCTTCATCATCATTTAAAGCTTGTCGTGGTCGCCTTGAATACTCAGCTGGGAATCTTTCTAGCGATGACTCATACTCTCGCAAAATATCCAACTCATCAAAGAAATCTTCTTCTTCTTCTGGTTCTTCCATCATGTCAAACGAGTCCCACAATTTGTCATAATTAAAACGCCATGAGTCTCTAGGATTCTATGGCGGCATTGTATAACCTTGACATTCAACATTTGGAGCTTCAATAATACGCTTCAGACTTGGAATGAAGACTCGTCGTAATGGACTTGCATAACCTATGAATATCCCTTCAATACTCTTCGGACCAAACTTTCCAAAAGGCTCAAGAACAGTACAGGGTGACCCAAACGGTTCTAAAAACTTCAGGTTCGGTTTGCGGTTATTGATCAACTCAAAGCATGTCTTGTTGAATTTCTTTACAGTGAGAACCCGGTTGAGTGTATAGCATGCGGCGGAAACTGCTTCTGCCCAAAAATTTATCGGTAGCTTTGAATCAGCAAGCATTGTTCTTGCCGTTTCGATTAGCGTCCTATTTTTACGTTCTGCAACTTCATTCTGCTGCGGAGTGTACGGAGCACTAAACTCATGCAATATACCTCTTTCATCACAATATTCTTCCATCTTGTTGTTCTTGAATTCAGTACCATTATCACTTCTAATTCTTTTGATACGCCTTTGGTACAGATTTTCAATCTTTCTGAACAACGCCATCAAACTGTCAAACGTTTCATCTTTCGACTTCAAGAATGATACCCACGAAAATCTAGAATAATCATCGGTAACCACAAGACAGTAGAGATCCCCTGTAATACTTTTGACGTTTACTGGACCAAACAGATCCATATGTAGTCTCTTTAACGGTCTGGAAACTGAATTGACTTGCTTTTTAGGGTGTGACTTTTTCTTCTGCTTGCCTTTGATGCAACTAATGCACTCCCCTTCCAGATGAAAACCTTTGATATTAACACCAAGAACCAAATCATTATGCACCAGGTGATTCATTTTCCTCAGGTGAATATGCCCCATCTTCCGGTGCCACAACTTCGATTCTTTCTCTGTTGCTCTAGACACAAAACAATGTGCCTGACCTGTTGTTGTAGAAGCTATACTCATGTCCAACACGTACAGATCATTCACTCTAGGTTCCCTCATGATAATCTATTCTTCAGGGATAACAAAACCTGGTTTCAAGATCAAACATTCTTTGTCTGTGAAGTGAGTGGTATACACATTGTCACAAATCTGCGAGATACTCAGAAGATTATTCTCCAGCTCAGCAATGTAATTAACTCTCTCAAACGTAACAATCCCATTGGATAACGTTCCTTCACCAATAATCCTACCACCTCGATTTCTCGCAAATCCCACATAACCACCATTGATATTTCTAACATCGTACAACAATGCAGTCTTTCCTGTCATATGTCGAGACGCTCCACTATCCATAATCCATCGTGAAATAGCTCTCGGAAGTTCCTACACATATCACAAACAATTCAATAAAGATATTTCAATAAAGATGCCGATTCATGCTTCACGATTACCAACTAGGAAGCTCCGGCAATTCAGAAACTGATTAGCTGAAATAAGTTGCCCAAGCCTCATTGGACTCAGGTAACTTAATTTCATCAATGTACTTTACAAGTGGTTTGAGTGATGGAAAATTTTTATTATTCATTTCCAGATTATCATCAATCACCAATTTTATGTCATCTTTAGCCCCTTTTGCCACTGAAACATTTCGGTTTTCATTTTGCAAAATCTTTTTAGGAACAACCTTCTTCTCTTGTGGAGTTGAAGTTTGTTTCTCTGTTTTTGGTTTCCATGTTTGTGGAGATGATGCAACCCGTTTGTAAAACTTGTCAGTTTTAGTTACCACATTCTTTATGGGTTCAGTTTGGACTTTTGTGTTATCGTTTTTCAAAATTTTCTCAACAAACATTGGAGCTTTTCCTTTTGCATCAACCTTCTTCTTTCGATTCTCAACAACTTCAGTCTTAGGCTTGAAGTTGGTGCAATTTCTTGCAATGTGACCAACTTTGTTGCATCTAAAACATGTACGAGTATCAACTACCTGACTTGTGCCTTCAGACTGAGTTTGTGAAGCCCTTTTCTCAAAGAACTCTTCATTTGATTTCGAAAAAAATCATTTTCTTCATCAGAAAGTGAACTTGAACCATTCACAAACACTTTCTTCTCAGCAAACTTATTGTTCTGAAAATTCTTTCTTTGATAGTTCTTACCACCCTGATAACCACCCAACCAATTGTTTCGATTGTTGTTATAAAAACGTGGTGGAACAACAGGTTTCTTGTAGTAAGCTTTATCTTTCTCAAAATTCATTTGCCTTTTATTTGTTTTAAACTCTTTACTTCAGAAAAATCGATTTCAACCATTTTAAACACATTTGTCAATTTTAAAACATTTACATTCTCCAGAGGAAACTCAGAATCTGAATACAACTTATCAGATCCAGCCATCTTGTACATCACAAGACCCAGTTCATCACCTAAGTTGTTTTTGGACTTTGATTTTGAAATGTATTTGTCCAAGAAACATTCATCATCTCCAGCTGAATCATTTTCAGAAATCAAAACACTTTCAGCTGTGCTTTTAACAATCTCTGTCTGAACATTATCATCAGATGATGAAGAAGAAAATGTAACATCAATTGAATCAGGAAGTTTCACTTCATTTTCTTCTTCAAGATTAACCAACCCAGATTGCTTTTTCGAATAATTGTCTAGAACTGGTGGTGGAACTTGATGAAAACCCACCCCTGTTCCATCACAGTATACATCTTCGCCTGCTTTGTCTTTCCCGATGGGTTTAGGAATAATGTGTTGCAAAACAAAGCTTGCAGAGTTGTAACTGTTCAATTTCAAATTGATTCGTTCATTCTCAATCTTAGCCTCTTCAAACTGAAGCTTCAATTTAGCAATCTCATCCAATTGTTTGTTGATTAATTCTTCTTTGATTCTCAAAACACATTGCAATTGGCAATTTTCTTTGTATGTTTTATCGTTTCTATCATCATTATCTTTAACCGTGCTTTTAAGCTTCTTAAATTTTTCAGTAATCTGACGATTTTCAAGAACTAACCTCTCATTTTCTTTCCTAACCTTTTCCTGATCAATTTTATCAGTTTCAATTTTGTTAGTTAATTCTTTTAATCGTTCAGTTGAAGCTTTCACCATTTTATCACGATCAAGAATTTGATCCTCAACACTTATGACTTTAGCAGTCAGATCTTCAACCTTCTTACCGTTGAGATAAGTGAATGTGCTACAAACTTCGCATTCTTTGATGCAATTTTTGCAGTCAACATCACCACTGACCTTCTTACCTGACTCCGTCGTTGACACGTTTGAACTGACCTGGCTTTTAGACTCAGAGACGGATTTAGAGTCTACCTCAAGTGCCTTAGCTGCCAGCACCTTGTCAGCCATCTTTCTCATGTTTTCAGCATTCAACTCATGTGTCGTGTCAATGATCCCAGTGTCAATCTTCTTAGACTCCTCTTTCTCTTCTTTCTCCTTCTTCTCTTTCTCTTCTTCTTCTCCACTTCCCCACCATTTCTTCTGCCAGTAATCATCTTCTTCTTTATACTCTTTGATTATGGTTTCCAAATCAAGAGTGTTATGATCAATAGCAATGTTTCCATAAGTGTCAAGATAACATTCCCTGTCTGGATCCCATCTATTTGCTCTTTTTGCCTCAGAAAAGATACCAGATATTCTGATCAATTTGTTTATAGCCAACATCTTTCTGTGATTATACTTATGTTCTTCATTTCTGCTGTCTTTCCAAGGAACAGGTTCAAATTTTGCCATGAATGCATATCCTACCGCATCCTCCTAAGGTAACAACTCACTCCAGTCATAACCTTCATCGTCATGAATCACCGCAAGAGCTCTAGATTTTTCTTTGTTATCTTCAATCTGCTTCATTCTTGGCGGCTCCGATTTGTTCTGATGATATATTGCTTTCTTGTAGTAGTCTTCTCTAAACGGGTTTTCAGACTCATCAGCATATGCGTTTCTGCATTCACGCTTAAAGTGACCTTTCTGTTTGCACTTGAAACACGTCACCTTAGACTTATCAAAGCCCAACTTGGTAGATGGTCCACCAATTGACTTCCTCCTGGTTATATCCATGAAACGCTGTGCTCGACGAACTGCACTTGCCATACACCACCTTATATCGATCAGTTCCATCTCCTCAGGATCTATCTGATCATAATCTTCTTTCGTCAGGTTGGTGTTGCCTATCTTCCCTGCTACAAGACTTTCATAAGATTCTAGCACAGATGCTAAGAAAACCATCTGTTGCTTCGCTGACTCCTCGCTGAAGTTTTGAGCATTCTTTAAGTCTACAGCGATGTTGCATTGAAATAGATTCTTTGCATCAGACTGGTTTGAATTTGATGAAGACCCACTGTGATATCCACTGTGATATCCACTGCTTTGACTTTCTTTGCTTGTTGTGGAGACATTCTCAGCAGAAAACGCAGTCTTGGGAGATGTGTTCTTTGGCATCATTCTCTTTGGATAATAAAAATGCAAGTTCTGCTGGTATGATGAGTGATTGACTTTGTGTGTCTTCTTTAACTCCAACTCGTGACTCTCTAGTCTCTCAATCAGCAAATCCACTGAAAGTTCCTCAGATTTGATCGTATTCTTTAACATCAGGGCATAATATTGCCAATCCATCTCATCTGGCAATGCATCAAACAATTTGTCGACTAGCTCTTCTCGAGAATAGGAAATTTCATGTCTCGCCAGTTCCAGCTTCAGATGCCCCAACCTCTCAATCATTTTACAAACTGATTCATTCTTTAAACATCCAAACAAATCAAACTCTTTTCTAAGTAATTTCTTTTTGTTTTTCACTATTTCTGTGCTTCCTAAACATTTGGTTTTCAACTTATCCCAGAGATCTTTAGCACTAGAGTATTCGATCAAAGATATTATATCTTCTCGAACAGATTGAAACAGCAACGCAACACATTTCTGCTCAGCAACAAAAGATTCTATTTCTTCAGGTGTTGTCAAGCTTTCACCTTTTTTGCCTCCATCATTGTATCCATTTTTTAGACTCTTCCAGCTAGGAAAAGCAAAGGCCATCAACCAATCCTCAAATTTCTTTACCCACCGACTGTATTCTTCTATAGCCATCAACTTCGGGGGTTTGTTATAGGTTCCGAAAGCACTTTCAACCTCCAAGGCATCCGATAGCTTTTTCTTTGTATTCGGCGTGTTCTCATTGATGTTACTAGAAGATGTATCATTTCCACTGTCACCAGCAAACGCAAAGACATCATAAAACGGATTGAAATCATCTATCTTGTATGTACCTGAAAAACCAGCAAACACTTAGAAAATTTTCAAAATTTTTGAAACACAGCTAATTCGAGCGGAATCAGCTTTTGAGCGAAATCACAGAAGATGTTCGAGCGAAATCAGATATATTCTGATTTCGAGCGGAATCAGATGATACGTTTCGGGCGAAATCAGAAAAGTTTGATTTCGAGCGGAATCAGAAGGTGTCTCACGAGCGGAATCAGACTTTTCTTACTTTACGAGCGAAATCAGCTATTTCGCTCCTAATGACCAAGTGATTTTCGAGTGGAATTAACTTTTTAGAGCTGAATCCTTGATGAACTTTACGAGCGGAATTAGGTTTCTATGTAATTTTTACCATTTTTAATCCGAGTTTTAACCTAATTCTTTGTAGGCTTTGTTAAAACTATGTTTTACACAATATACTCGAAAATCAGACCATTCCGACCGTTGAAACTAGTTCAGTTCAGAAAAATATGAGAAGAAGTGAGTAGAAATAAGAAAATCTGGTAGAATCAAGCTGCTATGGTATGAACTGCTTGTCCAGAGCTCTGATACCACTTGTTGGACCGAGTTGTGACCCTAAACAGTCAGTAAAAGTAGTTCATCTTTGAATACAGAGGCGGAATCAAAGTATACAAAGTCACAACAGCTCGTTTCCTCTTAATCTTTCTTTCTATTACTGATTGCAAGTCTTTACAAGTGTTTCTGAATGAATTTTGACAGAAGTTCGACACCTACACCAAGACCTGTTTCCGCTCCAACGTTACAAATGAACTCAGCCGACACCTATATATAGGCTGCCTGATTCCGCTCCAAACTACATGTACAATACGAGCGGAATCACCTAATATCAATTACGAGCGGAATCACCAGGTTATGTTAGAGCGGAATTACACTCTAAGATCCACTTTTTGATTTCCGAGCTCCAATCTAACCTATCTAGACCTAAGACTCGACTAAGACATAGTCAGCAGACATTTAGTGCACCAACAAGAATGTAACTAATTAAGTTAACACCTATCCTACTAACCCCCCCCCCCCATGTCTATGGCCCCATACAAGGGACCCACCTTGTTGATTTTATTTCATTATTAAATTAGATATGCTAACACTTTACTAAACATAGTAACCATAGGTTAAAATGGATGGATGGATTATAAGATGGCACCTTGAGTCTAAGTCTCATTTCTCACACACTTAAACACACACAAACTCTCCTCCTCTCCCTCTCTTGTTCTCGGCCGACCCCTAACACACCCACAACCATCATCATTCAACCTTCTTCATTCATTTCACATACATACAAAGGTGCTAGAAGCAAGATTAAGGAGCTTGGTGGCCTTGAAGCTTGAAGAGACTCTCTTGTTTGCTTTTATCCACCTCATTTCTTCACTTGAATCATCCCTAGCCTTGAGCTAGTGGTAAGAACCTTGTACACTCCATTTTACTTCCATTTTTAGTGGTTAAAGAAGAATCATAATCAAAATCTTAAAGAACGCTAAAGATCAAAAGAAGTAAACATGAACATAAGCTTGTTTAATGAAGTAATCTTGATGAATATGAGTTGTTATGCTTGTTGATCGTTGATTGTTTGTAGAAATGATGTTGATCATCATAAGATTTTGCTAGCTCATGATTAAAAACATAATCTAGCAAGATGAGAAAGAAGAAATGTTGTAGGATGATGGATCATCCACACATGAATCATGAACTTGAATGAATAAATGGTTTCTTGAAAAATAAAGTTCAAAGTAAGTTGTTAATCATGTAGATCTAAAGATTTATGAGTGGTTTTTCAAAGGAACCAAGTTAAAAACATGAGTTTCATTTAATCTTGGTTCTTACATAAACAAATCTTATTTTTAGTGGTTAAACAAGTGTAGAAGCACTTGTGTAACAAGAAGAATGCATAAAGAAATATTTTTTTAGAAAATATGATTTGAAGTTTTAAACATATAACTTCTTTAAAAATAAAGTTTTTAAAGAACTAATCACATTTTAAAGGGTAACTAGGCTTACTAATGACACAAGCAAGTTCCTACAAATTTTTACAAATATTCAAGTTCATGAAGTGGTAGAAAATGCATGATTTTGGCAAGATTGGTAAGTAAAGGTTGTTTGTTGATGATTATGAATTGATTGTGTTGATTTTTACAAAAGAAAATGATATGCCTGAAAGCATGGAAACCTCCATTTTTAGGGGAAACTATGGCAAAAATTTTTAATAATATAAACACTTAGAAAAATATTTTTAAACAAATATTTACAAGTGTATTTTAACCAAGAGTTTTCTACAAAAACTTTGCCATAAATTTTGGTTACAAAAATACAAATATTGGAGGTTGATTTTCATAAGTAAAAATGACTGAATATGTATTTATGAAATATATATTTAGAAGACATCATGTGTGTGATTATTTTTATATTTTGTGTATTAGTTATATTATTTTAGGACTTGAAATAATATAAGTCACAAAAATACCAAAAATTACAATCCAAAATATTACCAAAATTCCAAAGAATGAATATACACATTTACACCAAAAATATTGGAAAACCCGAACTGTGGAATAAGACTTACAAAAATATTCCGGAATTTATTCACAAAGTATATTTTGGTAAATAATACTTTGGACAAAAAGGAAACAAAAATATGATTTTTACAATTACTACTAAAATATATCATATTTTTTACGAGGAAAAATATATTATTTTTGACAAGCATGAAATATATATTTTTCTTGAAATTATTAGAAGATATATTGTTTTTTTAGAAATATATATTTTCTTACACAAACATGAAATACAATGTTTTTGAGAGAAAAGTATATTTTCTTAAATAAATATGAAACATATCATTTTTGGAAGAAATGTGAGTTTATATATATTTTCTATATTGAACATGAAAATATATAATTTTTGAAACTTATAAGTGAATATAAATATTTTTGCCAAAAGAAAAATTGTAAATGATTTTTCTAAATAATATTTATTACAATATATATATATATTGGAAATATATATTGGTGGACTTTATTTAAAGATGATATTACGGAAAAATTAATACGAAATTAAGTAAAAGAATACTTAATGAATACAATAAAATAAGTATTCCTATACGTATATATACATACCAGGATACGACCCTGATACATGGCAAAAATATACAAGTGTAAGAATACAAATACAAATACACACATCCTTGGGAAGGAAAGACATGTATAAACACCCGAAGAGTATCAAGTCAAAAAATATATTATTATTCCAAAATTTATAAATATAATCTAAGTTGAAATATTAATTATTTTAACAAATAATTATATAACTTGGAACAATATCGAAGACACAAAAGAAACATAACTCAAAGACAATAATACTAAGTCAAGGCACGAACAACCTTCTTGTACTAGCATTATGTGTATGTGCGTTTTAAATGAAAGTTTGTGAATTAGCTTGTTGAGCTATGTGATCCTTGTATGTGTATGTAATATATGTATGTGTATATGTGTGAGCCGAGACCCTAAGGACACGACTCGAGACCACTCGGTCTCGAGTGAACCACATCGGTTGGGCCATGCACCCTTGAGCCCACTCGGAACCCATTAGGGTGCACCGACTTAGAGCAAGTATAAAGCCCCCACCTAAGCCGACATCTCCTATTTTGGACACTCAATCATCACCCCAAATCCCCAAACATTCCCTCACACTCACTCCCACACTCTCCTACCTTCTCTCACTAAAACCCTAACAACACCACCTCTTCTCCTCCTCTCGGGATTCGAATCGGTAGCCATCGGAGGTCTCAGATCAGCTTGCACACACCGATAGGAAGCTTCACTCTTCACTACTTCACACCCTTGCACCCACACTTGAATCGGTTAGTTGCTCCTTTCATTATAGCTAGCAATGTATGACAAAATGTGTGCTTAATGAGTGATATACATGTTCTAAGAGGATAGATGAGTTAAAATGAATAAATGATGAGATGTTTCTTTGATGATGATAAACTTGTTTTGAGTTGGTTAGTCATGTTGCAATACTAAACACTTTTCAAAGCAAGGATTTCAATTATCGACTCTTGTAGTCAAACGAGGTATTCCAACATGTAAACGAGCCATGAATCCGACACTCTCACAAAACCTATGTGCTCGCCGGCATTTCTTTGCTGACTTTATTTTCACATATGTTTCAGGTGGTGATGAATGATGTTGATGATGACTAGGATGTATGCTCACATAGGATCGGACGAGGCCTTAGTGACTTAAAAACGATGATAGTCAACATGTGAACTTGTTTGTTTTAACTTTAAGACAATTTTTAATATTTAATAATTCAATAAAACAAAACTTTTAACCCATGTGTTGTGAAACAATAATTCTGTCACTCCACTCCTCGATGTTTCTGCCGCGGTTTTATTGTTTTAACGCGGTCGGGGTGTGACAGAAGAGTTGGTATCAGAGCTCATGGTTATAGGGAATTAGGTTATTAGTAATGCTTTGACCTAGACTATAACCTTTCTAGGACCCTAACACAAGTTATCTTGTGCTTAGATTCTAAAACAATATCGTCACTTATCTTTAGGTGATAACCACAACAAGAACACGAATAACAAATCCGTTTTGAAAATCAATCATCTCTTCCTAGATGATTTGTTATAAAGTTTTGAACCTTCAAAGTTTTCAAAATCTCGTCAAAGTTTGGGTCTTATAATGTGAACACATGCAATCCAAAAGGGTGGGTGCTTGTAACCTGAGTTTTCTATCAAAGGCTAGAGTGTTCGTACAAATCCACATAATCGGACCAGTCACTCTTACCTGGGAACTCTTGGGGTGAGTGTCCGCTTATAGGCTAAAGCATGTATTCGCGATACATTATATTGACCCATTTACTTTGATTAAGTCACTGTGTATCGTTTGTTTGTTCGAGGTAACGAACGAATGATCGCCTTTCTTATGTTTTGTCGATGTTTTCGATGCCTCTTTTGTTTATCCAATTGTCAATCTCACTCGTTTCTCATGTTTCCTTATTCTTTTTAGAATATGCCTCCTTGACGAGATGCACAACCACAACCTAATGCCGAACTCGCAACTATTATCACTCAGCAGATCGCTACTGTGATTCCGAACCTAATAACTCAGATAAATCAAGCGAACAACAATAACAATAACAGCAACAATGCTCATGCAGTTTTAAGACTTTCAATTCGGCTAAGCAACTGAAATTTTATGGGTCTCAAGGAGCAACTGCGCTCCTGCAATGGTTCAAGAGTCTGAAAGCACATTTAGACATGTGCAATGTCTGAATGAGCGAAAGGTTGAGTTTGCGTCCAGTGTATTTGAGAAATGTGCTCTAACATGGTGGAACAGTGTGATGAGGGATAAGGGTGCCGATGTGGAGATGGCACAAACTTGGGAAGAGCTACGGGCTCTCATGATGAAGGAGTTCTGCCCTTGATACGAAATAAGGGCTTTGGGATGACAGTTCTGTGACAACTGTGCTCAGTAAACGATGTGATTTGGTGTTATTATTTATGTATTTGTGTTTGACGATTTTACGATTTGATTCAAGTTCGATTTCAAGCTTTAAATCGCTTTCTGGAAAGTTATACGCAAACTGATGCGTAAACGTAATCAGTTTAATGTGACAAACACTCCGGAATAGTGGTATTGGCTTAACATACCTCAAATAACCTAAACATAACTTAGAAATAAGTTTTGGAGGGTTTGGTGTGTCGAAAACAAGTTTATTCGATCGCAGGGACTATTTGTGTCAAACTGCGAAACTATGCCAATTCGTAAAGTAACGAACATTCTGAAACTTGATCACAAGTTAAACATACCCTAAATATCCCTTACATAGCTTAGAAATAGGCTTTGAGGGGTTCGGTGTGCTAAAATAAACTTATTTGATCAACAGGGACTAAAAGCGTCAAAAAGTGCATAAGTTTGCATTTACGCGCATATCTTACATTCTGAACATATCCGGACATCCAAAAAAAATTTTAATCATTAGAATATTTTATTTTAGTGATTGGAATGAAAAATTACTCGACAAATCGTAATTTGGATCGTTTTCGCGTCCATTCGAGTTTTCGTCGTAATTAACCGAATAACGCAACCGTACGACCAAACGAACCGACATCCGAGATGTTTTCAAGCATGTTTTATGTTCCCTATACTTTAACATCGTTATAGAGCCTTGAAATTGGGTTAACGGGGCTTAAACGTGTCGAAAATGCATCAAAAACCAAGTTTTGGGCGTGTAGGGACTAAAATTGACATTCTGTCAAATTTACCCTGGCGGGCCGCGAAGCCCAGTGTGTGGATCTTCGCGGGGCGCGACAACCTGCCAGACAAAAACACTGAATCTGACTTCAGCAGCTGTTTTCAGGCAAAATTACCATGGTTTGAGCATACCATCTGCTTGTTTTAGAGCCCCCATTGTATTTAAAACCATGTTCCACAAGTGTATGGTGGAGATCATGCCTTGATTCTTGCAAAGACACTTATAATCATCTTGTAAATCCAAGCTTTTCTATAAATACCCACTTGTTTCAACCTTCATTCCTCACATTTGATCTGATTTCACTCTAAGTTGGAGCTCTCACATTGTTGAAGGCTTCATACCTGAGTATTTTTAGATCAAATCTTCCTAGCTTGGACCCTTTGTAAGCTCCTTTCATGCTTGTTTATGCTTTTCAAGCATGAAAGTCAAACAGTGTTTGACTTTCTACTTTGACCACGATTTGGTCAAAACAAAGTTCATTTGAACTTTGCAACGTGAGCATAATCACGATGATTATAGTCCATTGTGACTATACCTACCGATTACCACATTGATTAGTCGAAGTGACGAGTCAAAGTTTCGATCAAAATACGTGTTATGCGTATTTTGAAACGAAACTATTTTTCGGGTATCAAAACACTTTGTTTTGATATCAAACATGTTTTCTCACTTAGTTAAACATTTTTAACATGCTTAACTCGTCACTTTTAGTCTAGTGCTTGTTTAGGGTCGTAAGTCAAGCGGTCTTGACAACCGCTTAGACTTTAGAACCCGACCAGTTTGGTCGATCATTAGGATCCGACCAAGCATATTTTGTGACCATAGTTGTATAGGGAATAATCTTCCGAGGTTATACCTTATGGTTATTTAGTTTAATTAGTTGTATGATAGGTAGTTTATATGCCTTAGGAAAATGACCAAAATGCCCTTTTCATACATAATTGGATTTTAAGTATATGTAACCTAAATTTTGCCACTTAAAATGACTATACAACAATTTAAGCATGTTTAGGCATATAATACTTGTCATAGGACTAGTTAGACGTCTCGAACGCGCATTCGCGCTAACGACGCGTTAACGTAGCGTAAGCTACCTTAACGGGTCATAACAGGTCGTAAGCACTTAGGGTAGGTTCCGAATCAGAATGTAGATGTTGTTAAACCATATCAGATGAGTTTCAGTACTCATTTGGTTTACAAGACCTCATTCTACCCGACCTTTCGATTTAGGTGTCGATTTATTAACTTAGCGATCCGATACTAGGTGCCACTTGATTCCTTGATAGCTCGAGCATTGTTAGTTCATTAAATCGAAGATACCTTACAATCTCAAGTGAGTACATAGTTCCCCTATTTTACTGTTTTCAATTGTTTTGGGGTGATTCATATGTGTTAAACGATTTCAATGCTTTCAAAAGAAGATTTCAAAAACGAATACTATGGTTTATATTAAACATAACGATTTTCGATAATGTGAACGAACTTGTTGGACGTATTTACATAACGAATGATATTCATTAATTTTGGCCGAACCAACCAGTATTAGGTTATGGTACCATAGGATCTGACAAATCCCGTTATCGGACTTCACCCATGGTTATGTATGGGGTTTATGTGGGTAACGGCTGAATCTGATGATTGTTAACTTACCCTTTGATGGTTTGTTAATACGAGTTGAACGATGGACGAGTTACGAAGGTTTGAATGTTATAAACGAGACGACCAAAAGAGAGTCTTCACAATTAAAACGAGAACGATCTGAACGACTGAACAATTTTAAACGATTGAACGATTGAAATGAATAATCGAATTGAACGATTGGAACGATTTGAACAAGTTAAACGAATTGAACGAGCGATTGGTTTTTGGTTAGTGTTTAGATAACAGGACTGGTATAATGTAATAAAAGCATGGTAGATACGCCGCTGGAACTTCTTATATATAAGTGTTTTTATCATATTATATTCCGTGGCGTTATTTAGTTCACTTGGATGAATGATTTCAAAACGATAACGATTAACGATGCTTTCTAAACGATATAAACCATACGAGTTTTATTACGAGAACGATTTACAATTTGGTTTACTTAAAAAAATATTTTGGGTTAAGATTCATGGCAACGGGATTTTATAAACTATAACCAACTTGCTTTGAGCTGGTTATTCATATTGCAATACTAAACTCTTTTCAAAACAAGGTTTTCAACTATCGACTCTTGTAGTCAAACGAGGTACTGCAACATTTAAACGAGCTAAGAAACCGACACTCTCACAAAACCTATGTGCTCGCCGGCATTTCTTTGTTGACTTTATTTTTACATATGTTTCAGGTGGTGTTGAATGATGTTGATTGCTACTAGGATGCATGCTCACTTAGGATCGGACGAGGCCTTAGTGACTTAAAAATGATTATAGTTAATATGTGAACTTGTTTGTTCTATTTCAAAGACAATGATTAATGTTTAATAACTAAATAAAACGAAACTTTTGAATCCATGGTTGTGAAACAATAATTCTGTCGCTCCACTCATCGACGTTTCCGCCGCGGTTTGTTGTTTTAACGCGGTCGGGGTGTGACAAGTTCGACGTTTTGAAACAGGATGGGGGAGAACACCGTGCTTATATGGATCGTTATGAGGAACTGAGTTTATTGTGTTCTACTATGGTTACCCCGTTGGAGAAAGCAATCGAGAGGTATATAGATGGGTTGCCTGACTTTGTGCAAGACATAGTTACTGGTAGTAACCCTACCACCGTGCGTCAGGCTATCGAACTGGCTACAACCCCGACTGAGTCACAAGTCAGGAAGGGAAACCTGACCCTCAAGGGTGATAAGAAGCAGTCAACCGACACTTCTCAAGACAAGGGTAAGGGTAAGAAAAAGGACGAGTCGTCAAGGAGGTCGAGGAAGCGTAAGGCTTCCCAAAATTATGTTGTTACCAATCAGAACGCTCAGAACCCACTAGCTCAGCCTCCAGCAAAGAAACCGTATGCTGGTACCGCACCTCATTGCAATCGGTGCAATGGCATAATGCGACTCAACAAGCTTGTAAACAGTGCACCACTTGTGGTAAACTTGGCCACACGGCCAACATTTGTCGATTGGGTCCGAATCAAGCTGCTCAGAATCAAGCTCCAGTTCAGGGAAACGCTACTAGACCATTCCCACCTGGCTCATGTTATAATTGAGGAGAGATGGGTCACTTCCGAAACAATTGCCCGAAATTGGTGAACGCGATCGCTAATGCAAATCCCGCTCGTGGACGAGCATACAACTTGAACGCCAACGAGGCTCGTGTTGAAAACGTGGTTGTTAATGGTACGTTCCTTATTAACCATCAACCTGCATCTGTTCTTTTCGATTCTGGTGCCAATAGAAGTTTTGTGTCGTTATCCTTTGAGCCTTTACTTGCAATACCTAGAACTAAAATGAGGAAACCCTTATCTGTCGAAGTTGCTACTGGTGAACCTCTCCTACTCGATTCTGTTATTCGCAATCCTCAATTGAACCTCGATAACCATCTTTTTCCTATTGACCTCACACCGATGCAACTTGGAAGTTTCGACATCATCGTAGGGATGGATTGGTTAACTAAGTACCATGCTGAGGTGGTTTGTTTCGATAAGATTGTTCGTATTCCTCTTTCATCTGGTGAAGTTCTAGAAGTTCATGGCGAGAAACCCTCGAATGGTTTGAAACTCATGTCGTGTACTAAAGCCCAAAATTATTTACGAAAAGTATATGTGGCTTTTCTGGCACATGTCACAGAGGAGAAAGGCAAGAGCAAGTGTATTCAAGATATTCCGATTGTTCGAGATTATCCAGAGGTGTTCCCTGATGAACTGCCTGGTTTGCCTCTAGTTCGTCAAGTCGAATTTCATATTGATCTTGTACCTAATGCCAACCCGATTGCTAAAGCACCTTATCGTCTTGCACCTTCTGAGATGCAAGAGTTATCAAAACAACTTCAAGAGTTATCTGACAAAGGATTCATCCGACCAAGTTATTCACCTTGGGGCGCTCCAGTCCTGTTTGTGAAAAACACAGATGGATCTTTCAGAATGTGTATTGATTATCGTGAGCTCAATAAGCTTACCATCAAGAATCGATATCCCCTACCACGAATAGATGATCTTTTTTATCAGCTGCAAGGTGCTACATGTTTTTCTAAGATCGATCTACGTTCTGGGTATCATCGGCTTCGTGTACTCGAAGAAGATATTCCCAAAACTGCTTTCCGCACGAGATATGGTCACTATGAGTTCACTGTCATGCCTTTTGGTTTGATGAATGCTCCAGCTATCTTTATGGATTTAATGAATAGGGTTTGTAAACCTTCTTTAGACAAGTTCATCATTGTGTTCATTGACGACATTCTTATTTATTCGAAGTCTCGAGCCGATCACGAACAACACCTTCGTCTGACGATGGAACTCCTAAAGAAGTAACGACTCTTTGCCAAATTCTCCAAGTTTGAATTTTGGCTTAAGGAAGTTCAGTTTTTGGGTCATATTGTCAACGAGCAGGGTATTCATGCGGATCCTTCCAAAATAGCTGCTATTAAGGATTGGAACACACCTACGACACCTACAGAAGTTCACTCTTTTCTTGGTCTTGCTGGTTACTATCGTCGATTCATTTCGAACTTCTCCAAGATCGCGATTCCTCTGACTGCTTTGACTCAGAATAATAAGCAGTTTGAGTGGGGACTCAAACAAGAGGAAGCTTTCCAAACAC
Source organism: Helianthus tuberosus (assembly GCA_030545235.1). Taxonomy (NCBI): domain Eukaryota; kingdom Viridiplantae; phylum Streptophyta; class Magnoliopsida; order Asterales; family Asteraceae; genus Helianthus; species Helianthus tuberosus. The sequence continues at coordinate 150,299,906 of CM060414.1, read as the reverse complement.
TGAAACGAAAAATCTGTGATGCTCCTGTCTTATCTTTGCCCGATGGAAACGATGACTTTGTTGTCTATTGTGACGCATCGAATTTAGGCCTTGGTTGTGTTCTCATGCAATGAGGTAAAGTTATAGCATATGCGTCGAGACAATTGAAAATTCACGAGAAGAACTACACGACTCATGATCTTGAGTTGGGTGTTGTGGTTTTTGCTCTCAAAATTTGGAGACACTATCTCTATGGCATGAAATGTGTGGTTTTCACACACCACAAAAGTCTCCAACGCATTTTCAATCAGAATGAGCTAAACATGAGACAACGACGCTGGGTTGAGCTATTGAACGATTACGATTGCGAAATTTGCTACCATCCTGGTAAGGCGAATGTTGTAGCCGATGCGCTAAGTTGAAAGGAACGAGTCAAGCTTCATTATGTTCGAACTCTATCCGATATCCAATCACGTGTCTCTCAAGCTCAACATACTTGTGTAACCCAAGGCTTATTGAAATATGAGCTACCACGTCAACTTGAGCTTAAATTCAAAATGAAAGACAATGGGTTACTCTATTTATATAACAGTTTGTGGATTTAATGACAAGAAAATCTTCGCACGTTAGTGATGGATGAATCTCATAAGTCTAGTTATTCTATCTATCCTGGTGCAGACAAAATGTACAAGGATCTTCGTACTCAGTACTGGTGGCCTGGTATAAAGAGAGATGTTTCCTTGTATGTATCAAAATGCCTAACTTGTCTCAAAGTCAAGGCCGAACACCAACGACCATCTGGTTTGCTTGTACAACCAGAGATACCGGTATGGAAGTGGGAGAACATTGCGATGGATCTCATCACTAAGTTACCGCGCACATCTAGAGGTCACAATGCTATTTGGGTTGTTATTGATCGACTGGCGAAATCAGCTCACTTTATACCGATTCGCAAGGATATCTGCTGATAAACTTGCCAAGATTTATGTTGATGAGATTGTATCTCGACATGGTGTTCCTTTAGATATTATATCTGACCGTGATGCTCGATTCTCAACTCACTTTTGGAAGACCATGCAATCTGCTTTGGGAACCCAACTAAATTTGAGCACTGCTTATCATCCCCAAACAGATGGGAATCCGAGAGAACGATACAAACATTGGAGGATATACTTAGAGCATGCGTGATAGACTTTGGTGGTAATTGGGATTCTCATCTACCGTTGATCGAATTCTCTTACAAAAACAGTTATCATGCTAGCATCAATATGGCACCGTTCGAAGCTTTATACAGTGTCGTACACCTGTATTTCGAATGAGATCGGTGAAGCTCAGCTTACTGGACCTGAACTCATTATGGAAACAACAGATAAAATCAAGAAAATTCGCGACAATCTTCCGACAGCTAGAAGCCGTCAACAGAGTTATGGGGATATGCGATGCAAGCCCTTGGAATTTCAAGTCGGAGACCATGTCCTACTCAAGGTGTCCCCTTGGAAGGGAGTGGTGAGATTTGGAAAGAAAGGAAAACTTGCACCATGATATGTTGGACTATTTAAGATTGTTGAAAGGATCGGAAAGGTTGCCTACCGACTTGAGCTACCTCCTGAACTTGGGAATATTCACCCAACATTCCATGTGTCCAATTTAGGAAAGAGTTTAGCCGATACTGATCTTCACATTCCACTCGACGAAATTCAAGTTTATGACACGATGCACTTTGACGAGAAACCTATAGAGATAATGGACCGTAAAGTCAAACAACTGAAGAACAAGCGAATACGATTAGTTAAGGTTCGCTGGGAGTCCAAAAGTGGCCCAGAGTTTACTTGGGAATGTGAGGACCAAATGAAAGCGAAATATCCACATTTGTTTTCACGAGTTTCCTCTAGTTAAAATTTCGGGACGAAATTTCCTAAAGTAAGGGAGATTGTGACACTTGTGCTCTGTAAACGATGTACGATGTAACATAATGTCAATTATCAATGAAACAATGTGTTTTGGTGTTACTATTTGTGTATTTGTGTTTGACGATTTTACGTTTTGATTCTAGTTCGATTTCAAGCTTTAAATCGCTTTCTGGAAAGTTATACGCAAACTGATGCGTAAACGTAATCAGCTTAATGCGACAAACACTCTGGAGCAGTGACATAGGCTTAACTTACCTTAAATAACCTTTACATAACTTAGAAATAAGTTTTGAAGGGTTTGGTGTGTCGAAAACAAGTTTATTCGATCACAGGGACTAATTGCGAAAAACTGTGAAAGTATGCCGATTCGTACAGTAACGAACATTCCGAAACTTGATCATAAGCTAAACATACCTTAAATATCCTTTACATAGCTTAGAAATAGGCTTTGAGGGGTTCGGTATGCGAAAAGTGCTTATTTGATCAATAGGGACTAAAAGCGTTAAAAAGTGCATAAGTTTGCATTTACGCGCATATCTTATGTTCTGAACATATCCGGACATCCAAAAATTATTGTAATCATTAAAATATTTTATTTTAGTGATTGGAATGCAAAAATACCACTCGTCGTGTAATTTGGATCGTTTTCGTGTCCGTTCGAGTTTTCGTCGTAATTAACCGAATAACGCGACCGTACTACCAAACGAACCGACATCCGAGATGTTTTCTAGCTTATAACATGTTCCCTATGCTTTAACTTCATTGTAGAGCCTTGAAATGGGGTTAACGGGGCTTAAATGCATCAGAAAACAAGTTTATTTCTTGAAGGGGCTAAAACTGACATTTTCTGAAAGTTACCGCGAAGACTGATGCCTCAGTCTACGCGGGCCGCGACAGCCACTTCTGGCAAAAACATTGAATCTGGCTTCAGCAACTGATTTCAGTGATTTTTACCATGGTTTTGGGATACCATTTGATTGTTTTTTGTACTCCCCTAGTATTCTAAACAATGTGCCACAAGTGTATGGCCAAGATTGAGTTTCAAAAACACTTGTAATGATTTAATTCATCCAAGAAATCTATAAATAGGCTTTGGTTTTCACTTCATTCCTTGCTCATTGATCTGATTTGCTATAAGTTGAAGCTCTCACATTGTTGAAAGCTTCATACCTGAGTATTTTAGTTCAATTCTTCCTAGCTAGGACCCTTTGTAAGCTTCATTCATGCTTGTTTATGCTTTTCAAGCATGAAAGTCAAACTGTGTTTGACTTTCTGCTTTGACCATGAATTGGTCAAGTCAAAGTTCAATCGAACTTTGCAACGTGAGCGTAATCACGATGGTTATAGTCCCTTGTGACTATACCTACTGATTACCACGTCGATTAGTCGAAGTGACGAGTCAAAGTTTCGGTCAAAATGCCGATTATGCGTATTTTGCAACGAAACTATTTTCGGGTATCCAAACACTTTGTTTTGATATCAAACATGTTTTCTAACTTAGTTAAACATGTTTTAACATGTTTAACTCGTCACTTTTAGTCTAGTGCTTGTATAGGGTCGTAAGATAAGCGGTCTTGACTACCGCTTAGACTTTCGAACCCGACCCGTTTGGTCAATCATTAGGATCCGACCAAACATATTTTGTGACCATAGTTGTATAGGAAATAGCCTTCTGAGGTTATACCTTATGGTCACTTAGTTTAATTAGTTGTATGATAGGTAGTTTATATGCCTTACGAAAATGACCAAAATGCCCTTTTCATGCATAATTTGAATTTAAGCAAATGTAACCTAACTTTTGTCACTTAAACTGATTATGCAACATATTTAAACATGTTAGGGCATATAATACTTGTCATAGGATAGTTAGGCGTCTCGAACGCACATTCGCGCGAGCGACGCGTTAAAGTAGCATAAGCTACCTTAATGGGTCGCAACGGGTCGTAAGCACTTAGGATAGGTTCCGATTTAGAATGTAGGCTTGTTAAACCATATCACATGAGTTCCAATACTCATTTGGTTTACGAGACCTCATTCTACCCGATCTGCCGATTTAGGTGTCGATTTATTAACATAGTGATCCGATACTAGGTGCCACTTGATTCCTTGATTGCCCGAGCATTGTTAGTTCATTTAAATCGATGATACTTTGCAATCTCAAGTGAGTACATAGTTCCCCTATTTACTGTTTTCAATTGTTTTGGGGTGATTCATATGTGTTAAACAATTTCGATGTTTTCAAAAACGAATACTATGGTTTATATTAAACAAAACGATTTCGACAATGTGAACGAACTTGTTAGGACGTATTTACATAACGAATGACATTCATTAACAATGATCAAGCCGACCAGTAGTATGTTATGGTACCATAGGATCTGACAAATCCCGTTATCGGACTGCCGCCATGGTAATGTATGGGGGTTATGTGGGTAACGACTGAACCTTATGTTTGTTAACTTACCCTATGGTGGTTTGTTAATACGAGTTGAACGATGGACGAGTTACGAAGGTTTGAATGTAATTAACGAGACGCATTTCACAATTAAAACACGAACGATTTGAACTAATGGAACGATATGAATGATTGAACCATTGAAACGATTGAACGATTTGAACAATTTAAACAATTTGAACGAGTTAAACAAATTGAACAAACGATTGGTTTTTGGTATGTGATTAGATAACGAGACGGGTGTAATGTGATAAAAGCATGGTAGATGCGCCGCTGGTACTTCTTATATATAAGTGTTTTTATCATATTACATTCTGTGGCGTTATTTAGTTCACTTGGACGAATGATTTTAAACGATGACACGTAACGATGTTTACTAAATGATATAAACCATACGAGTTTTATTACGAGAACGATTTACAATTTGTTTTACTTAAACAAATGTTTTGGGTTAAGATTCATGGCAACGAGATTTTATAAACTATAACCAACTTGCTTTGAGTTGGTTAATTATGTTGCAATTCTATATACTTTTCAAAGCAAGGTTTTCAATTATCGACTCTTGTAGTCAAATGAGGTATTGCAACATCTAAACGAGCCATGAATCCGACACTCTCACAAAACCTATGTGCTCGCCGACATTTCTTTGCTGACTTTATTTTCACATATGTTTCAGGTGGTGTTGAATGATGTTGATGATGACTAGGATGCATGCTCACAGAGGATCGGACGAGGCCTTAGTGATTTAAAAACGATGATAGTCAACATGTGAACTTCTTTGTTTTAACTTTAAGACAATGTTTAATATTTAATAATTCAATAAGACGAAACTTTTAACCCATGTGTTGTGAAACAATAATTCTGTCGCTCCACTCCCCGACGTTTCCGCCGCGGTTTTGATGTTTTAACGCGGCCGGGGTGTGACAAATGATATTGTTTGGATGCTTTTGTGATAGTTGGTGATATTTTAATTAAGCAAGAGGATAGTGGTTGGGGAGATGTCAAAATGGTAAATGAATTCGCTGCTTTAAATGTTTTGATAAAACACGATTGAATGGATTTTAATCCACAATTATATTATAACCAATAATTTTTTTTCAGGGGGGGGGGTGGTCGGTTTGCCCATGTGGTAGTTGAAAATTACAAGTTCATTCAACATTCAACCGTCCAGAAAAATCAAGAGCTCCCCATAGGCGATTTGTAGAGTTCTGACACCTGGTTTAATCCGCTTATTCATGTAAACTTATACTGAATCAAGGTGTAAAGTTGTGATGACTACCTTGCGAGGATAAACTTCTTGTGACTTCCCCCGAATGAATGATTGCTCAGTTTCATACACTAAACTCTGTTTCTGATTCTTGTAAGTAGTATTTTTTACCACTTGTGTTGCTTTCTTGGTAAAAGTTTATTATATTTGAATTATTTGTCGTTTTATCAAGCGTATTGGCAATTTCTTGCATTATTAGCGAGTTAGTAAATTGGTGGGTAATTGGTATAATTTAACGAATTGTTAGGTTATTATAGCTATTATTAAAACTGTCCCTAATAATCAACCAAAATCATTAATTCCAAGGCCATTTCTATGTGTTGTTTGAATCAGTAAACAGGTTTTTGTGTTAGACTGATAATTTGGATTCCGAGTGGGGGTTATTTCTTCTGATTCTTATAACACTTTTCGTGACAAATTGTTTTTTTTTCCTCAAACAAACAAACACATCCCCAATTTAGACAATAGTAATTCTCTAGTTAATTTGCTAAGCACCGACTACAAATTCCCTGTGAGTACGATCATTCTAGCCCATACTCGTATTGGTATTTAGGTAAAAAATAGTTGTTTTTTATTAGCCCATGACTGCTACGTCATGTAGACCAAATGAGAATCATAAATACAAATATTGAAATGAGTTGGTAGGTGTGGAGTTGATACTCGCTCAACATTATTATGAGCTTGGTACCGAAGAACCTATAACATTGTTAGGGGCAAACTGCAAAGCCCTTAGACTTTGATGGTTCGATGGGGCGACACGCCTGGAGTGGCCCCAGTGGGGTCCAAAGGGGCGACACGCCTGGAAATTTCCATAAGTAAATTTGGAATTTACTTTTATTTATTGCGAATGTCCGTATTTATTTTGCTACTTCATAAGTATTATGGGTAGTGAAATTACTTTTTTATTGGTGTTTACCGGTACTCATGTCATATTTATTTCCATACTAGTGTTTTATGTTGGAAATTTTAAAAATAATATTATATTATCAATTAATATAATGATTATTTAATAATTAAGCCAAGATGAATGAGAGATCTCGTGCGTTAAGTTTGTGTGTTGGAACACGGGACCGGGACCGGACGAGGGCGATGGGCGCAATGTGGCGCTTTGATGGCGCACTTCGCACGCTCGCATCGTCGCGAGCCGCTTGGAGCCGCATTTAGTATTTTTTAGACGTGTCTTGGCTCGTGGTTAACTAGAGACTGTTCAAGTTCTTAACTGAAAAATGGTTAAGTCTCAGAATTTATTCTTATTGAATTTTGTATTCAATAGAGGCTGTTCAAGTTCCTAATTGAAAAATGGTTAAGTCTCAGAATTTATTCTTATTGAATTTTGTATTCAATAGAGACTGATCATTTCGAATTCTAGTCGGTTGTTATATACAAAGCTTGGTGCTTTGTTTTAGACAGACGAGAGACTGAAACTCGTATGGTTCATACAAGAAACACAGCTTCTAACGAATTTCCAAATTTTGGATCTCTACGCACTCTTGTTTCAGGTATTTTTTCAGGTGCTAGGCTAATCCCGGCAGTACAATCTGCTTAGGCTGTTGTACCTTGGGAAACAGACGGGTTCACCTGGGTGGACCGAAATCTGTTTTAAGGGAAGCGTGATCTTCACGTGCCTCAGTCACCATTGGTTTCGCTTTATTCCTTATTTTTCCTTGTAACCTGTTCTTAGTTTAATTTAAATTTCTTGTATTGTAATTTCTTTCAGTTTAGTTCTGTTCTTCTTTATGTATTGTAATCAGAATGTTTAGGAATAAAATTGTTATTCTATTTATTTTGTGAACGGTTGTCCTACAAGCTTAAAACAGATTTTTAAAACCCGTTCACTGTTTTGGTTTTTAAAAATTCTTATTAACAGTTTCTTTTGTTTATTAGTAAACTCTTGTAGTTTGTATTGGTTTTTTGTAAACCAATTTGTTTCTGCCATAAACTGATTGAATTTTTACTCTTGTTTCATAAATGGCTACTGTTGCAGCAACCACATCAACCACCGTTGGATCCACATCTACTACCATGGGACCATTGGTTGGTACTCAAGCGGCTCAAGCAGTTGCTAACCATGCTGAAAAACCAGAGAAGTTTACTGGTTTGAACTTTAAGAGATGGCAACAAAAGATGTTGTTCTATCTGACCACTCTAAACCTTGCGAGGTTTTTGATGGAGTCTCCTCCTGTTCTCACAGAAGGGACATCTGATGTCCAATCTGTGAGTGCTGTTAATGCTTGGAAACATTCTGAGTACCTATGCCACAACTATGTGTTGAATGGCCTCTCAGATGCCTTGTATAACGTGTATCTCAAGGTTCCAACTGCCAAAGAATTATGGGAGTCATTGGAATGGAAATACAGGACTGAGGATGCGGGTACTAAAAAGTATGTTGTGGCTAGGTTTTTGGACCATAAAATGATTGATTCAAAAACTGTGATGAGTCAAGTCCAAGAACTGCAGATTATTCTTAGTGATATTCTGTCAGAAGGGATGAATCTGAGTGAAACATTCCAAGTGGCAGCAATTGTTGAAAAGTTGCCTCCTAGTTGAGTGGACTTCAAGAATTACCATAAGCATAAGCGAAAGGAAATGACTATCGGAGACCTTGTGGTTCGTCTTTATATTGAAGAGGACAACAGAATATCACACAAAGGAAGTCAAGTTGAAGCTTCTGCAAAAGCGAACCTTGTGGAACATGGTCAATCCTCAAGGGGTTACAAGGGTAACAAAGGCCACAAGTTCAATGGAAAAGGAAAAAAACAAAGGTGTTGACCTTGGGCCAAAGAAAGGTGGTGTGAGGAAGAAGGTTGGTCCCTTTAAGGGGAAGTGTTACAACTGTGGACAAACTGGTCACCGTGCTGACCAATGTAAAGAGCCTAAACGTGACACGGCTCTTATGGTTGATGATGATGGTATGCCATTAGTGGCCATGATTTCAGACCTCACTGCCATGGCGGAGGAGGTAAATTTGGTGGGTAACGAGCCAAAAGGGTGGTGGGTTGATACTGGGGCAACCCGCCATGTGTGCCCAGATAAGACCCTCTTTAATACGTTTAAAGAGGTGGTGGGTGAAAAGGTGTACATGGGTAATGCTGCTACAGCTGATATCAAGGGAGAAGGTGATGTGATCTTGAAGTGGACTTCTGGGAAAGAGCTCACTTTGAAGAATGTGCTTTATGTTCCAGACCTTCGCAAGAGTCTTGTGTCGGGTTGGATGCTCAACAAGCATGGCTTTCGTTTGGTTTTTGAAAGTGATAATTTTGTTTTAACTAAGCGTGGTATGTTTGTTGGAAAGGGCTATGCCCAAAATGGCATGTTCAAACTTAATGTAATGGCTGTTAAGAAAAACATGAATAAAAGTGCTAGTACTTCTACTTACGTAGTTGAGTCTCCTAATGTTTGGCATGGACGTCTTGGTCATGTAAATTTTAATTCGATGCGTCGTTTAATTAAATTAGATTACATACCAACTTTTGCCATTGACTCTAAAACAAAATGTAAAACTTATGTTGAAGCCAAACAAACAAGATCATCCTTCAAATCAGTTGAAAGAATAACTGAACCCCTTGATCTGATTCACACTGATGTGTGTGACTTAAAATCAATTCCCACCAGAGGTGGTAATAAATATTTTATTCCTTTATCGATGACAATACAAGCTATTGTTATATTTACTTACTTAAGAGTAAGGATGAAGCAATTGACAAGTTTATCTTGTATAAAGCTGAAGTTGAGAATCAACTCAACAAGAAAATAAAACGTGTGAGAAGTGATAGAGGAGGTGAATATGTTTCACCATTTGGGGAATTATGTGCAAAAAGTGGCATAATACACGAGTGTACCCCTCCTTATACACCACAATCAAATGGCATCGCGGAGCGAAAGAATCGTACACTAAAAGAAATGATGAATGCCATGTTGATAAGTTCTGGGGTGAGCCAGGACATGTGAGGGGAGGCCATTTTGTCGGCCAATTTTCTGTTAAATAAAATACCTTTCAAGAATAAGGATGTAACACCTCATGAGTTATGGTGGGGACACAAATCATCCTATAAATACTTGAAAGTGTGGGGGTGCCTGGCCAAGGTGATTGTTACACCCCCTAAGGCACTGAGAATAGGGTCAAAAACTATTGATTGCATTTTCATTGGATATGCCAAAAACGGTAGCTCACATCGTTTTCTTGTATATGAATCCAAGAATCCTGATGTGCACAAGGACTCTATCATAGAGACAAGGCCAGGAAATGTGACATACTTTGAAGAAGAGTTTCCAATGTTAGTACAAACTCATGCAAGTTCTTCAACAACCAATCATGCAAGTTCATCAACAATGGTTGATGAGATTGTTCGAGAGGATACTAAAGAACAATCAGAGGCTGATGAGGGTGAGCTAAGAAGAACTAAAAGGAAAAGGACTGAGAAATCCTTTGGGCCTGACTTTCTTACATTCATGGTTGAGAGTGAGCCTCAAACCTATCGAGAAGTAGTCACCTCTTTAGATGGACCTCAATGGAAAGAAGCCATCAAGAGTGAAATTGATTCTATTTTGCAGAATCATACTTGGGAGCTAGTAGATCTTCCACCAGGGTGCAAGCCACTTGGATATCGGTGGATATTTAGGAAAAAGATGAAAGCTGATGGCTCTGTCGACAAGTATAAGGCAAGGCTTGTGATCAAAGGGTTTAGACAAAAGGAAGGTCTGGACTATTTTGACACATACTCGCCTGTGACCAGAATAACCTCAATTAGATTGGTGCTTGCAATTGCAGCTTTGAGAAATTTGGAAATACATCAAATGGATGTAAAAACTGCATTTCTCAATGGGGAATTAGAGGAGGAGATTTACATGGAGCAACCAGAGGGTTTTTCTGCTCCTGGCCAAGAGGGCAAAGTGTGTAAACTTGTCAAGTCATTATATGGCTTGAAGCAAGCTCCAAAACAATGGCATCAAAAATTTGACCAAGTTATGCTTAACAGTGGTTTCAAAATAAATGAATGCGACAAATGTGTCTATGTGAAAGACACTTCTAAAGGTTATGTGATCTTATGCCTTTATGTAGATGATATGCTTATCATTGGGAGTGATGATAAGATGATCAAATCTACTAAAGACATGTTGAAAGCGAGATTTGACATGAAAGATATGGGTTTAGCAGATGTGATTCTTGGAGTAAAGATAATTAGAACCCAAACTGGTTTGGTGCTAAGTCAATCTCATTATGTGGATAAGATCCTTGAGAAGTTCAATCCTGGGGACACGAGTGTGGCTCAAACTCCAATTGATACCTCTCAACATTTGTCAAAGAATAGAGGCGAGAGTGTTGCTCAATTGGAGTACTCAAGGATCATTGGCAGTCTTATGTATCTCATGTCATGTACTTGACCAGACTTAGCATATGCTGTGAGTAGGCTAAGTAGATATACTAGTAATCCTAGTTCAGAGCACTGGAAAGGTATGACAAGATTGTTAAGGTATTTGAGATACACGAGAAATTATGGACTGCATTATGGCCAAAATCCAGCTGTTGTGGAAGGATTCAGTGATGCCAACTGGATATCTGATACGAAAGATTCTAGATCTACAAGTGGTTATGTGTTTACCCTTGGAGGAGCAGCTATATCTTGGAAGTCGTCCAAACAAACTCTTTTAGCTAGATCCACGATGGAATCTGAGTTTATTGCGTTAGATAAAGCTAGAGAAGAGGCAGAATGGTTGCGTCAATTCTTGGAATATGTTCCAAGATGGCCTAAGCCTGTGACTGCTATTTGCATACATTGTGATTGCCAATCAGCTATTGGTAGAGCTCAAAGTGTAATGTATAATGGCAGATCAAGGCACATGCGACGTCGGCATAACACGATACGACAACTACTCTCAACTGGAGTTATCACAATTGACTATGTGAGGTCAAAGGATAACATTGCGGATCCGCTTACAAAAGGCTTAAGCAGAGAGGTAGTACATAAGTCGTCGATGGGAATGGGTCTAAAGCCCTTGGAGTAAGTTTGTACAACGGAAAACCTATCTTAGAAGATTGGAGATCCCATGATCTAGGCTCAATAGGACCACCTAACTGTACGAACTGAGATCACTGTGGGGGAGTACCTCGACATACAAAGGGAGTTACCAACTTCCTAGTCCATTCCTAATTAAAATCAGTGATATCAAGAGAGGTTAAGCATATGGCTTTTAATGATTTGTAAATCACCTATGTTAGAGAGAAGTGGGGTCGCTTCAAATGGAATTGGGGGCACAATTCCTAGAGCTCTCGCAGAACCAGGATGGTGCTCCATGACCATAACGGACACAACTATGAGGGGTTAGCCAGACCAGGAAGAGTAATGTGTGATATGTAATAGCGTCTACGTAAAAGGGGTTGGTTCAAGGACATCGCGTCTACTAACCGCTAGGAGACCAAGTATATGTCACAAAGGAGGGTTCAAAGGGAAACCTACCTATCCTGCATTACTTAACAGCCAAAATCTTATCATGACACTTGAGTGTACGGGACGATCTCCATTCATGTGGGGGATTGTTGGAAATTTTAAAAATAATATTATATTATCAATTAATATAATGATTATTTAATAATTAAGCCAAGATAAATGAGAGATCTTGTGCGTTAAGTTTGTGTGTTGGAACACGGGACCGGGACCGGACGAGGGTGATGGGCGCAATGTGGCGCTTTGATGGCGCACTTCGCACACTCGCATCGCCGCGAGCCGCTTGGAGCCGCCTTTAGTATTTTTTAGACGTGTCTTGGCTCGTGGTTAACTAGAGACTGTTCAAGTTCCTAACTGAAAAATGGTTAAGTCTCAGAATTTATTCTTATTGAATTTTGTATTCAATAGAGACTGTTCAAGTTCCTAACTGAAAAATGGTTAAGTCTCAGAATTTATTCTTATTGAATTTTGTATTCAATAGAGACTGATCATTTCGAATTCTAGTCGGTTGTTATATACAAAGCTTGGTGCTTTGTTTTAGACAGACGAGAGACTGAAACTCGTATGGTTCATACAAGAAACACAGCTTCTAACGAATTTCCAAATTTTGGATCTCTACGCACTCTTGTTTCAGGTATTTTTTCAGGTGCTAGGCTAATCCCGGCAGTACAATCTGCTTAGGCTGTTGTACCCTGTGAAACAGACGGGTTCACCTGGGTGGCCCGAAATCTGTTTTAAGGGAAGCGTGATCTTCACGTGCCTCAGTCACCATTGGTTTCGCTTTATTCCTTATTTTTCCTTGTAACCTGTTCTTAGTTTAATTTAAATTTCTTGTATTGTAATTTCTTTCAGTTTAGTTCTGTTCTTCTTTATGTATTGTAATCAGAATGTTTATGAATAAAATTGTTATTCTATTTATTTTGTGAACGGTTGTCCTACATTTTATTTTGATATTCATGGTTAGTATAAACTTTTCCATGACACCATGATCCCCAAATATTTATCTTTTCAGATATAGACTTTAAAATAAAACCAAACCGATGTACTGGCGACCATGCAGGTTTATGCCTTATGATAAAGGTCATCCCAACCATAACAACCACAATCAAGTAATACCTGTAAAACAAATATGTAATGTGGTTGATAAAAAAGTAAGTTTTCTATCGACCATCTAACTCTGTAATAGTACAATCATTCACTGAACCTTCGGTATAAGCATTTGAAGAGAAGTTTGCTACAGGTAACTCTGTTTCCATGAAATATGATGGCAGCATAGGTTGCAGCAATTCACCCTCGCTACCCAGCATCTGAATTACGGATGACATGTTTGGCCTGTCTCTTGCATTGTGTTGAACACACAACAATCCAACCTTAATTGATCTTATAACTTCGGGAGGATGGCAGGATTCAGCGCAACATGAGTCAATTAACTCCATTGACCTTCCTTCGTTGTAGAGAGTCCATACCTATGTACAACATAGAATTACAAAGTTAGTAGGTTGTACGTCGAATACATCAGTACTTGACTAATTTGCAAACCGAAGGCTTTGATTTTTACTAGTAAACATACGTGTCCGATAAGATTATTTCCATTTTCAGGTTGGACAAATCCTCTATTTCTTTTTCCACTAACAATCTCCAACACCAAGACGCCGAAGCTGAACACATCCGACTTTATTGAAAAAAGACCATCCAGTGCATACTCGGGGGACATGTAACCACTGCACAAAGCAAATTTCTTTAAGAGAATATTAATGAATTCAAGAAAAAAAAAAGAATGAATAGTTGGTTTCATGGTTTACTATGTTCCAACAACTCTTTCCGTGTTTGCTTGGATCTCGTTTGCTCCAAATCTTCTAGCTAAGCCAAAGTCTGATATCTTTGGATTCATATCTTGATCTAGTAAAATGTTGCTAGCTTTAAGATCTCTATGGATGATTCTTAATCTTGAATCTTGATGCAGGTAAAGAAGTCCTCGAGCAATTCCTTTAATGATGTTGACGCGCGTTGTCCAATCAAGGAGCATGCTTTGAGTTGTGTCTGGCCAACATGTAGGTTTAGTAGCTTTATAATACTAGAAATAAAGTAGTTTGTATACATGACCCTTACTGAAAATAAATGAGTCCAAGCTTCTATTTGGCATGTACTCATAGATCAGCAACTTCTCATCTCCCTGTATGCAACAACCAAGAAGCTTTACAAGATTTCGGTGCTGAAGTCTTGAAATGCAGATGACTTCGTTCTTGAACTCATCAAGTCCTTGACTTGAATTTTTGGAGAGACGTTTAACTGCAATTTCTTTCTCTTCTAGCATACCCTGAAGATTTACCATTTGCAAAGTGAAAAACTATACAAACAACAAAGGTGACTTCCCTGCCTATATTTTCATAGATGTTGCATGCTTAACACTACATAGATTCATTTCCTTGTCATGACATTGTATAGTACAAATACAATTTCAGTTTTATAGATCCTTCACATTGATTCTTGTAGAGTAGTTACCTTATAAACCATTCCAAATCCACCCTCTCCAAGTTTATTATCAGGTGAAAAATTGTCAGTGGCATTTGCAATCATAGAGAAGCTAAGTAAAGGTAACCCCATGGCTTCGTCCTGGCTATCCGAGGAATTCAAGATTTCCCCTAGTCATTAGAAAAAAAAACACACTTTCTCACATGGATAATATGTCTAAAAGTATTTCTATTTATAGTGCATATTACTCTAGTTTACGAGTGAACTTACGCAAATTTTTACCTTCCCCTGTTGGTTCTGCATGATTTCGTTTTCTATGTGCACAACACAACCATGTAGATATGAAGCATATGAGAATAAACCCTGGAATGATTACAGGTAAGGTGATTTTTATGTTTGCTCCTGCCTTCCTTTTAGAACTTGAATGAGAATCTGCGCAACCAAAGTTAGATGAACCTGTTGAAGTAGGGGATGCATAAATAACTAGACATTAATATTACCTAACACAGACGAGGCCATCCTTACAAAAATATCCTGACCACCTACCTCTGGCTTCGGGTAACATTCGGATGTCTAGAAGGTCATTGTACCAAATCAAGCAGCCCCTTCCTCTAAGACTGGTATCTGGATTTGCGTAAGCCATACATGTACAATTGTTTAAGCATATCGTTTCACATTCTTCTAGAGTCATGCTCATGTTAAACCAGGTATTCTCTGTGTCAGGCAATTTTATATTAGAGTACTTTGTAAACCCTTCTAATCCGTTCTTGCATTCCAGTGGTGTTCGCCTAATACAACCACCTGACCGATTAATCCTTTTGGTTTTTGGGCATAAACTTTTTCTCATCCAAGCAAGTACAAGACTGTTGGGTGATGTTAAAGTTGGAGCTCCCATAAGCATTACATATATTGTATGTATCAGTGATATCTCTCAGGAATGAGACGACAAGCTGCCACTTCCTACCATCTTCTACCCCCACCCAGCTTTCGATATGCCCGGATGAATTCAGGGTGACCCTTGATAGGATATTACTGTTTTCAAGATTAGAAGCAAAAGACACCTCACCTTCGTTAATAATTACATTGAATGTAAAGGTTAAATTCTTGCTGAATGGAGTATTCCCATTAAAACGCTGATTACTCCATGCTGCAAGTCGGAATTTGACCAAGGCCCCTTGTTTTAGTTTGCTTTCAGGATAACCATGTATGTCAGTGCCCCAAGTAAATTCTCCTCTGGCTGGATCTTGACTATTTTTCCATGATGATAGATGCCATTCTTTACTCCTTAAGTAATCCCTCCCTAACTTCATGCCAGGTAGAAGAGTGTCAGTTGGGTAATCAAAACTCTGCCAGAGAACCTTCTCGTGTTGGTCAATCACCACCAGATTACCAGTGTCGCGAAGCTTTGCAGTAACATTCCATGATGCCGTTGTGCTAGACGACCAAATCATACTGATATTATTGAAGAGGCCGAGAATTCCTTTATCATCGATCTTTAACACAGGCTCTGAAGACCCAGGGAGCGGGTAGTCTCTGTTTGCAACCCAAACCACTGTTCTAAGAGGGATTTTCTTGTACCAAATACCAAGATATCTGTTATCAGAGTTACTAGCTGGCTTAAAAAATCCTAGTTCGAATATTCCGGTTGCAGATACCAACCTGTCCCTATTTGTCAGAAACCTTGAATCTGTAATGATGTCGAGTTCAGCAGCGTACCTTTTGCGAAAAAAGAGTAAGAAAAACAAAACTATGGCTCGTCCAGCCATTGGGATCTTGCTTTACTTTAAGCAACGAATGATTTTACATGTATATAGATCGAATGATATTTCAACATTCATTCAGTTATCCCACATGTCGCGTGTGGACCGCCATCTGGGTTGATCGTTGAGGGCAATTAAGTTGGGTATTTGCGTAGAAGGTTGATCCGTATTGTCACCAAATATCAAATAAGTCAATGATATGCGACACCAGAGTTTTAGTTTTACAACTTTGTCACTCTTCAATTATTGTATCAGTAGAAGATAAAGTTCAACTTTTCCATCAACACGCCTTTGGCGAAAGTGTCACACCTCAATTATTGTATCGGTAGATGAAAGAGTTCAACTTTTCCACCAACACGCCTTTGATGAAACGATTGTTAAAAATATATGTGTTTACTAACCGTTTATAAACACTTAGCGAACGAGAATTTATGTTGGTGTTCGTTTGTTAAGGAAATAAACTAGGTCGTGTTCGTTTGTGTTTGTTTCTTAGTTTTAGGCGTTATGAACATAAATGAGCACAAACTAACATACTAACATTGATGAACACAAATGGAAACAAACGAACACAAATAAGCGTTCTTGAACATAATATACAATACAGTAACACTTATTAAATATTTTATTTGTCGAAATTTTGAATTACTTAAGTAAAATATAAAAACTAAAAACACTAAAGAACCATCGAACTCAAACGAACACGTTACCGAACGTTCACGAACATAAATGAACGAACGTTGCCTCTGTTAATATTCGTTCATTTAACTAAACGCCGTATTTGTTTGTTTGATAAATGAACGAACACAAACAAACTTCTCGTCAAACAGTTACAAACTGTTCGTCAAACATTTGGTTCGTTTCCAGCCCTCAACTACCAAACCAATTCTATGTTACATATTTAATTTGTTTGATTTATTTTACATCGAAGTATATCACGTGCATGTATGCTCTTCAAAATAAATTAAATTCAGTCTCAATTTGGAAATATTTTAACATAAATAAAAAACGAAATATGAGATTTTTTTATTAATATTTCACTATATTCACTTATGGCCTTAAATAAAAAACGAAATACGAGATTTTTTTATTAATATTTCACTATATTGCCCATGGCTTTACAGCCTAATGACATCTTGGTGGTGGGATAAGACTTTGGGACCAATAGGTCCTGGTTTCGATTCCCCCATGTTTATTGGGTTTCCTCCTGAATTGGTGTGGCGTTATGCCTAGTGGAGATGGATATGATCGGG
Source organism: Helianthus tuberosus (assembly GCA_030545235.1). Classification (NCBI taxonomy): domain Eukaryota; kingdom Viridiplantae; phylum Streptophyta; class Magnoliopsida; order Asterales; family Asteraceae; genus Helianthus; species Helianthus tuberosus. The sequence goes on along the minus strand of CM060414.1, from coordinate 150,282,370 downwards.
TGGTTCCTCTGGTGGTACGATGATACTTCAGTGGTCCGTCAGTGATCCAAATTTGCCGTTCAAAAAAAAATTAATATTTCACTATATTCACTTATACTGTTCTTAATAATAAAACGCACTCAAGTTTCATTTTGCATTCAGTCCTTAATTTTTTTTAAATGTAAAGCTTTTTAAAAGTAAATTTGTTTTTTAAACACTAGTACACTTTTCATCTTATTTACACTTTAATTTCATCATCTTTAACAAATTTTGATTAATTAGTTAGTAAGGTGAGGTTCGCATACAAAGTCAATTTTTCTTACAAAGTGTACAAATTCATAAAACACCATAATTTCAGCCATAAAACACACTCGAAACACACAAATAACTGACTGAAAATTATTAAAACACAATATTCAAACTTTAACAGTCTATAAAAATTTCAAACATGTTATCGGAGAACTATGAATATAAAATACAACATGATAATCAAGATAAAACAAACTAATGTTAGTCATTTAATAATCAAAGTCTTATAATATAAAACACAACACAAAACCCACAATATCACGTTTTAATAATCTTCACTTTGTTATTTGTCCATTTTGGGTGTTTTATGGTTGACATTGTGGTATTTAAACATTCATTCAGTTATCCCACATGTCACGTATGGACCGCCATCTGAGTTGATCGTTGAGGGCATTTAAGTTGGGTATTTGCGTAGAAGGTTGATACGTATTGTCACCAAATATCAAATAAGTCAATGATATGCGACACCAGAGTTTTAGTTTTACAACTTTGTCACTCTTCAATTATTGTATCAGTAGAAGATAAAGTTCAACTTTTCCACCAACACGCTTTTGGCGAAACTGTCAAACTTCAATTATTGTATCGGTAGATGAAAGAGTTCAACTTTTCCACCAACACGCCTTTGATGAAACGATTGTTAAAAATATATGTGTTTACTAACTGTTTATAAACACTTAGCGAACGAGAATTTATGTTGGTGTTCGTTTGTTAAGGAAATAAACTAGGTCGTGTTCGTTTGTGTTTGTTTCTTAGTTTTAGGCGTTATGAACATAAATGAGCACAAACTAACATCCTAACATTGATGAACACAAATGGAAACAAACGAACACAAATAAGCGTTCTTGAACATAATACACAATACAGTAACACTTATTAAATATTTTATTTGTCGAAATTTTGAATTACTTAAATAAAATATAAAAACTAAAAACACTAAAGAACCATCGAACTCAAACGAACACGTTACCGAACGTTCCCGAACATAAATGAACGAACCTTGTCTCTGTTAATGTTCGTTCATTTAACTAAACGCCGTATTTATTTGTTTGATAAATGAACGAACACAAACAAACTTCTCGTCAAACAGTTTACAAACTGTTCGTCAAACATTTGATTCGTTTCCAGCCCACAACTACCAAACCAATTCTATGTTACAAATTTAATTTTTTGATTTATTTTTTTACATCGAAGTATATCACGTGCATGTATGCTCTTAAAAATAAATTAAATTCAGTCTCAGTTTGGAAATATTTTAACATAAATAAAAAACGAAATATGAGATTTTTTTATTAATATTTCACTATATTCACTTATGGCCTTAAATAAAAAACGAAATACGAGATTTTTTTATTAATATTTCACTACATTCAACTATACTTTTCTTAATAATAAAACGCACTCAAGTTTCATTTTGCATTCAGTCCTTAATTTTTTTTTAAATGTAAAGCTTTTTAAAAGTAAATTTGTTTTTTTTTAAAACTAGTACACTTTTCATCTTATTTAAACTTTAATTTCATCATCTTTAACAAATTTTGATTAATTAGTTAGTAGGGTGAGGTTCGCCTACAAAGTCAATTTTTCCTACAAAGTGTACAAAGTCATAAAACTCAATAATTTCAGCCATAAAACACACTCGAAACCCACAAATAACTGACTGAAAATCACTAAAACACAATATACAAACTCTTACAGTCCATAAAATCTTCAAACATGTTATCGTAGAACTATGAATATAAAATACAACATGATAATCAAGATAAAACAAACTAATGTTAGTCATTTAATAATCAAAGCCTTATCATATAAAACATAACACAAAACCCACAATATCATGCACGTTTTAATAATCTTCACTTTGTTATTTGTCCATTTTGGGTGTTTTATGGTTGACATTGTGGTGTTTTAAGACTTTTTATACTTTGTAGGGAAAATGAACTTTGTAGCCAACTCACACCCTTAATTAGTAATTACACTTTATCCTCTTATAAAAACTAACTATCCTCATAATTTTTATACGTTAATATTTTGTAAAAAAAAAAATATACACCATAAAAGTGAGCATTTTTTTCTTTAACTCGAGTTAGTATACCTATAGTTTTACTAATTAAAAAATTGTTATGTTACCTGATTAACGTTAACAGTGTTTAGGAGTGAACTAACACCGTGGACAATATTTGAATCCATAACTGAAACTGCACCGAAATAAAACAAAAACTGAATAAACTGACAACCGATTAACCAATTAACCAAAAACCAAATTAACAAAAAACTTTTGTACCCTCTTTTAAGCAAAATTGTAGGTCCACTTGGAGGGTCAAGAAACCTACTTCCTTGTTTTATAACACACTAATGAGTGCGGAATCCACGTAAGTATGCAAACCAAAGCAAAAGGAACAAATACAAAGTAACCAAAGATTCACAACTTTCATTAAGTGAAGAGAATCAGTACACAGATACACACAGTGTTTACAACTTTCACAGGGACTCTCTTGACTGAAATGTGGAACAAGTGTGTCTTTATATAGGCCCAATACCCAGTAACACTACGAAAAGTCTTACTGGCCACGAACACTCCACTGGCCCACGAAGACTAGGAGTCTTCGTGGACACACACCAATGAACATTCAAGGACCACGAAGAATATAGTCTTCGTGTTGAACATTTAAATACCATTGTTCATGGTGAACATTCTAAGTCAAGGTTCATGGTGAACACTCTAATCCATTGTTCATGGTGAACAATCAATCCCACTGTTCATGGTGAACATTCATTGTTCATGGTGAACACTCACTTCATTGTTCATGGTGAACATTCACTCCCACGAAGACTAGGCATTCTTCGTGGGAAACCTATACAGAGACAGTAACTTACAGACCACAGACAGTAAGAGCCAAACACAACTAACAGTTGCACGCAGCAAACTGTTTTACAGACAGTAAGTGTTAGGGGAGGATTTTCCAATGATCAGTGATCCTCAATTACTGTTGGGTTTAGTGATCCTCACTTCTGTTAGAATTAGTGATCCTCAGAAGTGTTGCAGGATCAGGATCATGGATCATCTTAAGGATCCTTATGCTAATGATTGTCTACTTTGAATATGATGATGTTTTGCAGGAACACGAGCTTGGACTTGGTCTTGGCGATATTCCTGGAGCATATTCCATATTTATTCCGCACGTGCATGGCAAAAATGGACGTTATGGAGGTCGTGGGGGACTTGCACCAAATGCGGAATGTTTGTTAGCTTAGATATTTTCCATTTTTAAAAGGGGTAGCGAGCTAAATAGAAAACACTTGGCTATTTTTGGCTAAACACACACTCTTGCAACTGCTCTCATCAACTCTCGATAATTCACTTGGCGATTACACACTTTTTTACACAATACACTATAGTGATCCTTGTAATTAGCTCGCTATCATCCGAAGTTGTAATACATTTCTTGTTTAATCTGAGTTGGTGATCGGTAGTTTCCATCACCCGAGGTTTTTTATGCCGGAGATCATTCATTGATCAAGGGCTTTTTCCTCGTATAAATCTTTGTGTCACTTGTTCATTGTTTTGGTCAAAAAATCTGATGAGGATATTGCAACCAAACTCTCGATTACGGGGTATGATGCTTGAAATGTAGAACAATGATGAGGATCACTCTAATGTAAAATTGCACAAACAACACAAGGATTTATACGGGGAAAAAGCCCTTGATCAAGAGTTGATCTCCGGCACAAAAAACCCCGAGTGATGGAAACTACCGATCACCAAGCTCAAATAAATGAATAAATGTTTACAACTTCGGATAGTAACGAGCTAGGTACAAGGATCACTATCGTGAAATGTGTAAATGTGAGTGAAAACGAATGAAGGTTCGTCGAGAGCTTCAAGTGTGCGAGTATATGAGTGTATGTAGCTGTAAAAAATGACTAAGTGTTTTTCTACTAGCTCGTTATCCCTTTTAAAATAGAAATCTAACTACCAAACTAACTATCCGACTTTCGTGCCATGCCTCCACGTTCTCCACAACGTCTATTTTTGGCCAAGCACGTGCAGAATAGTTTGGGAATATTCTCCAGGAATGTCGCCAAGACTTGGTCAAGCTTGTTATACCTGCGAGATACTATAAAACATAAGTAAACAATCGTCAGTACGAGGATCCTTAAAGTGATCCATGATCCTGATCCTGAAGCTCTTCTGAGGATCACCACCTGTCACAGAAGTAAGGATCACTAATTAGGATAACGAATTAGGATCACTAATTGTTAGAAAATCCTCCCCTAACAATTGCCCCCAAAATATAAGGAGTTAAATTGTAAATATGTGAGTTATATTTTACTGATCTTATCCGCAACAAACTAACGGATATATAGCCGTTAAAATAGAACTAGCCGTTACGATCATGACGTCACGGAAGTGACAATCCTGCAGAATCATAATTATAAATAGAGATATAGATAGGATCATCATGCATTCAAATTCAAAAGAAACTCCCTTTAAATTCTCAGTCGACGATCAACCAGGTATTTCTTTCTCCTCTTTCTTCCTCTCTTACTCTGTTTTTCTTTCTTTATCTCCGTCACTTCGAAAATGTTGCTCCGAAGTTCACCGGCCAAGGATCACCCAAAGAACAGTCCTCCGAAAAGCCAGGGGATTATTGAAGACTCCATTAAAGAACGCTGTTTCTTCAATGATGCTGAGATAGATAGGATCCGCCACTGCTTCCCGGCGAACACCGAATTTAGGCCTTTTGATCCCAATGCCTTAAGCGATCATATCTCCGATAAGTGGGTTGCTTTCCCCGTCACTCCTTTCACCATAGGCTATACATATCCTTTTCCAGCCTTCACCCAATCTTTCTTTTCCCTAACCGGCATCTCTTATATCCAAGCCATGCCGATGATTTGGAGGGTTTTGTACACCCTTGAAAGGATCATCGATCAGGAGGGAATAGATCTAGGAATGGCAGAGCTGGGAGAACTGTATGATCTTACCACCTTTGGCTCTCACCGTTATTTGTTCAAACGTAAACCTGGTGAGGAACACTCGATCTTCAAAGCCACCAAGAATGATGCTAATTAGAAACGACGCTTCTTTTTTATCAAGAGAGATTCCATCCAGGATGGAAAGGATCTTCCTAAAAAATGGGCTACCCATGGTAGGATGGAGGATCCTGAGAAGGATCACCAGGAACTTTCTTTTAATGTAAGGATAACTTATATTTTTGCTTTCTTGTTATGCAGCTATCACCGTCTCACACCTCAAACTGTCCCCTGCTGCTAAGGAAAGGCTCCTTGCTTTCAAGAAACTTGATCCTGAGACAAGAACTTTCAAGACAACAACCCAAGATTCACAGGAGGTATCCTCAGGCTCTGTCACAATGTCAAGTAAGTATCCTTGTTTAAAAAATAAATAGTGAAATATGAACTAAGAAAAGATACTTATCTTGTTTTGATTGTGTAGGTGCTGGAAAATCTACCAAGTCCGCTTCCAAGTTCAACGTTGCTGATCTCACCACTGTCAGATCTTCCAAGAGGAAAGCTCCCACCAGTCCGACAGCTTCGGTCCCCAAAGCACCCCTCAAAGGGAAGGCAATCAATAAGAGAAAAGCCTCTGAAGCTGGGGATCTGCAGGGTCTGCCTCTGATCCGTCATCAATTCCTTGAGTACTTTAATGAGGTGAGGATCAATGTCTTTGCTCGTATATCCTGTTGACATATCCTGCTGGTATATCCTGCTGGTATATCCTGCTGGTATATCCTGCTTATTACTTGGTCCTGACCCTATCCTTTTTACAGAAATTCGCTGAGATTGAGGACTATGTGGGCCACGTTGAGGATCAGGATAGGAAGATTGCTGATCTCCAGCAGGTTGCGGTGTTGAAGGATCTCACAATTGCTGATCTTCAGAAGGAAGTCCGGGATACCAAACAGCAGATGGCCAAGGTGCTGGTTAATGTTGACTATGAGAAGAGTGAGATCACCGAAGATGCCAAAATCTATGCCGCCATTACAATGTACAAGACCAAGCTTCAAATGGCCTTGGAAGCTCAGGATCCTGCTTTTGACAAGAGCACCTGGGATATTGAAGGTTGGAAGGCAAGGCTTGCTGAACTGGACGATGAAGAGGCTGAGGAGGTTGAAGAGATCCTGACAATCGAAGCTGGAGGCAAAGGTGAAGGTGGTGAAACAAGTGGAGCTGGAGGTGACAATGCAGCGAAGGCTTAGGCTGCATGATTGGGCGATGAAGGACATTTCTAGACGTAGCCGGAGCCCAATTTTTAAATCTGGTGGTAGTTTGTTTTTTGTGGTTGTGATGTTTAAAACAATTTCATGGTTTGTACTTTGAACAATAGGTTTTAGGATTAAGGATCTTGTGTGATCCTTAGGACATTAGGCAGGATTGCAATTGGTGGAGGGATCCTCTGTTTGGGGGATGAAGCCATTGTGATCCTGCCGCCTTTATATCCCTGCACTATCTTTGAAATATTATCATGGACACCCTTTACCTACCCCAGCGGACGGGCCACGTTTTGCTGGTAGAAGCTCGGGTAGGTAATTTTGACAACCTTTTAAGGGTTAGTCTTTTGTTTATAAATAAAAACTTAACCTTTTGTCGCTTATCTCGTGTTGTTATACTTTTTAATATCTTACTTTCCAATTGTTGTAATGTTCATTCTGTTTATACTTATCAAGCCTTGAAAAATTAGAAAAGATATCCAGAAAGTTTAGGATATGATCAAGGATCACATATCCCATAACCGATAAGTTCTAAAAAGTGATATGGTTTAAAAATCACAAGTTCAGTTGTCAAGTATAAGGGTTATTCAAATAAATAATGAATAGAATTAAAAATAGTTAAGGATCATACCTGAGGATCCAAGTTAGGACCCTAACCTTAATAAGGATAACTATAAGATAAACCTTAGAATAAAGTAAGGATCAAGGATCCCTAGTTGCCTATCTTCAAGAACCTGAAATAGAGCATCACTTGGGACTAAGCCAATATAAGATAAGAATTAGCAACTGGGGACAAGCCCAAGGATAACTGGGGACAAGCCCAAGGATAACTGGGGACAAGCCCAAGGATAACTGGGGACAAGCCCAAGGATAACTGGGGACAAGCCCAAGGATCGTATGTAAACTGGAGTATGGCCCTAACTGGCGACTATCCAAACTTAGTGGCATGAAAATGCCAAAACCTTAGCTAACGTGAAAACGTTAGAAACCTTAGCTAACGTGAAAACGTTAGAAACCTTAGGAACGGATGTATGGTACGTCTACCATTATACGTAGGATCCTAAGCATAGCCAGTACAATGGAATTATCAGCCCCTAAAACGAGTACTGGTCCCAATGCCTTGAACTATACCAGGATCATCGTGCGCTACAGGCGGAACTGGGGTCAAGCCCGAATAACTGGGGTTAAACCCAAAGGACGGATTGCTTCAGTGGATAACCAATGTTATGCTAAGGATACCTGAACTTTCAAAACTCAAACTCACGTGAGAGATGGATAAAGGATACATGATCCTTATCCTTATATAAAGAAATGAATTAGTTCAAGTTTAGGATATTACCTAAGTAAGGATCACCGATGTTTTGAGGATCCTCTAAGGATATCCCTATTGTGAGGATCATCTGTGCCACTAGGATCCTGCTTACATGAAATATTTCTTCAAGTGGACAGCATTCCAAGCTCTTGGTAGCAAATCACCTTCCATGGTTAGCAATCTATATGCCCCCTTTCCTGCTTCAGCTTCAATCAAATAAGGGTCTTCCCATTTTGGAGCCAATTTCCCATCAGCCGGATTGGTAGTATTTTGGAATGCTTTCCTTAATACCATATCTCCAACTTGAAACCTCCTGATCCTGACATTTTGTTGTAAGCACCAGCCATTCTTTGCTGATAACTGGCCATCCTTATCCTAGCCATATCCCTGATTTCTTCGATAGTATCCAGGTCTTGAGCCAAGTTCTCATCATTCTTCTCAGGATCACGGGTACTTGTTCTTGCAGTTGGAACCACTATTTCTGTTGGGATCACTGATTTTGCCCCAAACACCAAAGAGAATGGTGTTTGACCAGTAGCATTCTTGGGGGTTGTCCTATCAGCCCAAAGTACATAGGGTAGTTCTTCTGCCCATTTCCCTTTCTTGGATCCAAGCTTCTTCTTCAAATTGTTGATGATGATCTTGTTGGATGATTCTGCTTGACCATTAGCTTGTGGGTGGACTGGAGTTGATGTTATCATCTTAATCCCCCAGCTGTCACAAAAGTTAGTGGTTCTGCCCCCAATAAATTGGGAACCATTATCACATATAATCTCAGAAGGAATTCCAAATCTAGTTATAATATTTCTCTTAATGAAGGATATAACTTCCTTTTCTCTGACTTGGGCAAAAGCTTCAGCCTCTATCCACTTGGAGAAGTAATCAGTCATAGCTAGCATGAATACTTTTCCACCAGGTGCCTTAGGGAGCTTACCAACTATATCCATACCCCATCTCATAAATGGCCAAGAGGAGGATATAGGATGCAATAATTCAGCTGGTTGATGAAGGATATTGCTGTGCCTCTGACAAGGATCACATGTCTTAGCATACTCCACAGCGTCTCTCTTCATGGTTGGCCAGTAGTATCCTGTTCTCAGGATCCTTGAGAATAATGCCCTGCCCCCAGTGTGGTTTCCACAATCTCCTTCATGGAAGTCTTTTAAAACTTCTTGGACTTCAGGATCCTCAATGCATCTCAAGTATGGTCCTGCAAGAGATCGTCTATACAACATACTATTTATAATTGAGAATTGAGATACCTTAGATTTGAAAGCCCTAGGGTTTTCTCCTGTAGGAATCTCTCCATGTTGTAAGTATCTCATAATTGGTGAGATCCATGATCCTGATCCTGAATGGGATCGAGTATCCTCACTAGGGATTATTGCAGAATCATTCCCTATTTCCATAGCCACATGATCCTCAATAGCCGGGGTCAGGATATGGATAATAGGAATCTTGATATCCTCCGGGATCTTCAAGGATGATCCTAAATTAGCCAATGCATCAGCTTCTGTATTCTCTTCCCTTGGTACCTGTGACAATCTAAAGGAAACAAAAGAGAGTGCCAAACTTTTGACTATCTCCAAATATTTGGTTAGCTTTTCACCTTTAACAGCATAGGATCCATTAAAGTGGTTTGTAATTAACAAAGAATCTACGTGTACCTCAAGATACCTGATCCCCATATGCTTAGCAATTTGCAAACCAGCAATTAAGGCTTCATATTCAGCCTCATTGTTAGTGGTTTGGAACTCACAAGCTATAGAGTGGGGTATTATGTCCCCCTGTGGCGATTTTAGTAGTATTCCCAGCCCTGTGCCTTTGACATTTGAGGATCCATCAGTATAGAGTATCCAAGGATCCTTGGTCTTTTCTAGTTGCTGGACTTCCAACTCAGCTTCTTCTTGTAAATCACTACTGAAATCAGCCACAAAGTCAGCTAATGCTTGGGATTTGATGGTTGTCCTAGGCTCATATCTTATATCATATGCACTTAGTTTTACTGCCCACTTAGCCATCCTTCCTGACATCTCTGGTTTCCTGAGGACATTCTTAATTGGAAAATTAGTTTTAACAATGATAACATGAGTTTCAAAATAATGTCTTAACTTAGTAGATGCCATAATTAATGCAAGAATAAGCTTTTCAAGGTGTGAATACCTCCTTGCTCCTCCAGCAGATGCACAAGTTATAAACTTCATATCCGGTGGATCAGACATTTGTGGTACCTCCTTTTCAGCAGCAAAAAGACATGCTAAGGAAACCAAGATGGATAATGGAGACAGACCCGTTCGGACTTCCGTTGTTACCCAGGATAAAGTCATAACCTTTGATGAGGATGATCGTGTTGATGTCCAGGATCCTCATCATGATGGTCTTGTAATTACATTGTTTATTTCTAACCACTTTGTTCGCAGGATCCTTATAGATGGAGGAAGCTCTGTGAACATCATTCAGCTTGATGTCCTCAAGAAGATGAATATACCGGAGTCTGATATTGTCCCAAGATCCTCAGTACTTGTGGGATTTAGTGGGGAAACCAAAAACACATTGGGGGACATCAAACTCCCAATCTATATTGAAGGATTGCATTCTTATCAAAAATTTTGTGTTATTGATTGCTTATCTTGTTGCAATGTTATCCTTGGCAGGCCATGGATACATGATATGAAGGCAGTTCCATCCACCTATCATCAATGTGTAAAGCTTCCAAGTCCTTGGGGGTGGTGAAAATTGAGAGTGATCAACAAGAAGCTAAGAATTGCTATACCTCATCAATGAAGCCAGCCTCAAGACCAAGGGAGCAATAGCAATTAAAGTATCCTTCAAGAGATGTCTTGGAGGAAAGAGAGCAGGATGTGAAAGAAATCCTCATGGATCCTGATGATCCTGAATCTAGGATCTTCATAGGGTCAGGGATCCTTAGCGAAATCGGGCAGAATCTAGTATCCTTCCTTAAGAGGAGGAAATCCACCTTTGCCTGGAAACATGAAGACATGACAGGTATATCTAAGGATATAATTACTCATAAACTTGGCATTGACAGGTCATTCAAGCCTATACATCAAAAGAGGAGGAAGTTTGCACCTGAAAGGAATGCTATTATCCAGGAAGAGGTAGATAAACTACTTCGGGCAGGTATGATAAGAGAGGTTAAGTATCCAAGATGGTTAGCCAATGTGGTTGTTGTTCAAAAGAAAAATGGAAGGTGGAGGGTATGTGTCGATTTTACTGATTTAAACAAGGTATGTCCCAAGGATCCTTTCCCATTACCCCACATTGACTCCATGGTGGATGCTACCGCGGGTCATGAGCTGTTGACTTTTATGGATGCTTCATCTGGATTTCAACAAATTCAGATGGAACCATCTGATCAAGAGGATACAACCTTTATGACCCCAACTGGTATATATTGTTATATTGCTATGCCATTTGGACTAAGGAATGCAGGTGCTACTTACCAAAGGCTTGTCAATATGATGTTCAAGGAACAAATTGGACACACTATGGAAGTCTATATTGATGACATGGTAGTTAAGTCCAAGAAAGCTGAGGATCACCTTAAAGACTTGGAGGAAGCATTCAATATCCTTGATAAATTTAATATGAAACTTAATCCTTCCAAGTGTCATTTTGGTTTTAAGGCAGCTAAATTCTTAGGCTATATGGTGAGAAAGAGGGGCATTGAAGCAAGTCCAGAGCAAATCAAGGCTATTGTGAATATCAAATCTCTTGCCAATGCTAAGGATGTGCAAAGATTGACAGGCAGGATCGCAGCCTTGAACAGGTTCATATCCAAATCCTCGGAAAAGTACAAGGAATTCTATGACATCCTGAGGAAGAACAAGAATTTTGAATGGACTGAGAAGCATGAAAGTGCCCTCAAAGCTCTTAAGGATTACCTATCCTCAGCCCCTGCCTTGATGAAACCAGAAAAGGGGGATGTGTTATCCTTATACTTAGCAGTATCCTCAAAAGCAGTAAGTGCGGTCCTTGTTAAGGATCACCAAGGTATACAACATCCTGTTTATTATGTAAGTAAGAGTTTACTTGATGCTGAATCCAGGTATTCACACTTAGAAAAACTTATCCTTGCATTAATTATGGCATCTACTAAATTAAGACATTATTTTGAGACTCATGTCATTATTGTTAAGACTAATTTTCCAATTAAGAATGTTCTCAGGAAACCTGAAATGTCAGGTGTTAGGGGTGGATTTCTAAATGACCCGTGATCCTCAAATATTATCCTGTTTGGTGATCCTTACTTCTGTGTCAGTTAGTGATCCTCAGAAGTGCTTCAGGATCAGGATCATGGATCATCCTAAGGATCCTTATACTAATGATTGTTCATTTTGAATTCGAAACTGTTTTGCAGGAATATCAAATGGGACTTGGTCTTGGCGATATTTCTGGAGAATATTCTAACTCTATTCCGCACGTGCTTGGTCAGAAATGGACGTTGTGGAGTCGTGGAGGACTTGCACCATTTGCGGATAGTTTGTTACTTAGATTTTTATTAGATTTAAATGGGGTAGCGAGCTAATTAGACAACACTTATGCTATTTTTGGCTACACACACTCTGAAAACCGCTCACACCAGCTCTCGTTCATTCACTTAGCGATTTCATATACTTTTTGCACATTACACTATAGTGATCCTTGTATTTAGCTCGCTATTATCCGAAGTTGTAACACATTACTTGTTTAATTTGAGTTGGTGATCGGTAGTTTCCATCACCCGGGGTTTTTTGTGCCGGAGATCAACTCTTGATCAAGGGCTTTTTCCCCGTATAAACCTTGTGTCACTTGTCATTTATTTTTCATAGTGATCCTTATTGCTATAAGCCAATTCAAGCATCATACCCCGTAACAAAGAGTTTGGTTGCATTATCCTCATCAGATTTTTTGACCAAAACAGTTTGGCGCCCACCGTGGGGCAATTGGTGCTTCATTCCTAAGAAATTCTTATCTTTGTGATCATTCCGGTTCATTGCATACGAGCAGATGGCTTCATCATCAAAGAATACCTCCAGTGCGATGTCTGCAGTCAATTCATCCCAGGGCATTCCACCTTTGCCTCCACCACCTTCTGGACCTCAGAGAAATGCCGAGAAGAAACCAACTCCCATTTTCTCAAAACCTCCAACTTCTTCTGCTTCTTATACTCCTACTACTAGTGACTTGTTTACTCTGATTTTGCAGATGAAGGAGCATATCCAGCAGCAGGACAAGACCAATGAAAGAATCCTTAGAGAAATTGGAGACATCAAGAAACAAAAGAGATCGGCAGAGGATCATTCCCCACTAATGCCCAGATCTTTGAATTTTGATACTCCAGTTATAACTTCTCAGCCTTCAGTGGTTCCAGACGTTCAATATGTTGGAGGACCAAAAGGAGTGCATTACGGGTCATCAGCAATGACTCGGGCTTCAGGGTTACACTTTCAACCATCAGGATCCCATCCTCAGCATATAGGATCCTTTGTAAGCTCAGGAGGATACTCGGGAGCGCAGCAGATTCAAGGGTGCTGGCCATTTCAAGGATCCTCCCAGGTTCAAGGATCCTCCCAGGTTCAAGGATCCTCCCAGGTTCAAGGATCCTCCTATGTTCAAGGATCCTCCCAGGTTCAAGGATCCTCCTATGTTCAAGGATCCTCCCAAGTTCAAGGATCCTCCTATGTTCAAGGATCCTCCCAAGTTCAAGGATCCTCCTATGTTCAAGGATCCTCCCATGTTCAAGGATCCTCCCAAGTTCAAGGATCCTCCTATGTTCAAGGATCCTCCCAAGTTCAAGGATCCTCCTATGTTCCAGGATCCTCCCAGGTCCAAGGATACTCACAGTTTCAAGGATCCTTCCAGATTCCAGGATCCTTAAGGAGTTTGCAATCAGGAAGTTCCGACATCCATCAGGGAGATTTCATTCCAATGCAAACCATTGCTTCTACTGGTCCATCGGCCATTCCAGAGCCCCAACAATATGGACTAACATCCACTCTTCCTAATTTGAATCCAATGGGAGGTAACACTTTTAATAATTCTTATACTACTAACCATGGCCTTATGCAGGATCCAGGTATCAATCATGCCATGGCTAGAGAATTGCAAAAGTTGAAGGACATGATATCAAGTGTCCCAGGAGTGGTCAAGCCTATCCCAGAGATTACGGATGGGAGCCACAAGATATCTCGTTTTGCACCACCAATCTGTGATGCTGAGATACCCAAGAGGTTCCATGTACCTACCATGAAGTTGTATGATGGTTCAACGGATCCTGAGGAACACATAGCTCAATACAGGGAAAGGATGGAGATCAATCCCATCCCAGAAAGGTTAAAGGAAGCATGTATGTGCAAGGGATTTGGATCCACTCTTACTGGATCGGCTCTTAAATGGCTGCTAAGTCTTCCCCCCTACTCTATTACCTCATTTGCTAATCTAGTTAATCTATTTAATAATCAGTTTTCTTGTAGTAGAAAATTTGAGCATTTAACTAGTGATCTATATAGGATAACCCAGGGTCATAATGAATCATTAAGGGATTATATCACTAAATTTAGTAAAGAATCCTTAGATATTCCTAATCTGGATATAGCTACAGCTGTTGAAGCCTTTAAAATGGGATTGCTTAGGGATTCGTTATTCTATGATGATCTTGTTATGACACCATGCAGGAATCTAGATGAGGTAAGAACCCGGGCCCTTAGGTTCATCCGGCTAGAGGATGACAAAAGGATCCAGGAGAGGTTATCAGGATCCTCAAAGCAGGAGAAGCAAGGATCCTCATTCAAGAACAACAAGTTCAGATCCTTTAATAGATCTGATAACCAGAATGTGCATGCTGTTGAACAAGAAGAGGATGATGAGGATTATCCTCCAATCTCTGAATATTGTTTTTCTGTTGATAACAATGAACTAATTCTTGCGATGCAGAATTTAGGTGATAAAGCTAGATGGCCCAGAAAAAATGATAGACCTGCTGCAACTAAAGATAAATCAAAGTGGTGTGCATACCATGAAAATTTTGGGCATCTCACAAAAGAATGCATCGCATTAAGAAAAGAAATTGGATACTTGTTGAGCAAGGGACACTTGAAAGAATTATTGGGGAGAAAGAAGTCAAGGACTCAGGATCCTGATAGGATCCCAGAGAAAGCTCCAGCCCCTCCAGCAGATGCACAAATTATAAACTTTATATCTGGAGGATCAGACATTTGTGGAACATCCTTCTCCGCAGCCAAAAGACACGCGAAGGAAACCAAGATGGATAACGGAGATAGACCTATTCGAACATCCAGTGTCTCCGAAGGAAAAGTTATAACTTTTGATGAGGATGATCGTGTTGACATCCAGGATCCTCATCATGATGGTTTGGTTATCACTCTTTTTATTTCTAACCATTTTGTTCGCAGGATCCTTATAGATGGAGGAAGCTCTGTGAACATTATCCAGCTAGATGTTCTCAAGATGATGAACATCCCTGAATCCGACATCATACCAAGATCCTCTGTGCTCGTGGGATTCAGTGGCGAGACCAAGAATACTCTGGGGGACATTAAACTCCCAATCTATATCGAAGGCCTACATTCTTACCAAAAGTTTTGTGTTATTGACTGTTTATCTTGTTGTAATGTGATCCTTGGCAGGCCTTGGATACATGATATGAAGGCAGTCCCATCCACTTATCATCAATGTGTGAAGCTTCCTAGTCCTTGGGGAATAGTGAAGATTGATAGTGATCAGCAAGAGGCTAAGAACTGCTACACCTCATCAATGAAACCAGCATCAAAGTCTAGGGAGCAATAGCAATCAAAGTATCCTCCAAGGGATGTCTTGGAGGCAAGAGAACAGGATATAGTAGAAATCCTTATGGATCCTGATGATCCTGAATCTATAGTTTATATAGGATCAGGGATCCTTGGCGAAATGAAGGAAGACCTCATATCCTTCCTCAAAAGGAGAAAGACTACCTTTGCATGGAAACACGAAGACATGACAGGCATATCTAAAGATGTAATCACTCACAAACTTGGCATCGATAGGTCCTTCAAACCAATCCATCAAAGGAGAAGGAAATTTGCACCAGAAAGAAATGCTATTATCCAGGAGGAGGTAGAGAAATTACTCCGAGCAGGTATGATTAGAGAGGTCAAGTATCCAAGATGGTTGGCCAATGTGGTTGTTGTTCAAAAGAAAAACGGAAAGTGGAGGGTATGTGTCGATTTTACCGATTTAAATAAGGCATGTCCCAAGGATCCTTTCCCATTACCCCACATTGACTCCATGGTGGATGCAACTGTGGGTCATGAACTGTTAACTTTTATGGATGCTTCATCTGGATTTCAACAAATCCAAATGGAACCATCCGATCAAGATGATACAGCCTTCATGACTCCAACTGGTATATACTGCTATATTGCTATGCCATTCGGACTAAGAAATGCATTTGCAACTTATCAAAGGCTAGTGAATATGATGTTCAAGGATCAGATTGGACAAACTATGGAGGTTTACATAGATGATATGGTGGTAAAGTCAATAAAGGCTGAGGATCACCTAAGAGACTTGGAGGAAGCATTCAATATCCTTGATAAATACAATATGAAGCTTAATCCTTCAAAATGTCATTTTGGTGTTAAAGCAGGTAAATTCTTAGGATATATGGTGACAAAGAGAGGCATTGAAGCTAGTCCAGAACAAATCAAAGCAATAGTGAACATCAAGTCCCCTACCAATGCTAAGGATGTTCAAAGATTAAGAGGCAGGATTGCAGCTTTAAACAGATTCATATCCAAATCCTCAGAAAAGTGCAAGGAATTCTATGATATCCTAAGGAAGAACAAGAAATTCGAGTGGACTGAGAAGCATGAAAGTGCCTTAAGAGCTCTTAAGGATTATCTATCCTCGGCCCCGGCTTTAATGAAACCAGAAAAAGGAGATGTGTTATCCTTATATCTTGCGGTATCCTCAAAAGCAGTAAGTGCCGTCCTTGTTAAGGATCACGAAGGTACACAACATCCCGTCTATTATGTAAGTAAGAGTTTACTTGATGCTGAATCCAGGTATTCACACTTAGAAAAACTTATCCTTGCATTAATTATGGCATCTGCCAAATTAAGACATTATTTTGAAACTCATGTTATTATCGTTAAAACTAATTTTCAAATCAAGAATGTCCTCAGGAAACCTGAAATGTCAGGAAGGATGGCTAAGTGGGCAGTGAAGCTAAGTGCATATGATATAAGATACGAGCCCAGGACAGCCATTAAATCCCAAGCATTAGCTGACTTTGTGGCAGATTTCAGTAGTGATTTACAAAAGGAAGCTGAATTAGAAGTCCAGCAGCTAGAAGAGACCAAGGATCCTTGGATACTCTACACTGATGGATCCTCAAACATCAAGGGAACAGGGCTTGGAATACTACTAAAATCTCCACAGGGGGACATAATACCCCACTCTATAGCTTGTGAGTTCCAAACCACTAACAATGAGGCCGAATACGAAGCCTTGATAGCTGGCTTGCAAATTGCTAAGCATATGAGGATCAGGTATCTTGAGGTACATGTAGATTCTTTGTTAATCACTAATCACTTTAATGGATCCTATGCTGTTAAAGGTGAAAAGCTAATCAAATATCTAGAGTTAGTCAAAGAATTGGCACTCCCTTTTGTATCCTTTAGTTTAACACAGGTACCAAGGGAAGAGAATGCAGAGGCAGATGCACTAGCCAATTTAGGATCATCCTTGAAGATCCCAGAGGATATCAAGATCCCTATTATCCATATCCTGACCCCGGCTATCGAGGATCATGTGGCTATGGAGATAGGAGAGAATTCTGCAATTATCCCTAGTGAGGATACTCAAACTCATTCAGGATCATGGATCCTCCCAATCATGAGATACTTACAACATGGAGAGATTCCTACAGGAGAAAACCCTAGGGCTTTCAAAATTAAGGTATCTCAATTCACAATTTTAAATAATATGTTGTATAGACGATCTCTTGCAGGACCATACTTAAGATGCATTGAGGATCCTGAAATCCAAGAAGTTTTAAAAGACTTCCATGAAGGAGATTTTGGAAACCAAACTGGGGGCAGGGCGTTATTCTCAAGGATCCTGAGGACAGGATACTACTGGCCAACCATGAAGAGAGATGCTGTGGAGTATGCTAAGAGATGTGATCCTTGTCAGAGACACAGCAATATCCTTCATCAACCAGCTGAATTTTTACATCCTATATCCTCCTCTTGGCCATTTATGAGATGGGGTATAGATATAGTTGGTAAGCTCCCTAAGGCACCTGGTGGAAAAGTATTCATGCTCGCTATGACTGATTACTTCTCCAAGTGGATAGAGGCTGAAGCTTTTGCCCAAGTCAGAGAAAAGGAAGTTATATCCTTCATTAAAAGAAATATTATAACTAGATTCGGTATTCCTTCTGAAATTATATGTGATAATGGTTCCCAATTCATTGGGGGCAGAACCACTAACTTTTGTGACAGCTGGGGGATTAAGATGATAACATCAACACCAGTCCACCCACAAGCTAATGGTCAGGTAGAATCCTCCAATAAGATCATCATCAACAATTTGAAGAAGAAGCTTGGATCCAAGAAAGGGAAATGGGCAGAAGAATTACCTTATGTGCTTTGGGCTGATAGGACAACTCCTAAGAATGCTACAGGCCAAACTCCATTTTCTTTGGTATTTGGGGCAGAATCAGTGATCCCTACAGAAATGGTGGTTCCAACTGCTAGAACCAGTATTCGTGATCCTGAAGAAAATGATGAGAACTTGGTTCAAGACCTGGATACTATAGAAGAAATCAGAGATTTGGCAAGGATAAGGATGGCCAGTTATCAACAAAGAATGGCCGATGCATACAACAAAAATGTGAGGATCAGGAAATTCCAAATTGGTGATATGGTACTAAGGAAAGCATTTCAGAATACCACCAATCCTGCTGATGGAAAGTTGGCACCAAAATGGGAAGGCCCTTACTTGATTGAAGCTGAGGCAGGAAAGGGGGCATATCGATTGCTAACAATGGAAGGTGACTTACTACCAAGAGCTTGGAATGCTGTCCATTTGAAGAGATATTTCATGTGATAAGGATCCATGATCCTCACATGATAAACATCCTTAAAGGATCCTTAAAGCACAGATGATCCTCATTTTTGGTAACATTCTAATCTTAAACTATTTCATTTCCTTACTTTCTCACATAAGGATAAGGATCTTGCATCCCTTATCCCCATTTCACGAGATTTTGAGTTTTGAAGGTTCAGGTACTCTTAGCAAAAGCATGATTATCCACACAAGCAACCAGTTACTTGGGTTTGACCCCAGTTATCCTTGGGTTTGACCCCAGTTCCGCCAGTAGCGCACGATGATCCTGGTATAGTTCATGGCAGTGGGACCAGTACTCGTTTTAAGGGGCTGATAATTCCATTGTACTGGCTATACCTAGGATCCTACGTATAATGGTAGACGTACCATACATCCGTTCTTAAGGTTTCTAGCGTTTTCACGTTAGCTAAGGTTTTGGCATTTTCATGCCACTAAGTTTGGATAGTCGCCAGTTAGGGCCATACTCCAGTTAACACACGATCCTTTGGCTTGTCCCCAGTTATCCTTTGGGCTTGTCCCCAGTTATCCTTTGGGCTTGTCCCTAGTTGCTAACCTTTATCTTATAATAGCTTAGTCCCAAGTTATGTCTTATTTCAGGTTTTCGAAGTTAAACAACCAAGGATCCTTGATCCTTACCTTTTACTAAGGTTTGTTCTGTGATTATCCTGGTTATAATAATATTAAGAGTTAGGATCCTAACTTGGATCCTCAGGTATGATCCTTAACTATTTTGATTTTATTCATTGATTATTTGAATAACCCTAATACTTTGACAACTGAACTCATGATCCTTAAAATATACCCCTTTTTGGAAATTTTCAATTATAGGATATTTGATCCTGCATTATATCCTAAATTTTTTTATCTAAGTTGTTCAACCTTTTTTTTACTCAGACAAGTGTAAATCAAAACAATTGAAAAATAAAACAACAACAAGGATATCAAAACAAGATAAGCCAAAAAAGATTAAGGTTATTTTATTAACAAAAGTTTAACCATCAAAGGTTGTCAAAATTACCTACCCCGAGCATCTACCAGCAATACGTGGCCCGTCCGCTGGGGTAGGTAAAGGGTGTCCATTGTCTAAAGGTCTTAGTAGTGCAGGAATTAAAAAGATGGCAGGATCACAATGGCTTCATCCCCCAAACAGAGGATCCCTCCACCAGTTGTAATCCTACCTATTGTCCTAAGGATCATTCATGATCCTTAACCCTAATAGCTATTGTTTAGTTATTACAGACCATCATTGTTTTGAAAACATCACAACCACAAAAAACTACTACCAAATTTAAAAATTGGGCTCCGGCTGCGTCTAAGAATGTCCATCATCGCCCAATTGTGCAGCCTACACCTTCGCTGCATCCTCGTCTCCTCCAGCTTCGGTATCCTTAACCTGATCCTTCCCACTGCCTCCAGCCTCGATCGCCAAAACCACCTCAGCCTCTTCATCATCTTCAAGATCAGCCAACCTCGCTTTCCAGCCCTCAACATCCCAGCTGCTTCTGTCGAAGTTAGGATCTTGAGCTTCCTGGGCCATCTTTAGTTTTGTCTGATACATTGTGATGGCAGCAGAGACCTTTGCACCTTCTATGAGATCATGCTTCTCATAGTCAATGTCGACCAGGATTTTAGCCGTCTTAGTCTTGGCATCTTGAAGGGCCTTTTCAAGATCAGCAATCTTGAGATCCTTAAGTACTGCAACTTGTTGAAGGTCAGCAATCTTCCTATCCAGCTCTTTGACGCTTCCCACATAATCTTCAATCTCAGCAAATTTCTGCAAAGAAAAAGACAAAGCAGTTCAAGATCAGGTGATCCTCAAATGAGTAGGATACCTAGGCAGAGTTGGTGATCCTCACGTCATTGAGGTATTCAAGGAACTGGTGGCGGATCAGTCGTAGGCCTTGTAGGTCCTCTGTGTCAGAAGTTTTCCTCTTCTTGCCACCCCTTCCTTTAGTGGGTGCCTTGGGAATGGAGATGCTAGGACTGGTAGTGGCCCTCTTCTTCCTGGATCGAACAACATCAAGGTCGGCCGTGTTGAATTGGGAGGCAGGCTTGGAAGATTTTCCGGCACCTACACATTTAAAGCAAGATAAGTATCCTTATCCTATTTCAATATAACTATTTATTTTAATATTCAACTATACAAAAAGCAGGATACTTACTTGACATGGTGATGGAACCTGAGGATACTTCTTGTGAGTCTTGGGTGTCTATCTTGAATGTCCTTATTTCAGGATCAAGCTTCCAAAAAGCGGCAAGCCTATCCTTGGTTGCGGGTGTTGTGAGGAGGTGCGAAACAGAAATAGCTGCATAACACAAGACAAAAAAGGGGTTAGTGATCCTTTCACAAGAGCCAGATTACCTGATGATCCTCTCAGGATCCTCTGTCCTACCATTGGTGGACCACTTCCTGGGTAAATGTTTTCCGTTTGGAATGGTATCCCTCCTGACAAAGAAGAAGCGTCGTTTCCAATTTGTGTCATTCTTGGTGGCTTTAAAAATGGGGTGTTCTTCGCCGGGTTTTCGCTTAAACAGATATCGATGTGATCCAAACGTCGTGAGATCATACATCTGTGTCAGCTCTGACATTCCTAAATCAAACCCTTCCTGCTCTATGATCCTCTCCAGGGTATACAAGACCCTCCAAATCATCGGCATAGCTTGGATGTAAGAGATGCCGGTAAGTGAAAAGAAGGATTGTGTAAAGTCTGGAAAAGGATAGGTGTATCCTATGGTGAATGGAGTAACTGGAAAGGCAACCTATGTTTCAGAAACATAGTCGCTCAGAATAGTGGGATCGAAGGGTTTGAAAAAGGCATTCGCCGGAAAGCAGTGACGAATCTTATCTATTTGAGCATCGTTAAAGCAACACCTCTCATGTATTGAGTCTTTGATAATCCCTTGACTCTTCAAGGGGCTATCCTTCTGGTGATCCTTGGTGGGGGAGGACCGGAGCATCATTGATGTTGGTAAAGAAAGAAAAACAGAGTAAGAGAAGGAGAGATAAGAGAAGAGATACTTGATTGGTCTTCGACCGAGAATTTAAAGAGAGTTTCTTCGAATTTATATGCATATTGATCCTATCTCTAACTCCTATTTATAATGATGATTTGCAAGATTGTCACTTCAGTGACGTTAGCTTTGCAACGGCTAGTCCGTCTCCAACGGCTAGTTATCCGTTAGTTTGTTGGGGATAAGATCGAAAAAATATAATTCGTTTATTTACGATATAACTCCTTATATTTTGGGGACAATTGTTAGGGGTGGATTTCTAAATGACCCGTGATCCTCAAATATTATCCTGTTTGGTGATCCTTACTTCTGTGTCAGTTAGTGATCCTCAGAAGTGCTTCAGGATCAGGATCATGGATCATCCTAAGGATCCTTATACTAATGATTGTTCATTTTGAATTCGAAACTGTTTTGCAGGAATATCAAATGGGACTTGGTCTTGGCGATATTTCTGGAGAATATTCTAACTCTATTCCGCACGTGCTTGGTCAGAAATGGACGTTGTGGAGTCGTGGAGGACTTGCACCATTTGCGGATAGTTTGTTACTTAGATTTTTATTAGATTTAAATAGGGTAGCGAGCTAATTAGACAACACTTATGCTATTTTTGGCTACACACACTCTGAAAACCGCTCACACCAGCTCTCGTTCATTCACTTAGCGATTTCATATACTTTTTGCACATTACACTATAGTGATCCTTGTATTTAGCTCGCTATCATCCGAAGTTGTAACACATTACTTGTTTAATTTGAGTTGGTGATCGGTAGTTTCCATCACCCGGGGTTTTTTGTGCCGGAGATCAACTCTTGATCAAGGGCTTTTTCCCCGTATAAACCTTGTTTCACTTGTCATTTATTTTTCATAGTGATCCTTATTGCTATAAGCCAATTCAAGCATCATACCCCGTAACAAAGAGTTTGGTTGCATTATCCTCATCAGATTTTTTGACCAAAACATCAGGAAGGATGGCTAAGTGGGTAGTGAAGCTAAGTGCATATGATATAAGATATGAACCAAGGACTGCCATCAAATCCCAAGCCTTAGCTGACTTTGTGGCAGATTTTAGCAGTGATTTGCAAAAGGAGGCTGAGTTAGAAGTCCAACAGCTTGAAGAAACCAAGGATCCTTGGATACTATTCACTGATGGAGCCTCCAATATAAAAGGAACAGGACTTGGAATACTACTAAAATCACCACAGGGGGACATAATACCCCACTCCATAGCTTGTGAATTTCAAACTACCAACAATGAGGCTGAGTATGAAGCCTTGATAGCTGGTTTGCAAATTGCTAAGCATATGAGGATCAGGTATCTTGAGGTACATGTAGATTCATTACTAATCACTTTAATGGATCCTATGCTGTTAAAGGTGAGAAGCTAACCAAATATTTAGAGATAGTCAAAGAACTGGCACTCTCTTTTGTATCCTTTAGTTTGACACAGGTACCAAGGGAAGAGAATGCAGAAGCTGATGCATTAGCCAATCTAGGATCATCCTTGAAGATCCTGGAGGATATAAGGATCCCTATTATCCATATCCTGACCCCTGCTATTGAGGATCATATAACTATGGAGATAGGAGAAGATTCTGCAATCATCCCTAGTGGTGATACTCAACCTCATTCAGGATCATGGATCCTCCCAATCATGAGATACATACAACATGGAGAGATTCCTACAGGAGAAAACCCAAGGGCTTTCAAAATTAAGGTATCTCAATTTACAATATTAAATAATATGTTGTATAAACGATCTCTTGCAGGACCATATCTAAGATGCATTGAGGATCCTAAAATCCAAGAAGTCCTAAAGGATTTCCATGAAGGAGATTGTGGAAACCACACTGGGGGCAGGACATTATTCTCAAGGATCCTGAGGACAGGATACTATTGGCCCACTATGAATAAGGATGCTGTGGAGTATGCCAAGAAGTGTGATCCTTGTCAGAGGCATAGTAATATCCTTCACCAACCAGCAGAGCTCTTGCATCCTATATCCTCTTCCTGGCCATTCATGAGATGGGGAATGGATATAGTTGGAAAGCTTCCTAAGGCACCTGGTGGGAAAGTATTCATGCTTGCTATGACTGATCATTTCTCTAAGTGGATAGAGGCTGAAGCCTTTGCTCAAGTCAGAGAAAAGGAAGTTATATCCTTTATTAAAAGAAACACTATTACTAGATTTGGTATCCCTTATGAAATTGTTTGTGATAATGGATCCCAATTTATTGGGAATAGAACCACTAACTTTTGTGACAGCAGGGGGATTAAGATGATAACATCAACACCAGTCCACCCACAAGCTAATGGTCAGGCAGAATCATCCAAAAAGATCATCATCAACAATTTGAAGAAGAAGCTTGGATCCAAGAAAGGAAAATGGGCAGAAGAACTACCTTATGTGCTTTGGGCTGATAGGACAACTCCCAAGAATGCTACTGGCCAAACTCCATTTTCTTTGGTATTTGGTGCAGAATCAGTGATCCCTACAGAGATGGTGGTTCCAACTGCAAGAACAAGCATTCGTGATCCTGAAGAAAATGCTGAAAACTTGGTTCAAGACTTGGATACTATAGAAGAAATCAGGGATTTGGCAAGGATAAGGATAGCTAGTTATCAACAAAGGATGGCTAGAGCCTACAACAAAAATGTCAGGATCAGGAAATTCCAAGTTGGTGATATGGTATTAAGGAAAGCATTTCAGAATGCTACCAATCCTGCTGATGGAAAGTTGGCACCAAAATGGGAAGGCCCCTATTTGATTGAAGCTAAGGCAGGAAAGGGGGCATATCGATTGCTAACAATGGAAGGTGATTTGCTACCAAGAGCTTGGAATGCTGTCCATTTGAAGAAATATTTCATGTGATAAGGATCCATGATCCTAACATGACAAGTATCCTTGAAGGATCCTTATAAGACAGATGATCCTCTTTCTGGTAATATTCTGATCTCTAACTATTTCATTCTTTAATTATCTCATATAAGGGTAAGGATCCCGCATCATTTATCCTCCTTTTACATGATTCTGAGTTTTGAAGGTTCAGGTATCCTTAACTAAGGATTGAGTATCCACAGAAGTATCCAGTTATTTGGGCTAGACCCCAGTTATTTGGGCTAGTCCCCAGTTTGGGCCTGTCCCCAGTCTCGCCAGTAGCGCACGATGATCCTGGTATAGTTCATGGCAATGGGACCAGTACTCGCTTTAGGGGCTGACAATTTCATTGTACTGGTTATATTCAGGATCCTACGTATAATGGTAGACGTACCATACATCCGTTCCTAAGGTTTCTAACGTTTTCACGTTAGCTAAGGTTTTGGCATTTTCATGTCACTAAGTTTGGATAGTCGCCAGTGAGGGCCATACTCCAGTTTACACACGATCCTGTGGGCTTGTCCCCAGTTATCCTTTGGGCTTGTCCCCAGTTATCCTTTGGGCTTATCCCCAGTATATTGGGCTTGTCCCCAGAATTGTTGGGCTTGTCCCCAGTTACTAACTCTTATCTTATATTGGCTTAGTCTCAAGTTGTATCCTATTTCAGGTTTTTGGAGATAAACGACCAAGGATCCTTTATCCTTACTTTCTACTAAGGTTTGTCTTTTGTGTCATCCTGATTATAAGTGTTAAAGGATAGGATCCTAACTTGGATTCTCAGGTATGATCCTTAACTATTTTGATTTTATTCATTATTCATTTGAGTAACCCTTATCCTTTGACAACTGAACTTATGATCCTTAAAATATGTTACTTTTCAGAACTTGTCGACTATAGGATATGTGATCCTTGATCATATCCTAAACTTTTTGAGGATATTTGTTAAATATTTCTTTATTTGATAAATTTAAACAAAATGAACATCACAATAATTGAAAAGTAAAGTACTAACAAGGATAGTAACACGGGAGATAGCCAAAAATTTAAAGTTATTTTATTCACAAAAGATTAAACCCTTTAAGGTTGTCAAAATTGCCAACCCACGTTTCTACCAGCAAAACGTGGCCCATCCACATGGGTTGGCAAAGGGTGTCCATTGTTCATAGGTCTAGAAAGTGCAGGAATCAAAATACGGTAGGATCACAATGGCTTCATCCCCCAAACAGAGGATCCCTCCACCATTTGTAATCCTACCTATTGTTCAAAGGATCCGTGATCCTTAGCCCTAATTACTATTGTTCAAGATACAACCCATCATTGTTCAACAAAAACACCATAACCAAAATAAACTACCAAATTCTAAAAAAAATGGGCTCCAGCTACGTATAGAAATGTCCTTCATCGCCCATTCATGCAGCCTACACCTTCGCTGCATCACCATCTCCTCTAGCTCCAGTATCCTTCACATGATCCTTGCCACTGCCACCAGCCTCGATTGCTAGAACCTCTTCAGCCTCTTCTTCATCCTCCAACTCAGCCAGCCTAGCCTTCCAGCCCTCCATGTCCCAATTGCTCCTGTCAAAGGCAGGATCCTGAGCTTCTTGGGCCATCTGCAGCTTGGTCTTGTACATGGCAATGGCAGCGGAGACTTTAGCATCCTCCGTGATCTCGTGCTTCTCATAGTCAGCATTGATCTGGGCTGCAACCATCTGAGTTTTGGCATCATTGAGATCCTTTTCGAGGGAAGCAATCTTGTGATCCTTGAGCACCGCCACTTTTTGGAGGTCAGAGTATTTCTCCTCAAGCTCTTCGACGTTCCCAACATAGTCCTCGATTTCAGCAAATTTCTGCAAAGAAGACAATGTAAAGTTAGGATCACATGATCCTCAAGTGGATAGGATAACTAAGCTAAGTCAGTGATCCTTACATCTGCAAAGTACTCGAGGAACTGATGGCGGATCAGAGGCAAGCCTTCTAGGTTGTCAGCTTCAGAGGTCTTCCTTTTCTTTCCACCTCTTCCCTTTGAAGTGGTTGCCTTGGGGATTATGACGGAAGGGCTAGCAGCAGACTTTTTCTTTGAGGATCGGACAGTGTCAAGATCAGTGACACTGAATTTGGAGGCAGATCTTGAAGGTTTTCCAGCGCCTACACACCCAAAACAGATAAGTATCCTTATCCTATTTCTATTTAACTATTTATTTAAACATTTAACTATACAAAAAACAGGATACTTACTCGACATAGTGACAGAACCTAAGGATACTTCCTGAGAATCCTGGGTGTTTGTTTTAAATGATCTTCTTGCAGGATCAAGTCTCCGGAAAGCGACAAGCCTTTCCTTTGTTGCAGGTGTTGTGATGAGGTGTGCGACAGTAATAGCTGCAAGATAGAAACAAAAGGACGTTAGTGATCCTTAAACAAAAACAAGGTCATCTGGTGATCCTTCTCAGGATCCTCTATCCTACCATGGGTGCTCCACTTCCTTGGCAGATCCTTTCCATCAGAGATAGAATCCCTTCTGACAAAGAAGAATCGCCGTTTCCAGTTGGTATCATTCTTAGTGGCTTTGAAGATGGGGTGTTCTTCACCGGGTTTATGCTTGAGTAGATATCGGTGGGATCCAAATGTTACGAGGTCATACATCTCTGCCAACTCTGACATTCCCAGAACAATTCCTTCTTGCTCAATGATCCTTTCAAGGGTATATAAGACCCTCCAGATCATTGGCATAGCTTGAATGTAGGAGATGCCGGTGAGGGAGAAGAAAGACTGGGTGAATTCAGGGAAAGGATATGAGTATCCTATTCTGAATGGTGTGACCAGGAAAGCTACCCATGTTTCAGAAATATAATCACTTAGAACGGTGGGATCAAATGGTTTGAAATCGGTGTTTGCCGGAAAACAATGGCGGATTCTGTCTATTTGTGGATCAGTGAAGCAGCATCTTCCTTTCGCTGAATCTTTGATGATCCCCTGGCTCTTAAGAGGACTGTCTTTTGTGTGATCCTTAGCCGGAGATGATCTTAGCATCATCTTGGTCATGAGGGTAGAGAAGAAGATGAACATAGAAAGAAAACATAAAGAGAGAAGAGGAAGAGAGATACCTGCTTGATCTTCGGATGTGGATTTAAAGGGAGTTTCTCTTGAATTTAAATGCAAATTGATCCCTATCCCTAACTTCAATTTATAATGATGGTCTTGCAGGATAGTCACTTCAGTGACGTCAGGATGGTAACGGCTAGTCCGATTACAACGGCTAGTTATCCGTTGATTCATTACGGATAAGAACAGAAAATATAACTCGTTTATTTACATAATTACTCCTTATATTTTGGGGGCAATTGTTAGGGGAGGATTTTCCAAAGATCAGTGATCCTCAATTACTGTTGGGTTTAGTGATCCTCACTTCTGTTAGAATTAGTGATCCTCAGAAGTGTTGCAGGATCAGGATCATAGATCATCTTAAGGATCCTTATGCTAACGATTGTCTACTTTGAATATGATGATGTTTTGCAGGAACACGAGCTTGGACTTGGTCTTGGCGATATTCCTGGAGCATATTCCATATTTATTCCGAACGTGCATGGCAAAAATAGACGTTATGGAGGTCGTGGGGGACTTGCACCAAATGCGGAATGTTTGTTAGCTTAGATATTTTCCATTTTTAAAAGGGGTAGCGAGCTAAATAGAAAACACTTGGCTATTTTTGGCTAAACACACACTCTTGCAACTGCTCTCATCAGCTCTCGATAATTCACTTGGCGATTACACACTTTTTTACACAATACACTATAGTGATCCTTGTAATTAGCTCGCTATCATCCGAAGTTGTAATACGTTTTTTGTTTAATCTGAGTTGGTGATCGGTAGTTTCCATCACCCGAGGTTTTTTATGCCGGAGATCATTCATTGATCAAGGGCTTTTTCCTCATATAAATCTTTGTGTCACTTGTTCATTACATTTGAGAGTGATCCTTAGTGTTGTTCATTCATTCAAGCATCATACCTCACAACAGAAAGTTTGGTTGCATTATCATTGCTTGATTTTTGACCAAAACAGTAAGAGCCAAACACAACTAACAGTTGCACGCAGCAAACTATTTTACATCACTTAACAAATTAAATGTTGTGGTAAGTCAAGATAGGAGGATATCTGACTTGCCCGACTCGACCAAAACTTATACACCGTACAAATTACAATGTAATAAGAACAAGCGACAGACACAAAACTGCACCAACAAACTCCCCCTTGTCTGTTGCTTGGTCTTCGGTCTTCATCCCTTTAGAGGCCTGACTCGGATCACGAGCTTCTCGCGTGAATATCTCGGTAGAAGAAAAAACAAGCAATGCGTTAAAATAGTAACGCTTGATACGCGCCCTTGTCCCCTTGAATGCTGCTCGTGATGGTACGACTACACATTTGTTGTCGGATCTTTAGAGTCTTCACGTGTCACGGACAGGGAGTGTATCAGCAAACTCCTCCTTGAATGTTGCTCGTGAAACGTTGATCTTCGAATCTTAGATCCTTGTTGGAGTAGATGAGTGGTCAGCAGCAACTCGATCATCTTGATCATTTGATTGCACCCATGTCGTGTCTTCCTTCCAAGTTTGTCGTCTAACATGTTCTCTTTGCCTTTAGCTGGTTTGAGTGCCACATCTGCACATACAATAGAGCTAAACGCGTAATGAAAACAACCTCTTGAAATATAGTCAAATAACACATAACACACATGAGACCAACTCTCAATCAAACACCGACCGACAACAATTTGAAAGTTCAAAATTTTGATCAATTTAGATTTTAACTTTCAAAACTTGCTAAATTTTGACCGTTTATGAAGATGCAATTGTTTTTCGGCTTACATTCAGGCTTCAGGTGGTTAAGACTCGAGATCCAACATCGTATAATAAAAAATAAATAGAAATAAAATCTTTTTGGTCTTTATAAAGTTTATATTAAAACACACCTAAAATCTTTTTGGCATTTTGAATATTTAAAACGTAAAGACGGAAAGCAGCAAATAAATATATATACAGAGATGTAGAAATTGAAAACAGTAAATAAATATTAACAGACATTCTTTTTGTGAGTTTTGAGGGTAAGAGAATCATATCAGTGTACGGTCACGTCAAAATGCTCTTGTTATTCAATTAGTTAATATTAAGATAAGCGTCCTATAACGATTATCGGTATTGTTGTCCACTTAAGCTCAACTTATCAGATGTAGTAGCGATTAAGGGATACGTTAAGGTATGATTTATACTTACCGACCGGTGTTCATCCACACACGAGACATTCCCGTATCAAGGTAAGCACGAGAGTTCATCTTACTGGTGAGTATACCATTTATCATCTGTTTTCAATGTATATGATGTGAGATACTCACTTATTTTTTGGATGAATACAAGCCCTATGTGATAAAATCACTTATTGATGAGGAACTTGATTTTCAGATGCATGAGGGCACAGGAGCAAGTCCGTGAACAGGTTAGTATCATCGTATCGACAAAGAGACGAACTTGACTCCCGGATAAACTGTGATATTTTATCACTTATTGATTGGGACATGTGATTGTTTATCACTTATTGAGGTCGAACGCATCATGTATTATATACATGTTTGTATGATATTTACATGTTTGTATGATATTTACATGTATGTATGGTATCATGGAAGTTCTAGACTTGCGTCCCTGTTGTTTTCCGGTAAAAGAAACAACCATGATACCCTGATGATAAACAGCATAAAGACCACATATCTCAGAACCTCGGCAATCTATCAAATGAAATTTCGGTACCAAGACCATATGCCAATGAACGGTTCCCACACAGTCTTCAGTCGATTTAGGTTTATATCACCCTTCACACTTTAATATGATTGTGAGCCTACCGATACATCTTATATAGAACTGCTTATCGTTTTTCATTTTACGTTTAAAGAGGTTTCAACAGACCACTGATGTACTGTCATTTTCTCTTTTTCTCGCCAGAAAACTCATTTTTGTTTTTCTATTGTTTTTGTGTTTTTGAAATTTTTCGATGTTTTTGTATTTTAAAAAATTTTCAATGTTTTTGTATTTTTTGTTTTTACTCCCCCTAAAATGCAAAAAGTACGAGAAATTAAGAAAACACAAATAAATATTTACAAAAATGATATTCCGATGTTGGTTTTACTCTGGTTTGACCTTAATGTCGTTTACCATTAGTAAATAGTCAAATCATGATTTGTCAAAACCTTTGGTAAAGAGGTCGGCACGTTGGTCATCGATGTGGATTTTCACAACATCGATAAGTTTCTTTTCATAACAGTCTCGTATGAAATGATACTTTATCTCGATGTGTTTTGTCTTTGAGTGCTGTACAGGATTACGAGTGATCTGCAAAGCAGCTGAATTATCAACATAAAAAGGAGTAGTTAAGAATTCAAAACCATAGTCGCGCATTTGCTGTTGGATCCATAGAACTTGGGAGCAACAACTTGAGGCAGCAATGTACTCAGCTTCACAGGTTGAAGTAGTTACACAGGTCTGCTTTTCACATTGCCACGTGACTAGACGATTCCCCAAAAACTGACATCCTGCTGATGTTGACTTTGCATCAATCTTGCAGCTGTCATGATCAGAATCACTAAATGCAATCAAATCGAAGTTATCATCCTTAGAATACAACAGACCGGTGTCTGGACAACCCTTCAGATAATAAAAAATCCTCTTAACAGCCATCATATGAAAAACCTTCGGATTAGACTGGTAACTAGAAGAAGACACATTGGATACAAAATATCGGTCCTTGAAGCGGTAAGATACATGAGAGATCCGATCATAGCACGATAGAGAGAAGGTTCCACATGTTCACAGGTACCTTCAGGAGTAATTCCATGATTCTGAGCCAGAGGAGTTCCCGCAGGCTTTGAGACTTCCATCTAAAATCGCTTCAATATATCCCCAACGTACTTTGTCTGATGAATGAAAATCTGTCACACCCCGACCGCGTAAAACAACGAAACCGCGGCGGAAACGTCGGGGAGTGGAGCGACCGAATTATTGTTTCACAACCATGGATTCAAAAGTTTCGTTTCATTTAGATATTAAACATTAAGTATTATCTTTGAAACAAATAAACAAGTTAAACATCTCAACTATCATTGTTATTAAGTCACTAAGGCCTCGTCCGGTCCTAAGTGAGCATGCATCCTAGTAGAAATCAACATCATTCAACACCACCTGAAACATATGCGAAAATAAGTCAGCAAAGAAATGCCGACGAGCACATAGGTTTTGTAAGAGTATCGGATTCATGGCTCGTTTACATGTTGCAATACCTCGTTAGACAAAAAAAGTTGATAGTTGAAAACCTTTTCTGAAAAGTGTTTGGTATTGCAATATGATTAACCAACTCAAAACAAGTTGGTTATAGTTTATAAAATCTCGTTGCCATGAATCTTAACCCAAAACATTTGTTTATGTAAACCAAATTGTAACTCGTTCTCGTAATAAAACTCGTATGGTTTATATTGGCTAGAAAACATTGTTGTGTGACATTGTTTAAAATCGTTCATCCAAGTAAACTAAATAACGCCACGGAATGTAATATGATAAAAGCACTTATATATAAGAAGTACCAGCGGCGTATCTACCATGATTTTATCACATTAGACCCGTCCCGTTATCTAATCACATACCAAAATCCCATCGTTTAAGCTGTTTAAATTGTTTAACTCGTTCTCGTTATAGACCATTGTTCATTTGTTTAAATCGTTCCAAATAGTTTATAATCGTTCAATCGTTCAAATCGTTCTCGTTTTAATTATGAAAACTAAATTTTGGTCGTCTCGCTTATAACATTCAAACCTTTGTAACTCGTCCATCGTTAAACTCGTATTAACAAACCACCAAAGGGTAAGTTAACAATTAACAGGTTCAGTCGTTACCCACATAACCCCCACACATAACCATGGGTGCAGTCCGATAACGGGATTTGTCAGATCCTATGGTACCATAACCTAATACTGGTCGGCTCGGCCAAAGCTAATGAATGTCATTCGTTATGTAAATATGTCCAACAAGTTCATTCACATTATCGAAATCATTATTGTTTAATATAAACCATAGTATTCGTTTTTGAAATCATCGTTAAAAGCATCGAAATCGTTTAACACATATGAATTACCCAATTGAAAATAGTAAAATAGGGGAACTATGTGCTCACATTGAATTGCAAAGTATCCTTGATCTAATGAACTAACAATGCTCGGGAAAACCAAGGAAAATCAAGTGGTACCTAGTAATCGGATCGCTAGTTAAATAAGCGATACCTAAATCAGAAGATCAGGTAAAATGAGGTCTTGTAAACCAAATGAGTATTGGAACTCATGTGATATTGTTTAACAAAGCCGACATTCTAAATCGGAACCTATCCTACGTGCTTACGAGACGTTACGACCCGTTAAGGTAGTCTACGCTACTTTAACACGTCGTTCGCGCGAATGCGCGTTCGTGACGCGTAACTAGTCCTATGACAAGTATTATATGCCCTAACATGTTTAAATATGTTGCATAATCAGTTTAAGTGACAAAAGTTAGGTTACATATGCTTAAATTCAAATTATGCATGAAAAGGGCATTTTGGTCATTTTCCTAAGGCATATAAACTACCATCGTACAACTAATTAAACTAAGTCACCATAAGGTATAAACTCGGAAGGTTATTCCCTATACAACTATGGTCACAAAATATGTTTGGTCGGATCCTAATGATCGATCAAACGGGTCGGGTTCAAAAGTCTAAGCGGTTGTCAAGACTTCATTAAGCTCATCTGCCCCTATGTTATTGGCTGTAAGCTTTCCAGCAACAAAAGCATTGCAATAGTTTATAACTCTCGCCATGAAAGCCATATTCTCCTCAAACTCTTTAGATACCACAAATGGTGTTGAGGGGCTTGAAGTTAGATGGGTGCAACACTTGGTGACGCAGACTTAATAGGATTCACAGATTGAATTGGAGCAGCAGATACAAATCCAGAGTAGGAAGGAACACTAGGAGGAAACATCTAAAACGACCCACACCCTTGTTGTGAGACCAAAGCCGTGTTGGATGAAACAATAGCGTTGTTATAACTTGTGGTATGCTTGTAGAGTCGTTGCTTATCATCCATTTCATATGTCATGAGCAGAGAGATTAATTCAGCAAGTCTCATGTGGGTCAAATATTTTGTTCTATTGAAAGCGTGACATTTGTATCCCAGTTCCTTGGAAGGGCATTCAAC
Source organism: Helianthus tuberosus (assembly GCA_030545235.1). NCBI lineage: Eukaryota > Viridiplantae > Streptophyta > Magnoliopsida > Asterales > Asteraceae > Helianthus > Helianthus tuberosus. The sequence goes on along the minus strand of CM060414.1, from coordinate 150,248,254 downwards.
AGCTTCTTGTTGACAACTGAATTTTGAAGCATCATGTCATGTTTTCTCATTTCACTGATCAAGGAGATAAACCTTTGAATTTGATTTTCAAGGGTTTCTCCAGGGAAATAATTGAACATGTTGAACTTCTGAGTCAACATTTCCCTCTTGCTCTCCTTTATCTCTTCATTTCCTTCGTACATTGCCAAAAGAGCACCCCACAGTTCCTTAGCGATCTTGCTTCACGAACCCAACATCAATCTTGGGAGCTAATGTAGAGTGTAGCATAGCCAAAGCCTTATCATCAATCTCTGTCTTTTCATAATCTTCATCATCATATGCTGATAAAGGCTTGATAGTAGTTGTTCCCTTTTCCACATCCACTACATAGGCGATGACAGCTGGTCCTCTTCAGATTAACCTCCAAGCCTTAAGGCCTTTAATCTTCATGTATTGAACAAACCGAAATTTCCATTCAGATAACGATCCCCTAACATCAGCCTATGAATCCTGTTGTATGTTCCAATGACATTGTCCAGGTCTTGATTCACGGTAGCCTTTTCACTCAATGATGTTTGATTAGTCAGGTCCACTTCTGAAAAAATAAACTATTAGTAATAATTGGTAATAATTTAAATTTAATAGTTGATATTTTTTTGATTTTATTATAAATGTGTCCAAGTCCAAGTCAACGTCCAAAATAAGTCACAGTCAAAAGTTTAGAAGAACAGTCCAATTAAGTCACACACACAGTCTCGTACACTTCGAATTCGGCCGCACACTGCTATATTGGACTGTACACATTTCAACTAACTGGGCCGTACATTCTTTAATTGGGCCACACACTTCGTTGGGCTACACACTAAGTAAGATGAGTTGCTGATTGACCACACACAGACTTTTGGACTGCACACACCCTTTATGGACCACACACAATGCTACACACAAACTTCTTGGGCCGCACACTAACTACTTGGGCCGCACACTTATGTCCGGTTCAAAATCCAATGATCAGACCGTACAGAAACCAAAATTCAGATAGCACACAAGCTGATAGCACGCCTTTGATCCCTTACACAGATGATATTCTATTATCAAGCCAAAACTGAATCTCGATAATAAAGGAAACAAATTGGAATTCAATTTTGTGAAATCTTTTTCACCAAAAACCCTGAAAAACCTGTAAACATAAAGTTTTCCTACCCAAAACAGATCAAAAACACAAATTTGTTAAAACTGTTTTCAATATTTGAAGCTGTTCTTCGAGATAATAAGATTGTATCAAAATTTTTGACTAAAAACCTCAAAAATAACCTGTGCAAAAAACAAAGATGATTAGTCAAAAATGAAAATCAAAACTAAACAAACAGAACCTCAACCTCTTCGATTTGATGAATCTGCAAACACTATCTTCTTGTTCTTCGAGTAATATCCATAAAACCGAGCCTTCGAATAGACTTCTTAGGCTGTGATACCAATTGTAAGTCTAGAAATCTTGTAGGATATCACGAACACAATCAAGAGTGCAGAAAACTATTGAAAGTGACGAACAAGAAAATCGATTGTATTAATGTTGCACATAAGCTCTTGGCTCGTCTGGTACAATATCGATCAAGAACATAACAATCAACAACCCCAAATGACCAAGGTTCACCCTATTTAGTTACATAGGGTTATCTAATTACAAATTGTGCCAAAGGCCAAATAGTCCAAACCCTACACTCGAAACAAGCCCAAACACACCCTGATCAACTAACCAACTAACAATCTATACAAGACAAGCGTAAACCTACTAAACTATGCCCTTACATTTATCATTATAATTGTGTATTATTCCAATTATAAGTTATATCATCTACTTTTGATAAAAACAAGCATGTTTTTTGGTAGTTTATTTTTTATGAGAGCAAGGCCACAACGATCATGGTTTGTGGACAAAGCCATTCATCTAGATTACTACAAGGAGTTGATCGACCAGGATTAAAGGGAGGGTATTTTTAGAGCAATTTAATATATCTTTTTTCAAGGAACAATGTATTCATTTTTTTAAAGTGTCTTCTTTTAAGTAATCTGATGTACTTACATTCTCTTTTATTTCCAAATGCATATTCATATAAGATGACTTCTTTTTATCTTTCAAATCTATGAACACATAGTTCAAGCAAAGTATAGATTGCAATCATTCAAAACATTATGGCACATCGAAGGACACTAGAAAGTTTTAATTTAATAATCATTTTGTAATGTTTGGTTGGAAATTGACATACCAACAACAGTATATAGTCGTAGTGAAAAATTTAGCTTTCTTTAGATTTTTTTCATATCTAATCCTATGCATCATTGGTGTTTTCATTGATAGTTTGTCTCATCACCTTACTGTTTGCTTTGAAAACCATACTCTTGCGAGCATGCACCTTGCATTGGAATGATATTAAAAGGAACAGGTGACTTTCTCTTAACTGTAACTTTGATATGTCACTTACTTGCTTGCACCTTTGTTCTAATTTATTTTATTATACACTTATAATTAAGAATGTATTCTTGTCTTATAGTTTTGTATTATGACTCATGCGCCTCACAACAACATGTTCTAAAGTTGTATATACTACATCGAGTGGGTTTGAAGTTATAATGGTTCTAAGGTTGTATATGGTACATCAATTGGATATGAAGTGATTAAAGGTTGTATATAGTACATCAAAATGCTCTTTAATTTCATCATCTTTAACAAATTTTGATTAATTAGTTAGTAGGGTGAGGTTTGCCTACAAAGTCAATTTTTCCTATAAAGTGTACAAAGTCATAAAACTCAATAATTTCAGCCATAAAACACACTCGAAACCCACAAATAACTGACTAAAAATCACTAAAACACAATATCCAAACTCTAACAGTCCATAAAAACTTCAAACATGCTATCGTAGAACTATGAATATAAAATACAACATGATAATCAAGATAAAACAAACTAATGTTAGTTATTTAATAATCAAAGCCTTATCATATAAAACACAACACAAAACCCACAATATCATGCACGTTTTAATAATCTTCACTTTGTTATTTGTCCATTTTGGGTGTTTTATGGTTGACATTGTGGTGTTTTAAGACTTTTTATACTTTGTAGGGAAAATGAACTTTGTAGCCAACTCACACCCTTAATTAGTAATTACACTTTATCCCCTTATAAAAACTAACTATCCTCATAATTTTTATACGTTAATATTTTGTAAAAAAAATACACCATAAAAATGAGCATTTTTTTCTTTAACTCGAGTTAGTATACCTATAGTTTTACTAATTAAAAAATTGTTATGTTACCTGATTAACGTTAACAGTGTTTAGGAGTGGACTAACACCGTGGACAATAATTGAATCCATAACTGAAACTGCAACTAAATCAAACAAAAACTGAATAAACTGACAACCGATTAACCAATTAACCAAAAACCAAATTAACCAAAAACTTTTGTACCCTCTTTTAAGCAAAATTGTAGGTCCACTTGGAGGATCAAGAAACCTACTTCCTTGTTTTATAACACACTAACGAGTGCGGAATCCACGTAAGTATGCAAACCAAAGAAAAAGGAACAAATACAAAGTAACCAAAGATTCACAACTTTGATTAAGTGAAGAGAATCAGTACACACATACACACAGTGTTTACAACTTTCGCAGGGACTCAAGTGTGTCTTTATATAGGCCCAATACCCAGTAACACTACGAATAGTGTTACTGGCCACGAACACTCCACTGTCCCATGAAGACTAGGAGTCTTCGTGGACACACACCAATGAACATTCAAGGACCACGAAGAATATAGTCTTCGTGTGGAACATTTAAATACCATTGTTCATGGAGAACATTCTAAGTCAAGGTTCATGGTGAACACTCTAATCCATTGTTCATGGTGAACAATCAATCCCACTGTTCATGGTGAACATTCATTGTTCATGGTGAACACTCACTTCATTGTTCATGGTGAACATTCACTCCCACGAAGACTAGGCATTCTTCGTGGGAAACCTATACAGAGACAGTAACTTACAGACCACAGACAGTAAGAGCCAAACACAACTAACAGTTGCACGCAGCAAACTGTTTTACATCACTTAACAAATTAAATGTTGTGCTAAGTCAAGATAGGAGGATATCTGACTTGCCCGACTCGACCAAACCTTATACAGACCGTAAACAAAGACCGTACAAATTACAATGTAATAAGAACAAGCGACAGACACAAAACTGCACCAACAAACTCCCCCTTGTCTGTTGCTTGGTCTTCGGTCTTCATCCCTTTAGAGGCCTGACTCGGATCACGAGCTTCTTGCGTGAATATCTCGGTAGAAGAAAAATAAGCGATGCGTTGAAATAGTAACGCTTGATACGCGTCCTTGTCTTCATGAAAGCCTCCCCCTTGAATGCTGCTCGTGATGGTTCGACTACACATTTGTTGTCGGATCTTTAGAGTCTTCACATGTCACAGACAGGGAGTGTATCAGCAAACTCCCCCTTGAATGTTGCTCGTGAAACGTTGATCTTCGAATCTTATATCCTTGTTGGAGTAGATGAGTGGTCAGCAGCAACTCGATCATCTTGATCATTTGATTGCACCCATGTCGTGTCTTCCTTCCAAATTTATCGTCTAACATGTTCTCTTTGCCTTTAGCTGGTTTGAGTGCCACATCTGCACATACAACAGAGCTAAACGCGTAATGAAACAATCGCTTGAAATATAGTCAAACAACACATGACACACATGAGACCAACTCTCAATCAAACACCGACCGACAACAATTTGAAAGTTCAAAAATTTGATTAATTTAGATTTTAACTTTCAAAACTTGCTAAATTTTGACCGTTTATGAAGGTGCAATTGTTTTTCGGCTTACAATCAGGCTTCAGGTGGTTAAGACTCGAGATCCAACATCGTAAAATAAAAAATAAATAGAAATAAAATCTTTTTGGTCTTTATAAAGTTTATATTAAAACACACCTAAAATCTTTTTGGCATTTTGAATATTTAAAACGTAAAGACGGAAAGCAGTAAATAAATATATACAGAGATGTAGAAAATGAAAACAGTAAATAAATATTAACAGACATTCTTTTTGTGAGTTTTGAGGGTAAGAGAATCATATCAGTGTACGGTCACGTCAAAATGCTCTTGTTATTCAATTATTTAATATTAAGATATTTACATGTATGTATGGTATCATGGAAGTTCTAGACTTGCGTCCCTGTTGTTTTCCGGTAAAAGAAACAACCATGATACCCAGATGATAAACAGCATAAAGACCATATCTCAGAACCTCAGGAATCTATCAAATGAAATTTCGGTACCAAGACCATATGCCAATGAACGGTTCCCACACAATCTTCAGTCGATTTAGGTTTATATCACCCTTCACACTTTATAATGATTGTGAGCCTACCGATAGATCTTATATAGAGCTGCTTATCATTTTTCATTTTAAGTTTAAAGAGGTTTCAATAGACCACTGATGTACTATCATTTTCTCTTTTTCTCGCCAGAAAACTCATTTTTGTTTTTCTATTGTTTTTTGTGTTTTTGAAATTTTTCGATGTTTTTGTATTTTTTAAAATTTTCAATGTTTTTGTATTTTTCGTTTTTACTCCCCCTAAAATGAAAAAAGTACGAGAAATTAAGAAAACACAAATAAATATTTACAAAAATGATTTTCCGATGTTGGTTTTACTCTGGTTTGACCTTAATGCTGTTTACCATTAGTAAATAGTCAAATCGTGATTTGTCAAAAGCTTTGGAAAAGAGGTCGGCACGTTGGTCATCGATGTGGATTTTCACAACATCGATAAGTTTCTTTTCATAACAGTCTCGTATGAAATGATACTTTATCTCGATGTGTTTTATCTTTGAGTGCTGTACAGGATTACGAGTGATCTGCAAAGCAGCTGAATTATCAACATAAATAGGATTAGTTAAGAATTCAAAACCGTAGTCGCGCATTTGTTGTTGGATCCATAGAACTTGGGAGCAACAACTTGAGGCAGCAATGTACTCAGCTTCACAGGTTGAAGTAGCTACACAGGTTGAAGTAGCAACACAGGTCTGCTTTTTACATTGCCACGTGACTAGACGATTCCCCAAAAACTGACATCCTGCTGATGTTGACTTTGCATCAATCTTGCAGCTGTCATGATCAGAATCACTAAATGCAATCAAATCAAAGTTATCATCCTTAGAATACAACAGACCGGTGTCTGGACAACCCTTCAGATAACAAAAAATCCTCTTAACAGCCATCATATGAAAAACCTTCGGATTAGACTGGTAACGAGCAAGAAGACACGTTGGATACAAAATATCGGGCCTTGAAGCGGTAAGATACATGAGAGATCCAATCATAGCACGATGGAGAGAAGGTTCCACATGTTCATAGGTACCGTCAGGAGTAATTCCATGATTCTGAGCCAGAGGAGTTCCCGCGGGCTTCGAGACTTCCATCTAAAATCGCTTCAATATATCCCCAACGTACTTTGTCTGATGAATGAAAATTTGTCACACCCCGACTGCGTAAAACAACGAAACCACGGCGGAAACGTCGGGGAGTGGAGCGACCTAATTATTGTTTCACAACCATGGATTCAACAGTTTCGTTTCATTTAGATATTAAACATTAAGTATTGTCTTTGAAACAAAACAAACAAGTTAAACATCTCGACTATCATTGTTATTAAGTCACTAAGGCCTCGTCCGGTCCTAAGTGAGCTTGCATCCTAGTAGAATTCAACATCATTCAACACCACCTGAAACATATGCGAAAATAAGTCAGCAAAGAAATGTCGATGAGCACATAGGTTTTGTAAGAGTGTCGGATCCATGGCTCATTTACATATTGCAATACCTCGTTAGACTACAAAAGTTGATAGTTGAAAACCTTGTTTGAAAAGTGTTTGGTATTGCAATATGATTAACCAACTCAAAACAAGTTGGTTATAGTTTATAAAATCTCGTTGCCATGAATCTTAACCCAAAACATTTGTTTATGTAAACCAAATTGTAAATCGTTCTCGTAATAAAACTCGTATGGTTTATATTGCCTGGTAAACATCGTTGTGTGACATTGTTTAAAATCATTCGTCCAAGTGAACTAAATAACGCCACGGAATGTAATATGATAAAAGCACTTATATATAAGAAGTACCAGCGGAGTATCTACCATGATTTTATCACATTAGACCCGTCCTGTTATCTAATCACATACCAAAATCCCATCGTTTAAGCCGTTTAAATTGTTTAACTCGTTCTCGTTATAGACCATCGTTCATTTGTTTAAATCATTCCAAATCGTTCATAATCGTTCAAATAGTTCTCGTTTTAATTGTGAAAACTAAATTTGGTCGTCTCGCTTATAACATTCAAACCTTCGTAGCTCGTCCATCGTTCAACTCGTATTAACAAACCACCAAAGGGTAAGTTAACAATTAACAGGTTCAGTCATTACCCACATAACCCCCACACATAACCATGGGTGCAGTCCGATAACGGGATTTGTCAGATCCTATGGTACCATAACCTAATACTGGTCGGCTCGGCCAAAGCTAATGAATGTCATTCGTTATGTAAATATGTCCAACAAGTTCATTCACATTATCGAAATCGTTATTGTTTAATATAAACCATAGTATTCGTTTTTGAAATCATCGTTAAAAGCATCGAAATCGTTTAACACATATGAATCACCCCAAAATAATTGAAAACAGTAAAATAGGGGAACTATGTGCTCACATTGAATTGCAAAGTATCATTGATCTAATGAACTAACAATGCTCGGGAAAACCAAGGAAAATCAAGTGGTACCTAGTAATCGGATCACTAGTTAAATAATCGATATCTAAATCGGAAGATCGGGTAAAATGAGGTCTTGTAAACCAAATGAGTATTGGAACTCATGTGATATGGTTTAACAAAGCCGACATTCTAAATCGGAACCTATCCTAAGTGCTTGCGACTCGTTACGACCCCGTTAAGGTAGTATACGCTACTTTAACACGTCGTTCGCGCGAATGCGCGTTCGTGACGCCTAACTAGTCCTATGACAAATATTATATGCCCTAACATGTTTAAATATGTTGCATAATCAGTTTAAGTGACAAAATTTAGGTTACATATGCTTAAATTCAAATTATGTATGAAAAGGGCATTTGGATCATTTTCCTAAGGCATATAAACTACCTATCATACAACTAATTAAACTAAGTCACCATTAGGTATAAACTCGGAAGGTTATTCCCTATACAACTATGGTCACAAAATATGTTTGGTCGGATCCTAATGATCGATCAAACGGGTCGGGTTCGAAAGTCTAAGCAGTTGTCAAGACTTCACTAAGCTCATCTGCCGCTATGTTATTGGCTGTAAGCTTTCCAGCAACAAAAGCATTGCAATAGTTTATAACTCTCGCCATGAAAGCCATATTCTCCTCAAACTCTTTAGATACCACAAATGGTGTTGAGGGGCTTGAAGTTAGATGGGTGCAACACTTGGTGACGCAGACTTAATAGGATTTACAGATTGAATTGGAGCAGCAGATACAAATCCAGAGTATGAAGGAACACTAGGAGGAAACATCTGAAATGACCCACACCCTTGTTGTGAGACCAAAGCGTTGTTGGATGAAACAACAGCGTTGTTATAACTTGTTGTATGATAGTTGGTCTGGGCGGAATTGGCAAAACAACTCTTGTGAAAATTTTGTACAATGACAAGAATGTGAAGAAACACTTCACGCTCAGGGCATGGGTTTGTGTTTCAAATGAGTTTGATGTATACAATATTAGCAAGGCCATTTTTCAAGCTGTAGGTGGAGGGGAGGAGCAGTTTAATAGTTTGAATCTTCTTCATGAGGCCCTTAAAGAAAAACTAGAAAGTAAAAGATTTCTCGTTGTTCTAGACGATGTCTGGAACGAAAGTCATGACAAGTGGGAGAGACTCCGAAGCCCTTTTGTTGTAGGGGCACCCAGAAGTAGAATCATAATCACCACCCGGAAGACCAAAGTTGCAACAGTGATGAACTCAGTTCAAGCTTACAATCTGGAGGGTTTATCAAATGAGATAGCTCTGTCTTTATTAGCTAAATACACGCTTGATGAAGAAAACTTTGACAACCATCAATCACTTGGAATGATTGCTCTAAGTATCGTTAAGAAATGTAAAGGTTTGCCTCTGGGATTGATTACGCTAGCGAGAGCCTTGAAGACAAAAGAAAAAAAGTGATATTGAGTGGAAGATGATAATGGATTTTGAGATATGGAATTTACAAGATGAAAATGGCATTCTCCCAGCTCTAAAGTTAAGCTACTATGATCTTCCTTCGTATTTGAAGCCACTATTTGCATACTGCTCCTTATTTTCGAAGAACTACGAGTTCGACAAGAACGAACTAGTCCTACTATGGATGGCAGAAGGGTTTCTGTCTCGATTAGAGGGCAACTGTTCAATGGAAAATGTGGGTCGCCAATGCTTCGAAGAGCTACTGTCAAGGTCCTTTTTTCAACATTCAACAGCTCACAAATCACGATACACAATGCATGACTGGATGAATGCTCTGGCCAAGAGTGTTGTAGGAGAGTTCTTTTTGTTGGATGGTGAGATGGATGCTAATGGTAGAAACGAAGCTTCTGAGAAGCTTCATCACTTTTCATTCATTGGTCAACAACGATGTGCGGTATATGAAATGTTCAATGGCACGGATAGAGCTAGCCGCTTGCGAACCTTTCTACCCGTGTCAATTAGTTGGAAAGAATTCAACCTATTGGATAATGATCTTGCTCAGTTACTTCCCCGATCAAAGTTCTTAAGGGTGCTAAGCTTAACTAATTATTCAATCACAGAGGTACCACAATCCATCAACAGTCCCAAGCACTTGCGCTACCTCAACTTCTCTAGAACAATCATCAAAGGATTACCGGAACAAGTCAGCAACCTATGTAATCTACAAAGTTTGTTGGTTCGCGATTGTGAGATATTGTCTAGCTTGCCTGCCAGTTTTGTTAAGTTGACAAACCTTCGGCATTTTGACATCAGTGGTACTCCGTTGTTGAACAAGACACCACTAGGGATTGGCGGATTAATAAGTCTACAAACTCTACCTAAGGGTTATATCGAAGGAGGTAATGGGTTTAAAGTATCCGAGCTTAAGGACCTATCGGATCTTCAGGGTCGACTTTCCATTAAAGGGCTGGACAAGGTGATGAATCCAATACAAGCAAAGGATGCCAACTTATATCAAAAAGAGGGCCTTGATGATTTGGAGATGGAATGGAATGAAGATGTTTTGGATAATTCTCGGAATTCGATGATTGAATATGAAGTTTTTGAAGGGCTAAGGCCTCACTGCAAGTTGAAAACACTCAAGATTTTGTTCTATGGGGGAATCAAATTTCCAAGTTGGGTTGGTGATCCTTCATTCCACTTAACTGAGCTTACTTTAGAAAGTTGTAGATGTTGTACACATCTACCAACAATTGGACATCTAGGTTCACTCAAGAAGTTTGTTATGAGAAGCCTGCATATGGTGAAGACTTTGAGCTTTCAAGGTATTCTCTTATTTCCATCACTTGAAATTTTGGAAGTTTATGATATGCAAGGTTTAGAGAAATGGTCAACGGATGATGGTAACGAAGATGGCGAAACTGCTAGATCGTTTCCTTGTCTTCGTCAGATCTATATAAAACAATGTATTAAACTAGATGTTGTATCAATCAGTTTGATACCGTCGCTTGAGGTTTTAAGTTTAGAAGAATGTTCGGAAGCAGTATTAAGAGGCATTGTTGGTGCATCTACATCAATTCTTAGATTGACAATGTGGGATATCAGAGGACTTACTCAACTGTATGGAGAAGTTTTAAAACATCTTCGGGACGTTGAACACCTATGCATTAAAAACTGCTCTGAATTGGAATACTTGTGGGAATCAGAATTGGAGGCATGTGAGTCACTTGTGAATTTAAAAGTTTTAGAGTTATATGGTTGTAGAATGTTGGTGGCAGGAAGCGAAATAAAGTTGTTTCCGTCTCGTAACCTTTTGAAAAGTCTAACGTCTTTGGAAAAGCTAGTGATATCTGATTGTCCAAGACTTGGCTATTCAGTACCTTTTGGATTATGGCCTCAAGATTTAAGGAATCTTTAAACAATGTGTACGTGTCTGATAGCTACCATCTTGAACTTCTTTGTCTGTTAGACAGTATGTTGCAGATAGTATTTTTTTTTTTCTATTCTTAATGGTATCCAAGTGTAATATCTATTACTATATATAGGAATCCTTGTAATTGGTTTTATTCAATCATAACAAATCATTGTTCTGTGTTAATATGGTATCACAACTAGGTTAAAATCCCTACTGCCTCAAAAACTTTTTCCAGCCCCCTTATTTGTTTCCAAAACAATTGCCGCTCCTGGTGTCTTCAGCAACAACATTGATCAACCTTCTGTCTTCAGCAACAACATCTATCAAATCCCCAACAACAGCAATAGTTTCTTTCTTTTTTTGTCTTCTTTTTTTTAATGGCAAATTTGGTTCACTGGCGGACCACTGGAGTATCATCGTGCCACCAGCGGAACCACCCGATCATATGTATATCCACTAGGCATAATGCCTATACACCAATTATCAACAACAACAACATCACTAATCAACAACAACAATGATCAACTGCAAACAATCGCCAAATCAGCCTAATCCTAAACCCTACCTGACTGTTGTAACCTCTCTGCACTATCCCATGCTTGCCTAACCTCTTTGCCAATGCAGCCTGTCTGCACTAAATCATGACGATGATCTTTGCTTTCACAACAACTGAGAAGGCCGCCCAGAATTCCCTTAAGTTTTCTTTCAAACTCTCACCCACTAATTATGGATTTAGGAAAATATGATTCATCCATTGTTAGTCACCAACCATCTATTGGATTATATAGATGGAACAATTCCCTTCCTGCCATCACGCACTGCTGCCATTAGTGACACCACATCTATGGACAACCCTAGTTACTCCAATTGGGTTTCCAATGATTCTCATGTTAGAATGCTTCTCATCTCCACTATATCTAAAGCATCCTTCCAACATGTCCAAGGCCTTACCTCATAGGATTGTTGGCTCTCTCTTGAACGAGCGTATGCACCACACAACTCTTCTAGAGAATGCACACTAAAAACACCCAATTTTTTAAGCTTGAGATGATAGGTGATGAAAGTTCTTATGCTTACCTTAGTCGTTCACAGGAATACATCACCTGTAACACCCCGAAAACGGGTTTGGTAATCAAACTACGTTAATACTAAAATACGGGTAAAGTACCGTAAGTAGTAAAAGTAACTCGGTAAATATTAGGATTGAAATAAATAAACCTAATATTAAATAAAAGTTGAACAAATCATTTTGAGGAAAATAAAGTGGATAAAGGGCCCGAGTTAACGGGACTTAAAATAAACCTAGTCATAAACTTTCCCGAACCCACTAAGTTAACTAGGGATGTTTAACCCGGTTAATAAGAGGGAATAAGGATTAGAAATAAGTAGGTTGTAACCTAGTTAATAATTAACCAAACATGAGAGACCAAATTTAGATAATTAGAAAAGTTTATTTATTAAAACAAAATAAGTAGGTTGTAACCTACTCAATAATTAACCAAACATATGGATTAGAAATAAGTAGGTTGTAACCTACTTAATAGTGTGTGCGTATGATCGATCAGGAGAAGAGCTCCCATGGAGCAAACCCTAGTTCAACAAATTCAACAAATTGAAGCTTGATTCAAGCCCAAAATCGATGCATGAATACATAGAAACGATCACCTAGTCATGGGGATCATAAGGTATGTCGAATTTTTGATATTGATGAAGTTGTGAAAATTTATTAACTTAACAAGATGTGAATTCTGTATGAATCATAGAAGTTATGGCTGAATTTAAGATGTATGATTGCTTAGGATTAAACCCTAAGTGAAGATTTAGAATAAATTGTGACAACTGTCAAGAATCCAGGTATCCGTACAATTAATTAATCATGATTAGTGCTTAATGACTGTGCTGAATTTCAATTAACTGCTTTCTGATTACTGTCTTATACATACATGTGCATCATACATTGTTTAATGTCATACCAATATTGCATGAAAGCTGTATTGCCTTAAATGATGCATTAAGTACAGTTAGCATAGTTATCTGATAAATCAGGAAAATGCTGACAGAACTCAGCACATAGATAGACAGTGCATTGAGACACAGGATGAGCCAGAAACCAAGTATGACACTAGTATAGTGTGTAGGAAAGTAAGGATCATAAAACTGCCTTTCTAGTGATAGTTTAAGTGCCGGAAAGTGCCTAAAACTCACCCAAAGTGTTGAATTCAGCAAAATTCAGCAATTTAACACGCTAATATTATGCAGAAATATGATTAAATGGTCCTGAATACTTTCCTAAGTGTCGGGAATCAAAAGTGTCACAAAAAGATACACAAAGCACACTAAACTGCATAGTTTAGCACCTTAACGAACTAGTAACCAACCGAACAACCGGACACTACCCGAAATATCAAATTTACACTAGAAGCGTTGTTTTAACATTTCCAAGCTAGTTATGGTCCCCGAACATCATAACACCCCATACAAAATATCTAATAACTAAAACATGTAACTAATACTTGGATTAGAACTAGAATGTAACTAATTAAGTTAACACCTATCCTACTACCCCCCCCCCATGTCTATGGCCCCATACAAGGGACCCACCTTGTTGATTTTATTTCATTATTAAATTAGATATGCTAACACTTTACTAAACATAGTAACCATAGGTTAAAATGGATGGATTATAAGATGGCACCTTGAGTCTAAGTCTCATTTCTCACACACTTAAACACACACAAACTCTCCTCCACTCCCTCTCTTGTTCTCGGCTGTAACAACTCTCACCATAAGTATTAATTCTTATATTATTCTGTCCAATAGGAAACCCTAATTAAGACCCCCAAGTAATATTGCATGACCCCTAAAATTTTCAGAACAGTTGGAATCAGGATCAGGGCCCCTAAAACTCAGGGGGATATCCCCAAATGGATAGTTATCATCATAACTCGCTGTAAAATTCGAATTTAATCGACCTGTCGACTCACCAAGGCTAGTTAAGGACGTGGCTACCCTACCCTAAAAAGGGAGCCATCGCGCCACGCGACAGGCCCTCACGCCACGCGAGGGCGCCGTTTTTCCAGTATAAGTAGAGGGCATTGGCACTTGAATTCTGGCGTTGGTTCGACGTAAAAACTTGTTTTGTACGTTGAGATATCATCAGTTTACTTCAAAAACACACACAAACACGAAATTCTGCCGCGATAACAGGGTAATAACTCGATCACTGCTACAATTTAATGTTTGATCGATTGAAACCAATCCGATAGATGTTTAAGTGCTGCTCAAACTCGGGCTATACTTTGTCATTCGTCGTGAATTCGATGGATGTTTAAGTATTGCACTTTGTCATTCGTCTTGAGGGTTTGATCTCGTGAGTTGTCGTAAAAGTTGTATTAAGTTACTGACCTAGTTTTTCGTGTGCATTATTATTTGAATTAGGTTAACCAGGCTAAAATCAGTAGGCTAAACGCTGCCCGTCTAAATCTGCAATGTGAGTCATTCTCTTTTTATCAAACAATGTTTTACAATACTCCAACTATTTTCAAAGTTATAATTACAGGGATTAAGTCATGGTTATCTTGAATCACTAGCTAGTGGGGTATTGTGCACATTACTAATTTCTCACGGTTAGGTTCATCAACCTAACAGTGATAATCATCACTACTTGGGTGGAAGGACCCAATAGTGGTATGACCATCGTCACAAGGCTGTGACACGGCGCCAGATAAAAATAAGATAGTAGCCATTGTAATCACTCTTATGCTGTAATTTATAACTAATGTGTCGTTTTGTTTAACCTGAATGACTCGCCAGTATTTCCCCGCTGATAAAATATTTTTAAACATGTTCCAGATGACCTACTGTGAATCAAGGAAAACGTGCTACGGAGCACTAATAAAGCTTGAAGCGGTGGCTCAGTGAAATAAATAAACATGTTTTGTAAAACATGGAATTTCCTCGTGAAATTCCTCTATTGTAAATTACGGGGTTTGTCCCAATTTATAAAATAAAATAATTGGGCATTTTCAAGTTCTAAAAAGATCCTGTTAAACTTCCGCTGTCAACTTAATTAATAAATACCACGGGATTTCTGTCCTGCGGCTCCTGGATCGGGTCAAACCGGGACGAGGGCCGTAACAGAAAAAAGGTGGTATCAGAGCCATGCCACTGGTCTAAGCCAAAGAAGTGTTCTACAAACACTTAAATTCTAAAATTCCATGTTAGAAAATAACTTATGTGATTATGTGTTTTTTTTTTTTTTGTGTTATTTGACTATTTGCTAGTTTACAGTATGGGTAAGCAAAGAATTTCGGACATCTATCGTCAATTAGATAGTTCACCAAAAGATAAGGGAACCTCATTTCAATCAAATTCCTCAAGATACTCAGCAGATACTGAGGAAGGAATATTTATTCGTAAGGCACAATTTGAGAAACCACTTACCACTAAGAAAAGAAGTTGGATTATTAGAAAAAGTTAAGAGAAAATAAAGAAGTCACAACCAAAAGGAGTGATGATTAATAAGGAAACTCGGGAAATAGGCACTAACCCACCATGGGAAGATGAATTAAATGAACAATTGGCAAATCTTTATATGTTAGCCACTACAGCAGTAAACGTTAACTTTTAATTAAGTTAAACTGCCAAACCCGGACCAACCAATGAAATTAGATCTCAACCAGAAAAGTTTATAAATTATCTTATCTCTCAACACCCTGACCCAGTACTAGCACCCATATCACCTATGAGCCAGAAACTTTAAAGGAACTTTGCCCATTAGATGAACAACTTAGTAAGATGAGAGAGAATAAACCTTATATAAAAGCATGCTGAGCATAATATTCCTAGATAGACTAAAATAAATTATGAATGCACAACCCCTAGTATATTTTGAATTTCAGTTGTAATTTGTAATAGACATGTATATATATATATATATATATATATAAAAGTCGCAATGTTCGCCATTTTTAATTAAATCTATTTGTATAGTTGTACCTAAATGTTTGTACTAAATATTAGCCTGTGATAATTAATAATTGATAGATGCAGAGGAACAACGAAGTAAATCAGGAAAACCTTAATAATGAGAATAATGGAAACCTAGAAGAAACCAACACTTAGTAGTACAAGAAATTTTACTACTTTAGTATAAGCTAAATAATTGTATAGATAAATTGGGATGGATATTGGTATATCATGAGGATGATAACTAGAAAAGTGCAAATATGATAAATAAGCAATAACAATTGGCCACTGTTATATCTTGTTTATTTGTATTACTCGATTCTAGAATATGATCTATCATGAGAATACTAATTTCCATGTTTCTTGATACAAGCTATACTGAATAATGAACATTTGTGATTCTAAATATGAGAAATACAATAATAATTACCTTTCCGGCAAAGCTAGGTATGATGTAGTAACACTCCAGCTTGTCTTGGTAAGATGAGGATACCTCTCTGGTGAAACCGTGTGAGATGGGGTATATGTTAATAAAAATACTCCAACAATGTCTGCCCTATTTTTGGGAACGTAAACCTATTATATATATTGACCTTATGAATAAGGTATACATGAAATAAATAATTATATAGATATGTATATCTATAAGGAAATTCGAAAGCCTTAACTAACTGACCCTTAAGGATAACTCAAGAACAGGTATGACAAATAATAAATTTAGATTTATCAGCGTGTGTGTATCTATAAATTTTGATGATAAACATTATGTTATTTAATCATCACTCTCGAAATGAACGGCAGTAACTCTTTAAAGTTGGGATTTCCTTAAAAGTATAAAGAGTTTCTTTTATGAAACCTGTAAATTAAGGTTAGCTAGGATGACTAAAGTACCTAAGCCGAATGCAAGAACCTTCCAGTTGACTACACAGGAAGCAGATCGGATTCCGGATATGATAGTGGGTACATTCCTAGTTCACAACATTTATGCGAAAGTATTATTTGACTCTGGTGCAAACCAAAGCTTTGTAAATACTTCATTCTGCCAAGCTCTTAACCTACCCTTAACCAACCTTAAACAAATTTATACAGTAGAAATGGAAGACGGGAATGCTGTTAACATAGATACGGTTTTGCAAAAAGAAAATATAGAACTTTCAGGTCATAAATTTTCTGCAAACCTATTACCCATGAATTTAGCTGGATTCGATGTCATATTAGGAATGGATTGGTTAGTAGCCAACCATGCTCGAATCCTCTGTGATAAGAATTCCATAGAAATTCGTGCACCCACAGGAGAAGTAATTATGATTACAGGGGATAAGTCGCGTAAACCAATGAAGTTCATTTCGGTAATGAAAGTTGCTAGTTATGAACGAAAGCAAGGAATATTGTATATGATTTCAGTAATCGTTAGCACTAAGGGTAAGGAACTTAAGGAAATTCCTGTAGTATCAGAATACTCGGATGTATTCCCAGAAGAACTACCAGGATTACCACCGGATAGGGAAGTAGAATTTAGAATTCATTTGATTCCTGGAACTACACCCGTAGCAAAGGCACCCTACCGATTAGCACCCACTGAAATGTTAGAACTGAAAAAGCAATTAGATGAATTGCTCAGTAAAGGATTCATACAACCTAGTTCATCCCCCTGGGGAGCTCCAGTGTTATTTGTGAAAAAGAAAGATGGGTCAATGAGAATGTGTATCGATTACATAGAATTGAATAAGGTTACAATTAAGAATCGATACCCATTACCTAGGATTGATGATCTTTTCGATCAACTTCAGGGAGCTAGATATTTTTCTAAGATAGATTTACGCTCCAGATACCATCAGTTGAAGGTACAAGAAGAAGACATACCTAAAACTGCCTTCAGAACTAGGTATGGTCATTACGAGTTTACAGTCATACCCTTTGAACTAACAAATGCTCCGGCAGCATTTATGGACATGATGAATAGAATTTGTAAACCATACTTGGATAAATTTGTAATTGTCTTCATCGACGATATATGTGACACTCTAGGTTTTCCCGAGCAAATACCTTGTAATTACATTGTGTGTATATATGTTATTAAATGGAAGTTGTGTTTTATCTTCATGTTCTATGTGATCCTTGCACTAAGTATGTATACGTAGCATATATATATATATATATATATATATATATATATATATATATATATATATATATATATATGTATGTAGTGGGCCGAGACCGCAAACCCGACTCGAGACCACTCGGTCTCGAGTAAACAGTTGGGCCGTTTGGGCCGCACCCCTCCTTTAATCCATCCGAAAGCCCCTAAGGGTGCACCTACATGGATCGGGTATATAAACTATGTTGATGGCCAACCTTGCCACTTTTCAATCACCATCCCTTCACACTCTCCTACACACACACTCTCCTACATCCTCTCTCACTAAAACCCTAACAACACAACCTCTCCTCTCCTTCTCTCTCTCGGATCAAACCGGCGACAACCAAAGGGCTCTCGGATTAGCTCGAGATCATCACTCAGAACTTGGTTCATCAATCCTTCATACCCTTTCATCTAGCCGGTTAGTTCCTTGTAGTTGTTTGATCAAAAATGATGATTTATGAATGCATAACCACCGTTTTGATAGTTGGATGTTTGAATGAGTATGTTGCTTATTAGATAATAGATTTGTTATCAATGTTGAAATAACTTGTGTGAAATAAAGTGCTTCTTATAAACCGAATGAATGATTGAAATAATAAGTAATAGATGGATGAGCTTAGTGTGTTCGAATAATGGAGTCATGCTAGAAAGTGTAAGAAAATATTATTTCCATAGTATTTTTGCAAGATTGCCTTGATAGCTAGATTATAAACCTTGAAATGAATAATGTGTGTTTTAGTGTTGAAGGCATGTTATTATGCTTTCAAGATCATATTTTGATGAGCCAAATAAACATGATGATGGATGATGAAAACCCTAAAAAGATGAACAAGTTTGAATGTGAATATGAATATTTGAATATGCCATGAACATTAAAAGATGCCATGTTTAATCTGATTTGTTTGGAAATTAGACAACAAAACATGTTTATGAAATCCTATTGGTTAGTACACAATTACATGAAATTGCAATTCTATTGGTTAGTACATCAGAGGTTCTAGAAGAACTTCATATGCACGTATCCGGGGTTGCGAGTCGAGACCCCCGGTTGCGACTCGAGACCAACACGTGACAACTCGAGACTGTAGTGATTACGACTCGAGACCATGTCCAAGCAACTCAAAACAGACTTCAGGGACTCGAGACCATCAAGGTCTCGACTCGAGATCTTCTGATTGCGACTCGAGACTGGACTCGAGATCCCTGAGGTTGCGACTCATACCTGCACTACTCGAGACCAGAAGTCCACGACTCGAGACCTCCCGGTTGCGACTCGAGACCGCGTGTTCTCGAGTCGAGACCACCTTGTCTCGTCTGGGCTACTTGTCTACGTTATTGGGCCGAATTGTATGAACTGTTCATGTTTGATTACTGTTTAAATGGATTATGTGTTACTGAACATGTGATAGAACTGGCCCAATAACTTTATATGTTATGCATCCAATGTGTTAGCTATGTGTAGAATATACGTGATCTTCCCGTACCCAAACCTGACCTATACTGGTAACCATGTTAGGACGTGGTGACCACGTACTTGACCAAGTAAACGGTCTGCCGAGCAACCCAAGGTGAGTTCACAACTTAAAGCATGCATTCCCGGTGGATTGGGAAACGGAACTAAAAACAACACTATCCCCTTGTGAGGGATACAAACTTACTTTTCTTCCCTTGTTACTGGGAACAAACTTACTTACTTCCCTTGTTACTGGGAACTCTTGGTTAATTACGGTTTATACGGAATGCAACAAGCAACACTAAACGAAACTCTATCACTTAAGTCCTTACCATTTAATACCGATTAGTCGCCGGGGCCTGGCGAACGAGTTATTAGTTAATAGCGCTATTTAGGTGTAACCAGCCTCACACCGACCCTTGTTACTGGGAACGGGAGTGAACTAATGAACTCTGGCAAACCGTCAATGATGATAGAACATTGACAAACGGGGCACTACGGAAACGTACGGTTAAGTAAGTATTCGGTATTGGAAAAACAGTTTAGTCGCTTACCTATGGGGTAGCTCCCCATCGCATGTATAAACGGATAAATTAACTGGTGAAACAAGTTTTTGGTAATTAAAACTGGACAACTCGTGGACTCGCCAACATTTTTGTTGATACCCTACTGCATGCTTTGCAGGTACCCAGTGACTCAGGAGCTTGCAGCTTGGGAATGTGTAGTGGTCGTCTAGCCCATGTGTTGGGTTCTAAATAATCTTGAACTATGAACTTTGTTTTGAAACTGTTTGGTTTATGCTTCCGCTGTTTACTTAAAATGTTAGTTAAACTTAAACCCTTTGAAACCTCGAACTATAATGTTTACTAACTATCGTGGTTGGTGAACATCTTTACTATTGACCAATGCTCAGTATAATTGGTGGCTGGATCCTGGTCAGTCACGCCTCCAAGCGGTGGTATTCCGCACGTGGATTTTGGGGGTGTGACAATATACTCATTTATTCCAAAAGTCAGGAAGAGCATTGTGAACACCTGCATGCACTCTTAACTTTGTTAAGAAAAGAGAAGCTTTATGCCAAATTCTCGAAGTGTGAATTTTGGCTACACGAGGTGCAATTTTTAGGTCACATGGTGAATCATGAAGGTATTCACGTAGATCCCTCCAAGATAGAAGCGATCACCAAATGGAAGGTCCCACAATCAGCTACGGAAGTTAGAAGTTTTCTAGGATTAGCTGGGTACTATAGGCGCTTTATTAAGGATTTCTCTAAGATAGTTGTGCCATTAACTAAGCTAACCTGTAAAACAGTTAAGTTTGAATGGGGACCTAGGCAAGAAGAAGCTTTTAGGATTTTAAAACAAAGGTTAACCAACACCCCAATTCTTGCCTTACCAGAAGGGACAGAAGATTTTGAAGTATATTGTGATGCTTCTAAGCTAGGATTAGGATGTGTGCTAATGCAATGCAAAAAAGTAATTGCTTATGCCTCAAGACATTTGAAAAAGCACGAGGAAAATTATACGACACATGACTTAGAATTAGGGTCGATAATTTTTGCCCTTAAGATTTGGAGACATTATCTGTATGGAAGTAAGTTTACTGTTTATACAGATCATAAGAGTTTAAAATACATATTTGGGAAAAAAGAATTGAATATGAGGCAAAGGAGATGGATGGAAATCCTAAGTGACTACGACTGTGATATTCAATATCACGAAGGAAAAGCAAACGTAGTTGCAGATGCCTTAAGTCGTAAGTATCACGAAAAGCAAAAGCGAGTTCGTGCTCTCAGATTAAATCTACAGTTAGATTTAATGGAACAACTGAAAAACATTCAAGAAACAGCAATCAAGGATGATGCTGAAGGAATGAAAGGAAGAGTAAAAGAATTAGAGCAATGAGCTGATGGAATTTGGAAATTCCATAAAAGAAAAGAATTTTGGTACCTAAGCAAGGAGAATTAAGAGATAAGATTTTAGAAGAAGCCCATAAATCTAGGTATACCAGCATCCTGGAAATAATAAGATGTACCAAGATTTAAGGAACAACTTCTGGTGGATAGGAATGAAAAAGGATATAGCTAAATATGTTTCTAAGTGCCTAACTTACTCACAAGTTAAGGCAGAACACCAGAAACCCTCAGATCTACTACAACAATTAGAAATGCCTGTTTGGAAATGGGAACTAATAACCATGGACTTTGTTACTAAGTTGCCCAAAACCAGAAAAGGTAATGACGCGATTTGGGTAATTGTGGATCGATTAACCAAATCAGCTCATTTTCTACCCATGAAAGAAACCTTTAGCATGGAAAGGTTAGCAAGATTGTACGTAGATGAGGTAGTATCCTTACATGGAGTTCCACTCTCTATTGTATCGGATAGAGATAGTCGTTTCACTTCCCATTTCTGGACCAGTTTCCAGGAAGCAATGGGAACTCGACTAAATTTAAGTACAACTTATCATCCCCGAACAGATGGACAAAGTGAAAGGACGATCCAAACCCTGGAAGACATGCTCAGGGCATGTGTGATAGATTTTGGTGGAAACTGGGATGACCATCTACCCTTAATTGAATTCTCCTATAACAATAGTTATCATGCAAGCATCGAAGCTGCCCCATTTGAAGCACTGTATGGACGAAAGTGCAGAACTCCAGTTTGTTGGGCAGAAATAGGAGAAAGTCAATTATCAGGTCCCAAAATCGTACAAGAAACCACTGACAAGATCACTCAAATCAAGGAAAGACTGAAAACGGCTCGTGATCGTCAGAAGAGTATGCAGACAATCGAAGCAAGCCACTGGAATTTCAAGTCGGAGACAAGGTACTCTTGAAAGTTTCTCCTTGGAAAGGAGTAGTTCGATTTGGTAAGAAAGGGAAACTAAGTCCAAGGTACGTAGGACCATTCCCAGTAATCCAACGAATAGGACCAGTTGCCTATCGCCTACAACTACCAGAAGAGCTAGCCGGGGTACATGATGTATTTCATGTATCCAACCTCAAGAAATGTCTATCTGATGAATTCCTGGTAGTACCTCTTCAAGATGTAGAGGTAAATGAAAAGTTAAAGTTTATAGAGAAACCACTACAGATAGAAGACAGAAAGGTCAAGTTTCTCAAACACAAAAGATTAGTGCTGGTCAAAGTCAAGTGGGATTCGAAGAGAGGACCTGAGTACACTTGGGAGCTGGAATCAGAGATGAAGCGAAAATATCCCTACTTGTTTCAGTAAATCTCGAGGATGAGATTTTTATAAGGTGGGGAGGATGTAACAACTCTCACCAAAAGTATTAATTCTTATATTATTTTTTCCAATAGGAAACCCTAATTAAGACCCCCAAGTAATATTGCATGGCCCCTAAAATTTTCAGAACAGTTGGAATCAGGATCAGGGCCCCTAAAACTCAGGGGGGGGTATCCCCAAATGGATAGTTATCATCATAACTCGTTGTAAAATTCGAATTTAATCGATCTGTCGACTCACCAAGGCTAGTTGAGGACGTGGCTACCCTACCCTAAAAAGGGCACCGTTTTTTCAGTATAAGTAGAGGGCATTGGCACTTGAATTCTGGCGTTGGTTCGACGTAAAAATCATTTTGTACGTTGAGATATCATCAGTTTACTTCAAAAACACACACAAACATGAAATTCTGCCGTGATAACAGGATAATAACTCGATCACTACTATGATTTAATGTTCGATCGATTGAAACCAATCCGATGGATGTTTAAGTGCTGCTCAAACTCGGGCTATACTTTGTCATTCGTCGTGAATTCGATGGATGTTTAAGTATTGCACTTTGTCATTCGTCGTGAGGTTTTGATCTCGTGAGTTGTCGTAAAAGTTGTATTAAGTTACTGACCTAGTTTTTCGTGTGCATTATTATTTGAATTAGGTTAACCAGGCTAAAATCAGTAGGCTAAACGCTACCCGTCAAAATCTACAATGTGAGTCATTCTCTTTTTATCAAACAATGTTTTACAATACTCCAACTATTTTCAAAGTTATAATTACAGGGATTAAGTCGTGGTTATCTTGAATCACTGGCTAGTGGGGTATTGTGCACATTACTAATTTCTCACGATTAGGTTCATCAACCTAACAGTGATAATCATCACTACTTGGGTGAAAGGACCCAATAGTGGTATGACCATCGTCACAAGGCTGTGACACGGCGCCAGATAAAAATAAGATAGTAGCCATTGTAATCGCTCTTATGCTGTAATTTATAACTAATGTGTCATTTTGTTTAACCTGAATGACTCGCCAGTATTTCCCCGCTGATAAAATATTTTTAAAACATGTTCCAGGTGACCTACTGTGAATCAAGGAAAACGTGCTACGGAGCACTAATAAAGCTTGAAGTGGTGGCTCAGTGAAATAAATAAACACGTTTTGTAAAACAAGGAATTTCCTCGTGAAATTCCACTATTGTAAATTACGGGGTTTGTCCCAATTTATGAAATAAAATAATTGGGCATTTTTGATGTGCTGAATATGGTCTGTAAAAAACTACTAACCTAATCTAGACACCCTAGTTTTAAATTTATAAACTAAGACTCTCTAAATGCTAGACCACTGACAAGCAAGTGTACCTATCGTATGTAGTAAAGCCTAATGAAGTCCGAGTATCGAACCCACGAGACACTAGCGACGCTAATTAGACTCTGACTCAACTAATTACTTAAATGGTTTATTTGATTTGATTGGATTTTTGGGGTTTTAACTAATTAAACTAATGGAATTAACTAAGAAAGTGAATAAGCAAACATAACACAAATAGCAGATTTGGGTGCAGTCAGATGATGGGAAAGTAGCTACCTAGGCAAGATGCATGTCAATTCACTCACGGTTCTTGGAATGGAATAACTAAGTTTTGGCTACCGGGATCTTAAGGTTCACTAAACAAGACCTAAACTGGCTGGCAGATCATTCTCCAAACAGGTCGCAATCTAGGGTCATGAAAAGTGTATAAACTCACCGGTTAATGTCAGATCACCACTCGGTCTCTCTAACTAGGTTATGGTACCCAAAGTCTAGATTACCTCTCGGTCTCACTAGAAACGATACATCCTGGTAGTGTAAGGGATGTACGGGGTGGTGACTCTAATTAGGTTCTAACACGGTTTGCTAAAAAAAACACAAGAAAACCTAGGGTAATTCACTCTCGTGCAATTAACACCTAAACCGTCTAATGACTAAGACAACCCGACATCTAATCTCCTCTCGGTCTCAAAGATGGTAGAATATTTAATTACCAAATAGTTTATTAATTTGTTCCTAGGGTTTACTACGTCTAGCAACCACGAGATTTAGTCGAAAACACAAAGTTAACGAAATCACCTAACCCTAGCTTTAATTAATACACAATTAATTTTAACCAAGAAAAGGTGGAACAAATAGAAACCATCAATTATTAAATACGCATGCACATTAGAACCATGACAAGAGCACTTTTACCATAACACTAAGCCAAAACATAAATTAACCAACCAAGAAACCGTAAATAAAACTAACAATTATCCATAGCCTAGGTAGCACAAAGAAATTTAGCCAAACATCATATTCAAGAACAAGAAACGAGTCTCAAACGATAAGCAAATCATGTTTATAATTTTGTAAAACACAAAGTCTAACAAAACTAAAAATAATAAATTGCAAACCGTGACGAGAATCTTAACCGATGCTTGAACTCTTAACCAATCTTTTTTTCCTTTCTCTTAATCGTCGCAGCCTATTCCTCCTGCCGTCTGACTTCGTGACCTCCTTTTTTCTCACTTCTGCCGTCCAGTCTCGATATATATCCATGAGGGTTTTTTTTATTCATCAAAATTCTTTCAAAGGCCCAAACCCTTAATTCACTATCTCAGCTGGGCTTATGGTTTTTCACGGCCTCTTTTTCTTGTGGGGTTACCAATTGTATTTTTTTCATTTTGGCCTAAATCAAATATTAGTTTGATCCATGACCAATATTATTTCTTTGGATTTTGGTTTGTCACGTGGCCATCTAAAAATTTACTCCACCAAATATGAGATAATATTCCATCAGCTTTTAAGTTGGACCCCAAATACAATTTCCTCGCTTTTGTCGTGTACCATATGTGATTTAATCACAACTTCCATATTTTTGCCACTACTAGCCTCTCTAACTAAACAAAATAGAGATAGTAGGTTCGACCCACTCACAGAAAATAGCTGCAAACTTCCTTCTGTCACTGGCGTTTTACTCTGCCCAACTAGCTGGTTATTTCCATATTACTTTTTTCCGCTCCATTTACACCAGGACCTGGCCCAACACAAAATAATATAAAACAACACTAAAAACTAAATAAAAACAAATAAAACTATACAAAAATTATACACTTTACACGAGACAAATAAGTGTATTTTACCACACATCAAATATCCCCACACTTAACCTTTTGCTTGTCCCTAAGCAAAATCCCAAGCAACATGTCCAACTCAAACACTTAACAATAACGCAAGTCTCGAACAAGTTATAACGCGAACTACGAAATCATTAAACACAGCGGTTTCGCAAGACTTACAACGTTCAAAAGGTTGATGAATCATAATATTTTTCAACAAAAAACGAGCCTACCTAATCAAGCTTTTCTCACCTTCAAGCATCCAATCATGCAATGTCAACACCCCTCACAATTTCACTCGACACTCGGTTGATATATGTGATAATTCAAGTGAACTCTCAAAACCAAACTATGAAGCAACACTATCATAAGTTTGTACGCCAATCAGATCTCCACCTAATTGTTAAAACTCGGCACGGATCAAAAGGACTTTAACGGGTAGGTAAGGGCTAAAGGTAGGGGTTTTTTTCATGTTTTTTCATTTTGGGAATATATGGCTAAACACGTAAACACACGAAAAACCGGATATGAACGAAACAAAATACTAACATATTGGTCATTTTGACCTACAACTTTATTTCTTCTTTTTTCTCTTTTTCGTTTTTTTTTTTCATATTTTTTTTCTTTTCATTTTTTTTCTTTTTTTTCATGTTTTTTTTTTTCATTTTATGAACATATAATAATCACATAACACGATCCGACTATCAAATCACAAATGGGTAACAAACGAATGGTTTTAGGCTCAAAGTGGTGTAACTAAGGGTAGTAGTTAAACGGGTCAAACACAAAGGCTACATAAACAAAGTGATCCTAATGCCTCTATCATATCCATGCCAAATCCTAACCGAAGGTCTCAAACTGTATCAAAACGCACAAGTTCTAAAGTAATGCAACAAGTCGGTAAACACACATGAAACGAAAGTAGTGAACATATAAATATGAAACATGTAAAGGCTCAAATCTCACTATCATGTGGTAAATAAGGGCTACCGATATCGACAATGCACAATCAATTTACTCTCCGGCTCCATCCACTATCCTAGGCATCCCAAAACCTTTTACTCCCAAAAACCGATTCAGTCAACCTACTATCCCGCAACTTAAAGAAACATGCGCTCTCGACTCGTAAATTCGACAATTAAACCGCTTTTGACTGACGTTTTGAAAAGGTTTTTCGTTTTCTATGCGCTAAAGGGCCGGGACTCGCAAAACCAACTCTTTTTTTTTTCAATTTTTTTTTATTTTTATTTATTTTTTTATTTTTTTGTATTTTTCAATTTTTATGACTCAAGACTCTACTAACTAGACACTAAATGATAGTTTCCGATCCCCACACTTAAACTCTACATTGCCCTCAATGTAGGATGGAAACCGACTCAAAAGACTAAAAATAAATAAGAAATAAAAGACTAAGGGCAAATTGGAAAGGACTTAGCTGGTTTTATCATCACATATGCTCCAAATCTCTCGTCCAATCTAGCTCGATCGTATAGCATTTCGGTCGCGATCGGCTTTGACTCTGACTGGTACACTTGGTAAATTCCTTGAAATTGGATAAGCAGCTCCAAAATCACCCGAATGGAGATTGAGTACGGGTGGCACGATTCAAACCTGCATAAACAAAAACAAGCAAAAACCAAAGCAATACCGACTAAAAAAACGACTCAAAGACACTAACTAAGACTCATGGTACAAAATAAACGACTCAAAATACAAACTCTACAAACCTCCCCACACTTGAATTTAATCAGGAGGTTTCTCTTTGATCTGGACCCTATCTAACCCGTTTAATTCCACCCGTTCCTCGTAAACAATTAAAAATTTAATGGCGGAATTTATAAACCTTTTAACATTTTCAAACGGGTCAGGCCACCAATACTTAAACTTACCTGGACCAAACCTGATTCGTGGCATGTAATGAGAAGGATGGTGTTGTGCAAACTTCAGTGATTCCTCCTTCTTTCTGTACCATCCTCGAATCCTCAGAAGGTGTTGATCCAAGCTCTTTCTCGCCCTCTCCCGTGTTCTTGATCGTGGTGGCAGTCCATCGTCTAACTTCTCCACGGGTCGGCTATCAAACGCCTCAGCCACTATCGCTTCTTCTACTATGTTTGGTATGTGTTTGATCTCCATGGCCGGTTCACCTTCAAGTAATTTCTCTAGATAGGTGAGATCACCAACCGGGTCAAATTCTTCATCTTCAAGAGTTGGCAAACCTACCAACTCATCACCAAACTCCTCTTCCCAAGATGGTACATGCTCACCAATTTTCGCATCTTCCATCTTGTCCAGTGGCTCTTCTTCAACTTCTTCATTCTGGGCTGTGGTGTAGTCGGGCACCTCCAACTCTGCCTCTTCTACTACCCCCTCATCATCACTCCAAAAGCCATCATCGATATTCCATGGTGTGGGACACCAATGGCTGGAATTAACGACTTGTTGAACCGGAGGTGGGACTTCAACGTCCATTATCGTCCCCGGTTCTACATCTGATAACTCTGGATCACCAGGTGGCTCTTCTTCAATCTCTTCTTCCATTAATCTCCTATATTCAGCCAGTTGCGCATCAATCTTCTCATCACCACAGGAAAAATCAATTATAAACTTACCATTCTTCTCTTCTCGTTCTTCTCGCTCTATCTTATCATTTTCATTTGTACTCTCAGTATCCTCCAATGGCGTCTCCTTTGAATCTGAAGGCATCGCCCCTTGAAAACCGACCGGACAATCTTCATACTTGTGCGGTCCAGCGCAACCCCGACAAAATGGATCCATAAGTTGATTGTTGCTTTCCCTCAACATCTGTTCTAGTGCTGCTGTCGACTGAGCGGAGACTTGACATGATTCCACCAATGTCTGAAAATAAGGTGGGCACTCGTTTTCGTTGCATGATAGATATGGTAAAGTATAGAAATTCTGATACGGTGAAGGATAGGAATTCTGATATGACTGTGGCTGTGAATATGAGTTAGAAGAGTAATATGTGGAATACCCCGATGAATTTGGACAATATTTAGTGTAATGGGGCCCTCCACAGATCAAACACATGATAAAGATATATAAAAAAAATTAACTAATAAAAATATATTTACAAAAACGACTAGACACACTACTACTAGACACAAACCCTAAGACTCAAACTACAAATAAGACCAATTAAACAAATAAGATCAGTCAAGGCTAATAACGCAATCGCATAAGTGTCCCCGGCAACGGCGCCAAAAACTTGATGTGCTGAATATGGTCTGTAAAAAACTACTAACCTAATCTAGACACCCTAGTTTTAAATTTATAAACTAAGACTCTCTAAATGCTAGACCACTGACAGGCAAGTGTACCTATCGTATGTAGTAAAGCCTAATGAAGTCCGAGTATCGAACCCACGAGACACTAGCGACGCTAATTAGACTCTGACTCAACTAATTACTTAAATGGTTTATTTGATTTGATTGGATTTTTGGGGTTTTAACTAATTAAACTAATGGAATTAACTAAGAAAGTGAATAAGCAAACATAACACAAATAGCAGATTTGGGTGCAGTCAGATGATGGGAAAGTAGCTACCTAGGCAAGATGCATGTCAATTCACTCACGGTTCTTGGAATGGAATAACTAAGTTTTGGCTACCGGGATCTTAAGGTTCACTAAACAAGACCTAAACTGGCTGGCAGATCATTCTCCAAACAGGTCGCAATCTAGGGTCATGAAAAGTGTATAAACTCACCGGTTAATGTCAGATCACCTCTCGGTCTCTCTAACTAGGTTATGGTACCCAAAGTCTAGATTACCTCTCGGTCTCACTAGAAACGATACATCCTGGTAGTGTAAGGGATGTACGGGGTGGTGACTCTAATTAGGTTCTAACACGGTTTGCTAAAAAAACACAAGAAAACCTAGGGTAATTCACTCTCGTGCAATTAACACCTAAACCGTCTAATGACTAAGACAACCCGACATCTAATCTCCTCTCGGTCTCAAAGATGGTGTAACACCCCAAAATATAATATTAAACTATTTGAATGTTTAAAGGTTTTAAATAAAATTTATTAGGTTATAATAAATAAGGAAGTTTAGAATGTTGGTAAAATTGTACTAGAATTATAACATGATTAATCCCAAGGGACTGAATGTGTAAAATTACCAAATAAATAAGAAATTAAAGGATTTTATGTGGGGGAATGGTGGGGGCGACGCAGGGGAACGACCAGGAGGGGAAAACCCTTCTTCTTGCCCTAGCTCCTCAAATCACAATCAATTGAATGAGTTTCTGGCCCTAATTCGAATGCATGTGAGCGAATTCTCAACTATCTAAGAGTTTCCTACATAAGGTAAGTCAGATTTTGTGAATTGATGCTATTTAGTGATTATGGGTTTTGATCAATCCGTGAAATTGTATGAAATTAAGCTTGTATATGCTTTAGAATTATCATTTAGAGGATGTTCTATGCCTGAATTCGTTTGTATTGAAAGTTTGAAGTAAAACCCATTTAACCTAGTGATGTGGTGTTCTTGCAATTCTATAAATTGAGTAGTTGTGATAGATGAAAGTTTGAGTATAAAGATAATGGATGAATTACCAGGTTATAGGGTGATTTTATGATGTGATTGGGATTGATAAAAAGAGTTGTGAAGGCTACTAGGGAAGATAGGAATAAAACATTTGTACCTTATGCTTTGTTAATGATACGCACACCAAGTGTTTGATGAAATGCTTAGGAGAAAACGATAAGTGAGATTGTATGCTAATAATAAATAAAGGTATATAGAATGTGATGATGATGTATTAGATAATAGATTTGTATAAGGAATTTGTTTTGAATGGATTACAAGTGGGAAATTAGTTTGATAAGATGATATGGCAAGAAACCTTCATTTAAAAAGTATGTATGCTCATGTATGCTAACCATGTTATGATGAATGTGATGACATGTACGGATAGGAGTCATATTAACATGGATACGAGCATGGAAGGGCAACATGCCAAGGATAAACACGGAAGCTATGCTTGAACTCGGGTGCACGAGGTAAGTGAATCACGGACTTACACTTTAGATGTAAAATGTATTGTAGTATAATGATTATTGTGAAACATGTGAGACAGTATGAAACAATGGAAGTAATAAGGTGAGTTTACGGTAAATGAGTCGAAATGTGGTTTAGAAATAGTTTCTATTAAGTATAGGTGAGAAAGAAGCTTACATGATGTTATTATGCATAAAGATGAAATAAGTAGTTATACGCGTAGGTATGGATTAGTTTGTAAGTAAGTAATTGAGACTCATAGGAGAGTATGACTATAAACGATTAAGTATGGAGAATTATGTGTATACGATTTACATGTATAGACGTGTGTAATAAGGACTTGTAAGTAATATTATATAGAATGTAAGTTGTAAGTACTTGTACAAATAGAAAGGGTATGTATGCATGAATTGGAATTTAGTTATATGTGCAAATGAATGAGACTTGTTATGTGTATACATGGATATGTTTGTATGAATAGAATCTAATGATGCTAACCGTTTTCCTATTGAGAATGAAATAGGAATGCAGGCATACTAGTGATGGGAGTTGAAGGTAGACACTGAAATCCAATGCAGGTGGTTTGAATGGATGGACGAATGGACTAACTTAAGCGAAAGCATGATATGTTGACGCCTAGTTATGCATGTTTAAATATTATTTATATGATGAAACCGGTTGCTAATTATGTGATTGAATGTGGTGACTGCAGGTTGTACAGGTTTATGGATGTTTCATAAAGAAGTGTACGCGGTTGAAGATCGAGCCAACGCATGGATTGTACGTGGATGGGAATGTGGTCACTTAATTTTATATAAGTATGTTAGTTTTTAACAAATTTATAAAAAGGGATTAATGTATTTAAGTGAAGGAATGAATATAATGTAAGAAAATTTTTAAAGTTTGTATTTCCGCTGCGACTTTCGATTATAACGTGTTAGGGCGTTACAAGTTGGTATCAGAGCCTAGGTTTGAGCGAAATCAAGTACAAATGAGTGAGTACTTGAACTCAAACCTGTGTGCTCTTGTGATTAATGACCCGTACAATCCAAGACTCGATCAAGACCGAAAGGTAAGATTTAATATAAGTAAGTATGCGTGAGGTTACTAATAATAATGAATATTGAAAGGTGAGCTTGACGGATAATGAGGATGTCTCGCAGTAGCGGGCTAGTACGAAAGCTAAGGTGTGTGATATGTCAGGAAAATGAACCCCAGGTACGTAAATTCAACGTGTAGGCGTATGACGTAGTATGATTAAGCAAGCGAAGGAAAATCATAAATGAAATATAATAGTGACATGACAATGAAGTTTTGAAAATGTTACACGTGCCGAGACTTAATTCTTCGGACATAAGGTGGCGATTACACGAAGGCACGAAACTAGTATGTGGATTGTGTACCTGGCCAGTACACAAGAAACGTATGACGTTCGTGAGACCGTGATAATTGTTACAGGTATGTCCGCTAGAATTAAGTAGTAGGTGGACGTGAGGGTGAAGAGAAATGTAAGACTTTCAGGAATGAAAGTATGAATGCTATGTTAGAATCCGCGAGACGGATTCGAAGCATGAAAGAAGTTAAAGTATGAATGCTATGCTAGAATCCGCGAGACGGATTCGAAACATGAAAGAATGTAAAGTATGAATGAAAGGTTTGAATTCGGGAATGAATTCAAACCGGAATGGAATGAAAGGAAGGAAAGGTTTGAATTCGTGAATGAATTCAAACGCGAAGAGAATGGAATGAAAAGAATGGAAGGTATGAACGAAGGTTTCGATCCGTAGGTGGATACGGAACAAACTTACGAAAAGGGAAGAAAAGAAGAATGAAAGGCTTGAGCCGTAAGTAGTAAACGAATCAAGTACGCGGAAAAGGCGTAGTTGGATGGAAGGTAAGTAAAGCTTACGGCATTTAAATTAGTACAACTACTTATGTAATTGACTAGAAATAAGAGATGTTACTATTCGAAAAGAGATTTCGAAATAAGATGTTTCGAAACGAATCGATACGGGTCGGAACAAGTTAAAACTGGAAGTAAACCATATTTGATGGTAAAAAGGGTAAAATGGTAATTTGGTCATGAAATGATGAAAGTATAATGAGTTTTGAAAGATTTTGTTATGATGTATGCCATGATAAGTAATAAGGGTAAAACGGTAATTTAGTTACATGGACGAATGAAAATAAAGTTTAAAGAATACCCTATGGCGTAAGAGATGATAGTTTAAATGTATGGAAGAAAGGTTTAAAGATTATGACCATACGGTGAAAATCCGTAATGAGTCAAATGAGCGAAATGGTAAATCGATACCATTTTATTTAAAATGTAAAAGGTTTGGGGCATTTAGACCAAATGGGTCAATTAATGATGATAGGATCATTTGACGATGATGACTAATGAACGTTTGTTGAGTTTTTGCTCACAGGATGGATAGTGTATGGAAATGGCGTTGCTATTAATTAGCAACTTACTTAATGAAGTATTAAACGGGTCCATGCTTTGACTCGAGCCAGGTATGTGTAATTAAAATTTTAGCAAAGATGTGCGATTTTGGTCAATTATGTAGTTGAAAATTCCTCGTCGTAAAAGAAGGGCTAAAATTGACCAAAACGCCCTCGAAAGGCAATTTGGGCAAACGACCCTTAAAGGTAATTTGGAAATAAGTTTTAGAAATGAATAAACCTTTGTGGTTGAGTAAGAGTGAAAGATATAAGCCCTTTTGGCGTAATGCCTTGTAATGGGCTTTTTGCCGTAAAAGGATAATCCAAAGGGTAAAACTCGGAATAAATAGATTCTTGCATTAAATCCACTACAAATATAGTTGTAGGGGAAAATTGTATGATAAGAAATGTGGTGATGCTAAGCTAGAAGCGAATGAAAGCAATTTATGCGTGGAAATGCTTATATACCCTTAACGGGTCAAAATAAGCATATAAGCGAATACGGGTTTAAGAACGCATATAATCCGTGATATGAACCTAGTATGATAGGCATTATTGAACTTATGGGATTCATGAGAAATTGGGATCAAACAAACGTGTTTGTTTGATAATTACACGAACGGGTCGAATAATTCTTAAATAAACATTAAGCCGAAAGCTTGTAAGTTAAGAATTTTCTTAATCCGGATGTGGGATTTTGAGTCCATATGAAAGAGGACCAAATTTTGGTCATGTAGGAAGAAACGGGAGGTTAAACGGGTAAACGGTTCAAAAGTTATGCGCGTTTAAGTATGTAAGAACGACGGAAAATGATACAGCATGAAAATGAATAATCGAGGAGCCGTCGCCGACGCCCAGAAGGGCCGTCGCCGACGGCATGTGTAATATGGATTTTGGCCGACGGCCTAATTTACTGGCGACGGAGAATTTCAGGCGACGGAGGCCGTCGCCGACGGCCCATATAGGCGTCGGCGACGGTGCCTGGAATATATGATTGCTGTTTTCGTCCATTCTTGATCCCGGTTGATCCAGTTCGCGTCCCGGTGCTCCGTTAAGCTCCCGAATGGGCCGAAGTCGAGTTTCTGATGCATTTTTTTTTATAAAGGACTTTTGTCCAGAATAAAAATTTTCCCAGCTGACCTGGCAGCTCGACCCCAGCCAGGGGCTGCCGCCCCTTGGACCCCGCTTCTCTCGAGGGCGCTGCCCCCGAACCCCCGTTAGTATAGAAAGGTATGCACGTATGAAGTTACGTAGGAATATATGCAAGTATGAAGTAATGTATGAAAAATATGTATGTATGAAGATGCGTATGTAAGTAAGTACGAATGTATGTATGAGTGTATGTGTATATGTAGAGATGTAGTAATGTATGCACGTGTATGGATATGTATGTAAGTAGGCATGAATGTATGTATGTATGCATAATTTAGAACGTTATATCATTAACATTATTAATAGTGTTATAAATGAGAATGATGGAATTCTTGGCTGATGATAGTAGTAAATGTGTTGGGAGGATGCTCACGATGAGAGCTCATTTACAGACGAATAAAGTCAATCTGGTTAGAGGTCAATAAGGAAATGAAATCTTAGTTCAGTCTTAAAGTATTCAGAAACGCCCATATGGTGAATAGTAAGTAATGCATGAGAAATCACAAATGAAATGATTTGTAATGTAATGTATGAATATACATGTAAATGTACGTATGTATACAAGTAGGAATGTATGAAGGTATGAAGATACGTATGAACGTACGTATGTATGTAGAGAGATAGGGATGGTATGAATGAATGTAATAAATGTATGAAGGTACGTATGAGTGGGTGCATTATATAACGATAAGTAAGCATGTAAACATGTATGTATAGATGTGTTATTGTTGCAAGTATGTTTTCGGGTGTATGTAAATAGATGTATGAGTGTACATATATGAACGTATGTACGTATGTGTTAAAGGGGATTGAATGTGCACAAAGGAATAAAGCTTGTGTGTATTATGTATGTATGCATGTGTGAATGTATCCATGAAGGTATGTATGTATGTATGTATGTATCTATGTATGTATGTATGTATGTGTGTGTGTGTGTGTATATATATGTATGTATGTATGAACATACGTGTAAATGTAAGTATATGAGTATTATACTTGATTTAAGAAAGTAAAGATAGGACGTATAGTTATATTTGTTCATGAATAAGACCTTTTATAAGGTATGAGTAAAATTTTTGCCATGGTAGGTATTGTGAATGAAATGAATGAATAACCAAGTAGTGATGATCATCACTAGGGGACTAACATGAGGCAAGAATTCGAGATCTCAAGATACGTATATTTTAGGATTGTGCGAAATAATAAGGACTAGTATCAACCGGTCAGTCAAGGACTATGGTCTCGTGGAAATGAGCAAGGTTTCGGGGACGAAACCTCTTTTAAGGGGGGTAGACTTGTAACACCCCAAAATATAATATTAAACTATTTGAATGTTTAAAGGTTTTAAATAAAATTTATTAGGTTATAATAAATAAGGAAGTTTAGAATGTTGGTAAAATTGTACTAGAATTATAACATGATTAATCCCAAGGGACTGAATGTGTAAAATTACCAAATAAATAAGAAATTAAAGGATTTTATGTGGGGGAATGGTGGGGGCGACGCAGGGGAACGACCAGGAGGGGAAAACCCTTCTTCTTGCCCTAGCTCCTCAAATCACAATCAATTGAATGAGTTTCTGGCCCTAATTCGAATGCATGTGAGCGAATTCTCAACTATCTAAGAGTTTCCTACATAAGGTAAGTCAGATTTTGTGAATTGATGCTATTTAGTGATTATGGGTTTTGATCAATCCGTGAAATTGTATGAAATTAAGCTTGTATATGCTTTAGAATTATCATTTAGAGGATGTTCTATGCCTGAATTCGTTTGTATTGAAAGTTTGAAGTAAAACCCATTTAACCTAGTGATGTGGTGTTCTTGCAATTCTATAAATTGAGTAGTTGTGATAGATGAAAGTTTGAGTATAAAGATAATGGATGAATTACCAGGTTATAGGGTGATTTTATGATGTGATTGGGATTGATAAAAAGAGTTGTGAAGGCTACTAGGGAAGATAGGAATAAAACATTTGTACCTTATGCTTTGTTAATGATACGCACACCAAGTGTTTGATGAAATGCTTAGGAGAAAACGATAAGTGAGATTGTATGCTAATAATAAATAAAGGTATATAGAATGTGATGATGATGTATTAGATAATAGATTTGTATAAGGAATTTGTTTTGAATGGATTACAAGTGGGAAATTAGTTTGATAAGATGATATGGCAAGAAACCTTCATTTAAAAAGTATGTATGCTCATGTATGCTAACCATGTTATGATGAATGTGATGACATGTACGGATAGGAGTCATATTAACATGGATACGAGCATGGAAGGGCAACATGCCAAGGATAAACACGGAAGCTATGCTTGAACTCGGGTGCACGAGGTAAGTGAATCACGGACTTACACTTTAGATGTAAAATGTATTGTAGTATAATGATTATTGTGAAACATGTGAGACAGTATGAAACAATGGAAGTAATAAGGTGAGTTTACGGTAAATGAGTCGAAATGTGGTTTAGAAATAGTTTCTATTAAGTATAGGTGAGAAAGAAGCTTACATGATGTTATTATGCATAAAGATGAAATAAGTAGTTATACGCGTAGGTATGGATTAGTTTGTAAGTAAGTAATTGAGACTCATAGGAGAGTATGACTATAAACGATTAAGTATGGAGAATTATGTGTATACGATTTACATGTATAGACGTGTGTAATAAGGACTTGTAAGTAATATTATATAGAATGTAAGTTGTAAGTACTTGTACAAATAGAAAGGGTATGTATGCATGAATTGGAATTTAGTTATATGTGCAAATGAATGAGACTTGTTATGTGTATACATGGATATGTTTGTATGAATAGAATCTAATGATGCTAACCGTTTTCCTATTGAGAATGAAATAGGAATGCAGGCATACTAGTGATGGGAGTTGAAGGTAGACACTGAAATCCAATGCAGGTGGTTTGAATGGATGGACGAATGGACTAACTTAAGCGAAAGCATGATATGTTGACGCCTAGTTATGCATGTTTAAATATTATTTATATGATGAAACCGGTTGCTAATTATGTGATTGAATGTGGTGACTGCAGGTTGTACAGGTTTATGGATGTTTCATAAAGAAGTGTACGCGGTTGAAGATCGAGCCAACGCATGGATTGTACGTGGATGGGAATGTGGTCACTTAATTTTATATAAGTATGTTAGTTTTTAACCAATTTATAAAAAGGGATTAATGTATTTAAGTGAAGGAATGAATATAATGTAAGAAAATTTTTAAAGTTTGTATTTCCGCTACGACTTTCGATTATAACGTGTTAGGGCGTTACAGATGGTAGAATATTTAATTACCAAATAGTTTATTAATTTGTTCCTAGGGTTTACTACGTCTAGCAACCACGAGATTTAGTCGAAAACACAAAGTTAACGAAATCACCTAACCCTAGCTTTAATTAATACACAATTAATTTTAACCAAGAAAAGGTGGAACAAATAGAAACCATCAATTATTAAATACGCATGCACATTAGAACCATGACAAGAGCACTTTTACCATAACACTAAGCCAAAACATAAATTAACCAACCAAGAAACCGTAAATAAAACTAACAATTATCCATAGCCTAGGTAGCACAAAGAAATTTAGCCAAACATCATATTCAAGAACAAGAAACGAGTCTCAAACGATAAGCAAATCATGTTTATAATTTTGTAAAACACAAAGTCTAACAAAACTAAAAATAATAAATTGCAAACCGTGACGAGAATCTTAACCGATGCTTGAACTCTTAACCAATCTTTTTTTCCTTTCTCTTAATCGTCGCAGCCTATTCCTCCTGCCGTCTGACTTCGTGACCTCCTTTTTTCTCACTTCTGCCGTCCAGTCTCGATATATATCCATGAGGGTTTTTTTTATTCATCAAAATTCTTTCAAAGGCCCAAACCCTTAATTCACTATCTCAGCTGGGCTTATGGTTTTTCACGGCCTCTTTTTCTTGTGGGGTTACCAATTGTATTTTTTTCATTTTGGCCTAAATCAAATATTAGTTTGATCCATGACCAATATTATTTCTTTGGATTTTGGTTTGTCACGTGGCCATCTAAAAATTTACTCCACCAAATATGAGATAATATTCCATCAGCTTTTAAGTTGGACCCCAAATACAATTTCCTCGCTTTTGTCGTGTACCATATGTGATTTAATCACAACTTCCATATTTTTGCCACTACTAGCCTCTCTAACTAAACAAAATAGAGATAGTAGGTTCGACCCACTCACAGAAAATAGCTGCAAACTTCCTTCTGTCACTGGCGTTTTACTCTGCCCAACTAGCTGGTTATTTCCATATTACTTTTTTCCGCTCCATTTACACCAGGACCTGGCCCAACACAAAATAATATAAAACAACACTAAAAACTAAATAAAAACAAATAAAACTATACAAAAATTATACACTTTACACGGGACAAATAAGTGTATTTTACCACACATCAATTTTCAAGTTCTAAAAAGATCCTGTTAAACTTCCGCTGTCAACTCAATTAATAAATACCACGGGATTTCTGTCCCGCTGCTCCTGGATCAGGTCAAACCGGGACGGAGGCCGTGACATCGGCCGACCCCTAACACACCCACAACCATCATCATTCAACCTTCTTCATTCATTTCACATACATACAAAGGTGCTTGAAGCAAGATTAAGGAGCTTGGTGGCCTTGAAGCTTGAAGAGCCTCTCTTGTTTGCTTTTATCCACCTCATTTCTTCACTTGAATCTTCCCTAGCCTTGAGCTAGTGGTAAGAACCTTGTACACTCCATTTTACTTCCATTTTTAGTGGTTAAAGAAGAATCATAATCAAAATCTTAAAGAACACTAAAGATCATAAGAAATAAACATGAACATAAGCTTGTTTAATGAAGTAATCTTGATGAATATGAGTTGTTATGCTTGTTGATCATTGATTGTTTGTAGAAATGATGTTGATCATCATAAGATCTTGCTAGATCATGATTAAAAACATAATCTAACAAGATGAGAAGAAGAAATGTTTTAGGATGATGGATCATCCACACATGAATCATGAACTTGAATGAATAAATGGTTTCTTGAAAAATAAAGTTCAAATTAAGTTGTTAATCATGTAGATCTAAAGATTTATGAATGGTTTTTCAAAGGAACCAAGTTAAAAACATGAGTTTCATTTAATCTTGGTTCTTACATAAACAAATATTATTTTTAGTGGTTAAACAAGTGTAGAAGCACTTGTGTAACAAGAAGAATGCATAAAGAAATATTTTTTTTTAGAAAATATGATTTGAAGTTGTAAACATATAACTTCTTTAAAAATAAAGTTTTTTAAAGAACTAATCACATTTTAAAGGCTAACTAGGCTTACTAATGACACTAGTAAGTTCCTACAAATTTTTACAAATATTCAAGTTCATGAAGTGGTAGAAAATGCATGATTTTGGCAAGATTGATAAGTAAAGGTTGTTTGTTGATGATTATGAATTGATTGTGTTAAATTTTACAAAAGAAAATGATATGCTTGAAAGCATGGAAACCTCCATTTTTAGGGGAAACTATGGAAAAATTTTCTAAAAATATAAACACTTAGAAAAATATTTTTAAACAAATATTTACAAGTGTATTTTATCCAAGAGTTTTCTACAAAAACTTTGCCATAAATTTTGGTTACAAAAATACAAATAATGGAGGTTGATTTTCATAAGTAAAAATGACTTAATATGTATTTAGGAAATATATATTTAGAAGACATCATGTGTGTGATTATTTGTATATTTTGTGTATTAGTTATATTATTTTAGGACTTGAAATAATATAACTCACAAAAATACCAAAAATTAAAATCTAAAATATTATCAAAATTCCAAAGAATGAATATACACATTTACACCAAAAATATTGGAAAAACCGAACTATGGAATAAGACTTACAAAAATATTCCGGAATTTATTCACAAAGTATATTTTGGTAAATAATATTTTGCACAACAAAGAAACAAAAATATGATTTTTACAATTACTACAAAAATATATCATATTTTTTACGAGGAAAAATATATTATTTTTGACAAGCATGAAATATATATATTTCTTGAAATTTTTAGAAGATATGTTATTTTTTTAGAAATATACATTTTCTTACACAAACATGAAATACAATGTTTTTGAGAGAAAAGTATATTTTCTCAAATAAATATGAAACATATCAATTTTTGAAGAAAAATGAGTTTATACATATTTTCTATGTTGGACATGAAAATATATAATTTTTGAAACTTATAAGAGAATATAAATATTTTTTCCAAAAGAAAAATTATAAATAATTTTTCTAAATAATATTTATTACAATATATATATATATATATATATATATATATATATATATATATTTTTTGGAAATATATATTGGTAGACTTTATTTAAAGATGATATTACGGAAAAATTAATACGAAATTAAGTAAAAGAATACTTAATGAGTACAATAAAATACTTATTCCTATACGTATAAATACACACCAGAATACGACCCTGATACATGGCAAAAATATACAAGTGTAAGAATACAAATACAAATACACCCATCCTTGGGAAGGAAATACATGTATAAATACCCGAAGAGTATCAAGTCAAAAAAATATATTATTATTCCAAAATTTATAAATATAATCTAAGTTGAAATATTAATTATTTTAACAAATAATTATATAACTTGGAACAATATCGAAGACACAAAAGAAACGTAACTCAAAGACAATAATACTAAGTCAAGGCACGACCCGTTCGGCTAATAGATTAGTACGTTGTAGGTAGTCGTGTTCGCCGAAGGAGATTGAGTTACGATTGTTGAAGACGCAAGACAGTGAGTTCATGTCCCCCTTTTCTTTAAACTGTTTTTGTTTTATACTTCGGGGGTGAAGTACATGTTACAAAATGTTTACATACAATTACAAATGGTATGGTTAGCTTTGGAAAGTACAGTAGATCATGTGAATGGGTAGGCGCACTCTTAGGGCCATTAATCCTCGTGTTAGGACCGAGGGACATGAGTGATAGATCTATTTGGGTGTAGCGAGCCCACACCCATGTGGACCAGGGTGGCCCATGAGGTGACTATGTCTTACAGCCGGAGGCCCGGTGCAAAATATGCTAGGTTTGAGTCTTCCTACGCCATTGCACGCATGTTAATGGCCTTGCAAACCATTAATCGATCTGTTTCCTTGTTTTGCTTTCATACCAGGATTTACAAACTTTTCAAAGGTTTATTCACAAAAACACACATGAACTCGCTCCACTTTTGTTGATGTTTTCAAAATACATGTATTTCAGGGAATTAGCAGTGGATCTAGCGGGTGTTGGATGTTTCAAGCTGCGTTAAGAATAAAAGATGTCATCCATGATCTTAGGTGTTGGTCAGTGTGTCTTATTCCTGGACGAGACACGTCTCCTAACTCCTGGTTTATTTAATATCTTTTGTCGAGTCGTTATAAACTTTTAAACAAGTTGCATGGTTTGTACTCAAATTTGAATTTCTATGTCTTAAGACGATGTTGTTATGTTTTTCTAAACTTAATTAATGGATGAACATCTATGGTTTTTATCATTTAGTTGTTGTTATGATTGAATGCAATGGTATTAAGAAAGTCACACCATAATCACTCTTCCGCAAAAGTCAGGGTGTGACAGCTTGGTATCATGGCTTTGATTGTAGCGAACTAGGATTCATTCTCGAGTCTAGACTACAATCATTAGGGCTTTCACAAAAATATGTTTACAACATGTTTTCATTGCATACA
Organism: Helianthus tuberosus; assembly: GCA_030545235.1. Taxonomy (NCBI): domain Eukaryota; kingdom Viridiplantae; phylum Streptophyta; class Magnoliopsida; order Asterales; family Asteraceae; genus Helianthus; species Helianthus tuberosus. Next base: position 150,205,771 of record CM060414.1, on the reverse strand, counting down.
TGTAACAACTCTTGCCAAAAATTTTATTTATTATTTCTTATTTTAATAATGCACACTAGGAAACCCTAATCAAGACCCCCAAGTAGTATGGCAAGACCCATAATTTCTCAAAACAATCGAAACTAGGATCAGGGCCCCCTAAAACTCAAGGGGGGTATCCCCTAATTGATAATTATCCTTAAAACCGCGTGTAAATCACGAATTCGTTTGCTTGTGACTCACCTGGGCTATGTGGGACACGAGGCTACCCTAGCCTTAATTGACCTCCCCCGCGACACGCGCCAGGAACCCTGGCAGCCGGTGCGACACGCGGGAAGGACCAAAATCCAGTATAAAGCTCAGGAGTTTGGCACTTGCATGGCTGTTGTGTTTCGACGTAAAAATTCCATTTGTACGTTGAGATATTCGCTGTTTCGTTCAAAAAACAAACACAAGCACAAATCTCTGCTGCGACAACAGGGTAATAACTCGATCACTGCTATGATACAATGTTCAATCGATTGAAACCGATCTGATGGATGTTTATTGTAAAATAAATAAACTTGTTTTGTAAAATAAATAAACTTTTTTTGTAAAACAGGGAATTTCCTCGTGAAATTCCTTTATTGTAAATTACGGGGTTTGTCCCAAATTGTGTAATAAAATAATTGGGCATTTTCAGTTTTCACGATCCTGTTAAAATTTCCGCTGCCAAATTAAACATAAATACCACGGGTTTCTGTCCCGCGGCTCCTGAACCGGGTAAAAACAGGATAGGGTCGTGACAGAAAAAGGTGGTATCAGAGCTACTGATTTAAGCTAATTAAGTATTTAGAAATACTTAATTTATCTGATTGTCATTCTGTGATTCTGCGAAAATTTAATAAATAATTTTTTTTAACTTAAATTTGTGTGTGTTTCTTCATATGTGCTAACAACATGAACGAACTGTCGGAGGCACTCTGAAACTTTACTATCCATACCACCGATATGGATACCACAGGAAACCCATCTGGCTACCTGGCAGATACGGAGGAACCACTAACATTCCAGGCCCAAGCCCAGGAGAAACCAAAGCCGAAAAAGAGAAGGAGAATCTTGGACTGGAAACGTGGGCGTAGGAAGAAACCAGCTGCACAGAAGATTAAAAAGACCGAGGATCCGAAGGATAAAGGGAAAGGAAAAGAGATCGGGGAAAGTTCCGGGCAAGCCCAGGAAATGCCACCATGGGAGGAGCTAGATCGCAAACTGGCGAATTGTGACCTCATCAGACCTGCCGATGAAAACCTCTTCAATTACCCCGTTGAATCACAACTTCCAATTAATTTGGAACCTGCTATCCCAGATCCTATTGTCAACCACCGACTTCTACCCGGAGAATTGGAGGAATGGTGGACGAATGACTGGCAGTTTTAGAATTTCATGAATAACCCCAACGTCCATTTTCCCCAATTTAACCCTGAGCCTGCACCAAACCCACCTATGAGCACAGAAAACTTGGCTGAACTCCGCCACTATGGCGAGGAATTGATGGAGGCAGGAAATAGAATTCGGGATGTGGGGGAGAAAATCACGTGGAAATACGACGAGAGGGAGCGTCGTTTCTGAAGGGTCGGTTATCTGTGGTTGTGTGTTTAATAATAATAAAATAATAAAAATATAATCATGTAAAATAACTCAAATAAAACTTTTGTAATATAACGGGTGTGTATCGATGCATACTAAAATATATAAAAATATGAAAGTCGCAAAATCGACAATTTTGGCTATACGTGTTGACATAATTAGGTGTGATTGTTTTATTGTGATTGGTTGTTATTTAATTTGTGACAACAATTTATATATATATATATATATATTGTTAATTATCAGATGGAACACGCCGTCAATGAGCCAGCTAACGAAGTTAACCAATCTGAGCAAAACAATGAGGATCACTTCCTTAATAGACAAGAATATATATATATATATATATATATTGTTAATTATCAGATGGAACACGCCGTCAATGAGCCAGCTAACGAAGTTAACCAATCTGAGCAAAACAATGAGGATCACTTCCTTAATAGACAAGACATAGAGAATATCGTTGCCCAGGGAATAGCCAATGCTATCCCGGCAATCGTCGTTGCTGTCAAGAACCTCGTGGAACCTTCACAAGCCCACCATAGCAAATGTACTAGCGATGATAATTTCAGTAACAGTGTAAATGGGGGTGAAAATAATAATGATGTGGTTCAAGCCCCATTTCTTAAGAAAATGAAAGCTGCAACGCTTAGTTGCACTTACAAGGAATTTCTTGCCTGTAAACCAATCGAATTTGCAGGCAACGAAGGGGCAACTGCTGCACTGCGTTGGTTAGAGAAAACCAAAGCAGTAATTAAAATAAGTAAATGTACCGAGGAAGACAAGGTTATGTATGCGTCGCACCTTTTTAAAGAAGGGGCGTTAGAATGGTGGAACACGGTACTGCAAGCCAAGGGAAGTGATGTGGCTTATGCCATGAATTGGGAAGAATTTAAGAGATTGGTGGAAAGAAAATTATGTCCTGAATATGAAAAGGAGAAAATGACAAATAAGTTCCTAAACCACCGGATGGTGGATGTTGACTGTCGAGGGTATACTTCGACATTCTTTGAATATGCTAGAATTGTACCAGCTTTGGCTTCGCCAGAACCGGTACTTATTTCTCGCTATATTTGGGGTTTAATTAGCGAAATTCGTGATATCATCAAAGCTGCAAGACCCCGCACAATTGACGATGCGGTGGAATTAGCCAACACCTTGACCGACGGACTGGTACGTACGCGAGAAGAAAACAGAAAAAAGGAATTAGCCCATAAGATTACGCAAGGGTTCCGTGGGGGTAATATTTTCAAGAAAAAGGGAACTGGGCAATCTTCCACCCCGCCATTCTGCAGAAATTGTAAAAAGAAACATTTTGGAAGATGTAATGAAGTCTGCAACTTCTGCAAAGCTTTGGGGCATCGAGAGGAGGAGTGCAGAAAGAAAACAAGGATCTGCTACAATTGCAGAGAAGTTGGACATTTTAGACCAGAATGTCCTAAACTGGTCAAACCAGCTGACAACAAGGCCAAACATGCTGAAGGGACTACTAAGAAAAACGCAAGAGCCTTTCAGCTGACAACCCAAGAAGCAGATCTGATTCCGGATGTGATAGCTGGTACGTTTCTTGTACACAATGTTTACGCCAAAGTATTATTTGACTCTCGTGCAAACCAAAGTTTCATAAATACTTCATTCTGCCAAGCCCTTAAGCAACCTTTAACCAAACTTAGACAAGTTTTTACGGTAGAAACGGCAGATGGGAATTCTGTTAACATAGATAAGGTTTTGCAGGAAGGAAAGATAGAACTCTTAGGCCATAAATTCTCTGCAAACCTGTTACCTATGAATTTAGCTGGATTCGATGTTGTGTTAGGAATGGATTGGTTAGTAGCCAACCATGCTCGAATCCTCTGTGATAAGAATTCCATAGAAATTCATACACCCACAGGATAAATAATTGTGGTTATAGGAGATAAGCTACGAAAGTCAATGAAATTCATTTCAGTAATGAAAGTGGCCAATTACGCAAGAAAACAAGGAATAGTGTATATGATTTCAGTAGTTATTAATACTAAAAGTAAGGAACTCAAGGAAATTCCAGTAGTATCAGAATACCCGGATATATTCCCAGAAGAACTACCTGGATCACCACCCGATAGGGAAGGAGAATTTAGAATTCATCTAATTCCTAGAACTACACCGATAGCTAAGGCACCTTATCGGTTAGCACCCACCGAAATGTTAGAATTGAAAAAGCAGTTAGATGAATTATTAAGCAAAAGATTCATACAACATAGTTCATCCCCTTGGGGAGCACCAGTGTTGTTTGTGAAAAAGAAAGACGGTTCGATGCGAATGTGTATCGATTATAGGGAATTGAATAAGGTTACAATTAAGAATCGATACCCATTACCTAGTATTGATGATCTTTTCGATCAACTTCAGGGAGCTAGATATTTTTCTAAGATAGACTTGCGCTCCGGATATCATCAGCTGAAGGTACAAGAAGAAGACATACCTAAAACCGCTTTCAGAACTAGGTATGGTCACTACGAGTTTACAGTCATGCCCTTTGGACTAACGAATGCCCCTACAGCATTCATGGACATGATGAATAGGATCTGTAAACCATATTTGGATAAATTTGTAATTGTCTTTATCGACGATATACTTATTTATTCCAAAAGCCAGGACGAGCATGGTGAGCACCTACATACACTTCTAACTTTGTTAAGAAAAGAGAAGCTTTACGCAAAATTCTCGAAGTGTGAATTTTGGCTACAGGAAGTGCAATTCTTAGGTCACATGGTGAATCACGAAAGTATTCGCGTAGATCCCTCCAAGATAGAAGCAATCACCAAATGGAAGGTCCCTCAATCAGCTACGGAAGTTAGAAGTTTTCTAGGATTAGCCGGTTACTATAGACTATTCATTAAGGATTTTTCTAAGATAACTGTGCCATTAACTAAGCTAACCTGTAAAACAGTTAAGTTCGAATGGGGACCCAAGCAAGAAGAGGCCTTTAGGATTTTAAAGCAAAAGTTAACCAACGCCCCAATTCTTGCTTTACCCGAAGGGACAAAGGATTTTGAGTTTACTGTGACGCTTCTAAGCTAGGATTAGGATGTGTGCTAATGCAACGCAAAAAGGTAATTACGTATGCCTTAAGGCAATTGAAAAAGCACGAGGAAAATTATACGACTCATGACTTAGAATTAGGAGCCATAATTTTTGCTCTTAAGATTTGGAGACATTATCTGTACGGAAGTAAGTTTACAGTCTATACAGATCATAAGAGTTTAAGGTACATATTTGGGCAAAAAGAATTAAACATGAGGCAAAGAAGATGGATGGAGATTCTAAGTGACTACGACTGTGATATTCAATATCACGAAGAAAAAGCAAACGTAGTCGCAGATGCCTTAAGTCGTAAGTATCATGAAAAGCGAAGACGAGTTTGTGCTATTAGATTAAATCTCCAATTAGATTTAATGGAACAAGTGAAGAATATACAGGAGACAGCAGTCAAGGATGATGCTGAAGGAATAAAAGGGCGAATAAAAGAATTAGAGCAAGGAACTGATGGAATTTGGAGATTCCACAAGATAAGGATTTAGGTACCTAAGCAAGGGAATTTAAGAGATAAGATTTTAGAGGAAGCCCATAAATCTAGATATACCATGCACCCTGGTAATAATAAGATGTATCAAGATTTAAGAAATAACTTCTGGTGGATAGGAATGAAAAAGGACATAGCTCGATATGTATCTAAGTGTCTAACTTGTTCGCAAGTTAAGGCAAAACACCAGAAACCTTCAGGGTTACTACAACAATTAGAAATGCCTGCATGGAAATGGGAACTAATAACAATGGACTTTGTTACTAAGTTACCCAAAACCAGAAAAGGTAACAACGCGATTTGGGTAATTGTAGATCGATTAACCAAATCAGCTCATTTCCTCCCAATGAAAGAAACCTTTAGCATGGAAAGGTTAGCAAATTTTTTTGTAGATGAAGTGGTATCCTTACATGGAGTCCCATTCTCCATTGTATCAGATAGGGATAGTCGCTTCACTTCACATTTATGGACAAGTTTCCAAGAAGCCATGGGGACGCGATTAAATTTAAGTACTGCATACCATCCCCAAACAGATGGACAAAGTGAAAGGACGATCCAAACCCTGGAAGACATGCTTAATCGAATTCTCCTATAACAATAGTTATCATACAAGCATCGAAGCTGCCCCGTTCGAAGCACTGTATGGATGAAAGTGTAGAATTCCAGTTTGTTGGGCAGAAATAGGAGAAAGTCAATTGTCAGGTCCCGAAATTGTGCAAGAAACCACCGACAAGATAACTCGAATCAAGGAAAGACTGAAAACGGCTCGAGATCGCCAGAAAAGTTATGCCGACAATCGACGCAAGCCGTTAGAATTTCAAGTCGGGGATAAGGTACTTTTAAAAGTTTCTCCTTGGAAAGGGGTAGTTCGGTTCGGTAAGAAAGGAAAGCTAAGTCCAAGGTACATAGGACCCTTCCCAGTAATCCAGCGAATAGGACCAGTTGCCTATCGCTTACAACTACCAGAAGAACTAGCCGGGGTACATGACGTATTTCATATACCCAACCTCAAGAAATGTTTATCTGATGAGCCCCTGGTAGTACCTCTTCAAGATATAGAGGTAAATGAAAAGTTGAAGTTTGTGGAGAAACCTCTTCAAATAGAAGACAGAAAAGTCAAGTTCCTCAAGCATAATAGACTGGTGCTGGTCAAGGTAAAATGAGATTCGAGAAGAGGACCAGAGTATACCTGGGAACTAGAATCTGAGATGAAGCGAAAGTACCCTTCCTTGTTCCAGTAAATCTCGAGGACGAGATTTTAAGCAAGGTGGGGAGGGTGTAACAACTCTTGCCAAAATTTTTATTTATTATTTCTTATTTTAATAATGCACACTAGGAAACCCTAATCGAGACCCCCAAGTAGTATGGCATGACCCATAATTTTTCAAAAGAATCGAGACTAGGATCAGGGCCCCCTAAAACTCAAGGGGGGTATCCCCTAATTGATAATTATCCTTAAAACCACATGTAAATCATGAAATTCGTTTGCTGTTGACTCACCTGGGCTATGTGGGACACGAGGCTACCCTAGCCTGAATTGACCTCCCCCGCGACATGCACTAGGAACCCTGGAAGCCGGGGGATACGCGGGAGGGACCAAAATCCAGTATAAAGCTCAGGAGTTTGGCACTTGCATGGCTGTTGTGTTTCGACGTAAAAATTCCTTTCGTACATTGAGATATTCACTGTTTCGTTCAAAAAACACACGCAAGCACAAATCTCTGCTGCGACAACAGGGTAATAACTCGATCACTGCTACGATACAATGTCCGATCGATTGAAATCGATCCGATGGATGTTTAAGTGTTGCCCGAATTCGGGCTATACTTTGTCATTCGTCGTGAGGGTTTTGATTTCGTGAGTTTATCATAAATGTTGTATTAAGTTACTAACCTAGTTCCGTGTGCATTGTTATTTAACTAGGTTACGAGGCTAAATCAGTAGTCAAAGTCTGTCCAACTAAACTTGCAATGTGCGTCATTCTCTTTTTTACCAAATTGTTTCCAAAACCCTATTTGTTTTCAAAGTCATAATTACAGGGATTAAGTCTTTGTAATCTTCAATTACTGCCGGTATGTGGGGTTTTGTATACATTACTTGATACCCGTCACCATTGGACAACGGGTTAGCCAATGGGTGATCTGACCATAGTCACAGATACGGTCGAGTGACAAATACCGATTTGGAGTTATTGGTTGATAGAAACAATATAATCACCCTTAATACTGTATATTATCATAATGTGTCATTTTGTACAAATTGAGTGACTCGCCAGTATTTCCCTGCTGATAAAATCTTTTTAAACATGTTTCAGGTGATTTACTGTGACCCAGGAAAAGTGCCGCATAGCACTAAAGGCTTGAGGAGGTGGCTCAGTAAAATAAATAAACATGTTTTGTAAAACAGGGAATTTCCTCGTGAAATTCCTTTATTGTAAATTACGGGGTTTGTCCCAAATTGTGTAATAAAATAATTAGGCATTTTCAGTTTTCACGATCCTGTTAAAATTTCCGCTGCCAAATTAAACATAAATACCACGGGTTTCTGTCCCGTGGCTCCTGAACCGGGTAAAAACGGGACGGGGGTCGTGACAATACACGAAACGCCCAGATCCAGGAAAACAAACATTTTTACAAACAAAAGACACGAAACACCTTCCAAGGTTTATGTTTATGGTTCAGTCTAGGAGACTGTGTGGTTCAATCTGAGAGACTGGGTGGTTCAGTCTGAGAGACTGAGAGGTCTAGTCTGGGAGGCTAGGTAGTTCAGTCTGGGAGACTGAGAGGTCTAGTCTGGGAGGCTAGGTAGTTCAGTCTGGGAGACTAAGAGGTCTAGTCTGGGAGGCTAGGTAGTTCAGTCTGGGAGACTGTGCGGGTTAGTCTGGGAGATGAGGTAGTTTAGTCTGAGAGACTAGGTGGCTTAGTCTGGGAGACTAAGAAGGATACGTGATTACATTGTCATTGATTGCATGTTTAATGTTAGTAGTTGATATATGTGCATATGTTGTGATTGTTTTGTTACAGACACTATGTCATCATCCGAGAGTGGTTTGTCGGATACCGATGACCCTATGGTTGTAGTCTCAGATGATGAGATTACCCATGAGCCAGAGATCTTTACTTCCGACACCGAGAGTGACCCGGAGATGATGTCCGATGATGACGACGACTTTCAGCCCTTTGCGCTGCACGATTTCGGAGATGATTTACCGATTGTTGATGGTATCCCAGACGAGGATCCTTTTGTTATTCCTATTCCTGTTCATAATCATCATATCATCGGTCACCCCGATGGTGAGCATGTCGTGGCACCGATCCTCGCTCCTGTTCCTCTCATGGTCATTCCCCCTGAGGATTGGCCATTTGACGATCTTTTTGATGATGATGTTGACCTGTTTGTCGATGGTCCTCCCGATGATGCTCAAGGTTATGGAGAGCTCAATGAGGACGTTGTTGCTATTCCACTTCTGGGGATTCCCGTTATTGAGATTTCTTCTGACTCTAGTCTACATTCTGTCCCCGATTCTTTTGAGTCTGTTTCATCATCCGCCTTATAGGCAGTTGGTTTGCGATGTTACGCCACTGATTCTGATGACGATACAGCTATGTCAGCTGCACCGTTACCTCCACATGATGTTGAGCCTGGACTTGAGCCTGATTTTATTCCTGATGATCAGCCTGTTAATGCACCTGCTGATCCTGAGCCTATGCCTGCTCCTGAGCCTTTGCCTGACCATGATCCTGTTCCATTTGGCATACCTGATATTGCACCACTCATACTAGATCCAGTTCCTGCACCCGCTGACCCTCCTGTTATTGAGTCAGTTACTCCCCCACATGCACCTGCACCTGTTGACATTGCTCCTTTGCACCCTGTCGAGTCTGATGTTCACCGCACCGACTTACCTGTCACTTTCTTGCAGGACATCCCTCCACCCCGTCCAGGGGAAGGCCCTTCTAACCCGCTGCCTGACCGTGATCCTCATGTTTCAGCCACACTTCCTCACATGCCTCAGTATACACCTTCTGCTCGTTTTACTTCTTCACCACTTGACGAGCCACTTAGATGGTTCCCACCCTATACCATGCCGATTTCTGATCCCTACCATCCCTCACATTTCACGGGTTATACATGGGATGAGTTACTCCTATCCTTGCAGCTTCAGTTCGAGATCATGAGTCACAAGATTTTAGAGCTAGAGATGACACTGCGACCTTTGCCATGTCCCTGTCAGCCATCTTTTGTTCCCCCTCGTTCATTACCATCCCTATTTTCACATCCTCCTGCACCCCTTACTCCATTTCCCAAGTTTGACACCCACTTTCTTACCGTTGAGCAGCAGATTAGTTATCTGTTGCGTCATGTTTATGATCTTGAAGAGGAGCTAGCACATGTGCACAGCTTACTTTTTGTTCCTCCACCACCATCAGCATAAACGGTTTTTGGTTTTATGTAGGTAGCTTACTTTTTATGAGAGCACCGCTATTGAGCCTAGCTAGTGAAGCCTTTTGGAGACCACCTTTTGACTGTATGACTTATGGTAGATTGATAGACATTTTGGACAAGGGTAGTGTGACCCTGTGTTCCCTTTTGATACGATATTTATGTAAAACATGTAACTGTATTTGTGGTCAATGATTAATGTAAGCTCAATTGTAATGTTCTCATTAAATACATTGTTAACTTACTTGTTTATGCCATGATTGCCTGCTTACTTGTTATAACATACGCTATTATATACGTACTACTTATTATATACATAAGACCTGACCTGACCTAACCCAAGTATATTGTTAGTTGCCAGTAAGTTAGATATCCCGTATTCAATAGAACTAGCTAATGGAAAGCTAGTGGAGGCAAATGAAGTGATTAGAGGTTGTGTAATAGAGCTCGGAGAGCATGAGTTTACACTTGATCTTCTGCCAGTCGAGTTGGGAAGCTTTGACGTGGTGGTTGGAATGGATTGGTTGTCGAGCAACCGAGCGGAGATCGTATGTCACGAGAAGATCATTCGCATCCAGATGGCGAATGGAGAGACTATTGTAGTGCATGGAGAGAAGCATGATGCGCCTCTAAGGATTATCAGCTGTTTGAAGGCCCGAAAGTTTTTGCAGAAAGGATGTGTTGCCTTCTTGGCTCACATTATTGATAAGGAAGTTGTGGAGCCGAAGTTGGAAGATATCCCTGTTGTAAGGGAATATCCTGAAGTCTTCCCCGAAGACTTACCAGGATTACCGCCACAACGACAAGTCTAATTCCACATTGACTTGGTTCCAGGCGCCGCGCCTGTAGCCAAGGAACCTTATCGACTTGCACCTTCTGAGATGCAAGAGTTGTCGACACAGCTTCAAAAGCTTTTAGACAAGGGATTTATTAGACCAAGCTTCTCGCCTTTGGGAGCTCCAGTTCTTTTTGTCAAGATGAAGGACGGTAGTTTTCGCATGTGCATCGACTACCGAGAGCTAAACAAGTTAACCATCAAGAACCGGTATCCTTTGCCGAGGATTGATGATCTCTTCGATTAACTTCAAGGTTCGAGTTACTCCTCCAAGATCGATCTTCGATCAGGTTATCACCAGCTGAGGATTCAAGAAGAGAGTATACCGAAAACTGCTTTTAGGACTCGTTATGGACATTACGAGTTTCTAGTGATGCTGTTTGGTCTGGCAAACGCGCCAGCAGTGTTTATGGATTTGATGAACCGAGTTAGCAAGCCATATCTCGATAAATTCGTGATTGTGTTTATCGATGATATTTTTATCTATTCAAGGACGAAGGAAGAGCACGAGTAACACGTTAGAGCCATCTTAAAGCTGCTCAAGAAGGAGAAACTGTACGCTAAGTTCTCAAAGTGTGAGTTCTGGTTGCGTGAAGTACAATTCCTCGGTCATGTAGTGAATGAAGATGGAATCCACATGGATCCCACCAAGGTCGAGGCGATTAAGAATTGGGAAACTCTGAAGACGCCAACCGAGATCTATCAGTTTCTAGGTTTAGCTGGGTATTATCGCCAATTCATTGAGGATTTTTCTAAAATCGCTCAACCGCTGACCTCCCTTACTCAAAAGGACAGGAAGTATGAGTGGGGAGACAAACAAGAGGAAGCTTTTTAGTTGCTCAAGAATAAGCTTTGCGATGCACCTATATTATCCCTACCCGAAGGCACCGACGACTTCGTGGTATATTATGACGCCTCGCGTCAAGGATTAGGCTGTGTGCTGATGCAGCGACAGAAGGTTATCGCTTATGCTTCGCGCCAGTTGAAAGTTCACGAGAAGAACTACACCACGCACGACTTGGAGTTAGGCGCAGTGGTGTTTGCATTGAAGATTTGGCGACATTATTTGTATGGCACCCGATGCACGATCTTTAATGATCACAAGAGCCTCCAGCACATATTCGACCAGAAAGAGCTTAATATGAGACAGCGACGATGGGTGGAGCTGTTAAACGATTATGATTGTGAAATCAAATATCACCCAGGAAAGGCGAATGTGGTGGCAGACGCCTTGAGTCGAAAAGAGAGGATTAAGCCCATAAGGGTTAGGGCTTTGTCGATGATCATTCAAACAGACCTCTCGTTGCGCATTCATGCTGCGCAGAAAGAAGCTCTCAAGAAGGAAAACTTGAAGGACGAATACCTCCGTGGGATGGAAAAGAAGTTGGTACCCAACAAGGAAGTAACCTTGTGTTTTATGGAACGAATTTGGGTTCCGCTTTTTGGAGGTCTTAGAGATGTTATTTTTGATGAAGCTCATAAATCAAGGTACTCGATCCACCCAGGATCGGACTAGATGTACCAAGATTTGAAAGACTTCTACTGGTGGCCAAGATTGATAGGTGATGTTGCAACTTACGACGGAAAGTGCTTAACCTGTGCCAAAGTAAAGGCCGAGTATCAGAAGCCTTCAGGTCTTCTGCAGTAACCTGAGATACCCATGTGGAAGGGGGAACAAATCTCAATGGACTTCATAACCAAGTTGCCAAAGACGCCCAGAGGTCATGATACGATTTGGGTAATCATAGACCGTTTGACAAAGTCTGCGCACTTTTTGCCTATCAGAGAAAAGGATTACACTGGTAAGCTAGTTGAGCTATACTTAAGGGAGATAGTTGCACGTCATGGAGTGCCTATCTCGATTATATCTGATAGAGATGGGAGATTTGTGTCAAGGATTTGGCAATCTTTCCAAGAAGCTTTTGGCTCACAGTTGAATTTAAGCACCGCTTTTCACCCACAGACAGACGGTCAAAGTGAGAGAACGATCCAGACATTAGAAGATATGTTACGAGCTTGTGTAATGGACTTGTGTGGCAGTTAGGACACTCACATGCCTTTGGTTGAGTTCTCCTATAACAACAGCTACCATACAAGCATTCAAGCTGCACCGTTTGAAGCTCTCTACGGACGAAAGTGTCGATCGACGTTATGTTGGGCAGATGCAGGCGATAGACAGCTGGTTGGTCCTGAATTGGTCCAAGAAATGACAGATAAAATCATGCAGATCCGAGAGCGCATTAAGGCGGCTCGTGATCGACAAAAGAGTTATGCGGACTAAAGGAGGAAACCTTTTGTCACACCCCGACCACGTAAGGCGACTAGACGTGGCGGAAACGTCGGGGAGTGTTGTAACAGAATTATTGTTTCATAACCATGGCATAAATAAATTCTGTTTTATTGAATAAATGAACTCATTGTTTTAATACAATCAAATAAGTACAACTATGATCTTCCAAGTTTTAAAGTTGCTAAGGCACGAGTCCATCCTAAATGTAGCATGTATCAACAATCATTGCAAAGCAGTACCTGAAACATGTGTAAAAATAGGTACGTCAGCATAAAAATGCCTGTGAGATACATAGGTTTTGTGAAAATAGGATTCATGACTTATGTTTGAGAAAATGTTTAGTCATGAACCTTGTAATTTGCTTTGTCTTGTAAATCATTTGAAAAAAAACGATAAGATCAGATGATATGTATAAATAAGAGAATAATGTATGGTTAAATGAATAACCATGTAAAATGAGTTTGTATAAGATAAGTTGTTTGTAAATTAATGTCTTGTGAAAAGTATGTTATTTGTATAAAATGTTATATGTCTCAAATTGAAATGATTCAGATAACGATACAATATGTAATACCATACAAACACTTATATATAGGAAGTACCAGCGGCGTATCCACCATGCTTGTATCATATTACACACGCCTCGTTACTTAATCACTTACTCAAACCAAACCAACAATGTAAGATGTCTATGTTTAAACCAATTGCCAAACGTATTGAATAATGTGTCAAAATGTTTATGTGTCCAATGTAAATCATGTAATGTGTAACCAAAATGATATGTATAAATAAATGTAAGGCTAAACGAATAACCTTATAGTAGCATATTAAAAGTATACTTTGGATTTGTAAATAACATATTAAACTATGTTTTGGTTTCATAAATAACATATCAAAATATGCTTTGGGTTTTATAAATAACATATTAAACTATGTTTTGGTTTTGTAAATAACATATCAAAATATGCTTTGGATGATTAACAAAATATATGTTGGTTTTGTACAATACCACACATGAGAGTATATCAAATTATACTTTTGGGAGTATATCAAAATATACTTTAAAGGTGTGATTTAAGAATTCATTCAGACCTAGTGCATCAAAATACACCTTTGAGACTATAAGGATACCACAAAGGAAATCCCTATTTGGATGGAGAAACAAATTGGTTTCAGACATTCCATGACAACAGGAATGGGGTGTCTAATCCTATAGCGCTATATCATACTAACAATCGGTCTGGTGAACATAAAATAAGTACAATTCAACATTTCATTTTATGTTCTTTGAGAAATCAGTGTTTAGACCATAGATAGTCATTTAGTTTGTCAAATGATAAGTAATAACATGTATAATCAATTATACTTTGAAATCATGAAAATAACAGATAGGTACACATGCTTCACCCCAAAACAGTTTGAAAACGGTAAAAGAGGGGAACTATGTACTCACCTGAGATTGTTTAGAAGTCCTTGAGTAACAACCAAACAATGCTAGAGATCACGGAAATCAAACGGCACCTAATATAGGTAACTATGTTAATAAACCGGACCTATATCGGAGGATCGGATAGAATGAGGGCTCGTAAACCAAATGAGTATGGGAACTCATGTAGTATGGTTTAACAAAGCCTACATACTAAATGAAACCTAGCCTAAGGGCTTGTGACCCATTACGACCCGTTTAGGTAGCTTATGTTACTTTAACGCGTCATTCGCGTGAAACGCGTTCGGACCGCCTAACTAGCCCTATGACAAGTGTTATATGCCTAAACATGTTACATAATCAGTTATGTGACAAAAGTTTAGGTTACATATGCTTAATTACCAATTATACATGAAAAGGGTATTCTGGTAATTTACCTAAGGCATATAAACTACCTATCATACAACTACTCAAACGATGTGACCATAGGGTATAACCTCGGAAGGTTATTCCCTACCTACTATGGTCACCTAATGTATTTGGTCGGATCCTAATGATCGACCAAATGGGTCGGGTTCGAAGGTATAAGCGATTTATTAGATCGCTTACCCTACGACCCTAGACAACGTGGTAATCAGTAGGCATAGTCCCAAGGGACTATAACCAACGTGATTACACTCACGTTGCGAAGTTCAAACGAACTTCGCATTGACCATAAACTGGTCAATGCAGAAAGTCAAACAAAGTTTGACTTTCAGACTCGAAAGACTCGAAAAGCAATAAAAGAACGAAAGAATACTTACGAAGGGTCCCCGAATGCTAATCTCGATTCAAGAATCTCAGGTATGAAACAATGGTTTCAACTTAGAGTTTCTCAAATCAAAATTCTAGTGAGTTTAGCAATGGATGACATGGGGTATTTATAGTGTTCGGTTATCCGTTAGGATCGTTTCTTGGAAAACGTGATTCGATCTAGGCCATACACATCAAGAACATGGTATTACAAAACCATTTGAGCCCATAGTATTGCCCAAAACCATGTGCATAAGAGGAATGGACCAGATTCAAAGTTTCTGCATGTTTTTGCTGTCTGTTAGTCTGATGCGGCCCGCTTCAGGATCAGACAAAGCTCAGGCGGGCCGCATGGCCTTGTCTGATCAGCACAAATTTGCTGAAATTACAGTTTTGGTCCCTGCACGTGTTTAAGGCCATTTCCGACACTTCTAAGGCCCGTAAAGCCAACTTTAAGGCCCTAAAATGATGCCTAAACATTGTGGACATGAAACATGCTCAAAAATATGCCGGGTGTTGGTTCGTTTGGTCGTACGAACGCGATGTTCGCTTAATTACGACGGAATGCGCATAAGCGCGAAAAACGATCCAAATGACGCAACGAATGGATTTTTGGCAAGCCAAACACTAAATCTAAATATAGTCATGCTTACATAAATTTTTGGATGTCCAGATGTATTCAGAACGTAAGTTATGCGCGAAAATGCAAACTTGTGCACTTTTTGACACTGAATGACCCAAAAGTTTATTTTAGCATACCGAACCCCTCAAAGCCTATTTCTAAGCTATGTAAAGGATATTTATGGTATGTTTAACTTATGGTCATGTTCCGGAATGTCTGTTACAGTTCAAATTGGCATACTTTCACAGTTTGTCAAGTTTAGTCCCTGTAGGCGAATTAACTTGTTTTTGCCATACCAAATCCTTTAAAACCTATTTCTAAGTTATGTAAAGGTTATTTAAGGTATGTTAAGCCTATTTCACTATTCCGGAGTGTTCGTTGGATTAAACTGGTTATATTTACGCATCAGAGCGCGTATAACCCTCCACAAAGCGATTTAAAGCTTAAAATCGAACAAGAGTTGATATGTGCAAACGATACACATATTTTTACAAATCCCAAGTATGAAATACAATATTTCATTGGTTTGGCATTTGTTTGATGGTTGAAGTGACACAGGTGTCACACCTTTGGAATTTGAAATGGGAGATATGGTTTTGTTGAAAGTCTCACCGTGGAAAGGTGTGGCACGCTTTGGGAAGCGTGGTAAGTTAAACCCACGATTCATTGGACCCTTCAAAATCCTGGAGAGGATTGGTCCTGTAGCATATAAGTTGGAACTACCTGCGAAACTAAATGGTGTTCATGATACATTCCATGTATCTAATCTAAAGAAGAGTCCAACATAGGAAACGGTGGTTATTCCTGCTGACGAAGTTCACATTGACGACACACTCCACTTTACCGAAGAACCTGTTGAGGTTACCGATTGGAAAGTTAACAAAACTTGGAGGAGTAGTGTTAAGCTTGTTAAGGTTAGATGGAATGCACGTCACGGCCCAGAGTTTACTTGGGAGCATGAGGACCGCATGAAAGCAAAGTATCCACATTTATTCCCTAACACCCCTACAGCTAGTAGTTAAGCTTAAAATATCAGGACGAAATTTTCTTAACAGGGGGAGAATGTGACAACTGTCAAAAATCCAGGTATCCGTACAATTAATTAATCATGATTAGTGCTTAATGACTGTGCTGAATTTCAATTAATTGCTTTCTGATTATTGTCTTATACATACATGTGCATCATACATTGTTTAATGTCATACCAATATTGCATGAAAGCTGTATTGCCTTAAATGATGCATTAAGTATAGTTAGCATAGTTATCTGATAAATCAGGAAAATGCTGACAGAACTCAGCACATAGATAGACAGTGCATTGAGACACAGGATGATCTAGAAACTAAGTATGACACTAGTATAGTGTGTAGGAAAGTAAGGATAATAAAACTGCCTTTCTAGTGATAGTTTAAGTGCTGGAAAGTGCCTAAAACTCACCCAAAGTGCTGAATTCAGCAAAATTCTGCAATTTAACACGCTAATATTATGCAGAAATATGATTAAATGGTCCTGAATGCTTTCCTAAGTGTCGGGAATCAAAAGTGTCACAAAAAGATACATAAAGCACACTAAACTGCATAGTTTAGCACCTTAACGAACTAGTAACCAACCGAACAACCGGACACTACCCGAAACATCAAATTTACACTAGAAGCACTGTTTTATCATTTCCAAGCTAGTTATGGTCCGCAAACATCATAACACCCCATACAAAATATCTAATAACTAAAACATTTAACTAATACTTGGATTAGAACTAGAATGTAACTAATTAAGTTAACACCTATCCTGCTAACCCCCCCCCCCCCATGTCTACGACCCCATACAAGGGACCCACCTTGTTGATTTTATTTCATTATTAAATTAGATATGCTAACACTTTACTAAACATAGTAACCATAGGTTAAAATGGATGGATGGATTATAAGATGGCACCTTGAGTCTAAGTCTCATTTCTCACACACTTAAACACACACAAACTCTCCTCCTCTCCCTCTCTTGTTCTCGGCCGACCCCTAACACACCCACAACCATCATCATTCAACCTTCTTCATTCATTTCACATACATACAAAGGTGCTAGAAGCAAGATTAAGGAGCTTGGTGGCCTTGAAGCTTGAAGAGCCTCTCTTGTTTGCTTTTATCCACCTTATTTCTTCACTTGAATCATCCCTAGCCTTGAGCTAGTGGTAAGAACCTTGTACACTCCATTTTACTTCCATTCTTAGTGGTTAAAGAAGAATCATAATCAAAATCTTAAAGAACGCTAAAGATCAAAAGAAGTAAACATGAACATAAGCTTGTTTAATGAAGTAATCTTGATGAATATGAGTTGTTATGCTTGTTGATCATTGATTGTTTGTACAAATGATGTTGACCATCATAAGATCTTGCTAGATCATGATTAAAAACATAATCTAGCAAGATGAGAAAGAAGAAATGTTGAAGGATGATGGATCATCCACACATGAATCATGAACTTGAATGAATAAATGGTTTCTTGAAAAATAAAGTTCAAAGTAAGTTGTTAATCAAGTAGATCTAAAGATTTATGAGTGGTTTTTCAAAGGAACCAAGTTAAAAACATGAGTTTCATTTAATCTTGGTTCTTACATAAACAAATCTTATTTTTAGTGGTTAAACAAGTGTAGAAGCACTTGTGTAACAAGAAGAATGCATAAAGAAATATTTTTTTAGAAAATATGATTTGAAGTTTTAAACATCTAACTTCTTTAAAAATAAAGTTTTTAAAGAACTAATCACATTTTAAAGGGTAACTAGGCTTACTAATGACACTAGCAAGTTCCTACAAATTTTTACAAATATTCAAGTTCATGAAGTGGTAGAAAATGCATGATTTTGGCAAGATTGGTAAGTAAAGGTTGTTTGTTGATGATTATGAATTGATTGTGTTGATTTTTTACAAAAGAAAATGATATGCTTGAAAGCATGGAAACCTCCATTTTTAGGGGAAACTATGGCAAAAAATTTTAAAAATATAAACACTTAGAAAAATATTTTTAAACAAATATTTACAAGTGTATTTTAACCAAGAGTTTTCTACAAAAACTTTGCCATAAATTTTGGTTACAAAAATACAAATATTGGAGGTTGATTTTCATAAGTAAAAATGACTGAATATATATTTAAGAAATATATATTTAGAAGACATCATGTGTGTGATTATTTGTATATTTTGTGTATTAGTTATATTATTTTAGGACTTGAAATAATATAACTTACAAAAATACCAAAAATTACAATCCAAAATATTACCAAAATTCCAAAGAATGAATATACACATTTACACCAAAAATATTGGAAAAACCGAACTATGGAATAAGACTTACAAAAATATTCCAGAATTTATTCACAAAGTATATTTTGGTAAATAATATTTTGGACACCAAGAAACAAAAATATGATTTTTACAATTACTACAAAAATATATCATATTTTTTATGAGGAAAAATATATTATTTTGACAAGCATGAAATATATATTTTTCTTGAAATTTTTAGAAGATATATTATTTTTTTAGAAATATATATTTTCTTACACAAAAATGAAATACAATGTTTTTGAGAGAAAAGTATATTTTCTCAAATAAATATGAAACATATCATTTTTGGAAGAAAAGTGAGTTTATATATATTTTCTATGTTGAACATGAAAATATATAATTTTTGAAACTTATATGAGAATATAAATATTTTTGCCAAAAGAAAAATTGTAAATAATTTTTCTAAATAATATTTATTACAATATCTATATTTTGGAAATATATATTGGTGGACTTTATTTAAAGATGATATTACGGAAAAATTAATATGAAATTAAGTAAAAGAATACTTAATGAATACAATAAAATACGTATTCCTATACGTATAAATACACACCAGGATACGACCCCGATACATGGCAAAAATATACAAGTGTAAGAATACAAATACAAATACACCCATCCTTGGGAAGGAAATACATGTATAAACACCCGAAGAGTATCAAGTCAAAAAATATATTATTATTCCAAAATTTGTAAATATAATCTAAGTTGAAATAACTTGGAACAATATCGAAGACACAAAAGAAACATAACTTAAAGACAATAATACTAAGTCAAGGCACAACCCGTTCGTCTAATAGATTAGTACGTTGTAGGTAGTCGTGTTCGCCGAAGGAGATTGTGACACTCTAGGTTTTCCCGAACAACCTTCTTGTACTAGCATTATGTGTACGTGCGTTTAAAATGAAAATTTGTGAATTAGCTTGTTGAGCTATATGATCCTTGTATGTGAATGTAATATATATATATATATATATATATATATATATATATATATATATATATATGGATCACGCTAAAATGAGAACCACCTCGAGTTGTAAGAACCGCGAGAACTTTTTGATCCGGGCGTTGGTGGACCAAATTTTTTTTTCAGAAACGTAGATGCATGTATAAAAACAACATTTGTAAAAAAAAATTCAAAAAAAAATGTCGTGGGTGTAGTTTTGAGCAACACAAGTTTGTGTTTACGGGACCCGTAAATTTTCCGACCAGATTTACGGGTCCCGTAAACACAAACTTGTGGCGCTCAAAACTACACACACGACATTTTTTTTTTGAATTTTTTTTTACAAATGGTGTTTTTATACATGCATCTACGTCTAGGAAAAAAATTTGGTCCACCGCGCCCCCTACGGTGTAGTTCTCACGGTTCTTACAACTCGAGGTGGTTCTCATTTTAGCATTCCCCATATATATATATATGTATATGTATATATGTGTATATGTGTGAGCCGAGACCCTAAGGACACGACTCGAGACCACTCGGTCTCGGGTGAACACATCAGTTGGGCCATGCACCATTGAGCCCACTCGGAACCTATTAGGGTGCACCGACTTAGAGCAAGTATAAAACCCCCACCTAAGCCGACATCTCCTATTTTGGACACTCAGTCATCACCCCAAATCCCCAAACATTCCCTCACACTCACTCCCACACTCTCCTACCTCCTCTCACTAAAACCCTAACAACACCACCTCCTCTCCTCCTCTCGGGATTCGAACCGGCAGCCATCGGAGGTCTCGGATCAGCTCGCACACACCGATTGGAAGCTTCATTCTTCACTACTTCACACCCTTGCACCCACACTTGAATCGGTTAGTTGCTCCTTTCATTATAGTTGGCAATGTATGACAAAATGTGTGCTTAATGAGTGATATACATGTTCTAAGAGGATAGATGAGTTAAAATGACTAAATGATGAGATGTTTCTTTGATGATGATGATAAACATGTTTAAACAAGAATAGTGTGCACATTTGAATGTTAATATGATATGTTTTTCATATGTGTGTAGAGTAAAAATGTCGAAAAGATAACTAGGATCTCACATGATTAGGGTTAAACACTTGGTTGATAACATTGTCTATATGAGGATTAAGTGTGGATAATGAAATAGTTACATGTGTTTGAATGATGAAATAAAGTGAATTATGAATAGATTTTGGTAAATGATGTATGCTTATTTTGAATAATCAAGTGTGCAGGATGAAAACCCTAAGGTTGAACCGTATGAACATATGATGAATATGTGTTGAATATGATATGAATATTTGAAATTGTTGTGTTTGATCCATTTGAGTAGGAATTAGACAAGGAAACATGTTTGTGATATTTGATTGGTTAGTACATAAAATCATGATATTGCAATTCTATTGGATAGTACATCTGAGGTTCTAGAAGGATCTCCTCATCAGAAAAACGAGTCGAGACCCCCGGTTTCGACTCGAGACCATCCAAGTGGCAACTCGAGACTGAGCAGCAGACATCAAGGACTCGAGACCAGCAAGATCTCGACTCGAGATCTTCTGATCTCGACTTGAGACTAGACTCGAGACCTCCAAGGTTGCGACTCATATATGCATCACTCGATACCTCCAGTTAGCTACCCGAGACCCCTTGGTTGTGACTCGAGACCGCGTGTTCTCAAGTCGAGACCACCTGGTCTCGACTGGGCTGTCCGACTCAGTTATTGGACCACCTTATGTGACAACGTGTTTTTGGGCTTTGTATATGTGCTAACTGCTGCTATGTGCTGATATGATCAACTGTTTAAGGATTAGAACATGCCCAATAACTTAGTGGATAACTGTATGCATGTTATGTGATTTACGTGTAAGACATACATGACTTGTTTGTACCCGAGCCTGACTCATACTGGTAACCAAGTTAGGACGTGGTGACCAGCGTGCTTGACCAAGTAAACTAATATGCCGAGCAACCCAAGGTGAGTTCACAACTTTTAAAGCATGCGTTCCCGTGGTTGGGAAACGGAACTTAAACAACGCTATCCCTTTGTAAGGGATACAAACCTACTTTTCTCCCCTTATGCGGGACCTTTGGTTAATTACTATTTATATTGGAGACAACAAGCAATACTAAACGAAACTCTATCACTCAAGTCCCTACTACTTAATACCGATTAGTCGCCGAGGCCAGGCGAACGGGTTATTAGTTGATAGCGCTATTTAGGTCTCACCAGCCTCACACCGTGCCCGCGTATGGGATCGGGAGTGAACTAATAGACTCTGGCAAACCGTCAATGATGATAGAACATTGACAAATGGGGCACTCTACAGAAACGTGCGGTCGCATAGTATTTGGTATTGTAAAATAGTTTAGTAGCTTACTTAAGGGGTAGCTCCCCTTGGCATGGTATAAATGAGTAAATTAACTGTTGAAACAAGTTTTTGGAATTAAAAACTGGAGAAACTCGTGAACTCGCCAACATTTTGTTGATACCCTACTGCATGCTTTGCAGATACCCAGTGACTCAAGAGCTTGCAGCTTGGGGATGTGTAGTGGTCGTCGTAACTCGTGTGTTGGGTTCTATAATAAACTAAAACTATGAACTTTGTTTGAACTGTTCTACCTATGCTTCCGCTATTTACTTAGACTACTATTTGAACTTAAAACTTTTGAACTTTAATTATGGTATTTGTTAACCCTTGTGGTTGGTGAACATTATTACTATTATTAATTGAATGCTCGGTATAATTGGTGGCTGGATCCTGGTCAGTCACACGCCTCGCGGTAGTACTTCGCCCGTGGATTTGAGGGTGTGACAGATTGGTATCAGAGCCATTGGTTATAGTGAACTCGGTTTTAAAAAGAAAGTCTTTTTGAGAAAAACCAGACTATAACCCGTGACTCGTGACGACACTACACTCCAAGTGCAAGACTCGATGTATTAGACCTCATGGCTCGGACTTGTGTTTACTTGCTTGTTTGTTTTATGTCTATGCTCTACTATATGTACTAGTGTGCTTAGTTAGATGTATACACCTCCCTCTTCTATCTCATTCTCGCTACATTACGACATCGCACTCATATTGTGTTTTCTGGTTATGAAGACAATGAGTGGACGTGGAAGAGGAAACGTTAACATGACTCGGGCTCAGTTCACTAACCTGATCAACACGGTGGCTACAGCTTTCGCAGCTCACCCTGGAGGTAAACTCGTTATTTTAGGATGTTTAGATCCTACCCCCGCATCATCTTTTCACCCCTAAACCTATTCGCTTTGCTTCTCACAACAGGTCAGCATGCGTCTGCGCAACCACGTGTTTGTACTTTCAAAACCTTCATGGATTGCAAGCCTCTCCCTTTCAGTGGAACTGAGGGTGCCATAGGCCTTCTGCACTGGATTGAGAAGGCCGAAGTTATTTTTGCTGTTTGCGAGTGTCCCCTTGCTAATTGGGTGAAGTTTGCTACTGGTACGCTTGAAGGAAACGCGCTTTCATGGTGGAAAGTGCAGATTCATATACTTGGTTTGGAAACTACTAATGCTACTGCGTGGGAAGATTTCAAGAACATGATCAAGGAAGAGTACTGTCACAGGGATGACATCCACAAGCTCAAAAACGAGTACTTCGAGCTTAAGATGGTTGGATCAGAGATTGAAACCTACACCAAGCAGTCCAACGACTACGCTGCTCTCTGTCCAAACATGTCTCAACCTGCTTATCGAAGGATCGAATTGTACATCAAGGGTTTGGTTCCATAAATCCAGAGCTTGGTCACTTCAGCTAACCTCACTACCATTCAGCCAGTCATCCGTCTTGCTCACAAACTCACTGATCAGGCTGTGGAACAGGGCAAGCTGCCCAAAAGGATCAGTGCTACTACTGGAACTTCTAGCGATAACAAACGCAAGTGGGATGGAAATCAGGGTAAGGATGCTAACCCCACTCAGGCCCCAACTCAGCAAAGGAAAACCGAAAACAACAAGGGCCCTCAGCAACAGGGTGGCTATCGAGGAAACCACCCCAAGTGTAACAAGTGTAACCGACACCACAGTGGGCCATGTGGAAAAAGTCAGTGTCAGCGGTGCAACAAGATGGGGCATGAAGCCAAAGACTGCAGAAGCCAGCTTCCTGCTAGGTAGAATCAGCAACAACCACAGCAACAGCAGCAGCCAGGAAACAACCGTGGATGCTTTAAGTGTGGAGCAACGGGGCACATGCGAAGGGAATGCCCTGAACTGAACCAGAACCGCAACAACAACCAGGGCGCTGGAAACAACGATCAAAACAACAACAATGCTGGAAATGGTGCAAGAGGAAGGGCTTTTGTGATTGGAGCTGGAGAAGCTAGGAATGATCCCAACGTCGCAGCGGGTAAGTTCCTACTTGATGATCGTTACATTACTGTATTGTTTGATTCTGGAGCTGATGCTAGCTATGTATCCCTACGTATTAGTAAAAAGCTTAAGCGTACGCCTACGCTATTAAGTTCTAAGCATACCCTCGAGTTAGCTAATGGTAGAAACATCGAGGCCTCACACGTGATCAGTAACTATAAAATAGTATTGTCTGGTCAGACCTTTAGCATCGATCTTTTCCTTATCGTTCTTGGAAGCTTCGACGTCGTCATTGGTATGGATTGGTTATCCAAACATCGAGCTGAAATCCTTTGTCAAGAGAAAATGGTTCGTATTCCCCGTCCTTCTGGCAAACCCCTCATCGTTCAAGGTGATAAAGGTGGAGAAGTCACAGGCATCATCTGGTTCTTAAAAGCCCAGAATTGCTTACGAAAGGGGCACACCGCTATCTTAGCACTTGTCACCGACACACAGGAAAAGGAAAAGAAGATCGAAGATTTTCCAGTTGTACGCGACTACCCCGAGGTATTCCCTGAAGAATTACCTGGACTCCCTCCTCACCGTCAGGTCGAATTTCAAATCAATCTAACTCCCGGAGCAGCACCAATAGCTCATGCGCCTTATCGACTAGCCCCCGCTGAACTAAAGGAACTTTCTACGCAACTGCAAGAACTTTTGGATACAGGATTTATCCGTCCTAGTTCGTCACCCTGGGGAGCACCAGTGCTCTTTGTCAAGAAGAAGGATGGCACATTCCGCATGTGCATCGACTATCGTGAGCTGAACAAGGTTACCATCAAGAATCGTTACCCACTCCCACGTATCGACGATCTATTCGACCAGTTGCAAGGATCAAGCTACTACTCTATGATCGATTTGCGATCGGGTTATCATCAGTTGAGAGTCCGCGACGAGGATATCTCCAAAACTGCATTCAGAACTCGTTATGGTCACTATGAGTTCCTCGTCATGCCTTTTGGAATGACCAACGCACCCACAGTTTTCATGGATCTCATGAACCGAGTGTGCAAACCCTACCTCGACAAGTTTGTGATTGTGTTTATCGATGACATCCTGATCTACTCGAAAAGTCAAGAGGAGCATGAACAACACCTGCGTCTTATTCTCGAACTCCTTCGCAACGAGCAGTTGTACGCAAAGTTCTCGAAATGTGACTTCTGGCTTCGAGAAGTTCACTTCCTTGGGCACGTGGTCAATAAGGACGGAATCCACATCGACCCAGCTAAGATCGACTCTATAAAGAATTGGCCTACACCTAAGACTTCGACCGAAGTTCGCCACTTCTTGAGATTGGCAGGGTACTGTCAGGATCGGAGGCTCTCATGATTGTGTTTGTTTGTGTAAAACTGAATAATCAATACAGATGAACAGAGTTTAAGTGCAGCGGAAATGTAAACAAACTTTGTAAACACAATCAAAGGAGAAAATAGTTTGATAAACAATTGCTTCTCATATAGTCAAAGGATTTACAAATCAAAGCAAAAGATTACAGATAAGCTTACAAACTAAGCTCCCCCTCAGCCTGATACCCCAAGGTTGGTTGCACCCAAGATGAAAGGATTAGACATGAGGAGAAGAACTCGCTCAGTCAATCAAATGTAACAGTACAGGGCACTGTTACATTTATAGGCAAACCAAACCACTGAGGTATCTCAGCTGACGTCACCATGAAAGCGACGTCTAACCTCCTAACAAACTCTAACCTCTGATCTATACAAACACTGATGTACTAACTACTGCTATTACAATTCATTACATAAAAGACACTTAAACAGCTGCTGCATCCTTCCACTACTGTGAACCCAGTAGTGCTTGTCCGGATCAGCAGTACTTGACTCAAGGCAGTAGATTGAATCAGCAGAGCTTTGGTCTTCCATCAGTCTTTAACATTGGGCAGTAGATGCAAGGCAGCAGTTGTGGATCAGCACTTGGTAAGATCAGTAGATAGGAGGTCAGCAGGTACAAAGCCACTTTCAAGGGGAGAGATTTGCATGAACTAACTGTAATCGTCTGCTTATTCTGGATCCACTGCTCTGATCCAGTTTTGGCTTTAATTATCTGTTCCTCTGATAGGGTTCAATCTCAACAATCTCCCCCTGGAACAGATAATGCCAAAACTCTTCATTATTTGTGGAAATCTTTATTGCCTCATCAACAGCTCCCTTATCTGACCTTTAAATTGTAATTCAAAGTCTAGGGCATCTGTATCTTCATCATCCCTGCTAAGTGGAAGATCAAGGAGATCCTGCAAATCTTCAAGACTCAGGCCAAGAGCTTGTTCCCTTGATATTTTCTCCACTACTCCACCAGACCTGAGCAAAGTCAATACGCAGGTCTGTTTGTCAGTTTCCCACTTTTGTATTTTTGAGCCTGGTGGGTTTCTTGGGAGATGTTTATTTGCAAAAGTATTTGGTGAGGCTGGCCTATTCATGGCTGGCTGAGCAGTACTTGCAGTTTGTTCCAATTCAAGATCTTCTTTTATCATTACTTCCGTGCCTGCTTTTACAATGGCATCTCCAGCTAATAGATCTTGAATTGTTTCCATGCTAAACTGGTTTTTGCTCCTTCTTTTGTAGATGGCAGCACCAGCTGGAGCAGTGGTTCTTTTGACTTGCAGCTTTGGTGGTCTTTTTGAGACCTCTGCTTTGGAATAGTCAGGCTTTTGTGGAACTCTTGGATCTTTCTTTCTAAGTTCCTCTAATTTTTTATAGGTTGCCCTGACTCTATCTTCTCCCCACTTTGTCACAGAGTTCTTTGACCCATAATCAGCTGCAATTAGCTCCTCTTTCATTCTTCTTAACTCTAACATCTTCTCAGCTTCAAATTGTTTAAACTTTTCAGGAGGAGTCTGCTTGACCTTATTTTTTATCATATCTTGAATCCTGGCTGCTTCTTTTTCAAGCTCAGGAATGGTCCAGCTCTTGTACATGTGTTTCTCCCCCTTGTATTTCTTGTAGGTCATGATGTTTTCAATGTAGTCTTTCCTTAAGGACTCATCTGCCCTTTCTGAAATTTTCTGACATACATTTTTAGCAAAACGCTCCATAGCATTGACCTGTGAGAGTAAAAACTGATAGTTTTGTTGAAATTCTCTATCAGATTTCCCTTTTCTATTTTTGATTGCAATATCCTCTGCTTGTTTGGCCTTGAGTTTCAAGTATTCTTCAATATTGTTAGGCCTGGGATAATTTGCAATTGATGGTAAACTCCTTTTGGCTGGGTCATCTTCATAATAAAAGGATTTGATTTCTTCTCTGACTGCAATGAGTTCCAGAGGAAATGAGACACCAGCAGGAGGTAGTGGTTTTACAATTTGAGCTGAAGAGAGAGGTATGGGTTTTGGAATAGTGACAAGTGATAGGGATTTTGAAGATGTTGGTGATGGAGATGTGTCATCATCTTTTAAAATTAGCCTTCTCCTTTTTGGTTTAGGAGAGACTGATGATGTTTTGAATGGAACAGTGGTGGTAGATGTAGTGGCAGTGGATTGTGATTGACTAACAGCTGTTGAAACAACTGATGTTTCAACCACTGTTGTCATTACAACAGATGTTATAACATCTGCTGTCTTCTGCTGTATGTCAGCAGGTGTTGTTTTTGGTGGTGATGATGGTAAAGTAGTGGATGTTGTGTGTGTTGAAGTGGTGTGTGTTGATGGAACAACTGTTTGGCAAGCAGTAGTTTTTGTAACTCCTGGTGCATCAGCTGTTTTGTATGGTGGTTTTTTAGCAGACTTTGAACGTCTGGTTGGAATGGATTTGGGTTGCCTTACTTTTCTAGTAGGCTTCTTCTTTTCCTCAACAGGATTTTCATGATCCTTTGACCCAGAAGTACCCTGATCTGGATGATCCATTCTGTCCACCCTGGCTTTCCTTTTGGCCTCTCTATCCCTTTTTACACTTGCAACTGCTTCTGCTAATGCATTTGTTGTCACATCAATTTTCTTGCTGCCATCTGGCAAAGGGATCTTTTTGGTCATGTTTGAATTTTCTGGTTCAAGATAGAGACCATCCTCTATACCCTTCTTTTTCTACTCCTTAAGTTTCTCCCCCTTTTTGGCATTATCTTCTGGGAGTTGATAAAGGTAGCGTACTTTTGGAGGAGCAGTGCCAGTGGTGTGCAAGATCTGAGTTTTGAGAGCCTTTAAATCAGCCTGAGTGTTCTTGAATCTTGACTCCATTGCATTTCTCAGCTGTTGTACATGTTTTTCATGTTGCTGATCTGCTAATTGTGCTTGTTGTTGGAGAAAAGATTGAAATAGATTCCAGAGCTCATTTGTAGCAGGTGCCCTTTGTGGAGCAGGTGCTTGAGGTGGAACAGCAGTTGATTGTACCTTCTGAACTTGTAACACCTGTTACAGCATATCTTTGAGTTCTGCAACAGAGTTATCAAGCTTTGCAATACGATCCGTCAATTTCTGGTACTTTAAACCATCACCCAAGTTAATGGGATCATCTGATTTCCCACTAGTAGTGGTTTTATCAGTGGTAGATGTAGGGAGTATACTCCAAACATTAACCACTGATGCCCCTTTTTCTTGGTACTGGGGTCTTCTTCCTTCAACACTTGACAACCTTTTGATGTTGCCAGTAGGATAAATAAATCCACTGGTGGTTGGCAGAGGTGCTATAAAAGGAATTGCCTCCAAGGAAGTCTTATTAATGTAACCACTGTCCAACTGTAAACCTGTGGGTTCAACAGTTGTAGTGGCTGCTTCACTTGGATTACCACCAAGAGTTACGTGTAACTCATGGGGTGTAACCTCCTCAGGTTGTGTTGGTGGGTTAGCAAAGATTGATACATCAGACCCAGTCAGTTGTTGAGGTATATTCTCATTATCAGGTGATTGAGAAGGACTGGTTAATGCCTGGTTCAAATCAATTGCATCCAACAGTGGTTTTATTGGTGAGGGAATTGTGGATGTGATGATTGGTGTAGAAAGAGGATGTGTCCCGGGCATTGGACTGTGGATGATAGAAACGAGTGTTTCCAGAGCATCATGATGTGGAGACCCTATTTGTACAACCTGTTCTTTTTGTGAAGAAACAGGAGGAGTTTCGGTTATGGGTTGAGATATTTGTACCAACTACTGTGAGGAAGTAGCAGCAGTGGTTTCTTGTGACTTTTGTGTTGTCACTGGCAGGTGCTCTGGTATCTCATCCTCCAGAGATGCCTTTTTGATGGTTTTGGGGGGTTTTTGTGTTTTTCTTTTTGTTGGCTTTTTGGTGATTTTAGGTGTGGGTTTCAAAACAGTTGTGCTGCTGCTTTGATCACCTTGAGCAGTGGGCTCAGCACCAGATACCTGAGGAGCAGTTGTAACTGCTAAAATCTGCTCAGGCACCTCTGCTTGTGTTTTGCAAGGTGCTAACATTCTTGAAAAAGTTTCAGTTGTTAAAGTGTTTATTTGAGTAGAATCACCTTGATTTATTACAGCTAAATCATCCTTACTGAATTTCTTTGAAAAATAGTAACTTAAAAACCTTGGAAACAGTAAGAATGATTTTGTTTCAACATTATTAACCAAATCTTTAAAAATTTCCCGGGAATAGTTAAAATTTTCTCCTTGAAGAATTGCATATCCCAGATTTTGAATCTTTAAAGGGATTTCATTGAAAGAAGTGGTTTTGTTTGAAACACATAGTAGGAGGGTATGAAATAGAAATCTGGTTGCAGACGGAAAATAACCTTTTTCTAAGGTAATTTTCTTCATCATTGTGGCTTCATACCCTCTCTCAATGAAGTCAGTTTGTAACTCGTTTTTAGTGAAAGAAATTTTACCTTCCTGAACACCGAGTTGAAAGACCTCTGAAATGGATTGTGGCGTGATTTGGACAACTTTACCCTTTATCGAAGAGTTTATGGTGGTTGCAGTGTCTCCTTGTTTTTCAAGGGTTGCATTTTTCCAGAACTCCCTTTGGGTCGCCAAATAGATTGGTGCATCGGCAGTGAACAAAGTTTTGTACTTTGATTTTGCCATGAGATCAATAATGGAATCGAAAACTTTGGTGGTTCCTGGTTTTGTGAGAAGACCCAGGAGATTGTGAGATGGTTCATGTGGAATTTCAGTGGAGATTGCCTTTTGAGAGGCTGTTTTCGATGATGATTTGGATGAGGGTTTTGAGGATGACTTCGATTTTGTCATTTTGAAGATGAATGATCGAAGAAAGTTGTGAAAGATGAGAAGAAAAACTGCTTTGAGAAGAGAATTTTTAAGAATTCAATTCGACAGTAAAACCCTGTTTTGGTGGTGAGTGGGGGATTTTATAGGGAAGAAAGTGAATGCTGAGGTGGCAGCCGTTACAAAAGGTCTGACCAATATGTACTGCCCACGTGACAACCACTGATGAAGTTGATGAAGTATGGAGAACAGTTGTTTTAAGGGCCACTGACGTATCAAGCATCAGTGGTTACAACGGTAACAATTATGGGCAGTGGATGTTTTTTACTATCAGTGGATAGCATATCAGTGGATAAGACACTGATTTTGAGCATCAGTGCTTTTCAAGAAAATGAGGGATCAGTGGTTAACTTTCAGCAGTGGACAGTGTTTAGAGATCAGACGTTGGAACAAAACAGTGGTTAGGGTAAATGGTGCAATTCTAAAGGACAGGTGTTTCAGCAACAGTTTTGAAGATTTTTATTCAAGGTTTTGCCACATGTCAATTTTGAAAGACAGTGGTTTAGTACCCCAGATGATGAAAACTTTTTGCTAAGACAACTCATTTTCGTTTAATATTCAATTAACACATGAGTACCCTAGTAATTTAAGCACAGTTTACAATCAACCTTTGATAAAAATTTAGGAGCAAACCTGAGTATAACATGATCATGACATATGTACCATTTCCTTTTGACCCATTTATGAGGACACTAATACCATAAAAATAAGGTATTACATCCTGACAGGAGCTGAAACTATTGCCAACAAAAACAAGCATAAGTTCCAAAAATATTATTCCAAAAAAAATGAATAATATATCCTGTTTATTTGAGAAAATCCTTTGAACAATAAAAAATAGTTAAAGGATTTTCTGAGAATAGTATCAAAAAGGATCTGATATAATTTCAATAGAGTATATAATCATATCATTCACAAGTTTTTTGAAAATGGTCAGTGGTTTGACAGCAGTGGTAGGAACCTTTTGGATACATTTTAACCACTGTTTGGAACCATTTTCTTTGTCAGTTGATTGCAAGCCTGAGGACACATGGGAAAATTTTTTGAACATTTGTCTAGTCCTCTTTAGAGTTCATTTACTGGAATCAAAACCTTTTTCTGAACAGATAAATGCACATAGTTGCTTAATGACCATTATTACCCTAAACTTTAACTCATAAGTGTTTTATGTTTATACTCTTTTCTTTTGACTTCAAAAGTTTTGAGATAAACACACTTCTGAGTTTTTGTGAATATTAGTCCAAAATCATTTTGCAGTAATGTTTTGAGAGACTTGGTCATGTTTTCACAAATTTCTCACCCAATCTCACATTACATATGATACGGACTATGTTGACCCCTGTTTTCTTAATGTATTTGAACACGGTTGATTTTGTCCTTTTTAGGAACTCAACCTGTTTTCAACACATCAGATCTAAATAACTAAAGTTTTGATTTCCCTCTTTTTGTGTTAACAAAACAACAATGTTTTTATGAACATAGGTTTTGTTAATCTGAGGTTTGTACTTCAGCATTTAATGAAAACATCACATATTGCACATCAACAGTTTAAATCAATTTAGAAATTAAAAATAATCTCATGGTTTAACAGATATTGCTTTCAGATCTAGAAACCATGAGTGTCTTGTGCATGAATTTACTTGTTGTGTGAAATTTGTGTGTCATATGACATCTTGGTTGATTTACAGAGTTTTTGAATAACCATTTTGAACATGATTTACACAGTACTCTGTTTTTCAACAAAAGTACAACCAACCTTAGTATCAATGAATTTTGAGCCGAACTGTTATGTCAAATTGATTGTTAGATCGAATTTGACTGTCCAGGCTCTGATACCAATTGTTAGGATCGGAGGCTCTCATGATTGTGTTTGTTTGTGTAAAACTGAATAATCAATACAGATGAACAGAGTTTAAGTGCAGCGGAAATGTAAACAAACTTTGTAAACACAATCAAAGGAGAAAATAGTTTGATAAACAATTGCTTCTCATATAGTCAAAGGATTTACAAATCAAAGCAAAAGATTACAGATATGCTTACAAACTAAGCTCCCCCTCAGCCTGATACCCCAAGGTTGGTTGCACCCAAGATGAAAGGATTAGACATGAGGAGAAGAACTCGCTCAGTCAATCAAATGTAACAGTACAGGGCACTGTTACATTTATAGGCAAACCAAACCACTGAGGTATCTCAGCTGACGTCACCATGAAAGCGACGTCTAACCTCCTAACAAACTCTAACCTCTGATCTATACAAACACTGATGTACTAACTACTGCTATTACAATTCATTACATAAAAGACACTTAAACAGCTGCTGCATCCTTCCACTGCTGTGAACCCAGCAGTGCTTGTCCGGATCAGCAGTACTTGACTCAAGGCAGTAGATTGAATCAGCAGAGCTTTGGTCTTCCATCAGTCTTTAACATTGGGCAGTAGATGCAAGGCAGCAGTTGTGGATCAGCATTTGGTAAGATCAGTAGATAGGAGGTCAGCAGGTACAAAGCCACTTTCAAGGGGAGAGATTTGCATGAACTAACTGTAATCGTCTGCTTATTCTGGATCCACTGCTCTGATCCAGTTTTGGCTTTAATTATCTGTTCCTCTGATAGGGTTCAATCTCAACAGGTACTATCGTAGATTCATCAAGGGATTTTCAAAGATCGCTCAACCTCTCACGACTCGCACTCAGAAGGGTATTGCTTACAAATGGAATGATGCTCAGGAGTCTGCTTTTCAGAAGCTGAAGGATAACCTTTGTAGTGTGCCTATTCTCTCGTTACCTAAAGGTACCGACGACTTTGTAGTTTACTGCGACGCGTCCATCCATGGGCTCGGTTGCGTGTTGATGCAACGCGAGAAAGTTATCGCTTACGCTTCTCGACAACTCAAGATTCACGAGAGGAACTACACGACGCATGACTTGGAACTAGGAGCGGTCGTCTTTGCACTCGAGATTTGGAGACATT
The DNA here is from genome assembly GCA_030545235.1 of Helianthus tuberosus. Lineage (NCBI taxonomy): Eukaryota > Viridiplantae > Streptophyta > Magnoliopsida > Asterales > Asteraceae > Helianthus > Helianthus tuberosus. Next base: position 150,172,361 of record CM060414.1, on the reverse strand, counting down.
ACTTGTACGGTACCAAGTGCACGATTTACACCGATCACAAGACTCTCCAGCATATTTTTTAACAGAATGAGTTAAACATGAGGCAACGTAGATGGGTAGAACTCCTTAACGACTACGAATGCGCGATCAAGTATCACCCAGGAAAGGCTAATGTTGTGGCCGACGCCCTTAGCAGGAAGGAAACCAAACCTAGGCGTGTTCGTGCCTTACAGCTCACTATCCACTCGAACCTCCCTAGTCAGATTCGTAGTGCTCAAGTGGAAGCACTCAAGGAGGAAAACCTTCCAGCCGAATCCCTACGGGGTATGGAGAAACAGTTGGAACTCAAGGACGATGGTATTCGTTACGTTGCTGGACGCATTTGGATTCCCTCGTATGAAAACCTCCGAGAACTTGTGATGGATGAAGGGCACAAGTCACGCTACTCGATACATCCTGGTGCCGATAAAATGTATCACGATCTCAAGATTCTGTATTGGTGGCCTAACATGAAAGTTCTCATAGCTAAGTACGTTGGCAAATGTTTAACCTGTGCTAGGGTCAAGGTCGAATACCAGAAGCCGTCGGGCTTGTTGCAACAACCAGAGCTGCCAACATGGAAATGGGAGCAGATTTCCATGGATTTTGTTACAAGTTTACCTATGTCTCAAAGCGGGAATGATACCATTTGGGTCATCGTGGACTGCCTAACCAAGTCCGCACATTTCCTCGCAATCAAGGAAATAGATAAGTATTCGAAGCTTGCTGCAATCTACTTGAAAGAAATAGTGGCCAGACACGGGGTGCCAACCTCTATCATTTCTGATCGCGACCCACGCTTTACATCCGAGTTATGGTGTAACAATCCTCAAATAAACCGACACCCTTGAATATTTTCTGACACTCTAATATATTTTAAAAATATTCCAATATGTCTTTAAATACACTCCGTATGTGAAAACCAAGCCCGAAATACGTTATAAAATTTAAAATAAATAAAAAACTAGAAAAATTAAGTTGAGGCGGGCTGCTTAACCCCACCCCAACCTTCATACGGGCCGCGTCAACTTAAAACTCAGGCGGGCTCCGGTGTCGCCACGTGTGTGTGCGCGTGTTGGACCTACCTGATGACCCGGACAAGCTAGTCCGTTGACTAGCTTTGACGCGGGCCGCGTAAGCCCTTGCTTACATTTACGCGGGCCACGTGAGAACCAGAATCAGGCACTATATAAAGGAGGCTTCGGGTTTCAAATCAAATCGTTCACTTTCTTTCTGTATCTCGACTTTCTGAAGTAATAGGCATAATATTCGAGTAGTATACCCACTAAATCGCGAAGTTCTGCTCCGTTGTAAGTATTATAACCCCAGTTTCGTATTAGATTCGCTGCCCGATTGATTTAGGGTTCCATAACAACTGTCGTGGTTCTGCCCGACGTAGTTGTTGGAATACCGTCTCGGGGAGGGTATGATTAATATTATCAAAGGGTTATTATACTAACCTATGTACATTTGTGTAAATTATAGATTAATCCTAGGAAACCCTTACGCGAAGTCTAAGATAGCAATGTGAGTTTATCCGCTTTTTGTTAACCTTTTTACAAAACCTTAAATGCTTAACAATGAGATTAAGCAGTGATTGAGTCTTTGTAGTTCTTCAATTACAGCCTGTATGTAGGGGTTTTGTATACAAAATGGGGAACACGTTACCATTGGACGACGAGTTAGCCAATGTGTAATATGACCCACGAGTCAGGATTGACAGTACTGAATGAGTAATTGTGTAGAAATAAACAATGTGATCGCTCTCAATACTGTGTTAATTGATAAAATATTTCTTGATTAAACTGGGATTCACTCACCAGTATTTCCCATTGACAAATGTTTCTAAAACGCGTTTCAGGTAACACAATGTGAAAGCCATATAGTAAAAAGCCAGCTGGAGAGCACTGACGGCTTGGGAAAAATGTGGCTATAAAAGTTACCTAAAAGACGATGTTTTAAATTCAATAAAATAGGGTTTATCCCTATAAACATGTTGTAATAAGAAACTTGGGTTTTATCCATGTGATTATTAATATCAAATATGGTGGTTTTACTCTGATAAACATTTCCTAACTACGATCCTGATGTAATTTCCGCTGCCAAATTAACAAACTGATACCACCAAAATTCTGAGTTCGCGTCCACCCGTTCCCGGGACAGATAAGGGATCGGGGGTTGCGACAGAAGGTGGTATCAGAGCCTAGCCACTGTTCTAAGCCAAAAAAGTGTTCTGCTAACACTTAAATTCTAAATTTTGTGTTAGGAAATAATTTATGTGATTATTTGTTTTGTGTTATTTGACTATTTGTTAGTTTACAGTATGAGTGATCAAGGACCCTCAGACATGTGTCGTCAGTTGTCTAATTCACCTAGGAGTGAAGGTACCTCTTCACAGCTACCCTCTCTGGGTATTCTGCTGATGAGGAAGAATGGATGTTTGCCTTTAAACTCAGTCGGAAGAGCCATTCCGTCATAAAAAGAGAGGATGGTTCAGTAAGGAAGCATTTGCGCGTAGGAAAAGAATGCGAAAGTTGCAACAGCAAAGAGTTCTAGCAGCTGCTAAGAGAAAGTCAGATGCCCATACACAGGATATGCTTAATAGAAGCCTAGCCAATTTCCATATCCTAGCTACAACTGTTGCTGACCCAAGTCTCGAACAACTAGTAGCCCCACAACCCTTACCTTTGATTCCCACTCAACCAATGGAGGTAGAAATGCATGATGTTAACCCTGAGGAGATACCTAGGATACCAGCCCCTAATCCTTTAGATCCAAATTATGATCCCTGGTTTGATGATCTTCGGGATTATGTGCCACGCTATCACTTAAACGAAGAAACCTTGCCGAACTTAGCAACATATCCAGGTTTGGACCCTCTGGATCCCTATTATGACAACGATGAATACATCAGGGAAATTTTGGAGAATCCATACCCTCAGGAGAATCCAGTACCTCAGTACCCAGAGCCAATACCAGTACCTGCACCCCCAATGAGTGCAGAGAATTTGCAAGAACTCCAAAATTTTGGAGAAGAAATCATAGAAAGTAGTGAGAGGATGAGGTATGTAGGAGAGCAACTCGTATGGAAATACGATGAGCGTCAGATGGATTTCAGGGAAAATCCATACCCGTGAAAGTGATGATGAAGTTGGTAATAATAATAAATAAAATATATGTGTAATATTAATAAATCTATCGTAATATAGACCACTTGATGGTTAACGAGGCATAATAGTATTGTAATTTTTTTCTATTTTAGTGTGTATTTGACGCATACTATATAGAAAAGAGTAAAGTCGCAATGCAGACGTTTTTTACCAATATGTGTATTATGTGGTTGTTACTTAAACTATTTAATTATTCCATTAATGATTGGTAAATGTTTAAAATTCAGATGTACGCCGAAGGAAATCAAGGAAATCTGAATAATGATAACCAGGGTAACATTAACTTGGTTAATGAGAATCCAAGCATCAATAACAATAGAAATCAAGTGGATAATAGTGCTATCCAACACATAGTCGCACAAGGAATAAGAGATGCAATGCCATATATTATTCAAACGATTAAGGAAGCCGATAACAAGAGTAAACATGATAGCAAGCGACCCTCTAAACCTGAAAACAGTGTGAACAATGGACCTGTACTTCAAATGCCTATTCCCAAAAGGAGAAGAACCGTGTCTTACGGTTGTTCTTATAAAGAATTATGGTCTTGTAAACCAATGGAATTCTCGGGCAACGAAGGGGCCATTGCAACCCTACACTGGATAGTGAAGACTGAGGCAGTCTTAAGAATAAGCAAGTGTGCTAAAGAAGATAATATAATGTTTGCTTCTAATCTGTTTAAGAATTCAGCACTAGAATGGTGGAACACTATCCTCCAATTAAGAGGAAGTGATAGAACTTACAATATGGAATGGGAGGAATTTAAGGACAAGGTAGAAAGGAAATTATCACCCACCCAATGAAAAGGAATAGATAGCAAACAAATTCCTAAACCTTAGGATGATTGGTGTGGATAGTAAGGGATACACTAAATTATTCTTTGAATATGCTAGAATAGTACCAACCCTTGCATCACCAGAGCCAGTATTAATCTCCCGTTACATCTGGGGATTAATTGGAGAAATAAGACACGTAGTCAAGGCAGCTAGACCTCAAACCATAGAAGAAGCTGTAGAACTAGCAAATACCTTGACAGATGAATAGTCCGTACCCGAGAAGAGGATCAAAGGAGGAACCTAACCCAGAAGCTCACACAAGAATTTCGTTCTGGAAATTTTAATCGTGGGAAAAATATAGGTTATACCTCTACACCTTACTATAAGAATTGCAAAAGAAAGCATTCAGGAAGATGCTCCATATACTGTAACTTTTGCAAAATATCGGGACACAAGGAAGAAGATTGCAGGAAGAAAGCTAATAACAGGATATGTTACAACTGTGGAGAACAAGGTCATATCAAGCCTAACTGCCCAAAATTAGCCCCGGCTACAAACAAAAAGAATACCAAAAATGCTAGAGCATTTGTTCTAATGGCAGAAGAAGCAAAGATGATTCCAGATGTGATCACTGGTACGTTTTTAGTTAATGATATTTTTGCTAAAGTATTATTTGACTCTGGTGCAAACCAAAGTTTTATTAATACTTCATTTTGCAAATTTCTTAATCAATCATTAACTAAACTTCCACAAGAATGTCTAGTGGAGACAGCAAATGGAGAAACCATTAAGATTTCTGAAATCATGCAGGGAGCAAGAATTGAAATTTTAAATCAGAAATTTATTGCAAATCTTTACCCCATGAATCTGGCAGGATTCGATGTCATTCTAGGAATGGATTGGTTAATAGCCAATAAAGCCAGTATTTTATGTGATCAAAAGTCGATACAAATAAATTCACCAAAAGGTGAAAAGATCACAATTAAAGGATATAAAACTTCCAAATCTACTAAATTCAACTCTGTGATGAAAATAGCAAGTTACATAAGAAAGGGATCATTAGTATATTTGATTTCTATAATCACTAACACTAAAGGAAGGGATTTAAAGGATATTCCAGTAGTATCCCAGTTTTCAGATGTATTTCCTGAAGAATTACCAGGATTACCACCGGACAGAGAAGTTGAATTCATAATTCATCTACTGCCAGGAACAGCACCAATTGCTAAAGCACCTTACCGATTGGCACCCGCAGAAATGCAGGAACTGAAGAAACAGTTAGATGAATTATTAGAGAAAGGATTTATACAACCAAGTTCGTCGCCATGGGGAGCACCGATTTTATTTGTTAAAAAGAAGGACGGATCGATGCGTATGTGCATTGACTACCGTGAATTAAACAAGGTCACGATTAAGAATCGGTACCCATTACCAAGAATCGATGATCTGTTCGATCAATTGCAAGGAGCTCAATTTTTCTCTAAAATTGATTTAAGGTCAGGATATCATCAATTAAAGGTACAGGAAGAGGACATTCCTAAAACCGCTTTTCGAACAAGGTATGGTCATTATGAATTTACTGTCATGCCATTTGGTTTAACCAATGCCCCAGCCGCATTTATGGATATGATGAACCGAATATGTAAGCCATATTTGGATAAATTCATAATTGTTTTTATTGATGATATTCTCATTTATTCTAAAAATAAAGAGGAACATGCATAGCATTTGCACGCACTTTTGAGTCTATTAAGAAAGGAAAAGCTTTATGCTAAATTTTCAAAGTGCGAGTTTTGGTTAGAGCAAGTACAGTTTCTTGGACACTTAGTGAACCATGAAGGAATTCATGTGGATCCAACAAAAATCCAGGCAATTACCAAATGGAAAACCCCTGAATCACCAACCGAGGTTAGAAGTTTCTTAGGATTGGCTGGTTATTATAGAAGATTTATTCAAGATTTTTCTAGAATAGCCATTCCTTTAACTAAGTTAACCTGTAAATCTGTTAAGTTTGAATGGGGATTAAAACAAGAAGAAGCCTTTAGAATCCTTAAGCAAAGATTAACCCATACACCCATACTAGCGTTACCAGAAGGAACTGAAGATTTTGTAGTGTATTGTGATGCTTCTAAATTAGGTTATGGATGTGTATTAATGCAACGACAAAAGTTTATAGCCTATGCATCCAGATAACTTAAAAATCATGAAGAGAATTATTCAACCCATGATTTAGAGTTAGGAGCTATAATTTTTGCCCTTAAGATTTGGAGACATTACCTTTACGGTAGTAAGTTTACCATATTCACTGATCATAAGAGTTTAAGGTATGTTTTCAAGCAAAAGAAGTTGAATATGAGACAAAGACGCTGGATGGAGATGCTTAGTGATTATGATTGTGATATCCAGTATCATGAAGGAAAAGCAAATGTAGTGGCAGATGCTTTAAGCCGAAAGTATCACGAAAAGCCAAAAAGGGTACGTTCTCTTAAATTAAATCTACGAGTAGATTTAAATGATCAGATTAGAATAGCAAAAGAATCAGTAACCAAGGATGATATTGAAAAATTGAAAGGTATGATTAAGGAATTAGAACAAGGAACAGATGGAATTTGGAGATTCCATAAGGAGAGAATGTGGATACCTAAATTAGGAAACCTACGCCATCGTATATTAGAAGAAGCCCATAAGTCTAAGTATACGATACATCCAGGAAATGATAAAATGTACCAGGATTTAAGGAAAAATTTCTGGTGGATAGGAATGAAAAAGGACATAGCAGCCTATGTTTCAAAATGTTTAACTTGTTCACAAGTTAAACCAGAACACCAGAAACCCTCAGGTCTATTGCAACAATTAGAAATGCCAGTGTGGAAATGGGAATTGATAACAATGGATTTTGTTACTAAATTACCCAAAACAAAGAAAGGCAATGATACAATCTGGGTGATTGTAGATAGGCTAACCAAATCATCTCATTTCCTACCAATGAAAGAAACTTTCAGTATGGAACAGCTAGCTAAATTGTATGTAAATGAAATTGTTTCATTACATGGAATTCCTTTATCAATTGTTTCTGATAGGGATAGTCGATTTACCTCTCATTTTTTATCAAGTTTCCAAAAAGCAATGGGAACCAAGTTAAATCTAAGCACAGCTTATCATCCTCAAACGGATGGACAAAGTGAAAGGACGATTCAGACGATGGAAGACATGCTTAGAGCTTGTGTAATTGATTTCGGAGGTAATTGGGACGATCACTTACCATTGATAGAATTTTCTTATAATAATAGTTATCACACAAGTATCAATGCTGCACCATTTGAAGCACTTTATGGACGAAAGTGCCGAACCCCAGTCTGTTGGGCAGAAATTGGGGAAAAGCAACTATCTGAACCTGAGATAGTGCAAGAAACAACCGACAAGATTATTCAAGTCAAGGAACGACTAAAAGCAGCACGTGATCGACTGAAGAGCTATGCCAATAACCAACGCAAGCCATTAGAATTTCAAGTAGGAGATAAAGTATTGTTAAAAGTCTCTCCTTGGAAAGGAGTAGTAAGATTCATCAAAAGAGGAAAGCTAAGTCCCATATATATTGGACCTTTTGAGATTATTAGAAGAATAGGACCTGTAGCCTATCAGCTACAACTGCCAGAGGAAATGACAGGAATACATGATGTATTTCATGTATCAAATCTCAAGAAATGCTTAGCCGATGAATCGCTAATGGTACCTCTTTTAGATATCGAGGTAAATGAACAACTCAAATTTGTAGAGAGACCTTTATAGATTGAAGACAGGAAAGTTAAGAATCTCAAGCATAAGAGATTAGTTTTGGTCAAAGTAAAGTGGGACTCCAAAAGAGGATCTGAGTACACATGGGAATGCAAAGGAAATATCCACACTTATTCCAGTAGATCTCGAGGACGAGCTCTAAAACAAGGTGGGGAGGATGTAACAACCCTCAAATAAACCGACACCCTTGAATATTTTCCGACACTCTAATATATTTTAAAAATATTCCAATATGTCTTTAAATACACTCCGTATGTGAAAACCGAGCCCGAAATACGTTATAACATTTAAAATAAATAAAAAACTAGAAAATTAAGTTAAGGCGGGCCGCGTAACCCCACCCCAACCTTCATACGGGCCGCGTCAACTTAAAACTCAGGCGGGCTCCGGTGTCGCCACGTGTGTGTGCGCGTGTTGGACCTACCTGATGACCCGGACAAGCTAGTCCATTGACTAGCTTTGACGCGGGCCGCGTAAGCCCTTGCTTTCATTTACGCGGTCCGCGTGAGAACCAGAATCAGGCACTATATAAAGGAGGCTTCGGGTTTCAAATCAAATCGTTCACTTTCTTTCTGTATCTCGACTTTCTGAAGTAATAGGCATAATATTCGAGTAGTATACCCACTAAATAGCGAAGTTCTGCTCCGTTGTAAGTATTATAACCCCAGTTTCGTATTAGATACGCTGCCCGATTGATTTAGGGTTCCGTAACAACTGTCGTGGTTCTGCCCGACGTAGTTGTTGGAATACCGTCTCGGGGAGGGTATGATTAATATTATCAAAGGGTTATTATACTAACCTATGTACATTTGTGTAAATTATAGATTAATCCCAGGAAACCCTTACGCGAAGTCTAAGATAGCAATGTGAGTTTATCCGCTTTTTGTTAACCTTTTTACAAAACCTTAAATGCTTAACAATGAGATTAAGCAGTGATTGAGTCTTTGTAGTTCTTCAATTACTGCCGGTATGTTGGGGTTTTGTATACAAAATGTGAAACATGTTACCATTGGACAACAACTTAGCCAATGTGTAATATGACCCACCAGTCAAGATTGACAGTACTGAATGAGTAATTGTGTAGAAATAAACAATGTGATCGCTCTCAATACTGTGTTAATTGATAAAATATTTCTTGATTAAACTGGGATTCACTCACCAGTATTTCCCACTGACAAATGTTTCTAAAACGCGTTTCAGGTAACACAATGTGAAAGCCAATTAGTAAAAAGCCAGCTGGAGAGCACTGACGGCTTGGGAAAAATGTGGCTATAAAAGTTACCTAAAAGGCGATGTTTTAAATTTAATAAAATAGGGTTTATCCCTATAAACATGTTGTAATAAGAAACTTGGATTTTACCCATGTGATTATTAATATCAAATTTGGTGGTTTTACTCTGATAAACATTTCCTAACTACGGTCCTGATGTAATTTCCGCTGCCAAATTAACAAACTGATACCACCAAAATTCTGGGTTCGCGTCCGCCCGTTCCCGGGACAGATAAAGGATCGGGGGTTACGACATATGGCGAGTTACCCATAGATCTTTTGGCTCACGTCTGGATATGAGCACTGCTTACCACCCACAGACCGATGGTCAAACAGAACGTACCATCCAAACGCTTGAAGACATGCTGAGAGCATGTGTTATTGATTTTGGAAACGGGTGGGAATGATACTTACCGTTGGTAGAGTTCTCCTACAACAACAGCTACCACACCAGCATTCAGGCAGCACCCTTTGAGGCATTTTATGGTCGTAAATGCCAATCACCTCTATGTTGGGCGGAAGTTGGTGAAAGCCAAATTACTAGCCCGAAACTTGTAGTCGAGACTACAGAAAAGATTGGCCAGATCAGACAACGCATGGCGGCAGCTCGTGACCGTCAGAAAAGTTACACTGACAAGCGTAGGAAACCGCTAGAATTCCAGGTCGGTGACCAGGTTCTACTCAAAGTCTCACCCTGGAAGGGTGTGGTTCGTTTTGGAAAATGGGGCAAGCTTAATCCGCGATACGTTGGACCATTCGAAATTACCGAGAAGATCGGTAAGGTTGCTTATAGGTTGAATTTGCCTGAAGAGCTGAGTGCGGTGCACAACATCTTTCACATGTCTAATCTGAAGAAGTGTCTGTCAGATGAAACACTCACAATTCCTTTCAAGGAACTCACATTTGACGATCGGCCACACTTTACTGAGGAACCGATTGAGATCACGGATCGAGAGATCAAGACCCTCAAACGTTAGCCAGATACCTATCGTACGAGTCCGTTGGAACTCGCGCAGTGGCCCAGAGTTCACCTGGGAATGGGAAGACCAGATGAAGCGCAAATATCCCCAGTTGTTCCCCAACGAAACCCCCAGCACTGAAGCTACATCAGAATTTCAGGACGAAATTCCAAACTAATGGGGGGATGATGTGACACCCCGTTGAAACGTTCTCACTCATACTAGCTTGTCAGTGGCTGCACTTTAACTTTCGGGATGAAAGTTCTTAAAACTTGGGGATAATGTGACACTCTAGGTTTTCCCGAACAACCTTCTTGTACTAGCATTATGTGTACGTGCGTTTTAAATGAAAGTTTGTGAATTAGGTTGTTGAGCTATGTGATCCTTGTATGTGTATGTAATATATATATATATATGTGTATATGTGTGAGCCGAGACCCTAAGGACACGACTCAAGACCACTCGGTCTCGAGTGACCCACATCGGTTGGGCCATGCACCCTTGAGCCCACTCGGAACCCATTAGGGTGCACCGACTTAGAGCAAGTATAAAGCCCCCACCTAAGCCGACATCTACTATTTTGGACACTCAATCATCACCCAAATCCCCAAACATTCCCTCACACTCACTCCCACACTCTCCTACCTTCTCTCACTAAAACCCTAACAACACCACCTCCTCTCCTCCTCTCAGGATTCGAACCGGCAGCCATCGGAGGTCTCGGATCAGCTCGCACACACCGATTGGAAGCTTCATTCTTCACTACTTCACACCCTTGCACCCACACTTGAATCGGTTAGTTGCTCCTTTCATTATAGTTGGAAATGTATGACAAAATGTGTGCTTAATGAGTGATATACATGTTCTAAGAGGATAGATGATTTAAAATGACTAAATGATGAGATGTTTCTTTGATGATGATAAACATGTTTAAACAAGAATAGTGTGCACATTTGAATGTTAATGTGATATGTTTTTCATATGTGTGTAGAGTAAACATTTCGAAAAGATAACTAGGATCTCACATGATTAGGCTTAAACACTTGGTTGATAACATTGTCTATATGAGGATTAAGTGTGGATAATGAAATAGTTACATGTGTTTGAATGATGAAATAAACTGAATTATGAATAGATTTTGGTAAATGATGTATGCTTATTTTGAATAATCAAGTGTGCAAGATGAAAACCCTAAGGATGAACCGTATGAACATATGATGAATATGTGTTTAATATGATATGAATATTTGAAATTGTTGTGTTTGATCCATTTGAGTAGGAATTAGACAAGGAAACATGTTTGTGATATTTGATTGGTTAGTACATAAAATCATGATATTGCAATTCTATTGGATAGTACATCTGAGGTTCTAGAAGGATCTCCTCATCAGAAAAACGAGTCGAGACCCCCAGTTTCGACTCGAGACCATCCAAATGGCAACTCGAGACTGAGCAGCAGACATCAAGGACTCGAGACCTCCAAGGTTGCGACTCATATATGCATCACTCGAGACCTCCAGTTAGCTACCCGAGACCCGTTGGTTGCGACTCGAGACCGCGTGTTCTCAAGTCGAGACCACCTGGTCTCGACTGGGCTGTCCGACTCAGTTATTGGACCACCTTATGTGACAACGTGTTTTTGGGCTTTGTATATGTGCTAACTGCTGCTATATGCTGATATGATCGACTGTTTAAGGATTAGAACAGGCCCAATAACTTAGTGGATAACTGTATGCATGTTATGTGATTTACGTGTAAGACATACGTGACTTGTTTGTACCCGAGCCTGACTCATACTGGTAACCATGTTAGGACGTGTGACCAGCGTGCTTTACCAAGTAAACTAATCTGCCGAGCAACCCAAGGTGAGTTCACAACTTTTAAAACATGCATTCCCGGTGGTTGGGAAACGGAACTTAAACAACGATATCCCTTTGTAAGGGATACAAACCTACTTTTCTCCCCTTATGTGGGACCTTTGGTTAATTACTATTTATATTGGAGGCAACAAGCAATACTAAACGAAACTCTATCACTCAAGTCCCTACTACTTAATACCGATTAGTCGCCGGGGCCAGGCGAACGGTTATTAGTTGATAGCGCTATTTAGGTCTCACCAGCCTCACACCGTGCCCGCGTATGGGATCGGGAGTGAACTAATAGACTCTGGTAAACCGTCAATGATGATAGAACATTGACAAACGGGGCACTCTACGGAAACGTACGGTCGCATAGTATTCGGTGTTGTTATGATTGAATGCAATGGTATTAAGAAAGTCACACCATAATCACGCTTCCGTAAAAGTCAGGGTGTGACATAAATTGCTATGATTTAGGTGTTTGGTTGAATTACCACACCTAGCTAAGTGGGTTTTGATAATATGATGAAGTTAAGGTTAAATTTGTGCTTAGAATCATCAAATTGAATAATAAAAGCAAGATACTTAAACAAATTATAAGTTTGAGTAATTGTTCATACATGACTTGAAATGGGTTTCTGTATGATATGAAGAAATTGATATTAAAATCATGTTATAGATGCTAGAAATCATATTACCTACTAGTTGGTGTGCAAAAACTTGAATTGTTAAGAGTTTGGATGAAAATGTCTTAGTGAGTTCCATGAACCAGATGTGCATTTGAATATGTTAATAGATCAATTGACTTTTCGGAAGTCAAACTGACCAATGATTTGATCGAGTGATAAATTCGACATAAGACCCATAAGGTGGGGTAGTCATAATTGATAATGACTAATCTAACCGTCTTACAAATTATGGTGACAGTTTGACGCCTAACGAGCTTGGTGGAAGCTTGATGAGGGAGCGGGTCAAACGAATCAAGAAGGAAAGGAAAAGCGTAGTTCGGATGCGAGGTAAGTAAAACTTACACCTTTTTTGTAGAATACGTGTTTATTCTATGAGTTATGAATACAATAAAGATAATATTCGAAATATGGTTTCCGACGCCAAAAGATACGGGTCGGAACTAATATAAATGATAGAAACCATGTTTAATGGTAAAAAGGGGTGAAAAAGTAAACTAGTCATGAAAAGACTAAGATAAAATGGGTTTTTGAATGGCTACTTTATAAGTAAGCCTAAACGAGTAAAAAGGGGAAACGGTGATTTAGTCACGAACAAATAGGTAAAAGTTGAAATGTAAAATGACACCAAGCGACATAAGTCATGTCGGGCTAAACGCGTAAGAAAAAGGGTTTAAGAGACATAGTTAAAGAGGTGAGAAATCTAAATTGAGTTATTTAATGAAATGGTAAATAGATACCATTCCAATATAAGCGCAAAGTGTTTAATAGTTTAGACCAAACGGGTCAAATGGTAATGTAGATACCATTTGACAAATAATGACTAATAAGTGCTTGTCGAGTCTTATGCGCGCATGATAAAACGCTTATGATTTAGCGGTGCTATGAATTAGCATATTATGGACGCAAGGTATCAAACGGGTCAATATGTTGATCCGAGCCAGGTACACGTATTTGTGTTGTAGTTAGAAGCGATATTATGGTTAATTATTGGCGAAAGCCCTTCGTCGCAAAAAGAAGGACTAAAATTGACCAAAAAGCCATTGAGAGGTAAATAGGGAAAACAACCTTTATGAGTTGTTAGAAACAAGCGTTTTGTTAAATTGAGTCCTTGGGATACGTATAAAATGGAGATAGGGTGTAAACTAAAAGAAGTGTGATTTAAGCCAAAAAGTGTTAAATACCCGTAAAGGGTCAAAACGAGTATATATGCAAACGGGTTAAGATCGTATGAGAAACCCGTAATTTGAACCTTGAAAATTAGTAAACTGATATAACATGATATCCATGGTATTTTAAAGGTAATGAACAAGTTAGTTTGATAAAGTCGCGAACGGGTCAAAAGTGTCATAATTGAATTTCAAGCCGAGAACTTGAAACCTAAAATTTTGTGAATTCAGATGTCGGGTTTTTGCTCCATAAGATGGATAATTAAATTACGAACGCGTGGGAAAAAGAATAGTGTAAAACGAATTCGTAAAATGAAAGTTATGCGCATTTTAGTGCATAACAAGTCTGAGTTACCATAGCTGGGCAAATGCAGCATTAAGAAACGAAACCTGCTGTGAAGAATGGGCTGTCGTGCTACGCGACAGCGGAAGGGAATGACTGTCGCATCACGCGACCCCTGTCGCGGCCCGCGACTAAATCACATCAAATTCTCGCGGCCCGCGAGAGCATCAATTGCTGGCGAATTGTTTTATTTTCTTTGTTTGACCCATATGACTTGTTTAAACTCGTTATTTAACTATCAAAACGAACATTTGAGTTGGTTTTGATCATAGGTGGATGTCAAGAGTACCCGGATGGAGATCAAGCGTCGAGAAAGAACCGAACACATTAAAAAGAAGCTTCCGCATGTTGTTTCGTTGTTATTTCTAAATTAACGAATTCAATTACATTATGTTGGTTTATTTTTAAATTGTAAAACTTTAAATAAACCCGTATTCTTATAAGTATGTGTAATCTTTAATACACATTTTTAGTCTAAAGTTATAAGAAAACCGTTAAATATTGGTAAGGGTGTTACAAGTGCTCTAGCCAACATTGGTGAACCCTTCAAAAAAAAAAGGATTTAGCCAAGCTTGCTATTGCAGGTCTACGTGAAGAGTATACAGGTTTAAAACAAAATTTTCTAGCTCGCTCCCCACCCGTGACATTGAATGAATTATATGGTTTGCTCAGTGACCATGACTACATGATCACACATCACACAATTGCTGCTCCTCAAGCATTCACGGCTGCCCTCACTGGTCCTGCACCTACTCCCTCAGGTACTCAAACTCACAATTCGTTGTCCAACAAATAGCAGCCTAGTTAGGGTATCAACTAAACCCTCTAATACAACAAACCAGCCAATCTCGGGCCTTTATTGCAAATTGTTTCTCAAATAATTCTCGTGGAAATCAGCAGGGCAGTTCACATGGTAACTACCAAGGAAATTATAACAAAAATTGAGACGCCTCTCGTGGAACCGGTGGCCAATATCGTCAACCATCCTTCGCGTGGGCATCTACGCAAAACACAGTCTATGGTCCTTGTAACAGGTGAGGTATAGGCCACATTCCAGCTCAGTGTCCCAACAGATCCAATTCCAACTTCACACAGGATTTTTCATAACCAAATTATGCAGCAGGTTATGTAGCTTTCTCCGGTATTGGCTCAGCCTCCGGTTCAACATGGAACCCTGATACCGGGGTCGATGGTCATGCTACTCCAGACTTAACAAATTTGGATCAGTCTAAAGCATGTAATGATAATCACTCACTTTATGTTGGCAACACTAATCCTCTTCTAATCTTTCATATTGGTTCCTCAAAAATCTATTCCCCTAACAAAACTTTTAAAGTCTCTAATGTTCTTCATGTAACCGCCCATAAAAAGAACTTGCTATATGTATAACAATTTTGTTTGGACAATGATGTTTCTTTGAATTTCACTCGTCTTTTATTATTATGGAGGACAAGTCTACACGTACCATCCTACTCACGGGTCCTAGTGATCAAGGTCTTTACACGCTTTGCTTACCTCATTTGAAGTCTCTTCCGCATGTTTCTTTCACAACCACCAAACCATCCTCAACAATTTGGAACCATCATCTAGGCCATTTTTCATGCTCGTGTTTTTAGTTCTATTGTTTCTAGTAATTCGTTACCTGTTTCATATTTTTTATGTCATGACTTATGTACTTCTTGTCAAATGGGGAAGTCTTCCAAATTGTCTTTGAACCTTTCAAATTATGGTGATAATATGTTGGATTTGGTTTATTGTGATGTTTGGGGTCCTGCTCCATCACGTTCTTTTAATAGACACCGGTTTTTTATGCTATGTGTTAATCATCACTCACGATATATGTGGTTTTACCCCTTGACTCAAAAATCTAATGTTTACTTAACTTTTAAATCATTTGTTCTTTTGGTGGAAAGACAATTTAACACTAAGCTTTAAAATGTGCAAACTGATTGGGTTTGGGGGGGGGGGGGGGGATTTCGCAACCTTGCACCACTTTTCACTTCACTTGGTATGTTACATCGACGTTTGTGCCCTCACACAAGTGAACAAAATGGAAATGTGAAACCGACACGTTGTTGAAACGGGTCTTGCCCTTTTGGCTCATTCCAACACTCCACGTTTTTGGAGTTTTGCTTTCGAGACGACTGTTTTCTTAATAAATCGTTTTCCCTCTCGATTTAACTCAAACAAATCACCCTTTGAACATGTTTTCAAACGATCACCTAATTACTCTTTTCTAAGGGTCTTCGGATGTCAATGCTTTCCTTACCTACGAACATACAATCGACACAAAATGGACTTTCGATCCACCCCATGTGTTTTTCTCGCCTATAGCTCAATATATCATGGGTATCGGCATTTGGATCTTGATACCGAGTGTGTGTACATTGCGCGACACGTTCGTTTCAATGAACTCAATTTTCCCTTTACACCTAAACTCACCCAACCTACCACCGAGCCTACATGTCCCTGCTACTCCTCCTACCCTAACCCTCCTGAATTTCCTAACATACCTTCACCACCCACCACGGCCACCCCAGCCTCCAGGACTGCAACAACCCCCACGGCCACCTCAGAGCCCACGGCTACAACAACCCCCACAGTCACCCCAGCCCCCACCTCCACTTCCGCAACCGCGTCTTAACCCACTCCATTACCTCCTCAACCACGCCCTCGTCCATCCAACCTTTGCTAAAATCCAAAACCTTCAACCCACTATCATCCATCTGCCTACCACACTTCTACTCACCCTTCTGAACCTTTTGAACATTCCTCTTTTACCGTTGCCAACAAATTCCCGGAGTAGCCCCGGAATGGCGTGATGCCATGGTTGAAGAGTTTGATGCTCCTATTAAAAATGGAACATGGTCTCTTGTACCCCTAGTTACCAATACTAATATCATTGACTGAAGGTGGGTTTTACAGGATTAAAAAGGATGCCAATGGGCAGGTTACGAGGTACAGAGCATGTCTTGTTGCAAAGGGATTCAATCAATAACCAGGTATCGATAATCAAGAAACATTTAGCCCGGTTGTAAAGGCTACTACTATTCGGGTACTTTTGTCTCTCACAATTACAACCCAATGGCCGCTTAAACAATTGGATGTACAAAACGCATTTCTTCTTGGTGATTTAAAAGAAATTGTCTATCTTTGCCAACCACAGGGTTTTGTCGGTGAATCCAGACCTAATCATATTTGTTTATTACATAAGTCAATAAATGGTTTTAAACAGGAACCACAAGCATCGTTTGAACGATTCTATTCCACATTACATCATCTCGGTTTTATTGGTTCTAAAACTGACCCGTCTGTATTTATTCTCGAAAAACAGTGTACCTTGGTGTATGTTCTTGTTTACGTGGCTGATATTATAGTTATAGGGAATAATCTGTCAACATTACTGACAACATCAAAAAGTTGGGAATTGCGTTTGCAGTCAAGGACCTTGGCACTTTGCATTATTTTTTGGGAATTGAAATTATACCTTCTGGCAAGAATCTCATTCTATCTCAGCGAAAGTATATTTGTAATTTAATCAACACAGTCGGTTTAGCCGAAGGCAAACTCGTTCCATCTCCTATGAGTAGCTCACAATCCTTGACTCTTGCTGACGGTTATCTACTTGTTGATCCTACCAAATATTGCCAGACGGTCGGTGCTCTTCAATATGCCCCTCTTTCCCGACCCGACATGACCTTTATGGTTAACAAAGTATGTCAGTTCAAGCATTCTCTCACGGTAAATCATCGGTTAGCTGTGAAACGTCTCTTACGATATCTTCAAGGTACCTCTCACTACCTTCTTTATTATTCGCCAGAACTCCGGCTCTACTTTTCAGGATTTTACTGATGTAAACTGGCACACAACCTTGCAAGCTTACTCTGATGCTGACTGGGTCGGCTGTCCAGATGACCGTCGGTCCTCGGGGGGATTTTCCATCTACTTAGGTTCCAATCTTGTCTCGTGGAATGCTCGCAAACAACGAACGGTCTCGCGATCTTCAACTGGATCTGAGTATAAAGCGCTTGTTGATACTGTTACAGAAATAACTTGGCTTCAAGCTCTCCTACATGAACTCAATGTTATCTCCAAAGTCTCACCCATACTTTGGTGTGATAATCTAGACGTAACATATCTCTTTGCCAATCCTATCTTTCATGCCTGCACTAAACATGTTGAAGTACATTATCACTTTGTTTGTGAACAAACTGCTCAAAGGAAATTGGTTGTTCAGTTTATCTCTACACATGATCAGATTGCGGATGTTTTTACCAAACCTCTGCCATCACAAAGGATTTTGTTGTTAAGGTCCAAGTTGCAGCCCTCAACTTACTACGGGAAGATGTTAGACAATATATTTTAGATAGTATTTGTTGAGTGTGAAGTCACTCTTGTGGTTTGTCAAAAGTAGCAGCAGAATGCATGTGGGAAACCTGCAACCATGTTTGCAGCCTGTCAAAAGAAGTGGCAGAAGACAGCTTCTTTGATCCATTTTTTCTACTGCATTAATTTCTTTGTTTGACAAATTCTTTTCCAATCTCTATATAAGAGATATCTCTGTATTTGTAAAACTTGTAACACACAAGAAAGAAATAACAATTCCGAGTTACCGAGAGTGGACGTAGGTCAGAGCCGGACCGAACCACTATAAATCTTTGTGTTGTTCTTGAGATTGAGCGTGCGTGAGTTGATTGTGTTCGTGTGATACCGTCCGATCCTAACAACTGGTATCAGAGCTTAGGCTCTTGTTGTTGAACACGAACACAGAGGTATAGAGGAGGAAGTACTGACCTGTGAGACTAGGGTTCCGATTAGAGTTGCAAATCAGAACCAGTAACAGTCTCCGTCACCACCGCTGCTGGAGTTCATCCCGCCACCGCCGCCGCCGCTGCTCGACAAACCGCCGCCGCCGTTGCCGCTCATCTTACCGCCGCCGCCGCCAGACATTTTACACCACCGTCACCACCTTAAACAGTTGGTTCCGAACAACCGTTGCCCTAGCAGTCTGGCTCGCTAGAAGAGAAGAGAAACAGAGAATATTTTTTTTGGTTTGTTCTCGGTTGAAGAAAAAGAAAAAGGGTCCAGGAAGATAAAGGAGTTTTTTTTTTTTTTTTTAAAGTTATCTTTGACTAGTGGAAACGTAATTGTTGGAAGGAAAAGGAAGATTCTTTTTGTTTTTTCCAACAAGTCCACAAGTTTAGTGCATTTACAAAGAAGACCCCTCAACCTTAAATCAAGATTTTGTTTTTAATTTTTTCTAGTTTGAACCATATTTTTTTTTGGAAGTTTTTTTAAGAAAAAAAAAACGATATAGTCAAGATGATGACTGAAGAAGAAAAAGTCAGGGTAAATGTATTTGATGGGAAGAATTTTGGATGGTGGAAGATGCAAATTAAAGATTTGCTGATACAGAAAGAGTTGGATGTTGCTCTAGAACCTCCTCCTACACCAGTACCGAGTAATTGGACATCGATTGACAAGAAGGCGATGTCAACGATACGGCTTACATTGTCCATGAATGTTGCGTATAACATTATGGAACAAACCACGGCGCGTGGAATTATGGAAGCCTTGTCCAACATGTACGAGAAGCCGTCTCCTGCAAATAAGGTGTTTTTAATTCGGGAGTTAGTCAACACTCGAATGAAAGAGGGAAGTTCTGTCACTGAGCATATTAATCTATTTAAATCTCATTTGACACGTTTGTCGTCAGTGAATTTTAAGATAGATGATGAATTACAGGCTTGTTTATTATTGTCCTCATTACCTGACAGTTGGTCAGGAACGATCACAGCAGTCACTGGATCGATTGAGACACTCACATTCAGTAAGGTTCGAGATTTAATACTGAATGAGGATTCCAGAAGGAGGAACTCTGGAGAAACAAGCTCGTTGCTCAGTACTGAAGGAAGAGGGAGAAGTAATAACAGAGGAGGAAACAAGGGAAGGTCAAAGTCAAAACGAAGAAGCAAGTCAAGACCAGCAAAACCAAGAAAAGACATACAGTGCTGGAACTGTGATGAGCATGGACACTTTAGAAGTCAGTGTACTAAACCTCCTAGAGACAAAAAGGAGGTGAATGCTACCACCGCCTCAGATTCAGAAGATGCACTTATCTGCTGTGTCGAAAATACTGTTGAAGACTGGATTATGGATTCAGGAGCATCATTTCATGCTACGTCTAGCACGAAGAAGATGAAGAATCTACAAACAGGTAACTTTGGTAAAGTTCGTTTGGCTAATAATCATAGTCTAGACATTACAGGGATTGGAGACATAGAGTTGAAGACGTCATTAGGAACAATCTGGATCCTGAAAGATGTTCGGGTTATTCCGGGATTGAAGCGGATGTTTGTAGATCCCAATATCGATCCGGATCACAGTGGTTGGTTGTTCTTAACCCTAAACACCTATTGATTAAGTGTTTGAGCTAGAAAAGTCAAGAATGATCAAAGATGAAGGTGAAGCTAATGGATTAATGAATACAACAAGTGTTGTATTGAATCCAAACAATAAGATATAACAATAAAACACCTTGGATATCAGATTTGAGCACAAGATCAACACAAGAATGTAACAACACCAATATTCATTCAAGAGCCAAAAGCTTGCCAAGGTTACAATGTGAGGGCTATTTATAGTGTTCCTGACTAGCCAGCAAATTTATAAATTTGTTGGAATCTTATCTACACTAGGTCAGGAACCTTACTTCTATAGAATTACTAAATAAGCCCCTAGACTTTCTAAAGCTTAATAAACTTAACCAGAACAATCCAGAACCATCTAAAACAAGTACCAACGGTCTCAAATGACCTAACAATATTCCCCCTAGACCGTTGCGTACTTGATCGTTCTTCATTCTTGTTTAGCGTTTCAGACCCTAAGCGACTCAAGTACCGACGGTCTCAAAATGGTCTAACAATATTCCCCCGAGAATGATGCTATCAATTCTTCAAATGATCTTCAAAAATAAATCTGACGTCGTCTTCGAATCTTCACAAATCGGCTAAATACCCAAAATCTTCATTGTCGTTTTCCCCCGCAAATATAGACCCTCCTATATTTTGTCGATCAAAGCTCCGTATCTTACTTTTGAAGATACAATTGTAATAGGCATGTGATAGGGTTCGAACTTCAATGATAAAAATTAAATAATTAGCCTCATCATGAGGATCTTCAATTCTGTCAGATTGCATTTAGCTCCCGATCAATCGCAAAAGTCACCCAATACCATAAAAATCAACGGCCCAAAATATACCATAAAATCCCTGGCCCAGTCTTGTTTGTGGCCCTCAAAAATAATGTATAATAAATTCTGGCCCATGTAATAGTCTTGTACTCCTAGCCCACTAGTTGTCTAGTAATTCATGATCCCGCCCACTCAACTTGAAAAAATCCACTCAAATTTAAAGGTGTTTGGCCCAAATAAAATGCTTTAACACCCGGCCCAAAATATATCATAAAATCACCGGCATCAAACCCAAAACTGTTTTCTGATAGCACAGATTGAAGACACTCTAGGAATCAAGGCGTGTGTGGCCCGGAAATAATGAAATCTCATTCAAGAGTAGGGCCCAATCGATGAGAAAAAAACATATTTGTTACAAAGGTTTATCAGGTGGGCCGCGAGTGAAGCATGTATACGACTTTAAACACAAGATCTACCTTTCATTAGTGGGTCCTTACAACCCATTAAAAAATGCATAAAAAATCCAGTAGATGTATGCCTGGTCCAATCCAATTAAAAAGAAATTCAATTACCTTTTTTTTTTGTTTTGAACGGTAAAATCTGTCAATTGACATATGTCGGCGAAGAGTAGACAGACACTCTTCCAAGAATATTGGTCCTATTGGGCCCATTCAAAATTGCAATCAGCATATAATGTCGTACATGATGGCTTATCTAATCACTAGTGGATCCATTCCAATCACTATACCATACGGCCCACCCATGTCTGGCCCATGTACCAAAAATCAAGGAACCCTAGCCGCAAACAATATTCTTCACTTGTCATCATCGTACATAATCACATCCGCCGTTAGCCACCCTAATCCGCCACCGTTCAACGCCGAAAACCACCCTTGATCGGTGAACTGTATATGCCGGAAAACGAACCTGATTTATCATCAAACCACCGTCTTCTACCTTGTTGTGTCTCTGTTTAATGAGAACTCTAGCGTGGTGAATCGACTTAGCCATACCAGATTTGAACACAAGGGTTTGAGGACGGCGTTTAAGAAAGTTCTCGACAGTAAGGGCCAACATGTAATCGAACTTGTTCTGGCACTCATCAAGCAGACCGTATCTGTTCATTCTCCTCATAAGGGCTTCACCCTCAAAGATCCTCCGTGGGTCTTTCTCCTCAAGGATCAGGAGACGTGAACCATTGTTGTACGACGTCGTTACGACGATGGCGGCTAGTTGAATGATATCTTCTTTGGGCTCTCGGCGGCCTGTGCTGCTTCGTTAACTTCCGTCGCCATTGATATTGACACAAACAAACCCAGAAATATGGCATAGTGAAAACCCTATCTGTCTCCATGCTAGCACCGTCGTCATCCACCATACATACATGAATGCCTCAAACAACCTGATTTGAATGAACAATGACGTAATCATAGATTCGCCAGATCTGATATATCTTAAAACACACAAATCTACCACCTTTTAACGTCTCCGGCGGTTTTCTGGTAAAGACCCGACCAAACCGAAATTGAAACGAGCCACCGAGGCTCTGATACCAAATTGTAGATCCCAATATCGATCCGGATCACAGTGGTTGGTTGTTCTTAACCCTAAACACCTATTGATTAAGTGTTTGAGCTAGAAAAGTCAAGAATGATCAAAGATGAAGGTGAAGCTAATGGATTAATGAATACAACAAGTGTTGTATTGAATCCAAACAATAAGATATAACAATAAAACACCTTGGATATCAGATTTGAGCACAAGATCAACACAAGAATGTAACAACACCAATATTCATTCAAGAGCCAAAAGCTTGCCAAGGTTACAATGTGAGGGCTATTTATAGTGTTCCTGACTAGCCAGCAAATTTATAAATTTGCTGGAATCTTATCTACACTAGGTCAGGAACCTTACTTCTATAGAATTACTAAATAAGCCCCTAGACTTTCTAAAGCTTAATAAACTTAACCAGAACAATCCAGAACCATCTAAAACAAGTACCAACGGTCTCAAATGACCTAACAATGTTAATATCCATCGGTCAGCTTGATGATCAGGGATATGATGTTTACTTCGGTAAAGGACAATGGAAAGTTGTCAAAGGCAGTATGGTTGTTGCTAGAGGAAAGAAGCAAGGTACTTTATACATGGTTGAAGTACCAACTGACGGAGTGAATGCAGTATCTAGTGAGCCGAGTAAGTCAAAGTTATGGCATCAAAGACTCGGCCACATGAGTAAAAAGGGGATGAAAATGCTTGTTACCAGGGGAAAGCTTCCAGAATTGAAGCATGTTGAATCTGAATTCTGTGAACCATGCATTCTCGGGAAGAAAAAGAAAGTTAGTTTTCTGAAGAAAGGGAGAGCACCAAAAGCTCAGAAGTTGGAGCTAATTCATTCGGATGTATATGGACCGACATCAGTAACTTCACTCGGTGGAGCTCGCTACTTTGTAACCTTCATTGATAATTCAACACGCAAGGTATGGGTTTACTTTCTTAAACAAAAATCTGAAGTTTTCGATACTTTTAAGAAATGGAAATCTGCTGTTGAACTTGAAACTGATTTGAAGGTGAAGTGCTTGAAGTCTGACAACGGTGGTGAATACATCAGCAAGGAGTTTACAGATTATTGTGCTGATAGAGGGATCAAGATGATAAATACAGTTCCAGGAACTCCGCAACAGAATGGGGTTGCAGAGAGGATGAACAGAACATTATGTGAAAGAGCCAGAAGTATGAGGTTGAATGCAGGGCTCCCAAAGATGTTCTGGGCTGATGCAATTAATACAGCAGCCTATCTTATCAATCGTGGGCCTTCAGTACCGTTGGGTTTCAAGATTCCTCAAGAAGAATGGAAGGGTAAAGCAGTTGAGTATGATCACCTGAAAATCTTCGGGTGCAGTGCTTATAATATCAATCCTGAAGGTGACAAGTTAGATGCTAAAGCAAAGAAGTACATCTTCATTGGATATGGAGGTGATAAGATGGGCTATAGGCTTTGGGATTCTGAAAACAGAAAGGTAGTCCGAAGCAAGCATGCAGAGTTCAATGAAGCAGAACTGTACAAAGACAGAAAGGTGGAAAAGTCAGAGGTTCAGAAGAAAACAATTGAGTTTAGAGTTAATCAGAAGAACGATTCTGCTGCAGAACCAGTGTCAGATTCTGATAACACAGAACCAGAGACTGAAGATGGTGAAGGTGAAGAAACAGTGGAAGTTTCTGACAGTGGGAGTTCAGGGTCTGAAGACGAACAGTCACCACAACAGCCTTCGGTAAGAAGATCAACCAGAGTTTCTAGACCACCGAACAGGTACAGTCCTAGCTCTTCTGTCAACTACATTCTTTTGACAGAAAATGGCGAACCCCAGTGTTACTCTGAAGCTATGGGGTTGAAAGATTCATTGCAGTGGGAGCTTGCAATGAAAGATGAGATGAAGTCGCTTGAGAAGAACAAGACCTGGCAATTAACAAACCTTCCAGCTAGGAAGAAGGCTCTTCAAAACAAATGGGTCTTCAGGGTCAAAGATGAACATGATGGTACCAAACGGTACAAAGCAAGATTAGTAGTCAAGGGTTTTCAACAAAAAGAGGGAATTGATTTCAATGAAATATTCTCTCCAGTGGTGAAGATGACTACCATCAGACTTGTTCTCAGTATTGTAGCAGCAGAAGGCTTGCATCTAGAGCAGCTAGATGTCAAGACTGCATTTCTACATGGTGACCTAGATGAAGACATCTACGTGACACAACCAGAAGGTTTTCAGGTTAAAGGCAAAGAAAACTTGGTGTGTAAGTTGAAGAAGAGTTTGTATGGTCTGAAACAAGCGCCCAGACAATGGTATTTGAAGTTTGATAACTTCATGGGAAGAGTCGGATACAAGAGATGTGACAATGACCATTGTTGTTACATCAAGAAATTCAAGGGTTCTTATATCATTCTACTACTATATGTGGATGATATGTTGATTGCAAGTTCAGACATGACAGAGATCAAGAAGTTGAAGAAGCAGATGTCTGAAGAGTTTGAGATGAAAGACTTGGGAGCTGCAAACCAAATACTCGGGATGAGTATTTTCAGAAACAAAGAAGAAGGTTCTTTGACACTCTCTCAAGAGAAGTACATTGAGAAAGTGTTAGAAAGATTCAGCCTTAAAGATACCAAGATCAGAAGCACACCTTTGGGAAGTCACTTTAAGCTTTCTAAAGATCAGTCACCCAAATCAGATGAAGACAAGGAAGAAATGGCTAAAGTTCCATATGCATCTGCAGTTGGTAGCCTCATGTATGCAATGGTATGCACGAGACCAGATATAGCTCATGCAGTGGGAGTTGTTAGTCGGTTTATGTCTAATCCGGGGAGAGAACATTGGGAAGCAGTTAAATGGCTACTAAGGTATTTGAAGGAGACTTCAAAAGTGGCATTACAGTTTAAGAGGAAAGAGGTTATTCTGAAGGGTTTTGCAGATGCTGACCTTGGTGGTTGTAAGGAATCTTACAAAAGCACCACCGGATATGTCTTTACAGTGGGAGGCACTGCAGTAAGCTGGATGTCCAGATTGCAGAAAAGTGTTGCCCTTTCAACCACAGAAGCAGAGTATATGGCAGTTGCTGAAGCAAGCAAAGAGCTTATATGGTTGAAGAACTTTCTCAACGAACTTGGAAAAGAACAAGATGATTGTGCACTATTCTGTGACAATCAAAGTGCAATTCATCTTGCAAAGAATCTTGTCTTCCATTCGAAGACAAAGCACATACAGCTGAGATATCACTTCATCAGAGAAAGAATTAATGATGGCACTCTGAAGTTGGAGAAGATCAAAGGAACTGAAAATCCAGCTGATATGTTGACTAAGGTTGTCACCTTAGAGAAGTTGAAGCTTTGCATAGCTTCAACTGGCCTTAACTAGGAATGAGCTAAAGTTTCTTACAGAAATACAGATGCACAGTTGAAGAATAGGTGAAGATTGTTCCGTGGCTTCAAGTGGGAGATTGTTGAGTGTGAAGTCACTCTTGTGGTTTGTCAAAAGTAGCAGCAGAATGCATGTGGGAAACCTGCAACCATGTTTGCAGCCTGTCAAAAGAAGTGGCGGAAGACAGCTTCTTTGATCCATTTTTTCTACTGCATTAATTTCTTTGTTTGACAAATTCTTTTCCAATCTCTATATAAGAGATATCTCTGTATTTGTAAAACTTGTAACACACAAGAAAGAAATAACAATTCCTAGTTACCGAGAGTGGACGTAGGTCAGAGCCGGACCGAACCACTATAAATCTTTGTGTTGTTCTTGAGATTGAGCGTGCGTGAGTTGATTGTGTTCGTGTGATACCGTCCGATCCTAACAGTATTTTTATATTTTCTATTCTTAATAGTATCCGAGTGTAATATCTATTCCTATATATAGGACTCCTTGTAATTGGTTGTATACAATAATAACACATCATTATTCTGTGTTAATATTATCGGTCCGTCATTACACAAACGCCTGGAACGATTCATGCGCTAGAGACAACTTCATCTTTGAGAGTGGGAGAAAAGACTAGTTTTCGGAGTTATTTACTTTGTGAACGCCAAAGGAGAGGCATTTCAACGGCTTCAGAGTTGTGATGAAAGTAGTCAGTCATTTTCTATGATGTGTGTTATACATGTATGGTCCTGTCATAGAACGATTACGACTATAGACATTAGATTTGCGAATCCATGGTCGCGTATCTATGTTTGCTTACACATTCGACTTTATACTTACAATCGGTTCCGGCTAAAATTCATGTCCTACATGAATCATCACTAGCGTAGTAACTTTTGTTCGCATATCGTCAGCAAAGGTACAATATTAACCATTTTCATCACATATTTGAGGCGGAAAAGGTGTAACGATGTCCAAAGTGTTGCGAAAAGGTGTCCAAACATGTCTCTGTTGACCTTCAAGTTTCATTTTTTTTACATTGAAACACCCGGACAACAACAGACGCATATAAGACTAGTTGCATGTTATACAAACCAACACAAGTCACACAACAGATATTAAAAATGCAATGGCAAATGAAGCATTTGTTCAAACTCTTCTTCGGTCATTTCAACCGATTAAAAACTCAAAAGGGTGGTTAATCCAACATTTTTTAACTAACAAACATGTAGTATAACACACCGAAAACATGATTATGAAACCGTAAAAAAAGTTAATTTCATGAAAGCCCTTTTACCTTCCCAGTAGCAGTATCAAGATCAATGTCGTAAAAACAAGGTCTGGTAGGAAGCCCGGGCATCGTGCTCATGGTCCCCACCAACGGATATATAAACCCCGCACCGATGCTCGCCCTCACGTCCCTAATCGGCAACACGAATCCCGAGGGCGCTCCTTTCACAGCAGGGTTATCTGAAAACGAGTACTGAGTTTTCGCCATGCAGATTGGGAGTCCCGAGAACCCTTGTTTGCTATACATTTTAATCTGCTTCTCCGCCTGCACAAAAGTGACCACGTGTGAATTTACACATTTGCCCCTCGAGATAGAAACACAAATGAAACTATGAAAGTGTGGAGTACCTGTTTGGAGTATTCAACACCACATGCACCGTATGATTTTGCTATTGCGTCTATCTTGTCTTCAATGCTTGCATCCAAAGGATACAAAAAGTTAAAAGGCCCGGTCGCACTTTCACACGCCTTTTGAACCGCGATCCCAAGGTCAATCTGGTCAAACCACATGAAATAGTATGTTAATAACAATTAAAAACCGATTATCATGACTTCATAACATATTTCTAAACACTAACCGCTCCTTTTCCACCATGTGCATGGTGAGTACAGAGGACTGCATCATATGCACCAGCAGTTAATGCAGCCAACCTCACGGCTCCTATTTCTGCATCCGTATCAGTCGAGAATTGATTAATCGCGACCACAACGTTCAGACCGTAAGCCTTGGTATTCCTAATGTGCCTAGCCAGATTCGCGCAACCAGCTTCCACAAGTGCAACATTTTCAGTAACGTAAACCGGATCAAGCGGCTTCCCAGCGGTGACCGGCGGTCCACCACCGTGCATCTTAAGAGCGCGAACTGTAGCCACGATAATAGCACATTGAGGTCTCAAACCGCTATACCGACACTTTATGTTCATAAACTTTTCGATTCCTATATCACACCCAAACCCTGCTTCCGTCACAACAAATCCACCCGGGCCCACCAACTTCAATGCGATCTTATCTGCGACAATCGACGAGCTCCCATGAGCTATGTTGGCAAATGGGCCCGCGTGAACGAAAACCGGCGTGCCTTCAAGAGTCTGCATTAGAGTCGGGTTGATCGCGTCTTTCATTAGCACACTCAACGCGCCTCCAACACCGAGATCATCAGCGGTTACGGGATCACCGGCTCGACTGTTGCCGATCACCATTCTCCCAAGCCGCTGCCTCATGTCGGCTAGAGACGTAGTGAGCGCCAAAACTGCCATTATCTCACTAGCAACCGAAATGTCGAAACCCGTTTCTCTCACCATCCCTCTCTCATCCAACCCCTGACCGACGGTTATTTTCCGCAAGAACCGGTCGTTTACATCCATAACCCTTCTCCATGTTATCGAATCCGGGTCAATATCGAGCCTTGCGAATCTTTTGACTTCCTCTAGATTCAGATCCTCGGGTTTGACTTTAGTGATACCGAGCTTTTTCAACCGCTTATACATAACATCGTTAAATCTTCGGTTACCTTGCTTGTTGGGCGCACATAACCGGTTAAAAAGGGCGTTATCGGACTGTGTTGATTCATGAAACATCCGTGTGTCGATGGCAGCAGCTAGAAGGTTGTTTGCGGCGGTTATGGCATGTATGTCACCTGTCATATGTAGATTAAACTCATCCATAGGGATGACTTGACTGTATCCGCCGCCAGCGGCACCGCCTTTGATACCGAATGTTGGTCCTTGTGATGGTTGTCTGAGCGTCGTGACGACCTGACATTGCGGGTGACAAGCAAGAATGATAAGTGTTGACTTTTGTTGTTAAGTTAACCGAAGTTTTTTACCTTTTTATCGAGATAAGCTCCCAACGCTTGACAAAGACCGACTGTAGTCGTGGATTTGCCTTCTCCGAGGGGCGTTGGCGTTATTCCTCCGACAACAACGTAGTACCCGTCTTTAACTCCTTTGAGTTCATCGATCACGGGTAACAAAACCTGAAGGTTTTCACACAAATAATACATTTCATATGCAAAGTTGGTACTACTGACTGTAGCATTCTGTTTGACTTTTTACAAAGTCATTGAACATTGAAATTTTTCAAAGTACCAACCAACAGATTTATACAAAGGGTCAAAGACTGTGAAGCAGATCCAAAAAATTTAAGCACTTCAATCATAGTTCATTTCAAATGCAAATTTTGATGCCAATGACAATATTCTATAATTCTATTTGACTTTTTATAAAGTCAACGAACATGCAAAATTTTGACTGAATTTCTAGCAACCACCAATTTCATACTATTTTTAAAAAAAATATAACTTAATTAGCAGTTTAACACTTCTGTCATGGTTGATTTCAGATGAAAAAATGATAATATTGACAACATTCTATTTGACTTTATAAAGTCAACAAACATGCAAAATTTTGACTGAATTTCTAGCAACCACCAATTGCATACTATTTGTGAGAAAATCCAACATAAATAACTGTTTAAAACCTCTGTCATGGTTGATTTCAAATGCAAAATTGATACCATTGACAGTATTTTTATTTGACTTTCTAAAAAGTCAACCAAGGGTAATTCTTGATTTCAAATGAAAAACTGATAACATTTTAACCTCATTTACACAAAAATATTCAATAAATTCAAATTACTTGCACCTAATGATCAATTACAGTCTCATCATCATCACTAATTCCTTAAAACCCCATCGATTTCGAATCGAAAACCGACACCATATACACACAATAACAAACACATATCCAATTATTAATCATTACCATTACAAAACAAATTAGACCCACAACTGAAAACCAAACAAAAACACACACCTTAGCCTTATATTTTCCATACAGATCATAATGATTGGAATTCAGGTTCAGCTTTTTGGCAATGACCGAAATGTGTTGCGGTTCGATCGAATTTGCGATGTCGATATCGGTCGGAACAGGGGAAACAACTTGCAAGGTTAATGCATGATTCATCTTGGTTTATTTGTTGGGATTTTGGGTACAAGATTGTTTAAGTTTTTTGGGTTATGAATGGAGTGGTGATGAACATAACATGCAGGTTGTTGGGTTGAACCGATAACAGTGACGGTGTGAGTGTCATAATAAGATGGCAACGTGTGGTGGGAAGAGGATGAGTTGCAAATATGGTCCCTGGAATATATAAGATTCTACGGTTTTGTCTTTATAATATAAATATCTTTTGTTTTGAAAGGAATAATAATATTTAATAGAGTAAACTGCGAAAATGGTTTCTGATGTTTGGTCACTTTTGTCACTTTAGTTCAAAACTTAAACATTTTGAATCTGGGTCCCTGTAGTTTCAATTTTGTTGTCATTTTCATCCAAAATCAAAATCTGGTCAGATTTTTCAGTTAACATCCAACTTTTTTGTCTTTTTTCTCCCTTTTACGAAGGGTAAAATAGTCTTTTAACGTTTTGATTATAACAAATTAAAAGGGTTATTGGATTTTAATAATCCTAAGTTTCACCTGTTGGCCGATAATAATCCCAACTTTAAAAATTCCCTCCAACAATCTCAACTCAGTTATTGGCCGATAATAATCCGAACTGGTCCACTTTTGACCGATAATAGTCTGCGTTAAATATAGCTTAACGGAGTTAAGTTTTTTTCCAAATTACAAACTGATGTTTTAGGGCTTTTGATTAGATCGAGGATATGAGTTGATTGATGTAAAATTTACCTCGAAATGTTGTCCGAAACGACGAAAACGGTGCTTCAATTCGGGTGTCTAAACTTCCAATTAACAAAAATCAAGCCGTTTGAAGCATCGTTGAGGTAAGTTTTACATAAATCGACTCGTATCCTCGTTCTGATCAAAATCCATAAAACATCCGTTTGTAATTCGGAAAAAGCTTAACTCCATTAACCTATTTTTAACGGCGGACTATTATCGGCCAAAAGTGGACCAATTCAGATTATTATCGGCCAATAACTGAGTTGGGATTATTATCGGCCAAATTGAGAAAGTTGAGATTATTTAAATCCAATTTGCCAAAATTAATTGATTATACCGATTCTACTAAACAAAGCCTTCTACAATTATTATAAAACTCTAATAAGATTCTAATATAATGCTTGGGTCACATTCCTAAGACATTTTGGGTTTATTTTGGAACAACAATTCTTAAACTTTTAGGATAAATATATCACAGCCTACATCATGTAGGATTGGAACTCAGATAATTTGGTTGTAGAGTAGCAAGGCATTTAAGTACATTAAATTTTGATGGGTAGAGGTTCATGTAAAAAAAAGGTTTTTTGTGAGAAGGGTAAGAAAGAATCTATACCATTAGATCTTTGATCTAATGGTTGAGATTATAATGACAAAATTGTAAATAGTGTTTACTATTAAACATATTAATTTTCTAGATTAAGGGTATACAGGTAAATTGAACATTTTTAAATTAAGAAACTAACATTAATGCACATGCAACTTCCCCCGTCTTTTTTAAAAGTCAATAACTTTTTATATGTAACTTTTTTTTAAAAAAAATTACACCATAATAACGAACGTTTTTTTATCTTTAATATGAGTACCATATTGCTATACTTATATAGAGAAAAAAATATGTTTCGATAAGATGTTTAGTCCATGATGTTTTGTCTATGTTCATACAGTGGTGTTTTAATTGTATTGTGATTCAAAGCGTGGTGTTTTAAAGACATACTGGAAAGCGTGGTGTTCTTTACTCATTATAAAGATAAAAGTTGGCTTAAACGAACAAAGATCAACAGGTAAAAAAACACTTAGGGGCGTTTGGTTCGCGAAATGTTTTGAAATTAGAACTGAAATTTGTATAGAATTAGAATTTGAAGGAACTGGATTTGAAATTTAAACATTTCAATTGGAATTGGAAATCGTTGGAATTGGAATCTCAATTCCATTTATGTGTTTGGTTGTCAAATGAATTGGAATCCATCACCCTGGCATCCACCACCCCAGTTCGGGTCGAAACGGCACAGGTGGAAACAATACGGGTCTAAACGGTACAGGCTGAATTGAGATTCCAATTCCATTGTGAATAAAACACATAAAGATTGGAATTGAGATTCCAATTCCATCAAATTCTATGAACCAAACCAGTGGCGGAACCAGAAGAAATATTCAGGGGTATCCCAATTTTTTTAGCGTATGTTTATATAATTTATAAAATGGAGAAATTTTTTTTACCTATATTACGGGGCAGGGCCAATCTTGAAAATCAAGTGCCCTGGTCGGGCCAAAAAAAGACACTTAGGCCTTAAAGAATTAAATTTTATAAACTAGTTTTTTTAATGTTATTAGTATTTAGGTTAATGAATCCATATTGAGCATTTCACATTTGAGCTATGTTTTATGAATCAATATTGACAATAAGTTTTTAGGTTTTAGACCGGGCTAGATTTATTTTTTATTTTTACGTAAGGGGCCGATCGATTACGCAAAGAATGAAGACTGTGCGTTAGAGCAAGAAGATTGTAAACCGAATTTCGCTACAAGGCATACTAATTATTTAATATAATGAAACTGCTTCTCAATATTTATACACAACACAAATCCCTTAATAGTCCATCCCCACCCCACCTAACAGGTTATATTAAATTGTTTCTTTTAAAGAAAGAATTAAAATGTATTTTTTGGAATTGAAAGGTAAATTAAATTAACTTTTGACTTTCAGACTTATCTTCCTAAGATGTACTCCTTAAGAAACCTTTCTTCCTTGTATCAAAACCTGCAACTTTTTTTTTATTTCACTTCAACGCTAACAAAGAAACTTTACCAACTTCATCTTTCTTCTTTGTTTGAGGGGTGTCCTATCAGTGGCGGAGCTAGAAGATAAATTCAAGGGTATTTTAAAAAAAAATGGACCTAGGAGTATCCGATACATAAAACGGAGACGATTATTTTTTTTCATTAATTTTTCACGTCACCGACAACAGTTGCGCACCCAGAAACGTTTTACATGGGGGTGGAAATTTTTAGTTGCTATTTGTTCATCGCTATATAATAATTTTCTCA
This sequence comes from Helianthus tuberosus, assembly GCA_030545235.1. NCBI lineage: Eukaryota > Viridiplantae > Streptophyta > Magnoliopsida > Asterales > Asteraceae > Helianthus > Helianthus tuberosus. The sequence goes on along the minus strand of CM060414.1, from coordinate 150,138,917 downwards.
GTTAGGTCGGATTGGGCTGGATCATATAAAAAAAGATAATCACTCCAAAATCAGATTTCTTAGAGGTTGAGTCCGGTTCTAATCTAGTACAACTTTCACTCCAAAATCAGAACTAGCTAAAATCCTCAATCAAAGACAACTTTGTAACCTAATCATCTTAGGACACACGAGTAGTTAATCATATTAGAAGCACACGAGTCGTTATTCAAACATTACTAGCCCAATTAAAATTTACAGTTGCAATTTTATTCATTAAAACCAACAAACATAATGGCAGCCCAAACTTTCTTTTATATTTTTAAAATTAATGACTTTATAAAACATTAATATGCTTTTCGGGTCATTTATCTTTTCAAGACTGTGGGACTTCAAAATTAATATCCTTTGACTTTACTTATCATTGTTTACGAGACATTTGTCATTTCCAAAATAACACATTTATTTCCTCGAAAAAAAAAACATACTAAACATATCATCTTCTTCGTTTCATCACGCCTGCAACCCTAATTTTTTTTATCAAACATTTCTTCTTCTTCCAACACTTTCTTCTTCAGAAAGTTCAAGGAGAGTAATTGCATAATTCTATGGAAAGCACTCAGGACTGTCCTAGTTGTTGTTGAGGGGTATCCTAGTTGTTGTTGAGGGGTGTCCTTAGTATAAAAATCGAAAAAAAAAATTCTTTTTACACTACCGGATAAAAGTTGAGCCGTAGCCCGGGCTACGCATCGGACTACACTAGGTCCGCCCCTGAACCAGGGGCGCAGCTTCTTGGGGGCCGGGGGGGTCGCCCGACCCCCGGGATTTTTCGCTCAGTAGTGTTATATATGTAGTTTTCGTATAGAAATTTTTGGATATATACGTTTTTACCCCCCCGATTCTATAGAAATTTTTGGGTATATATACGCCCGACCCCTCCGTTTTCTCCGGCAAGCTTCGCCACTGCCCTGAACCAAACACTTTAAGAGATGGAATTTAGATTCCAATTCCCTTAAATTCAATTGAATTCATGCGAACCAAACAACTTACTCGAACTAAAACAATGGTTACCTCAACATGGACCCAAAAATCATGAAGTGGAATCTAAACACCTTTTTTATTGGGTTTTAAATTTTAAGTTTTCAATTGGGTTATATAGAGTTAATTGGGTTAAATGAAAATCAAGTCTAAACGAGCCTAAAACAAAGAGATTTATAGGTTTAAAATCAGGTTAGGTTATACATATTAATGGGTTCTTATATACAAAATATATTAAAAATAAAATAATTTGGGCTCCAAGGGAAGTGGGTCCTAGACGGTCGTCCACTTTATCCTTGCTAAGAGTCGACCCTAGAAATTTCTATAATATATTATTTGTGAAAAGAAATTGGTAATCAATAACAATATAATAAAGAATATCTTATATCTCTACGCTATATGTGTTTTTAGTAAGTGTGTTTTGAGTGATACCCATTGTGACAATTTGAACCTGGTATATAACAAGTGCTGGTTCTTTTACTAATGTTATGTTTTGAGTATTTGATAGAGATTTCTCTAAGTGTATCTATGAACATGTTTTAAAGCCTAGAAGTATTGTCACTTAACTAACACCAAATGGATATGTATTACCAAATAAAAATATATAATTACCAAATAAAACAGGTTGGTATTATTTCAATCAGGAAATTAAAATGACAAGTATTTATTTATTTTTTGAACAGCAAATTTTGGATCACTGACGGACCACTAGAGTATCATCGTGCCACCAGCAACCACCCGATCATATCCATCTCCACTAGGCTATAATGCTTATACACCAATTCAGGAGGAAACCCAATAAATTTGGGAAAAAAACCGCCTTGTGGGAATCGAACCCAAAACCTCATAGTTCCTAAGTCTTATAACATTTCAAGATATCACTAGACTATAATTATATGGCAAAAGTATGTATTTATTATTCGATGAAAATTGATACACCCTCTTAACGGTGAAATAATTGAATAAATATTGACATATCTAATACTAATAAAAGAATCCAATAAATGTCACATGTCATTCTCTTATTTTATAAAATCCAATAAATGCCACATGGCATTGTCTTATTAGTTCTTTAATAATATATTAATTATATAATATCTAATTCTAATTTATGATTAAATTAATACATAAATGATCTATAGTTAAAACCTATTATTTTAATACTTCTTAAAATAAAAGAGTTTAAAATACAAAAAAGCTTATGAGACCATATATAAAAAATTGATGTATGAGTTTTTCTAACGTATAAATAAAAGCTAAAAAAGAGCATCTAACTGGGAGGACATCTTGTAAAAAGACTAAAATTTATTGAACTCTGTTTTAAAACTATAGACGAAGAGAATTTAATGTTTTGAAGCTATAGCGAAGTGAGACCTTTCAATTTATGGATGAGAGAATATTAAAGTTTTATAGCTACACCGATTTGTGATAAATAAACGTGTTTTCAGTTTAATAGAGTTAAAAAAAATATGGAATATATTTTCAACTTTTTTAACGGGTAAATGACACTCCTACTCTATTTTATAATAAATATGCAAAAATGGTACTATAAAAAATTAACATTCTCTATAATGTTTTGGGGTGCCTTTGTTAATGGCAAATGTTATTTCTACTCTATTTCATACTATTTATACTAAAATACTTATTTTGCTCATATTTGAATCTGAGATCTCCTCTCTAAGAGACAAGTGTTTCTATACCAAGTGGGCGAGAGACCCACGTTGACTAATACACACATATATGGTTACAGACAAAACAAATATATATAATCACAATACCCCTTCCCCCAATCCCTTTGTAACCCTAAATAAAGAAATTTTTATAAAGTAAAAAAATTAACTTAATCATCTTTTTATATTATTAATTTTCTTTTTTACCCTTCTGTGAACATAATAAGTTAACTTTTAATAATATAAAGATTTTATTCATCATAAATAAATTGTTAATGTATATATAACTTTATAATAAATAATTACTAATTAAATCCGCATAAAAATTATTAATAAGAATAACAAATCTAATTTATGTTATACCAATAAATTTGGCTTTTTACCGGTAAAGAGAAAAATAACAACTTAAATAATGAATTTTGTAAATAGAATTGAGGCCTTAGAGATTTATTTTAGGATAAATTACACTTTTCGTCCTTTATGTTTGTATCGGATTGCAATAGATAGCCTTTAACTTCAATAATTACAGTCACAGTCTTTTATTTGTAAAACTCATTACACTATTCATCCTTTGGCCCTAACCTAGTTTATTTTACATGTTAAGTCTAGTCATGGAGGGTATTTGAGTAATTTTACCCTATTTAGTTTTATCAAATAGAACTCATGAAAAAGAAATATATTAAATCCAAAAATTGATGCCCTTCTCTCTCTCCTTCTGAACGCTCTCCCTCGACGGGGTGGTCCGTGATACCACCCCATCACGCGTTAAACCTCCACGTAACACCGCCGCCGCAAAAAAAAAAACGCGTTATTTTTATAACTCGTTGAAACTATCACGCGTTAAAGATTGTTGCCATTCTGAATTTCTGATATCCTTTTTGTCCTTTAGCAATTTAATTAAATACAAAGCCCATTGCATGTTTGACACCAATCAGATGGACCCATTGCATGTCTGTTGACACACTTCACCAATTGACACGTATTGCATATTTAATTGACATGTGTTGGTTGGGGGAATTGTTTTTTTTTTTTTCGAACGGCGACTTTCATTAAAAACGGCAAACAAGCAAGACGCTAGCGCCCAACAAGAACAAACGAAAGAAAGTTACACATCAAAATTACACCAATCCTTCCAAGCTAGATTTGTAAAGGGAGACCTATTTTTAATCCATAAGTACGCCAACGCCTTGATATCCTCTTTAATCTTTCGGATGCATATAATCGTGTTCCTAAAAATAGACTCATTTCTTGCTTTCCATATGGACCATGCCGCCGTAAAGATAACCGCTTGAATGATTTTCTTCCTTTTGTGGCTCGTGTTTATGTTGTTACAAACTCCGATTAAATCCGTAACGGAAAAAGCATAAATGTTTGGGATATTACACCATCTACTAATATAATCCCAGACCATCCCGCCTAAAAAAAGGTTGTGAGTGATGGAAAAATGGTTGATGACATGGCGGAACTTGATTGGTGCTTGTGAGTGATAGATTGTATCACTAGTGAACCACCCCGTCCCCCCTAACAAACACCACCACGGCCATGGCTACCACCGACGCTGGAATAACCACCAAATCTGACCCTCTTCATCTGCTTTCTCTCTCTCTCTCTCTTTCTCTCTCTCTCTAGCCAACAAATCCGTGAAGAACGAAGGTGTCAGCGGTGTGGTGTTGTGGTATTCCGACGAGAAACCCTAGATCGACCACCATCTCAAATAACCACCGCCGTTAACCCATCTGTTGCGATTGTGTTTAGGGTTTTGTTTTGATTAAAAAAACAACAAAGGGCATGTTTGGGTAAGCTTATTGAAACAACTTATTGACTTATTGGCTTCTTGGAAAAGTCAGGATTTTGTGACTTATTGACTTATTGGCTTTTCCCCCTCACATACACCCTCTTTGCCAAACATCATTTTAGAGCTTATGACTTTTCAAAAAGCCAATAAGTCAATAAGTTGTTTCAAAAAGCTTACCCAAACATGCCCAAAGAACAAGAAGAAAGAAAATTTGGGGCTTAATCAAGTCGATAGATCAAGAATCTGCTCGTTTTTTGTTCTCCCGATAGATGGTGATGAGAATTTAAGAAAGGCACTGAATGGCTGGCAAGAATCTGCTCGTTTATCCTGAGATCTTTTTGTTCGATATCCAAATTTTGGAACCCTATTCGCCTAGTGTTGGACGGAGCTCTGCTTCAAGAATCGAGCCTCTTATCAAGCTTTAAATAGAAATTACCAAATAACATATCCTGGTGCTCTTTGAACGGGATTGATATCCAGAATCAGAAAACACAACCAGATCACTTATATTTAATTGTTTTTACTTTAATTTGGCAGGCTAGATAGTCTAGTTGGCTTGTTGACTTTTGGGTTGATATTAAGCATCGTTATGTTCCAAGTCCAAGTCTTACTGGAAAAAAGAGGAACAATGACAAAAGGATAGTGGAGAGGTGACAATAATGGTGGTGACGGTGGTGGTGGCTCTAACAGTGACGGTGGGGATTGGTTGGGGAGAGATAGAGAGGGGAGATCTGAAACAAAGACATGTGTTTTGTTTATTTGTTAATTTAAATATATTATAAAAATTACTAATCTACCCTCATGTGCATGCCACATGCCACATTTAACTAAAAGATTTAACCAGGTTAGGGCCAAAGGACGTATGGTGTAACGAGTTTTACAAATAAAGGACTGTGACTGTAATTATTGAAGTTAAAGGCTATCCATTGCAATCCGATACAAACATAAAGGACGAAAAGTGTAATTTATCCTTTATTTTAAGTAAAAGTTATATTTAAAAGATACACTATAATAAAAATTAATATTATATATATACACTATTATATGTAAAGTAATTCGTAACTTCATTCATATGATATATATAGCCATATACATGACATTTAAATTACATTATTGAGGGTCTTTTATTAGAATTAGATGTCATGTGGCATTAAATGGATAAACATATGGTTTAGTTTACTTGCGTAAATCAAGTTTGAGAAAAAATAATTGCTATTATCTAAGAAACATGGTGTTACGCTTTTAAAATGTTATTTTTTTTATAATGTTACGTTATTAAAAATGTTATTTTTTTAATTATATGCATCAATATTTCATATCGACGCCACAAAAATATGTAAAATAATAACACTCGGATTTGAGTTTATATATTAGAAATAACGTAGTGAAGTGATTGTTTCAACTAAATATTTTGTGATGAATTTATCTATTAATTCAAACAAAAATTAATTAATAATATTATTAATGAATTGAAAGAGAGAATATTATACGAGATTAACCGAAATTTTTTATTTGAATTAAATATACCATTACCCATCACAATCCATCTCCATTACCACCATTTTTAGCCACCAACTCTATCTCAATTAAGATTTAAGAGCCTTCTAATTATCATCCCAAAATTTTAAAGAATCCTTTATGTGTTCATCGGTTTTTTTTTTCTACTTCGTCTCATTCCCCAAGATAAGGATGAGATTTAAGAATTTTCTTCACATTCTTTACGTATCGTATCATAACATAATATAGAAATTCAATTGTTATATAAATATATATTTCATGTTTATCTAATTATTATTGCTAAAGTAACAAATAAATATAAAGTATTTGCTTAAACGTGTCATTTATAGTGAGTAATGTTATATTGTCTTTAACTTGGTATGGATAGTTCATGTTAGGGTAATATGTGTTTATATCAAAACTTATTTTTAACATGTGCAATATCAAAAATAATTCAAATTTTGTAATTCTTCTGTTCTTCGAATACAACCAATCTTATCATTCAACCCGTGCAAGACACGGGACTATAAACTAGTTGTTACATAAAAAGTACAAACCAATAGAACTATAGACTATAGTAATTACTATTCTTCACAAAACAACCACAAAATTGATCAAACTACTTAAAACAATATGTATACATCAACCAACAATATCTAGAAGCTAATCAAATTTACAAAAATCATCCTCCTCCGACGAGATCGGAACCCCCCTAGTGGACGAAGAAGGAGACGCCTCGCCACCAGGAGGCATATCCGCGATGGCAGCAAACACGCGGCGAATACTAACTGATCGCGCAGGTTTAAAGCTAAACGACCTCGCCATCTTCGACTTAGAGAACAAATTCGAGGAGTTAGACAGGATGAGATAAACTAGAGCTTGAACAATCACGAAAACCGCACCTTTGATCAATAGATTATCGAACGAAAACTCGATCATTGTTATGAATGGTAGTGTAAGTTGCTTAAATGGAAGTAGGAGTTTGTATGAAGGTTGAATGTATTGAAGGGTATTTATAGAGATATTTGTTTTGGGAGAGTCGCCATTGGCGTACGTTAGGAAGAAGGTGGTTTAATTTGACCCGGAAATAACAAGGATGGTGATGTTAATTTATTATATTGATTGTCTAGATGTGACATACACGTGGGAAATGAGACCATTATAATATAATGTTTATATGATTTGTTTACTTCAAGTTGAATGAAAATAGTAATTTAATCATTGGAGTATTGGATTTTAATAAGAGTTAAATGTTTGGTTGGTCCCTGTGGTTTTCAAAAATTGCAGACTTGGTCCCAATGGTTTACTAATTACACGCGTGGTCCCTGTGGTTTTAAAAAATGCACTCGGTTGGTCTCCAGCCCTAACATCAGTTAAATATCTCAGTTAAGTCCATGTTAAATGACCAAAATACCCTTGCTTATTAACTCTCTTTATAAACCCACCACAACCTGCATCCCCATTTCCCTCTGCTCTCTCTCGATTCACATCAACCCAATAAAACCCAAATCACATCATTATCAGACACAATTTTGCATAAAACCCAATAAACAACTATGAAGATGAACAGGGCTGTGAGAAGAACAGAGCAGACGTGCTTCAAATGCTTCAAATCATGCTTCAAATCAAATGCTTCAAATCAAATGCTTCACCAATTGAATCATGTACCTGTTTGGTTTCAAAACATAATCAAATTCCGGTGACTGGAGACTCCAATTCACATCAACAACTGTGAAGAACAGAGTAGACGTGCAATTGCAGTTGCTGCCGCTGATGTCGTCGTTGCTGCCGCCGCTGATGTCATCTTTATAATCTTCAATTAGTAAACCGCTGATGTCGCCGTTGCTGCTGCCGCTGGCGTTTGAAAGGTTTGATTGTCAATGGTGGCCTGGGGTGGGTATGTTGCAGAGGGTATAAACTGGTGTGGGGGTTGGGTGTTCGATTGGTAAGACAGTCGACCGGCAACCGGCCAGAGGTGCACCGGTCACCAGCTCGAAGGAAACAAGGGAGGATGGCAGGTGGTTGTTGGGGGTTTGTCGGAGGTGGGTGTGGTGCTACCGGAGAACGGAGAGGCCGGTCACCGGTGTGAGATCGAGAGAGAGCAGAGAGAGATCAGAGGGAAATGGGGATGAAGATGATGATGGTGATGCTGGTCACCGGTGTGAGATCGAGAGAGAGCAGAGAGAGATCAGAAGGAAATGGGGATGAAGATGATGATGATGATGATGGTGATGCCGGTCACCGGTGTGAGATCGAGAGAGAGCAGAGAGAGATCAGAGGGAAATGGGGATGAAGATGATGATGGTGATGGTGATGAAGATGATGCAGGTTGTGGTGGGTTTATAAAGAGAGTTAATAAGCAAGGGTATTTTGGTCATTTAACATGGACTTAACTGAGATATTTAACTGATGTTAGGGCTGGGGACCAACCGAGTGCATTTTTTAAAACCACAGGGACCACGCGTGTAATTAGTAAACCATTGGGACCAAGTCTACAATTTTTGAAAACCACAGGGACCAACCAAGCATTTAACTCTTTTAATAATCCTAACTATTCATTGTTGCCCGTTAACAGTCTCAACTTTAAAAATAACCACTGGCATTCCTAACTTTTAACATATTGGCTTCGAATGGACTCTGACTAACAGAACCCTAATGTCGTTAGTCTCTGATTGCCGAAAAAACGTTTTTTCGGCCGGAAAACTCAACATTTTCGTCCCGAACCTCTTTGTAATCTTATTATGGATCTTTGGAAACCTTTTTTTTCTAGTAAAAGCCCAAGTTATTAAAGTCGCCGGAAAACTCAACTTTTTGGCTAGAAAACTCAACATTTTCGTCCCAAACCTCTTTGCAACCTTAGATCGGACCTTTAGAAACCTTTTTCTGGACAAAAACGGTTTTCCGGCTACCGGAGACTAACGGCGTTTGGGTTATGTTAGTCAGGTCTGTTGGTGGCCAATATGTCAATAGTTGGGACTATCAATGGTTATTTTTAAAGTTGAAACTGTTGGCGGCCAACGACGAATAGTTAGGATTATTAAAATCCAATATTCCTTAATTATTTTATAATTATTATTCCTTAAGCGTTGAAGATGGTTGAGAGTTGGAAATGTGAGTCATGAAATGTAGATTTTAGTTGTTTTAAATTAATTGAAGGCTTTAGATTACACAACATTTTCCTTTATTTAATAATCTGGAAATGATATGGTGTTTAACAAGATCAAGAATTCGCAAAATAAACTGATGAAGGGTGATAAATCACTCGCTCTTTCTTTTGGAATTGGTCTGTAATAATCCCAACTAAACGTTATTGGTCGTTGTCAGTCCTACTTTTGAATATTCCACATGCCAGTCCCACCTTTAACTTATTTTTCCTCCACTAGTCCTCAGTTTCTGAATTACAAGCTGACGTTTTATAGTTTTTGATCTGAACAAGGATACGAGTCGAATGATGTAAAACTTACCTTGAAATTGTGCTTCAAACGATGAAAACGGTGCTTCAATTCTGGTGTTTAAACTTCCAATTACAAAAATCAAGTCGTTTGGAGCACTGTTTCGAGATAAGTTTTACATCAATAGACTCGTATCCTCGTTCTGATCCAAAGCCCTAATACGTCAATTTGTAATTCAGAAAAAAAAAAAAAAAAAAAAAAAAAAAAAAAAAAAAAAAAAAAACCTTTAACCTGGGGACCGGTGGAGGAAAAATAGATGAAAGGTGGGACTGGCATGGGGAATATTCAAAAGTGCGACTAGCAATGACGTCTAGTTAGAATTATACAGCCCAATCCCCACCCCCCCCCCCCCCCTTTTGAATATAGATCTTGATAGACTAGTATTAACTAGTCGAATTGGTATAACTTTTTGTCTTTTTCTTGTCCAGATGATAATTAAAAAGTAATTACAATGTCATTTCTTTTAATGGCAAACAACATTTTATTCATCATCCAAAAGTTTTGCCAATACAAAATGGTTAGTAAGCAACTAAGTCAACCACTTCAAAATTTTAATCATCTATTACAATTTAAACATTTTTATAAAGAATTCAAGATAAATTTTCAAAATTCACCCACTTACTCAAATCCAGATTATGTTTCTTCGCCGACTTTTTATCTATAGGAAAGAATTAGCTTGTATCTCGCTGAAGATCCCCTCGATGTTTACTTTCTTCCGTTAAAAATTGACTCGTTTCTTCCCGTTAAAAATTACAATGACATAACCTGACTTTTTTTACCGGAGAGTCACAATCTAATTTGTATATTTGCAAATGTCCGATACTTACTTTTTTTGGAGTCTTGAACGACAAATCCCCTATCACAGCCTTCTAATCTTTAATCCCCTTTCGTAAAAATTTATTGATTTCAAGATTTAACAAGTTTTCCAAAATTGATTCCCTCCACCACTGGTCTCTCTCACCCCGCACCACACACCACTGCCGGAGCACCTCCTTCACTCCACCGTCGCACCGTCGTACCACCATCACTCTGCCAGAGCACTCCCGCACCATCACTCTCCCAGTTTCTATTTTGTTTGAATTTTGTGGATCATTATCAACAAGCTCATATGAAGAAATGGCTACTTTACCAAACTAGATTTTGGTGTTTCGTGGATTGCAGAAACTGGGGAGTGAGTGGAAATCAGATGGGGATTACGAGGAACAGATACTAGGTACTCAGACATGGTAAAAGCATCCCCAACGAAATTGGCCTCATTGTTTCTTCTCTGTTTTATGTTTTTCTTCTTCACACGCAAGGTGTTCGACGAAATGCCTAGGTGATTTCTTTGGGGGTTTTTAGTGTAGCGGTTCAATTACCTTTTGACCCATCAGCTGCGATTCCTTTTGGGTTGGGTTTTCTTTATTGGTGGTGGCGTACGCGACATTATCTAAGTGTCGACTCCGCTTACTTAGTTTTGTTATGGTTGGTTCTAATGGTAGCGGTTTCTGGCCTTGTCCTTTCCGACGGTTTCATTGTTGCCCCGATGGCTTGGTGGGGGCTAAGGGATTCCCAAGGTTAATGGCACATATCAAGAGTCACCATTTGGGCTCAGACGAGAGGAAAGATTCTTTGAGATGTGCAATTGCTGACGATCTTAATCTTTTTACCTCTGTTTGTGAAGCTTTGAGGGTGTCCGGACAATGGTTATGTGGTGAGTGTATGTGCCCTCATGCTTTCAGTCGGGCGTGCCACCATGAGTATAAGGTTATTCGGTTTGTGCCAGGTGAGAGAGATGAACAGGGTTTTATTGTTGGCATCACTAGACCCGTGTTGAAAACGTTGATACCTCGTCGGAAGAGTTGGGTGTAGATATTGCATTTGCCCAAGTCTTAACTGCAGCTTTGGACAAGGTGGTTGCTATGCCTGATTCTGTTGAGGCATGGGTTCGACTTTTATTATTAACACGTTGCACCTTGCGGGTGTTCAAGCCTGTTTGTCGTCAGGACAAGAGGTCGGGCAATAGGAAGACGGGCCAATGCCTTAGCATCCAGTGGTCTTTGGCTCAGTGGGGTGATCATGAGGGTTTTGCCACTCTTGTCCAATCGTTGTTTGATCAACCCGCGAGGGGGGTTACAGATGGAATCAAAAAGGGCACTGAGGATGATAATGAGTGTGGGGGGACCAATGTAAAACATTGTTTACGTAAGGTTGCTGATGGTCATTTCACTGCAGCGGTTAAGGTTTTATGCTCCTCGGGGGTCGCCCCTCTCAATAAGAATACTCTGGAGGCTTTAGTGGCTAAGCACCCATGTATGCCCCCTCCTTCCATGCCTGCCTCCTTGCCTTCTGAGTCTCCTCTTGTGGTGGAGCCCGATTGTGTGCTCGGGTGTATTAAATCTTTCCCCAAAGGTACGTCGTGTGGGAGAGACGGCTTAAAGGCCCAACATCTTTTAGATGCTTTTTGTGGGGAGGGGTCTGTGATTGCTGATAGCCTACTTAGGGCTACTTCAGCTATGGTTAATTTGTGCTTGGGGGGGAGGTGCCCGAGGAATCTGGCGGAGTTTGTTGCTTCTGCTCCTCTTACACCTCTTCTCAAACCGGATAATGGGATTAGACCTATCACTGTTGGGTCGATTTGGAGGAGGGTGATCTTCATGGTGGCCATGAAAGGTGTTGGGAAGGAGATGGCCAAATAGCTTTGCGATTTACAGTTTGGGGTAGGGATTCCGTGTGGGGCAGAGGCCGTTCTTCATAGTGCGAACAGGTTCCTTAATGAGTACCACCAAGATGGGTCTCTTGCTATGCTTACTGTTGATTTTTCGAACGCTTTTAATTTGGTTGATAGGACAGCCCTACTGTACGAGGTAAGGAAAAGGTGTCCTTCTATTTCTACGTGGGTCGATTTTTTATATGGTCAACCAGCTAGATTATATGTGGGGGATGAGTATATTTGGTCTTCTACTGGCGTTCAGCAGGGGGACCCCTTGGGGCCCCTCCTTTTTGCCCTTGTTCTACACCCCCTTGTTCACCGAATAAGGGATCGCTGCAAACTTCTATTTCACGCCTGGTACCTAGATAACGGAACGCTTATTGGAGATGCCACCCAAGTGGCTAATGCTTTAGATATCATCAGAGCTGAGGGTCCTTCCTTAAGGCTTCAACTTAATATAAAGAAAACTGAAGTTTTCTGGCCAACCTGCAATGGTGTAAAGGTTCAGGAGGGCTTATTCCCTCGGGGGATTGGAAGGCCGGTGCTGGGTGTGAAACTCCTTGGGGGTGCTGTTAGTCGTGATGCAGAGTTTATTAGTGGTATGGCTCTTAAAAGAGCGAACTGTGCAGTCGAGCTGATGAGGTGCCTTAAACGCCTACGGGACCCTCAGAGCGAGCTCTTCTTGCTTCGTTCTTGTATGGGTGTTGCTAAATTGCTGTTTGGTCTTCGAACGTGTCAACCTTCTTTGGTCGGGGGAGCTGTCTCTGTTTTTTATGAAGGCCTCCGGGGAGCATTAGAGGATATTGTTGTTTGTGGGGGTGCCTTTTTTGGTGATCTCCAGTGGAGGTTGGCTTCTCTCCCGACCCGGTTCGGAGGCTTAGGGATTTGTACGGCCGAGGATGCCTCTTCATATGCTTTCGTAGCTTTAAGGGCCCAATCTTGGGGTTTACAAGACCACATACTCCGAGAATGTGGTGGGGATGTTTTAGACTCCGATTACAGGAGTGCGTTGGACCTTTTGCATAGTTCTCTTCCCGACCTTGATATTGGCGGTTTCTACATTAAAGAGACCGCCCCTCCTAAATCCCAGAAAATTCTGGCGAATGCCTTATATGGCGAAATTGTCAAGAGGTTTGAAGAGAAGTTTGTTTTATCCCCTCGGCAAAGAGCTGTGTTTGAATGTCTACGTGCCCCACATGCTGAGGATTTTATGTCTGTTGCACCTATTGAAGGCTTGGGGCAACACATGTCGGCTGTGGAATACCGTGCTATCCTTAGATACCGACTGATGATTCCTTTGTTCCCAGTTGACGAGCCATGTCCGGTATGCCGCAAAGCGTGTTTGGATTCTTTCGGCGAGCACGCGATCCACTGTAAAGAGCTACCAAGGTTTAAATATCGGCATGATTGAGTGAGAGATGTGTTATGTGATGTTCTTAAGCGGGCCGGGATCTCTGCCAAAAAGGAGGCTCCGGTAAATTTCCTGACTGACCCCTTAGAGGGGAGGTCCACTTTACGCCCGGCGGACATCCTTGTGTTTGGATGGGAAGGGGGGGAAACACGCTTGTGTAGATCTAACTGGAGTATTCCCCCTTGTCGGGCTCAAGGACAAGGGCTTTGTCGTAGGGCAAGCGGTGCTCAAGGCAGAGGCGAGCAAAGTGGCAAAATATGAGAAGGCCTGCCGGAGAGAATCAATATGTGTTTGTTCCGTTTGCGTTTGATACCTTTGGTGGTCTCGCTCCTGACGCTGTGCGACTCTTGAATCGGGTTCCAAAAGTCGTTAATAGTAATTTTTCGTCGCTAAAGGTTTCAAACTTTGTATTTAGTAGAATTGGTTTTCTATTCAAAAGGGGGTGACGGCACAACTTGTTGCCCGACTACCTGACATTGCTTTGTAAAAAAAAAAAAGATGAAATTCTTAAGTTTAGAAAAAAGGTAAATCACTTTTCATCTTTTACAAAATATATATATATATATAGTATATATATATAATATATATATATAATATATATATATATATATATAGGGAGAAGATCATGGCGAGAACCACCTCTTATTGTGAGAACCGCGAGAACCAATGTGAACACACAAAAAATGCCTAAAAATAGCTAAAAATCACACAAATTTTTTTTTTTGAATTTTTTAATATTTTTTTATAAAAAAAAATCGCTACTTTTCGAAGCAAAAAAAAAAAAAAAATTCTTTTTAGCTTCGAAAAGTAGCGATTTTAACATAAAAAATATTAAAAAATTCAAAAAAAAAATTTAGATTTTTTTTAGATTTTTTTTTAGGTTTTTTGGGGGTTTAGTTTTTAGCATTTTAGCTTGTGGGGGGGGGGGGGTTTAGGTTTTTTGGGGGGTGGGGGAGGGGGGGTTTAGGTTTGGAGGGGGGGGGGGGGGGGTTAGGTTTTTTTTTTTTTGGGGGGGGGGTGGGGGGGGGTTAGGTTTTTTTTTTTTGGGAGAGGGGGGGGGGGGGGGGTTTAGGTTTTTTTGGGGGTGGGGGTTAGGTTTTTTTTAGGTTTTTTTAGCTATTTTAGGTTGTGTTCACATTGGTTTTTTCAAGGTTCTCACAATAAGGGTAGTTCTCGCATGAGCCCCCTCCCTATATATATATATATATATATATAGGGGGACCGCTAGAATGAGAACCACCACGAGTTATGAGAACCACGAGAACCAAGTGCCACGGAGGGGCGTTGACCACGAAATTTTTTTTTACAACTAGATCCGTATATTTTAAGACCGGGTGTAAAAAAAAAAATTCAAACGGCGCGCCGGGGGGGTTGTTTTTTACACCCAAAGTTTGGTGTTTTTAATTTTTTTTTCTTTTTTCTTTTTTTTTACAAACTTTGGGTGTAAAAAACTACCCCCTCGGGCGTGCCGTTTGAATTTTTTTTTTTACACCCGGTCTTAAAATATACGGATCTAGGTGTAAAAAAAATTTCGTGGTCAACGCCCCTCCGTGGCACTTGGTTCTCGTGGTTCTCATAACTCGTGGTGGTTCTCATTCTAGCGGCTCCCTATATATATATATATATGCTTTCAGATTTTTTTTACGAAGGTATGATTAAAAAAAACCCATCTTTACATCAGATTAAATAATGAAGATAATAACGTAATGAAATTAAACGACAACAAGAAATAAAAAAGAAGTTTCGACGGAACCCCTCGGTTCCTTCGGTGACTCCGAAAATATGCAGTCGTATTTGTCGTGGACTTGTCACTTGATTTTAATTTCTTCTTCTAGATTTGGAAAATGTAAATGGCGACCTTAGAATAATATGGATAAGGTTTTGCCTACTAAGTTTTCTCTAGAATAATATATTTTATTACTAGGTTAAAATCTACTGTAATACACGGGTTGAATAAATGTAATTTTATATAACAAATAATAAAAAATTATATATTTAACAACCTCGTTTATTTCACGGGTTGAATAAATGTAATTTTATATACCAAATAATAAAACAATATATCTTTAAAAATCTCGTTTATTACATGGGTTGAATAAATGTAATTTTATATATTAAATAATAAAAAAAATTATATCTTTAAGAACCTCGTGTATTGTATGGGTTGAGTAATTTAATTTTATATATTAAATAATGAAAAAGTTACATTTTTAAAAACTCATGTATTGTATGGGTTGAACACATGTAATTTTATATAACAATCAATAAAAAGTTATATCGTGTTATATCAGTATAAACCCTGTGTATTATAAAACTTTTGTACTAAATTGACAAAATGACTCAAACCATAGGGACTAAAATGACATTTAACTCTTTACACTTTATTAATTTATATTTAGTGTACATCTTTTGTTAATTTCAAGATAAATAATTTTGAAATCTAATAAATATTTCAAAAGACTATATTATCTCCTATACGAATTGTTTAAATTTATATTAAATTTTATTTTATAATCATTTTTTATTAATATTAATTATAATTAAGTAGGAGATAGAGATGAGAAAACTAAAAAATAGATGGCTCCAATGAATGACATGCGTCCTCCCATTGGTTTCTTTTATTATATAGTATAGATAAGTTTAGTTTTTGCGTGTAGAAGACCTCTAGCTCAAGTGGTATGAGTACTTGAGTTTTTCTTTAAATACTTAAGTTCAATTCTCAGTTGGTGCAAAAAAGAGTAAGACATTGGTGGGAAGTGATAGTAGACCCAGGGAAACCTGAGTTTGATACTTGAGTCAAACAGGTTTTACTGGTAATTTACCGTCGTGCCTACGGATGGGTTACTGGGTTTCCCCGGAATTGGTGGGGGATGACTCGGGTTACTCTCGGAGTACTCCGTTTGTCCAATTGGTGCCCCGAGAGTGCTAGAGATTTATTTGTTAGCCGTTAAAAAAAAGTGATGCTCCAACACTAAATTATTGTAAGAAAAAAAGTTATGCTAAATAGTTGAACTTTTTTTAAATCAAAGTTTATGTAAAGAACTTATATTTATGATGGTTATATACGTTAAAAAAACTATCAACTTTATTTGCTACCTACACGTCCTATACCCGTGAGATTCACGTATGTATTGAACTAGTTTTTGCCCCGCCCGCGTTGCGGGGCAATAAGCCGAATATTTCTCTCTCATAACATGTATGTCTGTACAGAGGGCAAAATCGTATTTATATTTTGAACTGGAGGCGAAATCATAATTTTAAACTGAGAGCAAAATCATAATTTTGAGAAAGGGGGAAAAACATAATTTCATTTTGAACGGTGGGCAAAAGCGTAATTTTGAGCTGAGCGCAGAATCGTAATTTTGAGCTAGAGGAAAAAACAACATTTTATTTTGAGTTGGGGGCAAAAACGTAATTTTAAACGGAGGGCGAAACCGTAATTTTAAACTGGGACAAAATTAAAAGTGAGTTTTTTAACCGAGGGCAAAAGCGTAATTTTAAGCTAGCGGCAAAATTATAATTTTATTTTGAGCTGGGGCAAAAACGTAACTTTAAAAAAAGGACGAAAGCGTAATTTTAAACTAGGAATAAAATTAAATTAAAAGTGGGCTGGTCTAATAGGGAAGTGTCAGACAAATTTTGAACTGGTGGCAAAAACATAATTTTAAACGGAGGGCGAAACCGTAATTTTAAACTGAGAACGAAATTAAAAGTTTGTTTTTGAACCGATAGCAAAAGCGTAATTTTAAGCTATGGAGCAAAAGTATAATTTTAATTTGAGCTGGGGGTAAAAACGTAATTTTAAACAAAGGACGAAAACGTAATTTTAAACTCAGAATAAAATTAAATTAAAAATGGCCTGGTCCAATAGGGAAGTGCCAGGCAGCTGCCTGGCACTATTCCCCCAAGCTTGTAAATGTATATGTTGTTTAAGCTATGGGGCAAAATAATAATTTTATTTTGAGCTGGGGGTAAAAACGTAATTTTAAACAAAGGATGAAAACGTAATTTTAAACTGAGAATAAAATTAAATTAAAAACGGGCTGGTCCAAGAGGAAAGTGCTGGCACTATTCCCCCAAGCTTGTAAATGTATATGTTGTAAATTGTAAATTTCTTCAACAAAACGTACATTTCATGATCATACACAGTGGAGAAGCTTGAGATTTCCGACTAGGGGTCGAAAACGTATATACCTAATAAAATTATAAACTTGGAGGGTCGAAAATATATATACCTAAAAAATTCTATACGAAAACGTACATCCTAAAAGTGACTAATTTCCTAATTTTATTTTATACACATTGTTTACAATTTTTAAGTGGATAATTCTATGTTGGCGTTGATCATATATGTGACGTATAATATACATTTGTCACCTCTCCACCACCCGCAAATGGGTGAAAATCACTCGTATCAGATTCGAACCGTTAGGCTTATCGATCTATGCTATGATTAAGGGCCACCCATAATAAGGGCCTTCAATTTTTTTTTTTTTTTTTCATTTCATAAATTAGACTTGTTTTTTGCAATTGAGTAAAATGCACGGATAGTCCCTGTGGTTTGGTGAAATTTCACCTTTAGTCCCCAACTTTTCAGAATTACACTATTAGTCCCTGTGGTTTGATAAGTTGTTACTCGGATAGTCCCTAAAGCGGATGGAGGTTACTCGGATAGTCCCTGTGGTTTGACAACTTACTCGGATAGTCTCTGTGGTTTGACAACTTACTCGGATAGTCCCTGTGGTTTGACAAGTTGTTACTCGGATAGTCCTTGTCATTTCACACCCACTTAACCAGAAAAACTAACCTCCATCCGCTTTGGGGACTATCCACGCAACAGCTTGTCAAACCACAGGGACTAAGAGTGTAATTTTGAAAAGTTGAGGACTAAAGGTGAAATTTCACCAAACCACAGGGACTATCCGTGCATTTTACTCTTTGCAATTTAAACAACGTTTCTAGGCTTAAGATTTAGGATTTTGCTCCATGAGTCCACACTGTCCGTGCACACTTCATATCAGAATCCAAAAAACAGCACCGCAACACACCAACCCTCGTTACATGTGACATCTATTGAGTAACCAATGTAAAACTGATTGCGGATTGGGCGAAATTAGAGCCGAAATTAGGAAAAATGATTGTTATGGTAATTCAATGCCTCAAATCTCAATTGCTGATTTTCTTTATACCAATTCAATAGGGCCCCGACTTTGTAGTTCGCTTAGGGTCTCAAAAAACGTTGGAACAGCCCTGACTCATATTCACGTTGCACAAACGGATTCATGGATGTACACAACTGCCACGAGCCAAGAGACGAAGATGATGACATTCTCCATCAGACCCTCAATATATTTTGTGTCTCGTTGGACATAACACTTAGACAACAATAAAGTTCGTGCATATAAGTATTAAGGTCTCGTTGGACATAACACTTGGACAACAATAAAGTTCGTGCATATAAGTATTAAGTAAGATAACTAATCTTGCACATAAAAACTCTTTTTTTTTTAAGATTGTTAAAAATCTACGTAGGTACTTGAATTAAGGTCTCGTTGGACATAACACTTAGACAACAATAAAGTTCGTGCATATAAGTATTAAGTAAGATAACTAATCTTGCACATAAAAACTCATATATTTTTATTTTGAAATGTTGTTAAAAATCTACGTAGGTACTTGAATTAACGATGATGGTTAATAAGTGGAAAACGTTGATTTTCAATGTATGATTAATACTATAAAACCAAGTTTAAATAGAAAAATGTGTAGATGGAATAAATACGTGTGTATATTGTTTTAACTATGATACATAAGATGGTTATGTAACTACATAATAGTCTTTCTTTCGCTCTTCCAGTGGATCTAACATGCACACAATGCATAAATGCTTATCCACTTGTTGCAGTTCTCTAATTGGAATTAGTGGACTTGTTGGATGTTACTATGAGATGTTCGCAACTGGGTGAGTAATAGAAGTCTCTTTAGTTCGAAGACAATTTAGATACCCAACTCAGAAGAATCCAGCTTGGAAATAATTTACTAACTATTTTGCAATATATTATATATCCGTATGCATTTATTAATTGTTTTGCATATTATTTGGTTATCGTTAACATTTAAGTTTCGTATATGTGTATAAGATTAAACTCGCTGCACTGCATTTAGCGGTGCATTTGGGTGACGTGGTTTATGAACGAATAAATGCTGCATTGGAAGTTAATTTAAATTTTTAGACCATTCGTAGTGGAGTTTTTTGGCGTTTCCTCCCAAAAAAAAGTCCCATAATGCCCCTCTACCGTCCCCAGGGGCCTTTTAAACTACCATAAATACACAATACATCTTCACATTTTATCACACGTAAAATCCCACTTAAATCAAAATTCTCTACCTACTCATCCACCAAAATCATAAACCCAAACCAACCTTCATTTGCTCAACTGTTAAATGTTGCCCTCTGTATCGTATATGGACCGTATATGATGTTTATTGTTCTTAGGGGTATGTTCATGACATAACCGTTTTAAGTAATGAATTGTGAGAACCACATAAACACCAGTACGTACTATTTTAAAGATATAGTGAGAGAGAGAAAGATAGGTGGATGGAGTTACATAACCGTCTTATTTATTACACTTAAAGCAATATGTACAAATGCTTATATGGTTCTTGTAGTTTTTTATTTCAATTTGTCTTGTATTGAACGACATTCATTGTTCTTCTATCACTTGCATGTCGAATTATAATATTTATTGCTATGTAGCATCTGGACTATCTATGGTGTTTATAGTTCTTAGGGGTGTGTTCACAACATAGCATAAAGTAGAGAATCGTGAGAACCTCATGGTCAACTTGTACGTATTGCTTTAAAGATAAGGTGGGGGAGAGAGGCGGTGAGGCGATCAAAATGTCGATATGCATGATGGCTCCCCCTTTCACCCACCGATGTGTGAAGGGAAATCCTAAAGAAATTGAAAACGCCACATGGATGTTGACGGGATGATTCTTATCATCGCATGGAGTTTGGATATAATTATGAAATTGACAATCTGATTATTGTGATTTCAAGCCACAATAATAAGTTTCTAATGTTTGGATACAGATTATGCTTCTGTTTATTTGATTCTTTGCCACTTTAGAGCTGTCCATAATTTATATTGGCTGTAGCAAAACTGATTCTGAAATAAAACCATCCATTTATGCCTTCTTTTAACCTAATTTTTTACAAATCTATATCTTCTTTTTTATGAAAAATGATCTTTTTGGTCATTTTTATAATTTTACCTATCGAATTTCTAAATAATTAAAAAAATCAAAATCCAAAGTCCCAAACAACCCAAAAGATTTTATTACTACAACTTCAAATTGTAGAAACACACTGCAGAGGATCGTTCAATACATAAGTAATTTTTAGTAGATAACTACTAAGACTACATATAAACATGTATCTGTTGCTTTAACTATGATAAAATATAAGGAAATTATGTAATCGCATAACCCTCTCTCTCTCTCTCTCTCTCTCTCTCTCTCCGTATATATTTGTCATGCATTACGTACAAGTGCTTATTCGTTTCTCGCAATTTTATACATAAAATTGGTTATGTATTGAGCGTATCCCGTAAATAATTATCCAATCTTGATTATCTTATATCTCATGATCACCTCCAAAACACACATCCATGCTCCCATAACAATATATCATTGATGCTCATTAATAATTATATATTCTTTAAAACAAAAGTAATAACATCCACATTCTTTATTTTGTTTGACGACCCGTAGATTTTTTCAACTGTTACAGGTATCAGTTTTGTTTGCACTTCGAGGCGTTTCATCTGGGGAAGGCACCGGTTTACATGGCACTTTTGCGTTTTTATGGGTGATGAAAATGATGCCAGCAAGTTCAGTTACAGTCTTGTAGTCGGTGCCAATGGGAGAAAGCTTAAATGGCAAGGGGTTCCGAGGAGTATTCATGACAGTCACAACACGGTAAGGGATAGTCTCGACGGGTTGATCATAACAAGGAATGCAGCATTGTTGCTGAGTTCAAACGACTCAACCAATATGCCAACGGTCCAATAGTTTAGTCTTATTATCAATGGTCGATGGTTCATCCAAATGGAGAACCCTTTGTGAATATACGGTCACATGGTTGGTAACCATATGCATCATAATGAAACAAAACTTGAACGTCTATAATAACGAAGAAAATTTTCATAAGTTGTACCTTGAACATAATTTGAAGTTTATACTTTAAAAAAACTTATGATGGTATTGTATGCCTTGTAATAGAGATTAAGATATTGATTTCCATTTTTATCCCCAGCCACCAATAGGGAAGCAGCAAGTTGAGGAGCTTGGAAGATGGGTAAAACAGGAATTTCGCGAGCATGACAACTGGTGGCACTCGAGTTGTGTTAACATTGCAGCTGCTGGTCTAGGTTGGTTTGCCATTGGACTAAAGGGAGAGGCTTCACTAGGTGTTTAGACATATGATGGTGTCGATATCACCCTTCCCAATGCTTTGATCCCTCACAGATCACACAATTTGAAGTCACGTTTTTACCGCCACGAAAACCGTGTAAAAAAAAAGCGGATAAACACTTGATCAACACAATGAGAATCGAGAAAAAGAAGAAAGTCGATGATTCAGAAAACTTATGCACTATAAATTGATGTATATTTTGATGACAAGTGCTGTATTGACATAAATACCCTTGTAAAGATTAGTTTTTTTTCATCTGGGGTCCTCTAAATTCACTACCCAAAATGTGAAAAGCATGTAATCACAACAAATTCTCATTCTTTGATGTGCATCATCATATGAACTATCTAAGCATAGCTAGACCTCAAAATTTTAATATAAGTATCAGCAGATCACCTATCCTGCTTTCATAATAAAAGATATTAAATTTTGTTGTTTCTTACTGGTTTTTACAAGAAGAAACCTGGATCTCGAATTCAATGACTCAACAGCAGCTCGAGTTAAAGATATATCCTGAGCAGCTTCTATATACGCATGTTTTTTTGCTGTCTACACACCATGTTCAAGAGTAACCTGAGAGCCGAATGCTACCTGTGAAGAAGAAAGAGATTATATCAAGATTAACCATACTCACAAGTCACAACCCGTAGGAGTACAATTTGACTTTTTGGGGCCAAATATACTAATACTATTAGAAACAAGGCTATATATATAGCTTTCAAGGGGGCGTTGATGTGGTAAGGAGCCCCTCTGCTAGAGGTCTCGGGTTCGAATCTAGCTTCCACTAGTTTTCTAATTTTAAGCTATTAGCACGGTAATGGTGGGGCCCCATGAGTTTACTGTTAACGTATTCACACGGTTATCAAAAAAAGTCAAGGACTAGATTGCAATTTACGTCCTTTAAGTTTGAGCTTAATTGCAAGCGTTGTCTTTTAACTAATGAAATTACACTGGATGTTCTTTATGTTACTATTTCTCATCAGGCGGTGTGCTTTTGCCCTAACCCAGTTAACTTTTTCTGTTAACTCTCAACACTTGCCACTCACATGAGGGCATAATGGTCATTTTCACTAAGTATCTAGAGTAAATTGCATTTTAGGTCCTTTAAGTTTCAACCAAATGACGTACAATGCATTAGAAAACCACTAGAAGCTAGATTTGAAACTTAAAGGACCTTAAAAGGACAAAAAATGCAATTTACTCAAGATATTAAGTGAAAATGACCATTGTGCCCTCAAGTGAGTGGCAAGTGTTAAGAGTTAACAGAAAAAATTAACTGAGTTATGGCAAAAGGACACCGCCTGATGAGAAACAATAACATAAAAAGACAGGGCCTGCAATTAAGCTCAAACTTAAAGGACGTAAAATGCAATTTACTGAAATAACAAATCAATATATGTATTTCCATAACTATACTTTTAGGTTACTTTCACAGCATCGAACATACACCCTTCAAAACACAATTTCGGTGAGTTAATATATCTAATGTGGCATCTAACTATCGTGTTTACGCAAAACAATATTCAAATAAATGATAGCATGGTATAGAAAGTTGAAAAATGACCTAGGAGTTTGGAATCAACCGCCCGTTATACATCTTATTCAGCAATTCTTTGGCATCAGGCCTCCTAAGAAGACCTTTGTTGTTGGGTAAACCAGTACCTAAACAAACAGGACATACAAGTTTCCCTCTACCTGCATCCAAAAGCAACAAAAACCATTAAGACGTCATGTAAACAAACACGGTAAACGGCAGTAAGAAAAAGTATACCGTAACAATTAGGGCACTCGGTAAACTCATACGTATCCTTGGCCCGTTTTCTGTTTAAAGCTTTCCATTTTCCTGTACCACCACACATATCACCTAGATAGGAAATCAAAATCTCATGGACCAAAAGGGGGAAATTAATATTTTTCTAGTATTATATTTATATCTAATGAAATGGCATGAAGCATATGTGGAAACTTACATATGATAGCACCACTACCACCACAGTTCCTACACACTGGCCTTTCTTTGGCATCAGAAGCAATGGCTTCTGCCTTAATGTGTGGACTGGTTGAATTGCTTATTAAAGCCATTGATGAAGCTAAGCATGCTACACATAGTCTTCTTGATGTCAATTGGTTTTGAGTCTGTTAAGATATGTTACCAGGAGAACATGTTAGCGAAGTATATATGAAATATAATACATCAGTTATGATTTATTGTAATATCTCCTGTATGTTAGATCTTGGTTTTAAAAAGCGCATGGCGGTCCGATCTGTTTTGTCCCAAAAACTGATGTGTGATGTGCGATGTGTGAAGTACGTGCATCACATATGTTGTTAAAAATTTTAACGAGATATCTATGGATTACATTTGAACTTGTTAACTTTGGAACACAAAAATATAAGATATTCAGATAGATACTCGAAAACAAGAGGCTGATTTATTGAAATAATAAGATAGTTGGCCCGATTCGAGAGGGGCTAATCTCCAATACAAAAACAGTAGATAATCCAAATAAACAAGACATAACCAACTAGAACATGAAATGAAATACTTAAATGAAAAATAAAAGAGTTACTTCCTAAACTTCAGCCCCTAAATTCAGTCTTTTGACTTTGACTCTCCTTAAATTCAGTCCATCCAGATTTGAATTAGCAGGTTTGTATCAATACTTCCGGCCCGAAAAATCGACTTGTCCTCAAGTCGAAAAGAATGTAATTGATGCGCCAACAAGCCATAACTTTTTGGAGTCGCTTCTTTCAAAGGATGGTCCCACCGTGATCGCCATTCAAGGTGTACCATAGCATGTATTGCAATTTCTACGATGCGCCATGGTGGGCGCCACTCGCGCCATCCGGCTACACCTTCGTTCGGAGTCTTTCGCATGGGTCCTCCGAACCCGGTTAGCAAAAAATGAACCGCATAAAGACCGTAACTTGGATATGTATGAACAAGTTTTATAACATTTCTAGGACACATGGTCTTCAATAAGGCTTTTTGTTGTGTCGTGGGTTTAAAAAAAAAGTACCAAACAAGAACAGATTTAATACTTTGGTTGGGCCTGAAGGTGAGTAGTGAACTTGATGAGTTGGTCGCGAGGCGCATAGATGCAATATTTTGATTGTGCACCACATTTGGTTTTGGTAATGGTGGAGACAATGCAATTAACGAGTTTGGTACTGGTGCCTGGTTGGGTGTTGGTCTTTGTAGCGATGTTGGTGGCTGTTCACGGCATGGTGGTGGTGCAAGGGTTTGAAGGCTGGTTTTGGGATGGTGTTTGGTGCTGAAATCAGGGAGAGTGTGAGGTGTAGATGGTGCGGGTGGTGGTGCTTGGTTGCTGGTTGGTTTTCCAAACATCAAGATTTTGAGTTCTGCAACATCACCCCTTAATTGCGACACAATGGTGTCAAGCTTGGCTGCAATCACAGCCAATTGAGAAGCAATCTGATCTGGGTTTAATGCGCTACTTTCGCTACTCCGGGTTTTCACCATCTTCTTCGAGTTTCCCGGCAATGGAACCATTGATAGATACTCGAAAACAAGAGGCTGATTTATTGAAATAATAAGATAGTTGGCCCGATTCGAGAGGGGCTAATCTCCAATACAAAAACAGCTGATAGAACCCAGAAATCTATCAAACGTAACCGATAGATTTAACTGCTGGAAACTTAAATATTATAAGATAAAAGACCCGATTCGAGATGGGTTAATCTCCAAGAACAAAGGTATAGATACCCAAATTTAGATAACATAAACATTGACAATTCTCCAAACTAGAACAAGAGATATAAATAAACATAAATAGAGATAACTCTCCTAAACTTCAGCTACACATTTACCCACCAGCCCTAATTCTTATTAACTGCTTTCTTGACTGGACCCTTGACTAGGTATGGGCAGCAATTGAGTTAAGGGTCGAGTTGTGTTTATTGGGCTCTGTTGAAATCCTACCAATACAGCCTGCCGGAAAACAGACTTGTCCTCAAACGTAACTGATAGATTTATGTAAATGATAGAACCCAGAAATCTAACAAACGTAACTGATAGATTTAACTGCTGGAAACTTAAATATTATAAGATAGAAGACCCGATTCGAGATGGGTTAATCTCCAAGAACAAAGGTATAGATACCCAATTTAGACAACATAAACATTCACAATTCTCAAAACTAGAACAAGAGATATTAATAAAAATAAATAGAGATAACTGCTCCTAAACTTCAGCTACACATTTACCCACCAGCCCTAATTCTCATTACTGCTTTCTTGACTGGGCCTTTGACTGGGTATGGGCTGCAATTGAGTTAAGGGTCCAGTTGTGTTTATTGGGCTCTGTTGGAATCGTATCATATTCTCATGTGTTGCGCGCAGCATGCGCTCCTAATGTGTGCATTTTAAAACCAACTACTAAATATAATATACTAGTTAAGACTTTTTTGTAATTTTAATCAAGGTTTATTGTAATTATCTGATATAATTTGATTAGGTTTCCTTTATAATTCTCCTTAAAAATTTGATTAGGTTTCCTTTATAATTCTCCTTAAATAATGTTTCCCTGTATATATTTTTTTGATTAATTTACATTAAATTACAGTCCTTAAACCGATTAACCAACTAGCAGTTGAAAATAGGGATGGGATTGGTATAGTACCCGTACCTATATCAGTACCGAAAACACCGGTACCGAATTTAAACAAAATTGGGTACCAAATACCGTACCAAATATATTGGTATGGTACGGGTATTTCGGTATGGTACCCGCTCTGGTACCACTTTGTTTTATTTTAGTTTTTGAGCACTGGTACGGGTACTAAATAGGTAAAATCGGCATGAATACCAATATAATACAAGTACCAAACAGGTAAAATTGGTACAAGTACCAATACGATACGGGTACCAAATAGGTAAAATCAATACGAGTATCACAAATACCATAATACGAAACAAAACATAATATAAAAAAACTCTTAAAGTTCTATGTAAATTTCGGTCCTTTTTACCCGTAACCTTACCGTCCGAAAGTATCGAATACCAAAATTAATAAAACTGGTTACCAATACATGTACCGAATACCTAAAATCAGTACTGGTAAAGGTATTGGTATTGGTACGGGTATATAGGAAAAAATGTCCTGTCATAGTTTGTCAGCTACTATTGAGAAGAATCAGACCTTTTCCGTGATAGATTCTGGTGAGGTGACCGGATTATCCTCCGATGAGCTCTCGGATTCCGAACTGCTGCTGCATCTCACACGAAAGCTCACCGACTTCAAATTAGCTGATCAACAAAAGAGGCGATTAATACTATAATTGCTATAATTCATTCAATTCAATCAAACAAACAAACATTATATTTCACTCTGAATGAAACAATTTGCACATAAAATGCATAAACAAGTAGAATTTGAACAGAAATTGCATCAACAAGTAAGTTGTTCGAAGAGAATTACGGTGTAGAGTAGTAGGTCGAGAGGTTGAGTGAGCAGAGAGAGATGCAATTGCAGTTGCAGGAGAAAAGTGAAACGCCATTTTCTCACTTCTCAACAGAGCTCGCTCTCTCTATGAATGAATGAAAGAAGATTAGCAGAAGAAATACCGTTTATTGTTGGATATGATACGATGACGTGGCCCATTCACAACCCTCAATTAATATATTCTCTTTCGTTAATAACCAAAGTTTAATGAAAGAGTTGTGTATGGTTTGGTTTGGTTCGGATAATAGTATTAAGTGTAACCAAAGTCATCGGTTAATCGGTTCGGTTAATTCGGTTAATTTGTCGGTTTTTGGTTCGATTCGGTTAATAACCAAATCTAACAAGAGCTAAAATTTTTGCTTAGAAACACATGTGGTGTAGGTATAAATACATGAAATGGCTAGATAAATACATGATATGGATATATAAATAAATGAATGCATAAACACATGAAATAGAGGTTTAAATACATGAAATGGAGGTATAAATAAATGAAATGAAAATATAAACACATGAAATGAAAGTATAAAACATGAAATATATGAAGTGGAGGTATAAAAGCTAGAAATATATGAAAAAATAAATGGTTCAATTCGGTTCGGTTCAGTTAATTTTGGTCATCCAATGGTAAAAAAAATAACCGATAACCGACTTTCGGTTAATTTTGGTTTGATTTCAGTTAACGGTTAAGTTGTTGCACACTTTCAATTATTGCACACCTTGAGTTACTGCACTCCCCTAATTTCAAGTGCAAAAATAAACAATATTTTGGTTGTAACAAGTTAGAAAAGAAACATATGAATATCGAGCCTATTTTTGTTAATTACTTCGGTATCAATGCAAATGTATCACTAGTAAAAAATGAAATGCAAACTATAAAACAAACCGTTGTTAACAAAGTGAGCCACTCGTATGTTACTTGAGATCAAAACAAAAGCTCGTACTAGCCAAGCTACTACTATAGCTCTTTTAAAAAATGACCTTGAGCTTCACATACCTAAGATTGACTAGGTTCATGAGCGTAAACAAGCAGATTATTTATACATGCTATAATAAAAAAAAACTAACTATATATCTACATAATAATTAATTATAATACTATGATAAAAAAAAATTTAAACAATGTGTATATATGAAGGAAAAAAACTATACAAGAAGTTATAGATATTGATACATGTACATAAAGCTATATCAGTAGTTATACTTATAGATATTGATAAACAAAATAATTAGATAGCTATTAAAATTATAAAAAAAGTCCAGCCACCTCAAACTCAAGCTTTAAAAACCACTCACACAAGCTAAGGGTGAGGGTATCATTCAATCTCTTTAGGGTCTGTTTGGTACGGGGTAATGAAATGGATGAAGGAATGAAATGGACGAGGTAATGGAATGGACGAGAGAATGCAATGGATTATTACCATTCCATGTCTTGTTTGGTTAACATGTGTGAATGGAATGAATTATTATTGTGTATTGTTCAGTAGGCAAGAAAAACGGAGTAATAAAATCAGCGGTGAGTGGTGGTGGTGGTCGGTGGTAGTGATTGTGGGTGGTTGTAGGTGGCGGTGGTGGGTGTCGGCGGCGACGATGGGTGGTGGTGGTGGCGGCGAGCGGCGAGTGGTAGGGTGTTTGAGTCATTCTTTACCCAATGATATCATGCCATATCAAGTCCTCATTTCACTCCGTATTTTGCACTCAATCACTGGCAATAATTCAAACACCCAGAGAATGGTAAAGAATTTAAAAAAAAATTGTGATTGGTTGAAAGGGGTTGAGACCCACCATTAAACTCCCTCTCTCCTCCTTCCCTCCTCTTCCCCGCAGCGGTGAGTATACACCGAAATCACCACTACCCACTCACCGATTTGAAGCCGGCGATCATTCACCGCTCGGCAAACAAACTCCCCGAACCAACCCCCCAACATCATACCGATTACCTTAAGCTCAAGTTTTAAAAATAAAGCTATAAATAAACCAAGCCCGGTTACATCCTTAGGCTGATCCAACTAATCCAGCCCGTTTGATTTGCCAGTCACGCGTTTTCGTAACCGTATTTAGCAGTGTAGCCTAGAATTCGGGCCGAAAAACAAACGTGATGTAAGAAAAAGAGATAAGAGGAGCCAACTATACATCTTCAAAATTAAATATAATACTTTTACAACAAATAGGACAACAAAAACATCATTCTACATCTGGATAATCCCAACTCCTAACATCTGTTCTTTGGCTCGCAGCCAACGCAGTTTAAAAGTAAAATAAAAAGCACAACACAAGACAAATGGCTTCCTCGATCTCTGACGATAGTCAAATGGGCTTCCCCGTGCTCCCGATCACACTTATTCGCAATCAAGACACGGTTCTTCCATAGCAAATGCATGCAAGATATAAATTTTTCGCCCACTTCTCCTGCACATTTCAAAACCACAAATACATGGGTCGATTTTAGTCGTAAATTTCTCAAACGGATTAAATCGAAAACTTAACTAAAAGAGATACCAGGTCAAACAGGTTGACTTGGTCAAAGTAGACTAACCTTGACATGTGTACTTGGAAACTGGGACGTACGCAACGTTTCCTGTGTTTCATCACCGGGCTTACGACGAGGCACACTCAAGATGAGCGCAGACTGGTCCCACGTGGCGGCGGTTGATGTGATACGGTAACCATTGTCCCACCGTCTGTGGATACCCTCACTTGGATACAGAAAGTCCAGCTCTACTACCTACACACAAATCAAACACTCAACTGTAAATTTAAAATTATATGTAGTATAAATATGCTATTTTGTCACATCAACCAACTTTGGCCCCTTAACTTTGGCATTAACTAACTTTATCCCCTCAACTTTAATAATGACATGTTTAGCCCCTCAACTTTGATAATGACATATTTAGCCCCTTAACTAAAACAACTTTAGCCCCTCAACTTTGATAATAAGCAACTTTAGCCCCCCAGCTTTAAAAGTGACATGTTTAGCACTAAGACAACTTTAGCCCCTCAACTTTAATAATGACATGTTTAGCCCCTTAACTAAAACATCAAACAACTTTAACTCTTGCGATTTGCTTTTTTTATCTACGTTTCAAACCCGCTGCGGAGCGTGGGTGGTAACTGGTAACCCACTAGTTAAATATAAAACAAAACTTAGAAAGATATAAACCCTAGGACCTACCTGATCACTGAAACCGGCATTGCGAGACATGACTACACCCCATCGTGTACCCGCAGTAGCCATCGAAGTCACATGGAACCCTTCTCTCCATTTCTTGTTTATCCACTTGAACGGAAAGGAGTCGCTTACTTTGTAAGACTGTTGAGAATACGGGGTTCCTGCAATTTAACCACGAGGTTCAGAAACTGAAAATAACACACACACACACACTATCTACATTCTACAAGTATGCAAACAAACCTTTAGACATCACCACAAGAGAGCTCCCGTTGTTAGCACCGGCAATGGCACTAATGTAATAGTTCTTCTCCCATTGCTCCATAATCCATTCCTGTAACGTAAATTGAATCAATACAATATATAATTGTTCGAGAACAGTTTAAGATGATTAAACTGAACGGTTTTATAGATGATACCTTGTGTAAGAAGTAAGGAGAGAGCTCATAAACTTGGCTAGAAAAGCCGGTTCCAGCATCCATTATAAGAGCCCAGAGATTAGAACAAGATGAAACAGAACTAATGAGTAAACCATCGGCGATTCCCCTTTCGACATGCTGTGCGAGTCTTGCATCGGCAACATTGTAATGGTACCTGATGCAGGATAAAATGATGTAGGAATATCATAATGTACGATTTATATTAACACGTTATATATAAAAAAACACACACATAGGGGGGCGCTATATTTTAAATTCTATTGAGTTGACTAAACCCTGAAAACCCTAGCCTAACAAACCGTTTTTCTATAAAAAAAATATATAGGGCATGTAATATAAGCATTTGTTAAAAAAATAATTAAACTTTTTAACATAACATGTGTAACATCATATGTTACATCGGATGTAACATATCACATATGTTACGTAGGTGTTACATAGGTGTTACAAGCATTTTTGCACTAAAACAACGCATATGTTACCGAAATGTTACGTAAGTGTTGCATATGTTACATAGGGTTTTCAGGGTTTAGTCAATTCAATAGAGTATGTTACGTCAGATGTAACATATGTTACGTATGTGTTACAAGCATTTTTGCACTAAAAAAACGCATATGTTACCGAAATGTTACGTAGGTGTTACATATGTTACATAGGGTTTTCAGGGTTTAGTCAACTCAATAGAGTTTCAACTATATACTTCTCCCACACACACATACACACATATAATGATATATGAATATCATCATATACAGCTTATATTACAGAAGACACACACACATGTATATATACATAAAGCATAATGTACCTCTGTTTCATGGGCTGCCTAGCATTGTAAACCGAAATCCACTGTGTTGCAGGAACGCCCATGCGAATCTTCTTTTTAGGCTGCCCGTCATCTTCTTCGTCAAGAATCAACCTGCCTCGTTTTTGGCCAACTTGAAATATAATCTAAAGGAAAAAAAATACAGAAACGGTAAATAGCTATCATATATGCACTTTTTTTTTGAACGGCCAACAAACTCAATCCCGAGCACTCTCGGGGCACCCACTGGACAAACGGAGTACTCCGAGAGTAACCCGAGTCCACCACCAATTCTGGGGAAAACCCGGTAACCCACCCACCCGTAGGCACGACGATGAAATTACCGGTAAAACCCGTTTGGCTCAAGGATCCAACCCAGGTTTCTCTGGGTCTCCTATCACTGCCCACCAGTGCCTTACTCTGCACCAAGTGGGAGTCGAACCTGCATCTCTCAAGAGAAATGCAAGTCCTCCACCACTTGATCTAGAGATCATTGGCAAGCTATCATATATACACTTAAAAGGCTATTTTATCAACATCAACAAACTTTGGTCCCTCAACTTTTATAAAGACATATTTTAAACTCCCCCCCCCCCCCCCCCAGTTTAATAATATGTTTAGCCACTCAACTTTGGTAATGACATGCTTAGCCCCTCAATTTTAATAATATGTTTAGCTCCTCAACTTTAATAAGGTTTTTTTATTTTTCATTATTTACCCTTACACTTTATTATAGTTTATTATTTAGACCCTCATCGTTTAGTTTTTTTTTTTTCCTTTTACTTGTTTTTTTTTTTTTGTTTCTTTTTAGTTTTTTTTTGTCAACGTAATGTTTTTCTAAATTTTCCACATGTACCGTCGTAAGTAGGTTATTTCCATTACATTCAAACCCGACGCAGAAATTCGTTGCGGAGCGCGGGTGGTAACCCACTCGTTTCATAAAAAAACTGCAATTTGAAAAAAAAATGTCACCTTTTGAGCACCATCGGTATTGATTGGTCTTATTGCGGGATTTGGACCAAGTAGTCCCTCAAACAAAGATATTAGCTTGGAATAATTAGGCTCCTCATCAAACTTCATGTTCACGACTATCTCAAGAAAATGCTTTAAAGGAGCAGGGCAGAAATTGCACAGCATTTCCGGAGATGTTGCCATTTTCTTCTTGCAAACTAGAAATGACTTATTGTCGCCCTGTCAACAAATAACACAGATTTTAGTATTAGATTTAACTAGGTTACAATCATGTGTATTACACGGGTTGGTAAATGTGATGTAATGTTATATAATTAGTAATAAAAAAATTATGTTTTAAAAAAAAACATACATTGCACGGTTAAAAAAACCCATGTATTATACTAATAGAATAAAATATAATGTAATTTGTTAACATATAAAGTCTTGACAGTTGTAAATTTTGTTAAGTTAATTTTTTAAACATTATATCTTCTAATTGGGTAATAACTTTGATTTTTAATACCCCTTTTCTTATTAGAGTTAATTACATAGTTAGTCCCTGTGGTTTGCACAAAGTAACATACTTAGGTACTAATAGTTTAAAATAACATTCTAAGGTATTAACTTTTCATTTTGTAACGTTTGGGGGTATTAAGCTTATTTGTAGGCTTAAAATCACATTATGTTAGTACCTAAGTATGTTATTTTGTGCAAACCACAAGGACTACCTATGTTATTACCTTAGAAGTTAATACCTCCAAACGTTACAAAATGAAAAGTTAATACCCTAGAAGGTGATTTTAAACTATTAGTACCTAAGTATGTTATTTTATGCAAACCACAGGGACTAACTATGTAATTAACTCTTCTTATTATTTAACATTTGTATTTTTACCGTTATTACCATCCAACCACATTAAATAATTGCAAAATTTTAAAAATCACTTATAAAAACAAGTATCATCATTATTCTTCGGTTTTAATATTTTAACCAACATAATTTTGAACTTGGTGAAGCTTTTAAGTAAAAAATATAAGCTTATACAAAAAAAAATTAATAATTGATTTGAGTATTTTTAGTTAAAAAATAAGTACAAGTATCCATAATTAAGTAGGAGAGAGAAACGTGAAAACCAAAAAATAGATGACTCCAATGAATAACATGCGTCCCCCATTGGTTTTCTTTTACAGTAGAAACTCTATAAAATAATACACTTGGGACCACCAAAATTTATTAATTAAAAGAGTTATTAATTAATCGATAAATTAATAATTATTAATTTATATATTAATTAATATTTTTTTAATTTATAGTAGAATACTTAGTTTACAAACACCTTTCAAGCTTCCACTTAATTATTGTATACAATGCATGTATATCAAATGAACGGCCCAATTTGAAAGAAACCTTCAA
Organism: Helianthus tuberosus; assembly: GCA_030545235.1. NCBI lineage: Eukaryota > Viridiplantae > Streptophyta > Magnoliopsida > Asterales > Asteraceae > Helianthus > Helianthus tuberosus. The sequence goes on along the minus strand of CM060414.1, from coordinate 150,104,655 downwards.
TCTCCCACCTTATTATGCTTCTTGTGTTCAATGTATCACTTTATGGACATTAAAAATATTTTCTATATAAATACAAGATCAAAATAGGTTAACACAAACAAATCATACACAAACAACACCAGAAGTTCTTACCATGCTAAGGAAAATTAGAGACGAGATTCAAGGGGAAATTGATTTAAACAAAAAACAAAAGACAATTGAGTCATTTTTCAAAAAACCTTCATAAATCATTCATGTAATATGCTATATATAAGGAATTATTAATTTATATTTTATATGGGGTCTAAAGAAATTATCAAAAGTATTATCTTATAATTTTAGCGAATTATTAATTTAGCACCCTATCCCCGAGTCGGGACCGGCAAAAAATATTATCTTAGAGAGTTTATTAAATAATCGAGTATTAATTTATCGAGTTTCTACTGTATTGTATAGTATAGATATAGATATAGATTAAACCTCAAACTTTAACTTGACAAACAAGCAATACCTGATACCCTTGCCAAGGAAGTCTACCACGGTGAAGAAAAACGAGTGTATATGCAAGAGATTCTAGATCATCTCTTCTACTTGCTGTCCTACCCAGATGTGCGTGCACACTCGCGTATCTAACTGTTCCTCTGTAGATCAAACGAATATTATATGTATAACTGTATATTATACAAAATGAAGAGTTATCTTCAGTTATTTATTAAAATTGAATATTACCTAAACATGTCAGGCCTCTGATCATAATCAACATGTTGACCACTGGCACTCTCTCGCCACTTTGTTGCTGCATTTCATATACAAACTAATTAATTACTAATAAAATATAAGAGAGAATGAAATTCTGATCACGAGATCCTTACCTAACCCTAAGTCAACAAGAAATAGTTTCTTTTCTTGAGGTGTTGACGGTTGACCAAGTAGAAAGTTTTCCGGTTTTACGTCTCCATGCACATACCTGATTTGAATATTAGTTGTTCAATACAATCACAAATTAAAAAATATATATTAGGCATAAACCTAGCAACAAATAAGAGAGAAAATAAAAGAATTTCAAGTTGAACATGTTACAATGATTCAATGAATAAAAATATACAGAATCACATACCCTCTTGAATGCATCTTTTCCAAAATTGACAAAGACTCGACAGCTATACAAGCTACCATTTCTGATGACATTCTGACAAACATACACAAAGTCAGCAAGTCAACTCACATGAATGAACATATCGTTTATCAATTACATGGTTTACAGTTGCTATGAAACAACTGAAAATGCAAAAAAAATAAATAAATAAAATAAGTTTAGGAACTCACGATTGCCCAGAAGAATTCCAAACATCCCACAAACTAGGCCCCAACATGTCCATGACCTGAAATGTAAGAAAAACAAAAACAAAATGATTAATACTATGTTAAAACAGTTATTTTTCTAAATGAAAAAAGAAAAACTTTTTATCATACCATGACGTAGTAGTCTCCTTGCTTTCCTTTATAGTGAACTTTAGGCACTCCGTGACTGCCACCGAGGGTACTGTTTCACCAAAAAGCCCAAATGTCAATTCTTACCTGTAAAAATAAACTATGTAAATATGTTTGAAAGAAATTGTACATACTTGTAAACTTGCCACTCGTAAGGAGGACCATAACTGCAGCCTTTGCTGTTTCTATGCTCAAACTTAAGAGCTACCTGCCACAAACAGAATAGATGCAAATTGACTTCAAAAATCAGACTTTATAAAAGAAAACATTTTCAGAGAAGGCGAACTTAGTTGGTGCGAGAACATTACCTCCATGGCACCAGGACCTGAAATACGATCAGTTCCACCAGTAACACGACGACCTACAAATACCTGACCAAATCCACCTTTACCTAACTTTCTCTCAACCTTATATAGAGGTGATCCACCTACTTGAACCTGAAAACAAGCCGAATAGGATCAGCGAAATTTAGTTGGTCCTGATTTTGAGAGCTTGCAGGGGGCATTCTATATTTTATGCAACAAACTTTCCAGGAGATGGGTCTAAGATAAATGATGGAACATTTATAACCAAGACCACAAAATTTACTTCTAAAATTACTTGAGAAAGCGGCAACACAAATAAAGAACAATTCCATAAACAGTTTCTATTTTGCACTCCACATTTCCATCAACTAACAATACAACCCAACGCATTCATATTCCAAGTTACCAAAAGAACAAATCAAGACAAGTAATAACACAAAATAAACAGATGCTGTTCCTAACAGATATAAAAGATATAAACACAAACATCACAAACAAATCAATGACTAATAACTTTAATATTTCCCATATACCACCAACACAATGCAACTCATCCATCATTACTGCATTCAAGTATAGCATTAAACCATCTACTTCTACATAACAACATAAACTGTAACCAAATCATATACTCTAGCTGCATAACATTCTTTTAAACTTAAACTATATCATAATGTTTAGCTGCATAAATAGTAAAAAAAGGGGCGTAACCGAAACCGATAGATAACCATACCCTTTCAGGAAATGGAGCTGTATTCCCTTCTTCTTCCTGTCCAGTAACCTTATTCGCACTCAATCCACCACTAACATCCGCCATTACACCTCCTTTTTCACACACTATTTCACCTCCTATTTCACACACTACAACCACCTCTTTTTCCTTCTTAATCCGCCGCCGTACCTTATTCTCCACCACCGCAGCCTCCACCGCCGCCGCCGCCGCCGCACGCGACTTCACGCAACCTCCGGCGAACTTTTCCGATCGATTCTTCTCAACTACACAACCACGAGCACGGCGGAGTCCACGGCGCAACTCCGGCATTCTCCGTCCATCCAACTCACACAAATCCACATCAAACACCTAACAATTGCTGAATTTACCATCATCTATGTTGAAACCCTAAGCATAATCAAATTGACCTCCGATAATCAACGAAAACACGAATTGAAAATGATATATGTATCCAGATTGAAGATATATTAACGGATGATTGTGATTGTGAGAGTTTGAAATGATTTTGATGATGAATTTGATGATGATATAGATATATATGTATGTATATTAGGGTTTGTTGTGCATGTATGAATGAGCTTTAGGTCAAATTTGGGGGAGAAAGAGGGGCGCGTGGGTTTTGTTTTAATATTCTTGAGATTGAGATATTTTTATAAGTTGAAAAAATGGTGAAATGTGTTTGAACTTTTTGTTTGAAAAAACATTGAGTTTTTTGTTTCAAAAGATTTAAATGTTTTGAGTGTGAAACATATTTTTTTTAAAAAGAATATGTGAATGTGAAACATATTTAAAATTGTTACAGTATTTTTTAGTTTACAACACATTCGATTTCTATAAATTTATGACATGCATCCCCTTTTTGGATAAAACTTTATATTTGTGTAGAAGGTTGAATTTTTATGAGATTTTTAAGGGTATTTGTATTTGTGTAGAAGGTTGAATTTTTATGAGATTTTTAAGGGTATTTGTATTTTTGTAGAAGGTTGAATTTTTATGAGATTTTTAAGGGTATTTGTATTAGTTTGCTATGAAAAAGGAGTATGAGACTTTTAAGGGTATTTGTATTAGTTTGGTATTTGTATTAGTTAACTTATTTTTTTCAAAAATCCCGTTCTATTAATTTTTAAATTTGATTTATTGCTTCCTAATTTTGAATTATTTTCCACAATCACACTTTAATCTCTTGACTTATTAATTAAAATATTGAAAATCATATACATAATATGTTTAAGAATTGTGTTATTACCTTTTTATTTTGTTTCATTGCTTTCTAGTTTCGAATTAAGTTTCTTTATTTTTCTCAATCACGCTTTAATCCTGATATTTTGAAAATCTTATATTTAATAAATAAAAAAAATTGTCTACATTACATGTTTTAAGCACCCTTGTCCACATGACATGCTATAAGTACATGTTTTAAGCACTTCCTTTTAGGTTTTAGGAAAATAAGGGTGACTTAATATTTGAACATGTATCATGATGTGGTTGAAAGTTTATTGTTTAGGAAAAATTAGTTATTTGTTAAATTAGAAAATTTAGGAAAAATTAATTCTATAACACCAACTGTGAACATTATTTAAGAATTTCATTTTTTTTCTTTAAAAAGGTTCAAACGTACCAACATATATAAAGCATGTAATGAAACAAAAATTAAAAAATATAAAGTTCAAACCTTTTATTTTTTAATGAGTTGTTTCTATAAAAAAGATAAGAATTTTCATGTTAAACTGATGTCCAACTTTATAGGTAATAATTGATTTTTTAAATCATGTTTATTTTCGATAGTAATAAAAAAGAAAAACGAAAAATAAAAAAGTAAATTTCATAAGTGATCTTTTATCAATAATATATAACTTAGCTATTAATTCGTAAGTTAATTTTTGTTTTTATTATGTTTATTTTATGTAATAATATAAATAAAAAATGAAAAATAAAGGATAAATTTAATGAAAGTAAATTTCACAACTATAAATGTAAATAATATGCTTGCCAATTATAATTGTAAAAACATTAAGGATTTAATAAAATATTAGGTTACCTTATTTGCCTAGACTTAAAAGAGGTGCTTAAAATTTTTCATGTGGACAATTAGTTTTATCTATTTTTTTATTTTTATTTTTTTGAAAGATAACTTTCATTAAACCAACAATGCCAAGTGCAAGAGAATTACAATTTTGTCTAAAACTTATTGCTTAAACAGAAGTTTATTAATCGTATCATCTTTATTCCATTTTTTAAATTGATCACCATGTAAAAACTTGTTTATAAAAAACACATGCATTCATTGTGTTGATTAACTTGCATTTAAAAAATGTGTTACTACTTTGTATATTCCCAAAATCTCATCCATTGAATATGGTATATTCAAGATTTTTTTTTTTTTTTACTATTATGTCTCGTAACAAACATTAAAAGGCATATAAAAAATCCACAACTATATTTAAAAAAATATTAAGCTCACAACGTTAGTTACCAACATCATTGTCCTCATCTTATTAGACTCACCATCATCATCGGAGTATTAAGGCTCTAATCGGATGGGACAATAATGTTGGGATAGTTTAGTTTCACTGATTTATTTATTATAAGGCCAAATCAACTTAAATTAACTTGAACCTGATGATGGTTTAAAATAAGAAGGTATATTGTGCTAGTGCAAGTTTAATTTATATTATCAAGAGAAAATTGCATTTTTCGTCCATTATGTTTAAACGTTTCATCAGATGGTGTCATTTAACTACTAAAATTACACTGGATGCCCTTTTTTCGTTTGCACATGATTATAGGCATTGTCTTTTGTTGCAAACTCAGTTAAAGTTTTCTTGTTAAATCCCCTCACGTGCTTATAACATGAGGGTATTATTGTCTTTTCACAACCTATTTAATGATTTATATAAATATAAGGCTCATCCCTTCCCCTTTTTGTCAAAATTAGGGTTACAAAAGTTCCCAAATCTCTTCCCCATTCAGACAAAACATAAAGATCCCAAAGATGGTGGTTCGTGTGGGAAAGAAGCATTACTTCATACATCATGGACAGATCATAACCCAAGACTTTGTTTTTATGTCTGCCTAGATCAGGTATGTAACAATCATAATAGTTAAACCCTAATTTTGTGCTAAAAATGTTATTTTTCTAATGTTGTAGGATGCAAATTGTGGTTTATTTGGTTAAATGGATCATGAAATGTGCAATCGCTCTATAGATCTCATTCCTAGTCTGGTTTAGGGAAGGAACCGACTGGAAGAACAGATAAGGGAGAGGGTTGACGAAGCAAGAAAGTTGAAGAAGTACATGATTGCTAGTCGGGTGTTGTTTGCAACACTTTTAGTGATGCAAAGTTAGTGGTATATTGTATGCTAGTAAAATGGAACCCCTATTATATGCATGATGTATGCACATTTTGTAAAAGTATGTTTAAGGGAAAATTGTTATGATGGACAAAAAGTTATTTTGTAATGAAAGTTGTTTAAGGGAAATGTGTTGGTGTGTTGTTGAATGGGTCAAAATACACATAAGTTATTTTTAATGGAAGTTTTGTAAGGGAAATGTGTTGGTATGTTGTTGAGTGGGTTAAAATGCGCTATTGGTGTAATGGAACGAACTGCAAATATAATCGGTCAAAATGCAGGCTACAACAAGCACAATATAAGAAAATAATGTAAGTTTAAAATGCAAATATAATGCAACGCTGCAACAAGCACAAGACATCAAACAATGCAAGGCTGCAACAAGCACAAGGCATCAAACAATGCACATTAAACTGCACCCATGCAACAAGCACAAGACATCAACTGTTAAACTGAAGCATAAATAAAGACTTCTGTAAGTGCAGTAATATGTCAGGTAATTGTGGCTTTATCAATTATGTAAAAAGTCCAAGTTCTAAGAAAAAGTCAAAGATGCGAGGGGTAAACTTCAGGGAAAGATGAATACCCCTAAAGTAGTTCCGGATGAAGATCCCTGAAGGAGTTCCGAATTAATACCCTTGAAGGAGTTTTGGATTAATTCCCCTGAAGGTAATACGCCTAAAGGTTTCCCTAAGGGATAAAGTTCAGGGTTTATTTGTCTAGCCTATATATTTATGTTATATTAGCTTAGATTTGGAATTCATTCCGTTTAGTACGTGAGATTGAAGTCAGAGTGTTTTACAGACAGAAAATATGGGTTTAAGTCTTTGTGACCTATGATGACTAATTAAAGAGTTTTTCTATATCTTTTACACTTTCTATCTTGTTTTATGTTTATGTCTTGAATCAAGTGCGATGTTTTGGTGTTAGTCATAGGTCCAAGGAGGTCCCGGGGACCTACAAGTGGTATCACAGCAGGCCTTGTATAGAGAGTGCTCGTACTACTATAGGCATTAGTTTTGAGGTTTATATTCGAGAGGATTTTGAGACATTGTTTTTTACGTTTTCAGCGTTTTCAACAATTTACAGTGATTTTTAGCCGATTTTCATCAAATTTCAGTGGATTTGCAATGGATTTTGATTAGGTTTTAGTTCGGTTGATTGAGATTTGAATTCAACTAAAAATTTGATCCAATTCGGATCAGATTCGAGTGTTTTGGACAGTTTTAGCTGGGTTTAGGCAGTGTTGTAAAAATCGCGACTAGTCAGCGATTAATCGCTAGTCGGCCAGTAACTAAGTATTTTTCGTTAATCGGTCCATTAATCACTAGTCAGGCTTATCACGCCTAGTCGGACCTAATCGGCCCTAGTCGAGCCTAGTCGGACCTAGTCAGTCGGCCAAAAATTAACGCTTCCAACCATATTCCGGCAAAAACCTGTATATTCCGGCCAAAACCTATCGGCCAGTTTCCAACCAAACCATGTGAATTCCAGCAATTACACTTTTATACTTAAAAAATTAGTTTAGGAAGGGTTAAAACCTGTCTACTTAAAATATGTACCTATAAAAATGTGTATGTGTATACATAAAACTGAAATTTACATATAAAAATCCCAATCCGATTAATCGCTAGCGGTTTTTACAACCGGTTTTAGGTGTTCTGGATAACTTTTGGAGTGTTCCGAAGAAATATAGGTGATAACCGTCAACTTCGGGGTTCTTAAAGTCTATTACATATTCAGATTATTCATTAAAGTCTGAGTGTGTGTATCACGTTTTGACTGAATTATCCGGAAGGTCAGTTTGTTTCGGGTTACTTAAAGACTAAGTGTTTATTATTCTGGATTTGTTTTTTTTTTCGAAGATTTTATCATAGTGAAACTCTATCCGGGTGTATACTTTGGAAGTTTGATTTGTCCGGAAGTCATATAGTCTGGAAGTTTGTATACATCAGGTTGTGGTCTGGGGTACTCTGATTGGTCCGAAGTATTTGTTCAAAATTACTGTTTGTTTCGGATTAATTGAAGTTGATTGATCTGAAGTAGTTATTCAGAACTATTGTTTAGTTCCGCATTATTTGAAGTTCATGAGTATTTGAAGTTCAAGAGTATTTGAAGTTCATAAGTATTTAAAAGTTCAGGAGTATTTGAAGTTTAGGAGTACGTGGAGTTCATGGATAGTTTTCTTCAGAGAAAATTTGTTCAGGGAAAAATTTTAGATTGTCTGGAAAATTTAGGAGGGTCTTACATTGAAAGGGAGATCAGAGATGAAAGGTATCGGGTAATTTGTGGACTCGTGAAGAAATAAGACTATTTGATAAAGATACAAGACGAGATGGTATCAAATATTCGGTTGAAGACGTTGATCAAGATTGGTGGATGTACGTTTTCGGAGTTCAGTTGGTTATTAACTTATTGAACTAAACTTCACGTCTTTATGAAATTTGGATTGTTTAATGTTGGGCATTGGTAATCTGACGTTTATATCTTTTGCCAATTATGTTTGAAGATCAAGGATCGAGCAATGTTCTTACATTAGTTTGTAGGTTGGTTCGCGTTAGCTTGAGTCGGGAGTAGATTGAGGGGGATGATCTACAATGTTTGATGTTGGATTCTTCAGATTTCTTAGAGCGTTTGTTTAAGTGATCGTCAACAAATTTTTAACTAGAATGGTTGAAGTTCGTTGTGCTTTGCCAGAAAGATCAAGTCTTTGCCAAAGTGAAAAGCATACATGATATTGTTAGTCATGGGGGAGTCTGTAAGGTGCTGTTTGTTTTTTGGCCAGAAGCACTTCTGGCCACTTATATCTGCGTCGCGCAGACACGCGCAGACCTTTGGGTCCTGCAGCTTGTTTGTTTTCCGGAAGCACTTCTCACCTTTTACCTCTTCCCCACCTCTTCCCCACGCAGATATAAGCCCACCTCTTCTCACCTCTTCTCTCTTTCAAAACACACAGACCACTTTCCACCGCCACATCTCCGCCACCACCTCCACCACCACATCCCCGCCACCACCTCCACCATCACATCTCCGCCACCACCTGCACCAAACTCACCGTCGCACCACCTGAAACCCACCATCGAACCCCTTGAAACCCCGTCGAAACCCGCCGTCGAAACCCTTGAAACCCCGCCGCACCACCTGAAACCCACCATCGAACCCCACCTGAAACCCAGCATCGAACCCCTTGAAACCCCGTCCCACCACCTGAAACCCACCATCGAACCCCACCTGAAACCCACCATCTCCGCCACCACCTCCACCAAACTCGTCGTCGCACCACCTGAAACTCACCGTCGAACCACCTGAAAAATCACCGTCGAACCGCCTGAAAAATCACCGTCGAACCGCCATCTTTGTCCAACCACCTTCATCTTCAAACACGTGGTGGTATGGTGGGTGAAGTCCGGCTGGTTTACATGGTTATGATAGAGAGAGAGAGAGAGAGATGGAAGATGGTTGGTTTATGAGATTTTAAAGGTTTAGATCTAGTTTTTTGTTATATGAGAGAGAAAGGGAAAACGGGTATAAATGAAAGAGAGAGAAGAGTGTTGTGTGTGTGTGTGTGTTTGAAGGGTTTGTGTAGAAGTAAAAAAAACCCTCTTCTCCTTGCATACTGCAGACCTTTGGTCCACCTCTTCTCCTGCAGATGCCTGCAGATGTGGTCCGCAGACTGCAGACCTCTTGGGTCTGAAAAAACAAACACCACCTAAGTGTAGTACCTGGTGACTGAAGATTATCAGTGTCATACAGAATTGATAGCAACAGTTAAAGTGGAGTTTATAAATGCAGTAACCTGCCGGGTAACTATGGCATTATCAGTTATGTGAAAAGTCCAAGTTATGAGGAGAAGTCAAATTCAAAGATGTCAGGAGTAAACTACAGGGAAAGATGAAGACCCTTGATGAATATTCCTAAAGGAGTTCCAGATTAATACCCCTGAAGGAGTTTCGAATTAATACCCCTAAAGGAGTTCTGGATTAATACATAATACCCCTGAAGGATTTAGTTCAGGTTTTATTTGTCTAGCATATATATATATGGATTCTTCGGTTTAGTACGTGGGATTGATGTTAGAGTGTTTTAGAGAGAGAAATCTTAGAGAGAGAAAGTGTGGGTTTAGGCCTCTGTGACCTAAACCATTTTAGATAGATGGTGTGTACTCTTTCGATTGTAATTTGCGATGACTAATGAAAGAGTTTTTCTATATCTTCTACACTTTCTATCTTGTTTTATGTTTACGGCTTGAATCAAGTGCAATGTTTTGGTGTTCGTCATTGATCCAAATAGGTCCCGGGGACCTAACTGACTTCCATCATTAAACTGCAATATGTTTTTAGGACAAGTACATTATATAAAGACCCTAAACAACTACCAAACTGAGTACCATAAATTGAAGCATACATGAACTTACACGACCTAAAACAAGTTGGTTTCAAAAAAGTACCAAATTACAGACATTCAAACTTCCTAAAAAACGAACCATTATTTCAAATCAAAAGTTGCATCCATCAGCAGGTTAAGCCTTCTTGCACTTTTTTGTTGCCCTGCCTTTCCCACCCTCCACAACCAACTTCCTTTTACCTTTCCCATCACCACCACTTAACTTCTTTGCACCATCACCAACAATTGTTTTTGTACATGATCTCCTGTCCCCCTTCCCTTTACATTTACCACACTTCTGTGTTGCATTCTTCTTGGACAACTTCTGTGACAACCCGAACTTTCAAGGTTAGCATCGTTTAATTCCGAAACCTTTAATTTGTGTCGTTACTCTTCATGTTTTACGTTACAAGTAATTACGTTTAATCATACTTGATAGTATCTGTAGGGAATGATTTTAAGTTGTTAAATGGTAAGTGGTTATGTTTTATAAATCGAGCCACACCCATTGTCGGGTCGCACACCCCCTTTCATGTCCGCACACTTCCTCACCCTTGTGTCTTTTAGTCACGGCCCACACACCTTATCAAGCCCAAACTGTCCAAGGCCCAACCCTTGTGAGGATGTGCATACATGTGTGATACGTAGTGTGTGTTTGTGATTTAGAAAATCACAACCAAACCCTAATCCTCTCTACTTTGGACGGCAACCTCTTCTCCCTCGAAGCTCTCTCGTTTCATCGACCCAAACATCTGCATTACTCTACATCTCGAGGTTAGTGTGATATCCCTAGGTTAACTTATGTCCCCTCATTGTTGTTGTTTTGAATCGATGATCATGAGGTTTATGATGATCAAGGGTTGCTAAAATTCTGTTGAGGATGATCTGATTTTATGTAGAATGTTCAATGACTAGTGTTTTGATGATTGTCGTGATTCTCAAACTGATTAATATAAACCAAGGATTGTTCATGTGGTCAATCGACGAACCAAGGATATACACGGATCTGTTTGTATGATTGTAGGATAGATGATTTCTTATAGTGATGAGTTAAATATGGTATTGTATGACGAAATGGTGATTGATAGCAAGGATTAGTTCATGATTTAGGGATTGCATGATGATGAATAATCGTTGAGATGATTATGTTATTTGATTTAATTTAATTTGAATATTGATTATAATGATAATTACCATTGATGAATTAACTGAATCTATGGGAAGTTGGACTGATCGTGCAAATGTGGAATGATAACTGATTGACCGTGATTTAAGGTGATGTGTAACCGACACCGCACACCTACTGGTCGCACACCTGGGTATCGTACACCCTAGACAGCATATGGTACACACCCTTGATACACATCGCACACTAGGGATGAGATTTTTTACCGAAATACCGGTACCGTACCTATACCGTACCGATCATAAACGGTACTGGTATCGGTACCGGTATTTTTCGGTATGTACCGGTATTAATACCGAATTTAATAATCATCGGTAAAAACATAGAATCTATTGAAGTTTGTTAATTTTTTAATGGTTTGGTTATAAATTATCAATTGATCTTTTCTTATTTTTAGATTTTTAATATCTTTGTGTTTGGTTTTGTAGGGAGACGATACTATTGTTGAAGAAACCCCTTTTGTCGAACTTGATGGTGACTCGGAATTGGATAAAAGTCGAACCCATGGATGTTTAATATCTTTACCTTTTGTTTACATTCCTCTATATATTACTCTATTTCAGTTAATAATGGATGGATGAGTTGCAGATGATATTTTTTAGGTAAAACAAAGGATGACACCAAAGCGGTAACAATGTGGTAAAATACCGAAATACCGGTACTGATCCTGAATTTATAAATACGGTACGGTAATCGGTATCCACATTTCCTCAATTTCGGTAACGGTATTTACGGTATCAGTACCGGTATCGTACCGATCTCATCCCTATCGCACACTGTCAAACCTCACACCTGTGCAATGTACAACTGTTGGATTACACAATGAATAATCAGGTTGTGCAAGGTCGCACACCGACTAGCTACATAGTTATGATTGTACAAATAATTGATGCACAAGGGAACAACTATACATGCATGACCGCACACTATCAGGTGGCCGCACATTCCTTTGCATGTCATACACCTGATAGTGGGCCGCACAACCCTTTGGACTTTACATCTACTTTGGCCGTACACGTTATTGGGCCGCACACTGACCATTGGGCCACAAACAGAAAGTTTGACCGCATACTTTAACAAAAATCGCACACTCACATTGTGTAAGGACCTGCACGAAAATGTCCCAAAACATTCCGTAAGTGGAAACCCGGACCCCTAAAACCCTAAATTTTATTAAAAATCAAGAAAAGCAAAATTTAGTAAGCTGTCGCGGGCCGCGAAAGATTTAAGGATGGGCTACGCGGGGCGCGACAGACTTGCAATTTTTCGGATAAGCTTTAGTGCCACTTGTCAGACACGTGGCATACCTACGCCGTGACACGGCAGCCTTAGCCATAGCTAGGGTGGCCCTCGCGGGGCACGTAAGCCGGCCTTAAGGCCTACACGGGCCGCGACAAACCCAAATTTCTGATATAAATAGTACGTTGCATGGCCTTTCGTCTGTGTTCAAAAATTTTACTCCAAAAACGTGATAAGCTACTCAAATTAGTATATCAAAGAGTCGAAACGCTGCTACGATTACAAGGTAATAACTCGATCACTGCTACGATACAATGTCCCATCGATTGAAACCGATCCGATGGATGTTTAAGTGCTGCCCGAATTCGGGCTATACTTTGTCATTCATCATGAGGGTTTTGATTTCGTGAGATTATCGTAAATGTTGTGTTAAGTTACTAACCTAGTTTCGTTTGCATCATTTAACTAGGTTACCAGGCTAAATCAGTAGGCAAACTCTGTCCAGTTAAACGTGCAATGTGAGTCATTCTCTTTTTACCAACTTGTTTACAAAACCCTAAATGTTTTCTAGTTATACTTTGCAGTGATTAAGTCTTTGCTAATATTTAATTACTGGCAGTAAGTGGGGGTTTTGTGCACATTACTACTAACGATTTATCACTTTAGGTGGGCGAGCCTAATTAGTGATATGTCCACAGTCATAGATCCGGTCGAGTGACAACTGAACCAGCTAATTTTAAGATAGGGGCAAATGTGAAAACTCTTAATGCTGTAAATTGTAACAATGTGTCATTTTGTGCAAATTGAATGACTCGCCAGTATTTCCCCGCTGATAAATCTTTTTAAACATGTTTCAGGTGATTTACTGTGAACAAGGAAAAGTGTCGGTAGCACTACCCGCTTGGATAAAGTGGCTCAGTAAATAAATAAACATGTTTTTTTGTAAAAAGGGGATTTCCCAACGAAATTCCTTTATTGTAAATTACGGGGTTTGTCCCGAAACTTGAAATAAAATAATTGGATATTTTCCATTTTAAATGATCATGTTAACAATTTCCGCTGCCAAATTAAATACTAATACCAAGGGTTTCTGTCCCGCGGCATTCGAACTAGGAAACTGGCTCGGGGGTGATGACAGAAAAATGTGGTATCAGAGCCACTAATTTAAGCCAATTAAGTATTTAGAAATACTTAATTTTTCAGATTGCCATTCTGTGATTCTGAAAATTTTAATTTACAAGAAATAAAATTTTAATTTGAAATTTTTGTGTGTTTCTTCATGTGTGCTAACAGCATGAATGAACTGTCGGAAGCACTCCGAAACTTTACAATCCATACCACCGATATGGATACAACAGGAACCCAATTCGGCTATCAAGCGGATACCGAGGAGCCACTAGTGTTCCAGGCCCAGCCCCAGGAGAAACCAAAACCCAAAAAGAGAAGAAGGCTCCTGGACTGGAAATGCGGACGAAGGAAGAAGCCAGCTGCCCAAAAGCTGAAAAAGACGGAGGAGCCAAAAGGAAAGGGAAAGGAGATAGGGGAAAGCTCTGGTCAGGCCCCAGAGATGCCACCTAGGGAGGAACTTGATCGAAAACTTTCAAACTGTGACCTTATCGGACCAGCCGACGAAAACCTTTTCAATTTCCCCGCCCAATCACAACTTCCAATTAATTTGGAACCTGCTATTCCGGACCCTATCGTCAACCCTCAACCTTTTACAGGGCAATTAGAAGAATAGTGGACGAGCGACTGGCATTTTCAGAACTTCATGAATAACCCCAATGTTTACTTTCCCCAGTTTGATCCTGAACCTGCACCTTTCCTACCTATGAGCATGGAGAACGTTGCCGAATTACGCCGCTACAGCGAGGAACTGGTGGATGCTAGAAATCGGATTCGGGAAGTAGGGGAAAACATCACGTGGAAGTACGACGAGAGGGAGCGTCGTTTCTGAAAGGCCAGCTAATCGTGGTTGAATGTTTGTATAATAATAATAATATGTGAATATATATATATATATATATATATATATATATAAAATATCTAATAACATAATAATAACTAAAATAAAACATCTGTAAATATCAGGCGTGTACGGATGCATAATATTATAAAAATAGATGAATGTCGCAAGGTCGACGATCTTGGCTACATGTGTTGACTTAATTGTGTTGTGATTGCTTTGTTATGTTTGGTTGCTATCCATTTTGTGACAATAATATATATATATATATATAGAGAGAGTAGGGTTCCTGCGGAAAGTGTGTTTTTCCTAGAAAGTCTAGGAAGCAATAAGAACGCGACATGTGGCATTGAAAGATTTTAACTAAAAGGGCAATTGTGTAATTTGAATATTATTTTAATTATGGATTATTTTATTAGGATAACTAACTAACCAGAAAATTATGGAAACTAAATATTCCATTTAAATCAAATTGACAGTTTCAATTTAAATCATACAAGACGCTGTGTTTCTTGACAATGTGTTTTAACAGCAAGCAGATTTCTTGACGCTGTGTTTTAACAGCAAGCAGATTGCTGGAGGATTCTTGACACTGTGTTTTAACATCAAGCAGATTGCTGGAGGATTCTTAACACTGTGTTTTAACAGCAAGCAGATTCCTTGACACTGTGTTTTAACAGCAAGCAGATTTCCTTGACACTGTGCTTTAACAACAAGCAGATTTCTTGACGCTGTGTTTTAACAGCAAGCAGATTGCTAGAGGATTCTTGACACTGTGTTTTAACAGCAAGCAGATTGCTAGAGGATTCTTGACACTGTGTTTTAACAGCAAGCATATTTCTTGACATTGTGTTTTAACAGCAAGCAGATTGCTGGACACACTGTCAGTGTCTTCGTCTTCAACACACTGTCATCATCAATATTAAAATGGTAAAACACATAAACCTTAAAACACACTGCCATCATTAACATATTCAGATGTCATTTTAAAATACAATTACATCTGTAGGTACTGCCATCAAGACGTCTGTAGGTAACCCCAATTACATCTAGAGCCCACTCTAAGATGTCAAGCATTGATGTCCATTGACTAAAAATAAGAACCCGATTCAATGATAGATAAAAAAAAATTGAAACAAGTATGAAAAACAACAACCGATAGGGAAACATCACCGGCCGACCAACGATTCCGACTACCGTTTGAACGACAACCGTCAGCAATAAAAATCCTCCAAGTCCAAAATGTTGGCCCACTATGATGATGATGATGTTGACTTGTTCACGTGAATGGCTAGAAGAAGTTAGCCGCCAAAAAAAAACTCACCATTTCAATGTTCACATCTACTCCGAAGATCACGTGATGTTAATTTTATTTTGCAATCTAATAGTTCTCCAATATTGTGAGTGCTCCATTGATTTTAATTGCCCACAAAAATCCAAGTCTGCATTGTCATCGGTATGCATGAAAGAAGGCTGCCCCCTAATTGATAATGATGATCATTTCATGTTGTTGACTTTGTTTCTTTTGTCTCACCAATGGCTGCGTACAAGTCCCAAGTCCCATGTGCTCACATGTGCAATTGATGGGTTGAACGGCTTATACCTCGAAGGAAGAATATTTGCAGGAAATATGGCTGGTTCTTTTTGGTTGCGGTTAGGGAGAGAGAGAAAGAGGGGAAATCCCATGATTTTAGGGATTTATTATTGATATGGCAGTTTCTTGACTGATTTAAAACAATTCCAATTACCAAAATACCCTCACTATATTAAAAGTCTCTAATTATATAACTCAGATATTACGAAAATGCCATCCATTTGATCTAAGCCATTAAAAACACCAATCGGAGGGCCCAGATCGCTTCCTAGACTTTCTGGGAAAAACACACTTTCCGCAGAACTCCTACTATATATATATATATATATATATATATATATATATATATAGTTAATGGTTCAGATGGAAAACGCAGAAAATCAACCGGCAAATGAAGTTAATCAATCTGAACACAATAATGAAGACCATTTTCTCAATAGGCAAGATATAGAAAATATCGTTGCTCAGGGAATAACCAACACTATCCCTGTAATCGTCGCTGCTGTTAAGAATCCTGCTGAACCTTCTCAAGCCAACCATAGTAAACGCACTCGTGACGATAATTTCAGTAACAGTGTAAACGAAGGCGAGAATAATAATAATAATGTGGTTCAAGCCCCATTCCTTAACAAAATGAAACTTGCAACACCTGGTTGCACTTATAAAGAATTCCTTGCTTGTAAGCCGGTCGAGTTTGCAGGCAATGAAGGGGCAACTACAGCGCTGCGTTGGTTAGAAAAGACCGAAGCAGTAATTAAAATAAGTAAATGCGCTGAGGAAGACAGGGTGATGTATGCATCCCACCTCTTCAAGGAAGATGCATTAGAATGGCGGAATACGGTGCTGCAGACGAAGGGAAGTGACGTGGCTTATGCCATGAGTTAGGATGAATTTAAGGAATTGGTGGAAAGAAAGTTTTGTCCCTCCTATGAAAAGGAACAAATGAAAAATAATTTCCTGAACCACCGAATGGTGGACGTTGACTGTCGAGGGTATACTTTGAAATTCTTCGAGTATGCTAGAATTGTACCGACCCTGGCTACGCCAGAACCGGTGCTTATTTCTCGCTACATTTGGGTACTAATTAGTGAGATTCGCGATATAGTTAAAGTTGCAAGACCCCGTATGACTGACGACGCGGTTGAGCTGGCCAACACCATGACTGACGGACTGGTGCGCACGCGAGAAGAAAATAGGAAAAAGGAATTGGCCCAAAAGATTACCCAAGGGTTCCGTGGGAGTAATAATACTAATAATTTCAAGAAAAAGGGAACCGGGCAATCGTCCACACCGCCATTTTGCGGAAATTGTAAAAAGAAACATTTTGGAAAATGTAAGGAAAATTACAATTTCTGCAAGAGACCAGGCCACCAAGAAGAGGAATGCAGGAAGAAATCAGTAATTTGCTACAACTGCGGTGAAACAGGACACTTCAAGCCCAATTGCCCAAAATTGGTCAAGCCAGCTGATAACAAGGCCAAACCTGCCGAAGGAGCAAATAAGAAGAATGCAAGAGCCTTTCAGCTGACGACGCAAGAAGCAGATCTGATTCCCGATGTGATAGCTGGTACGTTTCTTGTGCATGACTGATGTGTGTAAAATGCAACATATAAATTACATCAAATGAGGCATAAAACTAACCTTTTTTTAGTACTAATGTTGGAAAATGTGTGATTTTGTCTTCCTTTTGTATTTTCAGGGTTAAATGAGCTTAAATGAACAAAAGAAGCAAAAAATGCAGCCAAATCTAACAATAATACAAGAAAAGGAATAAACATGGCATGCCCGACCCCTCGACAGCATCTTCCCAAGCAAAGACAAGACATCAGAAGGCTGAACACGCCCCGTGCCCATCGGACACGGGAGCGTGCCCAAGTGTCTGCAGAAAAGACAAAGTTGTAGAAGCTTCTATTTCCCAACATGGGGGCGTGCCCAGCGGACACGGGGCCGTGGTCAATGCTAAGATTCGCAAAATCCAAACAAATATTGATAGTACAGATACGCTTCTGCACACGGGGTCATGCCCAGCGGACATGGGGGCGTGGTCAACTAATGCAAACAAACTGCAATTAATGAAGAAAGAGAAAGTGGATGGACACGGGGTCGTGCCCAATGGACACGGGGCCGTGTCTGGGCTTCTGTGCAGGCTATAAATAGGGGTGCTTGGTTCATTGCAAAGGCATCCCTTGACAAACCACCTCTCTCACACTTCACCCACACTCCACCACCATCACAACACCCACATCCACCACCATCATCCATCATCCATCATAGAGTGTGTGTAGTAGTCTCGAGATCCAAGATCGATATTAAGAGTTCTTGACAATCAAAGGCCAGGTTTGCCTAAGTCTCTTACATCACTTGGTGAAGACAAGCATTTAGTGTAATACTTTTTATTTTTAATCCTTTTCGCACTTTTTATTTGGTTTTGTATTAATGACTTTAATAACTAGTTTCTTATGTTGAAGGTGAAACTTCCTTATCATTTGTCCGTGGTGTCTTGGCGTTATTTTACTGTCTATATAAAATAAAAGATTTACACCATTCATATCTCCACGGTCTATATGGAGATATGTTGGCTACCTGGTCGGGGGTTAAGGGAATGGTTTGGTAAGGTTCTTGCCTTGTTCAGTGTATAGATCCTGCAAGGACCTGGGTCAAGCTTAGTAGGACCTCCTTCAATACCCACTGGTATTGGATGGCGGGGGTGCAAATTGCTTGATCCCCTCATATGTAAACTACTATTAATACATTAACCCGGCTACTTGGGATTGTATCCCCGCTGACTCAAACCACTTAGCCGAGGGTAACGTCACCTTCAAAAGAGGGGCCTACCACATTACGCATTAATTACTTAATTAATTATCTTGCAATAATCCAACCCTTTAGGATTGTATCCTTGCTGACTCAAACTACTGGGTTGAGGGTAACGTCACCTTCAAAAGAGGGCCTACTACTATAACAAAGATAATCTCTTAAAAAGTGCAAAAGTGCGGAAATAATCAAAGGTTACATTAAAGGCGAGTCGGATCCAAGTGATTCATCTTGTCTATCTGTTTTTATTTTTATATTTTCAGCATTTTTAGTTTTTATTTTCATGTTTAAACCTTTTTCTAAAATTTTGATTCGATTAGACGTTGAGGATAAACCGGTACTAAAAGCTCTTGTGTCCTTGGACGACCTCGGTATCTTACCAACGCTATACTACGCTCACGATGGGTGCACTTGCCCATATGTGTGTCTAGTGTTAGTAAAATATCGTGTTTTATAAATTTAAAACTTGACTAAAGTGTTAAAAAGGGCTAAAAATATACATTAAAAACTATATAACACGACACGCATCAATGACGGTTATGCAAAAGTATTATTTGACTCTGGTGCAAACCAAAGTTTCATAAATACTTCATTTTGCCAAGCTCTTAAGCAACCTCTAACCAAACTTAGGCAAGTTTTTACGGTAGAAACGGCAGATGGTAATTCTGTCAAAATAGATAAGGTTTTGCAAAAAAGAAAGATAGAACTCTCAGGCCATAAATTTTATGTAAACCTGCTGCTTATGAATTTAGCTGGATTCGATGTTGTGTTAGGAATTGATTGGTTAGTAGCCAACCATGCTCGAATCCTATGTGATAAAAATTCCATAGAAATACGTACGCTAACAGGAGAAGTAATCTTGATTACAAGAGATAAGCCGCATAAACCATTGAAGTTCATTTCAGTAATGAAAGTTGCTAGTTATAAACAAAAACAGGGACTAGTGTATATGATTTCGGTAATCATTAACACTAAAAGTAAGGAATTTAAAGAAATCCCAGTAGTTTCTGAATACCCGGATGTATTCCCAGAATAGCTACCAGGATTACCGCCCAATAGGGAAGTAGAATTTAGAATTCATCTAATTCCAAAACTACACCAATAGCTAAGGCACCTAATCGGTTAGCACCCACAGAAATGTTAGAACTGAAAAAGCAGTTAGACGAATTGCTAGGCAAAGAATTCATACAACCTAGTTCATCCCCTTGGGGAGCACCAGTGTTGTTCGTGAAAAAGAATGATGGTTCAATGCGAATGTGTATCAATTACAAGGAATTGAATAAGGTCACAATTAAGAACCGATACCCATTACCTAGAATTGATGATCTTTCCGATCAACTTCAGGGAGCTAGATATTTCTCTAAGATAGACTTGCGCTCCGGGTATCATCAGCTGAAGGTACAAGAAGAAGACATACCTAAAACTGCTTTCAGGACTATGTATGGTCACTACGAGTTTACAGTCATGCCATTTGGACTAACAAATGCTCCTGCAGCATTTATGGACATGATGAATAGAATCTGTAAACCATATTTAGATAAATTTGTAATTGTCTTCATCGACGATATACTTATTTATTCCAAAAGCCAGTGCGAGTATTGTAAGCACCTGCATGCGCTCTTAGCTCTGGTTAAGAAAGGAAAAGCTTTACGCCAAATTTTCGAAGTGTGAATTTTGGCTACAAGAGGTGCAATTTTTAGGACACATGGTGAATCACGAAGGTATTCACGTAGATCCCTCCAAGATAGAAGCAATCACCAATTGGAAGGTCCCATAGTTAGCTACCGAAGTCAGAAGTTTTCTAGGATTAGCTGGATATTATAGGCGCTTCATTAAAGACTTTTCTAAGATAGTTGTTCCATTAAGTAAGTTAACCTGTAAAACAGTTAAGTTTGCATGGGGACCCAAGCAAAAAGAGGCCTTTAGAATTTTAAAGCAAAAGTTAACAAATGCCCCAATTCTTGCCTTACCAGACGGAACGGATGATTTTGAAGTCTTCTGTGATGCTTCTAAACTAGGATTAGGTTGTGTGCTAATGCAACGCAAAAAGGTAATTGCATATTCATCAAGACAATTGAAAAAGCATGAGGAAAATTATACGACTCATGACTTAGAATTAGGAGCAATAATTTTTGCCCTTAAGATTTGGAGACATTATTTATACGGAAGTAAGTTTACTGTCTATACAGATCATAAGAGTTTAAGGTACATATTTGGGCAAAAAGAATTAAACATGAGGCAAAGAAGATGGATGGAAATTCTAAGCTACTATGACTGTGATATTCAAGATCACGAAGGAAAGGCAAATGTAGTAGCAAATGCCTTAAGTCGTAAGTACCATGAGAAACAAAGACGAGTTCGTGCTCTCAGATTAAATTTGCAGATAGATTTAATGGAACAACTGAAAAATGTTCAAGAAACAGCGATCCAAGATGATGCTGAAGGAATGAAAGGACGAATAAAAGAATTAGAACAAGGGACTGATGGAATTTGGAGAATCCATAAAAAAAAAATTGGGTACCTAGGCAAGGAAATTTAAGAGATAAGATTCCAGAAGAAGCCCATAAGTCTAGGTATACGATGCATCCTGGTAATAACAAGATGTACCAAGATTTAAGAAATAATTTCTGGTGGATAGGAATGAAAAAGGACATAGCTAGATACGTTTCTAAGTGTCTAACTTGTTCGCAAGTTAAGGCAGAACACCAGAAACCTTCAGGATTACTTCAACAGTTAGAAATGCCTGTATGGAAATGGGAACTAATAACAATGAATTTTCTTACTAAGTTACCCAAGACCAGGAAAGGTAACGATGCAATCTGGGTGATTGTAGATCGACTAACCAAATCAACTCATTTCCTACCAATGAAGGAAACCTTTAGCATGGAAAGATTGGCTAGGTTATACGTAGACGAGGTAGTATCCCTACATGGAGTCCCACTCTGCATTGTGTCAGATAGGGATAGTCGTTTCACTTTGCATTTCTGGACGAGTTTCCAAGAAGCTATGGGGACACGCTTGAATCTAAGTACTGCATACCATCCCCAAACAGACGGACAAAGTGAAAGGACGATCCAAACCCTTGAAGACATGCTCAGAGCATGTGTGATCGACCTCAGTGGAAATTGGGATGAACATTTACCCCTAATAGAATTCTCCTATAACAATAGTTATCACGCAAGCATCAATGCTGCCCCGTTCGAAGCACTATATGGAAGAAAGTGTAGAACTCCCGTCTGCTGGGCAGAAATAGTAGAAAGTCAACTATCTGGTCCCGATATTGTACAGGAAACCACCGACAAGATAACTCAAATCAAGGAAAGACTGAAAACGGCTCGATATCGCCAAAAGAGTTATGCAGACAATCGACACAAACCCTTGGAATTCCAAGTTGGAGACAAGGTACCGTTGAAAGTTTCTCCTTGTAAAGGGGTAGTTCGATTCGGTAAGAATGGAAAGCTAAGTCCAAGGTACATAGGACCGTTCACAGTTACCCATCGAATAGGACCAGTTGCTTATAAATTGTACATAATGTGTTTCATGTATCTAACCTTAAGAAATGTTTATCTGACGAATCACTAGTAGTACCTCTTCAAGATATAGAGGTAAATGAAAAGTTGAAATTTTTTGAGAAACCTCTCCAAATAGAGGACAGAAAGGTCAAATTCCTCAAACACAAGAGATTGGTATTGGTCAAAGTAAAGTGGGATTCAAAAAGAGGACCGGAGTACACATGGGAACTGGAATCGGAAATGAAGCGAAAATATCCTTACTTATTTCAGTAAATCTCGAGGACGAGATTTTAAATAAGGTGGGGAGAATGTAAGGACCTGCACGAAAATGTCCCAAAACACTCTGTAAGTGGAAACCAGGACCCCTAAAACCCTAAATTTTATTAAAAATCAAGAAAAGCAAAATTTAGTAAGCTGTCGCTGGCCGCGAAAGATTTAAGGATGGGCTACGCGGGGCGCGACAGACTTGCAATTTTCCGGATAAGCTTTAGGGCCACGTGTCAGATACATGGCAGACCTATGCCGTGACACGGCAGCCCTAGCCGTAGCTAGGGTGGCCCTCGCGGGGCGCGTAAGCCGGCCTTAAGGCCTACGCGGGCAGCGATAAACCCAAATTTCTGCTATAAATAGTACGTTGCATGGCCTTTCATCTGTGTTCGAAAATTTTACTCCAAAAACGTGATAAGCTACTCAAATTAGTATATCAAAGAGTCGAGACGCTGCTACGATTACAAGGTAATAACTCGATCACTGCTACGATACAATGTCCGATCGATTGAAACCGATCTGATGGATGTTTAAGTGCTGCCCGAATTCGGGCTATACTTTGTCATTCATCGTGAGGGTTTTGATTTCGTGAGATTATCGTAAATGTTGTATTAAGTTACTAACCTAGTTTCGTTTGCATCATTTAACTAGGTTACCAGGCTAAATCAGTAGGCAAACTCTATCCAGTTAAACGTGCAATGTGAGTCATTCTCTTTTTACCAACTTGTTTACAAAACCCTAAATGTTTTCCAGTTATACTTTGCAGTGATTAAGTCTTTGCTAATCTTTAATTACTGGCAGTAAGTGGGGGGTTTTGTGCACATTACTACTAATGATTTATCACTTTAGGTGGGCGAGCCTAATTAATGATATGTCCACAGTCATAGATCCGGTCGAGTGACAATTGAACCAGCTAATTATAAGATAGGGGCAAATGTGAAAACTCTTAATGCCGTAAATTGTAAAAATGTGTCATTTTGTGCAAATTGAATGATTCGCCAGTATTTGTCCGCTGATAAAATCTTTTTAAACATGTTTCAGGTGATTTACTGTGAACAAAGAAAAGTGCCGTATAGCACTACCCGCTTGGATAAAGTGGCTTAGTAAATAAATAAACATGTTTTTGTAAAAAGGGGATTTCCCAATGAAATTCCTTTATTGTAAATTACGGGGTTTGTCCCGAAACTTGAAATAAAATAATTGGATATTTTCCATTTTAAATGATCCTGTTAACAATTTCCGCTGCCAAATTAAATACTAATACCACGGGTTTCTGTTCTGCGGCATTCGAACTAGGAAACTGGCTCGGTTGCCGTGACATATTGGGTCTTGAACTAGATAGGGCCGCACACTATTATCAATGATATAATGGGCTGCAAGTTGTTATTTGAATCGTGGGCCTGTGACATGAACTCGTATGTGGCCGAAGGCCTAATATGTGCTATATGATGATTTTTGTAGT
This sequence comes from Helianthus tuberosus, assembly GCA_030545235.1. Lineage (NCBI taxonomy): Eukaryota > Viridiplantae > Streptophyta > Magnoliopsida > Asterales > Asteraceae > Helianthus > Helianthus tuberosus. The sequence continues at coordinate 150,080,373 of CM060414.1, read as the reverse complement.
GCATGCAATCTATTTAATACGTGAAATACTTGGATGAAATCCTAACTGTTATTGGTAACCATAATAGGACTTGGTTGACCAACTGTGAACAAGTAACATAACTTACCGAGCAAATCTAAGGTGATGTAAAACCTCGCAAAATCATGTCCAATATAATAAAGACACGTGTCATAAACCCTAAACGTGTATCGAATTGATTTCGAGAGACTAAAGTCGTCAAACAAGGAAAAGATGTATGTGGAAGGATCAAAAGTGTCAACATTCCAAACTTGCGCCTCTGATTGACCTCATATGATGTTCGTATCCTTTATTGAATAAATTATCGGACACAAGAAGCCGTTTGTGCTTAAAATCAAAAGTTTGCAAAACACAGGGGTTAAAACTGTCAACATATTAATTCTTACCTCTGAATGACCTTTTAATGATCCCGAGGCTTTGTAAAATCTTATTATACTCTCATAAGTATCGGATAATGGTTTCATGGAGTTTCGATGCAAATAAACGATTTAAATTGCAAATCCCAAGAAAAAGGATTAAAAGTGTCAACAAGGTAAAACTAGTGTTTTCGGGTATCGTTTAATGAAACCGAACCTAACGGTGTTTGATTATAACTTAAAGATAATTCATATACTAACTAGAGGGGTTATTTGTGCTTAAAATGAATGAATTAATGCTTAAAAAGGTTCAGGGGTCATTTTTGCCAAGTTTCAAACTTGAATGCTGATTCCCCTAGGGGCTCGCGCTGCGCGACCTCATACCTGTTGTGCCGTCGCGCGACGCGACGACCTAATATGGACAGAAACTCTGCACGGGTGCAGGTTCTGCAATGCTTCTTCTCCAATTCAGCCATAACTCGAATTCTATGGGTTATAATGGTTTTAGGAAACCACCTTGGACACTTGTACTCATCAGAAATCATCTAGTAACAGCTGGAATGATCTGGGGCTGCTCCCAAACACTATAAATAGAGCATTGAAGCAGCCACAATCCTTGCTCATTCAAATTTTTCATACTCTCTCAATTGCTTAAGCTTTGGAGCATTCTCTGGAGCATCCTGATCATTAAGGAAGCTCTCTAAGTTCAAATTTTCGTGCTAAGGACCCTTATAAGTGTTCTTGGCTCCTGTAGTTAATCTTTTATTAGTTTAATGACCGAAAGTCAAAGATATCGTAATGATACTTTGACTTTGTGATTAATCACTAACGGTCCAACCATTTTTCGAATTGAAAAGGGCTATGTGTTGGTAATTAAGTAGGTGATAATCCCTCAAAAAGGGCACCTCCTAACTATCACGTTTACTTAGTCAATTGTCGTGTCAAAGTAATAAACTGAAAAGTCAAACGAGTCAGTTTTTATAAAATAATTCATAAATGATAATGTAGAAGCTATAAAATATGTTTTATCACTTAAATAACTTGGTAAATAATATAAGAACATGTTTAGACATGTTCAACCCGACAATGCTGGGTATTAGGCTCGGTTCGTAACTGAAAGTCGCAAAAGTAGACTTTTGCTTTGACTTCAGTTCTGACCCGAATTAGCTTAGTTTAGTTATGCCTTAGGGTTCCTTTGTGACCATGTTATATGTTAGAATAACCCTCTGAGGTTATACTTCATGGTCCCATAGAAATCATAGTACATTGCATTTTCCGTTATTTGCTTAAAAGTTGACCATTATGCCCTTATGTTATAAAAACGAGATTTTTGAAAATGTGAGAGGACAAAAAACTTTATTACTGAAATATAAGTATGTCCACAAAATTTAACATCAGTTTCTGGTCTCAAACTAAAGTTATGCAAGTTAGCGTAAAATGAAACTTTTTGTTAATTAAATGGCATTTTTAGCATAAATCATATTTAAACCCAAATTTTGGCACCAAACTCATTACCTACTGTTTTAATATAATTTTTAGGAAATTTTGGAATTTTGGAATTTTTGGTCAGATTTTATACTGACCATAACATAGAGTTCTTGCATAAATTCGTTAATTGACGATAATGCCCTTTTCATTATTAAAATGAGATTTACATATCATTTGCATGCCAAACCTTTTCCTACTGAAGTTATATATTAAATAAAATATTTTGAGCATTCAAGACTGATATAAATCTCAGAATTTCATAAACATCTCAAATATCGTCAAATATCGACTTTTACGCAAATTAGGCGCGTAGTATGGTTTAAAACCATATTTAGCACCTAAGACATGATAACTACTGATTTTATAAATGAATTTTAATATCTTAATAGTAAATATAAGTCTTGAACTCAGATTTCCAATTTGGTCCTTAAAACATATGTGAAATGACCAAAATGCCCCTCCGGTGCATAGTTTGGCCATAAATGGTGACCCTCACATATGTATGATATTTTACTGATGTAACATGATAAAATAATTATTTTTACTGATTATTTTAGACCAGATCCTCAGTTTGCTATTTAACCTCTTTTATAAACTTTAAGATGACCAAAATACCCTTACGGGCTTAAATTGGTTTTTAAATTTGTTTTGGGCATAATTGAAGATATCCTACTGATATCACAACATATTTTAAGCATAATAACTTATGGAACTTGTACTTGTCTCATCCGGTTACCCGTTATGCTTATACGCGTTCGGTACGGTTTATGTAACTAGTTTGCATAAATTAACCGAAACGGGTCAAACCTTATCATTTTTATTTCAAAATCCAAAATGTATTTAGTTTACCCATTTTATACAAGTTTTCATACTTGTTGGGTCTAAATCGCATTCCAATCCGGTCATCGTTTAATCTCGCATTTCGTACAGTAAACTTTTCTTTAAAACTAACCGGTCTAAGTTATAACTTAAATAAGACCCGTTAGGAATCTAATAGGTTAATAAAACCTTCGTTCCAGATTAAGAGCCCCGGTAGAAGTATTTGCACTTGTTTGAGTAGAATTTACGACTGAGAATACTAAATTGCATTTAAGCTCAGGTAAATACTTTTAACTTATTTTCCCTTATACGGGCTTGGGATACAGTAAATTATTACCGCTTGGTCGACTAGGTTGACAACTTGGATTGTTCTCAAAATTTGCCAGTGTCCCCGGCAATGGCGCCAAAAACTTGATGTGTGTTTTACAACCTATTTATGTTCAAAGACTTTAATGTTGTATGAAACGTGTTGTTCAAAAGCCTTGGTGTGTAAAAAGCTTGATGTGAGGTTGTTTATTCAGATGCTTAAATGTTGGACATGCTTTGGCCTAATAGGTGTCGGTACTCTCATTGATTGTCCCCAGGTAGGCAACGGGTCCTTATAATTGGATTTGTACATGCCAGCCTGGACAGGAGTTCTCAACTACCGGTATGTAACCCTTCCAGTTACTACATGTCTGCCATTTTAAGCATATGATATTTCGTTATATTTTCAAAACAAGTTTTAAATGGAATTGCTACTAAACCACACACAATCGGCAAGTGCACCGGTCGCGGTGTAGTGTAGATGGCAAGACCGGATATCAATTTGTGGACACTATGGGCGAAATCTTGATAATTAACCTTTATCAAAAACCTAGTTGACTTTAATTGATGGTTTGTGATTTTCTAATAGCCTAATTGTATTATAAAATAAGAAATGATAAATGATCCAGAAATACAAGATAACAATGGCATGAATAATTGGATTTTGAAAGCAAATATGATGATAAAGTAGCTACTTAGGTATTGAATCCCTAGAATCATGTGATGTTATTCAGACTTTGGTAATGATTATATATCCTTGTCTCCCGATAAACCTCCAGCTAAGGATGATTAATCGGAAGAAAGGACCAAATGCAAAGTGCTAAAATGAACCGGCTCGACCTATCGATACCAAATCCCACTAGAATAAGATCTTTGTGACCTCAGAGACTAAGTTTTGAGAAGATCTCAAAAACGTGAAGCAGATAATTTAATTGAAAATGAAATTCTAGGAAACCTTAGACGCGAAGAAGTAGACGAATCTGAGTTATCGGTCACCCAATCTACCCAACAACGGCTAGCTAATAACCTAGCAAACCTAGATCTTATTTCTAATCACTAGATAAGGATGCACTTCAATTGGGTTGGTTTTAATACTTGATTAACTTGTTTATCGAATGTTAATGTTTTTATCGAAAAGACATGGCCCGAACTGATAATCATAAGATTAACAATTTAGATTGAAATAGTAATATGGATTTAGGGGAGATTTCTCTATGCCTAAGTTACTAATTTCAATAACCAAGTTATAAACAATTTAAAGTGCAATATCAAAGTCAATTTCAAATAAACATCATGTAAATCGCATAATATAATCAAACCGAGTCATAACAACATCACAATATCTAGTTCATCGCTACCTCAGTAACTTTGATTGTTTAGGCACACGTATTATACAAACAAGGTCTGAAAATAGAAAGGTACATGACTTAAAAGCGAAAGGAATACGAAAACAAAGTTATACGAACCCGATACGCTTCAAACTCGAACCGAACACTCCAGAGACCTCGTGAGAGCTTCAATACCACCTTAGACAAGCTTTGATCCGTGGATTTTTGGATGGGAATTGATCTAGACTTGGTTTCTATTTATAGTTGGAAAGTTAGGCCAAGTTAGGCCAAAAGTAAGGGCTTACGGACCGTAAGGGTTAAAGCCTTATGGACCGTAAGCCTTTTCACCAACTCCCACGCACTGAAAACAGTACAGCCGCCTAGTGGAACCGCTTACGAACCGTAAGGGTTTTTGGCTTACGTTCCGTAAGGCATCTTCAAAAGCAAACTTCACTTTTGGATTCCTCTCGTCGAGCTACCCCAAAAACATATATTATGGCTCCCGTAACTCATTTTCTAGCTCCGGATATGTCAAGATGAAGTTCTGACTGTTTCTGGCGCGTATTTATGTTCTTTTCTTCATTTCTTCTTCATTCGGACTCCGTTTTATTCGTCGTTTTTGCCGATGCGTTTGTAATTGAACTCTCAAAAAGGTTTGGTATTCGACGCTTGTTTTCGTGATCTTCTTTATTCGTCGGTTTTCCTCAGTTTTTTACCGCAATTAACAAGTATTTCGTCAATTCCTGTCAATTCAAACATTTCATCAAATCAGTATCAAAACCACGGGAAAATCAATTCCAATTTAGTCAAAATGTAAGGAATATGATGCGTAAAATTTGTATAATTCTAAACATATCAATATTATTTTCTACCAAGACTTCCGCTGTGCATTAAACTGTATATAATTGACTATGACGATATCAACTACATCACGATACTCCCCGCCGGGCCCACCGGTAATATGTGGAAATATCGGGGTGTGACAGGTTGGTATCAGAGCCAACATTGAGGGAATTAAACACTAGCCTTTTGTGTTTAATCTCAATGACACAGTTGCACATTCCTCAACTTCCGAGTCTAGACATGAACTAGGAATAATCTCATCCCTAATAAGTATACATTGTTTTCGATACTTATGTATTTCAGGAACATGTCGCCAAGAAAAGCTGCCATTGGTGGAAGCTCTCCAAACCCGATGTCTAAGAATGTTAAGCTTCGTACCACAACTCGAATAAGCGTACGACCAGTATGGAGAAAGGACATTTTTGGACCCATTCCCAAAATCAAACCAGTTAAAACCATTAACCATATTGCAAATTCTGTACCTGAGACTTTTGAAACTTCAAATGAGAAGCCTACATTGGAGGAGTCCATACCAACAGTCCCTGAGGCTCCCACTCCAAAGATGATACCTATGGACCCAAATGTCCCATGTTTCTTACCTCCAAGTCTTGAAATCCCAAACTTGGATTATACTAGTCCTGACCCTATTCGTGATCCATATTATTCATTAATCATAGAATCCTTGGATTCCACTTTTGCAAAGGTTCCTAATATGGAAGATTTCGACTACCCGCCAAAACCTTCAGTATCCGTACCGCACACAGTGAACCAAGGAGAAAGCTTTCAGAAATAAAATAAAGAAGAAACTCCTTTTGTTGTATTTCGTTTCTCTAGTAGTCCCTATAAGGACATATTTATTTTTAGTCCCTGCGTGGACGAATTTATTTGTTTAAGACCCGTTTAGGGCAATTATTGTAATTTTTAGGACTTCCTATGAAAAGTTTCCTTTTTGAAATTTGCTTTGGCATTAAACATATACATATGAATTCTGTCCTAAATCAAATCATCATTTCAATTTATGATTGCTCTGCCATTAAATCTCAAAAGAAAATCTTAAAGGTATAACCTAGCCTATATGTCATTTTAGACATGGCTATAATGGTAAAGCCTTTTTAAGATAGTAAATCCTTGTTAACAACTAAGAATGTGTTAACACTCTTGAGAAATGTGGTTCGAGAAAATCACAATAGTCACCCTTATATTGGATTCTTCCAATTCCTTATCTAGCCTAATGATTTAGAAATCATGGATTATATCATCAATTAAGACGATCATATTAAAGCATCCACTATGCGGTGTCATTACTTTGCCTTCGGGCTAAATTATTTCAAATACATAACAAATGACAATTGTAGTCTATGACTCCCTGTCAAGAAAGGTGATGAACTATGTTCAAACCTTAATGCCTTGATCCTAGAAGATCATGGCTTATAAATTAAAACTGTCATTGTGACAAGGCTTTTGTGCCACTTTAAAATTCCTAAATAGTTTATAACTGGGAATAAATATAATAAAAAGTTTAAAATAAACCTGATTAACAAATTAACCAATATGGTCTATATTTACCATGGGTAATGAATCATCAAAAATGATGATTCCATAATAAACTTCTGAATAAATTACTGTCAATTGTTTTAGAGCAATCAAGCTTCAGCATGCCTGAATCAGACGAGGTTAATAGTCATCCCAATGTAAGGAATGACAACACCAGAATGAATGTAAGGGGCGCAGATCTACAAGCAATGATAGATAATGTTGTCACTAGAGCCATTGACAGCCAGTTCAAAGAACCAAGTGGCACTCGCACTAGGACCCAATCTGTACCTCATACAAAGCCTCCTTCCAAAACACATACATCTCATAAGAACGATTCTCGGTATTCGTCGAATCAGAAAAGTCTGCCATCTAAACAAATCGTGTTCAATCAGGAACCGAGCTCAAAGACTTGTTCTTACAAATACTTCGTCTCTTGCAAGCCAAGGGATTTTACAGGAGAAAAGGGTGCCATAGACTGTATGACATGTCTTGATGAGATGGATAATGTAGTAGATATAAGTGGTTGTGCGGAACAGGATGTTGTGAAGTTCGTTTCACAGTCGTTTAAAGGGGAAGCTTTGGCTTGGTGGAGGTCGTTAATCCAAGCCACAAGGAATATCCCAATTTATAACTTGTCATGGGAGCAATTTGTAGCGCTAATCAAGGAAAATTTTTGTCCTCAGCATGAGGTAGAGAAGATTGAAACAGACTTCTTGACTCTGGTCATGAAGAATTTGGATTGCCAAGCTTATGTCACAAGTTTCAACCCCATGTCTAGGCTTGTCCCTTATCTGGTTACACCTGAACCCAAGCGCATAACGCGCTTCATCGGAGGCCTGGCTCCGGAAATCAAAGGAAATGTTAAAGCCTCGAGGCCTACCACTTATATGTCTGTGGTGGATTTATCCTTATCCCTCACTCTTGATGCAATAAGGAATAAGTCTGTTATGGCTTCTGATGAGGGAAAGAGGAAAAGAGAATATGAGAGCTCGCATTGCTCCGACAAGAAAAGGAAAGGAAATTCCGAGCAAAAGAAAGGTTCTGAGTTTCAGAAAAACTCAAATCAGTCAGATAACAGATCCAAGTGCAATAACTGCAGGAAGCGCCATTCAGGAAAGTGCACGATTGATCCACAGGCTAAACTCGGTGGAATTTGCAAGACAAAGGGACATAAGACTTTAGAATGCAGGGAGTTGAAGAATGCAACTTATTACAACTGTAACGAGAAAGGGCATATCAAAACCAACTGCCCCAAACTTGCAAGGAAGCCTGAAGAGGCCAAGAAGACCAACGCTCGAGTTTTTCAGATGAATGCCCAAGAGGCAGTACAGAACGATAATGTTATAACAGGTACTTTTCTCATTAATGATGTCTATGCTAGAGTTTTGTTTGATTCTGGCGCAGATAAGTCTTTTGTAGACAATAAATTTTGTAAACTGTTAAATCTGCCTGTTAAAACTCTAAACGTAAAATATGAGGTAGAATTGGCCGATGGTACCATAGAGACTGCTTCAACAATCTTAGATGGATGTTTCATATCCATTAGGAATCACTCTTTTCCGTTGTCTTTGTTGCCAATGAAATTGGCAGGATTCGATATAGCTATAGGCATTGATTGGTTGTCTCTAAACCAAGCCCAAATTGCATGTGATAAAAAGCAAGTGGTTATCAAAACTCCTTATGGTGAATCACTTACAATTCAAGGAGATACACAATATGGATTTCCTAAACAAGTACCTATGCTTAAAGCATCAAAGTGTTTGAAGAAAGGTTGTGTCATTTACATGGCACAGGTGACTATAGATGAGCCAAAGCCCAAGATTGAAGATATTCCTGTTATTTCTGAATATTCAGACGTTTCTCCTGAAGAATTACCTGGTTTACCTCCAGACAGACAACTAGAATTCAAAATTGATATCATTCCAGGAGCAGCACCAGTCGCACGAGCTCCTTATCGTTTGGCACCGACTGAAATGAAAGAATTAAGGACTCAGTTAGATGATTTGTTGGAGAAGGGTTTTGTTCAACCTAGTTCGTCCCCTTGAGGGGCGCCTATTCTATTTGTAAAGAAGAAGGATGGATCAATGCGTCTATGCATTGATTATCGTGAGCTGAACAAAGTTACAATCAAGAACCGATATCCATTGCCCAGGATCGACGATCTGTTTGATCAGCTTCAAGGGGCAAGTTACTTCTCAAAGATCGATCTGAGGCCGGGATAACATCAGTTGAAGGTCAGAACCGAAGATGTACACAAGACTGCATTCAGAACACGATACGACCACTACGAGTTCTTAGTGATGCCTTTTGGGCTCACTAACGCACCAACAACATTCATGGATCTCATGAATCGTGTCTACTAGCCGTATCTAGACAAATTTGTCATTGTCTTCGTTGATGACATACTTATGTATTCAAAGAGTCAAGCTGAACATGAAAAACATCTCCGGTGTATCCTTAAACTTCTGCAACAAGAAAAGCTCTACGCAAAGTTTTCCAAATGTGAGTTCTGACTCCGCGAAGTCCAATTTCTTAGACACGTAGTAAGTGAGCGTGGTATCAAGGTGGATCCCGCTAAGATTGAAGCAACTATGAATTGGCAAGCACCTGTAACATCCCTCAAAATGGGTTTCCAAAATCCGACCCGCTTTGAATTTTGGATCCTAATCCTTGAAACTCAGAATTTTTCGCGAATTAATTAATCGTTTAATTCGTTATTATATGGTCATTTAATTATTCATTAGTGTAATTAATTAAATTAATTTAATTTACAAATAAAAGTTTTATTCTTCTTATTTTGATAAAAATAATCTAGTTAGTTTTAATGTTAGTTTAAGTTAACCCAGTTAGTCATGTTAGTATAACTAAAAGGATTATTTAGGAACATATTGTTCATATATATTAATTCACATTATCACGAGGAATAGTGGTGTATTCATTTCTTTACTTTGAGCACTACATTTTTTTAAGTTTTCATTTTTGCCCCTCTTGGATTTGTCTTCACATAGACATATAAGTGTCTAATCAAGTATGTGTATGTGTGTAATCTTTAAATAATGTATGAATATTTATATAACAAATTTATTTTAATAAGAATTTGGTTATGGACTACTTTAAGTTTGTTATATTGTTCATATATATTAATTGACGAATGTCGGTAGAACATTAATTTTCAAAGTTTTAGGATATAGCCACAAATCTTTCTTCATCTTTAGAATTTTGGTCCCTCAACAGAAAACACTTCTAAGTTCTACCCTCTTTTTGTTTTTTCCGCCATCGCACAAAACAACCTCAACAGAAACCACTTATCTATTTACATAAATAACTAAATATATGAGGCCACGTGGGGTTAACCATAATTATCCAAGTATGATTAAGATTTTTAAATGTCTCTAAATAGTCTTTGAACTTAGATAAATTTAAATGTAAGGCTTTTAATTTGATACTTTTCATAGAGTACCCTTATTATAAAATAGTTCATTTGAAACAGTCTAAAAAATAGCTAAAAGTTCACACGAGTCGATAGAATAATTAATTTATCACATCTTAAAGGATTTTTTTAGTTTTGAAAACGTTATTCTTCCGCAGTTTAACGCATTACGACGATATCATCTAATGTAAATTATTTTTATGATTTTAATCGATATAAAATACGTGTAGATATCATCTTGGGCAAATTTATTGGATTGCTATAATCAAACAAAATCGATACTACCTGAAACACCGCCGCATAGAGCGGATGTTTTTTTCTAGTTATATTATATTATATTATATTATATTATATATATTAAAAGATAGTGGCCATGAATAGTGAACAAAATTACAATTATATATGTTATTATATTTTTCTAGCTTTTAATTATTTTATTATAGTAATTAAACATATTTTGTTTATCTATTATGTGATATAATGTTTTATAAAATTTTTAGTATACAGTACGACATGTCTATTTTTTTGAGTTAACTGCCATTTTCGTCCCTGTGGTTTGGTCACTTTGGCCATTTCAGTCCATTTTTCAAAAATGCGCCATTTTCCTCCCCGACGTTCTGGAAAGGTGCCATTTCAGTCCAAAAATCATAACCCAGTTAAGTCAGTTTGTAAATAAGGACTGATTGTGTAAATTTGTAACATAAAGGACCATTTAAGGAAAATGACGCATTTTTTAAAAATGGACTGAAATGGCCAAAGTGACCAAACCACAGGGACGAAAATGGCACCGGTTCGTCTCTCTCTCTAAACCACCACCACCACCATCACCTTCACCTCCACCGCCGCCGCACTAGTTCCCACCACCGCCACCACCTGTTCTATCTCTACACTCTCCACCACCTGCAGCCGCCACATTCATTCCCCAACATTCTCTTGCTGACCATGCGTGACATCATCAATCATCATCCCATCGTTCCCAGCTTCAAAGTTTAAAGCCGGAATTGATTCCGGCGAACATTTAACCGGAGAACTTTACTTCCGATAACAAAACAACCACTGCTACGCAGTTCACCATTCCGATGACTTACCATCTCCGATCAATACACCTCCGACACTCTCCATCACCGGCGACTGTACCATCTTCCTTCTCCGTTCAGTCATTGTCGGACCACCACTGTAACTTCCAACAACAGAAACCTGCAACTTCATTCAGTCATCATTAAACTTTCTCATCCGAGATCGATCATTAGCAAGCATCATCATATCAACAGATCCGAAACATAAAATCAGATCCATACTCCATTCGAAACACCATCTTCACAGTTCTTCATCTTCAACCCGTCACCGTACAACCGTATAACAGACAACCTTCCATTGCACGAGTTCATCTTCTCCGTTTATCTTCTCCATTCTCCGACCTTCTGCCTCCGCCCAGAACCACCGTCAACCACCCTACTCCGCCACCGTACACCTAGCGTCACAAAACGGTGGTCGACCGGAGGCCATGGCCGCACCTACTACTCCATCGATGACCCAATCTTTCGGATTTCTCTCTCTCTACTCAGTTTCTCTCTCTACAAACCACATCGGATAACTTTTTGCAGATGAAGGTTCCGGTGGCGGTAGTGGTGACCACCGGAGCTCCGGTTCCGGCGGCGGTGGTGACCACCGGAGCTCCGGTTCCGGCGGCGGTGTGTATACATTATATATATATATATATATATATTATATATTTTATAATTATATTAATATTTATACATTTTACTTAAATGGTCCTTTATGTTACAAATTTACACAATCAGTCCTTATTTACAAACCGACTTAACTGGGTTATGATTTTTGGACTGAAATGGCACCTTTCCAGATCGTCGGGGAGGAAAATGGCGCATTTTTGAAAAATGGACTGAAATGGCCAAAGTGACCAAACCACAGGGACGAAAATGGCAGTTAACTCCTATTTTTTATCTAGGTTTTAGTATTTTTATTATATGTCAACGCCGTTTATCCTTTACATTCTTTTAATAATACAAGTAATGCCTTATAGTGTTGCGACATGCTTATTTTTATCTATATTTAAATATAAGCTTTGTTTGAATCGAAATATAATTAATTTTTTTGGTTTTTTTATTATGACGAACCAAACCAATACCGTTTGAACAACTTCGGTAGCAGTATAGAGTATATTTTGTATATTGTAAGCTATAGCGAGTGTTAGTACCATACCCTTACCGTGACTAACTAAACTGACACCTTCCTAGCAACATCAATGCCCTGTCGATTTCGACCGAGCAACATTGGTACTGGTATCGTTATTATTGGAACTGATATTCGTTTTTATGGTTTTTGTCTTTCGACCATGTAAAACACGTGTTGACATCATTTTGGTCATATTATTACCTTTATTTTATGGTTGTACATTTTGGTTACTATATCGAGTGTCGTTACCATACCGATCTTGTTATAAATTGAACCGATGCTACCGTAGACCCGCCGTAACGCGCGGGGAATATTACTAGTTATACATATTATTACAAACTCTTGATGAACAGTAGCTAAGAAAAATAAATAATTATTTTAGAGTTGTTACTGGTGTCATGATTCTTTGTCTTTTATTTTAAATTTTAATTGTTTAATTCTTGAAATATATTTTTTAAAACTAAATATGTTTATTTTAGTTCAGTTATAATGTGTTGGTTCAGTTAAAAGATATTTCGTTCAATTATAATATTTTGATTTAGTTAAAAGTTAGACGTATAATTGATTTTTTTTCTTATTGTGACGAGTCGAACCGCATCATACGACAACATAGATAAAGTTATTCGTTTTTTTTGCTTTTCTTGATATTTCTACGGGTTTCGTACGAACCAATTCGATTTTAAACGAATAACATCAGTAAAAGCCGTTGCTGGTTTTTACTATCATAAGCGTTATAAGCTTAGTCGAAGACGAAGTTGTATTTGCCTATATATTCGTTCTTTGTTTCTCCCGATTGCTATATCGGATGTCTATCAGTTTCGTAATGAACCGAACTGATACCTAACAAAAAATGCCACGAAGTGCGGGGAAACCCCACTATGTATATATTATACTTTTCATGAACTAAAATTAAATTTTTTTAAATATTTGTCTTTTATTATCAAACAAGCAACCATAAAAATTAATACATAACGGTACCGATGTTTCTTGTTCCGATACGGTATGGTAACGATACGATATTAGCTTATCGACAACAGAAAACAATAAAAATAAATATTGGTACCGATACACATGTTGTTTAGTCGGTTTTGATTCGCTTTGGCACAGTAGCCGTTTCGGCAAGCCAGCTGAACTAAGTTTACGGCACAATAGTCGTTTTCAAAACAACATTAGTATTGGTATCGATATTCATTTTTATTGTTTTCGATCGATGTGGGGGTTTTTTTTATTACTATAGTGAGTGTCGGTATCGTAACAAACTGATGAAACACAGGATAACACCAGGGTTAATCTGTGGGGTTGTTTCTTCGGTGGGTTCAATCTCTCTTCTTACTCGTGGAAATGACTTGGGTCCTGCAAAACAGCAACACCATTAGTCTCGTTAAGAGGGGAATATGGGGGTTTCCCTCTTAACCAGGCTCCGGCGTGAGAATAAGTACTGTTCCGAGGGAGAGTAAACAGTGTGTGTTAAGTGTGAAAATATAGAGCAAGGTGATTCAACCTGGATGATGAAGGGTTCTATTTATAGTCGGAGGGTGAGAGAGGGGAGAGCAGCGATGCCAGCTGTGGTTGTGCGCCAGCTGTCCGACCAAGGGGGAATATCCTCTTGGTCTCCTCTGCTGTGGTCAGTGTAGTGGTACACGTGGCGCGCTTACATTTGCCCATCTTGGAGACGTCGTACTGGTGTTGTCGGGCTGCTCTTTGATTTGTTACAGGCCTACCTGGCGCCTGGTGACTGGTGGCACGTGTTGTCCTTTATGTCGGATGGAGCATCTTTGGTGCCACCCAGATATTTTCCAGAAGCTTCTGGATGACCTCGTTGATGTCAGCGCCACATAGGATGGAAAAGTGGTGTGGTCCTTGCCATGTGGGCAAGGAATTGGGACCATACCTCTTCAAGTCCCCCCAGTCCAGTGTGCCTTCTAGTTGAGTTGATCGTCTAGGAGGGATTCTGGACTTATGCATGTAGTGTTTGTTACGGCGTGAGGTTTTTATGGGATCTCTTAAGAAATTTGCACCTGATGGGCGCATGGCGCATGATGTTTGGCAACTTGTATAGTTGAGCCGAATGGACGCATGGCGCGTGGGTTTTGGCACTTTACAAAAATTGAGCCGAATGGGCGCATGGCGTATCGCGCATGGGTTTTGGCACTTTATACAAGTTGAGCCAAATGGACGCATGGCGTACCGCGCATGGGTTTTGGCACTTTATAAAAGTTGAGCCCAATGGACGCATGGCGTACCACGCATGGGTATTGGCACTTTATAAAAGTTGAGCCCAATGGACGCATGGCGTACCGCGCATGGGTTTTGGCACTTTATAAAGTTGAGCCAAATGGATGCATGGCGTATGGCGCATGGGTTTTGGCACTTTATAAAGTTGTCTTCAGGAGGAAGCTTTGTTGTCTTGGGATGGAGCGACTGATGTGACTGTCTGGTGTCAGGTGAACAGGCGCCTTTTCAGTCACGTCAGTTACTTTATGTCATGGTTGCAGGTGTCTGTTGTACACGTTTCCGAAAAAGAGGTGGCGTCTTCTCTCTCCTCTGACGTGTTTCCTCCCCATTGGTTTGTCTTTTTGTATTCTGACGGCCCACTACCCATCGCATTAAATGCGATGGGTATAAGTATCCGGTGGTCTTCTCTTTCCTCACCACCATTCAAAATTTGAATTCCAGATTTCTCTCTTCTTCCTTTATCTTCTTTCTTCTTTTCTGGAGTTCATCCACATTATTTGTTCCTTAGTTCACGATGTCTGGTGCAAATCATTCTTCTCGGAGGAAGAGAAACAAAGGCAAGAATCCAACGGGTCCCGATCAGGCGACTATAGGGTGGAAGGAGGATGAGTTTAATAATCTGGTACAGGATATGGGTTTCCGTGCTGAGTGGGGTGCTCAGTTCCCAACTGCAGGATCTACTGCCATGGATGCCCCTCCGGGTTACATCACTTTATATGCTGCTTTCTTCCGGGAGGGCAACTTCAGGCTTCCGATGACCAGGTTTACCGGGGAGGTACTGAGGAACTATGGGATCCATATCTCTCAGATCAATGCGATTGGGCTTCCTCGCATTACCCATTTTGAGTTCGTGTGTATGGCTAACCGTGTGGAGCCGACGTTCACGCTATTCAACGTTTTCTATACTGTGACGTATACCAGTGGTTTTTACTCCTTCAGTGCTCGTACCGGCGTCGCTCCAATTTGTTCTGTTCCATTGAAGAGTCTTCACGACTGGAAACAAAAGTTTTTTTATATTCGTCGAGGTGTTATCCCCGTGGATATGCATTACCGGTCGGTGGATGAGGGTATCCCCAAGGTTGATGTTGTTGCAGACTTTGCTGGACAAGATTGGTATAAGAAATTGACTCATAAAGCTACTCCTATTCTTCAACTTGAGGAGATGGCGTTAGTTGGCGCCGGTATGAGTATGTTATGGCGTCCGAAGAACCCTTTGGGTGTGTCGGTTTATGGTTATCAGGGTAAACGTATGTGTCGTTCCACAGCTTTTTGTCTTATCTTATCTTGTTTTTTTTTTTTGTTTTTCCTCATCGCGATGTCTTTTGCAGTGGGTTACACCTTGTTGAATGTTTTGGATCAGAGGGCCGGTGGTGCCATGGTTGAGGGGTTACAAAAGGCTGAGAAACAACCTTGGTTGGATCGTATTCGCGGTCGTTTCTTGCATCCGACCGACGAGAGTTTTTCTGCCTATGCCAACACTGCCTTAGGTGAAGATAGTGAGGATGACGATGATGATGCTGTTAATCTTATTCGAGAGGAAGTTATTGTTCTCTCGAGTGATGGGTCTGGCAGATCTTTTGAAGGCCTAACTTCTCATTCCCCGCGTGCAGGTCCGGCGCAGGGGGTTGTGCACGAGCCGGTGAACGAGCCTGTTGAGGATGATGTAGAGATGCCGGTTGAGGCTGCTGAGTAACTGGAGACGAGGAGAAAAGCGAAAGCTGACAAACCGGAGGGGAAAGGGAAAAAACCTGAGGAAACTGTCACTGAAACTCCTCGTAAGCGACCATCTGCTCTTCCTATCCTAGATTACGTTCTAGTTTCTGATACATTGTCCGGTTTAGGGGCCGGAGAAAAACATCAAGAATCTGATCCTGAAGACCGCGCTACCTTGACAGAGATAATGCAGAAGAAGATGTTTGATGATAAAAAACGGAAACTTGACGAGCAGGCCGCTGCGCTGCTTGCGTCGAAAAGGGTTAAACTTCAGAAGGAGGATCCTCCTGCCCCTTCTGAGTCGGAGGTTGACATGGGTATTTTTGCTGAGAAACCTGGGGATTTGTTGCAGAAGATTTTTGAGGCTTCTGGTATTCGTTTATTCCAGTTTCCAGTTTGTCTTTTTTTTTTTTGTTTTTGCTTGCTTTCACTTCTCTTCTCTGAATGTGTTGCTCGTTTTGGAGCAGGTGCTAAACCAGCCAAGACTGCACACAAGATTGATATTTCCAAGATTACGCCTCCTGCCTCTCATCCTTCGAGGACATTTAGGTTGTCTCCTCCTCACAGCACCTCTGGTGAGAAGAGGGAAGAGGATGTCGTGAATGTGGAGCAGGTTGGGGAGGGTGGCGGTGGTACAGGTGGTGCTGGTGGTGGTGATGCAGGAGGTGCTGGTGGTGGTGATGTAGGTGGTGCTGGTGGTGGTGATCGTGGTAAGAATATTGAGGTCGAGGTGGAAACAAGTGAAACTGCTCCGCATCAAACGATATATACCAAACGCCCACCAGGCGGTGGTGGTGGTGCAACTTCCGGGGCGGTTCGGAGTCCTGGGTCTTGGGATACCCATAACTCAGCTTGTGATGATTTGCCCCATGCTCCTCGCTGGCATTTGACCCAGGGCTCTCGGATGAATAATCTTGAGAATTGTCATGAGTTTTTCTCTCTGTCTCTCCCCCCAGCTGAGAGGTTATTTCAGAAGAGGCGCCGCCGGTTAGAACTTTTGGATGAGCATGTTCATGCCGGGGTCAATTTCTGGTCCACTTCGCAGGAGATTGTCCGTGAGTGGAAGCTGATGGGGGAGGATACTCTTGAGTTTGAGAATGAGAAGAAGCTATTCGTGGAAGAGAGAGAGAAATTCAATGTTGAGAAGAAGGGGTTGATGTGGAGGGTATCTGATGCGGAAGAGAAACTTGCCCGAGAGAAACAAAACAATGCTGACAAGCAGAAAAATTGGGAAGCTGCATGTGAACGTACCAATCTCGAGCTGAAAACTCAATGTGACGCAATTGTTCGTTTGTCTGGTGAGAAAACAGAGCTTGCTGAGGAAGCTCAGCAGGCACGCGTCGCGTTTGAGAAGAAAGAAAAGGAGTACGTTGATCGCATTGCTAAATTGGAAGAGCTTGCGAGACGGTATGAGGTTGCTGAACGTCTTCTTCAGGAGAAAACTGTTGAATGCAGGGCCTCTGAAGTGCTTGCCGAGGAAATATCGGCCGATTGCAAGTCGTTGCTTTCGCACGCGGTGCCCCTGGTAACTTACTTGACGTTATTTTGTGATTTTTGTGGACTGTTTCTCTTAATGTATGTTTTTCGCAGATTGCTGATCGCATAGTGAACTCCCATGAACTTGCCAACTATATGTTTGAGTTGGGGCAAGCTGGTTATAATAGCGGGCGCAAGGATGGTTATAATGAGGGCAGAGCTGCGGCTCTTAGTAATGAGAAGGAGCATCACTTCGAGTTATGGAAAGAGGATTGTGGTGCGGCCTATGCTGCAAAAAGACAGGAGTTTTCGTCTTTGGAGTTTGCAGTTGTTAAGGCTGCCCGGAAATTGGCTCAAAGGTCTGATGGTGTTGCAATGTTGAAAAAGGCTCATGGAGATGAGGATCGTGCCGCTGGGGGTGCTGGTTCCAGTCATCCGTATGACCTTGGGTGGTCTTGTAATCATTTGACAAGTTTGTGAACAATTTTAATTTTGTCTATTTGTCGCTATTGAACAATTTGGTATGCTTGATATTTGATATGTTGATATGTGCCTTCATGTTATCGCGAATTTTGTTAACGTCATAATATGTGCGTGAATAATTACTTTGATTCAGGTATCACGAATGAATGATGGCGCTGACAGGTTGTGTTGTGTTTATTACAACGTTTTATTCTGTCGTTTATGTGCGCGGGTTGATTCGTGAATACGAAGTGGTCGAATTACAGGTTATTGTGTGGACCCGGCTGTGTTCAGCCTTAGGGGTGCTTACAATGTTCGTTTGCCCTGTGTTCGATGCTTTCGTGTTTATGTGGGCACGAAGTATTTATTTGGCGTTTGTTAGGCTTTAGTTGTGTATTCGACCCGGCTGTGCACTTTGTTTGTGACATGCCTTGGAGGTCTACAACGTTTCCTAATGGTCGAGCCATGGATGTTTTCGTGTATGCCCAAAGTAATATATGCAGTTGTGACAAGAAATTTGCATGATATAGAGATAGCCAAACACTTCTTGTATTATAAATGTGTTGGCGATTCAGCCGTTACAGTTACATAAGCTTTTTACAGGTAACACTTTCGCAGCTGTTGGGCGTTCCAAGTTCGTGGAACCTCTTTGTTGTCAATGGTGCGTAGCTTGTAGGCTCCCTTTCCGAGTACTGTGTTGATAACATATGGACCTTCCCATTTGGGAGCCAACTTTCCGGGTTTTTCAGCATTTGAAGCCTCGTTGTCTCTGAGGACGTATTCTCCCGGGTTGAAGGTGCAAACTCGGACTTTGGAGTTGTAATATTTTTCCAGCTTCATTTTGTACTTTGCTTCGTTTATTGCCGACATTTCTCTCCTTTCTTCTAGAAGGTCGAGGTCGATCCTCCTCTCTTCTTCATTGTTGATCAGATTCATTGAGAGCATTCGTGGTGACGGCAATCCTATCTCTGCTGGTATTACTGCCTCTGTCCCGTAAACTAAGCTAAACGGTGTTTCTCCGTTGCTTGTCTTGGGCATCGTCCTGTGGGCCCACAAGATGCTGGGCAGTTCGTCTACCCAACCTCTTCTTTTTTCTCCCAACTGATGCGTGTGAAGTGTTATATATATTAGGTGTATATTTTAAGCCCCTTTAACACTTTTTAGTCAAGTTTTAAATTTATAAAACACGATATTTACTAACACTAGACACACATATGGGCAAGTGCACCCATCGTGAGCGTAGTATAGTGTTGGTAAGATACCGAGGTCGTCCAAGGACACAAGAGCTTTTAGTACCGGTTTATCCTCAACGTCTAATCAAATCAAAAAGTTTAGCAAAATGTTTTAAACTAAGAAAAATAAAAACTAACTAAAATGCTGAAAATAAAAATAAAAAAAATAAAAACAGATAGACAAGATGAATCACTTGGTTCCGACTCGTATCTAGTGTAACCTTTGATTATTTCCGCACTTTTGCACTATTTTAAGAGATTATCTTAGTTATTGTAGTAGGCCCCTCTTTTGAAGGTGACGTTACCCTCACCCCAGTAGTTTGAGTCAGCAAGGATACAATCCTAAAAGGGTGGATTATTGGAAGATAATTAATTAAGTTATTAATGCAAATTATGGTAGGCCCCTCTTTTGGAGGTGCCGTTACCCTCGACTAAGTAGTCTGAGTCAGCAGGGATACAGTTCTAAATAGTCGGGTTATAGTATTAATAGTAGTTAACTTATGAGGGGATCAAAGAGTTTGGACCCCCGCCATCCAATACCGTTAAGTATTGAAGGAGGTCCTACTAAATTTGACCCAGGTCCATTGCAGGACCTCTAAACGCTGAACAATGGCAAGACCTTTACCAAACCGTTCCCTTAACCCCCGACCAGGTAGCCAACATACCTCCATATAGACCGTGGAGATATGAATGGTGAAAATCTTTTATTTTATATAGACAGTAAAATAATGCCAAGACACCACGGACAAACGATAAAGAAAGATCACCTTCAACATAAGCAATTAGTTATTAAAGTCATTAATACAAAACCAAGTAAAAAGTGCAAAAGATTAGAAATAAAAAGTATTATACTAGACACTTTGTCTTCACCAAGTGATGTAAGAGACTTAGGCAAACATGGCCTTGATTGTCAAGAACTCTTACGATCAATCTTGGATCCCGAGACGACTCACACACTCTACGATGGACAATGGATGATGGTGGTGGATGATGGTGTTATGGTGGTAGTGGGTGGTGGGTGAAGTGTGAGAGAGGTGGTGTGCCAAGGGATGGTTTGAGCTTGAGCCAAGAACTTCTATTTATAGGCTGAACAGAAGCTAGGGCACAGCCCCGTGTCCAGTGGGCACGGCCCCGTGTCCACATCCTTCTCTTTCTTCATTTAATGCAGTTTTGTCTTATTAGTTGACCACGCCCTCGTGTCCGCTGAGCACGACCCCGTGTGCAGAAGAATCTTTGTACTATGAAGATTTGCCTAGATTGTGCGAATCTTATAGTTGACCACGGCCCCGTGTCCGCTGAGCACGGCCCCGTGGTGGGCAATAGAAGCTTCTACCACTTTGTCTTTTCTGCTGACACTTGGGCACGCCCCCGTGCTGGCTGAACACGGGGCGTGTTCAGGCTTCTGATCTCTTGTTTTGCTTGGGAAGATGCTGTCGTGGGGTCGGGCATGTCACGTCTTGTTCCTTTTCTTGTATTTATGTTAGATTTTGATGTCTTTTTGCTTCTTTTGTTAATTTGAGCCCATTTAATCCTGAAAATACAAAAGGAGGACAAAAGCATACTTTTTCCAATATTAGTACTAAAAAGGGGTTAGTTTTATGCCTCATTTGATGAAATTTATATGTTGCATTTTGAACACATCAAATACCCCCACACTTGAATCTTTGCTTGTCCTCAAGCAAAACTCTTTAATACGTGGCTATTACACTCCCAAACGGAATGGGTAGAGAAGAAGGTTTTTTGGGCTTGTCGTAGAGTGTCGGGATTTCCAAGATTCTTTATTTAGTTTTATTTTTATTTATTTACAATCCTATTCGTCATGATTTATTTAAAACTTTTCACAAGATAAATTACTTATTAGGGCATAACATGCCTTTGTAAAATTCTATTTATATACAAGTTCACATACCTCACGGGGATCACTCAACACTCGGCCGAAAATGTATTTTTGTGGATCACTCGAGAGCGGCATGGAGCTTACTCCTACCATAAGCTTGCCAAGCAATCAATCCTCCTCCTTTTTAACTTATATACCTTTGTAAATATCAAGAGGACTTTGTGGGTGAAGGGTTAGGTTTGGGTTAAAGGTAGGTGGTTGGGTTGGTGGTTAGTGGTTAGTAGAAAAAGAGCTAAAACGCGTAACAAGTGTCGGTTTTCGTAAGACTTTCTGTTTTTGTGACTTTTATTTTGATGAAGCTATTATTCAAACCAAGTTATTTTTGATGAACTTGTTTGTTTATTTTCTTTTGCTTCATCCTCAACACATTTTTTTTTTTGAAAAGTCATACGAAAAATCGAACTTGTTACTAAAACAAAGGGGTAAAAATGAAAAAGGTTTTGGTGGGTAAAAAGGGTGTTTGGTTTGGGTTATGAAATGAAAAGGTTTAGGCTCAAAGGGGCTAACTAGGGGGATTTTGGGTAGGTAGTAAAAAAAAGAAAAATAATGGTGTAGAAATAAAAAGGGTTAGTCCTAATGCCTCCATCATTTACTTACTCGGGTTTAAGTTGGTAAGGACCGGGAATGTATCGTCATGGCAAGTTCTAGAGTCGTAAGAACCAAGCGGCTATTCACACAAGAAACGAAAAATGAGCATTTAGTCAAATGATATGTAAGTGTATGCTCAATAAAGGCTCAAAACTCACTTTTGTGGGAATGGGTTTTTTTGTGATCAAGTATATATAATCAAATTTTAACTAAGCTTGTCATGCCTTTTCATAATTTTCTTATGTTGGTTCTTTTTATCACGACGCTATCGGTTGTAAATTTGTAAAAATATAACCTTTTTTAGAACTTGAAATTCCCGAGTTAAACCTAGACAAGTAAAAAAAATGAAAATTTTTGAAAAAAATTTGGGGTGATTAGCGATTCCAATAGAGTTTTGTGTAAGGCTTGTATTTAGGACTTGCAAGATTCAAGGTTTTAGCATCCCCCCACACTTAAATTACACATTGTCCTCAATGTGTCCCAAAAATAAGTTTTTAGGTTGATTGAATGTGTAAAAAGGTGTATAAGCAAAAATTTTGTGTTACTGGGCGCTGAACACGGCCCCGTGTTGTCCGGGCACGGCCCCGTGTTCAAGTGCCAGTAACAAAATTAAAACAAGAGAAACAGAAGTCTGGACACGGGGGCGTGTTGGGTGAACACGGCCCGTGTCCAGTTACCTGAACTGGGTCGTTTTCTGCAGACAGTGCAGCACGGGGCCGTGTTGGGTGGACACGGCCCGTGCCGAGCTTACTGTAAACGAAGAAATTTGTTGGACGGTTTTGTTTTCCTGTATGGAGTGTTGGTTCAAGTTTCCCTTGCATCCTTTGCCATCTCAAGTGTGTTTTATCCCATTTAACACCATCCAAAACACCAAATTAACTAAAACAACCATTCATTAATCATAGAGAGAATTACATAATAGTCCTAAAAATTAAAATATTAGCTAGTTAGGTCAAAGAAACACAAGAAATCCAAGAAGTTTCTAGCCTACTATTTATTCTACTAGCAAAATTTCCGAAAAGATAGATCTCTCGGTTAGAAGTGGCTTGACAACTTCTTCCTCCGGGTATGGGCTCCTCATACATCGGCGAGCCACTCTTCGATCTCCCTAGGGAGAAGAAAAGCGGGCTCATGAGCATTGGGTTGAGGAGGTGTAACTTCCACCGGAATTTCTTGGAGTTCTTCAAGAGGAGGCTCCGCCGGAATGTCGTCCCAACCGGTAGGATTTTGAATTTCAAGTGCGAGGTTCCAATCCTCTTGAGGGAGGATTGGTTCCACAGGAGGAGTTACCAGAATGTTTAACCTCTGGTGCAAGAGGTTTATTTCCTGGAAACTGTTTTCCAACCCCACCGAGAGATAGTTTATACGCTCAATGAGGACCTCCTCCACTGAAGTCATCTCGTCAAGTGCTTCACGTAGCGCCATTACGTATCTTACGAGAGTTGCTTCAATCGATGGCCTCCTTTCCCGTCGGCTGTTCCTTGAGTGTGCAGAAGAGGTTCCGCTGTTTTGGCTAGACATTCTACGAAAACAAACCAAAGACAGTTCGTTTTAATGAAACAGTACCACGGGCACGGCCCCGTGCTCAATGAGCACGGCCCCGTGTTCAACTTTCTGCAGATTTTTAGAACAAGGAATCTTGGGGTTTCAAATTATTTTCTTAACTTATGAAGCTTTTTGAGCAGAAATAACTTAAAACAATGTTGTGTAACTTATTTTTAACAAGATTCCTTGAACAAAAATTCAATAAACATCACAACAAAGCTTGAAATCAAGCTTTAATGGAGTTCTTGGTGCAAGAAAGATGAAGAAGAAGGCAAAAGATAAAAGAGGAAAGGACAAGATGCTTGTAAGAACCTTCTTTTAGAACATACCTAGGATGGTAAGTCAGAAAATCCTTTCAAATCTCTGTCCCTGGATGGTCCAAATGTGCAGGGTTCTTGGCTGCATTTATAGAAAACGACAGCGTGCTGGACACGGCCCCGTGTGCAGGCAAGATCCTGACACGTTTTGTCCGTATTCTGATAAAAGTCAGAAGGGAATCTTTTGGTGGACACGGGGGCGTGTTGACCTGGGCACGGCCCCGTGTCGGAAAACTGTTTTATGAAATTCGTCTATTTTTAAGGAACTTTTCCGGATCGGGCGGTTCCTTACTGGATGGAACAACCCCAAAGTGGCTAAGATACCTTAATTGATCTAGATTAAGACGAGAACGCAAGAGGTTGTCGGTGAGGGTGATTCCTAAGCTATATGTAGGTGGACAAGTCCAACCCTTTCCCGGGCTCTCGTTAAAGAAGGTGTATGTCGAATCGCTCAGGTCTATGTATGCATCGAACGAAGTCGATGGGGAGTCCTTCACGGCACAATCGACACAGGGACGACTATCGCTCAAGTCCTCACTAGAGTTAGAAGTATCATTAAAAACAATGAAGTTGTTTGAAAGCGTTTCCAACCTCTCTTCTTGGTTATCGTCTTGGAAAAGATTATTGAAATCTTCCCTAAGTTCTTTTAACCAATTAAAAATTAGATCTTCTAGTTGAAATAATTCATCGAGAAGCATTTCTCCTAAAATATCCGGTTGGGCGCATTCGAGGGAACGATAGGGATTATTTTTACTTTCGCCCCTCTTAAGGATACTAGGAAATGATGGGTCTATATAGTGGGGTTTATAATTTAGAAAGAAGCATTCTAATTCTTTATGGTTACCACCACGTAATTGACACCACATAGTACCATAAGAGTGCCGAAAGTAAAAAGTATCAGTATCACTCATGTTTGTGTCAGAAATTACCAACCGTCAGGATCTTACGGTTCTGTTTTCAGTAACTGAAACTTGGGCACGGGGGCGTGTTGAGTGGGCACGGCCCCGTGTTCAGCTTACTGTCTGACTTAAAACAAGATTGCCAGTTCCAATGATTGGGCACGGGGCGTGTTCAGCGGGCACGGCCCGTGCTGAGTTCTGCAGAAGCTGAAAAACTAAAACAATCCTAAAAAAAATGAAAAACTAGAAAAACGATTAGGCCGTTGATTCCTAACTTTCTTAAAATCCTTGTGTCCCCGGCAACGGCGCCAAAAACTTGATGCGTGTGAAGTGTTATATATATTAGGTGTATATTTTAAGCCCCTTTAACACTTTTTAGTCAAGTTTTAAATTTATAAAACACGATATTTACTAACACTAGACACACATATGGGCAAGTGCACCCATCGTGAGCGTAGTATAGTGTTGGTAAGATACCGAGGTCGTCCAAGGACACAAGAGCTTTTCGTACCGGTTTATCCTCAACGTCTAATCAAATCAAAAAGTTTAGAAAAATGTTTTAAACTAAGAAAAATAAAAACTAACTAAAATGCTGAAAATAAAAATAAAAAAAAAGAAAAACAGATAGACAAGATGAATCACTTGGTTCCGACTCGTATCTAGTGTAACCTTTGATTATTTCCGCACTTTTGCACTATTTTAAGAGATTATCTTAGTTATTGTAGTAGGCCCCTCTTTTGAAGGTGACGTTACCCTCACCCCAGTAGTTTGAGTCAGCAAGGATACAATCCTAAAAGGGTGGATTATTGGAAGATAATTAATTAAGTTATTAATGCAAATTATGGTAGGCCCCTCTTTTGGAGGTGACGTTACCCTCGACTAAGTAGTCCGAGTCAGCAGGGATACAGTCCTAAATAGCCGGGTTATAGTATTAATAGTAGTTAACTTATGAGGGGATCAAAGAGTTTGGACCCCCGCCATCCAATACCGTTAAGTATTGAAGGAGGTCCTACTAAATTTGACCCAGGTCCATTGCAGGACCTCTAAACGCTGAACAATGGCAAGACCTTTACCAAACCGTTCCCTTAACCCCCGACCAGGTAGCCAACATACCTCCATATAGACCGTGGAGATATGAATGGTGAAAATCTTTTATTTTATATAGACAGTAAAATAATGCCAAGACACCACGGACAAACGATAAAGAAAGATCACCTTCAACATAAGCAACTAGTTATTAAAGTCATTAATACAAAACCAAGCAAAAAGTGCAAAAGATTAGAAATAAAAAGTATTATACTAGACACTTTGTCTTCACCAAGTGATGTAAGAGACTTAGGCAAACATTGCCTTGATTGTCAAGAACTCTTACGATCAATCTTGGATCCCGAGACGACTCACACACTCTACGATGGACAATGGATGATGGTGGTGGATGATGGTGTTATGGTGGTGGTGGGTGGTGGGTGAAGTGTGAGAGAGGTGGTGTGCCAAGGGATGGTTTGAGCTTGAGCCAAGCACTTCTATTTATAGGCTGAACAGAAGCTCGGGCACGGCCCCGTGTCCACATCCATCTCTTTCTTCATTTAATGCAGCTTTGTCTTATTAGTTGACCATGCCCCCGTGTCCGCTGAGCACGACCCCGTGTGCAGAAGAATCTTTGTACTATGAAGATTTGCCTAGATTGTGCGAATCTTATAGTTGACCACGGCCCCGTGTCCGCTGAGCATGGCCCCGTGGTGGGCAATAGAAGCTTCTACCACTTTGTCTTTTCTGCTGACACTTGGGCACGCCCCCGTGCTGGCTGAGCACGGGGCGTGTTCAGGCTTCTGATCTCTTGTTTTGCTTGGGAAGATGCTGTCGTGGGGTCGGGCATGTCACGTCTTGTTCCTTTTCTTGTATTTATGTTAGATTTTGATGTGTTTTTGCTTCTTTTGTTAATTTGAGCTCATTTAATCCTGAAAATACAAAAGGAAGACAAAAGCATACTTTTTCCAATATTATTACTAAAAAGGGTTAGTTTTATGCCTCATTTGATGAAATTTATATGTTGCATTTTGAACACATCACCAACCTTGCTTTGATTCAGTCGACAATACTCTTGTTGACGGCTTCAACTTGACCGTTCCCCTGCGGGTGTGCGACTGAGGAGAAGGTGTGCTCAATTTGTAATTCTTTGAACCACTGTTGAAGATTGTCTTCGGCGAAGTTGGTTCCGTTATCCGTGATGATCTTGAGTGGTAATCCAAAACAGCATATGATTTGTTCCCAGATGAATTTTTTGACGCTGTGGTCGATGCGAGGGCCTTTGCCTCTACCCATTTAGCGAAATAGTCGACTGCGACTATTATGAATTTGACAGCTCCTGGGGCTTCGGGGAAAGGTCCTACCATGTCTATTCCCCACTGTTGAAAGGGCCACGCCGTTGTGACTGGCACCAATTCATTCTTGGGGCGCATCATTTTGGGGGCGTGTCTTTGGCACCTGCTGCATTTCCTCAATTCTTTAACCGCATCTAAATGCATCCCGGGCCAATAATACCCCGCGTTCATGACTTTTGCCACCACCATTCTTGGTCCGGCATGTATACCACAAATTCCTTCGTGCACTTCTCTGATCAGATAGTTTGCGTCTTCGGGATCGACGCATCTTAGCAGTGGCCCAAGGTATGACTTTCGATATAAGATTCCATCAACCATCTGATAATGCTCAGCTTTGTACTGGATTTTTCTCGCTTCAGCTTTGTTTTCTGGGAGTATTCTAGATTGAAGGTATGCTATTATCGGAGTCTTCCATGACGTTGCTCCCACTTGGATAACGCTTACTTCTCGCAGCGGCACTGACGGGTTGCTCAAAACTTCTATGCGCACATCCTTCGCTAGGTGTTGAAAACTTGTAGATGCGAGTTTACTCAGCGCGTCTGCTGGTTTATTCTCGCTCCTGTTAATGTGGTGCACCTTGTAGGAATAGAATGTTTGTAGCAACGTCTTTGCTTGGCTCAGGTAGAGCGCCATTGTATCTCCCTTGGCTTCATATTGCCCGTTGATTTGTCCGGCCACTAACATGGAGTCCACATGCGCTTCAATGTGTCTAACTCCCATTTTGATCGCTAATCTTAGACCAGCGAGGAAAGCTTCGTACTCAGCTTCATTGTTCGTGCTCTTGAAATCCAGACGTATGGCGTAGGTGAATTGATTGAATTGATTGAAACACTGTTCATATTGCAGAAACCAGTGAGCGGGTAATCAAATGGTTCCAAGCGCGCCTTATCCTCCTGATCGAATTGATTGAAACACTGTTCATATATGATATCCGCGGTGCTCCCCGGATCGATGAAGATGTAATCTGTTTGGTAATGCCCTATTACGCCCGAGATGACTATGGGTCTTCTTTCTCGTGGGCCTCCCCTTACAACCGGGAAAACAAGGAACAGATGGAATTTGGAAATTCCATAAGAAAAGAATGTGGATGCCTAAATTAGGAAACCTACGTCACCGTATATTAGAAGAAGCCCATAAGTCTAAGTATACGATGCATCCTGGAAGTGATATGATGTATCAGGACTTAAAGAATAATTTCTGGTGGATAAGAATGAAAAAGGATATAGCAGCATATGTTGAAAAATGCTTAACCTGTTCACAAGTCAAAGCTGAACATCAGAAACCCTTAGGATTGTTGCAACAGTTAGAAATGCCTGTTTGGAAATGGGAATTAATAACAATGGATTTTGTTACCAAATTACCCAAAACAAGAAAAGATAATGATACAATCTGGGTGAATGTAGATAGGCTAACCAAGTCAGCTCATTTCCTACGAATGAAAGAAACTTTCAGTATGGAATAGTTAGCTAAATTATATGTAAATAAAATAGTTTCATTACATGGAATTCCTCTATCAATTGTTTCTGACAGAGATAGTCGTTTTACCTCACGTTTTTGGACAAGTTTCAAAAAAGCATTGGGAACCAAGTTGAATCTAAGCACCGCTTATCATCCTCAAACAGACGGACAAAGCGAAAGGACAATTCAGACAATGGAAGATATGCTTAGAGCTTGTGTAATTGATTTCGGAGGTAATTGGGATGATCATTTACCATTGATAGAATTTTCTTATAATAACAGTTATCACACAAGTATCAATGCTGCACCATTCGAAGAACTTTATGGACGAAAGTGCCGAACGCCAGTCTGTTGGGCAGAAATTGAAGAAAAGCAACTATCTGGACCCGAGATAGTATAAGAAACAACGGACAAGA
This sequence comes from Helianthus tuberosus, assembly GCA_030545235.1. Lineage (NCBI taxonomy): Eukaryota > Viridiplantae > Streptophyta > Magnoliopsida > Asterales > Asteraceae > Helianthus > Helianthus tuberosus. Next base: position 150,051,434 of record CM060414.1, on the reverse strand, counting down.
TCATTTAAGTTAAGGAATGACTGAAAGCAGCACGTGATCGACAAAAGAGTTATGCTGATAACAGACGAAAGCCATTGGAATTTCAAGTAGGAGATAAGGTGTTATTGAAAGTCTCTCCTTGGAAAGGAGTTGTAAGATTCATCAAAAGGGGAAAGCTAAGTCCCAGGTATGTTGGACCTTTTGAGATTATTAGAAGAATAGGACATGTAGCCTATCAGCTACAACTGCCAGAGGAAATGGCATGAATACATGATGTATTTCATGTATCTAATCTCAAGAAGTGTTTGCTGATGAATCACTTGTAGTACCTCTTAAGGATATAGAGGTAAATGAACAGTTAAAGTTTGTAGAGAAGCCTCTACAGATTGAAGACAAGAAAGTTAAGAACCTCAAGCACAAAAGATTAGTTCTGGTCAAAGTGAAATGGGACTCTAAAAGAGGACCAGAATACACATGGGTGCTTGAATCAGAAATGCAAAGGAAATATCCACACCTGTTCTAGTAGATCTCGAGGACGAGCTCTAAAATAAGGTGGGGAGGATATAACAACCATCCTAAATTTTTCTGACGCCCTAATATATTTTAAAATACCCTTATATGTCCTAAAATACACCCCGTATGTGAAAACCGAGCCCAAAATACTATATCACATTAAAAATTAAATAAAAACAGAGTTTTTGTGTCGCTCGCGGGCAGCGTAAGACCACACCTGGGTCTACACGGGGCACGACAGCCTTACAACGAAGCGCAGCCCTGAGCCGACACGTGTCATGATCATGTCGACTCTAGTGATGATGACCAATTAGGGCTAAGGTCTACACCCCTACTACGCCGGCCGCCTAAGCCTTAGCCTAAGCTTACGCAGGGCGCGAGAGACCCCAAATGCAGCCCTATAAATTGCAACGAAGGCCTTCAGTCTTAAATCGTTCATCTCTCGACTTTCTCTCTCAAATTCTGAATAGTAGGCATAATTCTTAGGTATAATACCCCCCTAATTAACGAAGTTCTGCTCCATTGTAAGTATCATAACCCTGGTTACGTATTAGATATGCTGCCCGATTGATCCAGGGTTCCGTAACGGCTGTCGAGGTTCAGCCCCACGTAGTCGTTGGAATGCCGTCTCGGGGAGGGTATTGCTAATGTAAATATTGGGTTATTATACTAACATATGTACATTTGGGTAATTAATAGATAATCACCAGGAAACCCTTACAGGAAACCTAAGACAACAATGTTAGTAATCTCATTTTTTGTAAATTGTTTTTACAAAACCTTAAATGTTTTACAATGTGATTAAGCAGTGATTGAGTCTTTGTAGTTCTTCAATTACTGCCAGTATGTTGGGGTTTTGTATACAAAATGTGGAACACGTTACCATTGGACAACGAGTTAGCCAATGTGTAATATGACCCACCAGTCAGGATTGACAATACTGAATGAGTAATTGTGTAGAAATAAACAATGTGATAGCTCTCAATACTGTTAAAAGATAAAACTCTTCTTGATTAAACTGAGATTCACTCACCAGTGTTTCCCACTGACAAAATATTTTTAAACGCGTTTCAGGTAACAAAATGTGAGAGCCAACTAGAAGCCAGCTGGACATCACTGAAGGCTTTGATAAAGTGGCTATAAAAGTTACCTAAATAAAAGAAGATGTTTTATTAAATAAAATAGAGTTTAACTCTATAAATCAGTTTGTAATGAAACTTGAGTTTTATCCCAATATGTTTAATATTATAAAAGTGTGTTATTTACTCTGATAAACATTTCCTAACTACGGTCCTGATGAAATTTCGCTGCCAAATTAATAAACAAATGATACCACCAAAACTAGTCTCGCGGCCGCCCATTCTCGGGACAGATAGGGGGCGGGGGTTGCGACAAGAAGCTAGAAGACGAATTTTGGAAAATCGAGCAAAACGAAGGTGACAATGTTGGCTACACTACAAGGTTCCAACAGCTGAGCATTATTTGCCCAAGTCAAGTTGACACTTCAGAAAAAGCCATCGCGAAGTATATTCGTGGCTTTCCTGAGTGTGTGGGCTATTTTGTGGAAGCTGCAAGACCTGCTACCATCAAAGAAACCTACCGCTTGGCCGCAGAGATCAACGATAAACGAGTCTTGGACGGATTCTTCTCCAAGAAGCCTGTCAAACAAGCTCATCAAGCAATCATCATCATCGATTCCTCCGATGATTCTTCTGAAAAACCTTCTGAAGATTCTTCAAGTGAGTCCTCAGACGAATCCTCCGATGACCACGCACCGCCCCAAGAAGCCCAACCCAGTCGCAAATGAAAGACCTCGAGCCTGAACTCTTCAACAACTGGTCTATCGCAGCCAGAACCTCTTCAAGCAGTTCCAGTTCACTCGAAGAGTGCTTACAATGGAACGCATCCCCTGTGTCTCACGTGTACGTATCATCACCTACCAGAAGCTAACTGTCGCTATTGCGTAAATTGCAACTGGTATGGTCATCTTACCCAGCACTGCCGCACGTGCCGCAACCTTGAGGGATTTCAGCAACAATCGCAGTCTCTGCAGAAGTCCTCCACAACAACATTAATTATGCTTTCAATATTGTTGTAATAATACGATTATCGCCGTTAATTTCTTTTATGTGTTGAACTTGTTCTATTTCTCGACACAACGTGGATTCTATTTATCTCTCATTCTCTCGCACTCGTGCACGAACGGTATGCTAGCACTATGTACTATACTATACGTTTTCCCCTACTACGCGTTCTTAGAATAAGGTACGATAAACGTGCAAGGATAAAATTAATCACGGGTGCACACGGGGTTACTGTGATCAGTGCACGGGGATCGTAGTGAGTTTCAATGATGCCGTAACATTAAAAGCATGGTCAAGGGTGGTGGATACGCCGCTGGTACTTCCTATATATAAGCGTCTTGACCATGACGACACAGTGTGACATCTATTCATGGGACAGAGGCGTGTGGTTGAAGCATGGTGGATACGCCATTGGTAATTCCTATATATAAGTGCTTAGCCATGCTAACCAATTTTTGGCGAGATTTCCAAGAGCAAATGGGAACCAAATTGTTCATTAGCACCGCGTACCATCCTCAAACGGATGGGCAAAGTGAAAGAACGATACAAATATTGGGAGACATGCTACGGGCGTGTATAATCGACTTTGGAGGCAGTTGGGATGTTCATCTACCGTTAGTAGAGTTTTCGTATAACAACAGTTACCAATCTAGTATTAAGATGGCACCGTACGAAATGCTTTACGGTAGGAAGTGTCGAACTCCAGTATGTTGGGGTGAAGTGGGTCCACGTGAACTCGCCCACCAAGATATAGTACGAGCCACAAATGAAAAGATCGATAAAGTTCGGGCACACTTGAAAGCGGCTCAAGACAGGCAAAAGGCGTACGTTGATAAAAGGAAAAGGCCAATTGAATTCCAAGTTGGTGACAGGGTCATGCTAAAAGTTTCCCCATGGAAAGGTGTTATTAGATTCAGAAAAAGGGGAAAGCTAAGCCCAAGGTTTATTGGACCATTTAAAATTATCGGGAAAGTTGGCAAGGTAGCTTACCGTCTTGAATTACCGGAGGAGTTAAGTGGAATCCATGGCACGTTCCACGTGTCACAACTAAGAAAGTGCTTAGCGGATGAAACGGACTATATTCATTACGACGATATCGAAGTGGATAATAGTTTGAATTATGCTGTGAGACCGGTGGAGATTTTGGACCGAAAGGTCAAACATCTACGAAATAAACAAATTGAACAAGTCAAGGTTAAATGGGAGCATAGAAAGGGTTCGGACACTACGTGGGAGTCCGAAGAGGAGATGCGACGTCTTCACCCTACTTTATTTGGTACGTACTACGGTTTCGGGGACGAAACCCTTTTAAGGGGGGTGGACTTGTAACACCCCGAAAATATAAAACCTTAAATTTGAATTAGTAAGGTTTTACTAAACTAGAATTTATTAACTAGGAAATCTAACCTAGTTAGTTATAACTTAAAGTAAGGATAAAAACAACTAAATTAGATTATGTATCAAAGTTTAGGGGCTTAAGTTGAAACAATTGAAACTATCTTATTAATTTTGAATAAAAATCAAAAACCAAACACCCATTAAGGATGTCTGGTCGTGTAGAACAAGCAGGGGGCGACATCTCAAGCCCCAAACCCTAAAATCCACAAAAACTCTCAAATTGAAGGTGCAATTCTGGTCCAAAACGAAATCCGAGTTTAGATTATCGATCCTCATCACAAGAGGATCATAAGGTATGTAAAATTTGATGAAAACTCTAAACTTGAAAATCTCATGATTTTGGAAAATCTGAAATTAGATGTTGCATGAGTGTTATTTGGTTAGATTAAGGATGATATAGCGTTTAGAAGTAAAACCTAGACAACTACATGTGAAATCATGTTCAAATTCAGGAAATTCCATGAACACCTTGAAGGTGGGTTGTGGGTTTTACAATATGATGATGAACACTAGGATTAGAATGCATATTGTAGTGTAATTTGATCTTAGAAAATGATTTCAGAAAATGCATGATGTTAAAATAATATATGAAGGCTATATTGAGGATTAAGTTAGCTAACTAGCAAGCTATAAACTTGAATACGAAAGATATAAAATTCTGCCCTTAAAGTGTTTGTTGAAATGCCTCTATGAAGGCTTAAAACTGAAATTCTGAGCTTAAACGCATAATCATGATGTTTTGATGTATTATGCGAATTATGATTTAAAGAGAGTTCTAAAACGCATCATAAATGGACTCTATAGGAACGGACGCAGGAGCGTCAAGCGGACAAGCGGGTGGCGAACCACGTTTAAAGGGCAAACTTTGAAGGTATGTAACTTGAATTGTACATTTAGTAGATTTTGATTGTTGTAAAACGCATAGTAGAAATCTGGAATAAAGGTTGCTATGAATGAAAGCGGTAATGTCGCTATGTTGAATGATTGGTCAAAGGTTGTTTAGAATTCGGTGGTTGTCGTCATAAGAAAGGGATTTCGTAGACGAGCCAAACGGTTCGAATAATCAAACAAGATAGGGTAATGTTCCGGATTATAACGGTTTGATCCTTGATATAGGTTATTAATAAAATGATAAAAATACAAGAATTCAATGCATTTTGTTAGAAAGTGAAATCCGAAGGTTGGGTTTTGGGTTCAACAAACACAACAAAACAAGAGTTGGATTTCCAGCTGCTACCGTAAATTACGGTAGTACCGTAATTTACGGTAGGGATCATATATTTACGGTGAAAATCTCCTGGTTTACGGTGATCAGGAGCCTTCATAATCCACCGTAACTTACGGTCACACCGTAAGTTACGGTGCAACCAGGAAACAAATTATTATTTTATTTTCTTGACTTTGATGTTGGATTTTATTATTATGAACTATATAATAGTGTCAAATCTAATATTTTAAAGATTTGAACTTTAGGTATCAAGGTGTTTCTTACGGGTGATGGCCAAGCGGATAATGAAGAACCGAACACTCAAATCTACACTTCCGCACTTAAACTTTTGTTTTAAAACTTTTGTAAACAAATTGTAATGTCTTCTTGAATATGTTTTCGTAGGATCAAATGGTGAATGTTATGTCTATTTTAAAAACTTTCAGTTCATGTAAGTTCTTTAAAATTATAAATTTTGGCATGATATGCAAAGTATAATGTCATTAAATCTAGCATTTTAACAAGGGTGTTACAAAAGCGTGTCATCGCTAGACTTTTCGTAAATCAACATGCTCGCAATCGCATTATCACTGGAATCTATCTCGCAATCTCAATCGCTTATTGTGTGTTTTGCAATCTCAATTGCTTATTAAGTGTATCGCGCTATCGCTTATCGTGTGTATCGCTCTATCGCCTTGTGTATTGCTTTATCGCTACCGCTATCGCTTACCGTTATCCGCGTTATCTGTGTTATGTTAGCACACATGACCTCGCTCCAAAAGACGAAACTGATAGGGTTAAAGCATGGTGGATACGCCGCTGGTACTTCCTATACATAAGTGTTTTTAGCCATATCAGTGGACCTTCGTGGAAAAAGGCCATGTGGGGCTTAATGTTAGTTAAAATTTGTGGTGTTTCTTAATCTAATCAAATCGCATGTTCTCATCGCTTGCAACGCATCGGTCGTCGCTTATCGCTCGACGGTTGTCGCTATCGCTCGTTGCTTATCGCTTACCGCTTCTCGCTTATCGCCGTTGTCTTCGTTTACTATGTTTGTGTTTGTGTTATCAGTTATCGCGTACCGCTTATCACTTATCGCACTTGCTCGTGTCGCTAAACTGAGTTCGAAAGCGTCTTCATCGCTCAGTTTGCTCAATCTTTCTCTTAAAACTTGGTCCAACCATTTCTCGCTTGGACCGAGTTATCGAAATCTGTCAGTACTATGTCGACACACATGACACTGCCTCACGGGACGGGAGCCATATGGCTAAAACATGGTGGATACGCCACTGGTACTTCCTATATATAAGTGTTTTAGCCATATTGCCGAACTTTCGTGGGAAAGTGCCATGCGGGATCGACTTTAAAATTTAAACTCTTTGACATTAATAAAATCTTTGTGTAAACAAAGCCTTTTCTTACAACAACTTTTTCTAAATTTAATCTAAACCTTTGTGCAAAACAAGATTTTTCTTATAACGCTGGCGTAACAATCGACTCAAGTTAACGCCGTGTGAAGAGGAAATTTCAAAATCTTTTAGTAACCTAATATAACTTCTCCCATGGCGCTGGTGTGAACATCGACACAGTTTAACACCGCACTATGGGAAGATTTTTCATAAATAAATTTCCTCTAGACCTTCCAAATTAATCAACTTTTCGAGAATTCAGAACGTTCTGGAATCGCCTTCTCGTGTGTTATTGTCTTTGGTTATACGAATTTCCTTACTCGTCGCTCTCGCTTAGTCTTTGCAATGCGCTCTCGCTTGTCAACTCTCAATCGATCGCTCGCTATCTCGTCACTTTTATCGCTACTCTCACTCGCATCAATCCTCGCAACCCTTCTTGTGGATTAATTTCGGGACGAAATTTCCTAAAGTAGGGGAGACTGTAACAACCAGCACGTTCGAGCGTTGTTACTACTCGCCATACTCGTTACGCCTAGCACCAGAGATTCAGATGATAATGTGTAACCAAACTATCGCAACGCTTAACGATCACAACGAAACGGATGATCCATGGCTCTCCATCACCTTCTCTCCTCTTCACCTATAAATAACACTTGTCACATCACTAGAACAGTGATGTTACAGCTCTCGTTCGACCAGCACGCTCCAGACCCTATCTCGCTCGATTTCTCGCGATTCTTGTAAGTTTTCAACCCAAATCTTGTACTTCTATGATCTACACACACTTCTTCATCATTTTCACCTTTGAATCTTAACTTTTAACCGTGAAATCAGCGGATTTGAGGTGTTCTAGGGTGATGTCATCATGGAGTTCTTATGAACTTCAAGATTTGGCTTCACTCCACCAAGAACAACCTAGATCTGAAGGATTTCCACATGAATAAACAATGATTTTGCATAGATCTAAACATTTTCAAGGATGAAAGGTGGTCTTTCAACTCTTTTACACTCCATGCACTTAAACCCGGTAGAACCAGAGCTCATTCTGATCTTCTACTCTTTCTTAGTGATGAGTTGGTTCAAGATCTGGTTTCTACCAAGGAGACAACCGATTTCGGGTTAAACAAGAACAACCGTCACGAACCAGTAACCTGATCGGATTTGGGTGATTCCTGTTCGATCGGACGACTTGGGACTTGACGAGGTTCTGTTGTTTAGTACGTTGTCAAACCATCTCGAACAAATCACAAACTTTCAAAATAATCAAGTTCAAAACGATCGGATGTGTTGGGACGGATTGCCGTCCGATCGGATTGCCATCCGATCGAACCGCCATCCGATCGGATTGCATTTGAGCTTTCAACACTTAAACAACTTTCAACAGGTTCAACGGATTGCTATCTGATCGGATTGCCATCCGATCGAGTAACCATCCTGCTGTGAACTTGTTCTCACTAAGTGTCTTGCCAATCGGATCGCTATCTGATCGAACGATTGTTCAATCGATTGACCTGTAGGGTAGAGATACTTCTCTGTTTTCAAAATGCTACAACGAAAACCTCAAAGACATCATACACAAACACATCCTTACCAAACGAATGTCAATCCAATCGAATGGCCATCCGAACGGATTGACATCCGATCGAGTGACCATCCGATCGGATTGCCATCCGATCGGATTCCCATTCGACACCTAGTGACTTTTCACCGTTTATCGCGTCGTTCTTCACTTATGCCATCATTCTGTAATCAGGCTAATCTCAGACGCGCTCCCTTCAATCCATTAACCTCCATCGCTGTGAGTATACTCGAACCCCTTTTTATCGCGTTTTGGGTGTAACATACGTCTTATCAAATCGATCTAATCAAATGCTTAAAATATTTATCACTTGCGAATGACTGAATTACATATTTACACGTGATGCTAGTTACATACGTGCTAGGACTTTTACTCGCGAGCTCCCGCCTTAACTAGTATCATACTATAGCACCCGACGAGGTCTAGTTAGGATGAATAGCAATCGCAATCGCAGCTCGAGTGACTTAGCTGGTAGTATCTGTCTTGTATGTATGTTTGGTGTATCTCGTTTATGTATGTGGTAATTCGCAGCACTTTTTATCTATTTTCGCTACTATCAAAACTTGTATATTCGCCAATACTTTTGTATTGATGTTGTTTTAACGTATGTTGCAGGTTTAGATCGCAGTCTACATCAAATCAAGCTAGGAAGTCTAGCAACTCACCTAAAATCTAGGTTGTCGGATTTGTATTGTTCGAGAGAACAGAAAATCTGTGATAACTTATGCAATTGTATTGTTTGTTAGTATGGGATAACAAATGTAATAAATATTGTCGCTATTAGTTGTTATGGATTCTCTTGAGCAATCTGATTCGCCTAGTGCCGCACCCCGATGATTCCGCCATCGGTTGGGGTGTCACAAATATACTAACCAGAGGGGTTATTTGTGCTTAAAATGAATGAATTAATGCTTAAAAAGGTTCAGGGGTCATTTCTTCCAAGTTTCAAACTTGAATGCTGATTCCCCTAGGGGCTCGCGCTGTGCGACATCATACATGTTGTGCCGTCGCGCGACGCGACGGCCTAATATGGACAGAAACTTTGCACAGGTGCAGGTTCTGCATTGCTTCTTCTCCAATTCAGCCATAACTCGAATTCTATGGGTTCTAATGGTTTTAGGAAACCACCTTGGACACTTGTACTCATCAGAAATCATCTAGTAACATCTGGAATGATCTGGGGCTGCTCTCAAACACTATAAATAGAGCATTGAAGTAGCCACAATCCTTGCACATTCAAATTTTTCATACTCTCTCAATTGCTCAAGCTTTGGAGCATTCTATGGAGCATCCTGATCATTAAGGAAACTCTCTAAGTTCAAATTTTCGTGCTAAGGACCCTTGTAAGTGTTCTTGGCTCTTGTAGTTAAGCTTTATTAGTTTAATGACCGAAAGTCAATGATATCGTAATGATACTTTGACTTTGTGATTAATCAGTAACGGTCTAGCCATTTTTCGAATTGAAAATGGCTATGTGTTGGTAATTAAGTAGCTGATAATCCCTCAAAAGGGTACCTCCTAATTATCACGTTTACTTAGTCAATTGTCGGGTCAAAGTAATAAACTGAAAAGTCAAACGAGTCAGTTTTTATAAAACAATTCATAACTGATAATGTAGAAGCTATAAAATAAGTTTTATCACTTAAATAACTTGGTAAATAATATAAGAACATTTTTAGACATGTTCAACCCGACAATTCTGGGTATTAGGCTCGGTTCGCAACCGAAAGTCGCAAAAGTAGACTTTTGCTTTGACTTTCAGTTCTGACCCGAATTAGCTTAGTTTAGTTATGCCTTAGGGTTCCTTTGTGACCATGTTATATGTTAGAATAACCCTCTGAGGTTATACTTCATGGTCCCTTAGAAATCATAGTACATTACATTTTCCGTTATTTGCTTAAAAGTTGACCATTATGCCCTTATGTTATAAAAACGATATTTTTGAAAATGTGAGAGGACAAAAAGCTTTATTTCTGAAATATAAGTATGTCTACAAAATTTGACATCAGTTTCTGGTCTCAAACTAAAGTTATGCAAGTTAGCATAAAATGAAACTTTTTGTTAATTAAATGGCATTTTTAGCATAAATCATATTTAAACCCAAATTTTGGCACCAAACTCATTACCTACTGGTTTAATATAATTTTTAGGGAATTTTGGAATTTTTGGTTAGATTTTATACTGACCATCACATAGAGTTCTTGCATAAATTCGGTAATTGACGATAATGCCCTTTTCATTAATAAAATGAGATTTACATACTCCCTCTATCCCATAAATGTGTCTTATTTTGAATTTTCAAAGTCTTTATATATAAACTTTGACTTTAATTATATATTTTTTGTGTTATATAAAACTTGATGAAAATTATCTCGATAAAAACACTTGTAAAACACACTCAAATCATATAACTTTCATCAAGTATTATCTAACACAAACAAAATTATTTAAGGTCAAAGTTTATAAATAAAGACTTGAGTTAATTGCCATTTTCGCCCCTGAGGTTTGGGCACATTTGCCATTTTCGTCCAAAATGACAGTTTGGTATTATTTAGCCCCCCACGTTTGTCACTTTTTGCCATTTTCATCCAAATGCCTAACCTAGTTAAAAAGTTCTGTTAAATGAGAATTTTTTAATTTAATTTTTTATATTTACTCTATAAAATATAATAAACAATTATGTTCTTTTTATATAAATAAATAAAATATATGTATATATATAAAAATACACATCAGATCTTTTTTTTAAATTCATTTATATAGATATTTGTATATAATAATTATAATATATATTAATCATTTAAATATATATATATATATATATACCATCTCAGTTTATAAAACTCACATTAAATCCCCCCTCCCCTCTCTTAACCCCAACACCATCACCTCCACCACACCACACCATCTTCTTCTTCTCTCTACAACCACCAGTCACCACCCACAACCACCGCTGGTTACCACCACTTCCGCCACCCAGTTCCTCCATGGGTTACACTACCAACACCCTGTCACTCTACCAAACACCACCACCACCCGTCACTCCGCCACACACCACCACCACCACTCCGTTACTCCGCCACACACCACCAACACCGCCACCCACCTCCTCCTCCTATTGGATTTGATACTTGTAGATCGGTGAAACATAGGAGGCTAGGGTTCTCCGGCAGCGATGTCGACGACACGAGGCCTATGGCCGACGGTGGTGGTCAGAAATGGTGGAAAATAACGTTGATTGGCAGGTTGCATCAAGAAATTTGAAGAATTTTGTGGGAAAGGGGGATACCCTTACCCCCTCGTTCTGTCTCTTTCGTTATCAGGTAAATCAATAGAACTTGAATGCAATGAATGCAATGGTGATTGTTTTAATATACTTTTGGGCCTATCAACCATTGATTTTGACTTTATATTAGAGCAAGAAACTGAATAATCAGAGGCTACCTTCAAAAAGGTCAAAGCTTGAACCTTCTTTGGTCAACTCTAGAACTGCTGGTGTCATGGAGAACAAAGCTGCATTAAAAGTTGCAATTTGAATTGGGGTTTTGGATTTTGAGACACCCATTTGGTTATTGGGGTGAATTGTGGCTGACCCATTTGGAATTGATGAATCTTGACCCATAAAGTTTAACTTTTTAAGCCTTTTGATGGTGATTTTGGGCTTTGTACAGCGGCGCACTGGCCACCGGAAGAGTCGCCGAAGTTTTTTGTTAAAAAGATTGAACGGTGGTGGAGTTTTTTGTGGGGGTGGTTGTCACGGTGGTTACTGGTGCCACATGTATAAATATATAACATAATTTAAATGATTAATATATATTATAATTATTATATACAAATATCTATATAAATGAAGTGATCTGTGTGTATTTTTATATATATACATATATTTTATTTATTTATTTAAAAAGAACATAATTGTTTATTATATTTTATAGAGTAAATATAAAAAATTAAATTAAAAAAATTCTCATTTAACAGAACTTTTTAACTAGGTTAGGCATTTGGATGAAAATGGCAAAAAGTGACAAACGTGGGGGGCTAAATAATACCAAACTGTCATTTGGGACGAAAATGGCAAATGTGCCCAAACCTCAGGGGCGAAAATGGCAATTAACTCTAAAGACTTTGAAAATTCAAAATAGAACACTTTTAGTGGGACGGAGGGAGTATCATTTGTATGCCAAACTTTTTCCTACTAAAGTTATATATTAAATAAAATATTTTAAGCATTCAAGACTGATATAAATCTCAGAATTTCATAAACATTTCAAATATCGTCAAATATCGACTTTTACGCAAATTAGGCGCGTAGTATGGTTTAAAACCATATTTAGCACCTAAGACATGATACTTACTGATTTTATAAATGAATTTTAATATCTTAACAGTAAGTATAACTCTTGAACTCAGATTTCCAATTTGGTCCTTAAAACATATGTGAAATGACCAAAATGCCCATCCGGTGCATAGTTTGGCCATAAATGGTGACCCTCACATATGTATGATATTTTACTGATGTAACATGATAAAATAATTATTTTTACTGATTATTTTAGACCAGAACCTCAGTTTGCTATTTAACCTCTTTTATAAACTTTAAAATGACCAAAATACCCTTACAGGCTTAAATTGGGTTTTAAATTCGTTTTGGGCATAATTGAATATATCCTACTGATATCACAACATATTTTAAGCGTAATAACTTATGGAACTTGTACTTGTCTCATCCGGTTACCCGTTATGCTTATACGCGTTCGGTACGGTTTATATAACTAGTTTGCATAAATTAGCCGAAACGGGTCAAACCTTATCATTTTTATTTCAAAATCCACAATGTATTTAGTTTACCCATTTTATACAAGTCTTCATACTTGTTGGGTCTAAATCGCATTCCAATCCGGTCATCGCTTAATCTCGCGTTTCGTACCGTAAACTTCTCTTTAAAACTAATCGGTCTAAGTTATAACTTAAATAAGACCCGTTAGGAATCTGATAGGTTAATAAAACCTTCGTTCCAAATTAAGATCCCCGGTAGAAGTATTTGCACTTGTTTGAGTAGAATTTATGGCTGAGAATACTAAATTGCATTTAAGCTCAGGTAAATACTTTTAACTTATTTTCCCTTATACGGGCTTGGGATACGGTAAATTATTACCGCTTGGTCGGGTGTAGAAACCTTTTTAACCGGATATGATTAAATTGTATAATCCCATTTTAATCAGTATTGCTTGATAACATATAACATTGGGGATTAATGACCGTGTCCTGGATATCCTCGGCTCATTTAAAAAGCGTAAATGGCCACGACTTAAGCACGGGGTGTAGGCATACACCTGTCTGTTGCGTATGTAAAAGATATGCTCATTTGCAGGGGCAACCTGCCGTGAGTTTATATTCGTGGTGTGTTGTTTAATCTTGTTCGGTTTATTTATACCGGCCCTAAATGTTGGACAAACATGTAAATCTGATACAAGATTGTTATTAATATAATTGTCCCAAGATATAAAAATATTTGTGCCTTGTGCATTCAAATCAATTTTCATAAATGTTTTCAAAAGAGTCGGTTAATTGTATTTACCAGTGTAAACTGACGTATTTTTCAAAAAGACTAAGTGACAGGTACTGCACGTAATTGGCTGGGAGCTCTGGGCGTTAGTAAAGAATCTTGCAAGTTCTGAACGCTTAAAGTCTGTTGAAAAATATTTTATATTTCTGTTTTAGATCCGCATGTGGATCCCCTTACAACCGTTTGTATAATATTTATTTATACTTTGAATTTCGGTCTGTAATATTATTTTCTACCAAGACTTCCGTTGTGCATTAAACTGTATATAATTGACTATGACGATATTAACTATGTCACGATACTCCCCGCTGGGCCCACTGGTAATGTGTGGAAATATCGGGGTGTGACAGGTGAGTTCACTGCTCTCTCACAAGTATGCATCATGTTGGGACAAACAAACAAACTTACATCCCTGTAGGGGATACTTTATAAACTTATATCCTCGGAGGGGATACGTTACAAACTATAGTTTAATTTCGATGTTGGATAATCAACTCAACTCTATCACTCTAAGTCCCATCTTACTACCGAACTAGTTTCTTGGAGGGCAACGAGGTATTAGTTGATAGCGCTATTAGGCTTGACAACCTCACACCGTACCTGGATAGGACGGGCGTGAACTAATGACCTTAAACACATGACCAATATTGATAGGCATTGGGGAAGGGCAAACAAACAGACGTTACTACGGTATCGAGTTATTATCAACATGTCTTAAACTAAACAACTACAAACTATACGATTAAACAAAACTGTGAACTCGCCAGCTCTATGCTGATACACTTTTTCTGCATGCTTGCAGGTCGATAGATACGTGACATGGGACTTGCAGTCTGGGATGCTGGTGTATCATGGGTCGTGACGTTTGGATAGACGTTGACAATTGATTTGTTTTTAAACATTATGATGTTGAATTGCCTGAATAATAATTTATGCTTCCGCTGAATGTAAACTTGTGTTAAACAAATGTTTTGAATTACACTATTTACATTGAATGGGAATTTCATTTTATTATATTACTGTTAGTTCAATGTGATTAGTGGCTAGATCCTGGTACGTCACACGCCTCGCGGGGGTTTCCGCATGTGGTATTTTGGGGGTGTGACAGCTTCCCACCCTTTGTCACGTCCACCATCTCCACTGCAGACTTCCTTCTGTTTTTCTTTGGTCTTCTTGCTTGCTTGTGATGTGTAGGTGGTTTCAAAGTTCTAGGAACCATAGGCTTCAGCCACATAGGTCATCCATTGATAGGGTTAACCTTGAAGCTATAAACATGTTTCTAATTATCTAAGTTATACAATGGATAGACCCAACTTTCTAATAGACCAACCTGTTTACTATTAGTTCCCATAAACCAAATAGTTGGCACAACATGTCTACAAGGTATACCTGTTATCTCCCGTGCCCTGCATATACAAAACTTCCTATCCATATGCACCACACATTGATTCTTTCCACTCACCTGATACTGATCACCCCCATTCTACTGCACAAAATACCTTGTTTTTCTTGTTTAATAGTCTCTAGGATCTCTTAGGTATGAATGTAAGCAGCCTTCTGTTTTTTCTTGCAACTTCAGAATGGTGACAATCCTCCTCATCAAATATTCCCTTACATAGTCCAGTGCTGATATGATTGGCTTGTCTCTGCCATCCATAGTTATGTTGTTGAAAGACACACATATTGTTCAACATCATATTAGAGACAACCCTACCTTTCAATATTCAACAACATATTAGACACAACATATTATCAACATGTTAGTATAAGATATCAAAATGTGCATCTTTGAAAAATACCTGAAAAGTGTGATAAAGTCTAATGTTTAGGTGGTATTTTTAACAACTATAGATGAGCGTTCTTGTTAAATGTCTTGAAGTCTTCCATTGTTTCTTGCCATTGAACAACTGTTGTACATGAAACTGCCTTCCATAATTTATCTTTATAAAGTTTCCCTTGAAAGTCAACTTCATATTCTCATAAATGTGCCTTAAATAGAATCTGCGTTCAGCACATGGGAACAAGTTTTCTACGGCAACTATAATTCCCTAGGCAGTTAATTTCAATGTTAATTTCTTTCAAACATTATACTTTGTAATGAAATCAAATATGAAATATAAGATAGTACACATACATTTTGTCTATCAATGATGAAGGTGAAGTTTGAGTTCCTGCCCAAGTCAAGATCATCCCCTAAACATTCAAAAAACCAGGTCCAAGAGCTTAAATTCTATGCCTCCACAATTGCATAAGCTATAGGGTAGATGTTGTTGTTTGGGTTAACATCAACATCAGCTAACATCTAACCAGGGTAATGACCCTTTATGAAAGACCCTTCCAAACCCAATAGATCCCTTCCAATGGCCTTAAATCCCTGTTTCAGAACCCCGAAACAAACATATATATCTTTTTAAAGACCCTTATGTTGTCATATGGATTTTTGACAGGTTCAACCTCGATCTAACTATTGAACCAGGGGTTGTATTCAACAGTTCATCTACATATGACCTAGCAAGTTGTATTGTGACTTTTAATGTGACTGTACCTGTTTTTTAGCCTTCATTTTGGCCCTGTAAGCTTTCATTTTAGAAACACTCAACTCATACTTTCTCTGGAACTATTCCTAGACTGTTTTGACTGGTATGGATGGATTCTCTTCAATCTGCTCAAGCATTTGTTTAGAAAGAAATGTAGAGGTACAAGCATAGATGTTTCTACTCTATACATATTTATGGCTACTGATTAAAGTTTTCACCATCCAAGATTCCTTATCCCCATCTTTTGATATTAAAAGCACCCATGGATATCGATACTCGTGGGGATTTGTCTTTCTCCCCTTCCCACCAAAATTAACTTTATTATCTTTACTTTTGTTATGTATTGGCTTCTCATCTTTTTCCTTACATTTCTACTAAACCCTGAGAGTCTTTAATGACCTGAGTACCAACTTCTTTGACTTCAAAATTTGGAATGCCACATTGACATATTGCCCTAACCCTGGTTTTGTCATCCTTAACAATTTTAACCAGTCTTCTAGTCTTAACAATACGCTTTTTTTTTATTTTATCCTTTGCTTCTTGTTTACTGCCAAATATTTATCCTAGATAGAAATTATTGTTGGTCAGATTTTGTTTACTCATAAACCTTAAACTATGCCTTCTAATACTATTGGCCTCATCACGTGACTTAGATCTACTGTCAAAATTCTCATTGTCCAACACTGACTCATCAAACTCATATTTGTCAACAGCTTTGACATTTTCCCTCACACTCACATCAATATTCAACTTATAGTCCACTTCAGGGTCATCCATATTGTTTTCCTTATTAACCATGTAATCACTGTCACTATCATCCTTTGCTAAATGATCATCCACATAGTCCTCATCATCTGAAGTATCAAACTCATCACCTGATTTAACACACTCATTTACTGATTTATACTCTCATCAAAGTTATCATTCTTATCATTTCTATCATCACCATTATCATTTCTATCATCTACATTAACATCCTCAGCCTTATCATTCTCATCATAATTTGTATATATTTATTAACATTCATAGAGTCAGATTTAACATTACCATGATCAAAACATTTTCATAATTTGAAATTTCTAACACATCTTGTTGCACCCTACTAGATTGCCCCACATCTTGTTGAATATAACACCTTGGAAACTTATATGGAATCATACAGCAACATGCGTCCGGAAACTCTTCAAATAATCCAGATTTCTTGGAGAAGATGGACAAATATATCAAAAGTGGGAGATGAAATAAAGTTGAGGGATTAATATTGAAAGTGTGCCAAAATTTGGCTTCTATAGGTCCCTTACATACCACAAGGTATATGCCTTACGGTCCGTAGGTAATTTGAAAACAGTGGGCGCCAGAGGTCCTTATGGACCGTAAGCCACTACCCTTACGGTCCGTAAGGGGTCTACAGACAGCAGACTGTAGTTGGCAGCTGCTGCTGCTGTCTCTTGCCACCTCTCCTGCGAATTGCCACCCTTCTTCTCCTTCTTCCACCTATGTTGACACTAATCAACACATAAGGATCCTTGTTAACACTTGGAATTACCTCATAAGACTTGCGCAAGTATAAATAGGCTCCTTTATCATCATCCATTTTCACTTGCACCATTCAAACTTTCTTTCTCTCTATCAATTGGAGTTGCTTCTCTTCATAGAGGCCTCCTATCTGAAGTCTATTCTTCTTCTTTCTTGAACACTTAAGTGTTCTCTCAAAGTCTTTTTCCATTATTAGGTTAGTTATTAGCTAAAAATCAAACAAATCGACTTTTGCTTTGACTTTCAGTTCTAACCATTTTGGTCAAGTCAAAGTTTGAAACGTACTTTGCAACGTGATTGTAACAATGAAGGTTTAATCCCTTGTGATTACACCCTCTCAGAATCACATTAAGTAGGCGAAATGACGAGTCAACATATTTAAAATAAAAGGTAAAAAAACGTAGATTTTACGAATTACGATAAATGAATTTATAAGTATCAAAACCCAAAGTTTTAACATCATAACAGTTTATATAACATATTAGGACATGTTTAATCATGTCCAACTCGTCATTTCCAGTTTAGAGCTCGTTTCTTAGTCAAAAGTCAAACAGTTTGACTTCTGCTTTAACTTTCGATTCTGACCCGTTTGGTCAAAGTTAGGACCCGATTAAGGTTTGTTATATAACCATAATATTATAGGGAATAACCCTCTAAGGTTATACTTTTAGGTAATGTCGCTTGATAGGTCAACTGACAAGTTAATATTATATACTTTAAAAATACCAAGAATGCCCTTATGGCATAAAAATGATTTTAAAACCTTTGAGACATTTAATATGACTTTGAAACTGATCTTATAACATTATGAAACATGTTTTAACGTAATTGACTTGTCATAGACCTATTTGACCACCCGATACGATATATGCACGTACGGCTAGTTTAAATAAAATAAAATAAAATATATAAACTAGCCGAATCGGATCAAAACATTTCAAAATCATTTCTAATCAGATTGTTTGGTTGTTAAACCCATGTTATACGAGTCCTTTCACTCGGAAGGGTATAAACAACATTCTATCCGTTCAACGCATACTCTAGCGAACCGAACGTATCCTTAAGTTAACCGGTCAAAGTCAAGGACTTATGAATGACCCCTTAACATTCTAACGGATAATATTTCCGTTCATTCCAGACTAGAAGCCTCCTGTAAATTGTGCCAAAGCTGAGTTGTTTTATATATGGTTGTTTTAAATATATTGATATTATAAAGACTAGCACAAATAAATACTCTTACCCTATTTAATTTTATAAAGGCTTGGGATATGGCACTAGCCACTTGGCCGGGTATTGCAAAAGGGCAAATGATGTCATCGAAATGCAAATAACCCGTTTTTATTTGTATTGCTTGATAACATAAACACTTGGGGGTTAATACGACCCTGTCCGGGAGTCCTGACTCATTTAATTACAAATGGTTACGACTTAAGCGCTGGGTGTAGGCATGTAAATCTGTTAACAAGAGATATAGTTTGTCCCAAGTTATTTAAAAATGAAATACCAAATGGTATTAGATACATTTTGAAATGATTTTCAAAAGAGTCAGTTAATTGTATTTACCAGTGAAAACTAATGTGTTTTCAAAAGACTAAGCGCGGGTGAATAGCAAATACGGAATAGGCCGGAGCGAGCTTGGTCTTAGAAGTTAGAATTTGGAACTCCACAAAAAAAAAAACTATATTAGTATCAAGTGGCTTTTTATTTCGATCCGCCTGTGGATACTTGTACGAGCAACTTGTAATACTTTTATTTATTAAATTCAAGCTTTTACGTTTATTATTTTACTATATTCCATCTTTCGCTACCATTTGTGATACTGTTATCAATCGTCACGCATAAACCCCAATTCGGGCCCACAACGAAATCAGGGTGTGACATTGCACCCACTAGACTACCCTACATTTAAAATTGGTTTCTATCCCAACTGTAATCCCAAAAACCATTGCTTGAAACATTACCTACTATTTCAATGTCACTTTTTTCATTCATTTCTTGAATAACCACACATTCTACAACTTGTGTTTGAAAATTAGATTCACAAAAAAAAAATCCCGTGATGCCGGTTCGAGCAAATGGGGCACTGGTTCTAGCAAACGAGGCATCCAGCCCAACCCAACCCACGACACCCCACTATAATTTCTCTCACCTCTGTCACTGTCATGTTCATCCTCACCCTTGCGCACACTTCGACCGATACCATCATCATTATCACCATCTTGCTTCCGGCCGACAACCCTCACCTTCGTGCATCAACACCATCATTCTTACGGCGTTTTAAATCTCCCCAATCTTTGTTATTCATCCCGGTTTAGATCTACTCGTTTCACCCCTTGGTTCCTCTCCGGTTTTCTGCGACTTGTCGCCATCTGATTCAGATATGCGATTGGGGGTTTGACGAATTGGTGGTAGCAATCCATCTCTCTCTCGTTATTCAAATGGTCACCGGAACTAAGGTGTTTAGATCTACACAAAAAGTTGTATTTTCAGCTTTGTCTTCTACATGTAGATACTCATAAGCAAGAAAGCGTTTGTATGGTAGGATTAAAATGGAATTATTGCATTAAACCTGATTCACATGGAAAATTTAACGGACATCCTATGTAGGAACTATCCGAGTAACAAAGTGTAAAACCATAGGGATCATGATTGTAATTTTTAAAAGTTAGGGACTATATTTGTTATTTTGACAAACCATTATATTTTTAAAATTTACTTTTAGATTTCTTTTACATAAACATTATATTTTTAACATTGCATCAACGTTTTCATTTGCATTTTGTTTAAAATCAGCCCGCCCCGCCGCAGAGCAGGGAGTAAACCACTGGTTGTTATTGTATTTGTTTACCATTTTATTTGTTTATTGTTTGCTATTATTTCATTTTATTTGAGTTTTTATATCACTTGATTTTTGGTTATACATAAATACATGTGAGTAGTTTTTATTTGACTTTCTCTTTATTAATTTGTTTGATTTAGTTTGAAAACATCTAGCTTTCTTATTATTTTATTCGTTTACATTTTGTTTGATTGTTATTTGTTTACAGTTTAGTACTTGATTTGATTTTTGTTATATAAATGTTAATTAAAGAACATTCTTATCATGTAGGTATGTGAATTTGTAAAATACAAGGAAAAAGTGTTAAAAGAGTCTTCATTAATAATATATTTTAAATTCTTATGAAAAGGGTTTTGGTTTATATCATATTGATGATTGATGATTGGTAAAAAGGGTTACAATTGTCACTATAAGACCGCGGGGTATGGGTTTGGGTTTAGGGCGTTGGAAGCCAACCAACGTCGCTTTAGTCACATCGGACCAGCGTGGGTAGCAGCGTTGCCCCCGCTGGCGTGACTATGAAGCCTGGCGTGGAGCGGGTTGGGGAGATGATGTGGATGGCTGAGATTGTTAATTTAATTAAATGAAATTTTAATTAGTTAAAAAAAATAGTAGTGCCACATGTCCACCCATGCCAGCCAGCCCACGCCGCTACCACGCCCCACTTTTTTTAATGGCCTGATGGAGTCCATCTCCGCCACATGTTAACCCAAACCTCTAACCAAAACCCTAAACTCTAAACCCCAAACCCAAGCACCACTCCCACCTGTCTAAGAAGAACCAACTGCCTGGTGGGAGACTATGGTCAAGCCTGCATGTCATACATGTGTCCAGTCAATACATGTCTTCGAAAATAGGATGAACCAGTTAACAAATACTCCAAGTATGTTACAATATGTTTGAATAAAGAAATAAATACTAAATTTAATAACTATTAATTAATTACCAGACCAGTTGCCATTTAATTTAAGTTTATTTGTAAGAGCTACCATTAGCACTACCATTTCAAGGGTCCGGTTTATAAAACGATAACAATTCTTTAACATCATAACTTCTCTCACGAACGAAAATTTCAATCCGTTTACTAGATTGTGTTTTTAATAGACACGACATAAACCTAAAATAAAATGTACAGGTCAGTCTCAGGTTTGACCAGCAAACACATTTAGCTAAATGAGTTGTGTTTGTGTCAACTAGACACGTTCACCTGACCCATATATTGTTTTTTTTTAAGTTGTATAATTTTGTTAAGGTTAAAAAGGTTTTGTTTGTGTTAGCCCACGAATACTATACACATACCGTATAAATTTTTCGGGTTTGAACCGTCATCCCAGAAACATGATTTGTATAAAAAGTAAAAACCCTACCATTTACAAACGAATTGGTTGATTCATTCGAATTTTTTATTTCACTGTCCAAGCTCGAGCTCGACTCATTTTAACTTCTATTTCAAAAGCATTTGAATCAAGGCCGGATAAGCCCACTACCTCAAGGCCCATTGGGAAAAAACTTTAGTTTATAGCCCGTATAAAGTCTAGCCCGCTGCAATGCTACATATTAAGAAAAGATGTTTATGCCCCCATAATCCATATGAAGTCTTCTCAATTTCACTAATCCTCCGTTACTTTGAAAACTAATATTAGTTACTTTTCTTGTCTAAAGTTTTAAATCCAAGGACCTTAATGCTAATCCTTAAATTGCAAACACTGAAACTAATTGTAACTTTATTAGTTATTTGTTTAGTTTAAGAAAAAAATGTTAGATTGTTATTTGACTTGTAATAGGTTATTTGTTTAGTTTAAGAAAAAGTGTTAGGTTGTTATTTGACTTGTAAGGGATAAAAGGTAAAAAAAAAAAAGGTATAATTAAATTTCTTGAAACAACATTAAAAAAACACGATAAATAGAGTTATCCATATCTATAATCTATATCTTTCTATGCTAATAAACAAAAATCATTTCTGGACACGTGTCATTCTCTGGTAATTTCTCACCCTTATTTTTTTATTTATCTCTTTTATTAAATAATAATATATTAAACATCAATTTAACTAAATCTATTTATCTCTTTTGTTTAATCGAATTCTTTTTTAACTCTAAAGTTTCAATCTTTGGCAATTTAAATCTAAAGTTTCGATCTTTGGTATTTTAACCCCTTTGATTAATTTGATTTTTCACTTCTAATTCAAAAGTTTTCATCTTTTGCAGTTTAACCCCTTTAATTTTTTTTACTTTCAATACCAAGTTTTTCATTTTTTTCAATTTAATCTCAACATTTTTTTTACTTTCAACTTTAGTCTCTTATATACTTTTCATCATGTTTGACATGTCTGTCGCAACGCGTCTATTTTTTCCCGTTTGATAGGTCTATCGCAACGTGCGAGTCAGAGATCGACTTAGTTTTTTTTTTCTCGGTTTTACACACAGACTCGTGGTCACGTGAGAAACATTTGCCTTTCATCTAACATGATATATAACTATTGAATCCCCAGCCGCATTGAGGCAGGTGGTAAATCTAGTATATAACAAAGTAAATAAGTAGTTTAAACGAATGACAAATGTCACTTTATGGGGTAATCTCTATAAAATTCAAAGAGTTAATTACATAGTTAGTCCTTGTGGTTTGCACAAAATTACATACTTAGGTACTCATAGTTTAAAATCACCTTCTAGGGTATTAATTTTTCATTTTGTAACGTTTGAATGTATTAACTTCTAGGGTATTAACATAGTTAGTCCCTATGGTTTGCACAAAATAACATACTTAGGTACTAATATAATGTGATTTTAAACCTACAAATAACGTCAATACCTCCAAACGTTACAAAATGAAAAGTTAATACCCTAGAATGTGATTTTAAACTATTAATATCTAAGTATGTTACTTTGTGCAAACCACAGGGACTAACTATGTAATTAACTCAAATTCAAATAAATAAGATAAATATTAATTTTAAATTTTAAATTCTATTTCCCATACTAGAAAATAAATTTTTTATTCATAACGAGTCCGAATATATTTTAGAGTAAATTACAAAAATCGTTCTTTATGTATGTCACTTATTGCAAACTGTGTCATTTGTCTTCAATAATTACAGAAAACGTACTCGATGTTTGCAAACTCTTGCAAGTTATGTCCCATAGCCCTCACTCGGTTAATTTTTTTTGTGGTTAAATCTGACCAAATGGACCTCACATGAGGTATTTTAGTCATTTTACTCTCATGTGGGGTCCATTAGGTCTGATTTAACCACAAAATACCCTCATGTGGGGTCTATTTAGTCAGATTTAACCACAAAAATTAACTGAGTTAGGGCTAAAGGACATAACTTGCAAGGGTTTGCAAATATCGAGTACGTTTTCTGTAATTATTGAAGACAAAGGACACAGTTTGCAATATGTGACAAAAAAAGAACGATTTTTGTAATTTACTCTATATTTTATCAATATCTAGGGTTTGATAACATCAAAAGACACCATGAAGAGAATTTGAATTCTGAATCTCAAGAAACAAACGTATATAGTGTATTTGTTAACTTTAATTTTTTTTATTTAGAGTTAAATCCCATTCTAGTTACTGTGGTTTGAGCCATTTTGTCATTTTAATCCAAAGGTTTCATTTTTTGCATGTAGGTCCAAAAAGATTTTACCGTTTCCATTTTAGTCCACTGAGTTAACTTCATCCATTTTTTTCTGTTAACGAGAAGGTCAATTCGGTCATTTTATATGGCCAAATTGCCCTTCTAGTTAACAGAATTACATATAAAATGACCGAATTGCCCTTCTCGTTAACATAAAAAATGGATGAAGTTAACCCAGTGGACTAAAATGGTAACGATGAAACCTTTTTGGACCCACACGTAAAAAAAGAAACATTTGGACTAAACTGGCAAAATGGCACAAACCGCAGGGACTAAAATAACATTTAACTCTTTTATTTATTATTCATACAAAAACAAGAGTAAACTGCCATTTTGGTCCCTGAGGTTTGGGCAGTTTTGTCACTTTATTCCAAATCTCAAACCTTTTGCATCTGGTCCCCGTTGTTTCAGTTTTGTTGCCATTTTGGTCTAAAAATGAAATCAGCTCATATTCCTCAAATTTAATCCTGATGTTTTGTCATTTTCCTCGAGAGTAAATTGGTCATTATGATTTCATTATAACTCATTAATTAAACTAAATAAAAGCTTTGACCATATAAAAGCACAGAGAACCTACTTCATCTTCCCTAAATGCATACAACCAACAACCATCACCACCACCCAATCTCCGGTATCCAGGAGCATCACCACCATCTTCCATCAACTCAAAACCAGCAACATGAATCCTTCACAAACCCCATCGGCTGCAGCGTTTTAACCCCATCCTCTTTCCCAACGGATCTGCAATTTCACATATCTGATTCAAACGCTTGAAAGGGTTTCAATGGCTGTTGAAATCGGGCGAAGGGGAACTATAATGATGGACAGTAGTGGTAGGTTTCAATCGGTATAGATCGTTGTAGAGATGAGAGAATGAGAGAAGAACATACCTGACGAAGACGATGAATGACGGTGGTGAAGTGTTTCAGAGGTGTGCGGCGAGGGTTGGTGGTGTGTGGTGGTTCCTGAATGGTGATGGTGGCGAACGATGGGTGAATGGGTGACGAGTGAGGCGAGCGACAGTGGTTCAGCTAGGGTGATGTGACGAAGCTGATGGTGTTATTAGGGTTGTCGATTTGGAGTGAAGATGGAAGATGGAAAATGGATGATGGTGTTTGGTGATGGAGAACGGTAGGTAGGGGTGGGGTGGATAAGGTTTCCAATGTAAAGGGTGGTGTTGCGACGCTGATGTGTGGTGGTGGTCGGTTGTTGGCTGTATGCATTTGGGGAAGATGAAGTAGGTTCTCTGTGCTTTTATATGGCAAAACTTTTATTTTGTTTAATTATTTTAACTAATAATGAGGCATAATAAAATCATAATGACCAATTTACCCCTAAGGAAAATGACAAAACATCAGGATTAAATTTGAGGAATATGAGCTGATTTCATGTTTGGACAAAAATGGCAACAAAACTGAAACCACAGGGTTCCAGATGCAAAAGGTTTGAGATTTGGACTAAAGTGACAAAACTGCCCAAACCTCAGGGACCAAAATGGCAGTTTACTACAAAAACAAATACAATTACTTTTAAAAATATGGACTTTTTTCTCTACTAATTAGGCTTTATATAAAAGATTGGATTTGTTATTTGGCATCCATCAATATTTGTCATAAAATTATTTATCGATGTTCTATATTATTACACAAATAATCTTATCAGAAAAAGAGAGAGAAATCCTAGATCAGAGAAATAGAGAGAAGTGGAAGAACTTGTATCAGACGGTTTTGCTATTCTATAGTAATCGAATCGTATGCGAGTTTAAAATGAATCTGTGGTATTTTGTTTATCTCGTATTTCGTTTTTCGTTTTTCTAGAATCTCACCAAGTTTGGATTCCGCCTATCCTTGATGTGTGTGTGATATCATTGTTATATCCGGTGATTTGGGACTTACAATTTTAAGGGTGTATTTAAAAATTAAGAGTAGGAATGGCAATGGGTCGGGCTTGGGCTGGGTATTGGTAATCCTAGGCCCGTACCCGGTTGTAATTCTTTGTCACATACCCGGCCTGTTACCCATCGGGTATCGGGCATACCCGCGGGTATCGGGTATACCCGTTAATTTCATAAAAATACACGGGTGGACAAATGTTCAATTTTAACTTTGATGTTCATATAATTTACTATTTAATGACTATAACAAATGAAAATATAATTAGTAACTTACATATCATTTTCAGACCATATATGCCAAACTAAATCAAAACGATTAGTTAATTAAGTAATTGTATCATGACCACCAAATTGCATAAACAACCAAATAATAAAGGGTGATAACTTCCATATCCAATATACATGCTTAAAAATAAGTTATTTGTTCGCTAAGCACCTATCAAATACATATCCACATATGACTATAGAGAATGTAATAAGTACAAGGTAATAAGATATTTCATGTTTTCTTTCAAAATAACTATGTACTTTCTGTTACTAGAAAAGAAAGGTTAACTGAAAAAAAACCGAAGAACACTAATATATAACTAGCAGTAATTTTTATAAGAAAAAATAAGTAAAGTTGTATAAAATAAAATGGTTTTACAAGTCTTCCATAGTGATAGTAGTCATGCATATGAAACCAAAATATAATAAACCAAGGGCCACGCTTTTGACTTCTTGGCGTCGAGTATACGTTTGGAAAAGAGGACCTTACAAGTCCACCATCACGACTTATATCATCACGTTTCCACGTTAGAGGCACATACATTTCCATTTAATTATTATTATTACTAGTATTAAGCCCCCGCGTTGCGACGACAGCGTAAAACCGTGCCAAGTAGCAACAATGTCACAACACTATCAGCGACCACCAACATTAGAAAAGTTTGTAAAACAAAATAAATAAAAAAGGAAAAAAATAAAACCGAACGAAAAGCAGACGTAAAATCATTGAACCACACACACCCGTTGCGAGTGTTAATGCGAACAAATTAGTCCGAAACGTAAAACATATAAGAAATAACTAAGTCGATGTAGGACCCGTGTGTCACAACGAACATGTCAAACGAGAAGAACTACGAGCCTTGCGACGAGCCTGTCAAACGAAAAAAATAGACGAAAAACGTTGAATCTCACACGCACTTTGCGGCGGGTAAACTCACAAAATTTAGAACAAAAAGTAAAAGAAAACTTGCGAAAGATGAAAAGTATGGGGGACCAACTTTGAAAGTATAAAAGTCAGATATAAGATATTCATATTAATTCAATAGATATTAATAATTTATTAGATATTAGATATATAGTAATGAAGAAACACGTATCTAATTTTAAGTTAATTAGGTGGTTTATGTTTCAAACATGAGGGTTAATCTTCTTTAATCTTTCCTGAGCTCAAGTATGATCTGATCTTCCTGCAAAACAGCACCACCGTTAGCTCGTTAAGAGGGAAATATGGGGGTTTTCCTCTTAACCAGACTCCGGCGTGAGAATAAGTAATCGTTTTGAGGATAATAAAGTGTGTGTTAAGAGTGAGAGTAGAGAGAACGGAATCCTTAACCTGTGGTATGAAGATCCCTATTTATAGCCGGAGTGGTGTAGGAGGAGATGGGCCGATGGGCCTTAGGCCAGAAGGCGACAACAAGGAATATCATCTTTGTCTCACTGGTATCGACCGTTAGTGGCTTCTAAAAGATCTCCGGTGCTGGCGCACCTTGATTGGAGCCATGTGTCCAGGTTGTCGTCCTTGTCGCTCTTCTGACATCAGCAGGTGAGTGGAGATCATGGGGCAGTTGTCACCGCCACCTGATTGGTGCCACGTAGACGTCCTTGTATACCTTTGGTCTCTTGCACGATTGTTGATCGTGGAGCATGATATAGTACAGCCTGTTGGACGCTGATTGGCTTACTCTTCTGCCACTCATACTTTTCGTACTTCCTGAAATGACCCTGCGCCTTAATTCTTGTGCGACCTTTAAAGTGGGTACCACTAGCCGGCGTGAGGTGTAGGAGTCGAGGGCTCTTATTCAAGATGCTAAGTGTACGACTGGTGTTATATCTTCTTTGACCTCGCGCGGAGTTCAGGTTTTACCCAAATAACCCGCGCGGGGTCTGTGGATTAACCAGTTTATTGAGTAAGGATTGTGGTACAGAGCGCGACTCAAATGGTCTGCTTTTGGGACCATACCCCTTCAAGTCCCCCCAGTCCAGTGCTGCTTCCATGCGCGAAGTAAATGGTTGGAGCTCTGTACTTAGAAAAAAGAAGGTGTGCTAGACTTTAAGAGTACTTGCTAGGCCTTGGTAGGCGACGCGCGTGTAAGTACTTGTCTACTACTACGGCGCGGCTACTGTGCTTGCCTGTTGATAACTGTTGTCTTGGAATGTTAGCGCGCAAGTTCATTTGTAGACTGTTGCATACGACGCGTCATTTGTTAACTTCTACATGAAGTTGTAGTAAATTTGGTGTAACACCCCGAAAACGAGTTTGGTAATTAAACCCCGTTAATACTAAAAGACGGGTAACGTACCGTTAGTAGTAAAAATAATCCGACAAATATTTGGATTTAAATAAGAAATCCTAATATTAAATAAAAACGAATCAAAGTTTTAAGGAATTAAGTTTATAAGAGCCTGAGTTAACGGGACTTAAAATAAAACGGGTTATGACTTCCCGAACCCAGTAAGCTAACTAGGAATAATTAACCTAGTTAATAAGAGGGAATGTTACTAGAAATAAGTAGGTTATGGCCTACTTAATAACTAACCAAACTAGAGGGACTTAAGTTGCAAACAAAGGGACTTGATTTATAAAAACTAAAAATCAAACACAACACACACTTAATGTGTGTGTGTGTGTGCGTACGACCAGGGACAAGAGCAAGGAGCTCAAAACCCTAGTTCTACAAATTGGTCAAATTGAAGCTCGAATCAAGATCCAAATCAATGCATGAACGCGTAGAAACGATCACCAAGTCAAGGGGATCGTGAGGTATGTTGAATTTCTAACATTCTTGAAGTTGTGAAAATCGATTAACCTTGCATGATGCAATCTATGTATGAATCGTAGAGGCTATGGCCGAATTAATGAAGTGTCATTGCTTAGGAACAAACCCTAAGTAGAAATTTGAAGAAAAATTGCTATGATTTGAATAATTTGATGGATTACTACACTTAGACAAGTGGGTTTGGATTATGTAGTGAAAATGATGATACACACATGTTAAAATCATCATATTTAATAGTTGAAGCAAAATACTTGAACAATTTACAAGTTTGAGTATATGATCATAATTGCTATGAAATGGGTTTAGTTGATTTGATGAAATTAATGTTGTATTGGTATTTATAAACGCCATACTAACTCGTATGAATGAACTACTTGAACAAAATAGGGATTTTGTCAAGAGTTCATAATTGATTAGAAGTGAGTCTTGACACAAGAATTAAACTCATCATTCATGATTGAGTTTAAAGAGAAAAATAGTCAAAGAATCATAAGGTGTGAAAGTCATGATTTGGAATGACTAATCTAACAACCTTGTGAATAATGAATGATAGTTGGCGCTTAACAAGCTAGGTGAAGCTTGGGGAGAAAGCGGGTCGAACGAGTCAAGCATAAAGGAAAAGCGTATTCGGAATGCAAGGTAAGTATGGCTTACACTAGTCTTATATTTTAGAATATTCTCTTATCGTATTTGTTACGAATAAGATAAATACATAGTTGAGGTATGATGTTTCGACGTGTAGACGTACGTAACAAGATAGTCGAGCATGACAAGAGACCATGTTGATGGTTTAAAAAGGAGTTAAATCGGTAATTCGATCATTTTATGACAAATGGAAAATGAACTTTTAAATGGTTACCTTATAGGGTAAACCAAAACAAACAATAAGGGTAAAACGGTAAATTGGTCACGCGTCGACCATAACTATTGGTTTTAAAAGACACTTATGAAGTAAGCCTTAATAGGCCGAAAAGTATTAAGAAATAGATTTATAAGTAAATTGACCGTACGGTGTAAACCGGTACAAGTTATGTAGACGAGATGATAATAAATCCATCTCGCAAAAGTAAATGGTCATATAGACCAAACGGGTCAAAAGGTGAAAATATCACCCTTTGACAATATCGGCTAATGTTTTGTCGAGTTGCATGATTACAGGAATAAATATCGATTGAATGTTGACATCGCTATTACTTAGCGGCTACTAAGGCAAGGTATCAAAACGGGTCAATATATTGATTCGAGCCAGGTATGTATAATTGGTCAAATCATCATTAGAACTTGAAGTTCAATGAGGGCTAAACAAGTTAAAATGGACATTGGGTTATCTTTTAAGTAAACCGAATGATTTAAGTTATTGTCATTTTGTTTTAAAAACAAGATGGCTATTTAAACAAGATCCTAGTTTAAAAGTGGAATTTTGGTCAATTACGACATGAAAAGTCCTTTGTTGTAAAGAAAGGGTTTAAGATGACCAAAACGCCCTCGTAAGCAAAATCGAGTAAATGAACCTTAAGAGTTGTTTAAAAACAAGTTATATGATCAAGCAAATACTTTGAATAAGTATAAAGAATGAAAAGGGTAAATCTTGGGTCAAATGACTCAATATGGGTCTTTGTCGTAAAATGATAATCCGAGGGATAAAACTCGGAATATATGTATCTCCACATTAAATCCACCACAAATATAGTTGTGGTGGAAGACTACTTGGTAAGAAATGTGGAAATATAAAGTTAGATACAAATGAAATCGATTTTAGGCTCGAAAGTGCTTAAATACCCTTAACGGGTCAAAATAAACATACGAGCGAAAATGGGTTTAAATTGGGTAATAAACCTATGATTAGAACCTAATATGGTAGGTAACATTAATTTGAAGAAGTGTATGTGATATAAGGATCAAACAAATATGTTTGTTTGATAAAATGCATAAACGGGTTAAAATTTGGTAAAAAGGTAACGAGTCGAAGACTTAGAAGTCTAAAAATTTATTATGTTGGTTGTTGGATTTTAACTCCATATGATGGAGAATTAAATTACAGACGCGTAGGAAAAAGAATCGGGTAAAACGGATTAAAAACGAGAGAGTTATGCTCGTTTCCGTGAAATCGAATCATGCTGGGAATATGCAGCATCAGTTAAGCAACAGGCTGTGAAAAAGGGGGCTAGGCGTCACGCGACGCCCCTAACTCCGGAAAATGGTTAAATTTTGGTTGTTTGACCCATGTAACTTGTTTAAACATATTATTTAACTATCAAAACTAACTTTTAAGTTGGTTTTGATCATAGGTGATCGCCAAGAGTGCCCGGAAGAAGATCAAGCTCGAAGAAGAACCGAACTCGATAAAGTTAAAAGCTTTCGCACGGCGTTTCGTTGTACCTTTTAAACGACGAATTCATATACTATATGTTGTCAAACTTTTAAATTGTAAAATTTTTAGTAAACCCGTATTTTCTAAGGATACTTCATCGTAATTACATGTTTATTTTCGTTATTTATACGAAAACCTTTAAAATAATAACAAGGGTGTTACATTTGGGCAGGAAAACTCTCGAAATTTGAATTCTGACAGGTTGGTGCAAATGTCGCTAATTGCGACGGTTGAGTTGACTACTGACACGGCGATCATCATACTGTCACTGACGGTTCACCTTTTGTCAGGCGAGTGAGGCCCACACGCGCGTGGTAACTGTCACTCCGAGAAACCTGCCTTACGTGGCGACTGCTGATTGGTTACGCGCTCGGTGATCTCGGTACGTTTACCCATCGAATTAAATGCGATGGGTATATATACTTCGACGATATGAGAGGCTTGCACGTTTGTTTCTTTGCATTCTCTCTCTTCACCCTTTAATCTTCAAGTGTTCTTCAAATCTTCAAGATTTTCTAGCAGATCTTCAAGTTTTTCCAGAAAATTAGAGTATCTTCATCTGATCTTTCTTTCAAACATATGGCTGAAGAAGAAATCCAAGCTGAAGAAGGCCCAGTCCCTGTCCTCAAGTGGGATCAGGGGTTGTTTGAACAACTGGTTAGAGGTTTCCAGTTTTCGGCAGAGTGGGATGCCCGATACCCTGAACAAGGGCAAACGACAACCGATGCACCACCGGGTTATATCACTCTTTTCATCGACTTCTTTCTTGAAGGAAACTTCCGTTTGCCGGCCACCCATTTTATGGCGTCGATCCTGCACTTTTATGGTTTTCATATTTCGCAGATGAGTCCCACGGGGATGGTTAGGGTTCGACACTTTGAGTTTCTTTGTAGATCCCATGGGCTCGAGCATGACATTGAGAAGTTTAGGGCGATGTATCAGCTGATTAGAAACATGGGTTTTTATTCTTTTGCTTCTCGGAACATGAAGAAAATCTTGCTGAATCCTCCTAAAAGTTTCCATGATTGGAAGATGAAGGTTTCTTTATCCGAGAGGATGTTATGCCCATCGTGATAATATTCCGGGAATCTGATGAGATTCTAAAGGAGGATGTCCCCTTGCCAAAGAAGGAGATGTGGTATGTGCGCTTGACTGCGACGCCCAACAGGGTTTTTGGTGAGAAGGTGCTCGTTGCTGCAGGCATGAGCGATAGGTGGCATGCGCGTAGTGAAGAGGTTCCAGTTTTATTGCTTAATGGTGAAGGTATGTCCTGTCCTTTCTGTTTTTTACATCAGCGATAGTAATGCCTGATCACTCTTTGTTGATGCAGTCAAGCAGCTGTATCAAGCTGCTTTTACTACTTTTGGAGGAGCTATGAGTGTGCGCCCCTTGGAATCTGGCGAGGCGTACTGGTATGAACAGATCAAGGACAACTTCATGTACCCTCCTGCTGGAGTCTTTACCAATCCTCCCACTGCAACTGAAGGTGCACATCTACCCAACCCAAGGCCCTTGCGTGTTGTGACTTCCGCTGGGAAAGAGATTCTTTGTCTTTACAGCGAGGAGTCTGTAGGGTAATCGAATGGGGAGCTAAGTTCCTGGTCTAACATCTTTGCAAGTGTGTCACGGAACCTTGGCATAGATTGTAACAACTCTCATCAAAAGTCATAATTATTAAATTAATTAATCCAATAGGAAACCCTAATTGAGACACCCAAGTGATTCTGAACAAACCCTAAAATTTTCAGAATTTTCAGAATCAGGATTAGGGCCCCTAAAACTCAGGGGGGGTTAAACCCTATTGACGATTATCCAAATTGTGAGCTGTAGAAATCAAATTTTCGAAATCCACCAACTCAGCAAGCCTACCCATGCACGTAGCTACCCTATGAATATAGGTTGGCAGTCGCGTAGCGCGACGACTAAGGGGTAGGCAGTCGCGCTACGCGACGGGGTAAAATTTTTAGTATAAATAGGTTGGTTTGGGACTTGAATTATGGTACTGAAACGACGGAAAAATTCGAAGTATACTCTAAGTTATAGCAGGAATACTCTAAATAACACACACGGGTCACGAAATTCTGCCACAATACCGGGT
Source organism: Helianthus tuberosus (assembly GCA_030545235.1). Lineage (NCBI taxonomy): Eukaryota > Viridiplantae > Streptophyta > Magnoliopsida > Asterales > Asteraceae > Helianthus > Helianthus tuberosus. The sequence continues at coordinate 150,017,740 of CM060414.1, read as the reverse complement.
ATTAGCACAATCGCTGCTACGATTCATTTATCCGACGATCAATATATCCAATGAAGGTTTAAGTGCCGCCCACATTAGGGTTATACTTTATTATTCGTCATTAATTTGACGGATCATCGTTAATTCGATAGATAAAGTATTATACTTTGTCGTTCGTTGTTAATTCAACGGATCATCGTTAATTCGATGGATGAAGTATTGCATTTTGTCATTCATTGTGAGAATTTGATCTCGTGAATTATCGTAATTGCTGGATTGATTACTAACCCAGTTTTGTGTGCATTGTTAATTATATTAGGTTAACAAGGCTAAATCATAGATTAGACTCTGTCCGTATTAAATCAACAATGTGAGTCATTCTCTCTTTTTATCAAATCTATTTACAAAATCATGTTTATTTCAAAGTTATAATTACGGGGATTAAGTCTTTGTAATCACCAAGTTACAGCCGGTATGTGGGGTTTTGTATACATTACTTGATAATCGTCACCATTGGGGCAGCCAATGGGGGATATGACCATAGTCACAGATTTGGTCGAGTGACAAATACCGTGGGTAGTTGGTTTGATAATAAAAACATTGTAATCCCTCTTAATACTGTAAATTATAACAAATGTGTCATTTTAGTAAATAGAATGATTCACTCAGTATTTCCAGCTGACAAAACCTTTTTCAAACATGTTTCAGGTGATCTGTTGTAATTCAGAAAAAGTGCTGGGGAGCATTTCAAGCTTAAGATAGTGGCTCATTATAAAATAAAGAAATAAGTTTTGTAATATCACTATTTCATAGTAAAAACATAATATTGTAAATTATCAGGGTTTTATCCCGAATTGTGAAATAAAATAATCGGGGAAAATTTTAGCTTTAAACGATCCTTTTAAATAAACTTCCGCTGTTAAACTCAATTAAATAAATACCGCAGTATTTCTATCCCGCGGCTCATGAAACGGGTCAAACCGGGTCGGGGGCCGTGACAGAAAAAGGTGGTATCAGAGCCACTGGGTTAAGCTAAATTAAGTATTTAGAAATACTTAATTCTTCCTGATTACTATTATGTGATTATGTGTTTTATTAACTGGCTATTTGTTAATTACAGTATGGGTAAACAAAAGCTGTCAAGCATCTATCTTAAATTAGATAGATCATCTAATGAGAAGGGAAGTTCATCCCAAACCAAATCCTCGAATCAGGCTGAAATTCCTGAAGAAGGAATATTCGTGCGAAAGGCACAATACGAGGAATCACTTTCTCCTCAAAGGAGGGAAATGATTATTAAGAAAAGTAAAGAGAAAATCCGAGAAAAGAGGATTATACGGGAAACTCAGGAATTAATTGATAAATCACCTTGGGAAGATAAACTAGAGGAGAAATGGGCAAATTTATATATGCTAGCCACAGTAGCAGAAAATATAAATCTTTAAAAATTTAGCACCCTACCCTCACAATCTAGAAACTCTGTGTAATAAATAAAATTTGAAACCTAAGTGTGTTTTCAGTTATCTTTGTAATCAATTAGTACACAGTATGTAATAAATTACAAAGTTATTTGTAAATTTTAACTTAGTATTCTATGCATTTTGCATATATGCTACATCAGCATGAGTGGGATATCCGAAGCTTTTCAGAACCTTAATCTTTACCCCGTAACTATCGAAGCTTCCAAGGAATATACTAGCTACTATCCCGATGTTGAACAACCAGTAGAATTCAAGGTTCCACCTTTGAGCAAGCCAAAACAAAAGAAAAGGACTTATGTAGGATGGAGAAAAATACGTAAGAAGAAGCCAGCTAAAAAACTGCCCAAAATAAACAATCCTTTGAAAAAGGGAAAAGAAATTATAACCGGAGAGAGTTCTAAACAACAGGAAATGAAAACTGAAGACAAAGAGGAGGGTAAGGAGATAGAAATACAGATGGAGGAAATTACTAAAGAAGTAGTAATGGAAGTTGGGCAAGGGTCTATACCAGCTCAGAGAGAAATCGGAGAGAGTTCCAATCCAACCCAGGAAAGAACTTTTCAAGATGAGATAGATTTCCTATTGGCAAGCTGTGAAACCATTCAGCCTGTCAATAATAATAATAATAATAATAATAATAATATTTTTAATTATCCTCTTGGAAACCAACTCCCTATGAATTGGGAACCAGCAATTCCAGATCCAATGGTCCACTCCCAACCCATAGGAATGGACGAATGGTGGACAAACGATTGGCAATTTCAAAATATTGTCAACGATTCTTACTCTTTTCTTCCACAATTCGATCCAGAACCATTACCTAATCCACCCATGAGTAATGAAAACATGGCTGAACTTCGCCACTTTGGTGAAGAGTTGTTTGATGCTGGAACTAGAATCAGGGAAATAGGGGGACAGATTGCTTGGAAGTACGATGAGAGGGAAATGCGTTTTTAGAACGGCAAGTGACGAGAGATAGAAGGATGGTAAAACGGTGTTTGTATAATAGTACTAGTAAAGTTAGTCTGTAAATAACCAATAAAACTCTGTATGATATCTGTGAGTAATGATGCATACTATGATAGATATAAAATGAAATCGAGAAATCGATTGTTTTGACTATATCTGTATTATAAAATTTTCTGATTGTTTGTATATAATTATTATTTGTCCGTTACTAATAAAATTTATATATATACATTATCAGATGGCAAACAGTGATAATGAACCTATTAATGAAGTTAATCATTCTGAACAACATTCAAGAGATCAATATATGACTCGGCAAGATATCGAAAACATTGTTGCTCAAGGGATAGCCAATGTTATTCCAGCATTCGTTGCTGCTATAAAGAATCCGATCGAACCGCAACAGATTGTTCCTAGTAAACAAATTACTGAAGATAACTTCAGTAATAGTGTAAATGGAGGCAATAACCATAATAAGGAACCACATCAAGCTCCATTACCCAAGAAAATGAAAACTGCAACGCCTGGTTGCACTTTCAAAGAATTCCTTGCTTGTAAACCCATTGAATTTGCAGGCAATGAAGGAGCAACTGCATCACTGCGTTGGTTAGAGAAAACCGAAGCAGTCATTGCAATAAGTAAATGTGGTAAAGAGGATCAGGTCATGTATTCATCCAATCTGTTCAAAGAAGGAGCACTCGAGTGGTGGAACACTGTGTTACAATCAAAAGGAAGAGTAATAGCTTATGCTATGACTTGGGAAGAATTTAAGGGTTTGGTAGAAAGAAAATTCTGTCCCGAGTATGAAAAGGAACAGATGGCGAATAAGTTTCTAAATCATCGGACGATGAATGTAGATTGTCGTGGTTATACCTCGACATTCTTTGAATATGCAAGAGTAGTACCAACATTGGCTTCGCCAGAACCGGTACTCATTTCTCGCTATATTTGGGGGCTAATTAGCGAAATCCGCAATATTGTTAAAGCTGCGAGACCTCGCACTATTGATGATGCGGTAGAATTAGCTAACACTCTAACCGATGAATTGGTACGCACAAGAGATGAAGATAGGAAAAAGGCACTAGCTCAGAAAATTACCCAAGGATTTCGTGCAGGTAATAATAACAGCTTCAAGAGAAAAGGAACAGGGCAATCTCCAGCTCCGTCATTCTGCAGGAAATGCAAAAAGAAGCATTATGGAAGATGCGATATCACTTGCAATTTTTGCAAAGCTATAGGACATCGTGAAGAAAACTGCAAAAAGAAGACAGTAATCTGTTTTAACTGTGGAGAAGCGGGGCATTATAAAACAGAATGTCCTAAATTGGTCAAACCAGCAGATAACAAACCCAAAGCGACCGAAGGCACTACTAAGAAGAATGCTAGGGCATTTCAGCTGACCACTCAAGAAGCAGAACTCATTCCAGATGTGATAGCGGGTACGTTCTTAGTTCACAACGTGTATGCAAAAGTATTATTTGACTCTGGTGCAAACCAAAGTTTTATAAATACTTCATTCTGTCAAGCTCTTAGTTTACCTTTAACCAATATTAGGCAGATTTTTACAGTTGAAACCGCAGATGGAAATTCAGTTAAAATAGATAAAGTTTTGCAAGAAGGAAACATAGAACTTTTAGGACATAAATTCTCTGCAAGACTATTGCCGATGAATTTAGTTGAATTTGATGTTGTATTAGGAATGGATTGGTTAGTAGCCAACCATGCTAGAATCCTTTGTGATCAAAATTCCATAGAAATTCAATCACCTACTGGAGAAGTGATTAGGATTACAGGAGATAAACCACGTAAGCCCATGAAGTTCATATCAGTAATGAAAGTTGCTAATTATGAACGAAAACAAGGAATAGTTTATATGATTTCAGTAATCATTAACACTAAGGGAAAAGATCTTAAGGAAATACCAGTAGTATCAGAATATTCTGATATATTTCCAGAAGATTTACCAGGATTACCTCCAGATAGGGAAGTAGAATTTAGGATTCATCTAATTCCAGGAACTACACTGATAGCCAAGGCACCTTATCGGTTAGCACCCACAGAAATGTTAGAATTGAAAAAGCAATTAGATGAATTACTAAGTAAAGGATTCATACAACCTAGCTCATCCCCTTGGGGAGCGCCAGTGTTGTTTGTGAAGAAAAAGGATGGTTCAATGAGAATGTGTATCGATTATAGGGAATTGAATAAGGTTACAATTAAGAATCGATATCCATTACCTAGGATTGATGATCTTTTTGATCAACTTCAGGGGGCTAGATATTTTTCTAAAATAGATTTACGCTCTGGATATCATCAATTGAAGGTACAAGAAGAAGACATACCTAAGACTGCTTTCAGAACTAGGTATGGTCATTACGAGTTTACAGTCATGCCCTTCGGATTAACGAATGCACCTGCAGCATTCATGGACATGATGAATAGGATCTGTAAACCGTACTTGGATAAATTTGTAATTGTCTTCATAGACGATATACTTATTTATTCCAAAAGTCAGGACGAACATTGTCAGCACTTGCATGCACTCTTAACTTTGTTAAGAAAAGAAAAGTTGTACGCCAAATTCTCGAAATGCGAATTTTGGCTAAAGGAAGTGCAATTCTTAGGACACATGGTAAATCATGAAGGTATTCATGTAGATCCTGCTAAGATAGAGGCAATTACCAAGTGGAAGGTTCCACAAACAGCAATGGAAATAAGAAGTTTTATAGGTTTAGCTGGGTATTATAGACGGTTTATTAAGGATTTTTCCAAGATAGCCGTACCATTAACTAAGTTAACCTGTAAAGCCACTAAGTTTGAATGGGGACCTAAACAAGAAGAAGCTTTTAGGATTTTGAAACAGAAATTAACCCATGCACCAATCTTAGCCTTACTAGAAGGAACTGAAGATTTTGAAGTATACTGTGATGCTTCAAAACTAGGATTTGGATGTGTGCTTATGCAACGCAAGAAGGTAATTGCATACGCATCAAGGCAATTGAAAAAGCACGAAGAAAACTATACGACTCATGATTTAGAATTAGGAGCCGTAATTTTTGCCTTTAAGATTTGGAGACACTATCTTTACGGAAGTAAATTTACTGTCTACACAGACCACAAAAGTTTAAAATATATATTTGGGCAAAAAGAGTTAAACATGAGGCAAAGGAGATGGATGGAAATCTTAAGCGACTACGACTGTGATATTCAATATCATGAGGGAAAGGCAAATGTAGTTGCAGATGCCTTAAGTCGTAAGTATTATGAGAAACAACGACGGGTTCGTGCTCTCAGATTAAATCTACAAATAGATTTAATGGAACAATTGAAGAATGTTCAAACTACAGCAATCAAGGATGATGCTGAAGGAATGAAAGGAAGAATAAAGGAATTAGAACAAGGAGCAGATGGAATTTGGAGATTCCACAAAAGTAGAATTTGGGTACCTAAGCAGGGAGACTTAAGACCTAAGATTTTAGAAGAAGCTCATAAATCTAGGTACACTATGCATCCAGGAAACAATAAAATGTACCAAGATTTAAGAAAGAACTTTTGGTGGATAGGAATGAAAAAGGATATAGCCAGTTATGTTTCTAAATGTCTTACTTGTTCACAAGTTAAAGCAGAACATCAGAAACCTTCAGGACTATTACAACAGTTAGAGATGCCAGTATGGAAATGGGAACTTATAACAATGGATTTTGTTACTAAGTTACCCAAAACCAGAAAAGGTAATGATGCAATTTGGGTAATTGTGGATCGATTAACCAAATCAGCTCACTTTCTACCTATGAAAGAAACTTTTAGCATGGAAAGATTGGCTAAATTGTATGTAGATGAAGTTGTATCCTTACATGGAGTTCCACTCTCCATTGTTTCGGATAGAGATAGTCGTTTTACTTCCCATTTCTGGAAAAGTTTCCAGCAAGCTATGGGAACTCGACTAAATTTGAGCACTGCATATCATCCCCAAACAGATGGGCAAAGTGAAAGGACGATCCAAACTCTAGAAGACATGCTCCGAGCATGTGTAATAGACTTTGGTGGAAGTTGGGATGATCACTTACCATTGATTGAATTCTCATATAACAATAGTTATCACTCAAGCATTGATACTGCTCCATTTGAAGCATTATATGGGAGAAAGTGCAGAACTCCAGTTTGTTGGGCAGAAATTGGAGAAAGTCAATTATCAGGTCCTGAAATAGTGCAAGAAACAACTGATAAGGTTACTCAAATCAAAGAAAGGCTGAAAACGGCTCGAGATCGTCAGAAGAGTTATGCAGACAATAGATGCAAGCCGTTAGAATTCCAAGTTGGAGACAAAGTACTATTGAAAGTTTCTCCTTGGAAAGGAGTAGTCAGATTTGGAAAGAAAGGAAAGCTAAGTCCAAGGTACGTAGGACCATTTCCAGTGATCCAACATATAGGACCAGTAGCTTATCGTTTACGACTACCAGAAGAATTATCTGGAGTACATGATGTATTTCATGTATCCAATCTCAAGAAATGCTTATCAGATGAATCACTGGTAGTACCTCTTCGAGATATAAAAGTAAACGAAAAGTTAAAATTTGTGGAGAAACCTCTTCAGATAGAAGACAGAAAAGTAAAGTTTCTCAAGCACAAACGACTAGTTTTAGTCAAAGTCAGATGGGAGTCAAAAAGAGGAGCTGAATATACTTGGGAACTAGAATCAGAAATAAAACGAAAATATCCACAATTATTCCAGTAAATCTCGAGGACGAGATTTTTCTTAAGGTGGGGAGAATGTAACAACTCTCATCAAAAGTCATAATTATTAAATTAATTAATCCAATAGGAAACCCTAATTGAGACACCCAAGTGATTCTGAACAAACCCTAAAATTTTCAGAATTTTCAGAATCAGGATTAGGGCCCCTAAAACTCAGGGGGGGTTAAACCCTATTGACGATTATCCAAATTGTGAGCTGTAGAAATCAAATTTTCGAAATCCACCAACTCAGCAAGCCTACCCATGCACGTAGCTACCCTATGAATATAGGTTGGCAGTCGCGTAGCGCGACGACTAAGGGGTAGGCAGTCGCGCTACGCGACGGGGTAAAATTTTTAGTATAAATAGGTTGGTTTGGGACTTGAATTATGGTACTGAAACGACGGAAAAATTCGAAGTATACTCTAAGTTATAGCAGGAATACTCTAAATAACACACACGGGTCACGAAATTCTGCCACAATACCGGGTATTAGCACAATCGCTGCTACGATTCATTTATCCGACGATCAATATATCCAATGAAGGTTTAAGTGCCGCCCACATTAGGGTTATACTTTATTATTCGTCATTAATTTGACGGATCATCGTTAATTCGATAGATAAAGTATTATACTTTGTCGTTCGTTGTTAATTCAACGGATCATCGTTAATTCGATGGATGAAGTATTGCATTTTGTCATTCATTGTGAGAATTTGATCTCGTGAATTATCGTAATTGCTGGATTGATTACTAACCCAGTTTTGTGTGCATTGTTAATTATATTAGGTTAACAAGGCTAAATCATAGATTAGACTCTGTCCGTATTAAATCAACAATGTGAGTCATTCTCTCTTTTTATCAAATCTATTTACAAAATCATGTTTATTTCAAAGTTATAATTACGGGGATTAAGTCTTTGTAATCACCAAGTTACAGCCGGTATGTGGGGTTTTGTATACATTACTTGATAATCGTCACCATTGGGGCAGCCAATGGGGGATATGACCATAGTCACAGATTTGGTCGAGTGACAAATACCGTGGGTAGTTGGTTTGATAATAAAAACATTGTAATCCCTCTTAATACTGTAAATTATAACAAATGTGTCATTTTAGTAAATAGAATGATTCACTCAGTATTTCCAGCTGACAAAACCTTTTTCAAACATGTTTCAGGTGATCTGTTGTAATTCAGAAAAAGTGCTGGGGAGCATTTCAAGCTTAAGATAGTGGCTCATTATAAAATAAAGAAATAAGTTTTGTAATATCACTATTTCATAGTAAAAACATAATATTGTAAATTATCAGGGTTTTATCCCGAATTGTGAAATAAAATAATCGGGGAAAATTTTAGCTTTAAACGATCCTTTTAAATAAACTTCCGCTGTTAAACTCAATTAAATAAATACCGCAGTATTTCTGTCCCGCGGCTCATGAAACGGGTCAAACCGGGTCGGGGGCCGTGACATAGATCCTGATGAGAAGATGAAGAAAGTTGCGGGCAAGAAGAAGACGAAGAAGGTGATAACTCTTGATACTGGAGCGACCAGTAAGAAGGGCGGGAGTAGCCGCGCGACTGTTGCAGCCTCTGATAAAGGTACTCTTCGATTCCGACAGAGTAACTTTGAGGATTACGTTGTCACAAGTGACTCACTGGAGGGTTTGTCACATATAGGTGAGAAGAAGATCAGCGCAGTCGGGTCCAAAAGCTCTGGGAGCGCAGGGTCCAGGATCCCTGAAGCTGGCACGACCCCCTCGTCGATTGCCTTGGATGAAGAGGAGGAAGAAGAAGAAGAGCATGAAGAGGAAGCTGCCGCTAAGTTGTTGACCAGGAAAAGGTCAAGGGAAGAGACTACTGCTGGGGCTGGGCCGGCGTAGAAGGCCGCAGAGGGCCCAGTAATAGGGAAGCAAAGCAAGTTGCGCTCCCTATACAAGTTTTCCTCAGGTTAGAGCTGTGAATCTCATAAAATGTTTTGCTAGTAAAATTTTCTAACACTTAAATTTTTGCAGAGGCTTTGAAGAAAGCCCCTGAGAAGGTTAAGGGTGTTGAGTTGAAGGACCCAAAGGAGCCAGTGTCGAAGAAGACCAAGTTCATTATCAAGCCTCCTAGAACTATTGAGAAGGAGGTTGAGATGGTGGTTGAGAAGCCTGCGGGCAGTGTGATCCTTGGGAAGGAAAAACAGAAGGAGACTGAGACTGCTGCTGCTACTGAGCATGCTACGGCGCAGTGTCCGGAGGTCACGCGCATCACGGGGCTTGACCAGCCCCTCAAGGAAAAAGAGAAGGAAGTTGCTCAGCCAAAAGGGCCTGAGGTTGTTATGCCAACGGAACCTGCGCAGCCAGATGCCCCCACCAAAACTATTTAAGTGACACCTGCTGCTAGGGGGTCAGCTGCTACTATACCCGAGCAAGCAGCGCATAAAGAGACTATTGCTGCTGCGGGTGGTGCAGGTGCTGGGGGTTCTAGCGGTGCTGGAGGTGCTGATAGTGTAGGCGCGGCTGGAGGTGCTGGAGGTCAAGGGTCAATGCCAAAAGCTCCCATAGGTCCTAAGGATACCTTGGGAGATATATACTACAAGACATACACCAAAGAGGCTCGCGGCGATACTCCCCACCAACCTGTTTGGGGTCTAAAGCAGAATGACACATTTGTCGAGTTCGGGGCCTGCCGGGATTGGTACTTTGGCTCCTTCCCTCCCGGAGAAGTTAATAAACAAAGAGCGCGTACCCATGAGGGGTTGTACCGCACTTACATTGTTGGGGAGGCCAACATTCGTGCTGCTAACCATCAAATTATGCGCGAGTGGCGTACGATTGTTAGAGAGCGAGCTGACTGGGAGAAGTAACGGGAGCGTTTGCTAAAACAGGTCCAAGACTTCGAACAGATGCAGAGTGCCTTTGCTGAAGAGAAGGCCGCTTTTGAAGCGGAGAAGAAGTCCGAAGAATGGGGCCGCGAAGGGTTGAAGAACAAGCTGCATGCTGCTGAGGAGCTCTTGTCTAAGGAGCGCGCAGAATGGAAGAAGGTATGTGAAAAAGATAATCAACGCATGTATGTTGCGCGTTCCAAAATTACCAACCTTGAGGCTCAGATTGCCACTCTGAAAAGGAAGGTTGAGGAAGTTGAAGCGGACAAAGGGTGTGTTGATGTTCAACATACTTAACCCTTTTTCCCTTTTTATGTTGTTTTTCACTTGTCAAAATATTGCTAAGTCTTTATTTCAACCTTTGTAGGCTGAGTTGAACGGGCGCAAGTACAAGGAGCTTGCTGCAAAGGATCTGGAGATTGCAGAACTTAAGCGCCGGTTGTTTGAGGGCCATGATAAAAATGAATCATTAAAGATATACTTAGAGGCCGAAAGGGTAAAAGCGGAGACCGCCGAAGAGGCGAAGAAGAAAGCCGAGGAGGCGCGTGATATTAGCACCTCTGCCCTAAACGTGGCTCAGAATAATTATACTGAGGCCCAAACAATCGTCGACACGCTTGTCTCTGAGTCCGAGTGGATGCGCAGCAGAGGGATAGCTAAGGTGAGTTCTCCTCCTCTACCTTGGGTTTTGTTTATTGTTGTTTTTGTTCTTATGATTTCCCTCTTTTTGCATAGATTGCCAACTCCATACTGAATGCTACTGAGATGGATGATGCTGTTGCCGCGCTGATAGATGTCTCACGCGCCGTTGGGCATCGTGGTGGCTACCTAGAGTGCGCTCAGCATGTGGAAGAAGCGTTTGGTCAACAGTTCGACACTCATCACTGCTCAGTGACCGATCAGGCTGATTCTATACTTTCTCAAGCCGAAGAGGTTTACGACCATCTTTCATTTCCTGTTATGGAGTTGGTCACTGAAGCATTGAAGCATGATGACTGGTGTGCGCGGCTAAGGTCTATATTCGATCCTCCAGAGATCGTGGAGTTAACGGATGAAGAGGAGGCAGCTGGCAGAGATGGCGATGGTGATGGAGATGGTGATGGTGATGGTTATGTAAACAAGGCTGAAATCACGTTCCGCTTCTTCGTTGTAGGCGGCGCGTGGCCTTTGCCTGTAAGACTCATGATTTTTCTATAAACGGTTGAAAACTGAAAAGCCTTCATCATCTTGCCACGTAGGATCATCCGGATCTGTGTCGTCCCATTCGTTGTTCATGTTGCGCAGCCCTAGCCGGCTATGAACTGTGCGCCTATGTTGCGCATTGGAATGATGGTCATAGTAACTGCCTGTCTCCCCGTATGTATCGCGCGTGTCATGCACGCTTTGTCTTATTTGGGGAGGAGGTCTGATGAACTGCCCTTGAACGTTTTGCTAAGTGGGTGTCTGGTGCGCCCCCTGCGTTGGACCTGGTGGTGTGACCAAGGATGGTTCCGCTTGCAAAATCGCCTGTTGTGTACTTAAGGTCTGATAAGAGGCATTTATAGTAGCAATCTGCTTGGCATACCAGGAGGCAAGGGTTTCACCTTCTGGTAGCCCCAATAGCACTGAAATGTTTGGATTTGGAGCTGGGTTTGACGGGCCAACAACATTACTCGATGGGGTACCCGTTTGAGTTATACAAGTGATGCTTGCGCGGGGTCCCCCTATGTTTGTTCCTTCGCCTTCGGCTATCTCGTCAATGGTATGGAATTGGACGTGCGAGTTGTCCTCCCCCGCTCCCGCTTGAGAGGCAGTGCCGAAACCAAAATCAGGAATTATCTCTTGACCAGCCATGATCAAGAGGCCAGAAAAAACTCAGAAAAAAGAAGATGAAGTGATTGTAAAAATCGGTGGGCGCCAATGAAGAAACACGTATCTAATTTTAAGTTAATTAGGTGGTTTATGTTTCAAACATGAGGGTTAATCTCCTTTAATCTTTCCTAAGCTCAAGTATGATCCGATCTTCCTGCAAAACAGCAACACCGTTAGCTCGTTAAGAGGGGAATATGGGGGTTTCCCTCTTAACCAGACTCCAGCGTGAGAATAAGTAACCGTTTTGAGGATAATAAAGTGTGTGTTAAGAGTGAGAGTAGAAAGAACGAAATCCTTAACCTGTGGTATGAAGGTCCCTATTTATAGCGGGAGTGGTGTAGGAGGAGATGGGCCGATGGGCCTTGGGCCAGAAGGCGACAACAAGGAATATCCTCTTTGTCTCACTGGTATCGACCGTTAGTGGCTTCTAGAAGATCTCCGGTGCTTGCGCACCTTGATTGGAGCCACGTGTCCAGGTTTTCGTCCCTGTCGCTCTTCTGACATCAGCAGGTGAGTGGAGATCATGGGGCAGTTGTCGCCGCCACCTGATTGGTGCCACGTAGGCATCCTTGTGTACCTTTGGTCTCCTGCACGATTGTTGATCGTGGAGCACGATATAGTACAACCTGTTGGACGCTGATTGGCTTGCTCTTCTGCCACTCGTACTTTTCGTACTTTCTGAAATGACCCTGCGCCTTAATTCTTGCGCGACCTTTGAAGTGTGTACCACTAGCCGGCGCGAGGTGTAGGAGTTGAGGGCTCTTATTCAAGATGCTAAGTGTACGATTGGTGTTATATCTTCTTTGGACCTCGCGCGGAGTTTAGGTTTTACCCAAGTAACCCGTGCGAGGTCTGTGGATTAACCAGTTTATTGAGTAAGGAGTATTGTCCAGAGCGCGACCCGAATGGTCTGCGCGGCTTTTTAGGACCATACTCCTTCAAGTAATAATGTTATTTTTATCGTCAACGTATATATAGTTTAGTTATCAATATTATTAATATTTAAATTAATCCAAATGTAATATTAACTTAGTAGATATGGTAAGACTATAAGATTTTAAATTAGTTCAACACTTTTTTCCTTATTAGATATACTAATAATGTTATTAATATTTAATAAGTTGAAGGAGGAAATGCCATATGACATTATTTAGAGTTTTTTTATTATAAGTTAGATTAGATGATTATTATTATTATTATTATGATTATTATTATAAATTATCAACTTGTTGATGCATAGAGTAGTTGTACTCTATGTTTAGAGAGATTTTTAAAAAAATTGATATAATTACACTTTTAACCTAAAACTATTTTGGTTTTTTATTTTTAACCCCCAAAACTTTTTATCTTTATCAATTTAACCTAAGAACTTTTTTTACTTTCAACTTTGGTACCCTATACTTTTGATATTTCGAAAAAAATTCGTTTTACGTTTTGTTCTAAATTTTACGAGTTAACACGCCGCAGCGTTCATGTGTGGCTCAACGTTTTTACGTTTTGTTTTACGTTTCGTTCTAAATTTTGCGAGTTAACATTACGCAACGTGCTTGTGTAGTTCAATGTTTTTATGGTCGTCTATTTTTTCCCGTTTGATAGGTTCATCGTGACGCACGGGTCCTAAATCGACTTAGTTATTATTTTCTATGTTTTATGTTTCGGTCTAATTTTTCTACATTAACACGTCGAAACTTTAGTGTTGGTGATCACTAGTTATTATTATTCACTAGTAAGAGTATGATTTCTCACACATAAAAAACAGAACATTAACCTGACACAGTATGTATTAGAGATGGGAATGAGTCGGGTTCGGGTCAGGCATTTGTAATCCTATACCCATACCCGGTTGTAAAATCGTGTCCCATACCCGGCTCAATACTCGTCGGGTATTTGTCGGGTAATTACCCGTCGGGTATCGGGTATACCCATTAGTTTGTTAAAAGATATACGTTGGAATTTCCAAATACATTTTTTTACTATTATAATTATTATATAATTTTATTTATACAACAACTGTTATAAACAAAAAAATGTACATTACATATACATAAGTTATATTATAAATTAATAATAACTTTATAGTACTTATACACTTACATGTATATACTTCACAATATATAAATATAAATACTATTATCAAAGACATATACGAAAAGAATTTTTTTTTTTCACATTATGAACATACTAAAATAAATCACTAATAGAAAAAGGTTAATGAAAAATAAAAATATAAATTTAAAAGTTCGGGTATATGATCGGGTATATAGTTCGGGTAAACGGGTATGTGGTTTCGGGTAATCGGGTCGGGTATCACCTAATCCCATACCCGCGAAATTTTTAAAACTAATCCCATACCCGGCTCAATACCCTTCAGGTATCGTCGTATCGGGTATACCAATTCCATTTGTGTCGGGTTTTGGGTATACCCGTGGGGCTTGGGTATTTTTGTCATCCCTAAAATGTACGAGTTTGAGTTTAGTATGAACAAGTTCGAGTTGGTTTCGGGACAAGCCCACAAACACATTTAGCTAAACGGGTCGTGTTTGTGTTCGAGGGTTGACTTGTTTAACTCGTTTGTATAATTTTTTTAAGTATGTTTTATGTAAAAATTTAAAAGTGTAACAATAGATTGCCATATTTGTAACTATAGTTACTTAAGAAATAAAAAAAAATTAAATAAATTCCGTTTCCGGATTTAATGGACTTGTGATCTTACACTTTTTAGAGCATTCACAACCAATCCATCAAATTATACATACATTCCACTAAAAAACAACTACTATATCAATATATTTTCACTAAAAACAAATACTTTTTCTCTCTCCTTTCAATTAAATAATATTATCATTACATTTTTCTCTAACTTCCACTCACAACCTCTTTCAAAATATATTAAAAAATTATAACGGGTGAACAGTGTCCCCCCAAATATACAGATGAACAGAAACATTTTCTCTCTCCTCTACTCACAACCACTTTTTATACCATTTATAATATAAAAACCCCTCCTCACATAATTTGATGGTTATGATGTGAATGCTCTTAGGTTTTGATGGGTTTGTGTCTGTGTCGAATGACGAATACATTTGTCGCGATCAGGTTTTTGTGTGTGACTCGAATTTCAGATTCGTGTAAATTTTTTGGATTCGTGTCGGGTTTAGCCAACTAACCTAACCCGGTTGGCAACCTATTTAGTAGTCCCAAAATTTGTATTTCAATATTCAGATTTGATTTGACTTGCATAGATTTAATGATACAAATATATTTATATTTAAATTACTTAAATGTTCGACTTTTAAACTATATATTTGTATATGTATAAAAAATCAAAAGCTATGTAAATGTATGAAAAAAAAATCATAACCTGACTAGAAATATCCCTTACATTATATATTAGAGCGTTGTAACACTTTGTGTTTAACAATTTGATTAAACAAAATCGTTCACCGATCCAGCTAGGCAGGGCCGGCTCAAAATTTTCTAAATTTTTCTAGGCCCCAAGCGGATAGCAAAATTGGGGCCCTTTTGTAAACGAAAAAATTTGTTATGGATCCTATTATTCGGATATCATCTTTGTATACGCATAATTATAGATCATAAACCTCAATGTTAATAATCTCAAAGCCAAAATTACCAACATATAATATATTTTCTTAGAATTTGAGGCCCTAGGAAAATAGAGGCCTAAGAGCATTCACATCCTAACCATCAAATTATGTGAGGAGGGGTTTTTATATTATAAAGGGTATAAAAAGTGGTTGTGAGTAGAGGAGAGAGAAAATGTTGCTGTTCATCTGTATATTTGGGGAGACACTGTTCACCCGTTATAATTTTTTAATATATTTTGAAAGTGGTTGTGAGTGGAAGTGAGAGAAAAATGTAATGATAATATTATTTAATTGAAATGAGAGAGAAAAAATATTTGTTTTTAGTGGAAATATATTGATATATGAGTTGTTTTTTAGTGGAATGTATGTATAATTTGATGGATTGGATGTGAATGCTCTAAAGCTCTTGCTTTATTTCACTCCCCCTTGAGCCGGCCCTGCAGCTAGGGAATATTTCTCTCGAGGCATCACAACCAACAACCTAAAAATGATATAACAATGGATAATACCAAGGTTTAATGTACGTACTTTGGTTCTATGACAAACAAACTTTATTTGTGAAGCTACATCGAGACATATAATTTGCTATGCTTCTCTTCAAAATCTCGAGTTCTCTCTTTGTTATTCTCTGGTTCTCAACAAGATCCACGCTTTGACTAGGATGTCTCTTATATAAGACCGTGGCGTATGGGGGGCTTGGGTTGGGGCATTTGTTGACACGTGGAATGGGAGCCCCCTCACCATCAAAACCCACACCCATGGGGTATGGTGGGGCTTGGGTTGGGGGCTTGGGTTGGGGGCATGAATTTGGTTTGGCCATTGAGAGTCTGCCATGTCACTTACTAGCCCGGCTTCAAACCCACGCCAAGGGGGCCACGCCCAAACCCACGCCCCCGGGGTGGTGGCTTGGGCGTTTTCCCCCAACCCACGCCCAAACCCCCGCCCCATACCCCACGGTCTAACACTTTGATTCAATCAAGGGCGGGTCCAAGCTTTGGCTTGGGTGAGCGGGCGTCCCTGAAGGGGTATGGTCCCAGATCTCGCGTCAGCACGACCGCGAGTGACCATTACCCTTATCAAAAACCCCCACCAGCAAGAACTTATCTGTGTCCGTGCGGGCACGCGCGAACACAGCTGTCGAATCCAATCGGTCAAGAGATGTGAATACTTACCTTATGTATGAAAATGGGTGTATACATAGCGATGCGGCCTGGCACCGCACCCTATGAACATTTTCATCACGACAAGGGATCTGGACAACAGTAACAGTCAACAAGCGGCGATGCGGCACGGCACCGCAACCCGCCTACGTCTTGGCCAGAGCAAGAACGCGGGAACAACATCAGTTACCACAAGCAGCGATGCGGCCCGGCACCGCATCCTGCCTACAAGGCAAGTGGGACTGACACCACAGTGCAAGTGGCACCGAAGACAGTCGCCTGTCAGCCCACGTATAAGCAACAGTCTGACACCACAGCAGGACGTGGCATCACCACCGTAACCGACAGGCATGACACACCTGCAGGAAGCTGTGCGATGTCAGACTAGTCACTCAACTACCCTCCTTCACTCCTCGGCTATAAATACCCATCCCAAACCAGGTTTGAGGTATCTTTTCACAACTCTCTCACTACTACTACTATCACACTTTGCTTCCCAAGCAAATTACTCATTCTCACGCCGGAGAGTGGTAACAAGGAGCACCCCCACCCCATCCTCCTTGTTATGAGTCACGGCTTGTTTCCTTGTGCAGGAGATCAACCAGCGGACGATCCAGCCAGCGATCCTCGGAAAGAAGGGATTAACCCTACTTGACGAGACCAGTGAGTTAACCCTCCCGGTTAACCATTGTTTCATCAGTCCCCTTGAAAAAAAATTAGTTATTTTCGAGGTAAAAATCCCGACTGCATCACTTGAAAATTTGGTTGAACCCTTCATTCGCACCCTCATAAGATAACTCATGATTCCGCCATTCGATTTAATAAAAGACATATGGAGCGTTAAAGGTCCACTCACATTTGTAGGGTACATTCGTATCTACATATCCATTAATAATTATCCATAGTACAAATATATTTGTGCCATGTGACTTGATATGCAACGTTCATTTCAGTCATTTCAATGTAGGTTGTTAGTTCATTTATATGGTTTAATCATTCATTGTAACTCTCAACGTTCTTATTCAGGTATACCGATGGCGATGAGTGGTCTATTTGTTATGACATCTTTTTTGTACAATCTTATGATTATTATTCATTATATTTGTTCGTTGGACGTATCTTCTTTATCTATAAAACATATTTATGGAAAAGTGAACACGACAAATATTTGTGTTGGAAGTGATTTAACGATGAGTAAGTTTTTGCGAATTCATATAATATTATTTATTATATTATGCAAACTTATAAAATATTTAACCAAAATTAACAGAACCAACTGGTTTAAAATTTTCATTTATTATTATGTTGTGTTGTTAACCCTTAATGGCCGGCCAATCCGTGCTGTCGCTCGAGTCCCAAATTTTTAAAGGGTTCGAAAGGTTTTTATAAACTTTTATATATATACTAAATCATATATTTAATATATACATTCATTTATTATGTAAAAAAAAAGTGTTGGTCAAGTGAAAAAACCATCTCAAGATAAAGGAAAGGTCTTAAGTTCAAGCCTTGGCGCCATTAGCAAAGTTTTTTTTTTTTAAATCATTTCCCCTTAACCACAATTTTTTGGCCCAATTTTTTTGTGTCCGAAGCCAAAAAAAAAAAAAAATTTAAGTTGTCGGGGACGGCTATGCACTAAATCAAACCTAAATAAACGAATCTTTAATCAAACATCTTTGTCAATATACACTCATTTAACTAATCAAACAAATTTATATATTTTAATATGGCAGTCACACCTAAAATCCAAAATATAAATTATAACCCCTAAAATAATATACATAAAAAGAAAACTACAAATTCATAATCATTCCAAATATATAATTTTATTTTATTAAATAAATAAAGTGCTCATAGTGGTACCAACCAAGATCACACAAGTCATCTAATGGTCCTCATGGACACCATGTTACAAAATGCTAGCCACTAATTCAAAATTCAAAATCCAAAACAATCTCAAACACATAAAAAAGTTGAATCATTACCATAAAACCAAAAACCTTAAACCTTAAACCACAAACATCAATAATGCATAACATGCACGTTATACTCAACTACTGCATCTCCTGTCTTCAAATCAAAACTATCTGTACTTGCTTCAACATACCCTCTAGCAAACCGAAAAAGCCCACTTCCTCCTATCACAGGCATCTCCCTCACCTTATGAAACACCGGGTTCCGGCCCAATATCGTTAACGTACTCCCGTTATACTTCCCAGTCGAAAACACAAAGTTCATAGCCATCAAAAGCCCGACTTCTTCCTGCGAAGCCAGCCCGTAAAACCCTTGTGCTCTCCCTAATAACTTTGAGCCCGCTTCGGGCTTTTCTGTTAACGGGTCGTCGATCATGTTAATCATGCCAAACCCGGTGGGTGTTGTTTTGTTGTTTGTTGGTGGTTGCACAATGTTCACAACGGTCGGGTTGGGACCGCTGATGATGTCGTGCCAGTAGAAGCGAAAGTGGCTTAGTTTTTCGGTCCGGAGCTTCATCGGATTGCGCTTTACGGATTGTAGGAAACCGGGTTCGGCTCCGGTGGCCGGAAAAGTTTGTGAGATGGTTATGAGGAGGGGGAGTAGGAAGAGGAAAGTTATAGTCATTGTGGAATATTGGGTTGGTGGAAAATGAAGATATGAGAAAGTCACAAAGTGTAGTGTGATGGAGGCATCTAATTTATAATGTAAAGTCTACCAACTATTTTGTTAATTAACTAATTAGTTTATTTTATTAAAGTTAGTTTTTTATTGTGTTGGGTTTAAAAGTATCTTTTTAAATCATTATATAATTAAAATTAATTGAGTTTTTAGTTTTTTATTTATTTAATACTACACTAATTTTTTTTTCTAGAAATTTTATTCATGCAATTTGATTGGAGTCCTCCAAGATGCAGAAGATGGTCAATATATTCAAAAATATATTTATTCAGTCGAGTTCCTCTCCTTATGGAACTATGATTTAACTAGTAAAGAATAACGGGTAAATTTGAAACCGAAAGGCAATGACATTCTAAAAATGTTTGTTCATAACCGATATAGCCACCTTGAATTTTTTTAATATGGTTTTTGATGAAGTTTTTTTTTTTATATAAATCAGTTATTGTATTTATTGATGAGATTCTTGTGTATTAAAAAAAATTAATATGAGCATGAACACCATTCGAAAGAAGTACTAGAACTTGATGATGGAGTAAGTTTATGTGAAATACTAAATCTATTATTTATTATACATATAATAAATAAAAATAATTTGGGGCACGTGTCGGTAAATGGGGCTACCATTTTTTGGTTTTGGCTCTCAAAGGGTCCTAATATTAACACATGGGAAAACTTATTTACACATGGTGTATACGGACTGTATACTGTTATACAGCCCGTATAGAATAAAAACAACTGACAAAGTCTGCTGGCAGCAGACTTTGTCAGTTGTTTTTATTCTATACGGGCCGTATAACAGTATACGGCCCGTATACACCATGTGTAAATAAGTTTGCCTGGTCGTATACAATGTATACGAACGTGTATACGGGCCGTATACTGTTATACGGCCCGTATGGAACGAAATTTTGATTTTTCAAATATTTTAGAGTCGTGAGGTGCTCAAAACTTTCTAAAAGTAGAAAAAAATAAAACATCAACAAGTAACAAAGATTGAAGAACAAGAAAACGTGTCGTATGACTGTAATAAAACGGAAGCTATCAACGCGGGATTACGGGCATGGTGTTATTCTTTATTTAATATTTATAGAATAAAAGGAAGGGTGAGGCATTTGATGAGAGTTGTAAGGAGTCTGAATAAAACGGAAGTTATCAACGCGGGATTACGGACATGCGTTTAATTCCCAACATATTTGTTTTGTCACGTACATTTCGTAAGAAACTTTTCGTGCACTGAACCTTCACCTCCAATCATTTCCTGGTCAAATCACACACTATAAAGTTTAAACTTATCGTGTGTTGTAGTTTGGAAAGATGACCGAATAGAGATCTGAATAACAAACTGTGGAGAACTTGTTTGCGTTATCCACCAACAATCCGTTCATTATCTGTTGTTGTCTAAAACAATATCAATTAACGTTCAGTTGTGTATACAAATTCATCACCGGTTTCTACAGCACAAGCACATACACAGGGAGAATGTTCTCGAAATTGAAGGAAAAGAAAAAATGGTTGTTGATGTTTTTTCTCTATCAGGATTTTGTTGGTTTGTTTGAGAACCAGATTCTAATGTCCTACTACTTCAATCCTTCCTACATTATTGAAAATTACTATATCACCCGGCATTCTCTTGCACCTGTATACATTGATTGTGGATTTTCTTGAGTCGTCGGGAAAACTTTTCCTCAGGGGAGGGTGAGTAGTATGAGTCTGAGTCCATTGTGGTTCGTGAATGTTGGAAGAACCCGACACGTCTTCTGCTGCCTCTTCGGTTGGTAAAAGACATAGGATGGCTTCTAATACAGGCTCTTTGTCAGTTGTGGTTGATTTATAGGAGGAGGTTATGAAACGAATATATGTTTATGCGAACATCCTTATTTTGTCACGTACATGCGTTTAATTCCCAACATCCTTATTGTATCAGACTCTCTCCCCTCCTGATGCAATTTTACTCCCGAACAAACCATGCCCACCTTGACCAGAATAGATAAGCGTATCACTCGATCCACTGTCAAGATAATATTTGCAGAACCCGACATACTTGACAGTGGTACCAATGTCAAGTCAAGTTGAGCTTCCTGATGCAATTTTCACAGTGGTACCAATGTCCTACTACTACAATCCTTCCAACGCCTGACTCATATACTCTCGGTTAAAAAATGCTAAAAAATGGTTTATTCTCTTTAATCTATTAGAACGATCCTTGTCTTAAGAACCTGATTCTGATTTAAACAATGACAGAATTTGTGGATTTCGGTTGGTTCAGAAACTTAACAAGATAAGCAACTAAAAAGTTAACATTCTGATTCAGATTCAGAAAGCAGATGTTTAGTAGTGTTTGAGAAACTAACAAGGTAAACCTTAATTTTCAAAATTTTAGACACTTACTTGAACTGTTAGTAATGCTAGATGTCATTTTGAAAATAGGCTTTGTTCTTCGTTTATTGGATCGTTCTAATAGATTAAAGAGGTTTTTACCATTTTTTACCATATGTATACGAGTCGTATACGGTTTATACGGCCGTATACCATTGGTAAAAAATATTTTTACCGATCGTATACAATGTATACGATGGTTGTATACGGGTCGTATATTATTATACGGCTCGTATACTATGGGTAAAAAATGGTAAAAAAGGGGTTATTCTCTTTAATCTATTAGAACGATCATTGTCGTGAGAACCTGATTCTGATTTAAACAACGGAATTTTTGGATCATACTACTAGCAGAAGAACCCGACACGTCTTCTGTGATGATTCGAAACATTCATGAACCACAATGGACTCAGACTCATACTACTAGCAGTAGAACCCGACACGTCTTCTGTGATGATTCGAAACATTCCGAATAACTAGCAGAAAAACCCGTACCGGTGATTGTTTATCCATACTATTCTTCATAGCCATATTCCCACTCACAATTTGTTGATACATATCGTCCGTTCAAGTTGAACTTCCTGATACATATCGTTCGTAAGAAACTGTTCGTGCACTGAACCTTCAGTTGTGTACCCTTCAATCTTTGTTGAGTATTTTTCTAACTTTATGCTTGCATCCACCACAGTGAATATTAACTTTGTGTGAAAGAGTTTGGAAACCGGACGGAATCTATGAAGAAACTGTTGGAATTTGTGGATTTCGGTTGGTTCAGAAACTTAACAAGAGAAGCAACTAAAAAAATACAATTGATTTCTCTTCCGGTTACCAGGCCTATCATCTCCGTCTACGTTTGGTTTCCTCAACGAAGAACCATCAGCCATTATCAGCCCTTTTTTCTTTTGGTTTCTGGTTGATTTTTGAGGGTGAGGGTTTTGAATTGATTCCTACGCTCAAGTTTCAACTACTGGAGTGAAAATTGGTAAAAAATGGTTTATTCTCTTTAATCTATTAGAACGATCCTTGTAACCATCAACCGTTCAAGTTGATATAGGAGAGTACTGAACAACCGAGATAACAGCTCTGGTATTTATCACCAACCCATCTTTGGTAGTGTTTGTTTGAGAACCTGATTCAGATACACAACGGTCTCTTTGCTTCGTCCACTAGAACTATTTGTGTATGCATTCTTTTGGTAGTTAACAACGCTAATTAGAAAAAAATCTGAAAAAATTAATCATATCGATTGCAATAACAGGATGGATGTGACACACATAGATAGATAAAATGTCACAGTTGTCAAGACTGTTTGTCGGGTTTCCAATGCTCACACAGGGTGATAAACAACGCTGATACACGTAACATCTAGTTATATTCAGATTTAAACAATGCCCGCCTCAATCTTCAATACTTCAGTAAAATACCACTAGTAGAAGAACCCGACACGTCTTCATGTAACAGAGAATGTTTTAGAAATTGAAGGAAAATGAAAAGATTTGTTGAAATCGAATTTGACAACTATGACAGCTTATTAAAAGTATCGTGTGTTGTAGTTTGGAAAGATGACCGAACAGAGATCTGAATAACAAACTGTGGAGAACTTGTTTGTGTCAGGTTCTTCTGCTAGTTACTCGGAATCGATAAATAACCAACACGAAGATCTCTGCGATCGCTAAGGTTTTCATCAACGGACTGATGAAAACCTTAGGTGATGAAGAGTTTAGAAACCCTAGAATGATTGTGTTTTTACGGGAATAAAACGTGATACTTGAAAAAACGCCAATATATACGGCCCGTATATAGTTATAAGGCCCGTATACATGTGCTAACATCAAAAACCCACAAAAATAAATCAATTGAGCCGTATACGTTTTACAAATCGTATACACATGTATACGACTCGTATAACTGTATACGGGCCGTATATAATAAAACCAAAAAAAACATTCTCTGCGCATTTTCCTATTAAAAAACATTCTATACGGGCCGTATAATTGTATACGGCCCGTATACAATAGGGGATGTGAAAATAAGA
The DNA here is from genome assembly GCA_030545235.1 of Helianthus tuberosus. NCBI lineage: Eukaryota > Viridiplantae > Streptophyta > Magnoliopsida > Asterales > Asteraceae > Helianthus > Helianthus tuberosus. The sequence continues at coordinate 149,994,032 of CM060414.1, read as the reverse complement.
TATAGGGTATGTGGGAATAAGGCACCCCCTCTCAAACTTTTGTCCGCTTTTTTTTTGCCAGTGCTGGATATGAAGCCGGGTATTATCCGATCCACATAACATTCTACGTACAATAGAAGAAACCCTAATTCATTCAGCCTCACAATCAAGTCATTCCTCTCTGTCTCAAGGCAATTCCTCATCTTCCTTCATCATATTCGATTTCTTCATTTGGATTGACTAATATATTTTCATCGATTGTGATATGTTTTTCATCAAGGCTATCGACTTGAAGATCAATCGTCCCACATTGGAAATGCAATCTAGGCAATCGATTAGAACAATACTGGTAGGTAAGCTTTTTTTATAATGATTACGGTTTGTTATTGCTATTAAAGAACTGTTATTTAAAACTGAAAATTTATTAATTCAATTTGTTTTTGTTCGATCTGATCAGTTTGTTTTTGTTTGGTTTTAGGATTCTCTCGGGTTCCTTTGTGTCTCAATTAGTAATAGGGTTTTGCCATTGATTGTGATCTGGATATGAAAACTATCTGATTTTTCTTTATTTTGATGCGTGATATTTGTTCCAATTCTAGGCTCAACATGTTAATGTTCATAAACAATGTTTATATAGTGATACTTTATATTCTTTTGGGTAAATTACATTTTTCGTCCTTATATATTTGTATCGGATTGCAATAGATGCCCTTTAACTTTAATAACTGCAGTCACAATTCATTATTTATAAACTCATTACACCCTAGGTTCTTTAGCAATAACCTAGTTAAATTTTACAATTAAATCCAGTCATGTGCATTGCACATGAAGGTAAATTCGTCTTTTTACTGTCTTAAGGACTATTTGTGCAATAAATATGTTCTGCTCTTTAATCAATGCCCCTTCTCTCTCTATAAACTCTTTCTCTCTCTATAAAAACTGTTAGCAACAAAACCATCCAAATCTGCCACATACCACCGCCCCCATCTAGATCCACCACGCTGTCACACCGCCTCCATCTAGATCCGCCACACCCCACTACCGCCTCTATCCCATTAAATAAAATTCAAAAAAGCACAACAACAATAAAAAAAGATGCTCTGCATAACTTTCTTGCTCAATGTTCATTCATAACACTCAAAAGACACAATTTTTGGGGGTTTTGAATGCTCAAATAATTAACCATCAAAACACCGATTAAAAATACATTATTTTTAGGCCAATAGAAATAAAACTAAAGAAATTCAAGACTCACTACTAGTCCTGAAACAAGAATATAGAAATCGGTGGTGCTTCATTCTGCAAGATGGCGATTTCCTTTGGTGGAAAACATTCCGCTTTCATTTTGGAAACCTTTAGATATGGTAGAACCGGTTATTAGTTTAACGACGAAAATTAAAAGAAAAGTTGATAAGTAGTGAATAGAACCAAAAGAAGCACAAGTGTGTAAGCATCTGATCTTGCAAACACGTTGGCAACAAATTTCTTTGCGCGAAACTCGAAGCAGCTTGAATCGTGCCTCTCGAATTTCAAAACAAAATAAATTCAGTTTTCATAATTATTTATCGAAAACATAACTTTCTTGTTGTAGTAAATGTTCTATTGGTGAAGCTGGTGATGGTGTCGTGACAGATTTGGGGTTTGCTTTCAGTTCTGAAACTCTCTGTCTCCTCTTCACATAGATCTAGTGTTTTCATTTTTCTCCAGCAACAACACACCACAACCCCGCTCCCTTTCACTCCTGAAACTCTCTCTTTCTCCTCTCCATATAGATCCAGTGTTTTCGTTTGAAAACACAACCGCCACACAATAGATATAGGGTTTAGAGATTTGGGGGTTTGCTTTCAATTCGTATGGACAGGCTGATTTCAGGCGCCGGAATGCTAATGGTGGTTCTTGTGTTAGAGAGGGTAAGGAGGTAAGAGATTGAGAGAAATGGAAGTGTGTGTGGGTATTTTCTTTTTTTATTAAATACTTTAATTTTAAATTATTAGGTAAAAGGACTAAACTACCCTTGTATGATCAAATTTAATTAAAATTTTTAAGTAGGATAATGTTAAAGGACCCATGGTGTAATGGGTTTTACAAATAAATGATTGTGACTGTAATTATTAAAGTTAAAAGGCATCCATCGCAATTCGATACAAACATAAAGGAGGAAAACTGTAATTTACCTTATTCTTTTTATCTATTTCAAATTATAGATTTAACTAAAAGAATTAAGATATTTATATTTGATTATAATGGAAATAGATCAATCTAATCATATTCAGATTCTCGTCTTAGGGGCTGTTTGGCAACATCTGAATCAATAAGTGCTGAATGAATAAGAGGTCTGAATGGGTAAGAGGCTCTGAACCAGTAAGTGCTGAACCAGTAAAGTGCTGTTTGGTTGCACCTCTGAATGACTGTGTAAAATGACAGTTTTACCCCTCTGAACTACTTTGGGCTGAATAAAATACAAACCTATTCATACCATCATACCATGAATCTTTTCATACAATCACTTTTCAAATAATAGCATTATTATACTTTCAAAACAAAACAAAATTGAACATAATTCCATACAAATAAATACAATCTGTTTATATTACTAGGTTCAAATTGCATACAAACAAATACAATCTATTAATAATAGATACAAACAAATACAATCTATTTATAATAGAGCTGTTCACAAACAAATGCAATTTTCATACTCTCATGGTAAAAGATTCCACACATATTCAAATTAGGTTAAAACATATAGAATTATAAAAACAGAAATTTAAGAAAAGGCAAAAAGTTCATGATTAATTACCTGTGGAGATGGAGGCTGTGGAGGGTCGGTGTGAGGAGAACGGAGGCTGTAAAGGGCGCTGCGATGGAGGACTGCTGCAACGTGGAGGACGGCGGAGTGGTGGAAGGAGGCGAAGGAGAACATAGGATGTGTAGGGCGCTGCGATGGAGGACTGTGGCGGAGTGGTGGAGGGCGGCGGAGTTGTGGAGGAGAGCTAAGAGGAGGGGAGGAGATGATGGCGTCTGTGTATTGAGGAGATGATGTGCTGTTGTTTGTATTGTTAGGTCAAGGGGCATGAGTGTCAAATATCTCATTCAGGTATAAAAGTAGCTGAACCATTCAGCTCTGAATGGTTCCATTAAGAGGAGAACTTTTTGTGAACCAAACAGCCCATGCCTCTGACCGATTCAGAGGTAGGCTCTGAATGAATCCATTCAGATGCAAACAAACAGGCCTTAATTTGTGGTTATGTTATGCATTATTAAAGCAAAGTCATTCATAAATGAGTGTTTATCGGTTCGGATTTCATGTTATTCAGTTTCAAAATTTTTCAACCCAGACCAAAATGATATTATCTTTTAAAAAAGATATAGATATCATTCCTTCTTAGACTGTTTAAAGTTGATATGTTACTGCGGTTCTTTGATTTTGGTGTGGACTTTTACTTTGATGTGATGAGGCAATCAGTGTAAACTATTTATAAAAAAACCATGTATTGTGTTTTACGGAGGAGTCATGGTTAAACATAACAATATTATCCCAAATGGCACTTTAAGAAGCATTGGCAGAGCTATGTCAAGACATGATTCAACCAACTCACCCGTAAGACAAGGAGACACTAATGGTATGCTCTTAACTTTTAGTGGAATTATTAGCCCACTTCGTTTTTTAATTATCTTACTGTTGTTATTAATTTCTTTTTTTCCCAGATTTTCTATATGGAATGAAAAGGTTCCTAAAAAATTGATGGTTGTTGATGTATTGCAAAATACATCTATTTCCAGCGTATAGTTTGTATAGTTTTCGGTAAGTTTTGTGTCATTTTGTTATTGGTTTTGCAAGATACTTAGTCATTTGTGTTTTGCAGGGGTCCGGAGGAAAAAGGAAGTGAAAATGACTGAAAATGAAGAAAATCGAGCTTCCGGCCGAGTCACGATTGATCGGGAAAATAAACGAAATGAAAAATGGTGAAATTTAGCCCAGTCGCATCGCGCGACAAGGTATGGAAAAGCCCCTCGCGTCACGCGAGGGGGCAAAACTACCTGCGTGTTTTATACTTCGTCGCGTCACGCGACAAGGAGACCCAATACCCATCGCGCGATGTGACATGCACAAATTACGGGACAAGATGTTTGTGCTTCAAGTTTAATATTTAAAACCCAAACACGACTTTTATTAATCAATATCATAACGTTAGATGAACCAGCAGCAACAGAAGGCGAATGTGAAGGTTCAAGACGCTAGGAGCCTAGGATTCAAGGTTTCAAGCTCCGGGATCGTGATTTCTCGAGTGTTTAACATTCGGTTCATCTTTTCCTTGTTTTCTTTGATTCCCGTCATGAATATTAAACTTGTTTTGATGTTCAAATTCCGTAGGAACTGTGATTAAGGATTTAGAAGTTTTAAGTGTTCTACCTAGTCTAATAGCCATGAGGTGAGGATTAGTTAGGTTTGTCTTTGTCACTAGATGGTTTAGGGTTTGATTGGGTGTGAGCGGGTCTTCCTTTATTGTCTTTTAATAGTTGCTACCTAAGTTTGTATAAGTGTTCATAGATTACTCCTTTACACTTTAGGGTGCATTGAGGTTGTCGCGCTGTGAGGTAGACCATCTTTTGGGTGCTTTAGTATTGTCGGATTTGTTGTGAGGCGATTCGACTAATCGATGTGTTTAACTGATCAGAGTGTCACGCCCCGGTCAAAGATAATATTTATTGTCCCAAATTACCTTTAACAATGTGTTAGTGGTAGTAAGGGGTCGGACCACGAAGAGTTTGTGGTTTGCGTATGGATGTGATTGATTGTAAAAGAGTGTCACTTTTATGAAGCTTGTTATGGTTTAATTTGAATATTTGTTTGATTGAAAGAGATGTCGGATTACACCGATGAATTTGTTTTAACTAATTAACTACGAAAAACTAGAATGATTGCACGAAAACCTTGATTGAAAGGTTTTAACCAATAATGGAGAACAAGGTTCACACCCGGTTCGACAGTTGTAGGACCTAGGGTTACTACACATTTTAACTTGGTTTAGATGAATTGGTTCATTAACGGTTTTATAATCACAAGGCTTAGGTGCCAATTGCTATCAACGTTCAAGACGGACCGCAATGCACTTCATTACCTCGGACAAGTAAATCCTATCACAAGACAAGGCATAATTACACATATTCATTTCACCAAGTCAAATTTCATAACTCACTCGACAATTCGTAAATTCAATACAATCGTAAGACAATTATCTAATGATTCAAATGCAATTCAAATTTTCACAAACCAAATATTAAACAAGTAGCAAACCCTAGAAATCCTTACAAAAGTCTACACCGGGGTGAAACCCATGAGAATTAGCCGCTCATGGTGAACGGAACGTGATTAACGGATGATGAACTCTTGGTCTTGAACATCTTGAAGCCTTGAGGATGAATATGATGGATTGGAATTGAAGTTTTTGGTGTTCTTGGTATATGTTTCAAAACTCAAAATATTCGTAACTCCCTTGAAAGACCCCCAAAAGAGTGTTATAACACGTTCAAAAACGAAAAACAAACAAACTTCCCGTCGGCTAGCAGGAAGAGGCGTCGTCGACGCCCCCCTGCATCGCCGACACCACCCAGAACTCTCAAAATATGCCTACGCACTAATCTGCTGTCTACGGTGGTTTTGTGGACGCTAGTGCGTCGCCGACTCCCCTTGTAGGGTGTTGTTTCCTGTTTTTGCTTATCTCGCGTCTCCGGTTGGTCCCGTTCGCTCCCGGTGCTCCGTATAGCTTTTGAATAGCTCCTTAAACCCCGTTAGACCTGCAAAACACAATTCCAGTCAAAAGTAGGCTATTCGAAACTAAAAGCTATGTAAAAACATAAACTTAAACATATTAGAACATCGGTATTCGACCACACATCATTAACAACTTTTGGGTTCTTTCCAGACAACTCGAGAAAGGTCGAGGATCCTTTAGGATATCCTATTAGTTTAGTATTATAGATCTCGGGTCCATCTTAGTTACCATTACCGAGAGAAAACCATGACTCACGAATAGGATTCCAAACCTATGTAGTGCTTTTTGTAACATCCGTCAAAATCGGAACTCCGAAATCCAACCCGGATTACAAAACCGAACAATTTTCAATTAAATAAAAATAAGAATTTTAATAATTATTCATTATTTTTAATATTATATTAAGTAATTAATCGTCACATATTTCTTCGAATTAAAACTGAAATAAAAGCGGGGGTTTATAAGCTAGACTCAGTTAATTCGGTTAATAGTTATAAAAGAAATAATTAACTACGTTAAAAATGATGGTTAAAACAAGTTTTGAACTTAAAAGGGTTAAAATTGCCAAAATAACAAAGTTACAAGTTAAGGGATTTTTTTTTTTTTTTTGTAATTAATGGAAACTATAAAATTTTAAACAGGTTAACAAACTAGGTTAGTAAACCTAGTTAAGTCAGTTAGTTTTAACTATATAAAATTGGCTAACTAGGTTAGTTAGTTAGTTTTATAAAAGAGAAACACTACTAAGTTAGAATTGTAAGTTAAACAAGTTTGCAAGGCAACTAAACTTGAGGGGCCTGGATTATAATTTCATGAAACCGTTACTAATGCTTAAATAACAGAAACCGTTACTAATGCTTAAATAACAGAAAAAAAAAAGAAGAAGAAACTTGGTGGACCGATGTTGGTGCATATTCTTGACAATAATTTAATATAGAGAGAGAGTACAGAGTTTTTTATTATTATTACACATCTTTTTCATTTTTTACACAATAGTTTCTTAATATAAGTTGCTTTACACAATAATTCATGCGGAAATGAAATGACAATAATGCCATCATGTGCAATGTATATGACCAAAATTAATCAAAAAAATTAACAGGGCCGGTCCTGAGAATTCGTGTACCCTGTTCGAGCTCGAAAAAATGTGCCCTTAGACCTTAACGAAATTGAGTATTTGGCTCACTAAAGGTCTAAATCTAATCTAAGACATTAAGAATAGTTTTGTACGGGGGCCTATGTTGGTGTTTGTATGGATGTACCCGATAAAAAAAATATTTTACATATACATATCAGGTTTTTCTAATGCCAAAGGGGTTAATAACTAGTCTAAGACATAAGAATAGTTTTGTACGGGGGCCTATGTTGGTGTGTTGTATGGATGTTCCCGATAAAAAAAATATTTTACATACACATATAAGGTTTTTCTCATAAAAAAACGTGCCATTCGAAATATCGGGCCCTGGCCGGTGGTCCTCCACACCTACCCCCAGGGCCGGCCATGAAAATTAACCACGTTAGGCTCAAAGGAAATAACGTGCAAAATTTTAAAACATAAAATAAAAAACTCGTCAACTTTTACGACAAAGGACACCGTCTGAAAAATGGTATACAGATAATTTACTCATAATTTTTTACAAGAAAACTTAACGAAAGTATGTAAACTCACATGATCGTGTCCAAAGAATCCAAATTCCAAATATTATAAAACGAAAGACACCCAAGGGCCACGCTTTGACTTCTTAGCGTCGAGTATACGTTTGAAAAAACGTGCACTACAAATCCACCACCACAACTTACATCATCATGTTTTTCACATTAGAAGCACATACATTTACACTTATAATTTATATAAGAATTATATTATTATTTAGTATGTTAAAATCTAAAAAAACCAACCAAATAAACCCGATACAGAGTTTATTTTTGAATGTTTGTTCTTGAGTTTATGGATTATAATTTTTGTTTTCTAATGTTAAGTAATTTGGACGAATGTTTGTTCTTTAGTTTATGGATTATAATATTTGTTTTCTAATGTGGACGAAGTCATCTACAGGTCATAGTCCAAAACAAAAACTAGACCTAAGACCACCCGTAGTGGGGCATTATTTTCAAACCCCCCCCCCCCCCCCCCCTCCCATTACATAGGGCATTATTTTTGAAAAAAAATTGCATTGGCGTTATATATAAAACGCCTAAAAGGGATTGTGGATGGTTGACTGACCAATGAGATTTTTTAGGGGTTTTTTCTTTATTTTATTTAATGCCCCAATAATGCCCCATCCCCATTACACACATTTTAGAAAACGCCCAATAATGCCCCTTTGCTGACTGGACCGCCACATGGCGTAAAATGCCCTAGGGTGGGGGCATTATCTTCCCCTTCCACTACACATGGTCTAAGTTGTAATGGTAACGAGGTGGTGGTAGAATTGTAAGGGAGAGATTTGGTGGTTTAAATGACCTAAGTTTGATTCCTGACTAGGCGAATATGTGGAGATCACTAGTTCGATCATTGAACTGAACGGGTTTTAGTGTCTTACCTCACTACACTGTCGTGCCTTCGGGCGAGTGTTCACGGGCTTCGGCACAAGGTGAGGGTTTTCCCCGGTTAGGAGACGAGTGTATCCCGATATGGTGAATTTCGGCAGTAGCCCATTTACAGGATTCGTTGACCGTTATAAAAAAAGACCTAAAGGCAGTGGCGGACCCAAGAATTTTTTCTTGGGGTGCGAAATATTTTCAAAGATTTTAGGCCCCTAGCTGTATAAAAATATCAGTTCACAGCGGGTCGGGTCGGATCATGTAAGACAAAAGAGCATCAGACTAAAATTCATAAATCATCAAAAACACGTTAAACGTCAATACAAATTACAAACGTATTTAAAATTGTGCCCTACAAGTTTTTTTTTTGAAATATATCCAAAATATCGTCTAAAGATACTAAACACGCCATAAGTTCATTACATTCTTACTCATTGTTCCTAACACATATAATTTGCTCCATAAGTTCATAAAACAACACTAAACACTTAAACAAAATAAACAATCATGTTCAACCATAGCCCATAACTTTCAATTATATTTTTAAACATTCAAGCCCTAATATTAAATGTTGATTACTTGCAATTAATCATTTAAACAAACAAAGCTATAAATAAAACAACAAAATCATTTAACTACAAGTCTAGAACAACAAAAAAATCAAAAAATATAAAAAGATTAAACCCTTACACATCTATATTTTCTCCTAATCATCACATAAAACAAAATAAATAAATAAATAAACCATACTAGTTCTATATTGGAATTCTGACGTAATATGGGTCGGTCCAACCGGAATTTTGGTTTTTCCGGTAAAAAAAGCCACCAGGTCGTGAGCGGTGGCGTCAAGTCGCTGGGAGTTTTTTGGGGGCGGGATTTGGAAATGGAATGGGTGGATGGGTTTGAGTTATTTTATTTAGTTCAAATTTCTTTAGGTTGAGTTTGGGCTTGTGTTAATAAAAATTGATTGCAGATTAGGCTTTGATTGGATTAATTAATTAAGTGAATAAAAAAAGGTAATTCAACGGTACCCCTGACCGCGGGAGGGATCTCATTAAGTGAATAAGTAGTTAATAAATTTTTTTTTTTTCTAAGTGGGGCGGTTGAAAATTTTAAAGGGGTGCAGGAGAAAAATTCCAAGGGGTGCGGTCGGGATTTCCGGCGAAAAATAACACTTAAAAATATTTTTTCATGGGGTACGTCCGCCCACCCTTGGCTTAGGGTGGGTACGCCCCTGCCTAAAGGTGTAATAGTCAATTATTTGTTAAATAACAAACAATTTAGGTAAAAGTTTCAGGGTAAAATTCATTTACTTTTTTGTCATTTTGTTCAGCTAAAAATTTTAAAGCCCAATTGGCGAAACCGAAAGCTCTAAAATCGAACCAAACCCAATGTTATAATCAGAAAAACCAAAACCAGATGGTTTTACGAAAACCCTAAAACCGAATTTTCGGTTTTTCGTTTGGACTGAGCCCAAACCAACTTATGCACACGCCTATTTATATTTGAAAATGCATGAAAAACTAATAAGCCTAGCAAAAATATTACTTACATATCTCATCTCATGAGCGATCACAGCCAATAATCTTAAACACGTTTTAACATAGGTGGAGTTTGTGACTAGCAAATGCTATTTGTATAGCTAATAAAAGCAACTATGTAGATTTTACTATGCCTCTCCGTCCCCAACTCGCAAGTCTCTTTATCACTCTGATTCTCAGCAAGACTCACTTCGAGTGTAATGGCCCTACCATCTAGGTTTCTTTGAACGTTATGTGTTGACTGTTGATGATATTTTAACACCTAGATCTCAGTTCTTCGGTTTGGTTCATAAGCCATATGTTTTAAATCTCCGGTGCTACTTCAAGAAACTAACGATACTAATCGAATGCTAAGTTAGGCACGTACGTATTGTAACTATACTTGATACCTTTACATCCCTTTAAAGATACTTTACTTTCTCGTTCTTCTAATTAGCTGGCATCATTCTTCCTTACTTTCTTATCACTAGTGCACACAACGAAAGAGAACAACGTGTGAAGTTAAAATACCAAGTGATCAAGAACAACACAATATCTCAATAACCTAAAACTATGAGATAAATGACTAAAACTATGTTCATGCAATAAAACTAACAACTTCTTTATCTAAGATAAACCATAAAACATGCCAGGTTGGAAACGAGTCAAAACAAGTTTTGAGAAAAATGTGTTCGGATCAAAACGAGTCTGTTAAGGTTGAAGGGTAACAAATACTAAATGTCAAAACAACATGATAATTGATAGAGATCTACAGAACTACAATGAATACCCAAACCAGGGGCGGACTGAAGACATGCCCAGGGTGGGCGGGCGCACCCCCGGGAAAAAAAAAATTTAGTGCTAAGTTCCGTCGAAAATCCCGTCCGCACCCCTTGGAATTTTTCGTCCGCACCCCTTGGATTTCTTCGTCCGCACCCCTTGGATATATTCGTCCGCACCCCTTCGAATTTTTCGTCCGCACACCTTAGGTAAAAAATATTATGGATTTATATTATAATTTTTTTTAGTAAAGTCTGATTTTTTATAAAAAAAAAAACTATCTATATTAATAGATTATACTACTTCAATTAAGATTTAGCCCATTAGTCTGATTTATACAAAGTCTGATTTATACAAAAAGCCCATTAGGCATTAGTCCATTAGTCTATTACTCATTTACCCATTTAAACCCAATACCCAACAATACAAAGTCTGATTTCCACCTCCCGCCCTTCTGTTCTGATTCTGCCCAGCGACCTCCTGGCTCCTGCCCAGCGACTTCTTCAACAAGCCAGCAGCAACAGCAGCCATCGACTTCCATAATTCCGGCCAGAAACTGACCGGAATTCAGCAGGCAGCAGCAACACAGCAGCGACATCATCTAAGGGTTAGTTTTTTGGTTTTTTTTTATGATTTTACTTGATGATTTACTGTTATTTAGATGATTATGTTAATTTAGATGGATTTTACTTGATGATTTACTCTTATTTAGATGGATTTTACTTGATGATTATGTTATTTAGATGGATTTTACTTTGATGATTTACTGTTATTTAGATGGGTTTTTTTTTTTAGTTTTTTGGCTTGATGATTATGTTATTTAGATGATTTTTAGGGCCTTAGGGAGTTGTGTATGTTATAGTTGTGTATGTTATATAGAGAAAGACTTGCTTAAGAAAGTAGCTTTAAATTATGTTTTGGGTACATTTCAAAAAATGAAAACCCGTAGGGCGACGTTTTAATTATGTTTGTACAAAGTTTGACGTGTTTGCCAAATATATAAATTTAGTTTGATGTTCTTTTGTCTTACATGGCCCGACCCGACCCGATACAACTGATTTTTTTACTTATGTACCTAGGGGCCTAAAATTTTAAAAAATGTTCCGCACCCCCATGGAAAAATTCCTGGGTCCGCCACTGACCCAAACCACAATGATTTATTACCCAAAACTTTGACAATAAACAAAATGACAATGAACGATTCTAGATACAAGCCTAACATCTCTAAAATAGCTCTCAAAGATTACCACAACGATAATCTTTATATGACAATGATTAGAAAAGAATCACTATAATCTGGTTCAAGATGAACTCAGACCCTATACAGAAACCCCTAATCGTCACACACCAGAGAGAGACGTGAACTTGTAAAAAGTATCTGAATGTGATCTTGACTGAATGAACCAATAACGCCCCTTAATAATGCGATCAATGAAGCTTTTTAATAACTAGCCTTCAAAGGCAACCAACCAAACTTTGACAAAAGCCCATCAACATCTTGGCCCATCTGATGAAACAGCAGCCCATCACTTCTTGAGTAGCCCAGCACTTGCTACAATACAAGTCCATTTCCTCATAACTAACAAAACATTATATAAGTAAAAAATGAACAGAAAGATACAAAAATGTAACACTTTTGCCCCGTCCACGTTGCAGGACACTAAGTCGAATATTTCTATCTCATAACATGTACGTTTGTGTTTCATTTACTTATACATGCTACTCATAACACGATCAAAAAAAATTACTTCGAGTCAACTAATTAAAACAAAACACTATCATAATTTTGCCCCAAAAAAAAAAAAAAACTAAAACGTTGGAAAGGCTATAATTTTAAATTGAGAGCAAAATTGTAATTTTTCAGGACAAATGAGCATGTGCGAGGTAGCCGCCTGACACGAATAAAAATTACACCAAGTCAACCAATTAAAACAAAACACTATCATAGTTTTGCCAAAAAAAAAATAAAAAAAAAACAATGGCATGACTATAATTTTACACTGGGAATAGAATCGTAATTTGAAAGGGAAAAAAACGATGACAAAACTGTACATTTAAACTAAGGGCAAAATCGTAATTTGGGTTGGGAGAAAAAAAAAACCAATGACAAAACTGTAAGTTTAAACGGGGCAAAATAAACCAATTATTACAAACACTATCATAGTTTTGTAAAAAAAAAAAAATTAAAACGATGGCATGACTTTAATTTTACACTGGAGACAAAATCGTAACTTGACAGGAAAAGCTGTAAATATGAACTAAGGGCAAAATCGTAGTTTAGGCTGAGAGGGAAAAAAACAAAATCAATGGCAAAATTGTAAATTTATATGGAACAAAATTGTAATTTGACTAGACCAATGGGAAGTGCCAAGCAGCCTAGCACAATTCCCCTCCATAGTCAACTGTCTGGCACTATTTCCCTCGATGATGTTTATAGCTATATAAAATTGGTAGCCATTTGATTACTTTGTGACAGTTTTCGTATTGTAAGTAACCTTACATACATCCTTGTTTTAACACAAGGTTATGTTTTCTTTTTATCACGAGTACAAAATGGCAATTCACAGTTTTCATTTCAAGAACATATGTAATTTTACGAATTTAGATCATACATACGATATTTCCCCTTTAATATGGGACCCAATATTCCCCTTTAACATGGGACAAGGCTTGCTGATGACTTCTGGTGTATTGGTAATTTGGTATTTGGTAGTCGCACAGGGGTCATGAGGTCGAGTCTCACCTAGAGCAAAATTGTTCTAGGTTAAGCCAGAGTTTTACTACAGTGTAGAGGTGTACAAACCGGTTATACCGGTTAATTTGACTTTAATCAGTTATCACTTTAACCGATTATTTTGTTATCTGGTCCAGTTAATTACTTTAATCGGTTCGGTTAATTGACCGGTTATTTTCGGTTATTAACCGGTTATTTTTCCTTATTTTTAATCTTTTGGTTTTTTTTTTTCCGTTAACCGGTTTATCGGTTGAAAAAACGGTTCATATACTAAATACATATAACCAGTTACTAACATATGCTTAAAAATAACCACTAACCGGTTATTCCTAAATCGGTTATTAAACGGTTACGGTTTCGATTTATAACCGGTTACGGTTAATAAACTGGTTATTTTGTGCACCTCTACTACAGTGGGTCTTTTTACGCTTATTTTCTTTGGGATGGTGGGGGCCGGCAGTTGCTGAGGTAAAGGGAAGGGAGGGTGGGTAAAGGCCCACCGTCCATGAGGGGCGGATCTATGTCACTTTTGTGGGTTCCCAGGAACCCATTCGGTTTAGAAAAAATGGGAAAAAATAGTGAGAACCTCGTCTGATTTGGAAAAAAAAATAAGTGAGAATTAGTGAGTATCTAAAAAAAAAACCCAGTAAAAATGTTCTTAAATTCTCCACTGGGTCAAACGTAAATATTTTGTTTTTCTTTGAAAGTGTTGAAGATGATAAAAGGATTAAACAACAGGCCCATTGAATCTAATAAGAGCCATTTAGGCCCATATAAAGGATTATGAGATTGGGAATCAGAATACACATCTGCACGTTGGTTTAGGGGCTGTTTTTCAACTTTTTAATGATTAAGTGCTGAACCAGTAAGATATCTGAACCATTAAGTGCTGAATCAGTAAGAGCATTAAGAGCTAATATAATGCTTAACCGTTCAGAAGCAAATGTCTGACCAATTCAGATGACAGGTTTTAACCATTTAGACTCAGTATAATGTTTAACCGTTCAGAGGCAAAAGTCTGAACCATTCAGACATCTGCTCCCGAAACAAACAGTCTGAACCATTAAGTGTTGAAACAATAAAAAGTTTAAACCATTAAGAGCCTCATCAAAATCAGCTTTTATTTCACACTAAATGTAAATGACAAACATAGGCTTTTTTATATGTTTTGAAGGTAAATTTTTGTGTGTGTATGTTTTAGTTTCTATATTTAATTATTTGGTTCTCTTTTTATATGTTTTGAAGGTAAATTTGTATGTTTTAGTTTCTATATTTATATTTGGTTTCTTGATTTGTTGTGTTTTTTTACTTTCTACCATTTTCCTATTTCTTATTAAGTCTCAAAATGAGTTCGATTAATTAAGTGTCAAAATTGTCAAAGCAGCTCGGATTTATTCAACGGCGGAAGATGTTCTATAATTATGTGTTCTCAATAATACTAAAATTGAGCGTTTCCAAACATGAAAACACTTTTTTTTTGAAAGGCTACTGACTCTAACAGTCAAGAGGTCTTCGCACCCACATGTATCCGAGTGATACATCCACGGGTCCTTAGTCACCCTCGGGCGTGACATCCGAAAGTGACCAGGCGCTCCCCGAGAAAATTTCCAGCCGACAGCCACATGACTGCCGTTGCGGCCTCCGCACTCTGCACCCAGACCGCATGCTGACACCGGAGCCGGAGTAACCGCACTGTAATAGAAAACTCGGGAGTGGCTCAGGATTCGAACCGGAGACCTTTCACTCCCAAGCCCAAACCATCACTGCCATGAAGGCCAGGGTCGAAAACACTTAGGTGCTGTTTGTTTTTGCAGACATAAATTGTCTGCAAGCTGATTTCATCTGTTTTCATGTCTGCAACTGAAGATGTGGTCTGAAGCTCTTTATGCTGAAAATATAAGACTGTTTGTTTTTATAAATTGATACCGTCTCTACAAATTAAATGAACTTTTTTTATGTTCCAAATCAAAACATCCTAAACTAATTACCTCCATAGACCAGCAAGAGAATCGAGATACTTCTTCCCATTGATATCATAGACATATGAACCCTATTAAGAACACAAGGTAATAGGTAAATAAAAAGAATGAGAATCATGTCATAAACAAAACAAAACAACACATCCACATATGGAGAACACCAATCTGATCGAATTTCCATATCCATAACTCACTATTCAATTCTCATTCACAATATTCATACTTGAAACCCCACCTCCCCTGTTCATAACATATGGCTCCACCCACCCAATAATCACCCCCAATTTATGTCCCTTAATCCCCAAATCGACGGCCAAATCAACGACAGAGATGAACAGAGGGTTGATTGAGAAGAGTGGTTTCTTGTTGGATGAGTTGAGTCTCTGCTTCGTCGCCGGCGCCGCTGCTACTGTTGCCGTAAAAGGAGGTGATCGGCTTCTTTCTTCTTCTCCGGCTCTCTCTCTCTTATCTCTCTCTCTCTCTCTCTCTGTTTCTTCGTCGCGGCACCACCAGACGGTGGTGGTGGTGGTCGGCCGGTACACAGTTCGAATGGGGGGTGGTTTAGGGGGTGTGGATGTGTGGTGATCGGAGTTGGCTGGTACCGTCGCCAGAGTCCGGCGACTCGATCTGAGGGAGAAGAAGGGAGTGTTGTGTCTGTGTATAAGGTCATTTGTGTTGGGGTTTTTGTTTTGGTTCTTATGATGATGTTGTGAAGATGTTTTAAGTAGGGGAGAATAGCTTATTTTTTAAGATTAAAACAGCTGAGTTCAGATCTGTTTAAAGAAAAAAAAAACAAACAGTCTTTAAAGCCTTATGTCTGCCTGTCTGCAGACATAGGCTCTTTACAGGTGTTTTAAGCAAAAACAAACAGCACCTTAGATGATTGTAATTAAGGAATGTCATTCTTATATTCAATTATTTAATGAGCTTGTACTATGTTTATCATCGTCTTTTGTGACCCATTTTTACCCTACTTGTATTGTGCCCCCCGTACAAAAATAATTTGTATCCGCTGCTGGGTCACGAGCGTCGTTTGCTTTCGAGGACGTAACTGGTATTTTGCCATTGAATTTACCTGAGTGATCAGGCTTTTGTTGACCGTTAAAAAAATATATGGGACAAGGCTGAATTTTATTGATATTTAATTTTCCAACTAATCCAGTTTTACTACCAATCATCTTTCAACCAGATGAATATTGAATATGCATTTGGAATGAGTATGTTGAAGTATTTATTTGATATTAAACTCTATGAACTAGACCCATGTATATGAGCTTTAGACATGTTATTGTATATAATATAAATTCAGTGTCAAATGATACACTAGTTGTATACTTGTATGAGACAAATAAAACTCTATACGCATGTCATATGGGAAGCGTCGTATACTAAGTCACTAGGTTATCACCCGTGTGTAACACGGGGTTAGGCAAGTTATTTATATTAATTATTTAATGATTAATATATAACTAAAATGATACTAATTATTACTTATTAACCCGTGTATTACACCGGTTGAACTAAAAACGATGTAATATAAGTCATAAGTCTCCAAATACTTCAACTATAAAAATGCACAAAATGGAATTGTAACATTTCGGTTTGGAACTCAACTGTAAATACTTAAATAACAACTAGGTGAAGCCCCGCCCCCGTTGCGGGGAGATGGCCGAATAATCTTCAACCAATTAAAAAAACAGTGACACGATTTTTAGCTGGTGGCAAAGTCATATTTTTACTTTTACTTGGGGGAAAAATCATTTTTCTCCCGAGGGTAAAATCCTAGTTTTTAGCTAGGGGAAAACAATATTTTTATTTTGCACTGGGGGCGAAAACGTAACTTTGAATTGAGGATGATATCGTAATTTTGAACCGAGGGAAAATCGTAAATTTTAGCTGGGGGCAAAAGCATAATTTTATTTTGAACTGCGGGCAAAGACGTAATTTTAAACTGGGAGCAAAACCGTAATTTTAAAGTGGGTATAAAATAATAAACTGGTGTAAAATCGTAATTTTGAGCGGCGGGGGAGGGGGGTGGGGGGGAACAAAATTTTATTTTGAACGGGGGCGAAAACGTAATTTTGGTTGAGGGTAAAAGCGTAATTTTTTTACGAAGGGCGAAATCGTTTTTTTTTTAGCTCGGGACAAAAGGGTAAACGTATTTTGAAATTGGGGTGAAACCGTTGTTTTTAATTGAGGGCAAAACCGTAATTTTAAAGTGGGTATAAAATAATAAACTGGTTTGTCAAATGGGTATTGCTCGACGCCTATTTGAACCAATGGCAGGGAAACACTATTCGGGGGCAAAAACGTAATTTTAAAGTGTGTATAAAATAATAAACTGGTTGGTCCAATAAGGAAGGGGCGGCCGCCCATTTGGACAAATGGCAGAGAAACACTATTCCCTGCCATGGTTTTTCTAGATATAGTAAATAAATTCTTAATGATTTAATTCAATTTTGGTGAGTGTTTTTCTTTTATTTTTATAAATTCAATTTTGATGAGTGTTTTTCTTTTATTTTTATATTGGTTAAACAACCAAATAACAAATTTGCCATTGTACTGTTCATTCATTTTGGTTTTTAATATTTTGGTTTTTAATATAATAATAATAATAATAACTAGTGTTTTTCAATGACGCGCGTTGCGCGAAAGGCATTGATGTTTTCGACCGACATCATTCTTCAAACGATTCGAGATAAACGATGTGTAACCAGCCATATCCGGCATCGTTGAGTGTATTAAAAAGGGAGCAATTTGACGATTGGATGCTGGGCTAGGTGTTTCTTGGAATGCCCACGGATTGTTCGGGTCAAAACCACGATTATGAGTATTCATTTTTCGTATTGTGGTTGGATGAGATTTTTTTTTTTAAAATAAGATAGAGATGATTATAGAAGAGGTGGAGTAGTTGTGGTAAAAAAATGAATAGAAGTGTGAGTATTTATAGTGAATAATTTTTTTTGAACACATAGCCGTTGGCCAACGGCTAGCCCAAACGGCTACTTGTCTTGGCCAATGAGATCCTGCCATGTCATCTTGATAGCCCCGTCCAACGCCCGGGCTGAAACCCCCGCCCAAGGGGCCACGCCGAAACCCAAGCCCACCCGGGGTGGTGACTTGGGCGTTTGTACCCAACCCAACCCACGCCACAACCCCCACCCCCAGGGCTGAAACCCCCGCCCAAGGGGCCACGCCGAAACCCAAGCCCACCTGGGGTGGTGACTTGGGCGTT
Organism: Helianthus tuberosus; assembly: GCA_030545235.1. Classification (NCBI taxonomy): domain Eukaryota; kingdom Viridiplantae; phylum Streptophyta; class Magnoliopsida; order Asterales; family Asteraceae; genus Helianthus; species Helianthus tuberosus. The sequence continues at coordinate 149,975,484 of CM060414.1, read as the reverse complement.
TGTACCCAACCCACGCCACAACCCCGCCCATACCCCATATTCTAATATACCCTAAATTCACTGTTCATTTAGTTTGATTTTTATCATATATGAACAAGGGGTCACGCCGAAACCCAAGCCCACCCGGGGTGGTGACTTGGGCGTTTGTACCCAACCCACACCACAACCCCGCCCCATACCCCATATTCTAATATACCCTAAATTCACTGTTCATTTAATTTGATTTTTATCACTGTTCATTTAGTGTGAGTATTTATAGTGAATATTTTTTTTAAACACATAGCCGTTGGCCAACGGCTAGCCCAAACGGCTACTTGTCTTGGCCAATGAGATCTTGCCATGTCATCTTGATAGCTCCGTCCAACGCCCGGGCTGAAACCCCCGCCCAAGGGGCCACGCCGAAACCCAAGCCCACCCGGGGTGGTGACTTGGGCGTTTGTACCCAACCCACGCCACAACCCCCCGCCCCCAGGCTAAAACCCCCGCCCAAGGGGCCACGCCGAAACCCAAGCCCACCCGGGGTGGTGACTTGGGCGTTTGTACCCAACCCACGCCACAACCCCGCCCCATACCCCATATTCTAATATACACTAAATTCACTGTTCATTTAGTTTGATTTTTATCATATATGAACAAGGGGCCACGCCGAAACCCAAGCCCACCCGGGGTGGTGACTTGGGCGTTTGTACCCAACCTACGCCACAACCCCGCCCCATACCCCATATTCTAATATACCCTAAATTCCCTGTTCATTTAGTTTGAATTTTATCATATATGAATAATAATTATATCAATTGACTATTTATATCAATAAGGATAATTAGAAGGTGGTTTTTCAAATAAATATTTGTACATGAGAATGGAGAATCCATGAAGTCCCCCCGTAGTGGGGCGTTTTTTTTAAAAAAAATTCAAAAAAAAACGCCGGATAACGCCGAGATCCCCACTACATAGGGCGTTTCCAGGCGTTTTTTTTGAAAAAAACTGAACCCGGCGTGTTTATTAAAACGCTGCGTGATGTTTTGAATGCCCAATCCCAACTCAAACGGCTAGTTTTATTTATTTATTTTTTTTAAACATTTCCCCCCTATATATATAAACTCATTCATTTTCAACCAAAAATCACAAAAACCCTCTAAAAAATACACCCATTTTATAAAAAACTTGATGGATTCTCCTAGTTCTTCATCCATGGTAAATTATTACTACAACGAGTTTTTTGCGGATGGCGAAGGTACAACCGATGAGGAGGTTGAGCAAGAGGCGGTTACGAGTGCTTGTCAACTAGCGATGAGATATGTCGAGCATTGTCGTCGCCCCCAAGCAGGAAAAAGTAAAAGATGTTATATTGAACGAGACCGACGCGGGGCACACGATCGTTTGATGAAAGATTATTTTGATGAGGAGCCGACATATACGAACGAAATGTTTAGGCGTCGTTTCCGAATGAGTAAGCGGTTATTTCTACGCATAGTCGACGACTTGGAAGCCAACTACGATTATTTTAAACAAAAAGCGGATGCGAGAGAGGAACTTGGATTTACCGGTATCCAAAAGTGTACGTCGGCGTTACGAATCCTTGCTTATGGAAACACTACCGACATCAACGACGAGTATCTAAAAATGGCGGAGAAAACAACGAGAGATAGCTTGGAGCATTTTTGTCGCGGTAAAATTCCTATACTTTACTTTTTTTTTAAACCTCGAGTATGTTTACAATTTATTTTTTTAAGCTTATGTTTGTTTTTTTTTTTTTTTTGTCTATTTTTTTTATAAAGGTATAATTGATGTGTACGGTGCGCGTTATCTTAGAACGCCCACATGGGACGACCTTCAAAAGATCTACGAGGTACATAATGTTGAGCAACATGATTTTGGAAGACGAAGGAAAGGCGATATGCCAGAATTATGTGCCAGAAGCCGTTCAAGAGGAGCATCCACAGGCGTCAATGGAAGAAAGAGTGAATAATGCGCGAGAGTTGCGTTACGAACCGTACCATTCGCAGTTAATGGTTGATTTGCTACACCACGCATGGTCGGTTCGGTATGTACCACCTGAGGGAGAGGAAGAAACGGAGGACGAGGAAGACGAAGTTGGCGAGGGTGAAGAAAGCGAAGATGAAAACTAGTGTTTTTTTTTTTAATTTCATCGGATTTTAATTTTTTTATTTCTAGTATTGTATTTTTTTTTTTTAATGAAGTATTTAAAGTTAAAAAAAATAATAATTGGGAAATGATTGCATGGGCGTTATTGGAATAATGCCCCACTACACCACTTTATGCTATAATGCCCCATGCTGACTGGGATGCCACGTGTCGGATAATGCCCCATGGTGGGGGCATTATAAGTTATTACCACTACGGGTGGTCTAATCATAAATGTCTTTAAAAAACTTAAAAGTTTGAGAGTTAAATATTACTGAGAAAGTGGAAATACAATTAAAATACAGATATAGATACATGTAAAAGTTACATGTATTAATAAAATAAAATAAAAAGTTGTACGATATCGTTGATGTTTGTACGATACCCGTGATCAGGGATGAGCAAATGGTATTGGTTAGGAGTACCGAATTTCCCGAACTAAAAATTTTCAATATCAATTCGGTACCGACATTTGATGTTTTTTGAACCAGGCTGGTGCTGATTTTTACCTTCATGTACCGAGACCGAACAGGACGCTTACAACAGGCTTGCCACGTGGCAAGCTTTGAGTGGTGAGGTTACTATTCACAAACTTGCCTTTTTAATATATAGGAGAACTAGGTTAGAACCCCGTGTATTACACGGGTTGAATAATATAGTTTTATATACTAAATAATAATAATAAATTATATCTTTAAAAAAATTGTGTATTGCACTGCACGGGTTGAATACACCTGTGTAATACACATGTTGAATTAATATAATGTAACAGTTAACATGTATAGTCTTTAAGACGTTTAAAAAAATAAATTTTGATGTACTAATTGGTTCATTAAAATATGAGAGGATTAAGACGTATTGGACCCCTATTTTAATCACAAAATTAATACACAATCTTGATTAAAATATTAAAGGAATAAGATGTAATGGAATCCTATTCTAGTTAGATAGATATCGTAAAAATGTTATGTTCGAGACTCCAAATGTCTAATAATTACATTGTAAACATTTTTTAAACAATGAAGATAAACATCATTCGTGAAATATAAATAGATTTAGTTAAGTTATTGTTTAATATTATTATTTGATGATGATATCTTGTCAGAATTTGTTGTTTTAGGTATCATATTGGATCTATAATAATCAAATAACTTTTTAAATTTACGCCTCTCGGCAATGTTGGTATAGGCATTGTCGTGGGTACAAAATGCAACCTAGAAATTAATACCGTAATGTCGAGAATAATTATAAGACAAAATTCATACCGCATTCCGTCAATAGAATCGACTCGTTTTGAACCCAAAAAACCTATATAATCTTTAAATAAAGCTATAAAATACTTTTATTAAACAAAAGTAAAATATATAAAAGTGATAAAAAATGAATTATTTTCTAAAAAACTGTTAAAATAAATAAAGGTAAAATTGATTACTGTTTTTTTAATAATTTTGAATAAAACTAATAGATTAAAATATAACGAAAATATTGATAATATTATAATTATATCTAATACTTTTTTCATAATTAACTTGATTGTTCTAAAACTTTGAGGCATTTGTTATTTTTAAAAGTTCACTCATTATCCTTTCAAACTACAAGTGGATAAATATATTATTAAAGCCATAAATATATTATTAAAGCCCCATAGGTTAAAATTTCGCAAATAATTAACCAAATTAAATAAAAAGCTCTCATGTGTTGACAAGTATCCTTAAAACGGTTTCTTTTATTATATAGTATAGATTAGCTTAGTTATTAATGTTACAAATAATAACCCATGAATTGTCTTGGTGAGTGAAAGATTTGTCTCTGGGTCTACGTTGAAATATCAAAACATTTCCTCATGACCACTGTAGTTGTTTCACAAAACAAAAACTTTTGCTATTGAGATCAGTTAGTTAATATTATTGACTAACTGACCTCAATAGCACCAGCACCATCACGAAACAAAAACTTTTGCAATATTATTGACTAACTGACCTCAACAGCACCATCACCAAGGGTAAAAAGCACAAGATTGATCATAAAGATGGAAATAGGATTTCTATGCAAATTTTCAATATTATTGACTAACTGTTGAATCCTTGCAGGACATTTGGTCTTGTTCGATTACATTAAAAGAGACTATTGTTACCTGATAAATTATGAGTTGGGTTGAACCCACGAACACTTCCCGTTTAGCACCCCTAGATTTGTCATTGTTGCTTCTTATATTGCACCTGGGATTCTCTTGAAAGGGCGTATAAATTTCAACTTTTCAATATTTACCTTTTAGTCAACCAAAAGACCATCAATGCAAATATGCCCTTGATAAATTAAAACGACAAAAGGCTTGTTAGATTAGATGAAACCTTTTGGTAAAAAGGATTTAAAAAATTCAACAATCAAGAAACTCTATATGGTGAGAATGCAACAGATCAACTTTGAATATAACATTATAATATGGCAATTAAGATAATATGTCAAACTAATGTTAATTACCTCAAAGCTAAGTTACAATATCAATCTGAACTTTAAATAATTTATTGATGTTTAGGGGGAGGATTTAAGAAAACATAATGGAGTTCAACAGGCACTACATATGCATATGAAGGATGAGGCGGCTATGACTATGAAGAGCCGCAAAAGATTTGTACTAAACTGATGACTTAACTATCAATTTGAAAATGAAAGCATAAATGATAACTTACAGCAAAGGGATTAACATTATCGCCATCGTCAAACAGATTATGATATAACATCAAGCAGGATTTAGGTATGATTATGATATAACATCAACCAGGGTTCGATTATACCTAAATCGTATTGGAATCCATCGAAAGTCCATAGCCTTTTTAACAGATTAGACGACAACGATTGAGGGATACAGAATGAAATAAACGTCAACTGGGAAATGCGTTCGAAATTTAAGATTGCCAGAAATCAAAAGCGTTAACCTACCTTTCGAAATTATTCCTCCAATTCAGATCAACGAATTTGTATTTCAGTAAATTGGTTTCAAATTCCATCAAATGCAAATCAACACAAATAGAAGGGACGTTCCAGAGACTCCAATTAAGGATTTTAGACTCAAATCCCAACATAATAAAATGAAATTAAACGAAGAAAATAGACCAAAACACCACGAAGCGGAGAACTTTTATCCTAAAACAAAATCCACCACTCAAAATCAACGCCTTTGTTGTCGCTGCCACTCAATGTCGCCGCTGCTGCTGCGTTTGAACTCTTCTTCTTCTTCTTCTTCAATTTCAACTTTGAATCCTTTTTTTTCAATATGATCTTCTTCAATGCAAATTGGTGCTTCGAATTCTTCGGAGTTATTTAGGGATTGAATTTGATGTTTCAGTGATCGAGATTTGTACAGGTTGTAGTGAATTTGTTGTGAGAATTTAGATGAAAAGAAGCAGGTAGTAAGACCACCCGTAGTGGAGCGGTTTTTTAAAAAAAAATTCAAAAAAACGCCTAAAAACGGCCCCAAACCATTACATGGGGCGTTTTTTTTTAAATTTAAAAAAAAGCCACCTTGGCGTTTTTTGAAACACGCCTACTACCCTTCTCCTTGTCCAATCATCTTTCAGCCCCCTTCTCTTTATCCAATAAGATTTTTTCTGTGTTTTTTCTTTAGTTTATTTAATGCCCCAATAATGCCCAATAATGCCACATCCCCATTACACCCATTTTAGAAAACGCCCAATAATGCCCCTTTGCTGACTGGACCGCCACATGACGTAAAATGTCATAGGGTGGGGTGTAACAACCCGCACTTTCGTGCGTTGTTACTACTCGTTATACTCGTTACGCCTAGCACCAGAGATTCGGATCATAATGTAACTATATCGTATACATCGCTATTCGAAGGATAATCGCATATTTTCAAGCTACAATATCATTATACTACACTATCATCACACTAACACTCACGAAGGCATTGAGTGAGGACCTAATCTACCCTCCTCAGTGGCCGTGATGTGTCGAACGTAAACTATTAACGCTAACAAGGACCCACGGGTGAGTGCTGTAGCTCCAGTCGTCATGACGATGACGACAATACGAGTAAACGGTACCCCGTCAGTCCCTGTGGCACTACACGAAATAACGTTCACGATGACATCAAGAAAGGACCTATACTACCCTCACGGATGGCCGTGAAACGTCGCTAATAATCGTATACTCGAATCGGAGACCGATCGTGAATTATCGAAACTTTGGATTATGGATACGTGAATACGACCCTTAGAGATATATATATATATATATATATATATAATAATAACAATATAATAATAATATAAATTAATTATGAAAGGTACGCGCTTCGAAAACTATCAAAACGATCAAAAACGGAGAAGTCCAACGCGTCAGGATAGCTATCCGGACGGATGGGCCATCCGCACGGATGGGCTGTCCGGACCAGATCTCCTTCCCTCTCCTCGGTTGCCTATAAATACCATGTCACATCACTTGAACAGTGATGTGACAGCTCCTGTTCAACCAAACGCGCACCAAGACCCTTTTCTCTCGATTTCCTCGCGATTCCGGTAAGATTTCAACCTAAAACTTGTACTTCTACAATCTACACTCGATTCTACATCATTCTATCTTTCAAAACTCAAATTCTAACCGTGAAATCTGAGGATTTGAGGCGTTTTTGAGGTGATGTCACCAAGAGTTCTTATGAACTTCAAGTTGGGGTCTCATTTCACTATAAACGACTCAGATCCGGGTGATTTCCACATGTTTTAATGACAAAACTCACCTAAATCTGTGCGATTTCGAGTTAACAATGAAGAACCACCATGAACGGTCAGATCTGATGGAACGGGGTGATTCCCGGCCGTTAGAATGAGTCGGAATTGACGGAACTTCAAGTGTTAATGCGAAATTACACTACCCTAGTGAAAACGAACGTATTCCTTCCGTTAAACACTCGGAAACAATGTTCAGAGTGCGAAACAGACATGTCAGTTCGCACGGATGACACAGCCCGCACGGATGACACCATCCGCACGGACCACCCATCCGCACGGACCACACACCCGCACGGATGACACGTCCGCACGGACCGCATGTCCGCACGGATGACACATCCGCACGGATCATGTGTCCGCACGGATGACAAGTCACCCGCACGCACACTCATCCGCACGGACAACATGCCATCCGGACGGATGACCTGTCCATCCGCACGGATGAGAACAGTCCAACCAAATGAGTAACTTTTCAAAGGCAATCTCGCTTAACCGTATATCGTTTACTCTATTTCTTCAAGGATCATTACAGACGTACTCGCAACCGACTCAATCGAGTTGTAATCTCGCTAAATACGCACTGTGAGTATACTTGAACCCTTTTTAATCAAATTTTGGGTGTAACATACGTTTCTAACAAATCGAACTTATCAATTGAAATATTCAAGCAATCGAATTATCACTTGCGAATAACTGTTATGCATAGATATACGTGATGCTAGTTGCATATGTGCTAGGGCTTATACTCGCGACGTCCCACCACGACTAGTATAGTACTATTGCGCCCGACGGGGTCTAGTTATGCCATCGTACATTCGAGCATCGAGGACTTAGTTGGTAGTATCAGTTTTGTGAGTATATATGTCGTGTATTACGTTTATGCATATGGAAATTCGCTACACCTTTTTATCTACTATGCTATACTTATCAAACCTGTATACTCGCCAATACTTTTGTATTGACAATTACTTTAATGTATGTTGCAGGTTAGATCGCAGACTATGTCAAATCAAGCTAGGAAGTCTAGAAACTCAACTAAAATCTAGGTTGTCGGATTTGCATTGTTCGAGAGGACAATAAATTTGTGATAACTTACGTGATTGTATTATTTGTTAGTATGGGATAACGAATGTATTAAATATTATCGCAATATAGTTGTTATGGATTCTCTTGAGCAATCTGATTCGCCTAGTGCCGCGCCCCGATGATTCCGCCATCGGTTGGGGTGTGACAGATTGGTATCAGAGCCATAACTATAGGGAATTAGGTCAGACTCGACCTAGTCCGGGTCGACGTCTTAGAAATTGACCTAGTCTATAGTCTAAGTACCAACAGGCCGACTCGTACGAACCCAGTGGGGTTTGTATTGGGCTTACTTGATTACTCTCGATCGAAATTGCTAAAAGATACAACTTTGTGTGAACCCTGCGTACTACAACTTCACACGAAGAAGCCTTTCCTAAGGCTGAAATACTACTTAGCCTTTCCTAAGGCCGACAAAATACACATGTTTTCAAAATACTCGCAAAACAGAACCGAGCGATCTAGTCGAGACCAGGTGTGAAAACCAAGAACTCTCGATATGATTGCTCACTCAGCGCATTTTTTCTAGCACGAGAACCTTTCATCGAGTTAGGAGTGACATCCACATCTCGACGAAAGTCTCCATTTCGAAATCTAGTGGAACTCACGAATTCATTCGAGAGCATAACCACAATTAGGAACGAAACTGTTAAGACAGGGGTGAAACCCGTACCTTAATAAGTCGTTCCACTCTCTATAAACTGGTTTTCAAAAGCTCTCACCAAGGACTCGACTATTGCAATAACTCGAGCCACGCGATGACTAGGAAGACGAATGCCATGAGCTGCATCCCAGTGGAAGCATGGAGTCTTCTAGGTCAACGCGTGCGCCCGAACTTGTTAAATATAGTTGGATTACCTTGGGTAGTCGACGCCTAAACACCCAAGGCACTCTATCGTACGAACAACCAACCATACAACTGGTTGGAAACTTATTTACGTTTTGAAACTTTACGCTTTATCGATTTCTCGATTTAACGATTTTCACTCCCTACTTTATAAACGCACGATTCGCACATCCATCGCAATCTAAAACGAAATCCGAATGTTCGCAACAAAACTAATGCATAATCTATCGCATTCGCTCTCGTTTTCTCACTTCAACGCAACCTCGCTTATTCTAAATCGACCTGTATGTGCATGAATTACAAATTACATCTATATAGATATATATATAAGTATAAACAAACAAATCATCGTGTGAGGACTTAGGAATTTCGTGTTTCCTATGTGGCTCCTATGTGAATCACATTACTATTATACTATCGCATCAAGTTTGAACGCGCTCAAATCACAACGCAAACTCAAAAATCATTATGATCGAATCTCACTCCAAGTCTCCTTCTGTCTAGATGCCTTCCAACAACTCTACTTCGAGAATGATAGCAAAGAGACGAGCCAAACGAAGGAGCGAAAAGAGGATTGCTTCACTTGTGACCAGGGAAGTGGTCAAAGTCATTCCTCAGATTGCCACACGAGTTCACTCTCTCAACCATTCTTGAGCTTCGGAAGACGTTAAGACGGGAGAGTCACAATCTACTTTTCTCTACAAGCACTTCAAAGCCTGTGACCCGATGGAATTCACGGGTGAAGAAGGTGCGACTCAACTACTCCAGTGGTTCGATTCTATCGAAGTTACCCTTCGTCAAAGCGGGTGTCCCGATAGTCTCCGTACTACTTGCGCCACCGGAGTATTTCAATCGCGAGCACTCGACTGGTGGACCGCCGAACGAAACAAACGTGGGATCTCCGCAGCTTACGCTCTCTCTTGGGATGAGCTGAAAGAGCTCATGAAGGAAGAGTACTGTCCTCCTCACGAGATTCAGAAACTGGAAGACGAATTCTGGAAAATCAAGCAAACCGAAGGTGACAATGCTGGCTACACCGCAAGGTTCAAACAACTTAGCATAATCTGCCCGAGTCAAGTCAACACTTCAGAAAAAGCCATTTCGAAGTATATTCGCGGCTTGCCTGAGAGTGTGGGCGATTTTGTCGAAGCTGCAAGACCTGCTAGTATCGAAGAAACCTACCGCCTAGCCGCAGAAATCAACAACAAATGACTCATGGAAGGATTATTCTCAAAGAATCCTGTCAAACAAGCTCATCAAGCAATCGCCAGTAATCCTTCAGGCGAGCATGTTAACGAATCTTCTGATGAATCTACTAACGAATCTTCCGACAAATCTACTGGCGATTCTTCTAATGAATCAGCTAACGATTCTTCTGACGGATCTGCTAACGATTCCTCGGACGAATCTGCTGCCGATTCTCCCGACAAATCAGCCAAAGACTCCGCAAGCGAGTCTTCAGACGAATCCTCCAACGACGACACTTCTTCGCAAGACACCGACAAACCCAGCCGCAAACGAAAGACTTCAAGCCCGAGCTCATCGACAACCGAACTGCTGCAACCGGAACCTCTTCGAACAGTTCCGATGTTTCCAAAACGAGCCTACACTGGATTTCATCCTCAGTGTTGCTCGTGTACCTATCATCATCCAGTTGGGGCTGACTGTCGCTATTGCAATAACTGCAACCGTTACGGTCACTTCACTCGCAACTGCCGCATCGAACCATGAACTTGAGTACAACAACAACAACTCCAGCAAAAGTCTTCAAGCATCAGACGTCTAGCAAGCGTAGGATAAAGTTGTAATGATACGATTTTCGACGTTTATTTCTAAGCATTGAACCTACTCTATTACTCAATGTACCCTCGTATTCTCTTTCACTCTTTAATCGCCGCACTTATATTAGATTCACACACATACTATATACTATATCACGAAATAATGTGTTTTACCCTCACTACACTCTTAGAATGAGGTACGATGAACGTGCAAGGAACGAATAATCACGGGTGCACACGGGATTATTTGGTTCAGTGCACGGTGATCGTAGTGAATTCTAAAAGTGTCATAGCGTATGACAAAAGGTGACACCAAAACACGGGATGAAAGTAGTAGGGGTCGGGCGAGGAATGCCTTACCATACTACCGAAGTTCCGTGAAGAAAGTGCCACGTGGAGTTGAACGTTATTAGACCTATTATACTATTGTGATTATTTTCAACACACTACACTCAATCGCAAGGCGTAACAAACCGTATCATCGCAAGACTTGTCGTAAGTCTGCAAATGCAATGCAATCGCCTCATCGATGGACTCTGGGGAGTCTACCTCACAGGCAAATTGCATCGACGCAAGACTGGTCGTAAGTCTGTTGCAACGAATCTCGATCAAGCAAGTAAACGCTCACGATATTGTTGAGTGAGGACCTATTCTACCCTCCTCGATAGCCGTGATGCGTCATAACGAAACGTTAAGCTTATTCAAGACAAGAATCGAACTCTACTAATCGCAATCGCTTACCTTGTGTATCTCGCAACCCCTATCGCTTATCACGTGAGCCTATATCATTTGTTGTGTATCAATCTATCGCTATCGCCTACCGTTATCTGTGATATTTGTGCTAAGTTGGAACGCATGACCTCGCCTCACGAGAGGAAGCTCATATGGTTAAAACAAGGTGTTTTAGCTATATCAGCGGCCTTTCGTGGAAACAGGCCATGTGGGGTCTGATGTTAGTTAAATTTTGTGGTGTTAATCAATCGAACCGAACCGCGTAAATCGAAATCGCAAACCTCCATCGCTTGCACGCAACAACTGCCGCTTATCGTAATCCGATTATCATCACCATCATTGCTAGTGTTATGTTTGTATCATTCGTTTAACCATCTAATCGCTGATCGCCTATTATGTATAATCTACCGCTTATCGCTCACTTGATGTTCATTGTCGTCTGTATGGTATTAAGTACACATGACACCGCTTCACGAGGCAAGGCTAACCTGGTTAAGCATGGTGTTTCGCCATGTTAGCAACCCCCGTGGAAACGTGCCATGTGGGTGTAATGTGGAATCTAATCGAACACGCGCTATTCGCTTCTCGCCTACCAACTCGCTGGATTAATCTATTCGATCCTATCTTATGCTCGGACCGACCTTCTATCGATTGGGCCGAGTAAAACGCAATTCTATCCATGTCATATCGGCACACCTGACACTGCCTCACGAAACGGGAATAGTATGGGCAAAGCATGGTGGATACGCCGCTGGTACTTCCTATATATAAGTGTTTTAAACATATTAACAAACTTTCGTGGGAAAGTGCCAAGTGGGGCTCGGTAATTAACTACCTTTTTGTACTAATTAAAAACGTCTTTTTACAAAATTTTTGAATTAAAATCGGTGGACAAGTGAAATTTTCTCACGACGTGGAGCTAACATCGAATCAGCTTAACTCCATGTCCCAGGAAAGCTTCATAAGCCCAGTTTTTCCTTAAACTTTTACAACGTCAAAATAGAAATCCTTCTTTGGACATTGGTTCGACATCGAGTTCAGCTTGGATCCATGTCATAGGAGAGTTTTCGTAACCCTTGTTTTCATCTCCGAGTTCCTTAAAATATTTAAAAACTTTAAACTTCCTTGCAACATCGGTTAACATCGACACTGTTGGCCGCACGTTAAAAGGAAAATTTTCAAAGATTTTCATCCTAAATCCCTTTTTAATATCTAAACGAACGCTTCTTGTAACGTTGGTTAACGATCGACTCAGTTAACTCTACGTCATGAGAAACCTTTCAAATTACAATCGCATCGAACTAACGAACTCTACACAAGACGAGGTACTTTGGAACGCCAACTCGCGGGATTATTACTTTCGTCTTTACGTCACCTTCTCGCTATCGCAGTCGATCTCTCTTATTCGAAACGTTCTCGCTGTCAACTTACGGTCAAATCGCTCGCTGTATCACTATGTATACAAGATCAACTCCTAGAAGTCTACCTATTGGATTAATTTCGGGACGAAATTTCCTAAAGTAGGGGAGACTGTAACAACCCGCACTTTCGTGCGTTGTTACTACTCGTTATACTCGTTACGCCTAGCACCAGAGATTCGGATCATAATGTAACTATATCGTATACATCGCTATTCGAAGGATAATCGCATATTTTCAAGCTACAATATCATTATACTACACTATCATCACACTAACACTCACGAAGGCATTTAGTGAGGACCTAATCTACCCTCCTCAGTGGCCGTGATGTGTCGAACGTAAACTATTAACGCTAACAAGGACCCACGGGTGAGTGCTGTAGCTCCAGTCGTCATGACGATGACGACAATACGAGTAAACGGTACCCCGTCAGTCCCTGTGGCACTACACGAAATAACGTTCACGATGACATCAAGAAAGGACCTATACTACCCTCACGGATGGCCGTGAAACGTCGCTAATAATCGTATACTCGAATCGGAGACCGATCGTGAATTATCGAAACTTTGGATTATGGATACGTGAATACGACCCTTAGAGATATATATATATATATATATATAATAATAATAACAATATAATAATAATATAAATTAATTATGAAAGGTACGCGCTTCGAAAACTATCAAAACGATCAAAAACGGAGAAGTCCAACGCGTCAGGATAGCTATCCGGACGGATGGCCATCCGGACGGATGGACATGCGCACGGATGGCCATCCGCACGCATGGGCCATCCGCACGGATGGGCCATCCGCACGGATGGGCTGTCCGGACCAGATCTCCTTCCCTCTCCTCTGTTGCCTATAAATACCATGTCACATCACTTGAACAGTGATGTGACAGCTCCTGTTCAACCAAACGCGCACCAAGACCCTTTTCTCTCGATTTCCTCGCGATTCCGGTAAGATTTCAACCTAAAACTTGTACTTCTACAATCTACACTCGATTCTACATCATTCTATCTTTCAAAACTCAAATTCTAACCGTGAAATCTGAGGATTTGAGGCGTTTTTGAGGTGATGTCACCAAGAGTTCTTATGAACTTCAAGTTGGGGTCTCATTTCACTATAAACGACTCAGATCCGGGTGATTTCCACATGTTTTAATGACAAAACTCACCTAAATCTGTGCGATTTCGAGTTAACAATGAAGAACCACCATGAACGGTCAGATCTGATGGAACGGGGTGATTCCTGGCCGTTAGAATGAGTCGGAATTGACGGAACTTCAAGTGTTAATGCGAAATTACACTACCCTAGTGAAAACGAACGTATTCCTTCCGTTAAACACTCGGAAACAATGTTCAGAGTGCGAAACAGACATGTCAGTTCGCACGGATGACACAGCCCGCACGGATGACACCATCCGCACGGACCACCCATCCGCACGGACCACCCATCCGCACGGACCACACACCCGCACGGATGACACGTCCGCACGGATGACACATCCGCACGGATCATGTGTCCGCACGGATGACAAGTCACCCGCACGCACACTCATCCGCACGGACAACATGCCATCCGGACGGATGACTTGTCATCCAGACGGATGACCTGTCCATCCGCACGGATGAGAACAGTCCAACCAAATGAGTAACTTTTCAAAGGCAATCTCGCTTAACCGTATATCGTTTACTCTATTTCTTCAAGGATCATTACAGACGTACTCGCAACCGACTCAATCGAGTTGTAATCTCGCTAAATACGCACTGTGAGTATACTTGAACCCTTTTTAATCAAATTTTGGGTGTAACATACGTTTCTAACAAATCGAACTTATCAATTGAAATATTCAAGCAATCGAATTATCACTTGCGAATAACTGTTATGCATAGATATACGTGATGCTAGTTGCATATGTGCTAGGGCTTATACTCGCGACGTCCCACCACGACTAGTATAGTACTATTGCGCCCGACGGGGTCTAGTTATGCCATCGTACATTCGAGCATCGAGGACTTAGTTGGTAGTATCAGTTTTGTGAGTATATATGTCGTGTATTACGTTTATGCATATGGAAATTCGCTACACCTTTTTATCTACTATGCTATACTTATCAAACCTGTATACTCGCCAATACTTTTGTATTGACAATTACTTTAATGTATGTTGCAGGTTAGATCGCAGACTATGTCAAATCAAGCTAGGAAGTCTAGAAACTCAACTAAAATCTAGGTTGTCGGATTTGCATTGTTCGAGAGGACAATAAATTTGTGATAACTTACGTGATTGTATTATTTGTTAGTATGGGATAACGAATGTATTAAATATTATCGCAATATAGTTGTTATGGATTCTCTTGAGCAATCTGATTCGCCTAGTGCCGCGCCCCGATGATTCCGCCATCGGTTGGGGTGTGACATGGGGGCATTATTTTCCACTTCCACTACACATGGTCTAAGAACCCGACGAAGTTAAAGAGGGAGCGTGATATTGAAAGGAGAAAACCTAATAGCTTTTGACATAACACGTGTCAATCTTTTAGCTGAGTAAAATTCAAAGGAGGGAAGTGAAAAACTTAAACGTGTACTTTATTTGCATTTATAAGTATAGAGATAACTTCCAAAAATGTTATATTTTTGTATCAGCGACACATTCATCAAGCGCTCTTGTCATCATCATCAATTTTATTCGTTTGTTCTTAAACATTATATTATATATATTAACACAAACTTACGATGAATAGTGTTTTCAAAATTTATTATTATTATATTAATTAATTAAGTAACAAACATTTAATAATAATTGTTATTAAAATCATAGGTGATGAACATTTAGTATATTAAATTAAATTAATTCTTGATATTTTTTAAATATAGATAAATAGTTGTATTTTTTATCATCTTTTGTTCTTTTAAGTTTTTCTATAAAAGTTGAATAAGTAGTTGTATTTAAACTTTTTTCCTGACTTTCTAATATAAGTTTTTTTTCTAATTTTTTGAAAAGGGTTTTGTATTCAAATAGAATATTTCTTTCATATAGGTATTGTGATGAAGTGAACCAATTATGACCCAAAGACGTCGGTACATATATGTGTATTATCGGAATTGGTACCGGTGTTTGGCTTTATGATTTTCGATTTATGTAAAACATGCGACGATATCCTTTTGGTTGTTCCACGACTTTATATATTTTTTCTCTTTCGTTTGGTATAACGAGTGACTATACCGTACCAAGTTGAGCCGATACCAATTGAATTCGCGCTACGGAATTTTTTTATTATTATATTAAGTGATGAACATTAATTGATATTATTTTATTAATATTAATAAACGACTGTATTTTTTTTATCAACTTCCGTTCTTTAAGCTTTTCAAAAAAAGTTGAATAAGTAGTCCTATTTAAACTATTTTTTTCTCGACATTCCGGTTTTTTTTTTTGTTTGAAAATGGTGTTGTATTCAAATAGAATATTTCTTTGGTACAGATAGGTATTGTGATGAAGCGAACCAAATATGACCCGACATCATCGGTACATGTATGCGTATTATCGAAATCGGTACCAGTGATTGGTTTTATGGTTTTCGATTTATGTAAAAGATGCGACGATATCCTTATGGTCATTCCACGACTTTATTTTTTTGGTTTTTCTCTTTAGTTTGGTATAACGAGTGACGGCACTGTACCAATTCGAGCCGATACAAAGTGAATTCCCGCCGCGTAGCGCGGGGGAATCTCACTAGTTTATACCAAAACCAGTAGATCAGGGCAAGCCTTCTTTTTTTTTTTACAGAAAAAGACTTTTTCCCATTTAGACCAAATACAATGAGGCGTTTTTGCCCTATTTCACGTCCGCACACCGCCCCTCTCCTTGGTGAAAGCCACATATTTTGCTTGGCTCATGGTATGATTCACGCCTCCTTGCTCACCTACTTTTACACCCTTTACCTCCAATTGGTTGATTTTGTTTTAAAATATAATTAGGTAACTATTAGAGGGGCTTGAAAGGCGGGTGAACCACTACACACTTCTATGGTTAAAAGTGCTCATGCTGATGTGGACACGACATGGCGGAGGAAAACGCCCCAAAGGGGGGTTAACCACTACAGATTGTCTTAAATTAAAAAGAATGTTATAAAGTCATAGCCAAAAAAAAAACAAAAAGTCATAGCCTCATAGGCACATAAAGGTCAAATATGCAAGAGCTCTCATTCACTTTTTTCCACTTTTAGTGTCTAATGATTTTATCGGTTTTCACTACCCATTAGAATAATATATAAATCTAACAAATTAAGAAAAAAAAAACAAAGCGTGTACTTGGTTGAAGTAGATGGGGCCGACCATTCTCCTTTAGGCTACTTATAAAGGGGCTTTTAACGCCCCTTTTAACAAACCCTAGGAGCGGTGTTTAACACCCTTCACACTTAAAAAGTTGCCACCTCACCAGTGACGTTGGCCCATTACACATGGTCTCGTGGGTCAGAGGGTGGCCAAAGCGTTTAACTTGAAGAACTGAAGGTAGAAGGAAATGAATGTTCAAGATACTGTATTTTCATTCCATTTTACTAAAATCTCACAACTACTTAGACAAGAACTCTTTTATGAGTGTTTAAAAAGCACTTATGCCAAAAAAAAGGGTTATTACTCCTATTGTCGATGTGATTGGTTATCTCAAAATGTTGTTTTTAATTTCAAAGAAGGAGTTTCGTGTGCTATATGTTAGAATTAGTTATGCGATATTACGCTGTTTAGTTTCTTAATTTTGTTTTTCGAACGACGGCTATTTCATTTATTCATAAAATAGAAAATGGGGCCAACTAGAAACTGGAAGTCCCAACTACAAAACACTTTACAAAACTGTTTAGTTTCATTTATTGTTCTAATGTTCTTATCTCGAGCCCTGGTTGATGTCTCGGCTTTCCTTGCCCGTTGAACAATCGTACACACCAAACACCGGCTGAGTATGAATGTATGATGCATCTAAATGAATACGATGAGATATTTACTTTATCTTAAATATAACTAGTGAGATTCCCTCGCGCTTCGCGGCGGACATTCAGTCGGTATCGGTTTGATTCGTTACGGTACCGGCACTCACCATAGTAATCAAAAAAGGAAACCTTACATCGATCGAAATATCGATACCTGTACTAATGTTGTTTAGCTGATATAACTCCAGTGTGTTCTATGTTTATTTTTCCAACATTGCGATATAAATTTTATTAAAAATGAATAGTGTGCCGCTATGGTGCAAAATTGAACTGAAACCGACTCAACAACATGTGTATCGAAACCGGTATTTATTTTCATCATTTTTGCTTTCGATAAACTGATATTGTATCGTCTGTCATACTGTGTCGAACATTAGTACTTGTATGTAATCATTTTCATAGTTTCTTGTTTGACAACGGATACCGTGCCAGTAGTGAACCGAAACGAACAACATCTGTTTTGGTACCAGTATTTATTTTTATTGTTTTTTTTCTTTTGATAAATAGACGCTGTAACGATAAAAAAACATAGGTAGTGGTACTGGTATTTATTTTTATGGTTTTTGGTTTCGAAGTTATTTCATTTAAACAACTCTACCAAGTGCATGTATCGTACTGGTAGTGTAACAAACTGAACCGATACCGATCCAATGCTTTCGGTAACGTACCGTCAAATGTTAAAAAATTAAACATAGATGTGGAATTATTTTTTTTAATTTAGAATTAAAGTAGTTAAAATACTATTAAATTAAAATTTAAAAAACAAATACTTAAAAAATTGAAGTTATTTTAAGTTAAAATAAAATTAATTAATTAAATAATAATTAAATTAAAATACTATTAAAATTGAAAAAATAAATACTTAAAAAATTAGAGTTACTGTTTATCATCACTTTCTAATAATATGTATAATTTTCAATATCAAGTGGCAATACACATAGACGAGACAAATAAAACTCTAAACATTTAAACTAGTTAATGTTCTAGGAAAAATGAGGGGAAATATCCATTAAAAAGTGGATTTTGCCTAAGTAGACTAAGAAGGATTGTGATAATGACATGTGGCACTCCTAATAAATAGGAATGAAGAGGCATTTTGGTCCTTATAAATATGAGTGAAAATGACATGTGGCACCTCTTTTGTTTTTTAAAAATACAACAAAAAAAAATTTAATACAAAAAAATCTAGCACAAAAAAATTTAGCACAAAAATATAGTACAAAAAATATAGCACAAAAAAATCTGACACAAAAAAATATAGCACAAAAAAATCTAGTACAAAAAAATATAGCACGAAAAAATGTAGTACAAAAAAAAATCCAGCACAAAAAATTGAGAAAAAAAATTTTAAGACAAAAAAATTCAGCAAAAAATATAATATAAAAATCCAGCACAAAAAATGTAATACAACACATTTTAGTGGGTTTTTTTAGTCTTCATATTTTATATAGCAATATGGTACTCAAATTAAAGATAAAAACACGCTCGATTTTACGGTGAAATTTTTATGAAAAAATAATGTCGTATAAAAAAGTTATGAACGTTTAAAAAATAGGGGTGGAATATGAATGTGCCTTGCATGTGGAGAGAGAAAGTTCATAAATATGATTTTCCCAAGATACCCTTGCTCTCCTTCTGTCTCCTACAGTTTCATCTTAACCATTGATTTGAAAAATGAATGGTTAAGATTCATTCTCATCCTAATTAGGCAAAATAAACTTTTTATTTGATCTTCTCCGGAAAAATGAATCCTTGTGTTTAAGTTCTATCCAAGAGAACATTTTGTTAAATTATCTTCGTGAAGAGTGAATGATATAATTCACTAAAACAAGGTGAATTTATAAAAATATTTATTTTACGAGTTTTATACAATTTTAAGTTTATAAAACAACAACTTAGTTAATTATCCCATATATAAATAAGCAATCTTTTTGTGCATAACAACTTGTAACTTATGCTTTGAGAGTTTTTCAAAAAAAAAAAAAAACTTGATTTTTTACTTTTAACCCAAAGGTTTTTACCTTTTGCAATTTTAACCCTACGTAATTTGTTTTTTTAACTTTAACCCAAAACTATTCATTATTTGCAATTTAACTTCACAACTTTTGTCACTTACACTTTTCATCTTTGGCAAATTTTCGATTTATGTATAGTTCTAAATTTTTCGAGTTAATACGACGCAACGTACGAATACGGTTCAACTTTTTTATGTTTTGTTTCAAATTTTGCAAGTTAACATGACGCAACGTGCATGTGTGGTTCAACTTTTTTACCTATATTTTTTCATGTTTGATAGGTTAGTCGCAACACGCACATCCTAGGTCGAGTCAGTGTTGGTGGTCGATAACGGTTGTGTGACATTAGTACTATTTGACACCGTTTTACGTCCCGCCGCAACACAGGGTGTGCTTTGAGGGTTTTCCAAAGAAAAAATGGTTATGCATATAGTTGCCGTAACCTTGGCTTTAGGGGTTTTAAAAAAAAATGATTTTTTTTACTTTTCACCCTAAAGTATTTTATAAATTACTTTTAACCCAAAACTATTTGTTTTTTTTTTACTTTTAACCCAAAACTTTTTATCTTTTGCAATCTATTCTCAAAACCTTTTTTTACTTTCAACTTTGGTCCTTTATAGTTTTCATTTTCCGCAAATTTTTCGCTTTATGCTTGGTTCTAAATTTTGTGACTTAACACATCACAATGTGCGTCTTTGATTTAACGTTTTTACGCTTCGTTCTAAATTTTGCGACTTAACACGACGCAACGTGCGTGTGTAAGTGAACGTTTTTTACATCGTCTATTTTTTCCCGTTTGACAGGTTTAACATAACGTGGCGGGTCCTAGATCGACTGCGTCTTTGGTTTAACCCTTTTTACGTTTCGTACTAAATTTTGCGAGTTAACACGACGCAACGTGCGTCTGTGGGTGAACGTTTTTACATCGTTTATTTCTTCCCCGTTTGACAGGTTTAACATAACGTGCTGGTCGTAGATCAACTTAGTTATAACTAAAGAATTCCCGCCGCCTTGCGACGGGTCTCAATCCTAGTTTGATTATCATTATCAATATCAATATTCAATATGACAATATCATTATCATAATCAATTTTGTTCCTTTATTCTTAAACATTCATACCAAAACCTATAGAACGGGTAGGCATTCCTTTTCTATAAAAAAAAGCCTTTTTTCGTTTTAAATTTTAAAAAATATTGGATTTTATTTAATTTTCTTTTCCGAATGGCCAACGAATAGAAGTCTGGCTACACGTGGAAACCTAATGGCAAAAGACGACCCCATACGCAGACATCACTGAGTAATCTAAACTCACTGCCCGAAGACCCATTGCATCAAAACTCGGTTATGATTGAATTCGAACTTAAGACCCGTTTACAACCCAAATTTTCACTTCCTTCCCGAATTTCCCCTCTGACGAGTTTAACTAAGGGGATGTTTTGCAATTTCTAAACGAGTAATGCTGAACTGACAAGAGGTTTGAACCATTAAATGTTGAATCAGTAAGAGGTTTGAACTATCAAGAGTTAGTATAATGCTTAACTATTCAGAGACAAATGTCTTACCAATACAAATAAGAGGTCTTAATCAATTAGACCCAATATAACTTTTAATCATTCACAGACAAATGTCTGAACCATTAACACAATGCTCGCGAAACAAATAGTTTAAACCATTAAAAATCTATTAAGAGCCGAATTACACATCACTAGGGGTGTAAACGACCCGAGCCGAACCCGAGCTCAACTGGGCTCGAGCTCCGCTCGTCATGTTTTTATGAAGCTCGAGCTCGAGCTCGGTTCGGTTCGAGCATACTTATTTGTGCTTGAGCTCGGCTCGCAAGTAAAGCCCAAAGCTCGAGCTCGGCTCGACTCAGCTCGGGCTATTTTGAGAACAAACTCAAACGAGCTACAAGCTCGACTCGAGCATGCTTCAATATCGTTTGAACGAGCCAAAGCTCGGCTCGTGCTCGACTCGCCAATGTTATCATCATTATTAATATATTATATAAAAAATAAATAATTTTTTGTTTGGCTCATTTAGGCTCACGAGATTTGTGTTCAAAGCTCGAGCTCGGGCTCGATAACTAAATGAGCTCTATTTCAGGCTCGAGCTCGGGCTTGGGTTCGTTCAAGCTTTTAACCGAGCCAATAACAAGTAGCTTTCGAGCTTCTGGGCTTGTTTACACCCGTACACATTACCTAAAGCTTGGTTGACATTGTTTACTTTAAATTAAGAAATTATGAGAGTTCTCATATCGTTCAAATTTCTCAAGTCTCATCTCGACTCATTAGTTGTTGGGAGTCCGAGTTGACTCAGCAATGGCGTCTTTCACGCAACAACTACTCATTACTCTAATCTCACTCTTCCTCACCGTCACTGCCGCCGTCGCCACCACCACCACCACCGTATCCACCACCTCCGACATCCACGACATCCTCCAAAACTATGGTCTCCCAATCGGTATCCTACCTGACGCCGTCGAATCCTACACACTCTCACCAACCGGTGCCTTCACCGTCACACTATCCCGCCCGTGCTACGTGAAATTCGACGATCAAACCGTGTACTACAACAACTTCATAACCGGCACGTTGACTTACGGATCCGTATCCGGTGTGTCCGGTATTCAGGCCAAGCAGCTGTTCCTGTGGCTCAGTGTTACCGGTATGGATCTGGATACTAGCTCAAATATGATCGAGTTTCATGTTGGAGTTTTGTCCAAGAAGTTGCCGGTGGATATGTTCTTGGATGTTCCGGAGTGTAAGAGTAAAGCCAGTGGATGTGGAGGTCATCTTCAGTCGATGTGAATCGGAAGGTGATTTAGTTTGTTTTGGTTATGGTTATGGTTTGATTGATTTTGTGTCGATAATTGTGATGTGATATTGTGAATCTAGGGATGAGATCGGCACTGATACCGAAAAAACTGGTACTGTACTGAAAAATTAATGAAAATGGAAAGAGGTAAATTATAAACAGAATATCGTACCGATTTGCTGGTAATGGATACCGGTAATGCAAAAATACTGACACTGTAAGGTAGTGTTCGTTTTCTAGAATGTGATGGAATTTGAATTGGAATTGGTATTGAATTTTAAAAAATTCCTTTGAAATCTAATAATGTATTTGGTTGGTATAATTATCAATGGAATTTGAATTGGAATGTAAATATGTAAAATGACATAACCTCCGTGTGTCTAAAAAGAAGGTGAAACGAATAATATAAAAAAATGAAATCTATATTCCATTTTGTGAAACGAAAGCTGCCTTAAAAGACAGATATCGAAATCGTGGAAAACAAATATTGGTACCGGTAGTGTTTATGGTATCGGTACTTGTTTGGTATGGTATCGTTTATGTTGGGGAATAAAATCTCCTTCCTAGTGTGACCTGATATGTTATTGCCCTAGGTTAATTACATACATTTCTGCTTCTGCAAACAACTGAATAAGATTACTCGATTCAGTTATGACAGATTCTTTGCTTTGAACACAATAAAAAGTTAAAAGCTGTTGAAACCTGAAGAGATTGCCTTAAGTTCTCTAGTTTTGATATGATTAGGATGTGATCGGTGCTGATACTGTACCGAACCCAATTATAACTGTTGAAACCTGAAGAGATTGCCTGCTGAATGCTAATTTACAATAGGAAAGGTTTTCTAGAATTTAAGAATGAAATGACCAAAAGCTTAATAGAAAGGCTGCTCACTTGGTAGACCGCGTTCTTTAATGACTAAATATTGCACACAAGTGGTACTTATAACCCATTTATATGAATGGATTACTTTGGTTTGTATTTGATTTTAATCTGGTAAGTGGTTTGGATAAACAAATTTTGCTAAAAGAAGAACAACGGGTCATACTGGGTGAAAATCTCCAAAATCCTATTTTAAGTAATTTCAACATCTAAATAGTCCCTTATTCATAGATTAAGATTACTATGGCTTTTGCAATCATAGTTAGCATATTAAGTAGTTTAACATTTGTATAAAAACTGGTTACCGATCGTCGTACTAAAATCCACCTAGTTCAACCCGGATCCGTTTTGATTTGTTACCCAACCCCCAACCCATTTAACCCGCCCATATGACCCCTTCTAGCTGTAAGACTAAAGCATTAATCCCATCTGCAACAAATGAGTAATGTGGTTCTTTCATTAATCCATTTTTGGTTCGTGATTGTAATCGTGATGATGAATCTACACCTTGATTAACTGTATACTTGTGTGAGCACTTGGTAGCAAGTTTTCAAGAATCATGGATGTTCATTCTTTAGCTCAATTAGTTGATGATGCATTGATGCTTCAAGAACTTGAATCTTATTGATACTTTTAATTGTTTGCAGGTTCTGGACCAAACTTCATTCTATGACGCATTTATTATATATAAAGTGAAAAACTGCTGCGACATACATTGTTTTATAATAATATAAGTTGTGTATATTTTAAGTTCTCTTATAAAATGTACACTCTGGTATGTATATGATAATTGATAAATGCATTTTATACTAACGCTTCTTTTATTGGAACAAAACTTGATGTAAATAAAACAGACTCTTGATGTTTTGGATTCCATCTAAGTTTATTAGAAATTAGAGTTAACTTTTATTTTGCTCACTGTGGTTTGGTTGTTTTAACGGTTTTGCCCCAATAGTTTAAAAATAGTCATTTTACTTCCTGATCTTTGTACTTTTTCTCTAATCTACTCCCCGGTCCTAACTCCATCCAAAATGGTCATTAACTGGAAGGGTATTTCTGGAATTTTATGTATAACAAGTAAATAAGTTAATTATTTATTATTTATTCTTTAAATCCGTTTTTCTTTCTTTATAATTATTAATAACATATATATCATTATCAAACACAGACTTTAATCATTTCTCTTCCTCACCAACCGCCACCACTGACCACCACCACAACCAATCAAAAAAACAAATTAAAGTTTCTATTTCTTTCTTACTGTGAACCCTTTTTTATGATTTTTTCATAAACTTCAACAAAAACAACCAGCATTGTCAATTGTCAGCACCAACAATTAAATCAAAACAATACAGCTTTTGAATTTGAATTTATTTGAAAGGCAAAATAGAACATAAACGAACAACTTTTTGGAACTATCCTGATCTGAAACCAACTCGTCCCGAATGTCGGTGTATAATGGTGGGAACCCGATGTAGACGACGATGGTGGTGGTGGTTCTGATCTGGAGAGAGAGGAATAACCATGGGGCGACGATGGTGGTGATGAGTCGGAGGTCATGGAGGCTCTGATTTTCTGGTCGTCGAATGGTAGCGTGGTTGGCGAGAGGGTTCAGATCTTCAATGAAGATGATGGTGGGTGGCCGGAGGTTGTGGTTGTTGGTTAGTGTTGAAGATGAAGATGGTCGTAGTCGGATGAGATGGAGATGGTGGTGGCGGGCTCCGACTTTAGGTGGTTTTGAGCTCCAAAATCCAAATTGTCGCCTGGTTGTAGCATTGTACTGTAGCGATGTTTTGAAGTGGTGGCTGGTGGCTAGGGTTAGAAAGATAGTGTGTATTAGTTTATATATATACTCGGATATTGTATGAGAAAAGACTTAAATATCCATGCTTTTGTTTATAAAATTACTAAAATACCCTTCTAGTTAACTAACATATTGGATGGAGTTAGGACCGGGGAGTAGATTAGAGAAAAGGTACAAAGATCAGGGAGTAAAATGGCTATTTTTAAACTATTGAGGCAAAACCGTTAAAACGACCAAACCACAGGGAGCAAAACGGAAGTTTACTCTAGAAATTATAGACTTAGTCCCAACACTCTACAAGCGCATAACATATGCTAAAAAATATTTTTAACGAAAAAGATAAAATTGACGGTCACTTCTAAAATTTATATCTAATGTTCATTAGTGCCAATAATCAAAAGTTTGAGACTAAGACTAAACTCATATATTCTTATAAATCAAGATTTACAAGTATCTACGAGTTTAATCTAAATCTCAACCTTTTGATCATTAAAACTAAAAGTTATGTGTTGTGGGGCTTGGCCTCAACAACGCCCATGTGCTTTTTGAGGGCGCATTGGGCGCGGACACTACTACGGGTGGGCTCAGAAGGGGCGCGGGGAACAAGGCGTAGGAAGAATTAAGGGACTGGGCGGTCTTGAGCTTCTGTTTGGTATGAGGTAACGGAATTGACGAAATAATGGAATGAACGGGGTAATGGAATGTAGAAAAGAAAGAAATGGAACATTACCATTCCCACTGTCATGTTTAGTTATACTTGCAGGAAAGGAATGAAATATTATAAAT
Source organism: Helianthus tuberosus (assembly GCA_030545235.1). Lineage (NCBI taxonomy): Eukaryota > Viridiplantae > Streptophyta > Magnoliopsida > Asterales > Asteraceae > Helianthus > Helianthus tuberosus. Next base: position 149,949,434 of record CM060414.1, on the reverse strand, counting down.
ATCGAAAATTCCCTTGCCTTATATGTATATGTAATATATAAAATCATTTATATGATTTTAGAAATTTTGACTATTTTAAATTTTCACTGACATATGACAAGAAGAATACGATCATAATCTTCATATTTATAATCATTTAAATAGATCAATTCAATAATCCCAAGAACAAATTCAACTTCGTACTTGTATTCTGCTATTTAATATTTACTTCAAAATCTCAAAACTCAATAGCAACTTCTGGAATTAGCATATATGGTGGAAGAACCAATTCAACCAACAGCAGCTTATAAACACAATTAAAACATCAAAAATCATATATTCTTTAACACAAGTAAATCGAATTTTTATCAAGCGAAATTAAGCTTTGAGTAAACACAGGGGGTGTTTGGGATTCCTTTTAAAAGTGGCTTTTGGAGCTCATAAGGACTTTTGAGAAGGAAAAGCAAACCCAAACATCATCTGAGAAGAACTTTTGAAGCATAAGGAATTCCAAACACCATGAAAAAAAGGACTTTCAGTACTAATTATGTCTTCAAAAAGGAGTTTTTGAGAAGTAAGGATTTCTCACTTCTGGATTTGAGAAGGACTTTTTGAGAAGGAGAAGTTGAAAAGGAATCCCAAACACCCCCACAATAACTAACTTGGTATGAACACATGGATTTCAAAAACAGACACACAACATCACTCTGTTTCAATTTATCGTTCAAATAGGGATCTAACTTACAAACGTATCGAACACTGATTACGAAAAAAATACTATCTTCTTTGATACTGTGAGGGCGTTCTTCCGGCAGGGCGTCGATTTTGTCCTACTTTTGGTGACGTCGCCACCGGTGGGGCTAGGGCTTTGATAAGTGCGTCGGTGGGTGTGGTCTTTCCGTGGTCCACATAGCCGATAGTTCCGATGCTGACATGAGGTTTAGTTCACTCGAATTTCCTAGAGTAATTTGGACGGTGAGAGCACGACGGCGGTGAGATGCAGTGGCAGAGTAACAACCAGAGTTAAACCAAAGTTGTGAAGAAATAGGTGGGTGGCGGATTTGGAATCAACAATGGAAGAATATAGTAATTTTTAAGACACCAGTTATTTGGAGGAAGAAGACGAACCGAGATGACGAGGAAGGGTTTTTTTTTTACAGAGATGAGATTATGATTCGGGGGACATGGATAGAGTGAGAGAAGGGGAGGACAAAATCGACATATAGATAAAATATGGAACGGAGGTAATGCTTCATTGCATTCCATGTGTTAACCAAACAATCTTATTTTTTTTAATCTTGACCTAGGTGTAGCACCCGTGTAACCACACAGGTAGGTTTAGTAATGATCGAAATCAAATACTAAAAAACAGATTATAATATATCATTTAAATTTTGGTCTTTAGTTATATATCTTTATAAAGTAATGTTAAAAACAGTATGTGTGACCACACGGATAGCTTTAATAACCATCGAAATAGATTATAATACATCATTTATATTGTTTGTATTTAATACAACTAATCAAATGTTATTGATCAGTTCAATAAAGCCCCTTATATTTGATCCAATTAAGCTTAATAATAGATTAGATTTTGTAGGCCCATTAAAACCCTTATATCAAATCCGGCCCCAAATTTTAATCACTCATCTACCGTTCCATTTCCATCTCCGAACTTCGAAGAGCGATAAACCAACGACAGGGAGTGTTAAAGATTTTTCCTTATCAGCAAAAGGTAATCGAAAACTGTAGGTCCCGTAATCTGAGGATCGATAACGAACCAAATCACTTGTTTATAGCAAACACGGTTACGTGTGCGGAATCCACGTAACTATGCCAAATCAAACATGTAAAACAATAACGATACGGTATAATCAATGATACACACTCGATTGATTAAACGGGATGAGAACCGATTACAAACTGATACAAACACAGTTTAACAGAATTTTGACAGAGTTTCTTTAAGTGTAAGCTCTCATCTAATTTCTAAGTGAAACCAGATGTGTTTATATAGTCCCTGGGCCCAACAGTCGACGAAACACAAGGTGTCTCGGCGAAACAGAATATGGGCCACACATTGGGCTTGAAGCAGCCCAACAGACGACAAATCAAGTGTGATTCGTCATGACTGTCGGTGAAACAGACATAATGGACATTGGTCTGTTTCGTCATGATGTGTTCGACGAAACAGACCTGTTTCGTCGAGGTCTGCAACTGTTGTGGTTGTTTCTGCAAACAGACAGCAACAACAGCAACATATAAACAACTTATAATGACCATTCTACCCTTTGTATGCAACATGCATTGTTCGAATAGCATTACATATTAAACAGAGACAAACAAGTCAGACACAAGTGGATAGGAGGATATCCGACTTGGTCGACATCAAATACATACTTGATAATAAATAAAAGACCGTACAAAATACATCGTTAAACAAGACTAGTTACAGACACTAAAAATGCATCAACAAACTCCCCCTTGTCTGTTACTCGTCTTCGGTCTTCTAATCTTCCATCTCAGTGTTGTTCGGACCACGAACTGCCCGAATGTATTCCCCGGTAGTAGCAAAAACACGCTACACGCTGAAACTTCAAAGCTTGACGTGCGTCCTGATCTTCATAGAAAATATCATGACGATATAATCTGCTGATGTCAGCCTCGGACATGTTGACGATCCACATCGGATCCAACATCCGGTAATTTGCACGACCATCTCTAAACACAATCACGGCTTCATGAGTATCCGAGTCGTAGCACCATAATGCCATGTCTTCAAGAAAATCCTGCTGCATAGGCATCAATGAGATTTTATCTACGACCCTCGGAGGCTGGTACACAAGCTTGTATCTGCAAGTGTTGGTGTCAGGATCAAAAGTAAACTTGATCGGTTGATAGATGGGAAATTGTGGCTTGTATGATTCATCCTCCCAGCCCGACTTCTTGTTTACTTTAATCAGTCGCTCAAATAAAGTAGCGCCATCGTAGTTTGAACGATTGATAAGCTTAAGCCTCGTCAATGCAGCAACATCATAAAATGGTAAAGAAAGAATGCTCAGCAGTGAGTTGAAATACAGGATTCCGTATTCACGTTTGATTGCAACACAGTGAATATCTCTAACAAACATCCAGCATAGAATTCTTCCACTTGGCTTTGCCTTTTCAAATTGCAAGTAGTCAACTTGAGCTTTTTCAGGCACAGGCTTGGAGACTTTAGATAGAAATACTTACTTGTATAGGTCCATTTTCTTGACCGAAACCGTGATTATCATGATTATGTTCATAGATGGGAAGATTAGAGACGGATGAAATACTTACTTGTATAGATTTGATAACATAACAAAGCAAACCGGCCCGATTAACAAGCTAACCGAACCATACCAAAGAAGTATACATCCGGGGAGAGAGCAAGTGGTGATCTCTCCCTGGTGAGGACTTGAACCTCCTAAAATCTCCAAGTGTTTGAAATGGCAAAGGGTTGCTATTTATAGCTACACCCCTTTGTCTTTCAAACACACACGGTCAACCGAATAACCCTCTCGTTTGACCACTTCAAACGAGCGGGTCTATACACGTTCGATAGACCATTTCACTAACTATTACAAATTCAGCGTAAAATAATAAATCTAATCTATTCGACAAGCATCGGACACAAAATCTGCATCAACAAAAACGTATTGATTCGATTTTGTTTTTCTGAAATCTTTGCTTCGTGTAATTTTTTATACCACGCTTGCATGTATGATTTTTGATCTTAGGTTTGTTCTTTTATATGAACTGTAATTTGTGATCATGTTTGTTTATTTGATATGTTATACTTCAGATTCCATCATATGAATGTTCGTATTGATGTTCGATTGAAGTTTTTACTTTTGTATGGATGTTCGATTGAGGTGTAGATATTTAGGGCTATGTTAAAAATGATTGTTTATCAGTTGTTGTATAAAGATTTTTTAAGATTATGATGTTTAGTAAACTTTCAGTTGGTGTTCTTGACAGATTTTATCAGATTATATTTCACATGTTTGGGGTTTTGTATCACACTGTCAAAAATAGAAACATATTAATAAGCTTTAGAAACTCTCGGCATCGAAAATAACATTTGGTATTTCACATTGTTGACATTGAATATACCCAAATAACCTTTTAACGTTATATAATATTTTAGTCTATTAGTTATACTCTTTTTAATTGCATTAATTAGAATAATATTTTAACGTTTTTCATAAATAATGCTCATCAACTTAAAATCATTGTTGTTGATACATCTGTTGACTTTGGTTAACAGATGAATGAAAATATATGTTTAAAATCACTGTTGGGTTAAACAGTGTTTTGAGGAGAAAACAGTGGTTTGTCATTGGACAAACAGTGGTTTGACCATGGTCAAGCAGACTTTTGAACCACTAAGAGTCATAGTTTTGCAAACAGTGGTTTGACTTTGGTCAAACAGGCTTTGGTCAAACAGATTTTTTTTTTAAAGTGGTTTGACTTTGGTCAAACAGAGGTTGCATACTAATGCTATTTCCTTTCATCATGTTCTCTCAGTTACTTACCATCTTTTAATGTTTTTCTCTTTTTATAGAAAGATGTATGGTTTTGCTTGTTACATGACCGACAACCAAAGGAAATCTTTGGTTAGTATTTTAATCTCAGATTTGGCAAATTTATTTTCTTTATAACATCATGTTAGACAGTTCTGATTTTAATATACTTATACATAGGTTCTGCCAAAAAAGTATAAACAATGGATAAAAGAGTTTAACTATCCTGTTAGGTTTGTCAAAGTACGGACAACTAATGGGCAAGTCTTTGAAGTCAAGATATATGATATAGGAAACTTCTATTATCTCTACAATGGGTGGTATTCCGTAGTTTAAACTTTGAAACTACAATCTGGATCATGGCTCGTATTTCAGTATGAAGAAGCATTACAAAGTTTCTGGATATTTTATTTCAATGACAATATTACATTTGCTCCATCTGATTATTTTTACTACAAACCCAATGGCGATTTTGATAAACCTGATGCTATGGTATGTAGTTCGCAATCTGGGTTCGGTATATTTATTATTGTTTCTTATTTATTATGGTTCCGTATATGAAACTACTAATATTTTTTTTTCTCGTTGTAGCATATCAATCGTTTATTTGTACATCACAAGATGGACAATACCATTCCAAATTATCCGGGTTGTTATTAGAGGTCCTGGGAAGCATAAATTTTTTGTTCGAATGGATGTTAGTGACAATCAGCTTTACATAACAACTGGATGGGATCGGATTAAGAAGAAATTTTCACTAAGTGATGAACATCTTCTTGTGTTTGAAATGATTGATCTTCACACTTTTAATATGTCAGTTTTCAATTGTTCCAAGGATGCTGATTTAAAGTTGCCACCGGAATTATATGCTGCTATTAAGGAAGAAGTGGTAGAAGAGGTTATCAGTATCTCTGATGGTGAAGATGTGGATGACATAACTAAGGACAATGAAACTGAAATGCTCGCTGTAACTACGAACAACGAAACTATTCCAGTAGTTTTCCGTGTGGACAAACATTTTGTAAGTTTCTGTAACCAAAAAGTAGTAACAGGACCTTACATTGTGTTAACCATATTATAATACTATCTTTGTTAACATTATTTTTTGTTTGTTACAGCGCATTAAAAAAGTTCTTGCTAAAAAACTTGGCTTGGATAGGAAAAGAACTTTAAAGATTGTAGATGCTGCTGGAAATGTTTGGGATGTTCGAGTTGGTATCGAGTCTCCTGATGATCGGTTTTACATAAAAAACATGAAACAGTTTGTGAAGGATAAAAACTTGGTTCCTCGTGAAGAGTTTACCCTTAAGTTCGTCATGGGTAAAGGTATTTTCTTGTTTGACTGAATGGTTGTGGCGCTTTTTCAGATAATGTTATTTTGTATGGAAACAATGTTTTTTGTTTGTGGTTGCTGGTTTGCTCAAAACACTTTTGTAAAGGTTGGTAGTTTAGTTTTGATGTTAGTGGTACGAAGGGTTAGCTACTGAAAAGTTTTTAATTCATATGTTACTGAACCACAAACAAACGGTTGAAAGTATTACTTGTATTAGTTATTTCTTGTCTTTTAGATATATGTTATTGTTATTTATCTTTCATTATTTTATAATTGTTAAAGGTATCATTTTTTAAAAATGTATACTATATTTTAAAACAATTCTGTAAAATAACATCCATTATTATTAGATAAAAGAAACATGTTGATAGGATGTGCAAAACATAATACCAAATAACTTCAAACATTAAAAGACTTTTCTTCAAAATGCTATTTCTACAACGACTATAGATTTTGTAGAACTTCTTTGTAGACCACGTTAGTTGTGGTTTTACACACTTGTTTTCCCCTGTCACATATGAAGATCTTCAAACCCTTCCTGCTCTTTACTCGTGATACAGCAACGTATAGTTGTCCGTGACTAAAAACCGGCCTTGGAAGATATAAGCCTACACGTTCCAGTGATTGTCCCTGGCTTTTGTTGATGGTCATTGCAAAGCATAGAGATAATGGGAACTGTCTTCGTGCAATTTTCACCGGTATTCTTTTATCGGACGGTGTCATTTTCAATCTTGAAATCAAAGTATGATGACCTATATTATTTCCAGTAATAATCTTTGCTTCGATTACAAGTTTTCCAAGTTTTGTTACTTGAAGTCGTGTACCGTTACACAGACCATTTGTTTGATCAATGTTTCTAAGTAACATTACCGGAGCTCCAACTTTGAGAACCAATTTATGGTTAGGTAATCCTGACAGATGCAATTTGTTTAATACATCCGGAGGAAACAATGCCATGTTAAGGTCGGTTTGATCCTCAGACTCACATAAAGTATCTGAACTGAGATATATCTTTTCTTCACCAGGCATACTATTTAACAGTTCTGTATTTATTGAATCCACAACTTCATTTGTGGGTGCAAGAATGGCTCTTTGTTGGAAGTAATTTGAATTGCATAAAAACTTTTGCATATCCGGATATGTGAAAGCGATCAATGAAGATATAGGATTGACTGCATCGAGTATAAGTAAATCATCTGGAATTTCAATTTCCACTTCTCCATCATTTGGACCACCAAGTAGACCATCACCAAGCCTTAAAATCCATTCAGCAAATTCCTTGGTCTCGTTAAAATTACTTGATTTGGTACCCATTTTTAACCTCATGTTTTCAGTTAACTTGAGTAACTGACAATCCTGCCATATATAAGAAGAATTCAATGAAGAATTTACAATCATGCTTCTGGTACCTTTTGGAATGACTGGAAGGATTTGTCTAAAATCACCGCCAAAAAGCATAATCTTTCCACCAAAAGGTTTGTTCTGCAAGGACGGATTATTGGAACGGGCTATATCTCTCATTGTTCTATCCAGAGCTTCAAAACAATGCTTATGTGTCATTGGTGCTTCATCCCAGATTATCATCTTAGTTTGTTTGATTAAGCCTCCTAGCTCACTGTTTGGTTCAATAGAGCATATAGAATCCTCGTTAACATTTATTGGAATTACAAACCTGGAATGAGCCGTTCTACCACCATCTAATAGAAGTGATGCAATACCACTGGATGCAACATTCAACACAACTTCACCATTGGAATGTAACGCAGCTGCAAATGTTTTCCACATAAATGTTTTACCAGTTCCACCGTAACCATATAGAAAGAAAACTCCTCCACTTCCTTTAACAACTGCATTCATGACGGTTTGATACACTTTTCGCTGTTCATCAGTTAAAGATTTTAGGGAAGCTGCAAGTTCCTTTTTTAAGATAGCCCGATCATACGAAAGTTCCTTCATTATCAATTGATTGTTCAATGCTGAAGTGCAGTTGTCAGGAACATTTGGCATGTCAGTAAAGTTGCTTAACGTACTTCCATAACCAAGTAACAGTTTTTCGATATGTGCTAAGCAAATGTTTTCAATCTCTTCCTCTTTAAGAACCAAATCTAAAAAATACAACAGATGTTTAGTAATTAGATTTTTTAAACACTTGATTAAAGTAAAATGGAATCTGAAATTTTATTTAAGTTTTTAAAATTACCAGGAATACCAGTAATCCTCCGTTGCTGGTATAAGATATCTTCCAATAATAGAGATTTTGTTTCCTTCCAGAAAATACCCGGCCTAGAAATGGAGTTTGACATCAAGAGCATTACAAAAAATGTACGCAAGAAATCAGAAGTAGCCCATGCACTTGCTTCATTAATGGCCATTAAATACTCCTTATCATCGTCCAACAGACCGCGAGCGAAACATGCATCTTTAAAAGTATGATATATTTTTCCATCAACTGTTTTTATATCATTGAAACTCATTGGTCCTATAACATGATTCAATAAAATTCTCAAGAAATAACAATCACCAAGTGATGGAGGTACATAATGTATCCTACCAACTGCACCAAAAGGTTTTTTTCTACGTACCCACTTTCGTGTTTTGCGTATCCATACAAAGTATCTGGGGAACTCTATATACTTCAAAGTTCTACCAAATGCATCCGTTTGATTACATTTCATCCATTCTGTGAACATAGACATTTTCACAGTTGGGTTACTGACCACGTCACACAAGTTTGAATTATCGTCATAAACAATAGCCTGCCCATCTTCACAGTGAAAAGGTAATATTTCAACAGATGGAAGCCGATAGTGTATGTCAAACTTAAAGATTCTCCAAGCAGCTTCACACGCTGAAATATATCTACAATCAAGATATGCTTTAACTTCATCTACTTCTGTTTCGTTTGAGAGATTTTCATTATTTGTCATTTCCTTGTTTTGAGGGTTCACATTAGCAGTGGAGGTACTTTCGTAAACAGAAGTTGTCACTCTATCCGGACCCTTATTAATGTATTTGAAGAGATATTTGATGGATCCTGTTTGGTTACACCACTCAACATTTATGTGGCACTGATACTTTTTGAGTAGCATAGCATTGTATGGAACCACAAACCTATTGTCAAGTAAGACGCCATTTTTTTCTACTGTGTTGCATGATTGACGACGTCGGTAGACAGGATATCCTTCAGAATCAACACAAGTCTCATCTACATATTTTTTCGGAAACTTCTTCGAACATTTTAAATTAACCATGCATGGAGAATGAGGATTGTCTGTACCACAAGGACCATGGATCATAAATTGTTTGACAAGTTCATACAGTGAAGCATCCATCTCTTTATCAGGTATTTCAGCACTAATAACCAAATCGATTTCTTTAGCCGTTGGAAATTTGCTCTCGGCACTTAAGAACAAACATATATGAGCATGAGGTAGACCACATTTCTGAAATTCGATTGTATAAATAACTGAAATATTACATCCAAAAAAGTGTTAGTAAAAGTATTATTTGAGAAATTAATTAAAACAATTTACAATGACTTACTTGCTTGTATCTCACCAAAGAATTTATGTTTCTTGAAATCTTGAATTAGATGATTGATTTTAATTTTGAATAACCGTGCGATAATATTCGGTCTATCTTGAGGGTTCAGCCGTTTGTCTTTTAAACATCTATAAATCTCAGGCCAATTGGGATTACAAGTGACTGTTATGAAGAGATCCGGATATCCTACAGCTTTGCAGATTGCCATAGCATCTAGATACTTTTGCATCATATATCTCGCACCACCGGTAAATGAAGATGGCAACAAAATTCGTTTTCCACAATTTGACGCATCGCTTTGGCCACTTTGAACACTTTGATTTAAATTCTTAAATGTTTGACTTCTAAGTTTGGGTTGTTGTGTCTTTATGTAAGCTAACCGTGCAGATTCTATCATTGTATACGCATCAACTACAAACTGTTGGAATAGCTTTTGGGCATTGAGTAACAATGAAAATTGGTTGGCTCTGTCTTGTATTCTGTAACTAAAGAACTCTCTCATTGTGGTACTAGTTCTAAGTATGTCACAATCAACTGAAACACCTTGATGTTTAATACCAAGTCTAAATCCATCTTCTGCATATGGGAAGATAAGTGGATATTGCAATGCAAGATAAGAGGGATGAAGCTCACTGATTCTTTGAAGATCGCCTGATTTTGTTTGAACTATGATATCCCTTTTATCAAATGCTCCATCAAAATCACCAATTATTAAGGCAGCAATTTCTTCAGCAGTAGGCAAGTTAAAAATTCTACCATCCTTATCCCTTACTCCAATGAGCTTGAGTCTTACATTTTGCCAATCATTTTGTTTAAAACAATCTCGTACCATTCTAAATGACTTCACAAGTGGATTGCATGAATCCAACATTTTTTTAAGACTCGATATGATGGCAAGATCAAGTTGTTTAGTGTCTGTCTTCGAACCTTGCTCGACACTGTGTAAAAAACGACATTATTGTATAGATCAGATATATATAAAACACTTGACATAAATCAGGATTTACTGAATGCTTAATTTACCTTACAGCCTTTTGACGATTAAAATCCTCGTTTTGGGAATCATAAATATAAAGCTGTGAAAATTTGGGCTCTTCACCATCATTCGGTAGCAGACTACCAATGTGATGGTAATTTTGTCCTTGCAGTCCAAAAACATAAGGACCTTTGGTTTTTTGAAAAGTTTTAGAAACCTTGCCACCAAAGGATGTGAAGGAAAACATCATGTTATATGCTCGAATGTTATTCATGAAATTGCGGATTTCAGAAGTAACTCTTTTGTAAAATCTTTCGAGCAGTGGAGGAGGAGCAGGTGAGGAAGGCAATTCAACGTCTCCGTTCGAACAACAAAGAGAAAAAGAAGATTTCTTAGAATCCAAATTACCCCTAAGCATTTCATCTTTCCAAATCATTGCATGACAGTAAGAACATGCAAAAATAGCATCTCCATGATCAACGTATTCTACAAAATTATATAGGCAGATAAAAAAACGATGATATAAGTGAAATATTAGGAGATTAAACTGTTATTTGGAAAGATACTTTGATAAGTTTAAGGAGGGTAGTTACCTCTTGCAATTCCGTAAATCTTTTTTACGATAGAAGATGGTAAACAATCCTCCGAATCGGGATCATCAAAGTTAGACCTTTCACCAGGGTAGGAATTTTCTTTTCCTGCCGTTTCATTTTGGAAAAGGCAAATTAACATCGGTTACAACAGATAGGAAGATAAGCAATAGATTCGACAAATATAGTGACTCAGAAACCTATATTTAGTTTTGCATTAAAAGTAAAACACATACCACTAAACGCTACTACGGAACATTTTGGCATCTGTCGAGAAGTTCTATTGTCAATATTCTGAGGAGTTGGAATATCACTTCGACGGGACCTTACTGTAACACGATCCACTTGCAAGACAAAATTTATAAATGTTATCAAACTTACATTACCATTCAATAAATGATTAACAGTAATAACAAAAGTGTATATAGCATACAGTTTGTAATATCTGTTAATGGACTTCTATCAATTTTATGATTTGATGGTTGAAGAGGAGTGACCATTGAAGATGTCCTGCTTAAATCAGCTACAATGGATAAATCAAATTTACTTATATCCATGGTTTTCAAACTTTGTTTCCTCTTTCTAGAGTCATAAACACCATAATTAGCCTTTCCAGATTGTCCTAAAATTCAAACAAAGGGACAAGGTCAAATCAGATAGCATACCTTAAAAAAAATAAGATTTATAACCTTACCAAGACTGGATGAAGTCAGAGGGATTGTACTAACACATGTTCGATCTAAATTGTCGAGCGTGTGACATGCTGTACATGAAGAGATTTGGTTAATTTATGCTACAAACACTTACAATTTTCACATATGACCATCAAAAACATACCTCCATTATCGTTTTTTTGTGATAGTAACATTGCCCAGAAGTGTATCAATAATAGGAGGTGTCTGTACAAATTGAACCACACCCCTGTTTCTACGCTTATTCAAGATAGACTTTCTTATCTTCCTTGATTCTTTGGACTGTTGGGGACTGCACTGTGGAAAATACTCTCTATGTCTTGGTATCAAATTCTTTTTACTCTCCATAACTGTACATAAGAATTGAGCACATATGTGTGATTTAGGGCTAGCTATAGGTGATTATTGTAATCACTGTCCAAAAAAACATTTATTCTCAACAGCTAGTGGTGATTGAAGATCCCTATTGAAAACCTACCTAAATAAGTGGATGATAAACTTACCATTTAGTGTTCATCGATTGCTTCCAAACTACGAGCGTCTTGAATTATAGGTTGAGTTTTTGGCGCTAATTTTAAATCTTCACTTTGATTCATTCGAAAAAGAAGCTATAAACATAGCGGACAGTATGAAATGGTGATTTAACATACCTGATTCATTTTGTGGGCCTTTGACAGGATTTTATGGTTCACAACTTATGGGCCATAAATTATTGAAAGAATTAGACCATTTAATTGCAAAATTAAGCCAAATTTGGGGCCCTTTGGTTTTGTATAAAAAATATAACCAAGTGAAACTGAAAAATCCATAATTTATATGGATTTAAATAGTACATATTTTTTTATCATCATTGTCTTGGTTTTACCAATATATTGGTTCCTACAATAAAATTATTACAACGCGATCCACAAGATTTATATTTTGGAGTTGAAGTTTAATGATAGATTTTTACCGAGTCACATTGTCCGATAATTTATGTGCACCAAGAAATTTATATGGATTTAACTACTACATGTTTCTAAACATTCTTGTCTTGGTTTTATTAGGAATTCGTTGGACCCCTTAGAAACATCATTATTTATATGGATTTAAATACTACATATTTTTTAATCATCCTTGTCTTGGTTTGACCAATATATTGGTTACTACAATGAAGTTACTATAACGCGACCAAATAGCCAACTTATTTAAAGTTGAAGTTTAACTCAAATAATTATATTTATGAATTATATCCTGTTATAACAAAAATCGATTTAACTCAAAAAATATAACGAAAATTGAAGACAAAGTGCTGCTATTTAATCGACTGCCCTAAGTCAAGTGCTACTAAAGACCAAAGCCCGGCTTGGACTGAAGCAGTGGAATGAAGAAACAGTGGTTTACTTTGTCTATTGTAATAGTATCAGTGTTTAGCTAGCCGTAGTTATATGTAACAGTGGTTAAAGAGGAACGATAATAAGAGCCAAAACTGGTGAATGGTTGAACGATCAAATACTAAAAAACAGATTATAATATATCAGTGGATTCATCATAAGCAGCTGTTTGCATTAGACTTTAAATCATTCCTTTCATCAGAACCGCAGATGCTCAAAACATTTGTCAAAAGCTTATTCACTGTTGATTCATAAGAGGCAAACAATATGGTTCACATCAGCGGATTCATCATCAGCAGTTGTTTGCATTAGACTTTCCCCTTTAAAGTGTTTATAACATCTGATACGCCTCATCCACTGTTTGTACACTACAACTGCTCAAGACAAAGTTCTGCTATTTAATCTACTGTCCTAACTCAAGTGCTGCTAAAGACCAAAGCCCTGCTTGGACTGAAGCAGTGGAATGAAGAAACATTTGTTTACTTTGTCTATTGTAATAGTATCAGTGTTTAGCTAGCAGTAGTTATATGTAACAGTGGTTAAACAGGAACAGCTAAAAAGAGCCAAAACTGGTTCACATCAGTGGATTCATCATAAGCAGTTGTTTGCATTAGACTTTCCCCTTTAAAGTGGTTATAACATCTGATGCCCCTCATCCACTGTTTGTATACTACAACTGTTGTCCCTTAAGTACTGCTTGTGTACAACAACTGCTGAAGACAAAGTGCTGCTATTTAATCTATTGCCCTAACTCAAGTACTGCTAAAGACCAAAGCCCTGCTTAGAATGAAGCAGTGGACTGAAGAAACAGTTGTTTACTATGTCTATTGTAATAGTATCAGTGTTTAGCTAGCAGTAGTTATATGTAACAGTGGTTAAAGTGGAACAGATAATAAGCAGCTGATGGCCCTCATCCACTGTTTGTATACTACAACTGTTGTTCCTTAAGTACTGCTTGTGTACAACAACTGCTGAAGACAAAGTGCTGCTATTTAATCTACTGCCCTAACTCAAGTACTGCTAAAGACCAAAGCCCTGCTTAGAATGAAGCAGTGGACTGAAGAAACAGTTGTTTACTGTGTCTATTGTAATAGTATCAGTGTTTAGCTGGCAGTAGTTATATGTAACAGTGGTTAAAGAGGAACAGATAATAAGCAGCTGATGGCCCTCATCCACTGTTTGTATACTACAACTGTTGTCCCTTAAGTACTGCTTGTGTATAACAACTGCTGAAGATACATTCAAACTCTATATTAAAAAAAGTAGAATTTAGACTATGTCAAACTAATTTAGACATCCCATATACTATATTCATAAATCAAAAGCACACATTATAACCAAAGATTATATTTCCCAGCATAATACAAAAAAGTAAACCACATAATGGTTTACCACATGTTCCAAGTTCATAAGTTACCAACATCTAAAACATAGAAAACAACTGTTTGAGTAGTTTAACACTTACCAACGACAACCAAACTTCAAACAACCACGTACTTAAGTACATACCAAAAACATAGCATGTTTACCATCAAAATATAACGACGTGAAAGAAGCTAAGTGTTAAGCCTAGATGGCTTCCTCCGGCTCCTTTTGTTGTTAGAAGAGAGTTCCCCAACATTTTGACCTTCCACATCCTGCAACGAACGTTTACCATTAGGACTGGTGGCCGAATCCTTCTCGGGTTCGACAACGGAAGAGTCGGCCATAACAGATACAACATCCTTCAATTAAATCACAAAACAACTACTAAGGTATCAAATAATGTAATATAATCTATACTAAACCAAAAAACAAAACTGTAGAATTCTTATTCACCTTTGAAATATCAGCACCGGCCATCTGTGAGGATTCAGATAATTGAACAGCTTTAATTTCTGAACCTTCTTGACTAAACACCTAATATCAAAATATTACCAAAAGGGAATTTAATTAAGATATTTAAACTACAAAAATTGGGAAGAAAAAAATAAATCAATATAGGATATACAAAAACTCTTACCTCATCAGCAACCTCAAGAGCATTTCCATTACCACCAGCCAATTCAGCAATTATGTCCGGATCATCACATACTTTTTGGATAGTGTAGACGTGGTAGTCATGGTTAAGGTTGTAATCAGAAACTTCAATTTTAAACGCCAACTTCTTTTCAACCAACCGTGATATTTCATCGGGAAAAGTTTCAGTATCATCGAGCTTCACTTGGCGTTTCCTTATATCATTCGCAGTTGAACCAATAAGCTTCATTACATCTTTATCAAACATCACAAAAGAAACGCTGCCAGTTTCATCTTACACTCTCAGATGTACTTTGAACCTGTAATAAATGCCAAGTAAATTACAGCAAAAACCATAGCAGTTCTGGACATAAAAAGATCAGACGTTAACTTACTTTATGGTTATCGATGTGCATTCTTTATCACATTTCGGACAAACCAATGAAGCAGGTGACAGATTCATGACCTCATCAGAAATGGTTTTAGCATATTGTAAGTACTCAATTTTGGTCAACACCTTCTTGTTACAGTCTCGACATGCCGGATAAAACCATCCATAGTTTTGTTGAACAATTTTGATCGTTGCAACTACCACACATGACATTCCCTACAATATCACAGATAAAGCTTTATTAACATGCTCAATTGATAAAACATAGAAAACATTAACAAAATTAAAATGCCTATGAATGTATATTGTAGGTCCCCTAATGTATGGATCTTTCACAGAATTGTCTTTCCAATCAAGAGTGCGGAATCCTCTTGATCAGAATATCACAGAAACAAGTAGAAAACAGGAAACAGCAATTCACTTTCAAACTGGTCTTTATTGATTATCAATCTTAACGAATTACAATCAATCAAGACCACAAATTCGTCCAAACCCTAGAGCCTTCACGAATTCTCTCACACAAACTGTTTTGGCTGATTAACCTAAACCCTAAAGCCTAACCTTGTTTATATAACACAAGGTTACTACTTGGGCTAAGGTTTCCAACATGGACTGCGAATTGGACAGGCCCAATTCGCCCCCACACACCCAATTCATTGGGTTTGGTTAGCCCAAACATTTCAACTAACTATTACAAAGCTAAACCCGCTAACTGTTTATCGTTTAACTAATTACAAGATATCCAAAGACCAAATCTAAGCTGTTGTTACAAACTTGCACCAACAAACTCCCCCTTGACAATAGCTTCATAAAATAACTTTGTCTTCAGTCTTCTTGCAATCTTCATGTAGTCTTGCACTGTCTTTGGTCTTTGGATAGCTTCAGCTTTAACAGCTTCTGTCAGCAACAGACTCCCACTAAGCTGATGCATCCTATCACCAAATCTTCAAAACTTTAGCGTTTAAGTAAACTCCAGTTCAGCATTTGAATAGCAATCTTCAAACTCTTCACTTTGTCTGCAATATAGAAAGGAGGTTCTACATGCATCCAATCAAACTCTCATCTTCACAGCAACTCATCACTCTAACTTCTCAGCAACATACTGCTTCAATCTGTATACTATAAAACAAACATCTCGAGAAACCATAAGAATTTTTCAACAAAGTTAAATAAATTATTATTTTTCAAGAGATAGTTAAACTGTATTACAGATTAAGCATTTTCAACTTATCACCAACACGCAAAACTTTTTAATCACACACTCTATAACCCGCATGATTTAAAATTTTGAACTCACTTTCTAACACTGTCTACCCCTATCAGTAACAATTCCTCCAAGAATAACAGTTTTCCGTACGTTAAGAATTTTAAACAGAAAAAGACACTATTTTTGGATTTTTATATTTTCTGAAAACAAGTAAATACGAAAAGCAATAAACACTCTATTTTTGTGAGAATCACTGGTAAGAAGATCATATCAACAAAATCAAACTGTTTCACACTATTAGATAATTCTTTATTTAATTTTTCATGAAAAGCAGTCCAAGACGATTACCAGTATGTTTTTCCACCTAAACAAAATGCATGAACATTTCAAGTACCATTACCGTATGATACGTTAAGGTAATATTAATTACTGATATGCTAGTGTGTCCCACTTCAGGATATACCCCCGCTATCAAGGTATGCACAAAGATTCATCGTAGTAGGTGAGTATACTGATGTCATCCTTTAAGATATCCTGACAATGTCTAGGTCTGCATATAATCTGTTTTATCATGTTTTAATTGCTTAACAATGAACACCCAAATAAATACTAATCAAATCCTGGAAATATAAACAACACACTCTATCATGCAAGTATCTTCCCTACCACATATTTCACAAGTCCAATCCAGATTTCTGAAATCTTAACTGGGAATAGGTTGAGAAGAGAACAGAATAGATCTTTAGGAGAGATGGTATAATATACAGATCAAATGAGTTTTTCTCAGTTTGATATAGGTTTCTTGGGTTTCTTTTGGGCACTTGAGGGCCTCTTTCGGGTGTATTAGATCTATAGCGCGACAACGTACAGCTAGGTCAGCATGTATCTGGATGCAGCAGAAGCTGTCGTTGCCTAGCACCTCCAGGTCAGCATATATCTGGATGCAGCAGAGGAGGTACACGATTTTTTTCAGAGAAGATTTCAGAATCAGATCAAAATTGTGTGTATCGGGACAACATACAGACATTCAAATAGAAATGAGCTAATTCTAAGTGACTTTCTTTCCTGGAGTCATGTACAATTTTAGTTCTGAACATAAGAACAGTCAAGATATCCCCAGATGAAATAACAGTATAAAGACCCAAAACTTCAGATTTTGGCAATCTATCAACGCAAGATTTAAGGTCATTAAACCATACACCACTGATGTGTTCCCCACTCATATTCAGTTCATTTATGTTTATATCACATTGGTAAGTTGATTATTTCATGCTTTTTGCCTACTGGTACATCATATGATGAAGCTGCTATCACACTTAAGCAATTTAATTTCAGTTTCAGTGTGACAGTCTAACTTGCTGATGTACTATCATTTCTTCTTTTTCACACAGTGATAACTCATTTTTGATTTTCTATTTTTTTATGTTTTTGATTTTTCAAAAAAAAAAAAAATTTTTTGTTTTTTTTTTTAAGAAAAGCAGTAAACTATTTACAAAAATTCTTATGAAAAACCAGTTATTCAGGATTCCTCATCCCGTTTAGTTCAACTAAGTGTTCAAAGCGAGCCCTGTCAAAAGCTTTAGTATAAAGATCTGCCAGGTTATCTTCGGTGTCGACTCGATGTAATTCAATTAGTCGTTTTTCAGCACAATCCCGTATAAAATGATGACGTATGTCAATATGTTTTGTGCGACTGTGTTTCACGGGATTATTAGTTATTGAAATTGTGGCATTATTTTCTATCATAATAGGAGTACGAGTGAAATCCAAACCGTAATCGCGTATCTGCTGTTGTATCCAGAGAACCTGAGAGCAGCAGCTACCCGCAGCAATATATTCAGCTTCACACGTAGATGTAGACACACATGATTGCTTCTTGCATTGCCAAGACACGATCCTGCCTCCTAAGAACTGACAACCACCTGTTGTAGACTTTCTGTTCGACTTGCATCCTCCAAAGTCTGAGTCAGTGTAAGCGACAAAATTCAGATCACTATCAGCTGGATACCACAACCCCAGTTTAGGTTTCCCCTTCAAGTAACGAAGAATACGCTTCACTGCTTTCATGTGTGACTCTTTTGGATTAGCCTGATATCTGGCACACAAGCATACTACAAACATGATGTCAGGTCTTGAAGCAGTCAAGTACATCAGAGAACCAATCATCGCCCTGTATTGAGTAGGATCAACGTCTTCAGTACTTTCGTGATCTCGGCCAAGATTGTGATTTTCACATATGGGTGTGTTGAAAGTAGAGCAATCATTCATTTTGAACCGACTCAAAATGTCATACACATACTTTGTTTGATGAATAAACATCCCATCCTCCTTTTGTTCAACTTGTAATCCCGGAAAGTAAGACAGCTCACCCATAGCACTCATTTCGAACTTGCTCTTCATCACCTGCTCGAACTCTTTACACATGCTCTCATCTGATGACCCAAAGATGATGTCATCCACGTACACCTGTACCAGCAGAAAATCTTCCTTCTTCCTCTTGATGAACAGTGTACTGTCAATCTGACCTCTTTCAAAAACCATTCTTGATCAGATGTGTAGACAGTGTCTCGTACCACGCCCTAGGAGCTTGATGTAATCCATACAAAGCCTTATCAAGTTTGTACACTCGATCTGGATAATCTGGATCCACGAACCCATCTGGTTGTGAGACATACACCACTTCTTGGACTTTCCCGTAAAGAAATGCACTCTTCACGTCTAGTTGGTAAACTTTGAAGCCCTTGAATGTTGCGAAAGCTAGAAACAAACGAATTGCCTCCAACCTTGCCACTGGTGCAAACACTTCATTGTAATCAATCCCTTCTTGCTGATTGAAACCTTTTACCACCAATCGAGCCTTGTTTCGCGTCACTATCCCTCTGTCATCCTTCTTGCACTTAAACACCCACTTAGTGCCTATCTCTCTTTCACCTTTAGGAAGGTCAACCAACTCCCAAACCTTCAACTTTGCAAACTGGGCCAATTCCTCTTGCATAGCTTCAACCCATGAATTGTCTTTAAGATCCATATGAATGTTCTTCGGCTCCTTTTGGGAAATAAAACAGCTATACAAGCACTCGTTCACAATCCCAGTCTTCTCAATCGACACAAATAAACCAGAATTCGCTGCTATGCTTCTTCTTGTCTGAACACCTGCATTAGGATCTCCAAGTATCATGTCAACTGGATGATCTCTATTTGCTCGTGTAGTAGCAACGGTATCAACTTCAAGATTATCACCCAGGTTTGATCCAACCTCCCCCTGAATGTTCTGATCTGCAAATGGATTAATGAAATCCTCCCCCTCAATGGGTTCAGAGTCACTATCACTCGAATCAGGATCAGCAGCACCATGGGAAGTTTCCGCAGCATCTGTCATATCAACATTCGATCTAGGCATGAACTCGCCTTCATCGTCTCCACCAATCATTGTCTGAATCAACTGAGAATCATCTGCATTTGGAAACTCAGGAATATTAAATGATTTAAAAGTGCTTTCATAATCATATAATATAGTTGGTCCACTCGTTGATTGTTGAGGTTTGTATGAAGTAATTTCAACATTAAAGACAACCTCAATTTTACCAGTTTTTAGATTAAAAACCCTTTTATTCGGTGCGCCAGGTACGTAACCTAGAAAGTAGCCTTCGTCAGCCACCTCACCGAATTTTTGTTTATCTTTATTGCGCACAATGGTGCAGGGTAATCCAAATGGTTCAAAGCCTTCTAAGTTTGGTTTCTTGTTAAACATCAATTCATGACAAGTTTTATTAAAACGTTTAACAGTCAAAACTTTGTTTAGGACGTAGCAAGCTGTATTCACAGCTTCTCCCCAGAAAAGAACTGGTAGCTTTGAATCTGAAAGCATCGTCCTAGCGTCTTCAATCAACGTCCTGTTTTTCCTCTCAGCAACTCCATTTTGTTGAGGTGTATAAGGAGCAGAATATTGATGTTCAATTCCTTTTCGAAGACAGTAGAGATCCAGAACTCGATTCTTGAACTTCGTGCCATTATCACTCCTTATCCTCTTTATCCTTGCATCATGGACGTTTTCCAATTTCGTAAAAAGATCTATCAGCATCTCCGCCGTCTCATCTTTTGTACCTAAAAAGAAAACCCATGAATATCGTGAGTAATCATCAGTGACAACTAAACAATAGTACTTTCCACCTATGCTCCTCACGTTCACTGGACCGAATAAATCCATGTGAAGTAATTCATAAGGGGCATCTATGGAATTTACTGTTTTAGACTTATGAGGTTTCTTGTGTTGTTTTCCCTTTTGACATGGAAGACATTTATCTTCCACTTGAAACCTCTGCATTGGAACCCCTTTCACTAGCTCATTTTTAACAAGGTAATTCATTTTTCGATAGTGAATATGGGCCATGCGTCTTTGCCACAACATCGATTCAGCTTCAGATGCTTTTGATAGTAAACACGCCACCACAGCAGTTGGATCCTTAGCACCCATGTCCATGACATAAGTGTCATTTCTCCTTGGCACTCGCATCACTATCCAATCGTCCGGAATCTTCAAACCTGGTTTCAACACTAATGCTTCATTCTTGGTAAAATGGACCGAGTGACCCTTGTCGCAGACTTGTGACACGCTCATCAGATTGTGTTTAAGCTGCTCCACATAGTTCACTTTGTCCAGTGTGATCTTCCCATTGGTCACCTTTCCTCGTCCTGTAATTCTACCACCTTTAGCACCCGCAAAATTCACTTTTCCACCATCATAATCTTCAAATTCAGTCAACAATCTCGCATCCCCCGTCATATGCCTGGAGCAGCCACTATCAACATACCACAAGTTGATAATCCTCCTTAGCAGCTCCTGCACACACCAACCAAGAAATTAGTTAGATTGGGGGACCCAAGCCTTAATGGTCTTGGGTCGTCCAAATTCACCAACCACTGGAACATCCATCCAATATCCATTACTCCTAACTGGAGTCTTGGATCTCAGACCTGTTGATGGAATTTGATTTTGATTTCCACTAGGTCTTTGGTCCTGAGGGTTCCTATACGTATTTGGACTATTTAACCTTTGAAAATTTTGATTTTGATATCTTGCATTTTGATTCCAAGAAGCATTATTGTTGTAATTTCTAAAGCCATTGTTATAAAAAGTTCGACCACCATCATTTTGGTATCGATTTTGATATTGACCTTGACTTCTGAAATTATTAGCATTATAATTGTTCATTCTTGGTGAATTGCTTCTAGGTCTCTCAAATCTGCCTGGTGGAGATCTAGGCTGAAATCTAGGTTGATTTCTTTGAAAACGTGGAACTTGTGGAGTTCCTTTTTCAGCCTTATCTACACCAACAGCAACATTTTCTGGTTGCTTAGGAGCAGATTGCTTTGGAGAATTTGCAACTTTCTCCTGTTTATCACCACTATTCTCTGGTGACTTCTCTCTCTTCCTCTCACTCACTTGTGCTTCACTATTTTTGTTAGGACAGCAGCTAGCTACATGTCCCTTGGTGTGACATTTGAAGCACGATTTCTTTTTCGAAGACTTCTTTTCTGAAGCCTTTGAACTAGATTCGGGTTTTTCTTCTGATGATGCCTTAGAAGGATTTGGTTCAGTTTGCTTAGTTTCAGAATTTTCTATGTTCTTGTTTTTAGCAAACTCTATATTTGATTCATTTTCAATAACAGCTGTTTCGTTTTTCATGTCACTTCCTTGAACAAACTTAACCTTTTTAACAAAAGTTGGATTGTTATTTTTAGGATGTGATGTGTTCTTTTTAAAACAGGTTTGCTGTTATTATCCTTCTTAGCATCAGCACTTACAAACACATTTCCTTGACTTGATGTGGAACTACTTGGTGATGTTGACCCAAAGTCCATGAGATCATCTTCATCAGGCAAGAAAGAATAGTCATGACTAACAGGAGGTGGAACTTCATTGAAACCATGAAATCCCACACTTGTTTTGTCATTACTTTTCTTTAAGCCACCCATCATATGTTTCATAACAAAAGTAGAGTCCCTGAATTGACCTAATTTCTTTTCAAGTTCAACAATTTTGAGTTGTGCATCTGACAACTCTTTGCATTTTTCAGAAATCTCTTTTGTTTTCTCTGCCATCATTTCATGAGCTAAGTCTATCACTTGAAGTTTTTCATTTAATTTGCAGGTTACAGCTTCAATTTTACTTTCATAACCTTTTATCTTCTTCAAGTAGGATGATTCATTTCTTTTAGCAAAAAAATTGCTTCTTTTATGGTAGACATCTCGCCCACCAGACTTTGGTTTTGTGTGGACAACCTGTCAACTTCACCCTGTAATTCACGACATTTTAAACACACAGAATTAGATTTTACCTCTCCTGTTTGTTTATCAAGGTTGGCCATGAGGGCCGCAAGCTGAGCTTTCACTCTGTTGTATTCAGCTTCCTTCTCTTCAGCTTCCTTTTCATGGTCAGACTTTTGCTTATCCTCTTCAGCATCTTTTGTCTGATCAGCCTTCTTTTCGTCAACTTTATTCTCTATCTTCACGTCAGCCTCAGCATCCACTTTTGCTTCAGCATCTCCCACAGTAGCTTCACCATCATCAACTGGAGTTATCTCTGCCATGAATGCCTGTGTGACATTGTCATCTTTTTCCAAGTGAATACTCCAGTCATATGAACCTTCTCTAGCAGTAGAGATCTTTCACAGCAGTAGAGATCTTCTTGCAATCTTCATGTAGTCTTGCAATCTTCATGTTGTCACAAACTTGCACCAACATATATAGAATTATTTGTACACTATCAATCTCAATAATTTCATCAACATGTCTCTTAGGAGTCTCAATTAGAAATTCTTGACGGACTGGAAATACACACTGAGATGAAAGAATGGTTTGAGAAGAAGAAGCACTAGCTTCAAATTGTTTCACTAAAAGACTATAAAAATAAAAACACAATTAGCGTTAATACTCACACTTATGTTAATAAAAACATGAAAAATAAGAAATATAAATCACGGATAGTACCTCTTGCGAAGTTCATTAATCTCATCAATTTCTTGGTTGAGAAATAGACGACTTCCAAACTTATCACTCTGAACAATATTTTGACCTGCAAGAAACAATATACATATCCAACAATTCATTACAAATCACTAAAGAAATAAAAAAAATGTTCTTAAAAATGTAACAAAACGAAGATTGGGAAAACTAAACGAAATAAATCAGTCAAATATAAATTACCCTGCCACTTCCTAATCCTCGCATGCTGAATGACAGCCATCACAGTCTCATTCGGAGAGTTTTGAGACAAAAAATCATTAAATTCTTGTGCATACACATTCCACAAAGTACAACGAACTACCTCTCCCCTAAAAGAAAAAGATAAAAGAACAGCATTAAGAGTTAAATACAATCATTTGCGTTCTTGTGAGAAACAGATAATAAGAGCCAAAACTGGTACACATCAGTGTATATCTCTTAAGCAGCTGTTTGCATTAGACTTTCCCCTTTAAAGTGGTTATAACATCTGATGGCCCTCATCCACTGTTTGTATACTACAACTGTTGTCCATTAAGTACTGCTTGTGTACAACAACAGCTGAAGACAAAGTGCTGCTATTTAATCTACTGCCCTAAGTCAAGTGCTGCTAAAGACCAAAGCCCTGCTTGGAATGAAGCAGTGGAATGAAGAAACAGTTGTTTACTTTGTCTGTTGTAATAGTATCAGACCTTAGCTAGCAGTAGTTATATGTAACAGTGGTTAAAGGTTGTTGGGTTGTTAGATGGGGGAGCAACACAAATATACTGCCATGGATCATTATAACACTGGTTAAAAGTTATTATAACACGACCAAATAGCCAACTTATAAGAACAGCATATAGTAGATGTTTTAACTCAAAGAAATGCATTAAAAGAACAGCATTGAAAGTTCATACACTCATTTACTGTGAATATAGTATATGATTTACTAATCATTTACATTAAATAATGAAAATGATTTACTATGAATATACCATTAAATGCAATAAAGAATCTTATATTTAAAATAATCTAATCATTGGTATTGTATTAAATAAGAACAACCATTTAATGAACTTTTATATAAAATAAACTAATCATTGGTATTGTATTAAATACAATCATAACACACAAACAAATTTATATAAATGGAAAATTAGAATTTACTGGACATCTTGAAGATCCAAATTCATCTTTTTTCTTTCATTAGGAAAGATTTCCATATCTCCGCACGAGACAACAATTCCAGCAACATCTAAAATGGTAAACATAGCAACAGAAATTAGTGACATTGAAAAGGGAGGTAAAACATATATCAGATTATCAGAAACAGTCATACCGCACGTGAGCAGATCCTTTCCATCTCCATTAAGAATGTGTGAATGTGCGATGAAATTAAATCCGTAATCAACACCTTACCAACCATTCGCACGTGTAACAACCGTACATCGGTAAAAGTTAATCTTGTAACCATGGTTAATAACTTTGTAAGCATCAGTGTTTTCTCCAACACCAAATCTGGAGAGAATAACAACTTCATCCTCATGAAGCTGTGAGATAAACAGAGGTATTAATGGAGCCTTAATCCCTGCCTGAATCTTACGGCCCTGACAAATAAGTGAAAGCACATACTTTAGAAACAAACAAACAGTATCTCAAAAAAATATAAAAGGTACATGTGGCTAAAGTCTCAACATATGAAGGATCAATAAGTAACTAATATTCATGTTTGTTTCATTGTGCCTAATCCTATAACAGGGAAACAAACAGTAAGTATCTATAAATGACCAAAAACCAACCCTAAATTACACAAAACAGAAAATAAATAACCATATAACCCTAAAATAAACAAACAAACAAAACAGTAAACAATAATCATCTACGAAGGACCATAAACAAACCAAACAAATATTCATCTTTGGTTCTTTATATCTAACCCTAAATTATAAAGGATCCAAAAAACAAACAAAAAGCCATCTTTCTTTCTTTAAACAAACAAACAAACAGTCAATTTACAATAATCATCTATTTCGCATAAAAAAACAAACAAAAAGATTTTCTTCTTTGTTTCTTTTTGTCTAACCCTAAATTACACAAAACTCAAAACGAAAATGATAAAAAGAGTAAAAAAACATCAAAGATGATTGACAAACACTAATACCTTCTCATCGAGCAAGATCAGATCCATTCGAAAGGACTGAACCCATTTCCGGATGATTCGACACTTGAGATTCCACATATCTTTAGACGGATTCAAATCATCAATGAAACTGAGTGACAAAGATGGTGGTTCACCGTCGGATTTCTTGCAGGATGACAGAGTTTGCATAGAAGATGCGGACATTTTGAAATGAGAAGAAAATGGTGAAATGGAATCGGTGAAGTTACATAATGAGAAGAAAGTTTGAATAAAAAGTGTGAAGAAGAAGGAGAGAGAAAGATATGATTACTTCTTGCAGTGCATTAATGGCAATTTCTCCTCCCCATGCAATTTCAAAGTTCCCTCCTAAAGAAAACCTTTTTTTATAATAATAAAATCAGATTATATATTTGAAATAGATTTATGTAGATATAAATATTGTAAACGGAATTATGACATTAGCAACTCCATGTGGCATAGCTTAGAAGTTGACAAGTAAGCAGATTTACATCAGCTCATAATCTCTTATTATAGATAGTATAGATGGAGTATTCTATTCCACCCTGATTACCTCATACCAAACACTACATGAGTGTTTTTTTCTAACTTCCAATCAATCATATCTAGACTCTAGTTACCTCAACTCCACTACCATATATCTAATAAAGCACTAATAAAGCCCCATAACCCAACATCTTGTTGGAAATTTTATAAATAATATTACATTATTGATTAATATAATGGTTATTTAATATTTAAAGTCAAGATGAATAAGAGATCTTAAACATTATGTTTGTGTGTTGGAACTTTAATGTGTGGGAAATTGTGCTTATCTCGCATACGTGGAGAGTTAAATAATTTGTTGATTTATAAGAGGAATACTCTATGGAAATGTATTCCTTTGTCGTTGTGACAACTCACACCCAATGGTAGCCAGGAGGGTGCAAAGCACTTGACGTGCACGCGTGCTCGGGATGAGGGCGATGTGGCGTTTTGATGGCGCACTATGCACTTCACATCACCGTGAGCTGCTTAGAGCCGCCTTTACTATTTTTTAGATGCGTCTTGGCTCGAGTCAGTGGCTTAGTTTGGTCAGCTAGGACTATTTACAATCCTATCTATTAAGTTCTCATAATTTATTAGGTCATGGAATTGAAGAATTTGTATTGAAGTTTGTATTCAATTCAGACACTTGGAATTTTAAACAAATCATGCTTTGTTTTTTTTTCACATAATAGAATTTCGTATGGTTCAGTGCACACACCCTACTTATACATAATTTCCTAATTTTGCATCCCTGAGAACTCTTGTTTCAGGTATTATTTCAGATGCAAGGTTATCTCCGGCAGTACAATCTGCTTATGCTGTTGTACCCTGGGAAACGTATGAGTTTACCTGGGCGGCCCGAAATCTATTTTAAGGGAAGCGTATTCTTCACGTGCATCAGTCACCTTTATGTTTAGTATTTTGTTTATTTCATATGTAATATGTTTGTTTTCTTCTGTTCAATTTATTTTTCATTCCAGTTTCTTTTCTATAATAGTTTTGTTTCTATTGTATTGTAATCCGAAATATAATAAAATTGTCAGTTTATTTCTTTTATGTTATTTTCTTGAAGGGTTGTCCTACACATCTTTTACCAAACCCCTTTTTTAAATCTTTTTACAATCTTAAAGCACCTGGATATCAATGTTAGATACGATAGTTAATGAAAATATCCATGAAAGTTTGATACAATAAGATAACCAACTCCATTGCTTTTAACTATTTAAACAAAAACTAAGCATTGTTGCTAAAACTTTTACCCACTTTATTAAATTATTATATGTCCTTTTACAAATTAGATACAAGTTCTACCGTTTAGTCAGCTAAGCAAATTGTTGAAGCAAATATAATGATTTTGAACTAAAAGGTAGTGGTCAATTTGCAAAGACAAAACTTTTAAACATTTGAGTTTGGGAGGGGGAGGTCTTGAGTTCAAGTCCTACAGACGACAATGATTAAAAGAAATTTGTTGTTAAAAATTATAACGATTTTGGGTCACTTTTTTTGTTTCAATGTCGACTATGCTATGATCCAAATAACACCTAAAGATGCTAAAGATACTTGGCCATACCAAGTTGCAAGAATACACAAGAATTTGTGAGAATACACAACAATTTGTGAGAATACACAAGACAACAATTTGTGAGAATACACAAGAGATTACAATTACAAGAACACGATATGAATATGATATATAATAAACTAGGTTAGTACTTAGTAACCCGTGTATTACACGGATTGAAAAATAAAAAAATATATAAGTAACTAGGTTATAACCCCGTGTATTACACGGGTTAAATAAATAATTTTATATACTAAATAATAAAACAATATATCTTTAAAAACCTTTTTTTATTGCACGGGTTGAATAAATATAATTTTATATATTAAATAATAAAAAGTTATATTTATAAGAACAATATTGTACAGGTTGAATAAATGCAGTTTTATATACCAAATAAAAAAGTTATATTTTTAAAACCACGTGTATTACACGAGTTGAATAAATATAATATTGTTTACCAAATAATAAAATAATACATCTTTAAAAAACCTCATTTATTACACGGGTTGAATAAATGTAATTTTATATACTAAATAATAAAAAAATTACATCTTAAAAAATATGCGTATTACACGGTTTGAATAAATGTAATTTTCTGTACTAAATAATAAAAAATATATATATCCTTAAAAAATCTCGAGTATTGTATGAATTGAATAAATCTAATTTTATACATTAAATAATAAAATTATGATTTTGGGCCCCGTGGTTATATCACTTTTACCCTTTTAGCCCTAAAAAGATTTTTTTAACATTTAAACCCCCAACGTCTCTTTCTAACTTTTTTGGCCCCTAATGTCTTTTTTAACCTTTTTGGCCCCTAACATTTAATGGATGAGGTTAGTGTTAGGGGCCAAAAGAGTTAGAAAAGAAGACGTTGAGGGCTTAGATGTTAAAAAAATCATTTTTGAGCTAAAAGGGTAAAAGTGATAAAAATACGTATTTTTAACCCTTTTGACCCCTAACATTTAATGGATGAGATTAGTGTTAGGGGTTAAAAGAGTTAGAAAAAAAAGTTGGTGGCTCAGATGTTAAAAAAAAAAATATTTGAGCTAAAAGGGTAAAAGTGATATAACCACAGGGGCCAAAATCGTATTTTTCTCTAAATAATATTATAAAGGAGAAGAAGATTAAACTAAATAATAATTATCCATAAGATATTAAATTAAATAATATTTAATAAAAGTGTTATCTATAATTAATTAGAAAATATTAAATTAAAATAAAAATTATCTATAAGAGATGCTCTAATATGATGACAAGTGTCCCCAAAGTGGTTTCTTTTATTATATAGTATAGATAGGTATATAAATAAACGGTCTATATAAATGAAATTAGATATTATTTTAGGTAACAAATAACAAAAATTACAATTACAATTCCCAAACCTATAAATGATTCATAATAACCCTTAAATGTTTAATTATATACAACATAAGTTATTAACTCATATATTACATGGGTTCTATAAAAAACACCTTATCATTGATTGTGTAGATTATGAGTTAGTTTCATTTACACATAAGATTAAATCAATTCCATTTTCTTCCAACCGTATTAGCCTAACTATTCTTGAGGAATCTCCTAACCTTGTATCCAAAAATCGATTTATTTTCCCCCTTAAAACATACAAACAAAAAATATAAATCAACAAACATGCATAAAGATTGATCGTTAACAACGATCGTACGATCTTCTTTACATTGATCCCCAAGTTGCATTGTGAGCTTGAACATACACTTAGATCAACAAACCCAAAGATAATTCAGACAAAATCTTAAATGATAAGAGCAAACAGTAAAGAAAAATTAATATTCGAAATCAAATTTCTTACATTTGTCATCTCATTCATTGCTTTTTTTGCATGTGTGGTGTCCATCATAAATAAAGCCATCCTCAACCCTATACCAACACCCAAATTGGTTTATGAATCAAGTACGGGTATAAAACCTATATAGATAATGATTAAAAGCAAAACAAATACTGTTTTATTTAATTTTAAACCTTTAAATGTGATAAAAACTTATTTTAGATACTTGCATAATAGTGAAAAAAAACATTGTCATACAAAAATCTTGTAATACTTTAATAATGTTTATCAATTCTTGTGGATGATTGATTCATAACCCAATCGTTCATCACCAAAGTCCAGAAAAAAAAATTAGAAAAAAGACAAACAATAGATGGAAAAAATGTGATAGAATATAACTGAAACTTACAGCAAACTCTTTTGGAATTAATCCCATATTATGAGGAAGAAGCATTTGATATACATCTTGTGCAAAATGCCCAACTGCATCAATTCCCAATTTCTCACTACTAAATTGTTAGCTTCCACTTGAACTAATTACATTGACACCAACATTTAATTTAGGAATAATTGCATATTTCCCCTTAAAAACACCCTTAATTGCATATTTACCCAAGCCTAAATAAAAATTGCATATTTCCCCATCTCTAATAAAATGACAAAACTACCCTTCTCAAAACCCTAAATCAATATAATGTTCACACACATGCCTGGTGGCAGCACCCACCCACCCACCACCACTACCACACCACTAGAGGGAGAGAGAGAGTAAAGGTTCAATTTGTGTTGATGGTGATGGTGGATGATATTACCCTCGATGCTCGCTAATGGTTGAAGAAGCCAAGCCACCATCATCGTGAGTAAGCTAGGAGGCGGCGGATCTTCAAATGCCGGAGTAGTAAATCTCGCCCTCCTTGTAGTCGCTGCTGCTGCTGCTGTTATGTACTCCACCACTAGGTAGGTAACAAATATACCTCATCTTCACCATCAAAATCATTAAAGGACAGGTTCATATATTCTAATGAAAACTGTTCTAAGAATAAAGGAATTGGACCAGACAAATTGTTATCAGAAAGATGAAGTTGTACCACCCCTCTCAAAGAACTTAAAGATTGAGGTATCGTGACTTGAAATAAGTTACCTCTAAAGGACAACAATGTAAGACTTACACAACCACCAAGGCTTTTAGGAATGTTACCCAATAAGTTATTATAAGATAAATCCAGTTCGTTCAACTTATTCAGGCCTCAACTCCATGGGGATTCTGCTAAAAAAGATATGTTTTTTTCTTCAAAAATTTGTAAAGAATTGTATTTTTTATGATTGTTACTCTAGTTCGTGAGGAAAAATAATGGAAAAAAATAACTTAATGAAAAAATGCAAGTATTGAAAAAACACAAAAACTAGTTAAAAAAGGGGTAAATATGCAATTTTCTAAAGATTAGTAAAATAAAGGGTAAAATAGTCTTTCAATAATTTAATTTTAATAAATTAAATCAAAATGGGTAAATTTGCAATTTTACTAGTTAATAGAGGGGAAATATGCAATTTAATTTTTGGCTCGGGTATATATGCAATTTCAAAGTTTTTTAAGGGGAAATATGCAAAAAACCCTTTAATTTAATCACAAACACTAGGGGTGCAAAAAACCGAATTAACCGAACCAAAACCGAATTAACCGAAAAAACCAAACCAAATAAAAAACTAGTGGGTCGGTTAATGATTTTTTTTGAAAACCGAAAGTAGCGGGTCGGTTATGGTTATCATTTTTTCCATACCCACCATAACCGAACGGAACCGACATGTCATAAATCTTTGTAGGATTTAGTACTTACGGGTTTTTCATATCATTTTGTGGTTTTGATTGAATGTTTATTTGAATTTATGAAATGTATCATATCACTTTATTTGAATATTCGATAATAATTGGTATTAATATTATAGATTATATGTATTCTTTAATACTATGTAATATACTAATATATACAAATATGCAATAACAATTTATTCCATGTTAAAAAAAAAGCTATTTTTAGCTAAGCTAAACACACGGTTAACCACCCATAACCGACCCGCTATAACCATCAAAACCAAATAACCATAACCGATCGGTTATGGTTATCCAGTAACCGACATTATGGTTATGGTGTTTGGTCAAAACCAACCCAAACCGACCCATGCACACCCCTAACAAACACTGTACCAATATATTTTTTTTTTACACAAAAATAATATGCGGAAGCGATTGTAAAGTCATCATACCATATAAACATATAAATATGGAGATGAACAAAGAAATCGAGATGGGGTTTTGGAGTTGGGTCAGAAATTAACCCAAAAATGAATTCGATTATCAAAATCAACACGTTTATCTAAAATGATTATTAAAAAACAAACCTGATTGATCAATTATTCGAAGGCAAAGCAAGAAATACACATATTAATGATAACATCGATTTTTGCAAATACATCCATGTGGTGGGATTGAACACAAATCTTGATAGAAATCAATTTAAATTTGAAGTCCGGATCTATAACAAAGGAGATTGCAACTTAATTGGAGTTATAGTTCTATTTTATTTTGACTTCTAGGAATGTGAAGATTATTAGGAGTTAAAATAGGAAATTATTTCAGTTTTTTATTAAAAAAATAAGATATTTTGTAATTGATTTGTAACACACTAGCTTGTCAGTGGCTGCGCTCTAAATTTCGGGACGAAATTTCCTGTAACTTGGGGATAATGTGACACTTTGAGTTTTCCTGTACGATTCCTTTCTATATTATGATTATGTGAACGGAATAAATGGGATTTTTTTGACAAATATGTGATTAATGTGTGAAATTCTTTATTGTATTAATGCTATTATTATTTATAATCCAACCAAACAAGGAAGTGTGCCCAGCCGCACACTCTCCTTCAAACCAATACACAGCCCCCTGACCGCACACGCATATCCAGCTTGGGCCACCGCACACCTACTTGGTCTGGCCCAAGGCCCACTACAAACCCTAGTACAACTCGCACACTTGTAAGGGAGCACACTTAATGTGTTTGGCTCCCTTTGGTATAAATGTCCCCTCCCAGCCCACATTTAGAATGTTTTAGGGCATCAATCCCAAAAATATTCCCTCTCTCCTTATCCACTTTCTCTTTTTAAAAACCCTAAAACACACCATCATCCTCTCCCCCTTTCTTGAAGATCAACGGCAGCAACATCATTCCTCTGACGGCAACCTTACCCTCCGAAGACAACTAGCAAAACTACTACTTTAGGAGCTTTGTTTTATCAGACGTCTTACCTACATCGGTGTTGTACACTATCAGGTTAGTATACCACCGTTTCTTGATAATGACACTTGTTAAAGGTGCAAAGTGATTTAAGCATTTAAGCATGTGTGCAAAGTGATCGTGACAAATCAGCTTTGACCAGAAATGAGACAATCACTTTAGTTATGCACTTGTTAAGTATGCTATACATGAATGAATGAATTAAATCAGCTTTGACCATATATTAAGACATTCACGTTTGTAATGCATACTCAAACATAGCTTTCGTAATACTTGAACGATAAATAGATGTATCAAATAATCTTTGGCTAGAAATGATACATCAGAAGCTCATTCAAGTTAAGCCATTTTGGTTTTGTAAAACATTATGTGATTCTGATTAATTAACTAAGTATTTACAAAAACCAATTATTAAATATCAAAACCACCTGTTAGCACGGATCGAACTAAATTTTATTTCACATTAATAGCTTAATAAGGTAATGAGATTTCGAGTGAGATTTCAAGTTAACCTTAGGTTTCGAGTGAGATCTCGACTCAGTTATGAGATCTCGACTCAACTTGAGATTTCGAGTGAGATCTCGAGTGAGGTTCCGAGTAAGATTTCGACTCATCATGAGTTCCTTTATGATCTCGAGTGGCCCTTTATCACTTGAAACCTTGAGGTTTCGAGTCCCTTAATGCCAGTCGCAACCTCACTCGAAATCTTGAGGTTTCGAGTGATGAAGATTAATAACTTAATGAGATTTCGACTTCATTATAAGGTTTCGAGTCGCAGCCACCTGATTGCGAGTCGAAATCTCAGTCGCAACCTCAGCTATCCTTGTGTTTTAGTAAGATTTCGAGTCGGAATCTGTAACGCCCTAACACGTTTTAACCAAATTTTGACGCAGCGGAAAATACATACTAAAAATTTCTTTATTTCACTTAAATACATTAATCCCTTTTCCTAAATTAATTAAAAACTAACATACGTATATCGAATTAAGTGACCACATACACACCCAAGTACAACCCATGTCTTGACTCGATCTTCAACCGCTTACACATCTTGAACAAACATTCATAAACCTGTATAACCTGCAGTCACCACAACCAATTACTTCATTAGCAACTAGTGACATAATATATAAACTTTAAAACGTGCATAATCAAACATCAACATCTCTTATTCTCGTTCATATAAGTCCATTCGTCCATCCATTCGGACACTCTCGTACGACTTCCATACCTAACCTTCACTCTCCATTATTAGTATACCTGCACTTTCATTTCATTCTTAACAGAAAACAATTAGCATCATTATACTTTCCTATTCACTTTCGACTTCTTTTTCCGTAAACTTACCTATTTACTTCCATTGTTTAATACTTTCACATGTATCACAATAATGATCATAGTACAATATATTTTACATCTAAAGTGTAAGTCCGGGATTTACTTACCTTACGCGCCCGTATTTGCATTCGCTTACTTGAGTCTTCTTGTCCCGTTAGCCTTCCACGCTCCCATCCATCTTGACATGATCCCTATACTTTCATGTCATTACATTTACATCCTTATTAGCATACATGATTATTCATATGAACGATCATATCAAGTTCATATCTCACATATGTATTTCATTAGCCGATTCAAACAAGCATATAGCATACTCGACATCATCATAACACAACCTTCACATATTATTGTCATTTAGACATTTCAACAAACACGTGGTGTGCGTACTACTTCCTAGGCACCATGTACAACTAGTTTATGCATAATCTTCCTAGTTCATTCATATTTCATCAAATCTTCTTACTAATCAACAAGTATCATTAACACATAAACATCAAACATAGCATCATCATATTTCTCCTAATTCCTCTAACAAGAATTCATCATACCCACATAATACATCAATCTTTCCACAAGACTTGGACATAGGTGGTGATTCTAGTTATCATCTTCACCATAACTAACGGGTTTTACCTCTAATCATCAAATTAACACAAACCATACGTAACCCATGTTCTATACGAGGATTCTAACCCTTGTACATGATTAATTTCATATTAACTCACGGATTAGAACATAACCCACTTCACCCATGATCACAAATCTTAGAATTAAGACATACCTTATGATCCCCTCGTGATGGTGATCATTTATCCATGCTCGGTTATGATTTTAAGCGTCATCTTGCCTTCCAATTTGAGCATAAAGATGAAGTTAGGGTTTGAACATACCTTATGATTTTAAGCGTCATCCTGCTCATTGATGAACACACACACACACACACACGATGTGTGTCTATGTGTGTGTGTTGTTTACTTTTAATAAAACAACTTTCAAGTTGTTCACTTTGGTCCCTCATGTTTCGTTTTAATTAAATAAGGCTACCACCCTTCGTTTAATACCAACGATACTAATATTCAACTAGGTTAATTATTCCTAGTTAATGTTCATTTACGGGTTCACTTTTCCCCTAACGGTATTTTACCCGTTCCTTTATATTAACCGGGTTTAAATTACCAAACCCATTTTTGGGGTGTTACAGAATCTCAGTCGGAACCTTAGTCGAAACCACCTGATTCTCGAAACTTATTCTCTAAGTCTCGAAACCTACTCATCAATAGCTATTAATGGAGATAAAACTGAAAATTAAATTTTTTGGGATTTCGAGATATGGTTTCCTGTTTTAGTGATGATCTAATTTTATCAAAATATTTCAAAAATTTTATCTGAATATCTATTAATAGATTTCGAAAATCTTTAGAAGACAAAACAGATCAAAACAGGAAAAAACACTCAATAATCCAAATTATATTCCAAAACATAAAGGAATTTCGAATTTTCCTAAGAAGACATGATGAACCCTAAACATAAGAACAAAATTCTGGAACCCGAAACCTGAATTTCAAGGTTTTATAAACAGATTTCAGACATTGATATTACCCATATGATTTCGAGACAATGATTAAACATCCTTTTTTCGAAAACAATGATTTTGGGACATGACTCGAAACCGGTTGTGATAATTATTAAGTTTTCAAAATTTCGGTTAAGACAACATAGTCAGGTCAGAGCAGGGCAACATTTCTCTCAAATTTAGGGAGTGTGGTAACCTAATACAAGAAAGTCATTGTTCAAAAAAATATAATATATTAGTAAATCATTTCATTATATAAATATTTACCGGACGTCCGATGCTTTTTGGTCGAAAACAACAATTGTTTTAATATTGTCTTACACTTAAATGAGAAACAAAGCGACAAATACATCACCACACTAATACAAGTCAGTACAATTAGACCTAACTATCCATACACAAAATATTACACTAAAGTCGAAACCAAGTCGACGGTAGTCAGGGTCCACACCTTAAATCAATCTGCACTAATTTGCTCGATGAAAAATTATTGAGTTAGTCCATCTGCTATAACTTTAGTAGTGTATATGTTTAATACATTTTCTTTTATTTATTTTAGTGATTGATCGTGGCCTTTTGTATCTAGCATTTGAACCTTCAACTTTGCTAATATACATGTTTAGCCCCTCTGTTTTTTTAAATTTCCATTTTATTGATGGGGAATTGACCTGTAATAATCACTACTAGACGTCATTGGCAATTGACAGCCCCACCTTTGAATATTCCCCATGCCAGTCTCACATTTCACTTATTTTTCTTCATCGGTCCTCAGTTAAAAAAACTTAAGTTTTTTTACTGAATTACAAGCTGACGTTTTAGGGCTTTTAATCAGAACGAGGATACGAGTCAAATGATGTAAAACTTACCTTGAAATTGTGCTCCAAACGATAAAAACGGTTCTTCAATTTGGGTGTTTAAACTTCCAATTAACAAAAATCAAGTCGTTTGGAACACCGTTTCGAGGTAAGTTTTACATCAATTGACTCGTATCCTCGTTCTGATCAAAAGCCCTAATACGCCAGTTTGTAATTCGGAAAAAAAAACTTAACTCCATTAAGTTTTTTTAACTGAGGGCCGGTGGTGGAAAAATAGGTGAAAGGTGGGACTGGCATGGGGAATATTCAAATGTGAGACTGACAATGGCCAATGACGTCTAGTTGGGATTATTACAGACCAATTCCCCTTTATTGATTAGCTTTGTTCATATGTGTGTTTAGTGTCTATGCTTTAACTTTGGCTGTGTACATATTTAATCCCTCTACTTTTATTTCTTTTAGTATTTCATATTTTAGCCTTTTCCCTTGCTACTGTGATGAACCAACCTGGAGGAATAGTAACCGTTTGCTATTGGTGGACAAACGCTATTGCTCCTGGACTTTAATAAAGCTACTCTATGATGAACATATTTTTACCTATGTCTTAATGTAATTTTTATTGAGATTGTGTTATGAATAGTATGTTCAAATAATCGAAATACATACATATAGAGGTGTACAAAAAACCGGTATTAGAACCGAAACCGGAAAAACACCGAAACCAGTTTTTTTAATAACCAGTTTCTAACCGAACCGAACCACCATTTGTATATAGGTTAGTGTGTTTGATCTTTCTAACCAGTTTAAAAACCGAAGCGAGTTTTAGAAAGACCAGTTAACCGGATAAAAAACCAGTCTCCCGAACCAGATCAAGTAGACCAGTTTGGGTTCCCACCAAGTAAAACCGGTTTTTTAACCGAACCGGTTATTAAAAAAATAGATTTGTACACCTCTACATACATACATATTATAAAACTGAGATAAATTTTGCTTACTGCCCCGCCAAGTGGGCGGGCATAACACTAGTTATTAACAACAACAACGACGACGACGACGACGACGACGACAACAACAACAAGTCAACAACAGCAGCAACAACAAAATTATTATTATTATTATTATTAGTATTATTATGATTATTATATTCAAAACCACCATAAATACAATCATACAACTTCACATTTTATCACACCTAAAATCACACTTACATCAAAATTATCTACTTACTCGTCCACCAAAATCATAAACCCGAAACAACCTTCATTTACTCAATTGTTAAATGTTGTCACGCGAGTCAGGAATGAAGAAATGTGTGCGATGATTAGGGCTAAATATAAGTAGTTTAGTTGTTTGCAATTTCTGTATGATGTAATGTTTCTTGTGTCTTTTTAGTTTCTAATTTATGTACTGTTTTGTTTTTAGTTTTTATTATTTGAGATTGATTTGTCACTTTATTATGTTTATAATTAACTTATATATAATTTTAATAATACGAAAATAGAAAATGGATATATTAAAAAGTATTTGAGTTATAAATAAAACTAGTTGATTTTCGGCTCTGGCTACGTTGCTACATGATTTGATGAGTTCTGTACCAACTGGTACCGAAAATCCCCAAAAGTAGGTACCGGTACCGATTATACCTGGTACGGTACCGATATTTGAGGGTAAAAACCGGTGCCGAACCGATACCAAAAATGTCAAAAGTAGGTACCGATTGGGTACCGAAAATATACCCGGTTTGGTAAATTTAATACCAGTACCGGTACCCAATACCATTTGCTCATCCCCTTGATGATGTTACTATTCATTGGATCGTGTATGACAAGTAATCTAAACGCTGCAATTATTTGCGTTGCTACAAGATTTGATGAGCTCGGTACCAACCGGTGCCTAAAATACCGTTACCGAAAATCCCCAAAAGTGGGTACCGGTACCGAATATACCTGGTATGGTACGGTTCGGTACCGGTTGGTACTGGTACGGTACCAGTATTTGAGGGTAAAAACCGTTGAATACCGGTGCCGAACCGATACCGAAAATATCAAAAGTCGGTACCGAATATACCCGGTTTGATAAATTTGATACCAGTACCCGATACCGTATGGTTCGGTACCGGTTGGTACTGGTACGGTACCGGTATTTGAGGATAAAAACCGCTGAATACCGGTGCCGAACCGATACCGAAAATGTCAAAACTCGGGTACCGAATATACCCGATTTGATAATTTGATACCGGTACACGATACCATTTGCTCATACCCTTTATTGTTACTATTCATTCTGTTCTAATTTTAATATATTAAAAAATAAAAGATATTAAATATTATATTATATATATATATATATATATATATATATATAGCATAATATAATATAATATAATATAATATAATATAATATAATATAATATAATATAATATAGGGGTAAGATCAAATAAAAAGTTTATTTTGTCTAAGTAGGATGAGAAGGAATCTTAACCATTCATTTTTCAAATCAATGGTTAAGATGAAAGTGTAGGAAAAAGGAGGAGTGCAAGGGTATCTTGGGAAAAATCCTATTTATGGACTTTCTCTCTCCACATGCAAGGCACATGCATATTCCACCCTCATTTTTTAAACATTCATAACTTTTTTATACGACATTATTTTTTCATAAAAATTTCATCATAAAATCGAGCGTCCTTTTATCTTTAATTTGAGTACCATATTGCTATATAAAATATGAAGACTAAAAAAACCACTAAAATATGTTGTACTTCTATGTTGTATAACATTTTTTTGTGCTGAATTTTTGTACTTTATTTTTGTGCTAAAATTTTTGAGCTGAATTTTTTGTCTTAAATTTTTTTTTTCTTAATTTTTTGTGCTTGATTTTTTTGTACTACATTTTTTTTGCTGAATTTTTTCGTGCTATATTTTTTGTACTACATTTTTTGTGCTATATTTTTTTACTAGATTTTTGTGTGCTAGATTTTTTTGTACTACATTTTTTTTGCTAGATTTTTTTTTACTAGATTTTTTTTTTTTTTTGTATTTTTAAAAAACAAAAGGGTTGCCACATGTCATTTTTACTTCTATTTAAAAGGACCAAAATGCCCTTCATTCATACTTAGACTGCGGGGTATGGGGCGGGAGTTTGGGCGTGGGTAGGGGGAAAACGCCCAAGCCACCACCCCGGGTGGGCATGGGTTTCGGCGTGGCCCTTGGGGCATGGGTTTCAAGCCGGGCGTGGGGCGGTCTGGCCAAGCTGACATGGCGGGCTCTAATTGGACAAACCAAAGAAGCCGTTGGGCTAGCCGTTGGCCAACGGCTATCTTAAAAAAAAAAAAAAATTTATTTTTCCACTATAAACCTCACAATTTCTTCCATTTTTTTACCACATTCATCTTCAATTCTCCATCTACAAAACGAAAAAATGCATCCTCATAACCGTCCTTTTGACCCGACCCACCCGTATGCACTCCAAGAAAATAATCCTAGCCCACCACCCATTCGTCCAATGCCTCGTCCATTTATAATACACTCTTCTATGCCCCAAGAAGCGAGTTATGCATCGTATCTTGGGAATTGTTTGTTTACTAACTTCCCACACTCCGATGATGCGATACCTACACCGTTTACACAAACGTCCATCAACCTTTCACCAACCTCCATCGACCTTTCACAAAACGAAACCGTCCCCGAAACTCAACCACCCAACGATGGTCCTTCCGCACCCCAACCCATAAAAAAGAGAAGCCATAAGAAAAAAACCGAGGCGGATAAAGCACTTGAAACCATCAAGCGAAAACAACTAAAATGGACCGTTCCTGAAGAACTTGCATTGGCGAGGGGTTGGTTTCAACAATCTCAACATTCAACTTTAGGTATTCTTAAACTTTGTTTTTATTAATGTTTTTTTTATATAACTTTGTAATATATTAAATTTTGTTTTTATAAAAACAGGAAATTCTCAACATCGAACCTATTTGTGGCAAGGGGTTAGTAGAATATTCCATCAAGAATTGGGAAAAGAGGTTTATCGTGAAAACGATAGCTTATCCTCGAAGTGGACCGAGATAAGCGGCCAACTTACAAAATATAGTGGTTTTTTAAATAAAGCAAAACAAAACCCAAAAAGTGGTGAAACCGAAGCCGACATTGTGACGAATGCATTGGTTCAATTCAAGACAAATGTGGGGACCGACTTCCATTTCATGCATTGTTGGGAGATTTGTAAGTTTCATCCAAAGTGGGCGAATATCCCCAGTGGTAGCGAAAGCAAGACGTCTTCCAAAAGGTCGAGGGCCTCGTCCCAAACCCAATCTGATGCACGAGATCAAGAGATTGAGGACCTTTTTGATGATTCGCCAAGCCCAAACCGGCCTGAGTATGGAAGAGATGCCACAAAAAGGCGTGCTAAAAAATCAAGATCTGCTACGGCATCACCTTCAGCTGGGAGTTCGCTCTTGCATAGAGGAATATACAGCGACCAGTTGGATGACATTTCATCCAAGATGGATACATTCAACGTCTTCCAACAACAAAGGGCCGAAATTCGGAAGAGCAAAGAAGCTAGAGATGCCGCTAGAGAAGCCCAGAGACAAAGACGGGAGGATTTGAAAATTCTATCCCAGCCGATTGATCACCTAAAGGGTGACGAGTTGGAAATAGTCTTGGAGATGAGAGAAGAGATAAAAAACAAATATAAACGTTAGGAAATTTTTTTATGTAATTTTTTTTATGTAATTTTCTTTAATTTTTATGTAATTTTCTTTAATTAAAAACAAATACAAAGAGCCCAGCCGGGTCAGCCCAGCGAAGTCCACCAAACCCACGCCCCCAACCCCCGCCCCACCATACCCTGTTTAAATGCGGGTCGCCCCATGTCTGCCACCCCAAGCCACGTGTCAACAAATGCCCCAACCCAAGCCCAACCCCCGCCCCACCATACCCCGCAGTCTTATTAGGAGTGTCACATGTCATCATCACAATCTTTCTTAGGCTACTTAGGCAAAATCCACTTTTTAGTGGATCCTTCCCCATATAATATAATCTATTCTAATTCTAGGGTTAGGATCAAATACAAAGGATAAAATAAATAAGAAGTGTAAGAAGGATTCTAGTCCATTGATCTTAGATTTGAAGGGTTGAGATTGGTGGTAGGGAAAAGAAGATAATAGAAGGGCATAAAAGGAATCCTATATTTATGGATTTTCTCTCTCCACATGCAAGGCACATGCCAATTCCCCCATCGATTTAAAACGTCCATAACTTTTTCATACGACATTTTTTTTCAAAAAAAATTTCACCATAATAACGAGCGTTTTTTTATCTTTAATATGAGTACCATATTATCATATAAAAATAAAATAAAATTTTTCATTTTTACTGGGTTTTTTGGCATTGTGTTAAAGGTTCAGGTCATTGTGTCTTTTAACTGGGTTTTGGTCAGTAGAGTTTCTATACATTGTGTTATTATCAAAACCTATAACACAATGTTAATTTAAGTTCTATCCATTGCGTTTTTATAAAAACCTATAAGACAATATATGACACAATGAAGATTTTGTTATATCTGGGTTTTCTATAAATTGTGTTATTAGTTCAGGTCATTGTGTTTAATATGTTATTCATTGTGTTTTAATATATTGTCCATTGTGTTTTAATAATTTGTTCAATTTTTTTATTATCTTGTTCATTGTGTTTTAGTTTGTTATGTATTGTGTTTTTAGTTTGTTTTTCATTGTGTCTTCATCTGCTCTCCACTGTGTATTTTATCTGCTGTCATTAATTGTGTCTTTTATCTGTTGTCATCAATTGTGTTTTTATTTAGTCTGATTCTTATTGTGTTATATGTTATCGCCATTGTGTTATACGTTATGGTCATTGTGTTTTAGTATGTTGTCCATTGTGTCTTTATCTGTTGTCATTGATTGTGTTTTTATTCTAATTTACATTGTGTTTTACATCATGTCCATTGTGTAATATGTTATTCATTGTGTTTTAATATGTTGTCCATTGTGGTTTAATAATTTGTTCAATTTTTTTATTATCTTGTTCATTGTGTTTTAGTTTGTTAAGTATTGTGTTTTTAGTTTGTTTTTCATTGTGTCTTCATCTGCTCTACATTGTGTCTTTTATTTGCTGTCATTAATTGTGTCTTTTATCTGTTGTCATCAATTGTGTTTTTATTTAGTCTGATTCTTATTGTGTTATATGTCATCGTCATTGTGTTATACGTTATGTTCATTGTGTTTTAGTATGTTGTCCATTGTGTCTTTATCTGTTGTCATTGATTGTGTTTTTAATCTAATTTACATTGTGTTTTACATCACGTCCATTGTGTAATATGCAACTGGGTTTTTGAAATTTTTTTAAAAAATATAACAATATGGTACTCATATTAAAGATAAAAAAACGCTCGATTTTATGGTATAATTTTTTTTTAAAACAAATGATGTATAAAAAAGTTACGGACGTTTAAAAGTTAGGGGGGAAATAGCATGTGACTTGCATGTGCATATTCTCTTTCCTCTTGTAGACAATTACCCTTTCCATTTAATTACTCATAGGACACTTGTCACTCTCTGGTGCATTCTTACCCTTCTTATTTTTAAATCTTTTGTATTATAACTCAACCCTCTAATTCTAATGTAATGTAGTTCTAATTTTAATATATAGAGAATTTTAAAAGTGGTGATGATTTAAAAATTAAGTATTAATAAGATGTTTGTAGAATTGAGAGAAATTGAATCTTTTTAATGTATTAGTAGAAACCGGATGTGACAGCTATCTGGAGGCGTTTTTGAGTGCATTTAGCATGGATTACCTATTGCCACTTATCTAAATTTGATTCGTGCATCATTTTTTTTTCTTAAATAGTAATTCTTCAATTAATTTAATTACTCAAATAACCTATATTTAAAGTTTAATAAAAAATTTTTCTTAACCACTAATTCTTCAATCAATTTAAGCTAAGGTGGCTTAAGAATAAAATTAAAGGCTGGATGAAAATTGAGAAAGATAGAACTGAAGGTGTGTATTTGGAGAATAAGAAAAAAATAATAGAATTGGATAATTTGGCTGAGGAAAGACTTTTGGCTGAAGAAGAGTTAGTCCAAAGAGCCGAGTGCAACCGAATTATTTTGGAGGTGGAAAGGCGGAAGCAGGCTGATACAAGACAAAAATCGCGGGCTAGGTGGGCCCTCGAAGGTGACGAAAATTCTGCTTTTTATCATAACATTATTAATTCTAATATCAGTAACAACCGCATTAATGGTCTGATGGTGAACGGGGTGTGGGTTTCAAACCCAGTGGAGGTTAAAGAAAGATTTTTTGAGTTTTTCTCTAATCAATTTTTTGAGCCAATGAGTACTAGACCCTCAATAGTGTGTCAAAACTTGGTGCCCCTCACTGATGTTGAAGCCGTAGCACTTGACGCTCCATTTACGGTATTCGAGATCAAGGAGGCAATATGGGATTGTGTGGGTGACCGCGCGCCGGGCCCGGATGGATTTAATTTTAAATTCATCAAAAGGCACTGGAATGGGTTACAAAGTGATTTCATCGCATTGTTCAGCAAATTTTATACGGA
This sequence comes from Helianthus tuberosus, assembly GCA_030545235.1. Taxonomy (NCBI): domain Eukaryota; kingdom Viridiplantae; phylum Streptophyta; class Magnoliopsida; order Asterales; family Asteraceae; genus Helianthus; species Helianthus tuberosus. The sequence continues at coordinate 149,905,163 of CM060414.1, read as the reverse complement.
TGGATCTCTGAATAGATGTTGCACCTCATCTTTCATAGCCTTGATTCCAAAGGTTAAGGATCCGGTCTCACCGTCAGATTTCCGTCCTATTAGTTTAATTGGGGTTATCAACAAAGCCATATCAAAAGTCTTGGTGAACCGTCTTAAAAAAGTGATTGGGAAAGTAATTTCTGAGGAACAATCAGCATTCTTGGCGGGAAGGAGTATCATGGAAGGGCCCCTTGTTTTAAATGAAACCATTGCTTGGATGAAGAAGGCGAAAAAAACAGGTATGATTTCTAAAGTCGATGTCAACAAGGCTTACGACTCCTTGAATTGGAATTTTCTAGATTCTGTTATGGCGCAAATGAATTTTCCAGTTCGATGGAGGGGTTGGGTTATGGCTACACTTTATTCGGCTAGAGCTTCGGTCTTGGTGAATGGGTCTCCGACTATGGAGTTCGAGTGCTCGCGCGGACTCCGTCAAGGGGACCCTTTGTCTCCGTTCCTCTTTGTCATTGCCATGGAAGCCCTCACGGGTATTATGAAAAAAGCCGTATCGGAGGAGATCTTTAAGGGGGTTCGTTGTACTAAAGATGGCCCTTTGCTTTCACACTTCATATACGCCGATGACGTTGTGTTTATTGGCGAATGGTCGAGTCAAAATGCCTTAAATCTTCGAAGACTTTTAAGGTGTTTTTACTTGACTTCCGGGTTGAAGGTGAACCTATCCAAATGTAGTATCTATGGGGTCGGGGTTGGGGCCCAAGAGGTATACGACATGGCGACCTTGTTACATTGTAAGCATGGATCATTTCCGTTCAAACATTTGGGTTTAGTGGTTGGAGCAAATATGAACCTAGTCAAGAATTGGAAGCCGGTAGTTGAGACGTTTAGAAGTCGTCTAGCACTTTGGAAGGCGAAACAATTGTCATATGGGGGTAGAATCACGTTACTCAAGTCGGTTCTCAATTCCCTCCCCACGTATTTCTTTTCATTGTATAAGGCACCGGTCCAAGTATTGGAGCAATTGGAAAGACTAAGAAGGGTATTCTTTTGGGGAGGGTCCGAGGAGAACTCTAAAATGAATTGGATGGCTTGGGATGTTGTTATCGCGCCGATTGAGTACAGTGGTTTAGGTTTCGGTTCACTCCGAGACGCTAATCTAGCCATGTTGTCAAAGTGGTGGTGGAGGTTTAAAACGGAGAAGAGTGGATTATGGAGGAGGGTAGTTTGGGCTATTCATCATAATTCTAGATCGTGGGCTTCTATTCCCGCAAAAGTTACAGTCGCTGGGCCTTGGAAACAAATTGTTAGTATTCAAAATATCCTAAACCAATTGGGTATTAACTTGAATGAGTCTATTCGATGTGAAGTGGCCGATGGAAATAAAACAGCCTTTTGGTTAGACTTTTGGGTTGGGGATAGTCCTCTGTTTACCAAGTTTCCTTTGCTTTTTGCACTTGAAAAGGATAAGCTATGTATGGTGGCGAACCGGGCATCATGGGCGGATGAGGGGCTGAACGTATATTGGAACTGGGCCAGACAAGTTTTAAGTGCAGATGAGACTGAGGAGGTTCAAAACCTGACGTCTCTGCTGAGGAGTTTCGTACCGAGAGCCGGATCGGACGCATGGTGTTGGAGATTACATCCATCCGATTCGTTCTCAGTCGCTAACATTAAACATATTATGGGGAGGTGTAATAGATCACAGCTCGATTATGTGTTTAGTTGGAATAATTGGGTTCCGAAAAAAGTCGGGGTTGTGGCGTGGAGGGCGGTTAAAGAGAGACTTCCTACTAAATCGGCTTTGGCTTCAAGGAATATAGGTGTGGGTTCTACGGACTGTGCATTTTGTGGTGAATATATAGAGTCTTCTGATCATATTTTTGTGTCTTGCCACTTCACACAAACTATATGGCAGATTGTTGCACAATGGATTAAAATCCCTCCAATTATTGCTTTTAGCTTCAAGGATATCCTAGATTTCCATCAGTCTGTTGCAGGGAGTATAAAGAAAAAGAAAGTAATTTATGCCATTACTCAAGTGGTCATATGGTGCATTTGGAGAATGCGCAATGAAGTGATTTTTAATCAAGTGAATCCGGAGATCGGAAGGGTAGTGGAAGAGGTTAAATCGCTAAGTTTCTTATGGGTCAAGAATCGGTCGAAAGAGCCCGGGTGGACTTGGAGCGACTGGAGAAATTTTAACTTTTGAAGTTTATTTTGTGTGGTTTGACATGTCGGTGGGTTTTCGTATCGTTTTCACTGTGTAAATTTGGTGCCTAGCACCTTGCTAGTTTAATAATATTGCTCTTCTGTTGGCCGTTCAAAAAAAAAATTTAATTACACAAATAACCTATATTTAAAGTTGAATAAAATTTATATAGACAATATTTCTTAAAAAATTTGTAAAGAAATATATCACACCATTTGATTCTTGGTGGCACGTATCATTTGATTCTTAAAAAAATTGTAATTACTTCTCTCTCTCTCTCACAAGTACAGATAATTACAAAAACTCTGTTCACTACAAACAAAACAGCATAAAAGTGCCCACCAAGAAAATGAGGACATGACGACGATAGAAAATGACGACGATAGAAAATGAGGGCATGACAACCGTGTTGCAATAAAATAAATTATCAAAAAAATATATTTATTTAATAACTATGAAATTTAATACAAAATTACAAACTTAATTCAATTCAAATACAAAACTAACTTATCCCGGTTTTACCCAGCTGTTACCCCAGCGAGTCTCTCGTGTGGGGGCAGTATGGTTTCCGGGCGAAGGTCAGTCAGAGCGGCAGCCGGGGCCCGATAGAACATCGCGTCTGCGAAAGCTGGGCTGACGGGTAACCGTCCTAGACGGGAACCCGGTGACCAATGGTCAGGTACATATTGAAAGTCACCCTTCAAAAAAAAAAAAAAAAAATAATTGTTCAAAATACATTTCATACCTACATACAATTTAAACCAAACTATCTAATCTTTTTCCACGCCTTGGCAATTTAAACCAATATCTAATATATCTCCTCGTAACCTCGATAACGGATTAAGTAAAAGGTTATCAGCATTCTAAAGTGATAGTTGCTTTCAACATCAACAACTAAAGTGAAGAGGAACTTGTTGTTCCCTCATCCACCTTACCTTCCTTGCAAGAAAAACATATTGGTGTCCAATCCACCTTACCTTCCTTGCAAGGAAAACTACAAATCATCCACAACTTATTATTCCAACAATCATGCTTCTTCTACTTTACCTTCAAGGCATGACAACTTGTCCAAACAACGTGGATACAATTTTTACCTTTCAATTTAAACAGAGAAACCACAATCGAAAAAAACCGGATTCGAAGAGATAAAACCATCTCTAAGAACTCATCCACCGGACCCATATCAAACCGAACCCCAAAACCAATGGATCCAACTTCCATCAAGCGTTTGCAGAATAATCAAATCAAAACAGAAACATAAACAGAACCAGAACCTGAATCAGATGAAAACAGAACAAGGTTTGATACAAGAAAGAGAAGAAAAACAGAACCTTAATTAGAACGAAAGGGTTCTGTTTATATGACGGCTAGGGTTAATGATTAAAAACCAAAGTGGGTATGCTGCAGAAGGGGCGAATGGTTGGTCTATATAGCAGTGAACAATTTAGGTTAAGAGGGATGGAAATTACTAAATTGACCTGAGGATCTAGAAGGTCTGATGACATATATATGACATCAGTAAATTAATATTTTAGAATTTTATGCTATTTTTTAAACCGTCGGCAGATAAGTATGTTATTATCATCAATATTATATACCACAATTACGAAATCAACACCACCAGAAACTCTTTTTAGTTATTGGTTCAATATTTTTTTAATGATATTTTATTTATATTTAAATTTATTTTTAATAATGTTTATCCTTATTTTTTTAAACTTTAAATGCACATTTATGTTTACCTTTTTTTTCACATATAATCCTACTGAGCGTCGAATGAACCCTTTGTGTTTTCAGAGTTTATTAAAAAAGATTGAAAAAAAACATGTCCTTGGTTTCTTTGAGAAAAGTGTCTGGATAGTCCCCGTGATTTGCTTATTTTTCACATTTATTCCTTAACTTTCTAAAATTACAGCTATAGTCCCCAACTTTTGCAATTTCGTTCCCGAATAGTCCCTGACGCGAATGGGGGTTAGTTTTTGGTGTTAGTTGGGTGTGAAATGACTAGAATACCATTTTTCTCTATTTATTCTTCTCTGTACCTCCCACCATTCCACCACCACCATTCCACCTCCACACCACCAAGCCACCACCACCACCATAACACCACCATGCCATCACCGGTAACACCCCCATCTACACCTCTTCCGCCACCACAAGCTACCGCAATAACCTGCAACCCCCAACCACAATCGATAAACACGTATCTAACCCACCAATTGAGAAACCCCAACCACAATCCTTCGCCAAAACTCTAACCTTTCTAACTCAACTGCAACAGCTAACATCCCATGCCACCCCAACTCCCCACCGGAGATTTAACAAACTAACACACACCATCCACCTCTGATTAAACCTTCCCCCACTGAACCATTTAATTCTGGATAAACCCAACCTCCACCACTACAACCTCTGTCGCGCTATCCACCAGCACCATACATGTCGCAGCCCCCGACCCCTACCCCGGGAGCGGGTGACGCGAGATCAGATCAAGTGGTATCGGTGTTTATTAATTTGGCAGCGGAATTTAAACATCAGGACCGTAGTTAGGAAATATTTATCAGAGTTTAAAACACTAAGCTTTTATAATAAATAAATGGGATAAAACCCCAAGTTTCATGCATGATACATTTATAGGGATAAACCCTAGTTATTAAAAACATAATCTCCTTTTTATTTAGGTAACTTTTATAGCCACTTCTTTAAGCCTTCAGTGCTCTCCAGGTGGCTTCTATTAGCTTCACATTAAGTTACCTGAAACGCGTTTTAAAAAGATTTTATCAGCAAGAAATACTGGCGAGTGCATCCCAGTTTAATCCAAACAACCTTTATAACTTTACAGCTATGCAGTTAATGCGGTAAAATATCGGATATCGGTCAAGGACCGATATTTGAAATATAGGTTATCTCGGTGAGATATCGGGTGGGATATCGGTAATTTTATTATAATGCAAAATTTATATATGTAGCAATTTAACACCAATAATTAAGTGATATATCAGTGATATATCGGTTATGTCGGTCAAATATCGGTTATATTAGTCAAATATCAGTGATATATCGGTTATATCGGTCAATATCGCTGATAATATCGGTACCGATATTTGACACCGATATTTTACTAAGGACCGATATGACCGATATAACCGATATATCCCCGATATTAATTGCATAGCTTTACAGTATTGAGAGCGATTACAATGTTTATATCTACCAATATACTCATTCAGTATTGTCAAATCCTTGACTTGTGGTCATGTTACTCATTGGCTAACTCGTCGTCCAATAGTAACGGATTACAAGTAATGTATACAAAACCCCAACATACCGGCAGCAATTGTAGAATACATAGACTCAATCACTATTAAGTACAATTTAAAACATTTGAGGTTCTGGTAAAACATTTTGGTAGAAAATGACTCACAAAAAGGGTTTACAAAAAGAGAATGTACTCACATTGTAGACTTAGGTAATACTATCGCTTCCTGATGATTCTCCAGGTTATTATTTATTAAAATTAAACAATGCACACGTGTTAGTAAAATAACCCAAATCACATTAGCCATACAACACGAGACAGATTTCCAACGAACTGAGTCAGGCAGAGCCTTGACATGCGTTACGGAGCCCTAGATCAATCGGGCAGGGTAACAAATACGTGAGCGGGGGTTATAATACTTACAATGAGGCAGAGCTTCGCTTTTTTGGGGGTATTATTCCCTATATAATTTGCCTACTAGAGATTTGAGAGAGAAAGAAAAACTGAAAGAGAAACAAATGAGGTCTGATGCCCCTTTTATAGGCTGGTCGAGAGGCGGCTCGTGGCCCACGACCCCTTTCCGTCTCTCCCTCGCGGCCCGCGAGGACACTAGGCTAGGGCCTAACTTGGGTGAATCATACCGTAGATCTAACACGGAGGGGGGGGGGCACGTGGCGGCCTGGGATGTCGCCTGGTGTAACCTGGTCGCGCCCCGCGACTCACTTGGCCAACTAGGTCGCGGCTCGCGAACGACCTAGTTTCTTTATTTTGTTTGTTTTTATTTGATTTTTATAAATATTAAAGTTATTTAGGGCCGTTTACGAGTATACGAGGTTGAATTAGGGCGTTTAGGGGTGTTTTTAGGAGGGTTGTTATAATACATGTCTTCAACAACCACCTGCACTAAAACGAAACCCTAACTTCGATGGATCAGAACTCAGCAAAATGGAGTGTTTAAAATCTGAAAACCCTAGTTTAGTGTTTAATGGAGGATTGCAGATCTAAAAAAACCTAGTTCAGTTGAGGATTGCAGATAACTTTTTTTATTAGTAAGTGTATTTTAGTCATTTCGCACCCAACTAACACCAAAAACTAACCCCCATCCGCGCCACGGACTATTCGGGAATGAAATTGCAAAAGTTGAGGACTATAGCTGTAATTTTAGAAAGTTAGGGACTAAAGGTGAAAAATGGGCAAACCACAGGGAAATCCAGGCATTTTTCTCTTTTTTTTATATAAGAATGAAGGGTGGAAAATTTGTGGGTGTAAACAAGCAAAGTTGTTCATGGACTATTCCAGATTGACTTGTGAAAAACTCGAATCAAGTAGATCTTAAACGAACTCGAGCTTTTATTGAAGCTTAGTTAGTAAACAAGCCTGGGGCCAAACTTTGAGTTTCGAGTCCAAAACAGCTTGCGAGCCTAGACGAGCTTTTTTATTTTTATATGCATTTTTAATATAGAGTGAATTGCAAAGCTTGCGAGCCTAGACGAGCTTTTTATTTTTATATGTATTTTTTTAATATAGAGTGAATTGCAAGTTTTGTCTTTTTTTATACCAAATTTCAGGCGGTTTCCTTTGTCTTTAAAATTGATAAGTTTTGTTCTTAATGTTTTAAAATCTTGCACGTTATGTTCTTTAGCCCTATTTCAGTTAGATTTTTCTGTTAAATCTAGTCATGTGACTTGCACATGAGGGCATATTTATTTTTTCACCGTTACAGAGACTATTGTGTAAATATTTATTATCTAGAGACTATTGTGTAAAATAATGAAAAAAATATACATAAATTAAATAAATTTGTATTCTCTCTCTCTCTCTAACCTGCACTCTCCCTCTCTCTAACCTAAAACCACCACCACCAGGTTCCCGCCACCACTTGACCACCAGCACCCTGTTACTATCACCACCCGACCACCACCACTACTCTCTAACCTACACTATCTATCTCTCTCTCTTTAACCTACAGACCCTGTTACCACCACCTCTTGGTTACCACCACCCGATTCAAGCTGCAGATTCAACAAAACCATAAAGTTTCTATCTTTTCACCTATCTCTCTCTCACACTCTCTCGCACACACATACTTACCACCACCACCCACACCACCCTCTCTACCACCATCAACAACACCATCCCCAATCTGAGCACCTCCACAAGCCTAAAATCGATACATATACAAGCCCTAAATCGGAGCCTAAAAACCAGCATAAATCGAATCAAGAAGTTGAACTTGAGTGAACTAGCAACCTTTTCCCTTTTTCCCTTGTATGGCGGCGCTAGGGTTTTGGAGACACAACCCTAACAACGACGAAGATTTAGGTTCCGATCAAGGGACTGTACGATGCACTAGGGTAGCGACAAAGATTTAGGTCCCTTTTTCCTTGTGTCTGTACGACGGCGCTATGGATATAGTGATGTGTGTATGGCGGCGCTATGGATAGTGGTGTGTGTACGACGGCGCTAGGATTGTGGTGTTGTTGTTGGGTGGATGTGGTGCAAAGATGATGCTTCTTAGTGGTGGTGGATGATGGTGCAATTGAAGATAATACAATTGAAGTATTGCAAGGCTTTGAAAAAAGAACTGGCTGAAGCTTCAACGGTAACTTCGGAATCTGCCTTTTCCACTAGTGGCACAATTATATCACTTAGGAGAACATGACTCACTCCAGAATCGGTCAAGATGTCCGAAGAATTACCTGGACGCGGAGGAAAGAATGCAACATATTTTCTCGTTCGAATGTGAATTAGAATACGGAGGCGAAATATACGAGGACGAGATAGAAAACTGTTTGACAAATCCAATGAACGACGATGAAGCCGCAAGTGGTGATTATTAGCTTAACTAGCTCGGGTTCGGGTGGCGAAGAGTAAAACATTACCACTTGTGTGTTTTTCCAAAGGGTTTTTTTTTTTTTTTTTTTTTTTTTTGTATTTTTATAAGTTTTCAAACAATAATAAAGAAGTATTTTTAGTTATTTATATTTGTTATAAATTAAACGATAAACTAAAAAAAACAAATTGGGTTTAGGCTAAATCGGATTTGGGCCCAACCCAAACCAATTTGGATGGGTTGGGTTTTTCAACCCTAAACCTAGTTTACTTTGTAACCTTATCCGGCTTGGGCCAAACCGGGGCTTGAGCCCATAAAAAAAACAAAAAACAAAAACAAAACAATACAGATTTTGTACACATCTACACCTCATTATCTTCTTTTATATCGAAGAATAGTTAGCAAAAATGGTCCATCATGATCAATTAGATCCAAACAAACATCACAAGTCGCAACCGGTCCGCAACAACTAGTAAATGTCATCTCTACACACATCAACATCTTTAGCAGCCGGTTATTTTACAGAACCCATACAACACCAAATGAAATACATTTCATTATATGACAACATAACACCCAAACCTATTTGTGAAATTTAGTTGAATTTTAGAAATTGCTTGAGAGGGTTCGTGTGACACGATTTATAGTTTCTTGATGATAAAGTTGCCTCCAAATAATTTCGCCATTACCGAATATCTATTATATACTCAAAAGCATAAAAAACTATAGTTTCTTTTTCCTCTTCATTTATTTCCAATTATACACTCTAGTTTCTTTTTCCTCTTCATTTATTTCCAATTATACAATATAGTTTCTTTTTCCCCTTCATTTATTTCCAATTATACATTGTTTGGGGTTCTTTTAGGTTCGTATTAGTTTGAAATTGGAGAGTTCTTTTAGCGTCTGTAGTTCTCAGTCTTATGTGGTGGACGGTGAATCATGCATCATGTTGTGGTGTTGATAGCCGAAAGATAAAACTGTACATTCACTAATCGGCCTTTGTCCCGATTGTTGAGTGTTATGTGTCTTATGTCCAAGGCTTAATGCAAAACTTCTATCGTGTCAGAGACAGAGGTCTTACTGGAAACAGCCGCTCTATTCCTACGGAGCAGAGGTAATGCTGTCTACATCTTACCCTCCTCAGACTCTACCTTACATTTTCTATTGATGGGATTTACTGAGTATGGTGACGAGTTCTCGTAATCATATGATTTTAAAAGTTCAAAGTTGAAATTGAAAATGGTAGTTGTAAAAATCAGTAATTTAGTATGTATTTTTTTTTTTCTAATTTGTTATGTTCTTTTTTGTTTTTTGTTTTTGGGAATTGTCCTATTGAGTCAGTCACACATGTTATGCGAATTACTTCAATAAAATTAGTGTTAACTGAAAATTTTTATGCGAATTATTGTTGTCATGTAAACGCGTGTTCTAGTGTTGGTGTAGGTTAAATCTTTGCTAATGCAAGAAGTGTTATTTTTTAAACGACAAACTAACATATTTCTAAACACTTATATACTAACACCTTGCAGGATTTGAACCATCCATCTTTTGAAAAGAGAGGATATACATTACTAGCACACTTCCTTTGGAGATGCTAAGATGTTATTTAAGTGTTAAATTTTTTTTATCTAAATAGAAGAATGAAAGATTCATAATTATGGCAATTAAGAGTGGGTTCTATACAACGCAAATAAAAATGTCATAGTGCGTTTGGTCAGTAATTGAGTTGGAATTTGAATCCGAGTCCTATTTTTTAACGTGTCTGATTTGTGGAATTTGTTGGAAGTGAAATCTTATTCTCACCAACTCACGTCGTCTTCTTTACAAAAACTTGCAACTTATCGTTGCTTAGATATTTTGCGTGTTATATTTTTTTTATCAATTTTACTCCGGGTCTGTAGTTGCTTCAATCTTCATACCATAGATCCAGTTTTAGTAAATTTTCTAATGATTTTATAAGCGCATTTGAATTTTAAGACAACTAGACAAGTTAATCACCTTAATTATAACTAGTGGGAAACCCGCGCGTTGCGGCGGAGTCGACAAGAGATAAAAGATTTAACCAGTTAAGAGATAAAAGACAACCATAATCAACCCAATCATAAATAGAATTGAAATTTCGACCTCTATGTGTACAATACAAAAGGGCAAGTAATACTACAGGAACATTGGGTGATTGGGTAAAAATTTGGGCGCTCAGCAGTAACCAATATGCTGGCTTGAGCGTCATAGGGTGTCCTCAAGGCTTCGGCCTCATGCCCCGTGCTAACAGTCTATTTTGATGTTCACCAAGAACATAACAAACGATATATCCTGATTTAGCACTATGAAATGGCCCATTCTCATACCATACAAGATTTCGATTATACAAATTCTCAATGGAATTTTTAAAAATTAAAGAAAAACTTGGTTTAGAAAACAGGAGCACAAGAAATATCGACTGATCGGTTCTGGATTCATGAAACTCATACTTTCTTCTTGGCCCAAATCATCACAAGAGAAAACCCCATTAGTGACATGATTACAACCTGCACAAACAGCAAGAAACGAAACAGTTAACGCGAGCCTCAGTCACTTTATGTACAAGGAAATAAGATGGGTGCCACAAAAGAAAGTAATTTATATTATTTCAAGTTAGTTAACAGTTGAAAAACAAACTTACTGATATTGCAGGAGGTACGCCAACGAGTGGATCTTGAAAGAATTTATTCGCTAGCGCAAGGGCCAACAAACTACTCTGTATATCTATATAAAATAAAGTTTTATTTTAAGGGTGAGTGTCACATATTTAAATAGCGTAACGAAAATATTAGTTTTGGCCATTTTATAGACATATCAAGGAGGAAATAGTTAACCTGTTTCGTAAGAAAGTGTTCTTTGAAGAGGTTTGACGTCTGGTTCATTGCGAAAAGCAACGCCAGTAAATGCATATCCAAGTATAAACGCTGATAAATGAAATGAGGTAACAAGCAACAAAACTGATAGACCAAAGGGCGATAAAACCGAATTTATGTTAAATTGCAAGAGGAGTCCCGACACATAGAGAAGTCACTAAAACTGATAATGGCGGCAAAAAGGGTTTGATAGCACCTGATATTCTTGGCAAAAATCTGTATATACAAAAAGAAAACACCAGTAAGAGAAAAATTTTAAAAATAAAAAGCTGAGCTTGACTTTTAAAGTCAAACTTCTTACTTGTCAAGTACATACTTACCGATTAATAAGCAAGCCAACGGCAACAGGCGAAACAGCAATCTGCAAAATATTGGAAACCATTCCTTTTACGTCAACAGGCAACCTCTTTCCGATGAGCAATAGAGACAATAGTGGGGTCACAAAAACAGCAGTAGATATTGATGTCATAACGATGCTTAGTGGGGCCATCATGGGGTCCATTAGAAAAGTGGCGTAATTTGACAACTCGGCCCCGCTAACACAAGATGTTAGCATATGATCCCAACACCTGAATCAAACATTCTTGGAGTTAAAGCATACTGATAGGAATCGTATGTTAAGTTTAGCTTAAATAGTATTTTGTAATAGTGGAAGGGGGGTTAGTGTAACTAATACTTTTATAAATAAGGCATTAGTCATGTTAGAGAGGGGGGGGGGGGGGGGGGGGAATAAAATTGGCTAGTTATTAGGCTCATTGCCTTGTGCATGAGAAGGGCTTAGCCCTGGGACCACTTGTGGTATTATCCTGTAGATCTTCGGATCATATCTTCCATTGAATACAATCAGCAACAATTGATTTCATATTCTCTGTTACATCATTCATATCCTATCATTGGTCCGACCTGCCTTTCTGCTCTACTTCAAATCACCTTCTGCTTGACTCAGATCTCTCTTCCATTTTAGGATCTGTGTTTCCTGAATTTTCGGATCTATCTTCAATCAGATCCCTGATTTTTCGGATATTTCTCAATTTGAATCCGCTATCCCTGACTTTTCAGATCTATCTTCAATCAGATCCAACTTCCGCTGCAACATCGTTCACTTTTTAATTCCAATTCATTCCAGGTCTGCTTCAATTTCCGCATCTTCTTCGTTCGATTTCATTATCGGATTTCAGTTCCGATTTCCACTCAATCGCGGGTTCATATCTCTGTTCTTGTTCGAAGTTCTAATTCTCAGATCTCACCTCAATTTCCGTTCATTTCAATTTCTAATTCTCAGATCTCACTTCAATTTCCGATTTCAATTATGGTGAATCATAATGCTCGTTTGGATGCTCATAAGCAATTGCTTCAGAAACTTCAGGGCGATTTGGTCGCTCAGTCTTCACGTTTGGATTCCATCACAGAGACTCTGGCAACTCTAGAGGCGGATCGTTTGGAGAATTCCGAATTCCGTAAAATGATGGCGAGTTTTGTACGTCAACAGGAGAAGAAGATGGCAGATGACGGGTCATTAGGCTCTGGAATTTTCGATTCAGGTGGTGGATCTCAGGGTCTTTCGCATAGCCTTCCTTATGCGGTGAAGAAGGTGAAACTTCCAGAATTTGTGGTTTCGATCCACAGGGCTGGATTCAGAAGGCTAATTTGTATTTTGACATCAACCAAACTCCGGACACTCTGCGTCTCCGTCTTGCTCAGTTGAGCATGAGTGGGGTTGCTCAACACTGGTTTACGGTGCTTAAACAGGTACATGATTCCCTTACCTGGTCTGATTTTCAATCAGAGTTGTTACAACGATTCAGTGGTTTGGATATTCACAATCCGTATGAACAACTAGCCACCATTCAACAATCGGACTCGATTCAGAGTATTTGTTGTCCTTGATTCCTCGTTTACCGGAATCTCAGACTTTGGGATATTTTGTTGCTGGTCTGAAGGAGGATGTCAAACAGCGGGTACGTTTACATCGTCCAACTTTGTGCATTGATGCCATGTCTTTGGCTAGGGATGTTGAATTGATGCTTCGTCCATCAGATTCCAGTTCTTTGTTGTCTCGTTTTCGGTATTCTCAACCTGTCGGGCTGCCATTGGAAGGTTCTGGGTTCAGGCATCATTCATGGGGTACTAGGGTGTCCAAACCTGTTGGAAATTCTGGCTCGGTTAGTGGCTTTGGGGCTGCAGGTTCTCGTGATCGTGGTATTCGCTCCTTATCTCGCACCGAGTGGGAGAAACGTCGGAAGAAAGGACAATGCTACAAGTGTGGACAGCCTTATAGTCCTACTCATACTTGTCCCAATGGTAAACTTCGTGTGATGTTGCTCGGCGATGATGAACCGGATGAATTCGAAGGGCTGCATTTTCAGTTGGAACAATTGGATGATGGACAATCGGATAGGGGTTCTCACACAGCTATGGGGTTTTCTACCAAGCCTTGAGGACAAGGCTTGTGTTATGGGGGGAGTATTGATAGGAATCGTATGTTAAGTTTAGCTTAAATAGTATTTTGTAATAGTGGAAGGGGGGTTAGTGTAACTAATACTTTTATAAATAAGGCATTAGTCATGTTAGAGAGGGGGGGAATAAAATTGGCTAGTTATTAGGCTCATTGCCTTGTGCATGAGAAGGGCTTAGCCCTGGGACCACTTGTGGTATTATCCTGTAGATCTTCGGATCATATCTTCCATTGAATACAATCAGCAACAATTGATTTCATATTCTCTGTTACATCATTCATATCCTATCACATACATATACTAAAACAAGAATATTAAGAATAAAAGAAAAAAATTAATATTACCTAAGGGAGTTGGAAGGCCGAACAATGTCATGGCCATTGTGCCAAACAAATAACCGAGAAGCGGTTTAATAACAAATTGGCCGACATAACCGGCAATAATAGCTTTCGGTCTCTTAAACGCTTCGATAAAATCTTTTTCGCTTACCTGACTGCGAACATTAAGAAGCCCAAAGCCGGGGCATAATACCTGAAATATTTTTATTTTTTCATATGAAACAAACAATGGATTCATACTAAGCGAATAGTATCTTGAAAAATAAGGGAATGTTAGTTAACCTGCTAGTAAACCATGTGAAAGATGGTGGATAGACAAGAGCCAATATTGTAGTGGCGATAACTACTTGAGGCAATATCGAGTTGGCTTTCTTTAAAACATCCAGAAAAGACGCCTTCTTTTCAAGCATCTGACATATCACAAGCATGAATAATACAGCAAAAACACATTCATTATATGCTTTTTAATATAAGTTATAACCATTGAACTCAGATCATTATTCGTAGAAAAAGTTATGTGAAAATGGAGTTAATATGAGGAGAAGCTACAGGCTAGGTTCAAAAATATAAACCCCATTTCTTTTTTTTAACCTCCAGCTCATTGAATGAAGATTGTAAATAAAGATTTCGGCTTATTGGATGAAAAAACCGAATAAAAATGGTCTTTCTATATTATAATTTAAAAAATATTTGCCAAGTTCACTCTATTTTTCTCTCTTTAAGCTAACTGAGGGCTTAAACATTATTAAGGAATTGCGAGTTAGACTATTTTTTTACCAACGAAGGAAGCATTTATTCAAACAAAACATAGACGTTACCAGTAGTTGCTGATGCAGAGTTAAAAAGATCCTCCTCACAAGGGCACTTGAGAGCCTTTCTACCTATTATTAATTAACAAGACAAGACAAAAAAATAATCGAAAAATCTTGACTTATGGTCAAACAAAAGGGAACTTGCTCACTATACCAGCCAAAATCTTGAAAATGGATCCTCCAGCTTTGGTACCTGTCAAGTAAAGAAAAAATTGTTCAACAGAAACATGATAAAAGTAAAGATACAATATGGTTATTTATCATAACCATAAATAAGAGATACAAAACAATTCAAATATCTTAATAACCAAACCAAACAAACGTTTACCAGCAGCAGTTGCTGATGCGGAGCTTGGATTCTCAACAAAGTACTGGTCAAGATCCTCACAAAGGCACTTACCTTTTACGTTTACGTGAGCTTGTCCACCTAATTAACATGATAATTAAGATTGCAGATATCTTGATTAAGTAGTGGGCGGTGGTGAAAGGCAGTTAGGGCTTCCCTTGCTTGACCCATTTTTACATCCATAAAGAGAATGCTAGTTATATAGATATATAGATATATCTCATAAAAATCACAAATTAACATAAAACAAACAAGAAATCAATTTAATTACCGGTACAAGAACATAAGCAACCAATCACAAATCATAAAATATTGGTGCTACAGAGAGAATTTGAAATTCAACAATGATGATCTCCTTAACCTTAGAACTAACATCACTGTTTTTGCAAATAAAACCAGTAAATTAATCTACAAAACCACTAACAATAAACAAAACATAAATAAAACTACCTGATAATCTTTCCAAGTGCAATAAGTAGCAACAGACTGAATAGTAATCCCTTTCTCCCGCTCCAACTCCATAGAATCCATTTTGGAGTTAGACTGAATAGTAATCCCTTTCCATTGATCCCTTCCACCAAGGATCCTTGTCGTCCTTTACTCTCAGAGATGGTGCGGCGGAGCAGTGGCGGTGGAGGTGGAGGAGCGCGGTGATTGGCGACGGCGGTGATTTCGGTGATGCAGAAATGGATGAACGGAGAGTGTAGAGTAGACGCGCCGTTGAGGATGGAGATCGGGCGATGGTGTTAGGGTTAGGGTTTAGATTGATAAACCCTAACTGGTTTTATTAGTGAAGAAGAAGATGGAAGATGAAGGCGGTTGGGTTGTTCTAAGGGGAAATGAAATGAATTTTTTATATGTTATATATACTAATGTTCCCTCGAACGGTTGGCTTTCTCCAACTTATCGGTGGCGTCTTATATTTAATTGGTGATGAATGATGAGCAGGGGTTTCGATGGATGAGAGTTGTTTAATTGAAGGGAACCATTGAGTTTTGTAGGGAAAGGAGGGCAGAACGGGAATAAAAATGTAAAAATATAGAGTTTTGTGAGAGACTTTTAGTCTGCCATCTTAAAATATGGGGATGAAATTACATCTTAGTCCATAGGAGATGCTTTATAAAGGTCTATAGAAAATACACTCAATATACATATTTTAACAACCATAATTATTTGAAAAATTACACCGTTGGTCTTTGTAGTTTCTGTCAAATTTCATTGTCGGATACTAATAGTTTTTTGTTTCAAAATCAGGTATTTATCACAATGTTGAGTACTAAGGCCAAATCTTGTTAACTTTTTTTGTTAAGTCTTACTAAAATGACTAAAATGCCCTTTAATAATTAAAGTTCTTAGTCATTTTATAAAACTTAGAAACCGCAGAGACTATATGTGTTAAATAACCAAACTTGTTAAATCAAACACAAAGAAAGCCCGCCTTTCAGGGGGTCTTCTCCGGCAAAGTCGCCGGATTCCGGCCATATCAGATCCGTAAAAGTTGTTCGTTTAACTCGTCTTTTTCGTTAATGTTTATCTCCATCATAATCAAAACTAAGAACTCGTTTTTGTCATGTATAGACTGCAAATTTTGCTTATCCGCCAACTCGTTAAACTCCGAAATTCCCATCATCCTCTGGATCTGTTGTATCTTCAATTCGAGTGTAAATATACGCCTCTTGACCCGATGCGACCTCATTCCCACACAATTTCATAGCTAATTTCGTCTCTACAACTGATCGGAGCCGCATCGGCATAATTGAAACACCCGGTGGGCACTCGAATAAGATATCCCTATTAGGCGCAAAAATATAATGAATAATCAGCAGCCGAATTCGGTTAATTATAGAAAATTGAAGGGTTGCCGATACTTACCATTTGTTTCTGATTGCGCTAAATATACACCTTGCCAAAGCATCCTCCAACTTATCCTTGTTTGTCCTCAAAGATACTACACGTTGTACGTATGGCGACCTGAGCACATCCGACATATTTATGCTTCTCTCGGCCTCGGGATTTTATACTGCAATGATGCTTTATTCGCGTCTTCTTTTTCAGGGTCCCTTGCGTTCACCCTTGACGATGTTGCTGCTACGTGTTCCAGTTCACGTTCTAAGTTAACTGGTTGTATCCCGAGTGCCCTTTATCGAGTGTCTGGTGTATCGTCGCAGTGACCTGCCGAAATCACATCTTCCACTTCTGCATAAAACGACGAAGTCATGGGCGAGAATGGAGTTAGATTACCTTGCGACAATACTCCAATGTCCTTGACAGGTGCGGGTGATTTTTCTATGATAACATCTGTATCAGCAGTCTCTACAAGATCCTTGAGATGTTTCCGAACTATTCCAACCCATTCTGTTTTCTTTTTGATTAATATGTCACTGTTGGGGTGTACCTTCATGGCTTCCGATATGGTGTTTTTTTTACCTCCTACATGCATTCTTCAAATTCTTTAAATGCATTATCCATATTCGGTGCATGAACCTTTTAAAACAATCATAATCACATATTAAATCCCAATTCAGATTTATAAAACTCTAAAAAATACGATATTAGAACGGACTGAAAAATATTTATCTCATTTTGTACCTCTTCCTTCTCTTCAGCTTCCACATCTGCCTCGTCATGCGGTGTCCCATATTGTGATACCATTGGGACCCGAAATTCACCATCCGCTCCAACAAACATCGCTATCTCTTGTGTACTAGTTTGTGATAATAAATAATCCTTGCAATGTCCAAAACATCCGATGTAGCCATCGTCGTCCTCTACATATGCTCCAGCTTCAACATTTAACGTGTGTGTTGTGTCATGTCAACGTCGAGAGGTTCCGTCTCACGAACGTTAACACCTTCTAGATTAGTTTCGGATGCTTTTTTCTGCTTTTCTGCCACATGTTCGTCAGGTGTTATATCTTCATGTTCTCGAATGACGATGAGCGATATTCTTCTTTCCGCAGACATTTTCTTCACCTTTTTCAGGACCGGGCTCATTAACCACTCGAGTAGGTTCAGGTATCATCGACTCCTTATGCTCCAGGTGTTGCTGAAAAAGTGGGTCGTCTAGCTTTGTGAGGAGTTCATCCAACATTGAGTCATCCATATTCTCAATCGGTCGTGAATCTTTTGTTTCGCAGTTCACATCTTTATGATCATAAGCATACGCTGGTTAAATCATAAAGTAATGTGGCATACCGCGAGTAGCACAATCGGCCCTCTAAAAGATTCATCCCTTTCTTTCCGAATCAAACTATGCCCTTCCAAGGTGAAACCTTTAACACCTTGCCATCGATTTAGATATCATCCGGCCCTAGACCTGACTCCTTAGATCTCATCCGACCCTATCTCTAACTCCTCGGTGAAACCACTAGTCGGGACAAGAAAGAGAAAATCATATGCAAATCTTTTAGGTTAAGTTTTAAACAATATAATAATAATGTTTAAATCTTAAAAAATAATATGCAACAAAACAATAAAAAACACGTCTCAACGGTATACTCGCTAGGACAAGAAAGAGACAAAATCATATACAAATCTTTTAGGTTAAGTTTTAAACAGGGTCGTCTCTGAAAGTCACATAAAAATGGCCCTATGCAAGACAAAAATTTTGGGCCCTATTCATTAGTCCATTATGTTTGTTTATTGATTTGAGCCAAGTCATTAATCCATTACACACTAAAACAGTTGGGCTTCTGAATTTGATTGGTAAAAACAATTAAGCTTTAAAGTTTTTGGTTCATAAATCCAGGCCCTTTAAGAGTCGTTGTGTTTATTGATTTGGGCCAAGTCATATTATCAAATTGTTTGTCAAAGGTCTTGTGAATCTTTTTCAATTCAAGAGTCGTTAATTTATTATTGTAGTTGATCTTTGGTTAACCATTCATAGTGAGGGCCGTCCCCTAGGATGCGGAGTCCCTTAAGGGACATGTACGTAGGGATGTCAATGGGTCAGGTTTGGGACGGGTTTAGGTAATCCCAAACCCAACCCCGGTTAGATAAGCTTGTCCCAAACCCGTCCCAAAACCCATCGGGTTTCTAGCGGGTAAATGCCCATCAGGTATCGGGTATACTCGCGGGTTTCGGGTAAACCCGTTAATTTAAAAAGATTACTCATTGGGTATACTCATCTCAAAACCCATTGGGTATTTATCGGGTAACTACTAACCAGTTACATTTTGTATTGTCATTATAAAAATATATATCAAATAACTACAATGTATACGGAATAGAATACCTATATGTGTAAAAAATGGATGTATCGTATATATATACATATTTAACAATATAAAAGAAATTATATCGGGTACACTTTATCGGGTAATTGGGTCGGGTAAACGGGTATATCACTAAATCCCAAACCCGTCCCAAACCCGCGAAAAAAAATAAAAACTATTCCCAAACCCGTCCAAAACCCGATTAACCGACCCCAAACCCATCCCAAATGTGTCGGGTTTCGGGTTTACCCAGCGGGTTGGGGTTTGATTGCCATCCCTACCTGTACGAATAGGAAAAATGAACCAATGTATTTTCAAGTAATTACGTGTTAATCTCAATAACAAATATTAAGAATTAACATAAGCAAATGATTAAAGAATTTAATATAAACAAAAAATTAACTTAAACAAACATTTTAATATAAATAAACCATTTCTAGCAATAACAAGATACATTAGTTTTAACAATAATAATGCACTCCAATTTATTAAATCCATACATTAATTATAATTATAATTATAATTATGCATTCCAATTTATTAAACACATACATTAATTCGTCAATTTTGTTAACAATTCTACATACACGTTTTGTTAACAACTAGAAAAATTCCCCGCCGCTTCGCGGCGGGAATTAGGTTCATATCATTTTGTTTTTTATGATACCGGCACAAGAAAATTCGTATAGAGAAATTCTCCCGTAAAAAAACAAAAAGAATTTACACGTTTGCCAGCAAAAGGTAGATGTAGTGTTGTGTTGTGTTGCCATCAGCATCTTTAGTGTTTACAAACTCATGATCACCCTTTGTCTTTAGTAAGAGCTTCAAAACTTCAAGATGGTTGCTCTTTACATACAGATGCAAGATGGGTTGACCTTGCACCAGCTCTTTCACAACTTGACAGTGTCCTTCAGTTGATGCAAGATGAAGGTTTCTCCTATCACGATCATGTAAAAGTAAGCAAAACAATCACAAAAGTAAGCGAAACCCAGTTCAACAAATGCAAATTGAGCAAAACCCACATCAAATGTAGAGAAAAGAGGGGCAATGACAATACACTGGTGAAAGAGAGGCGAAAAAAATCAGATGAAACCCACCTCTGTACTCCTCTTTGCAACTTTCTTCTTCCTTGAAATCCGGTGACTTTGCTGGTCCATCCGGTACAGTACTACGGTTGATTTAGTCGTCGTTTCTGCTGCAAAAATCAATACCATATATTAAACTCAAAAACTTGCGTCACTTGAACATCATAATAATATATTATATATTAAGCAGACTTGAACTTTGTCACACCCCGACTTTCCACGTGTCACCGGTGGGCCCGGTGGGCCCGGTGGGGAGTATCGTGACGTGGTTGATATCATCATAGTCAAACACACAATATATATAAATGCACAGCGGAAGCAAAAGATAAATATATTACCATCCGAATATAAAGGAATATCCAGTATTACAACGGAAAGTAAAGGATCCACAGGCGGATCTTAAAAAGATAAACATTTGTTCAACAGACTTTAGACGCCTAGAACTTGCAAGATTCCTTATTAGCGCCCTGAGCTGCTTCCAGCCTATTACGTACTTGTACCTGTCTCTTAGACTTTTGAAAATACGTCAGTTTTCACTGGTAAATACACTCAACTGACTCATTTGAAAATAGTTTAAGAAAATTGGTTTAGATGCACAAGGCACGAAATATTTTGACACAATGATTAACATGCACAGAGGCAATATTAATCTTTTATACTTGATTAAAATGCACAGAGGCAAAATTAACCTTTTGTAACTTGTATACTTGGGACAAACTATATTTCATGTTATCAGTTTTACATAACTTGCTCTACATACGGGGCCCGGTTCTATGCCGGTTCATGATTAACAGACACACCACTATTCCCTTATTGGGAATCCCTTATTGGGTATAATTATTAATTAGCATATAGCATCTGTCAGGTGTATGCCTACACCCCGTGCTTAAGTCGTGGCCATTGCATTTAATGAGTCAAGGATATCCAGGACACGGTCGCATTAATCCCCAATGTTTCAGTCAAGCAATACGAATTAAAACAGGTTATTTGGATTTCCCGACTTATTGGTCTTTGAATCCCATACCTGACCATGCGGTATTTATATTACCGTATCCCAAGCCCGTAATAGGGAAAATAAGTTAAGAGTATTTACCTGAGCTAGTTCCTGTCTTAAATAGCAAGAATTTAATAACTCAGCCGTATTCACTTAAGGAAGCGTAGGTACAATTTACCGGAAAGCTCTAGTCTGGAATGATGGTATAAATAACCAATTAGAATGCTAACGGGTCTTTAATTAAGCCTAAGCTTAGACCGGTCAGTCTTAGAGAAATGTACGGTTCAAACGCATGATTAAGCGAAGACCGGAATAGAAAGTGTTTTAGACCCGACAAGTTTGAATACTTGTATAATATGGGTATTTCATCCACATTCTGGATTTTGAGGTAAAACCGATAAGGTTTGACCCGTTTGGGCTAGTTTGTGTAAACTAGTTACATAAACCGAACCGAACGCGTAATAAGCGTAACGGGTATACATATGAGCTATTTATAGGTTTCCTAAGTTAATATGCTTCATATATGTTGTGACATCAGTAAGATGTCTTTTATTATGCCCGAAACGAATTTAAACACAAACTTTGCCCCGTAGGGGTAGTTTGGTCATTTAAAAGGTTATAAAAGAGTTTAAGTATTTATCTGAGTTACAGGTCTGATGTAATCAGCAAAAATACTTATTTTACTAAGTTATAACAGTAGGATAAAGTATATATGTGAAATTTACTAATTATAACCAAACTATGCCCCGTAGGGGTATTTTGGTAATTTCACATAAGTCGAAAAGCTCAAAACTGAAGTCCGAGTTAAACAACTTTTGCTTACTGTTAAAACATTATAATTTGTCTCTAATATCAGTAGGTATCACCCTTGTATGTTTAAAAATAGTTTTAGTACATACTATGCGTTAAAAACGCTTAAAAGGAGATTAGAAGCCATTTCCGGGTTCGATACATAAATCTGATATTTTTATATTTCCAGAAGGCTTAAAATAATTTATTTATCATATGTGATCAGTAGCAAAAGGTTTGGAGTCGTTTGGATATGTAAACCTCATTTTATGGCCCGTAAGGGCAAAACCGACATTTACCGGATTAAGCCTACGACTATTAGTTATGCTCATCCTAAAATTAATTAAAAATCTTTAAAAATCCCAAAATAATATTTTACATCAATGGGTAAAGATTTTGGTATTTAAAAGTAGGCTTAACTAGGCTATACGCTAATTACGCCGTTTTATTAACAAAAAGCTTTCAATTTGCGCTAATGAGCATAACTCTCAATCTACACCTCAAACCGATATCAAACTTTGCATCCAAGTTTATATATCAGTAATTAAAGTTCCTACTCTTTTACATTTCCAAAAATCATGTTTTAAGGTAATAAGGGCATAATGGTCAACATATGAGCAATTAACGGAATCATGCGTATTAATCGGTTAACTAACGAACCATGGTGTATAATCACAGAGGGTTATACTAGCATGTAACCTGGTCCAAATAAGGCTCTTAGGTATTTCTAAAACATACCATAACGGGTCAGAACTGAAAGTCAAAGTATAAGTCAAACTATGCGACTTTTGGTTCCGAACCGGGTCTAAATAGGAAATTGTCGGGTTGAACATGTTTAGACATGTTCTTACACTTATTACTAAGTTATATTAATGATCAAACAGGTTGTATGTGTTCTACATTGCTAATTATGCATAAATTGTAATTTACACATTCTGTTGACTTTTTAAATACAAGTTTGACCCGACATTTGACCTAGTTAGAGTGGGAATCAGGGGGGGCCCTTTTGAGGGTTTATTACCCACATAATTACTAACTTATAACTACTTTTGATTCTACTAATCACTGGACCATTAGTGATTAATCTTAAAGTCAACCGTTAATTACGACGGTTTGACTTTGAAGCTAAAACTAAGCTAAAACTTAATCAAGAAAGGTTTAGCAAACTTACCAAGGTCCTATGCACGAAATATGAACACTTGAGAGCGGACTTGAGCTCCAGAAATGATCAGATTGCTTGAATGAAGGTGTGAAGACTTGTTGCAAGTTCATGGGCTTTATATAGCATTTTAATCACCACAAAACTTTGACACATGTGTCTACAACCCACCACAACTGATCAACACATGTTCCTAGTGCTTAGGGGGTGTCTAGGGGTCAAGAGGAATGTGGAAAATCGATTGGAATTGAGCAGATTGCACTTCAGCAGGCAAAACCCAATTAATTCTGAGCTGGGGACCCCTAGCGTGACGCCACCCCCCCTGGCGTCGCGCTAGGCCTAATCTGACCAAATCAGAATTTTGTGATTTTTGCAATTTGATCCTTGGCTCTTCAAAATTCGATTAGGCACTTGTTTCTTGCATTATGAACCCTCCAAATTGATGTTTAGGGGCCTTAAGACATATACCCATTTTGTTAAGTCCCCGGTTAAGTTTATTGTTACCCGAAAAGTCCTAACTTTCAACATTTACGCTTTAACCCTTCGCACACGAATTTGATCATAACTTTCTCATACGATAACGAAACTTTATGAAATTTATATCGTGCATTCTAGTGAGCATAATTAACCGTTACAAAGCTTCGGGTTTGTCAAAAGGTCACTCAGAGGTATAACTTAAACATGTTGACACATTTAACCCCTGTAGTTTGAAATCTCTCACTTTTAGCTTCGTATGATCCGTGATTTATTCGTTCGAAGGTATGAGCATCATGTAGGGTTAATGTACCATATACTTATTCACTGTTGACATTTAGAACTCGTACATTCACATACTTTTCATGTTTGTCAACTTTAGTCCCTCTAGAGTATTCTTTCACACGTTCAAGCTTATGACACGTGTCAATACATTATAGGACGTGAATTTTTGAGGTGTTACATCCTCACCCCCTTAAAAGAAATCTCGACCTCGAGATTTGTTAAGGTAAAGGAAGTATTTTTTGCCGAATAATGGCAACTTACAGAAAATTAGGGATTTGTATGATCTTATTCGTTGTTTTCAATGCAACTTTCAGATCCAGATAAGTGGACTTTCCAAAGTCTCGTCCATCCAACGGATGTTTTGATATTTTATCTATACAAGGTCTCCAAAGGAGCCACCTTGATACTTATGTTACAGCTATTATGGAAAAGCTTATCTTAAGGTGAGATGGTTATTCCAACCATTGCTCAAAATTTATCTTAAGGAATAGTTAATCCTTTCAGTTAGTCGAATATATCGACGGTCCTGGGTAGCTGATGGAAATTCTTAATCGTTGCCTAACGAGGGTTGCGGTAATCAATGCATGAGCAAAATGAACCGTCTTTCATAACTAACTACCCCGAAATCTCTGGATATTGAGTTAGGCTATATGAACCCTCTATTTTAAAACTTAGTTAATCAGGGTTTCGATTCTTTCAATAATGGTACTAACTGTCTTGGAGATTTCATATTAATACAGCCTTACAAGGGTATAAACCTTAACTATACCTGCCTCCCTGGAGTAAACAGGGTAAATTAGGAAAAGGTAATCAAGATACAAGGAGGTTACAGAGATTTTCCATATCTCAGGCTCCAATTCATCCATCATTGCTTGTGTCAAAAAGAAAATGACACATTTATGTTACTAGTCCACGAATTTCTTAATTGGGAACATTTACTTGGGCAATTTCATTCTGGATATCTCCTTTGAATACTACTAGTCGACTTTAGTACAATATGACCATTGGGATATCTCAGGGTTCCATGCATTAAACCTCCATACTGATCAGGCATGGAAGCAATCTATGGGACACACTAGGATACGCCAATCCTCATATGGTACTCTTATCAAACATAGTTTGGCATTCGCAGGCGATATAAAATAATGAGAAATAATAAAATAATATATATATTGTCGTACTCTTTCTGGGGAAGAGTACTCCAGATTCTTATGAAAGGATTTTCTCCGAGGATGGGAGAGAGGGTCATTAACGATTCCATTGGTAAATTACACCTTATTTTTAATATCTGAAGTTCTTATGAATTTAATCAAAAGCTTGCTAAGCTTATGTTTTACTAAAGGTTTATTATCCCTTGCATTAACGTAAAATACTGAGCAGATACAATCGATGCTAAAAGGTAAAGACGTACCTAATGCCATTATTGATATGCACTGTCCCTGGCGTTCAACCGTTAGTTTAGGTGTTTCCTTTCTTATCCATCCCAGACTTAGCTGCTCCTTCCTTGGCAGCCTCAGGGCAATTAGTACTGATGTGCCCCTTTTCGCCACAGCTGAAACAGTTTGCATTCTTTATGTCCCTACATTCGTGGGACTGGTGACCAGTTCTTTTGCAGATGCCACATTGCTTTATCTTTTGGTTTGATCGACACTGTCCCCAGTGCCTTCTGTTGCAAGTTTTGCATGTAGGCTTCTTGTTGGAATCCTTTTGGTTATTGTTGAGCTCGGATTTGCTCTTCTTAGGATTCTGGGAGTTATCCTCCTCCTTTTTACGCTTCCCATCTTCAAAGGCTTTGGCAGCCTTGTTTCTGACCACATCGAGTGTGAGAGATAGCGACAGATCTGCCGCCGACCTGAATGTAGTAGGTCTCGATGCTTTTACACTGGCCTTTATTTCTGGGGCTAAACCCCCAATAAAGCGAGCTATTCACTTTGGTTCCGGTGTGATCAAATAAGGAACCAATCGAGACTTGGTATTGAAACTTGTAAGGTATGCTTGGCAATCTAAGTTCTCCATGACTAATGACAAGAATTCAGTCTCGATCTTCTCAACTTCATGTTGAGGACAGTAATTTTCTCTGATAAGAGTAACGAACTGATCCCAAGTCATGTTGTACAAAGGGATCTTCCCGGTGGCCTGAATCAATGATCTCCACCAAGCTAAGGCCTCACCCTTAAACGATTGCGACACAAACTTGACCACATCCCTCTCAGCGCATCCGCTGATATCCACAACTGTATCCATCTCATCCAACCACGTCATACAATCTACAGCTCCTTCTTCCCCAGTGAAATCCCGGGGTTTACATGAAACGAAGTACTTATAGGAGCAACCCTTATCACGGGGTCCTTGATTCAGTATGATCTGTTGAGACGGATCACTGTGATGATTAGAAGAGTGACGATCGTCACCATCTTTCTTGGGATTTTCCTTTTTGGGAGGTGGCTTGCTGTGAGCCTCAGAGTGTGTTTTAGGCTTTGAGTGCGGCGTAGATAGGGTCCTGCTTCGAGTCCCACTATATTCTTCGTATTGCCGTTCTAAGGCCTTTGTAACTGCGTCGTCTACCAACGCCTTCAATTCAGCACCCGTTAAATTAATTCGGGCATTGTCAATATTCTCCACTGGATGGCTATTGATTTCGTCCGAATTAGCCATTTTAATTGAACTGTTACAGAAAACAAGGATAATAGTTTACTTGGGAGTTTATTATGGAATTGCCTTTTATGGCAATTCATTAACCATGGTAACGGAGACCATATTTGGTTAATTTATTCAACACATTTATTTAGGATTTCTATTATAATTTATCCTAATTATAAAACAATAACGGTTTTATTTGGGGCACAAAAGGCCTAGTCACAAGGACCTTTTAAATTATAAGCTATGATTTCGGAGAATCAAAACATAAAGGTTCGAATCTAGTTCATTACTTTTATCTGACAGGGAGTCATTGCTACCACTGTTTTTTTTTTGGCTCAGGTAGAAATGAGCAAGGTCCGTAGGCACTATATTACCTAATGAATGGTCACAATATGATCATCTTAATTGATGATTTAAACCCATGATGCAGAGATCATTAAGTTGGGTTAGGAATCTTTTGAAGAATCCAATAATAAGAATGACGTGTGTGATTTTAATGAATCATGTCTGCCAGGAGTGTTAACATGTTTTCAGATGTCAACAGGGATACGAATCTTTTAAATAGGTCTTACCATCTTGGCCAGGTCTTTACAATGACACTCAGGCTAGGTTTCACTCTTAAGATTCTTATTCATATGTATACTGGCAGGAAAGGAAGGATATTTATTTTATTAAGGATTTTTATCATAAATCCTAATTTACAAGTTAATAATAGCACAAATGGCCTAGTCGCGTAGACAAGTTTAATTTATAAGCCACGATTTCGGAGAACCGAGGCATTAAGGTTTGAATCAAAGTTCATTACCTTCTTCTTGACAGGGAGTTGTAGGCTACCACTGTCTTTAGTCCTAATTGACGATACAATATGGCCCGTAGGCAAATTGATTGACATTACAAAACGATGTTATAAGACAATAATAATCATCACACTGATGATAGTAGTCATGATAGTATTGATCATATTGACTATGAGGCTTGGGCATAGCCCACCACCTTAGACAGGAACCATAATGGTTACAACTGTCATTGTCGTATTGACAATATAATAAAATATAGCCCGTAGGCACTTCATCACTAAGGATGTTAATAATTTGATCATCATATTGATGATATTAGTCATGATCACATTGATCATAAAGACTATTAGGCTTGAGCATAGCTCCCCACCTTAGACAGGAACCATAAAGATCACAATGTCTGTGTCTCAAATGGACAATACATTATAGCCCGTAGGCAAAACATCACTAAAGGATGATTATTTCAATAAGGGAATTTAGATTAACCCCCTTTGTAAGGATGGCTTGTGTGACTTTAACGATTCACAGTTTGCCAAAAATGTTAACATACTTACAGATTTTAACAGGGATTGGAATCTCTTGGATAGGTTTTACCGTCTTGGCCATGTCTGAAATGACATTTTGGCTAGGTTTTACCATCTTGGCCATGTCTGTATTGACATTTAGGCTAGGTTTTACCATCTTGGCCATGTCTGTATTGACATTTAGGCTAGGTTTTACCTTTAAGATTCTTTTAATATTTAACGCAGAGCAATCCTATTTTGAAATGTTAAATTATGGATCTGAACCTAATTATGGAACTTCCATCTTGGCCCGGTCTTAAAAATGACACGTGGCTAGGTCTTGTCCCTTTTTAGATTTTGCCATTTTATTATAATGGTAGATCTTATAAAAGGAATGTCATTTTTCCTTTATTTCATATTTCATATTTAGAATGAAAACTTAAATTTAATCAATCCTCTATATAAAAATACACAGTTGCCCTAAGCGGGACTTGAAAGGAATAATGTGTCCTCGAAGGGACTGAAAGATAAATATGTCCTTATGAGGACTAATAAGGAAACGATCTTCAATAAAAGCAGTTTCTTCTTCATTTTATTTCTGAATGCTTTCTCCTTGGATGCTCGTTTCATTCTGGTCGCGGTACGAAGCTCAGCATTTCAGGGCTCCAGATGTGGAGAATTTCCAATACAGCTTCTTCGCTTGGCGACGTATATATAAAAGTTTGGAAGCAAAATTTCCAGATTAGGATTGAGAATAATCCTATGTTAAGTCTAGACTCAGAAGGTCAAGGAATGTGCTAATGTGCCATTGAGATTAAACACAAAAAGCTAGTATTTAATTCACTCAATGTTGGCTCTGATACCAACCTGTCACACCCCGACTTTCCACGTGTCACCGGTGGGCCCGGTGGGGAGTATCGTGACGTGGTTGATATCATCATAGTCAAACACACAATATATATAAATGCACAGCGGAAGCAAAAGATAAATATATTACCATCCGAATATAAAGGAATATCCAGTATTACAACGGAAAGTAAAGGATCCACAGGCGGATCTTAAAAAGATAAACATTTGTTCAACAGACTTTAGACGCCTAGAACTTGCAAGATTCCTTATTAGCGCCCTGAGCTGCTTCCAGCCTATTACGTACTTGTACCTGTCACTTAGACTTTTGAAAATACGTCAGTTTTCACTGGTAAATACACTCAACTGACTCATTTGAAAAGAGTTTAAGAAAATTGGTTTAGATGCACAAGGCACGAAATATTTTGACACAATGATTAACATGCACAGAGGCAATATTAATCTTTTATACTTGATTAAAATGCACAGAGGCAAAATTAACCTTTTGTAACTTGTATACTTGGGACAAACTATATATCATGTTATCAGTTTTACATAACTTGCTCTACATACGGGGCCCGGTTCTATGCCGGTTCATGATTAACAGACACACCACTATTCCCTTATTGGGGATCCCTTATTGGGTATAATTAATTAATTAGCATATAGCATCTGTCAGGTGTATGCCTACACCCCGTGCTTAAGTCGTGGCCATTGCATTTAATGAGTCAAGGATATCCAGGACACGGTCGCATTAATCCCCAATGTTTCAGTCAAGCAATACGAATTAAAACAGGTTATTTGGATTTCCCGACTTATTGGTCTTTGAATCCCATACCTGACCATGCGGTATTTATATTACCGTATCCCAAGCCCGTAATAGAGAAAATAAGTTAAGAGTATTTACCTGAGCTAGTTCCTGTCTTAAATAGCAAGAATTTAATAACTCAGCCGTATTCACTTAAGTAAGCGTAGGTACAATTTACCGGAAAGCTCTAGTTTGGAATGATGGTATAAATAACCAATTAGAATGCTAACGGGTCTTTAATTAAGCCTAAGCTTAGACCGGTCAGTCTTAGAGAAATGTACGGTTCAAACGCATGATTAAGCGAAGACCGGAATAGAATGTGTTTTAGACCCGACAAGTTTGAAGACTTGTATAATATGGGTATTTCATCCACATTCTGGATTTTGAGGTAAAACCGATAAGGTTTGACCCGTTTGGGCTAGTTTATGTAAACTAGTTACATAAACCGAACCGAACGCGTAATAAGCGTAACGGGTATACATATGAGCTATTTACAGGTTTCCTAAGTTAATATGCTTCATATATGTTGTGAAATCAGTAAGATGTCTTTTATTATGCCCGAAACGAATTTAAACACAAACTTTGCCCCGTAGGGGTAGTTTGGTCATTTAAAAGGTTATAAAAGAGTTTAAGTATTTATCTGAGTTACAGGTCTGATGTAATCAGAAAAAATACTTATTTTACTAAGTTATAACAGTAGGATAAAGTATATATGTGAAATTTACTAATTATAACCAAACTATGCCCCGTAGGGGTATTTTGGTAATTTCACATAAGTCGAAAAGCTCAAAACTGAAGTCTGAGTTAAACAACTTTTGCTTACTGTTAAAACATTATAATTTGTCTCTAATATCAGTAGGTATCACCCTTGTATGTTTAAAAATAGTTTTAGTACATACTATGCGTTAAAAACGCTTAAAAGGAGATTAGAAGCCATTTCCGGGTTCGATACATAAATCTGATATTTTTATATTTCCAGAAGGCTTAAAATAATTTATTTATCATATGTGATCAGTAGCAAAAGGTTTGGAGTCGTTTGGATATGTAAAACTCATTTTATGGCCCGTAAGGGCAAAACCGACATTTACCGGATTAAGCCTACGACTATTAGTTATGCTCATCCTAAAATTAATTAAAAATCTTTAAAAATCCCAAAATAATATTTTACATCAGTGGGTAAAGATTTTGGTATTTAAAAGTAGGCTTAACTAGGCTATATGCTAATTACGCCGTTTTATTAACATAAAGCTTTCAATTTGCGCTAATGAGCATAACTCTCAATCTACACCTCAAACCGATATCAAACTTTGCATCCAAGTTTATATATCAGTAATTAAAGTTCCTACTCTTTTACATTTCCAAAAATCATGTTTTAAGGTAATAAGGGCATAATGGTCAACATATGAGCAATTAACGGAATCATGCGTATTAATCGGTTAACTAACGAACCATGGTGTATAATCACAGAGGGTTATACTAGCATGTAACCTGGTCTAAATAAGGCTCTTAGGTATTTCTAAAACATACCATAACGGGTCAGAACTGAAAGTCAAAGTATAAGTCAAACTATGCGACTTTTGGTTCCGAACCGGGTCTAAATAGGAAATTGTCGGGTTGAACATGTTTAGACATGTTCTTACACTTATTACTAAGTTATATTAATGATCAAACAGGTTGTATGTGTTCTACATTGCTAATTATGCATAAATTGTAATTTACACATTCTGTTGACTTTTTAAATATAAGTTTGACCCGACATTTGACCTAGTTAGAGTGAGAATCTGGGGGGACCCCTTTGAGGGTTTATTACCCACATAATTACTAACTTATAACTACTTTTGATTCGACTAATCACTGGACCATTAGTGATTAATCTTAAAGTCAACCGTTAATTACGACGGTTTGACTTTGAAGCTAAAACTAAGCTAAAACTTAATCAAGAAAGGTTTAGCAAACTTACCAAGGTCCTATGCACGAAATATGAACACTTGAGAGCAGACTTGAGCTCCAGAAATGATCAGATTGCTTGAATGAAGGTGTGAAGACTTGTTGCAAGTTCATGGGCTTTATATAGCATTTTAATCACCACAAAACTTTGACACATGTGTCTACAACCCACCACAACTGATCAACACATGTTCCTAGTGCTTAGGGGGTGTCTAGGGGTCAAGAGGAATGTGGAAAATCGATTGGAATCGAGGAGATTGCACTTCAGCAGGAAAAACCCAATTAATTCTGAGCTGGGGACCCCTAGCGTGACGCCACCCCCCCTGGCGTCGCGCTAGGCCTAATCTGACCAAATCAGAATTTTGTGATTTTTGCAATTTGATCCTTGGCTCTTCAAAATTCGATTAGGAACTTGTTTCTTGCATTATGAACCCTCCAAATTGATGTTTAGGGGCCTTAAGACATATACCCATTTTGTTAAGTCCCCGGTTAAGTTTATTGTTACCCGAAAAGTCCTAACTTTCAACATTTACGCTTTAACCCTTCGCACACGAATTTGATCATAACTTTCTCATACGATAACGAAACTTTATGAAATTTATATCGTGCATTCTAGTGAGCATAATTAACCGTTACAAAGCTTCGGGTTTGTCAAAAGGTCACTCAGAGGTATAACTTAAACATGTTGAGACATTTAACCCCTGTAGTTTGAAATCTCTCACTTTTAGCTTCGTATGATCCGTGATTTATTCGTTCGAAGGTATGAGCATCATGTAGGGTTATTGTACCATATACTTATTCACTGTTGACATTTAGAACTCGTACATTCACATACTTTTCATGTTTGTCAAATTTAGTCCCTCTAGAGTATTCTTTCACACGTTCAAGCTTATGACACGTGTCAATACATTATAGGACGTGAATTTTCGAGGTGTTACAAACTTCAATTATCTAGAGTATGTGGTTCACTGGTTTGCAATTAGATTAGATATCATACGGCTACGAAATCCTTTCTAAACATGATATCAATTATCTAGAAACACAAATTTTGTTGCATGCTGCTTAATTAGACATTATTAAATATTTTTAGTGTGTAAAAGGCATCTTAAACACATAATCATTGAATATAAGATCTAAACCAAACTCTAACTTATATCATTTATCAATCAAACCAATTCAATCATCAAGAGGCTAAGCTAAATTAATGTTGATTCATGATTGATACTTATGAATGTTTATGTTAGCTAATTTGCAGTAGAAGCAAACAAACAGAAGCACCAAAGAATTCATATAGTGGACAAATTCTAATTCTACATAACTAATTTTCCCAAATAAGCACGTTTTTTTTTCACACAAACGGGAGAGTAAGTACCTAGAATTTCATCTACTATCAAGGTAATTAAGACAATACCACCATCGTCACCGGATTTTAAACCAATAAAACAGAAAGTACCTTCTTCAAGAGGATGAAAGCCGTAGCGTCGGAAAGGACACCAGAATTCCCGTCTCTCTTTCTCTCTCCCTCCTATGTACAGACTCTCTTTTCTCTCTGTCCCAAAGCAAAAATAGCAGGTGTAGAAGTATGTTAAGACAAGGCGAAGCTTGAGATTTCCGACCGGGGGGTCGGAAGTCACCGGACCTAAAATTATACCTAAAACATTATAAAACCAGGAGTCGAAAACGTATATACCTAAAAAATTCTATACGAAAAATTACATACCGGACACTAATGAGCGAAAAGTTCAGGGAGTACCCCCGCCCCCCACTATGCTACGCCCATGAAACCATGGAGGGGGCGAAAGTAGGGAACTAAAGAACTGCGGCGAAAACATAAATGTCCTAAATTCTACTGGTGCAAACCCGCGATGTAATTTGATATACGACTTCCAAAAACAATTGGCAACAATGATGAAATTTGATTAATAACCAAACGCACAAAAATCAAATTGATAGAAAGTTTGTGTCATACCATCGGAGCTCCATTTTGCCGCTGCTGTTATTACGAAGTCATACAGATCGACGACGTCGTAAACACCAACGGACTTCACAACGCCGACCAGCTTGCCTCGCCGCACACACTTCCAGTCGATTATTAATCATACGCGAATTGTGGTGAGGAATTGCCCTATAGTTCGAGCGAATTGGATTTTAGTGACGATTAGCCGATGGAAAGCTCATTTGCCGCAGTTGACTTGCCGATGACGGGAAACATTGCTGGGTATAACCCATCATAAAATATATACTTTAACAAAAGAGCTTAAAGGTAAAAAAGTTACACTTTTAGGAATTTAGGATCTTTAAATATTCCATATCCATTGTCATTCACCAAACTTACAAGTAGTGAAGTAGCAGGGGCTCGTTCGTTTTGATGAGTATGGACCAAACTCTAATTAATTCTTAGAGTTCATCTTCAGCAAAATAAGATGTAACATTATCAGTTTTCTTTTACACACTTAGTTTAAATATATTAATTTGCATTCTACATCAATTTTACAATTCTTACACATTAGCAACAACTTCCGAATTGAATTACATGAACACATTAAAGTTGAAATTCATCTCCACCCAAGCAGAAGGTGAAGAAGAACATTCAAAGTTGAAAACACTAACATAAAGGTAACTGAAATTAGAAACCTAGTTTGTTGAAGTGTACCTGTTGGAGCCCTAATCTCAGTCGGAAACCATCACTTGGGTTGTGGTTTATGAAGTAGACATCTATGTGACCTTGCGATTTGGCAGTGGTTGTTTCGCCGATGACGATTTTGGGCAGACCAGGGATGAGGTGAGGTTGGTTTGAGCCAGAAGAGCGACTATTGGGGGCAGAAAGGAAATAGATCAGTTGCCGCTTTTGATTTCGTTTGTCGCCGGAGCTGGATTTAGGGCATGGCGGGTGGGTGACAAGGAGCTATTGTATACCAGTGGTGATGACCGGCAAAGATTTCGTCTGTCGCCGAAAATGGAGTTGGGTGAGGTGGTGGTTATCAGTGACGGACCGGCAGATGGAGGTCGCCAAAACCCGGAAGCGGGAATTGTTCCCAAGCCCCTACCCAAAATGTTATATAGGATAATTCTACATAACATAGATGAATGGGCTTCAGGGCCCAAGTATAAATCAATTTGGATCGACAAAAGGAAAAAAGAAAAAAAGGCAGCGATACAAAAGGAAGGGAATGAGGATCGAACCGACGTGACTTGTTTGATAAAAATTTTCAAAATATCCCCCCTATTTTTTCATAATAATTTGCAATTACAAATACGGTTACTTTTTTACAAATATATCTCTTCATCTCTTGAGCTTTTCCAAAAATAATATGTTCATCTCTTGAGTAACTGTTCGTGACGGTTCCTTTCCGTGCCATCTAGGCTTTACAGAAATTAGCAGTTATGTGTCTGCTTAATTTGTGGATCTGCTAAACAGACTTAATATCGTTTTAATTATTCAAGCAATATTTTGTTGAAATCAAAGTTCATGTTAGATGGAATGGGATCAAATACAAACCTCAATATGTGTAAGAACTATAAGAACCAACCACTATTAGACCAGTGGCAAACCCATGAATTTTTCCATGGGGGTGCAGAACATTTTTAAAAATTTTAGGCCCCTAGGTACATAAGTAAAAAAATCAGTTGTATCGGGGTCGGGTCATGTAAGACAAAAGAACATCAAACTAAATTTATATATTTGGCAAACACGTCAAACTTTGTACAAACATAATTAAAACGTCGCCCTACGGGTTATCATTTTTTGAATTCTATCCAAAACATCATCTAAAGCTACTTTCTTAAGCAAGTCTTTCTCTATATAACATACACAACTATCAATTAAATTTTGATCCCCAATCCGATTATGCAAGTCGGTCTTCACATTCTTCATTGCCGAAAAACATCTTTCAACGGTTGCGGTTGCGACGAGTAATACGAGAACATGCTTCAATAACCGATATACCAATGTAAAAGTTACGTGAATATTTGTTGAAACCATTAACCTTACAAGACTTGACAAACCATCCAAGTTGGCGAATTGTTTATCTTTTTTCACAAAATTAAAGTAGTTTCCGAGTTGAACCGGAAGCCTTCATTTTTCCTCTTCATTGAAATCATATGGATTCTTCTCGGCTAGCTTTAGTATATTTGGAATGTCAAATGCACTAAAATTATCACAACGACTCAAACAACTCATACAAACAAGTAGTTCCAATGTTACCTCATTAAAACGATTCCCAAATTCTTGTATTTGCAAATCAAGAACCGCATTGAAGCAAGCATACTCGTAATAATGGCGATTTGTGATGTTCGTCTTTCTTCTTGGCCACCTTGGGTTAATGTATTCATCATCCAATTTTTTCACCTCAAGTTCATACATGTCACAAAAGGAGTTAACCTTCTCCAAGAACTCATTAAAACCTTCTAACCTAAACTTTTCAAGTTGATTTTTGGTGGAAGAAACCAATTTAACTGTATTCATCAAATCTTGCTCCTTTCTTTGAAGACATTGGGACAACGTATGTGTGATGTTTAGAATATGCTCCATCAAGTGTATGTAAAATACAAAGTCGTATTTTTTCATATCCTCTAGAAGTTCGTCCGCTTGTCTACTACAAGGAAGAGTTTGACCCGTTTCTACTAACCATCCAAGAACTTCCATAATGTTTGGATATAAAGAAATTAAACGGGAAAGTGCCTTGTAATGGGAATTCCAACGTGTATCCCCGAGCCTTGAAAGTGTCATTTCTTGGTTCAACCCACTTCCGGTACAAAGTACGTCTTCCATTTTTTCCAATTGTCTTCTTTGGCTTTCACGAAGCATATCTTGTCGTTTAGAAGATGCACAAATGGCATTTGTTAAACATGTTATCGTTTCAAAAACTCTCCAAATTGGTGTGTGTTTGTGCGCCACCGCCACAACAACTAGTTGAAGTTGGTGTGCAAAGCAATGAATATAAAAGGCCGAAACATTTTCCTTTAAGATTAGAGCCCTTAGTCCGTTAAACTCGCCCGACATGTTAATTGCCCCGTCATAGCCTTGGCCTCTAATTCTTTTCAAACTTAACCCATAACGTGCCAATATATCATCAATAGCCGTTTTGAGTGTTATTGCGCTTGTCTCTTTGACATGAACAAGCCCAATAAAACGCTCCTTAACAATCCTAACTTTATCAACAAAACGAATAACAACCGCCATTTGTTCTTTTTTTTGATACATCACATGATTCATCTACTAATAAAGAAACATCCGCTTGAATTTTAGGACTTGTACCTTTTTAAGTGACGCGTGTACCTTTTTCCAATTGTTATATCCACCGCACATAAATGTGTCTCTACCATCTCCGAAGTGGCTCCTAAACAAATGGCAACATAAGCAAAACACGTGATCCGATTTTGAGCTATACTCTAACCATCCCTTATACTCATGTTTGTCATACCATTCTCCCTTAAATTTTCTTAACTCGTCACCTTGAAACGTTGTTTGTGGGAATTCAATACCTCTTGGTTGATACGGTCCTCTTAGTATATATGCCCTTCTAATCTCATCCCGTTGATTCACGTTATATGATTCTATCGGCTTGCGATCATACGGATCCGAAGGAAGAGTATCCAAATCAATTAGTTCGGAAGATGTATCCACTTTCCTCTTGAGAAATCGCGCCATAACGTCTCTACTCATGGTTCCTATCACAATCAAATTGATCCATAACCTATTTGTTTAATTTTAACTTTCAACAATTCAAACAATCAAGCCCTAGAATTGTTTAATCACCCCAAAAAAATCATCTAAATAACAAGATTTCATCTAAGGCAGTAAACTAACGACTAAACACAAGATTTTTCAAGTAAAATCATCAAAAAAAAACCCATCATAAAAATCATCTAAGGCAGTAAATCATCAAATAAAATCATCAAAAAAACCATAAAACTTACCCTTTGATGATGTCGCTGCTGTGTTGCTGCTGGATTCCGGTCAGTTTCCGGCCGGAATTATGGAAGTCGCTGCTGGACTTGCTGATGATGTCGCTGGGCAGGAGGCAGAAAGAACGCAGGTCGCATAAGCCAGAAGGGCGGGAGGAATTATGGAAATTGAAGGGGTTTGGGCTTATTGTTAATTGTTTATTGTTGGGTACTAATGGACTAATGGGCTTATTGTTGGGTAATGGACTAATGGACTAGTGGTTACATAATGGGTTAAGTTTTGGTTTGGGTTTGAGTAGTATAATGTATTAATATAGGTAGTTTTTTTTTTTTTTATAAAAAATCAGACTTTACTAAAAAAATTTATAATATAAATCCATAATATTTTTTATCCACGGGGTGCGGACTAAAAATTCCAAGGGGTGCGACCGAAAAATTCCAAGGGGTGCGTGGGATTTTCTTCGAAAATTAATATAATTTTTTTCCCGGGGGTGCGCCCGCCCACCTTGGCATGGGGGTGGGTCCGCCCCTGTATTAGACATGTTTCCTTCATTAAAAAAATGAAACAAGGGTATTTTAGACTTTATCACTCTATTTTTTGTATTTAATTAATTCCAAATTTTAATTATCCCCTATATTCATGCACTATTTCAAA
This sequence comes from Helianthus tuberosus, assembly GCA_030545235.1. Classification (NCBI taxonomy): domain Eukaryota; kingdom Viridiplantae; phylum Streptophyta; class Magnoliopsida; order Asterales; family Asteraceae; genus Helianthus; species Helianthus tuberosus. The sequence continues at coordinate 149,866,926 of CM060414.1, read as the reverse complement.
TCAAATTTTGAAAATTTCCAGAAAATCATCATCTACGCAGGAAACCACCAAAAAGAATAATACGTAACTTCCCATCTTACTTGCGAATTAAATGCATGGTGTTGATTTCCTTGTTTTTGATCGGTACATTTGATGGATTCAAACATAGGAATTTTAGTGGAAGGATCATCAGCCATGGAAGTTACACCAGGTTATTTTTTAATTTGCATGTTCGAAAAATTCATTTGATTCATTGTAATTTCATATTCACCATAAAGTTTCAACTTTTACATTAAATTAAAGCTTGAATTACAGAGAGTGCTAAGTATAAAACGTTTTTCTGCACGTTGTCCGTACTGGTGTTTTTTTTGTTTCATCGTATTTGGTTTTTCATAATTCATGTGCTGATATAGCCGGCGTATGTGCTTCGTAGATGCGTTTGTGTTGTGTTTGTTGGTTGGTTTCATTAATTTTTATCAAAAACCATATGTGCTATATTAATGTGCTGATACGAATCGCAATTTGCTAGTCAGACCTATTTTTGGTTTCATCCTTTTTTGTTGCTTTTTTGTGCTATATGATTTTTTCCAGCAATACAAAGGTCTGGGTTTACGAATCGCAATGTGCTGGTTTCATATTTTGTTTCATGTGCTATGTTAATGTGCTGATACGAATCGCAATGTGCTGGTTTCATATTTTGTTTCATGTGCTATGTCAATGTGCTAATACGAATCGCAATGTGCTATTATCATATCCAAAGTTTTTGGTTTACGTTGAATAAAAATGTTTGAAAAAAAATGTTTTTTTCTTTCTAGCAATACAAAATGTGCTATCATTAAATACAAAGTGCTGGTTTTAAATCTGAAAAAAAAATGTTGAAAATATATGATTTTTTGTTTCCAGCAATAGAACATGTGCATTTTATAATTTTTGATGTTTGAAAATATATGATCTTATCGCTGACTATTAAGCTTGTGCTGTTAGTATCCATTACGTTTAGGTGTATGATGTTTAATCCAATTTAATTTTTTCATTTTATATGTAGAGCGAAGTGCTAGACATGGATCTGGAATTGTCTGGAAATCACCACGTACCGGTAAAATTAGTTATATTCCAGATGTAAATATATCTAAAAGACCACAAGTCGGTATGCGCTTTAGGACAATTGATGAAGCTTATGCGTTCTACGAGAATTATGCCAAGTTGGGTGGTTTTACAATTTGCAAGAACACGCAAAAAATGATTAAAGGTATTGTTACACCGAAGTACTTTACGTGTTCTAAGGAGGGGAAGAAAACATTTCAGAAAATTGACACAGTCAATGATATGGATGTTGATAATATAAAAGGTAAACAATGTCGTACAAGGCCTTCTATACGTACAGGTTGTCTTGCAAGTATAAAGGTTCAGAGATTGGACGATATGACCTACAAGATTTACTATTTTTACGAAGAGAATAATCATACACTTGTGGAAGAGGGGGATTATCAGTTTTTGAATGCTGCTAGAAATTTGTATGTTGTTCAAGAAGATTTTATTCAGAACTTGTCAAAGTTGAATATTGGACATGTTCAAGCATTCAACATTATAAGAACTCATTATGGTGGTTTTGAGGAAGTTGGCGCCACAACAGTTGATGGTAAGAACTTGAAGAGAGATATTAATGCTTATATCGGTAAACACGATGCTGAAATGGTTGTTTCTCGTTTGATGGACAAGAAACGTTATTTACCTGATTTTTCATGTGAGTATCTCAATGATGAGAAAGGTGAGCTTCGTGGTCTGTTTTGGGCGGACGAAGAAATGAAGCATAATTATATGCAGTTTGGGGATGTTATCGCATTCGATTCCATGTTTCGTTCAAATAAGTAGGTTTTTTTATGTTTTTATATCCTTGACTATTTGTATTATATTATGCAGTGATGTTCACTATTAATGTTGGTCATTTTTCAGATATGACATGGTATTTGTCCCTTTCACCGGCATAAATAATCATCACAAGAACTTTACCTTTGGTGCTGCTCTGTTAGCATCGTAGACTGCTGAGTCATATAATTGGTTATTATCGGCTTTTAAAAAATGTTATGGACGGGAACCACGCGTAGTTGTTACTGATCAAGACCCCGCGATGAAAAAGGCGATACGGGAGGTGTTTACTACGAGTCGACACCGGCTGTGCATGTGGCACATCATGAAAAAGGTTGCCGAAAAGGTAATGATATTCATAAGTGTACGGGATTGTTATTTAATGTATATGGTATTCTATTTTAAATATTTGTATTATTAGAATTTGATGATACAATTCGATCTATGTTAATGTAGTTGTAGTTGTATTTTTCTAACGTAATTTTTTGGTTTAAAGGTTGGGCCGACGTTGAAGAAAGATAAGTCTTTTAGACAACGCATTTGTGACATTGTTTGGACTGATGCAATTCAGCCGGAGGACTTTGAGGAAAAGTGGAAAGAAATCATGAGTGATTTTCATTTGACTGGAAACAAATGGTTGTCCGATATTGTAACACCCCAAAACCGAATATTTAATTTGCTAGTTTGTTATCATGTTTAACAAAATGAGGTATAATAACGGGGTTAGTAAACCTAGTTAAATGTCTAGCAAATTAAGTAAAGGAATGAAATTAAAGCCAAATATGATGGTGTCATGAACTTAAGGGACTAATGGTGACATATTAAGAAAGTTGGAATGATTAAATGAAAGCAAGAATAAAACACACACACATCAGGCGTGTGTGTGTGTGTGTTCGACGCCAGAGCCAAGGAAGGAAAGGGAAACCCTTTCTAATCACTCAAATTCAGCCAATTGAAGCCCTAATCGTGACTGAATCTCATGCATGTCAATGATTTGTTGATCATCTAGGCCTATTAAAGCTTAAGGTAAAAAGAAATTGATAGTTTGATGGTTTTGAATATGTAGGGTTTTAAGAAATTCCATGTGTTTATATGAAATTAGTATGATATTGAGCTAAGATCACCATCTAGAACATCATGAATGCTTGAAATCGATTAATTCAATGTTGGGAGTGAAAACCCACTTAGAGTAGAATGAATATGTGTAGTAAAGTGTGAAATTGGATGAGGGAATGTATGATGATTGTTTATAATGATAAATTGTTAGTTAGGGCTGAATTAGAAGAGAAGTTATGTGAAATTCTTTGGAATATTGATGTTCTTGATGATATTGACATGGATTGGTCATGTTATGCAAATGATACTTGTACACTATGCTTAATTAACGGTACGCCCACCAAGTGTATGATGAAATGCCTAAGTGATGATTTTAGATGAATTGTGTATAATGATGGATGGAAAGGTAAAGAATGTAATAATGAAGTGATAAACGATAGGCTAACATGAAATATGCGTTTTGATTGAAATACATATGGGACGTAGTTAGATCAATGTATGAATGTGTAATGACATGATAAATTATATAAGCTTGAAAAGATATGACTTTGAGTATATGCTTTATGTTTGTTAGAAATTGACTAATGAAGGTCAAATGTGGAGCATAGGATTAATGTGATTGATGTTATGTGTGGTCTTGTATGCTAACAAGGATATTAATGTATTGACATGTAAGGATAAATAACATATCTACGGACTCAAGCACGGAGGCTAATGGGTCAAAAGTAAGCATGGAACCTATGCTTGAACTTGGTCGCTCAAGGTAAGTGATTTCCGTAATCACTTCTTAGTTTGTTTAAGTAATATAATGTTTTAATTATTAAGTTCTTATGAAGTTGAGGTCAAATCAATAGATTATTTTGATAAATGCACGAACGGGTCGAATAGTTCGTAGATGAATAACAAGTCGAACACTTATAAGTTAAGAAATTCCTTAACTCGGATGTTGTATTTCAAGTTCACATGATAGAATATTAATTTACAATCATGTAGGAAGAAACGTGACGCAAAACGGATGAAAAATGAGAGAGTTATGTCCGTTTCGGTAAGAATTAATGGCTAGGAAAAGTGCAGAGTTGACACGGCCGGGTGGTGAGTTGACACGACCGGGTGAAGGTTCTGTCAAAAATATTATTTATGTGATTTATGCATTGTAGGCTTCGGTATATTATCCGTGGACTACGATGAGCCTCCCAAACATGATTTCAAGTGTTTCCTTGACGATTATAAGTTGTAAACTCAAGTCTAAGCCTCATGTAATTTATATAAGAGTATGATAGATGTATGTAATGAAGTTGGACATGTATTACATGTAAATGGTATACAAGAATGCGTATGGAACACGTAGGTATGAATACATGGTTGTAGGTATGATTGAATGTATATTAGGTATGTAGATGTGTATGATTGTAAGTATGTATGTGTGCAAGTATGTGCGAATGCATGATTTGGATGTATTTGAGAATTAGCGTTACTAGTAATGCCCTTGGGTTTGGAATGTAAGTTAACTAGATGCATTTAAATGGCTGACGTCCTTTTTACGAAGATGTAGTACTTGAATATGTTGAGACTACGGGTTGCTAACCAAGTTATTATTGAGTATGTTTGAAAGTGCAGGTTTATGAATGTCGGACTTTCGAAGTGTTGATATAATAATGAAACGGTTGAATGTTGAAAGGATAATCGGGTTGAAATAACTTATGCGGTTAGAACATGCTATGGACGTTTTAGTTTATACAACATTTTATGTTCGGTCGTCATCATCTACTAACGGGTTAGTTGTATGAAAATATATGTCATACCCATTTAATTGGGTAATTGAATGCGTGAAAGAAATGGAAGTACATACACGAATGGAACTAAAGTGACGGTTTTATAAGCAAAATAGTATAATGACTAACTTTTTAAAGCTTTGTTGTTGAATGTAGGTAAATCCTCAATTCAGGCGACTTGGAGAATTGGAGCGAGCACGTGTTCATGTTATGTCATACCAAACGCTTCCGCTTGATTGTTTAAATGTTTTTGGTCAAAAATTTGTTGTATCGGTTCTTAGTAGTATTTTGTCGAATGAATCGTAGAATTGTATCTAGTCTGATTATGTTTAAAATAGGGGTATGCTCGTTTTATGGACGGGTCATGCCCAAATTTTTTTTATTAATGCACACGCGTTCTTGATATCATCATTTAAAATTCCGAAAAGTGGGACACTTTTAAGAAAATTTTTATATTTCTAGTGTCCTTTAGTCGTCTTTTATTAGACGCAAACGCGGACCTTACAGATATGTATGCAATTAGGAATGATTGGATCCCTGCTTATTATCGTCACGAGAACATGTCAGGTTTGATGCGAACAACATCTCGTTCAGAGAGCGAGAATCGTTTTTTGGTCAATTTAGAAGCAGCAGTCATACCCTTGTTGAATTCATCAGTCATTCTGAAACGGCAATTGAGTCACAACGATACAAACACCGTAAAAATGATCACGACACAAGGAATACAACTCCAGATTGGGTTACGGATTTAAATATAGAGAGAGAAGCTAATGAAATATATACCAGGAATATATTTAACGATCTTCAGCACGAGTTACTCCTCGGTGTTACAGAATCACACTCTATGAACGTTGAACACGTCGGTGAATCTCGGTGTTACAGAATCACACTCTATGAACGTTGAACAAGTCGGTGAATTTATTAAGTTTTCAATTAAGGATTTAGATGTTGAAGGTTCAGTCTTGCGTGAGGTTAGTTAGTTAACTTTCAATTTTACTAGCAGCCATAGTTATTTTATGTTCATTTATTCGTATATTTTTTTTGTCAGGTGCTTTTTCGAGAAGATGATATGGAAATAAAATGTAGCTGTGGTAGGTATGAACAATATGGTGTGCTATGTAGGCACATATTTTTGGTGCTAAAGATGTCTAAGGTTGAAACTTTTTCCTAAAAAATATGTTATGAGAAGTTGGACGAGGGATGCTGTCCCAAGGAAGACTGTTACGTCAGTTAAGGATAACGCCGAAGCTAATCAGACAGTGGACGGTGTTAATAAAGTTGTACGTGAAATTATAATTGGGACTGAGTATATTGTTGATAAATTGTCAAAGGACATGGAGAAGCTGGTGTTGTATAGAGCTAAAGTTAAAGGAGATATAGCTCAACTAGATGAGATTTGTGGGTCTTCTCAACCTATACAGAAGGACATAATTGCTACTTTGCTTGGGTTTAGGCAACCTGATAAAAATATTGTTCGAGCTCCGGTTGGTATTAGAACTAAGGGGTGTGGTTTCAAAAAAAGGATTGAGTCTACTTTTGAGCAAGTTTCTACTAAACAGCCAAGGAAGCAAAGGACATGTGGTTCTCACGAGCACGACAAGCGTAAATGTGATAAAAAAACTGGAAGCCAGTTAATCAAAATTTTTAGTTTTTATGTTTTTTACAGTCAAGTGCTTTTCTTTCCGAATTATGACTATTGTTACCAACTGATAGATCGTATTGTTTTGTTTTTACTGGACATTAACATTTTTAATTTCAGTAAGTATTTTGGTGTGGTTCAAACGTCTATAAGTAAATATTGTGCTGCTTTCGACATAGCACAACAATATGCGTTTTTTCGGTAGTATTTTGTTTGAACTGGCCTTTAAGATTTATAATATCAGTAAGTATTTTGGTGTGATTCTTATGTTTTTAAGTTATCAAACGTTCTATTTTTGACATAGCACAACAAGATGTGATAAAGTTTCCTATTAACTTGTGATTTGATTAACATGAACCCCTGTTGGTAAAAGAATGTCCCTATTCGACCTGTTTTCATGAAAAACGAGTCAAAGTATTTCTTTTTACCACCTAACATGAACAGACCATGAAGGGGTTACTTTATGATATAAAAACCCCTGTACAGCAGCAAAAAATAGTACCTAGAAGTATGGGCATAAAACAAACGCTGCCTCAGACACTGAAAATTCCAGCACTTAGATCCGCCCCCGGATCAGCAGCAGCAGGGCTGTTCTATCCTGCTTCCAGACATAATCCAGCACAAACGGTAAAATCAATCTAAGAACCATCACTTGGTACATCTAGCCTTGCCTAGAGATGTGCAGACAGTCCAAGAAAACCTCAGCTTTGAAGAACTTGCTGTGTAGACACAGAACAGTGGTTTTAGGCCTTTGGAGGGTATAATGGTCATTTTGATATATATACACATATAAATATTTGAACTTGTGGTTTGATTAACATGAATTCTACACGAATAATTAATTTACAGAAAAAAAACATTAAATAACTGAATACAATCTGGGAAATTTACGTTTTATTGTTTCTTGATCTTTTTGTAGGTTGTGTGTCGAGATTATCCTCATTCAAAGCACCTCTGTATTAAATTCCCATTCTCCACTACCCCAAATCAAAGCCACCGTAACCAGGTAATATTGTTTTAACATTCATTATTTCGCCCTTTTAGACCGATAACAAACAGATTTCATAATTACCAATATGCCCTTTTGAACTCTGCCGTTTTTTATACTTTCTGTGCTATTGTTATGTTTGTGACTCACTAGCTCCATGTGTCTTTTGGGGCAATGGCATTTAAAGTGCTGACCATTGCCGCGCTACTGATAAAGACGAGTTTGGGAAACGCGAGAGAAAAAACGCCAAAAACGGTGGTAATAGTAAACCTGCCCAACCTGTAAGCCAACTGTACCCGGTTAACCTTTACACACCAGCACCGATGATGGTTCAACCCGTAAATCAGATTCAAAAAACGGGCCCGATTCATACCAACCTCACGTCGGCTAACTTTCAATCTGCAGATATCATTAGTCAGTACAGAATAGTCAACGAATTTGTTCCATATCCTCCCCAAAGTCAAAGTCAAACCTATACGTCAACTGTAAATCAACACCAACCTCGATTCTCCTATCAGTCAAACGCTAACTTTCAGTTTCGTGTGACATAACCAAAAGTGCTAACTATGCAATATTATGAACTATGTTTAAATTCAAAAAGTTTAAGTGATAAGACGCATACTATCAACTAAAATACGATATCCATCATCATTTAAATACGCAAGAACTTCAAAATACCAACAAACCCAAAAGCCATATGTACTGTTCTAAACATAGAAATACTGACTAACAAAAAAACCATATGCAATGTTCTAAAAGTATTACCAAAATAACATAGTCACTGAGTTCGAAAAAAAGTGCTAACTAAATAATTAGAATTCGGTCACCCTCTCGCTTATCCTTTTATATGCATCTTCCATGTGTTCTTTTCTCGAAGCTAGATCCAACGCTTTAATTGACGGACTTCATCCAACACAAATTCTTTGTGCTGTTAAGGTCTGACAGTAGGATTTTGGCTAAATATTTTAACCGTAAATCATTTAAATCTTACACTTGATCTGGTGATTCTTTTCGCAACCCACAGTTCCAATTTTTCGATGTTTCTCCCTTGAAATATTCCATGTGTCTCATCGCGAAGATACCACAATCATTCGAATTATTTCTTGTTCTCCATTTAAGTTCCAATCTAGTTGGTTCACAGCTCAATAGGTCTTCTGCAGCTGGGTGTTTAGTTTATCTCAAATATTGACATAAAGCAGTTGTCTGTTTCAATACGCATTAATATTAGTGTGCTAAATTAGTAATTTTGTTTTATAATTTAAAATAGTTACACTTACAAGCATTCGTGGTTGGACGCCATACGATTTACCATCATAACTTCCTCCCGTCATATTGTCCAACACTTGTATTGATCTTTTTTTAAGGTTGAAACATATTACGTAATAATGTTTACTATGTAGCATTGGTATGATAAGGAGTCCCGTATCAGCAAGATCATTCTTTCTTGCGGTTTCCAATACATCTCCCAGTGACTTGCTAAATTTTTTTGCTCGTGCGGCCTCCTTTACCTTCCACAGACCCCCAAAATCTTTAGCAGTCTAATATCAATCACATTAGGGATAGCAGCACAGTTAGTTCATGATCTTACATAACATAGCATATAACCGTTTATTGTAAGTCAATTATATGCATAATACTATGTACTAATATATAATAGAAATTACATACCAACATTTCACATGAGCAAAATAGGCGTGGCGGGTCTACTTTATTCCGAAATTTCTCGCCCATACATTCAACAATGAAATGTGAAGCCAAACTTGGGGATGAAAGGTTTCAAATGATACCCGTGGACAGAAGGCAGTTGTACTAGCCTACAAGACCAATGTAGATTCTTGTTTAAACAGAGAAATCACGATCGAAAACTGTCAAGGTAAAACCATCTTTATCCAACAGATTCATCCCGAATCTAAATTCTAAACACAAAATCGATGGATCTAACTTTCTTCAACACTAATCAGTGAACTATATGATTTGGCTTATACAAATCAAAACTTAAAGAGATAAGAAAACCAAGAACCCGAATTAGAAAAAAAGGCCTCTGCAGCTACATGACGATGGCTATGGTAAATATGACATCTAAATGGGTAGAATCAGAATCAAAAACCGAAAGATAAAGAAAAGAGAAGCCGACTACTGCTACATGACGGCAGGGGTCGTTTATAACTTTATACAAGTGATAAATCATTAGGGTAAAGAGGGTATGAAGAATTACCATATTGACCTTTGTGGATTTAGAACTTAGAAGTCACTCAATTTATAAAAATATATTGAGATTTAAAAAAAAGGGTATTGTCAATTGTGTTATACAAACAATTAAAACTGTCACTGATGGATTTTTTTTTTCTTATGACACCATCGCTACGAAGTGGATTCTATAACGATACTGATATTGGTACTATCGTAAACATTATAAAACATGTTAAGATATCTTTTTGGGTATATTGGCATTTTTTTTTGTTCTCTTTTGGGTGCTATACTGAGCAAGGGTATTGTACCGGTGTCGTAAAGAACCAATACCGACCAAAATGTTATTTGTAACATTGCGACTACGCCTACATTTAACTTTTGTTTAAAATCACTCTTCCCCCCTGCGAGCGCGGGTAACATGTGTCAAACCAAACTAATACAAACCGAATTCCAGTTGCACCCTTATGCAGATGAGCGGGTTAAGTTTAGCTAGTTTTACAATAAGAAAACTATTATCTGAAGTTACTATGTATATGTGTCCGTGTATTTGTAAGTGTAATACTTTTTAGCTGAAAAAAAAAATCCGATAGTTCAAGACTTCAAGTTATTAACGTGAAATTTACAATCATTTCAAACTATAAAGATTTAAAAATGTAAATTACTTTTTATAAACAAAAAATATGTACAACGTTTTACTTTATCGTTCAACATTTTTTTGGGTCTTAAAGCTGAAGACATTAAGTTTTGTACGTTAAACAAACTTTGGAAGGTAAGGTAGGGTGTTTCAAAGAGATATTATGTTTATCTCTACCCAAAACGTCAATGAGAGATTTGTGCGTAACTATATATATTTCCAAAAATTCAAACAAACCCTATCACAAATAGTCGAGTAAATACGTTTTGAAATAAGTTGGTCTAAGCCAACACGATAAACTAATAAGTTGTTTATATCACTGACGCATCACTGGAATATCATCGCGACCCGATCATATCCATCTCCACTTCAGGAGGAAACCCAATAAATCTGAAAAAAAAAACCCTCTTTTGAGAATCGAACCCAGGACCTAATTGTCGCTAAGCCTTATCTCACCCCAATATTCAACTAGAATATAATTTCTTAGGCTTACCAATGCCAATTATTTATGTACTTAAACATTTAGGTTTTCGCATTTATATTTATATATACTACAATCACTATATGGGAGAATAGTGTCAGGCAGCTGCTTGACATTTCTCTATTGTTCCAACCAAACTACGATTTTCGTCCCGTTTAAATTTACGTTTCGTTATTGGTTTTGTTTTTATTTCTCCTTGGCAAATTACGATTTTGCCCTCAGCGCGAATTTACAGTTTTGCCATCGTTTTTTTGTTTTTTTTTCCTGTCAAATTACTATGGTAGTGTTTTGTTTTTATTGGTTGACTCGGTGTAATTTTTATTCGTGCCAAGCGGCTGCCTGACACACACTCATTTGTCCTGAAAAATTACAATTTTACCGCCAGTATAAAATTATAGTCTTTCCGTCGTTTTAGTTTTTTTTTTAGCAAAAGTATAGTATTGTTTTAATTGGTTGACTCGTTATAATTTTTCTGAGACCATGTTATGAGTAGTATGTACAAGTAACCGAAACACAGACATACAAGTTATGTTCGGTTTAGTGCCCCGCAACGCGGGCATGGCAAAAACTAGTTAGTTATATACAAGTCAATTTATTAAGATTTTTTTTGGAAGGGGACTGCACCGACAAACTTTATTAATAATAAAAAGGTTAAAAAAAAATCTGCAACTTTGGACCAGACTAATGGCTTTTAACAACCCGGCCCAAGGAAATATAAAATGGGCCCTATACAAATTGGATCTCAAATCTGGCCTATTCCCTATCCAATAAATACTTAGACCACAAACGGCCCATATTGTGTAGTCATTAGAGGTGCACAAAAACACCGGACCTGGTAAAAAAAGCTTGGAACCGGTTTTTTAATACCCGGGTATTTTATACCGAAACCAACCCTACCCTTAGGGTATAGATAAGGTATGCATTTTGATCTCAATATCTGGAACCGGAACCGATCATACCCGATTAATATCCGAAAACGGACAAGAACCGGAACCAATTATACCCGGCTATATCCGATACATATTCTAATATCTTTCTTTTAAATTGATGTTAGTGCATTTATTTTAGTTTTCTTACGTTGTACAATGCATATTTAATAATAATAAACAAAAATACAGAAAATAGGGTAATAAAAATGTAATAGAGTATTAAAAAATCCAAAAAAATATAGAACTAAAAAAACTCGGAAATAGGGTATAAAAAACTCAAAAATAGGGTATAAAAACTCGAAAATATGGTATTTTAATACCCGGTTTCTTAAGAACCGGAACCGAACCCTACCCGGAACAGGGCACATAGGGTCTGGTTTTTTGGTCAAATAACCGAAAGCGGAATCGAACCGGTTATAGCAATAACCGGTTCCAACACTTAAAACGAGAAACCGAAACTGGTTCCATAACCGAAACTGGTTGTTAAAAATACCCGATTTGTGCACCTATAGTAGTCATCATCAAAATTCCTATTGGGCTTATAAACGGCCCAATAGTGCATCCTAGTGGCTGTGATTTGCCCAACTAGACACAATATGAAACACGTCATGATGCATATTTTTTATTCTAAACACAAAATTATAATGCCAAAATTTCATTGTCAGTCCCGACAAAGAAGTTATAAACCATACCAACCGCCAGCCACTTGTGTAGAAACTTAATAGCCAACTTAAATTAACATGTATATAGTATGCATGTTATGTGATATGCTAGTTTTTAATGATGTTTTGGTGTTTGCATGTACAACTTAACCTATTGTAAAAAAACTAAATATCAACCACTTGGGAATAGCCATATGGTGTTGGTCATTTAGATAGAGTTCGGGATAGGAGAGGTCAATATCAAAAAGATTTCTTCATTCGTGTTGTGTTGAAAACTTTCAAGATTACGTTAGCTTCCAAAATTGCAAAACAAAGATGAGCCAATGTGGGATCTCAATCCGGGTAACCCTCTCCCCATTCCCGTGCAAATTTTAAGGTTGTGCGTGACCCCCATCTCGCTCACCACACACACACGCTCTCTCTTTCCATTTTATTGTATTAAAAGGGTAAATGGCGAGTAGGCATCTAAACGAACTGAATGAACACGAACAAACATTTAACTTTAATCGTACACAAACATATAACCTGACAATTTTTTTGTTCATGTTCGTTCATTAAAAGTATGGGCATGTTTGTGTTCGTTTATGTTCATCCGTTTAAAACCTACACAAACAGTTCACGAACGTCAACGAACATAAACAAAGTTAAATAAACATAACTTAACAAACATAAATCAAAATAAATTAATATAATTGAACAACCATAAACAAACACAAATGAACATATTTGACCAAACATAAACAAACACAAATGGACATAAAGTCCTTTATATATATAAATTAGTGATCAGTTACGATAAGTTTCATTGGAAACCCCATTTTTATTACTAGAAAGCACAATATTAATTAGTTATATTTATATGAGTAGTTATAAAAATAACTACTTATAAAAATAACTACTTATGTTATATGGCGGAAACATCGGGATGAGACGTGAACTAGATTGCAAGAGACACCATAACACTATGTGACAATATAAATTAATTTAGATTTCATAAATTGCTAAAATGTTATACAAGAATCAAATAAAGACAATATTATTTCAAATATAAAGTACAAATAGATTTAGTCTAAGTGTGTTTCTATGTCCACTTAAGTCTTGTTTCTTCACTTAACATCAACTTGTCTATCAACCTGCAACATGTATTAAAATATCAACAAAAAGTTGGCGAGTATACAAGTTTGATACATAGCATAAAAATAGTTTTAAAATAGTCTAACGGCTTGTATCCAACATGAATCACGATATGCAAGTTTCCAGTATGTTGAAACGGTGTCAAGTATATGTTCAAACCCAAGTTTCAAATGCGTTAAAATAGCCTATCCCAATAGTTTAACAGGAGGTAAAATAGTTTAACTTAACAATACCCCAAGTCTCGTGCGCGGTGCATTACTCCTATAGCGCTATAATTGTTAAGGCAGACTTGTACAAAGTTAATGAGCATATAGACACGAAAAGTTTAACATAACATACGAGATTAACAAATATCATATAGTTTCATGTTCAAATATGGATAGAGAGTGATTCAGATAGTTTCAAGTGTGCTTAAATATAGAATACATGTTGCATCCCAAAGTGTTTAAAGAGTAAAATGGGATCGAGTATGCTCACAAAATTGCTAAGTCTTCTGATTATCCAAGTGTTGACGAGTGTATGAGATTAGGAGGATGGAACACCGAGGTCACCCTATATGGGCAAACGATGGTGCATGAGTAAACGAAATTATGACGGAGGATTTGAAGTGGAATTTAAAGTATATCTAGTCGATGGATAAGTATATACATTTTTACATATATATAGTTTATGTAAAAAAATTAATTTGAGTCTATCAAAAATATTATAGAATTTTTGTCAAAAATAAATACACATTTATAATTATTGTTATATAAGTTATTTGAACCCGATACGTTTCGTTTTATAGTTAAACACGTATAGTTTCACGAATTTTTACGAAAAACGGGCAGATTTTCCTCTGTTTTTAGATGATCCCGACAATACTAGTTGTCGATAAATTTGTCAAAACCCAACAATTTATTAACAATGATAAAATACGAAACAATAAATTTTAAGGCTAATATATCTATATATATTCCATGTATGTTTACAAATTATAAGAGTTCGTTCGCGTAAAATTTAACATTAACAAAATAACATAGTGAACTTCAAGACGTTAGAATTTTACCGAACACCGAATCTGATCGGTTTAACCGGCGTTGATTGTTTGACCAGATTTGACTAGAACCGAACCTAACCAAAACTGTTGTTGACCATGTTTGACCGATCCGAAACTGACCCGAACTGAACCAAAGCTGACTTTGTTGACTAAGTTAACCGGAATGAACGCTTTGGACCATAACTCAAACCCGCTGCCCTAAACCCGAACCACACTAGATCTGACCCGGAACCCGAGACGTCACCCGAATCTTGAACCCGCTGAACCACTAGTTGAATCGAAGCCGAGTCAGACTCGTAACACCCGAACCCGTAACCAAATCTGACCCGCTTGAATTATAACTGGAACCACGTGACCCGAGATAAAACGCGAAACAATTTGAACCAGTTTGACCAGTGCAGACCGAACTGAAATAACTCGAGCCGGAACAGCACCACCGCCGTCTCTGTCATCCTTTTCTCTCTGGTTGTGCGTGTCGAAGCAACAAAACAGAAGCTGGTGGCTTGTTCTCGTGAAATAGTGTCTAGGGGGTGGGTGTCGTCGGCTGGAACGACTGCCGCCGGCTCCCCTGCGGCAGCTAATTGTTTAATAACAGAGGGAGAGGGTGAGATCGAGAGGGTGAGATCGAGAGGTTGGGTGTTGTGTTGGATGGAAGATCTGCTCTCATTTATGTGTGCATCAATTGATGTTTGATTTTTGTAGGTTGGGTAGTTTTTTGTTGTGGGTGTGAAGAGGTTAAAGTTGCAGACAAAAGTTGGGAGGGAACAGGTTATGAGACGGCTGAAGTTAAAGAACATGTTAGGGTTATACTAGTCTTATGTAGGTAGGGTTTCGTTTAGTGGGCTTGGGCCCAAGGCCCACAAGCCCAATCCCGTGTTTTAGTGGCCCGTAATTCCTACGAGACCCGTTATTAAAACCGAAACACCTCGTAACGAGTCGTATAACATTAGTTTAGGGTTAAAAGTAAGAAAGGTCGGTGTCGGTTTTTGGCGCGTATTCCGTCGGTCGCGTTAAAGTCGCGTAAATTGCTTCGTTGATCGTTTCTAGCTCGTTTTTCGATCTCATTTCGACTACGACTTCTAAAAAGAATAGAAAATGAACACGAATTCACTAAAACTATAGAAATACGAAAATACGAGGCGTTACAGTCTCCCCTCCTTTTGGAAATTTCGTACTGAAATTTATTCAAAGGAATACTTGAAAGAGTTCTGGCAAAAGGTGATTATTTAAAATTGTGCCTTGAAAATTTTGAAACGTAAAAAGTATGAAATTTTGAAGAACGACAAGATAGGTTTGCAAGGGAGTTCGTTTGTCTAAAATGATTTGAGGCACCAGACATCATTGAAAAAGTGTAGGTGCGTATATAGGTAAAGCGAGTTTAAACAAGTTTGAAAATTCAAATTGGATATGTATTAAAATGTGTAGTATTAGGAAGGGGAATCTTGTATAAAACGGTTTGGATTTTGATGAAAGTGGGGTAGTATGCATAAGAAGTTTTATGGATAGTATAAAATCACACATTTGCAAAAATTGTTTATCGAGAGGAACGAGGAGGTTTGGTACTCTAAATAAAGTGTTAAAAGTCTACTATGTATGTTTGTACAAGAGTACAGAATAGAAAGATAGTTTTAAGGGAAGGAGATAGGTGAGGATTCTAATGTTTAAACAGACTTGATTGTGAACGAGGTTCGTATAAAAGAAAAGAATAACGGAGAATAATAGGAGTATAAAAGTGAACGATCGATTTTAATATACGAATGCGAGCATAAGGATGACATTAGTATCGGATAGACGAACGTAGTGTTTGGGATGAGGTCTCGTCGTGGATAATCAGACATAACGCGTTTGTGAGTTATTTAAAGCTTGTATTAGGTCCAAAAAGGTCTCCAAAACACTGAATTTCTCACGGCATGATTTACGAAAGTTTGGTAATATGGTGAAAACACTTATATATAGGAAGTACCAACGGCGTATCCACCATGTTTGACCATGTTACATCTGTTTCGTGTTTGGTGTCATGATAGGTTCCGTGTCTTACCATACATAGTAGTACACTCTATGGTTCTCATATGCCTATCACTGTAATCTCGTGTGCACCCGCGATTATACGGATCGTCGTATGATCCGCATAGTTTGTACTAGTTGCGTATGAATCAAGGTATACATAAATTTAAAAAAATAGGATTGCGTGTGTATAGAAATGTAGCATATAAGCATGTTTGCATTCCAAATAGTATAAAACCTACGTAAGCGAATCCCTCGGGTTTCGCTCGCGTACAGGTGTGAATGTATAAATTTTGAGTATGAATAAAAGCATGAGCTTAGTATAAGTTTAAACATGAATACGTATGTGGGCATACCACAAATGCATTAATAAGAGTATGATTACAAGTATAAGCATAACGTGTATGAATAACGAGTATAAATGGGAGTAAAATTTGAGCATATACGAATGAACGTGAGCATAAACATAAAGCGTATAAATGAGGGCATATATATGAGTATGTGTATAACATAAGTCATATAAATGCGAGTATAACCTTGAATATAAGTGTAAACACAATTGTATTTGCATGAATAAAATGCACGAGTGTGAATATAAGTTTAAGCATAGTTGAATAATTATGAGTATAAGTAGGATGTGTGAGTATAAACATGAATATGAATATTAGTGTAAACATATTTGCATAAATGTGCGTGTAAGTATAATTGTATTAATATGAACATAAACTTGGATATAAGTGTAATGTAAATGTATAGTTTGGGAACATGAGTATAATATATAATGTATGAATATGGATATGATTACGAAAATAAACATAATTGTGTAAGTATAAATATAAGTGTAGACATAATATGTATAAATACGAATATGGATATGAGTGTAATAAGTAAATATACAACAAATATGGATATGAGTGTAATAAGTAATGATTTTGTATATGGTATAAATCGTAATATACGAATTTAAACATGTAAAAAGCCAAGAAGTTTTGAGTATGAAGATAAAAATGAGTGTATAAGTGAAATTGTCGTGAGATATAAACTAAAACACATAAAATGATATACATATATAGTTGTTTGAGCAAAACGTGAAGTTAAAATAGATTGAGTTGTCACGAAATATAGACTCTAGTTTGTGAATGTAAAGGGAGTATATGGCATCTATTAATTACGTGAGTTGTACCTTGTAAACGAATGGAAATGCTACTACGGTTTTAAAGGAGCTTTCATACGTTAAAAATTTGTCGGTCCTTATGAAGTTTCCTTGCCCACGTGTTTTGAATTTAGTTGACGTATTGAGTGAGGTTTTGAAAAGTTCTAGGGATTAACAAGTTTGCACCGTTTTAAGTAACTTTGTATTATAAAGGTTTGAAGTTTACAGATTCTTGTGAAAAAGTTGATCCTTAGAAAAAGGAATTTGGTATATGAACTTAGTGTTTGCTGAAAAGGCGTCTTTTAATAAGATATTTTATTGCTTTTGAAAGAAGTTTTAGTAAATGTTGAATAATGTTTGTAATATTTTATAGGTGTGTGCGAAACAGTTGGTTTGATTCCCAATTGAAAATAGAAATCTCTAGTTTAATATGTGGTGAGCTTGTTTCAATAGTTTCGTTGAATACAAAATTTTGTGGGAAATGGTTTTGTTGGACCGATTAAGTTGATGAGTAGCATTTCGTGAAATTTTGAATATTGGAGAATAAGCATTTATGGTAAAAGCTAAGAATTTTGTGTGTGTTAGCGATATGTAAATAGATTGTGGAATGAGAAATTCGTTTATATAAACAACGCATTTTGAAATAATTAGAGAATGATAAACGATTTAGATATAAACATGGTCGTGTTTACATAATATAGCCTATTAAAATGAAAGTATAAGTAACGATCATCTAGGTAAGGGAATCACCCCTAATCCGTTGGTGAGGTTGTTGTAAAATGAGAAAAGAAGCGGAGTTAATCGTCAAGGTAAGGAAATCACTCCTATCTTGATGATATGTCTCCACTCGTTGTTACAAAAGTGTAAATAAAATTACGTGAAATTATGCATGCTAATAATGTATAATTGTATGAAAAGTAATAGTATGCGCAGAAGTGAAATCTCAAAAATGGTTCAAAATTGACAAGAGTGAGTTTCATCATAAGAGATCGAAAATAATAAAGCGTAAATTTGATAAAAAAGAAACTTGGATGGTTCCAAAACTGAACTTTGACTAACCAAGGTGGTCGAAAGGTCTTTTGAAATTGAGAACATACTTTGGCCTAATAGGTGAAATACTCTCGCCGACATGTTGGTTAACGGTATTTACCCTTCCGGTTACTACACGTTCCAATTCAATCGAAAATTCGAGACTTGGCGGGATTTGTAAAATCAAGGAGTGGGAGAGTCGACAAGATGCAGGTTTCACCCCTAACTTGACGACTTCGTACCCTAAGTGTGGTTGGTACTCGTCGGGTCAAATTAAATTTCGACACGTTGACGAGGGTCCACTAGAATTTAAAATTTCCATTAAGATGTGGATTTCACTCTTAACTTAATGGTGAATTTCGTGCAAAAAATAGAACCAAGCCGGATGAGAGTCGTTTGCCAAATTGTGGGTTTCACGCCTATTTTGGTAAACTCGTCTCGTTTGTATAATATGAGTGTTGTCGGATTTAGAATAATCGAGTAAAATGCATGAGGAAAAGTGTATGTTAAAGATCTGACAAACAGGTATAAACATGTCAGGAATAACACATAAAGAATGGAATAACGAAACAAATGTTAAAACATAATAAAACACGTAAGAGTAGCATATCAAGTATTAGCACATAAGTATCGTATAGGTCTAAAAGATCAAAAGAGAATAAATAAGTAGCAAATAAAGTAGCATGCCTGTAGTTTCAAGCAAAGCATAAGAATAAGCTCTAAAACTATAGACTAGGTAAAAACATTCCTACTTTTCCCAATTCCCTATAGTTATGGCTCTGATACCAATCTGTCACAACCCAACCAATGGCGGAAACATCGGGATGAGACGAAAACTAGATTTCAAGAGACATCATAACACTATGTGACAATATAAATTAATTTAGATTTCATAAATTGCTAAAATGTTATACAAGAATCAAATAAAGACAATATTATTTCAAATATAAAGTACAAATAGATTTAGTCTAAGCATGTTTCTATGTCCACTTAAGTCTTGTTTCTTCACTTAGCATCAACTTGTCTATCAACCTGCAACATGCATTAAAATATCAACAAAAAGTTGGCGAGTATACAAGTTTGATACATAGCATAAAAATAGTTTTAAAATAGTCTAACGGCTCGTATCCAACATGAATCACGATATGCAAGTTACCAGTATGTTGAAACGGTGTCAAGTATATGTTCAAACCCAAGTTTCCAACGCGTTAAAATAGCCTATCCCAATAGTTTAACGGGAGGTAAAATAGTTTAACTTAACAATACCCCAAGTCTCGTGGGCGGTGCATTACTCCTATAGCGCTATAATTGTTAAGGCAGGCTTGTTCAAAGTTAATGAGCATATAGACACGAAAAGTTTAACATAACATACGAAATTAACAAGCATCATATAGTTTCATGTTCAAAAATGGATAGAGAGTGATTTAAAGAGTTTCAAGTGTGCTTAAATATAGAATACATGTTGCATCCCAAAGTGTTTAAAGAGTAAAATGGGATCGAGTATACTCACAAAATTGATAAGTCTTCCGATTATCCAAGTGTTGACGAGTGTATGAGATTAGGAGGATGGAACACCGAGGTCACCCTATATGGGCAAACGATGGTGCATGAGTAAACGAAATTATGACGGAGGATTTGAAGTGGAATTTAAAGTATATCTAGTCGATGGATAAGTATATACATTTTTACATATATATAGTTTATATAGTTTGGCAAAAATTTTAATTTGAGTCTATCGAAAATATTATAGAAGTTTTGTCAAAAATAAATATACATTTATAATTATTGTTATAAAAGTTATTTGAACCTGATACGTTTCGTTTTATAATTAAACACGTATAGTTTCACGGATTTTTACAAAAAACGGGCAGAGTTTCCTCTGTTTTTTGGACGATCCCGAAAATACTAGTTGTCGATAAATTTGTCAAAACCCAACAATTCATTAACAATGATAAAATACGAAACAATAAATTTTAAGGCTAATATATCTATATATATTCTACGTATGTTTACAAATTATAAGGGTTCGTTTCGCGTAAAATTTAACATTAACATAAATAACATAGTGAACTTCAAGACGTTAGAATTTTACCGAACACTGAATCTGATCGGTTTGACCGGCGTTGATTGTTTGACCAGATTTGACTCGAAACGAACTGAACCAAAACTGTTGTTGACCATGTTTGACCGGATCAAAACTGACCCGAAATGAACCAAAGCTGACTTTGTTGACTAAGTTAACCAAAACGAATGCTTTGGACCACAACTCAACCCCGCTGCCCCGAACCCGAACCACACTAGATCTGACCCGGAACTCGAGACGTCACCCGAATCTTGAACCCGCTGAACCACCAGTTGAACCGAAGCCAAGTCAGACTTGTAACACCCGAACCCGTAACCAAATCTGACCCGCTTGAACTATAACTGGAACCACGTGACCCGAGATAAAACCCAAAACAATCTGAACCAGTTTGACCAGTGCGGACCGAACTGAAATAACCCGAGCCGGAACAGCGCCACCGCCGTCTCTGTCATCCTTTTCTCTCTGGTTGTGCATGTCGAAGCAACAAAACAGAAGCCGGTGGCTTGTTCCCGTGAAATAGTGTCGAGGGGGTGGGGTGTCGTCGGCTGGAACAACTGCCGCCGGCCGGTTAACCGGCGCCGGCTCCCCTGCAGCTGCTGATTGTTTAATAACAGAGGGAGAGGGTGAGATCGAGAGGTTGGGTGTTGTGTTGGATGGAAGTTTTGCTCTCATTTATGTGTGCATTAACTGATGTTTGATTTTTGTAGGTAAGGTAGTTCTTTGTTGTGGGTGTGAAGAGGTTAAAGTTGTAGACAAAAGTTGGGAGGGAACACGTTATGAGACGACTGAAGTTAAAAGAACATGTAAGGGTTATACTAGTCTTATGTAGGTAGGGTTTTGTTTAGTGAGCTTGGGCCCAAGGCCCACAAGCCCAATCCCGTGTTTCAGTGGCTCGTAATTCCTACGAGACCCGTTATCAAAACCCAAACACCTTGTAACGAGTCGTATAACCTTAGTTTAGGGTTAAAAGTAAGCAAGGTCGGTGTCGGTTTTTGGCGCGTATTCCGTCGGTCACGTTAAAGTCGCGTAAATTACTTCGGTGATAGTTTCTAGCTCGTTTTTCAATCTGATTTCGACTGTGACTTCTAAAAAGAATACGTTACATAAACAATGTAAATAAAGTAACATAAATGAACAAACATAAACGAACGTTAATGAACATAAATGAATGAACAAAACGTGTCTTCATGTTCCTTCGTTTATTTAAATGAATACAAAAATTGTCCATGTTTGTTCGTTAATTAAATATCACCATCTCTTTCCTCCACATCATCCTTGAAAAACTCTTGTAAAATAACTTGGGCCCTTGGATACCAGTTTGTCACTCCTCCAAAGTCCAGTTGACCGGTGATCACCTTCATCACAAATCAAGGGTAAATCAGGTCGGGTTGACGATTATGCATGTTTGCCTCCAAATCTCTCATGAGATATTTGGAGAACGTGTAGGGTTTTTCTTGTACAACTGCATGCACAACTTCCATCAACCTGTAAGACAACTCGTTGAAGTGTCCATGCTTTCTTGAAAAGCATACACCAAGCTGTGTCACCAGATACTGCCATGATGGAATGAAACCCGATCTACTTATCTGCCTTGAACGGTTGGGTGTTTGATAACCCATCTCCATCAGGGTTTGATCTAGTTTCCTCACTTAAGATGATTTCTCTTCCCAACAACATACTTCTTATCCACACTCTTGTCCCTTGGAAGATAGTCTCTGCTCCATACCAGAATTCCTGAAGAAGTGTGGGGTGGATCCAGATCTACGCTGATAAGGCATAGCCCAAAGGACTTAACATCAACATCTTGTACACCACTTTGTAACCCTCCCATGCAGGGTCGTCCAGTCTGGACCTTACTCTCATGTTATGAGTGGGGTGGAGAGTAAGAGGAAAGTCTTCGCTTTTCATTTCAGTTGCCATTAGGGTTTTGAAAGAAGATTTTGAGATTTTCTGAAAAGTTTGAAGTGGTAGATGTGATGAAGAAAGTCTTCAGGAGTTTGTTAATCTATACATGTGAAAGTGATAGTTTTGCCATAAATGGTATTAACAACTCAAGATTTCCTTATCTTTTTATTCTTACTCTTCACTGAATGCATTAGATTTTTCATCAGAAGCGTGTAGCAGGGTTTGAACCCTCAGTTTGTGAGATGAAGTGATGCTGCATTTATTAACTATGCGGCTACTTTTCATAGCCCCTAATCATTTTTATGCCCATGTGTCTCACTATGCCTCTTTAAGAGATGACGAAGCATGCTTTGGAAGTAGAAGAGAAATGAATTTTGTTCAGAAAATTTTGCCTGTGACGTTTGAATTTCCCTATGGCTTTGAACTGTTAATGCAAATGCAACTGCCTTTTTTTTGATTTTTTTATTTATAATTATCTTAAACAAATTTAAGTTTAATAAACGAGAAAAAAATACAAAAAAAAAAAAAACAAATTATTTACAGTTATATGGTTATACAAGTATGAGATGTGAATAAAAAAAATATGAAATACATCAAATTTTCTGATAATCAGTAATGTATCTAATGATTTAACAGATTTTCTGATAAGTTATCAGATTTTCTGGTGATTTATCAGATTTTCTGATAAGTTATCAGATTTTCTGATAAATTATCAGATTTTCTGATGATTCATCAGATTTTCTGATGTTTCACCAGATTTCTGATAATTTGTATCAGAAATTCTGTTGTTCTGTCTTGAGATCATCAGAATTTTTGTTTACATTACGATTATCTTCTTTGGATTCATCTAATTGATTTTCTTTTAGTGACAAATTGTTTTCTGAAACTTCTTCATCTTTTATGTTAACCATGCCTAGTTTGCTGACCAGAAAATTGTGTCTCTTTTCATCAAGAGGTTTTGTGAAAATGTCAGCAATTTGGTTTTCTGTTGGAACAAAGTACATTTCTATGTTACCTTTTTCTAGGGGTGTTCAAAACCGGATATCCGAAATTTCGGATATCCGAACATTTCGGATAGTAGATTTCACTATCCGAATCCGTATCCAAAATTTCGGATATTCGACTTTCGGATATCCGAAATTTCGGATACGGATTCGGATAATGAAACGGATATCCGAAATTCTAAAAAAATAAATTTCAAAATAAAAGTTTCAACAAACGAAACAGCAAATAAAAGATCTGATGTTCAAAAAAAAAAAAAACCAACACAATCCATTGTTCTAAATACATAACATGTCCAAAATAACGCAAAACACTGTCTTAAAAGTCGAAATAAAAACATAATCTTCCAAATCCGAGCATCAGACTCCAATCCATCCTTCCAACTTTTAAGGCACCATATGAACCCTGCTGCGCAAGAACACGAAAGAGCTTATTATTTCTTAGAGTGAGACTCCAGGTTTTTAATTTCTTAGATGGCAAACTTGGGCTATAAACATAAACCTCTTACAATACTCAATATGAATATACCACAATACACATAAAATTTACTCTTATACAAATTTCTCAACTATTAAAATTTACTGTAATACAATATGTATGAACGTGTAAAAAATTTTAAACAACCAGTGATGATAATTCACTACAATGGTTTTCATAAATTTTTTTAAACAACCAGTTTATACACTTTTTTAAAAGAATCATAAATTAGATAAAAGAAAAAAAATCTCAATAAACTATTTAATTATATCCTCTAAAATTTAGCAGTTTTAAAAGTTTTCAGCCTTAAACAAACAAAGGTCAGTTTTCAACAATTTTAAAACTCAACTTGTGAAGATGATTTTACAAACTAAAAATGAGTCCTTTGTTTTATATGCACTTCTGTAACAAAATACAACCTGTAACAAATCAATATCCAGATCTAAAATACAATGAACCTATGAAAGATAGGATCGAATCCGACAGAACTATAATACCAAACTGTACCAAACTTGTTTAAATAACCGACGTTATGAAGTGATACCCATGTAGGATCGTTTTCACGACTGAAACGAGTCGTTCAGAAGAGTTATTTTCAATACGAGTGGCGGAAACAAACATATCGAAGTCGTTTCAGCTGAATTGCACAGAAAATCACTTTAAACTGTCTCTGTATTGATATCAAGTCGATTTACACTGCTGGAGACACTTCGACAGAGCTTCGCTACCGAAATTGAATGTTTCAAATGAAATCATCAAGGCACCTATTTATAGACAAGCTATTTCGCACGAAACTGTTCAAGCGAAATGAACTTGCTATTTCGTGCGAAATGAGCACTTCTCATTTCGTGCGAAATCAATCTTATCCCACATCTTTCACATTTTCTCGTACTACGTGCCCTGATCTATCTAAGCAAATACAAGACTCGATACAAGACGAAGTCGACAGACATATGCACCAACAGACTCCCCCTTGGATGTTGATGAAGTCTTCGGTGTCGAGTCTTCGGTTGTCAAACCTTCAGTCTTTATCAGTCTTCTCGCTCTCTCTAAAGATTCTCCATTGTGAGTGACATCAATCAATCTCTTTCTCTCTTTCTCTTTCTTCCAGAATTGCAACCTGGCTCTATACACTTCTTGAACAGGTCTCTTGATTCCTTAAGATTATCAGCATCATCAGCTTGTGTGAACCTCAGAATTTGAAACTAGCTCTTACGTCTTCAGACTCCCCCTTTCGATAAACTAGGATCGCAGTCTGGAATTTACTTTCTTTAGATCAGAAGCCTGGCTTTTTGTAACCATAGGATCCTCAGAAATCAGAACCTAGCTCTAGCCAATCTTCATTCCTGCACATTCTCTACCTCACAATAAATTTAACAAATTTAATCAATTTGACAAACTTTAGAAATCACATTGTAGGTATCTTTCAATAATGATTTAATCACTGATGATCACTTGTAAAAAATAACATCTTTAAAAACACTCTCCCAAACCTATTCATCATGCTTAGCACTTGGAATTTTGAAAATTAGCTCTTCAACATCAGTTGTCGAAAATCTTTTTGGATTTTTCAAAATTTTATGCTAAAACACACTAAAATCCTTTTGGATTTTTTCATTTAATGGAAAGCAGTAAAGAAATATTTACACACCATATTTTTGTGAGTTTGTGTAAGAGGATCATATCAGTTTCTGAGACAAATCACCAAACCGTTAACCTTTAAACATTTTAAGTTCTAAACAATTCACTTAGATTGTCAGTATACTGATCCACTTAAATTTTCACACAAATTTCAACTGTTTCGAGATACGAGATTAATGTTTTTAGCACTTAAACTTATTTGCATGTCCCACCTCAGAATATACTCCCGTATCCAGATCCCAATATTCAGTCTTACAGGTGAGTATACCTAGATGATATCTGTAAAGGGTTAAATGCGAGGGCCATGAGAGCTCAGGCTATTGCTTCCGCAAAATCAGAGAGATGATGGCTTCGACTTTAGGTGTGTTCCCTTTAGAGAATCTTTTCTTCAACAGCACATGATTAGCATTTTTCAATGTTTCATCATTTTTTATGCTGAGGGTGGTGCTATATTTCAAGCAGGCGAAAAATATTATACGAGGACTAGGCCATTGCTTCCGCAAAATCAGAAGTCCCGGGATAATACCCCAGATATCATTAAGCATAAAGACCTAGTATCTCAGAAAGAGGGGTCTTTCAAACAAGATTTCGGGGGTTACCCATATATCCGAGAGATGTTCCCCACAAAATAAGTAAGTTTGAAATTTAGGTTTATATCTCGAACACAATCTACTAAGCGTGCAAAAACCTACTGGCACATCATCAGTGAGACCGTTTATCACTTTTGAACTTTCCAATTTTTTAGCATGCTGTGATTGTCCACTGATGTACTATCATTTCCTCTTTTTTTTTTTGATTTTTTTAAATTTTCTAATGTTTTTGGATTTTCTGAAATATCTTACTCCCCCTAAAATTTAAAAACTATTTAAAAACAAATTTGAAAACAAACTGTACAAATAAAGTGACAACTGATATTGAATCACTTCAATTCGCCATCCAACAAACTATTTTCCCATTATGATTTCAAAACACTTAAGTTTGTTTTAATCAAAATGGTTTTTCCGGAAAATTAAGTTTGTTGAAATTCACAAACCATTTGTAGGTTAGGGGATAAACTCATCACTTTGTTTATTTTTTTTAACCATTTGTAGGAAAGATAAATCAAGTACAACTTAATGTCCTTGATTCACCACTTGTAGGTTTTCCACAAACACACATAAATTAAGAATGATGCCGATTCCTGCTCCACGATTACCAACTTGGGAGCTCCGGCAAGTCCAGAGTTTGGTCGTGATAGGTTCTATCCTAGTTACTAATCCGGGATGAACCATCTCCAACTGGTTTATTCGTTTTCTTTTCATAAAATTCCTTAACCCCTTTCACCTTTCCATCAATCATTTTTCCAAAAATATTTTGGACTGTGGGGTTAAAGACTTTTTCAACATCAAATTCTTTCTTTTCAGTAAAGAATTGATTTGAAATCTCAACTTTTCCACTTTTTGCTTAAAATTCTCAGCCCGCAATGGTGGAAAATTTGCATCATCCATTGGCGGAACTGACTTATCAACTTTTGATTCAACTTGTGGCTCATCTGACTTTGTGGAATCAGATTCATTGCCAAAACTATCATCTGATTTCTTAACAATCCACTTGCGATTGTCAAGATTAACTTTTCTGTTGTAAACTCTTTTTGAACATTCTCCAACGTCAAATGTTGAGTTTTCAAAAACTTTAAATCTTTTGGTTGGTGGTTTACGTTTCTCAATAACTTTCTCTTTCAGTTTAAGAGACACTCCCTGTTGTGTGTTGATTGCCTTTGAACAGTTTCTGGCAATATGACCTACTTTATGACAGCTAAAACATGTTCTTGTCTCCTTCTTCTTCTGAGCAATTACATTCTTCATTTCTTCTTGCTTCCCCGCAAGGAATTCTTTGTTTGATTGCTTCCAGAACGATTTCTTTTATTTTTCTACCGAGCTTGCTCCTGAAATAAATACAGTTTTTGATTTATAAGTTTTCTCATTTTTATGATTTTTCGGTGGAATAAAAGCAAGACCTTTCTTTTTGAAATTACCGTTATGGTTTGGTTTCTTTCTTTCGATAACCTGAACCAGAACTGTAACCCTTTTTCTTGTTTAAACGTTATTGAACTCTTGAGGTGTAAGGATTAGGTTTTTCAGAAAGATTTTCATCTTTTATTTCAGAAATATTAATTTCTATTAGTTTGAAAACCTTTTTTATCATTTCTGGTTTAACGCCTCTTATTGGAAATTCTTCATCAGAATATAATCTGTCCGAATCATTCAAAGTAAATGCTACTTTGATTGGTTCATCATTCAAATTAGATTTTGATAATAGAAATTCTTTATTGTAAACCCGTTTGTCCTTTTTGACAGTTGAATTTGACGTGTCGGACTTTGACTCTGATTTTGACTCCGACTCTGACTCCGACTTTGACTCCTCGGTTTCATCTTTATCCAACACCTGATCGACCACTTTCTTTATTAACTCGGACTCATGATCAGTGTCGGACGATGTGAAAGTGACATCAATACTTTCTGGCAAATTATCTGAAGACTCAGATTCCCACTGTAAATTGGTTGCCTTTTTGACTCTTTCTGAATTTGGATTTCGTGGGGCATATCCATTTTCAAGCGGGGGTGGACACTTGTTATATCCAACACATGGTTTCTTACCAGAATTCTTCTTTTCAGTTTCTTCTTTTGTTTCAGACTTCTTCACTTCAGATGTCTTTTCTTCAAACGTCTTCATGCCTTCAACTATAGGGTAAATCCTGTCAACCACAAAAGTAGAACATGAGTAACTTTCTAATAATCTATTTACTCTGTCGGTTTCTATTCTCTGAATTTCCAACTTCTGTTCTAGTTGAGCACACATTTGAGTGTAATAGTTGACACTATCTAGCTGTCTCATGTATGCTCCTTTAAGTGTCTTCATTGTTGTAGCTTGTTCACTGCTTGACTCATTGTATTGATTCATTGCTTTGTTTAAGACATCATATGATTCTTTCAGCCTGTTCATGTTGTGAATCAATTCACTGTTTTGCTTCTTCATAGTCTCGCAGTTTTCACAATGCTCAGACACTTTTTCTGTAACAAGTTCTTTTTTAACCTCAAACACTGGAATTTCTTTGTCCTGCTTCTTTAATTCACAAACCTCTTCTTCAACTTTTTTACTTTGCTTGGCTAAATATTTTTTCAATTTTTCTGCCCAATAATCATCAGTATCATATTCAACTTTTTGAGCAACAAAAGCTTTAGCCAAAAATTCTTTATCTGGACAATAATTATCCCAGCTAAAACCTTCTGGCATCCTTTCATTATCTTGATTTATCATTTTGTTCATCAAACATGCTTTACTTTCTGCTGAAATATATTTATCTTGATTACCGAGACAAGCTTTCTTTGAATCTTCAATCTCTTTCCTAGCATGTGCAGTTTGTGGCTGCTGTTGTTGATACGGCTGTTGAGCAACTTGATGATAAATCGCTTTCCGATTGTAGTCATTGTTTCTGAAAGGATATTGAGCTCCACTAGCTTCACGGTTGGTACATTCTCTCTTGAAATGCCCTTTTTCCCTACAACGAAAAAAGTAACTTTAGATTTATCAAATCCTAAAGTTGAAAAATTTGCATCACGGAAATCATCTCTTCCCGTAATTTGTTTAAACTTTTCGGCCCTTCTCAACACGCTTGCCAAACACCACTTTATATCCATCAGCTCCATTTCTTCAGCATCAACTTGATCGTAATCCTCCTTTGTCAACTTTGGATTTCCGATCCTTCCTGCAACCAGACTACCATATGACTCTAACACAGTCACCAACAGAGACATATGACTTTTTGCAATTTCTTCTAAGTAGTTTTGATCATTTTCAAGATTTAAAGTAATGTTGCATTGAAGAACTTTCCCACTCTTTGTTGTTGAGAAATTTGGATCAAATGATGGATATGAAGAAAATCCCATTTTGCTACTTGATCCTTGAGATGAACTTTCAGAAGAACTTTTTGCATTAAAATCCGTTTCAATCTTTGGTGAAATGTTGGTCTTCTCATTAACACCACTTTTGTAATACAAACCAATGTCTTGTTCTCCATCATAGTTCTTCATTCTCGCTATTTTTCTTTGTTCCATCTCTTGTGCTTCAAGTTGTTTAATAAATTCGCTTAGTGTTAGCTTGTCAAAATCTGGTTTATTTTTCAACATCATAAGATACGTGCCCCAAGTATCGTGTGGCAATGCATCAGCCAACTTTTCAATCAATTCATCATTATCTTTTCTGATGTTTAATCTTTTCATATTCTTCAACAAATTGCAATATCTTTCAATAATCTACTTTGTGTTTTCAGTTCTTAATCCTCGGAACAAATCAAATTCTTTCTTCATAAGCGACTTTTTGTTCTTGATCATCTCATCACTACCAAGAAATTTTTATTCTAATTCTGTCCATATTGAATGTGCACTTCCATTATGTTGAAGTAAAATTAAGATGTCTTCTTTAATAGCTTGCTGCAAGAGACTAACCATCATTTTTTCATCTTTGTATTTCTTTTTCTCATCAACCCCTAAATCTCTAATATCAATTTTCACCCCACCATTACCGACTGGTCTAGTATATTGAGATTCAATATGTTCCCATGCATCTAAGTGATATGCTTGAACCCAAGTTTCAAAACGTTCAGCCCATCCACTGTATTCCTCGATACTCATATGCTTAGGCGGTTTTTGTGTTGTCCCTGTTTCGTTTTCTAGCATCGTACTCTGAACTATAGTCATCGGACTAGCAAAGGCATTATAGAACTCGTTTTCCATAATTTTGTTTTCAAAAATTCACAAACACATTTTTTTCAAACGAAATGAACTTTCACACAGAATGAAGCTTCACACGAAATCAACTTTCAAGCGAAATGAGTCTGGTTCAAGCGAAATGAACTCCTCAAGCGAAATCAGTATGGTACTTCTCACGAAATGAGCTTTCGTACGAAAGGAAATGCTATTTCATACAGAAATGACAATCTGATGTACACTCTCAAGCGAAATGACCACCTTGGTACGAAATAAACTGATTTCGTATGAAATGCACTACACTTTTACACGAAATACCTGTTTCGCGCAAAATGAATTCTAGCTTACACGAAATGACTGTTTTCGTATGAAAAAGATAACTGTTTCGTACGAAATGAGTATCTATTTCGTATGAAATGCTTGAATTTCGACCTTATGTCAATTCATGCGAAATGCACTTTCGAACAGTTTTTGATGAGTTTGACTAAGTTTTAAGCCGAATTAAGATCTGATTCTTTCTAGGGTTTCTTAAAACACAGTTTCGCACAATATATTTGAAAATCAAGCCATTTTAACCGTGAAAATTTGTTAATTTTGAAAAAGAAGGTGTAAAAAACAGAAATTGCAGCTGAAATGGTAAGAACTCTTCCTCCTGAGCTCTGATACCACTTGTAGGATCGTTTTCACGACCGAAACGAGTCGTTCAGAAGAGTTCTTTTCAATACGAGTGGCGGAAACAAACGTATCGAAGTCGTTTCAGCTGAATTGCACAGAAAATCACTTTAAACTGTCTCTGTATTGATATCAAGTTGATTTACACTGCTAGAGACACTTCGGCAGAGCTTCGCTACCGGAATTGAATGTTTCAAACGAAATTATCAAGGCACCTATTTATAGACAAGCTATTTCGCACGAAACTGTTTAAGCGAAATGAACTTGCTATTTCGTACGAAATAACCATTGCTATTTCGTGCGAAATGAGCACTTCTCATTTCGTGCGAAATCAATCTTATCCCACATCTTTCACATTTTCTCGTACTACATGCACTGATCTATCTAATCAAATACAAGACTCGATACAAGACGAAGTCGACAGACATATGCACCAACAACCCGACATCTATGTGTTTGGTTCTAGAGTGGTGAACTGGATTTTCTGTTATTGCAATAGCACTCTTTGAGTCACATAGAATTTGTATCTTTGTCAGATTTACTCCATAATCCTTCAGCTGAGTTTGCATCCATAGCAGTTGTGAACAGCAACTTGCTGCAACTACATATTCAGATTTAGCTGTTGATGTTGCAACACAGTTTTGTTTCTTGCTTGCTCAACACACTAACTTTTCTCCCAGGATTTGACATGCACCAAATGTGCTTTTTCTATCAATCTTGCATCCTGCGTAATCTGCATCTGTGTATGCTATTAGTTCCAGATCTGTATCTTTTGGATACCAGAGACCAAGATCTGATGTGCCTTTTAGATATTTGAAAACCCTTTTTACTGATTTTAGATGGGACTCTTTAGGATTACATTGGTACCTTGCTAGAAAACATGTAGCAAACATAATATCTAGTCTGCTTGCAGTTAAGTACAACAATGATCCTATCATCCCTCTATAGGTTTTAATATCCACACATTTACCTTCTTTATCAGAATCAAGTTTGTTCCCTGTTGCCATGGGAGTTTTTGAAATTGAGCAATTTTTAAGTGAATACTTGTTCAGAATTGTTTTTACATACTTAGATTGACTCAGAAATATTCCATCATTTCTTTGTTTGACTTGTAAACCTAAGAAAAAAGTTAACTCACCCATCATGCTCATTTCAAAGTGGCTAGTCATTAATTTTTGAAACTTTTTGCAAAATTTTTCATTTATTGATCCAAATATAATGTCATCAACATAAATTTGGACTAACAAAGTATGACCTTTATGTGTTTTAAGAACAAGAGTTGTGTCAATAGTACCTTTTGTGAAGCCAGAATTGAGTAAGAAGTTTGAAAGAGTTTCATACCATGCTCTAGGAGCTTGCTTCAAACCATACAAGGCTTTGTTTAATTTAAAACATGATCATGAAATTTGGGATCAACAAAGCCTTCTGGTTGATGCACATACACTTCTTCCTCAATCTTACCATTTAGGAATGCAGATTTTACATCCATTTGTTATACCTTGAAATCTTTGGATGCTGCATAAGCAAGAAAGATTCTCACTGCTTCTAACCTGGCTACTGGTGTAAAGGTTTCATCATAGTCTATTCTTTCTTGTTGACAATAACCTTTTACCACTAGCCTTGCCTTATTCCTTGTTATTGTGCCATGTTCATCTGATTTGTTTCTAAATACCCATTTTGAGCCTATGATAGATTTGTCATTTGGCTTTGGCACCGGATTCCATACTTGACTCTTTTCAAACTGAAGCTCTTCTTGCATTTCTTGTATCCAGTTTGAGTCATTTAGAGCTTCTTTGACAGACTTAGGTTCTATCTTGCTTAAGAACCCAACAAATGCACATTCATGTGCTGTAGCAGATCTTTTTTTTACACCAACTTATGGATTCCCAATGATGTCTGATTGAACATGTCCTTTTATCCATCTGAACTTGTTGTGAAAAGTTGTTGGTTCTGATGGATTTGAAGTCCCCCCCCCCCCCTGAACATTTGCCTCATTTGTGTGGAATGTATCATAATTTAGATTATCAGATGTATTTGCATTGTTCTGATTTTGTATCATAATTTCTGATACATTTTCCACTTGTCCTACAGGGTTAGTACATGATTGATCTATTGATTTTTCAGTGAGATGTTGATCATGTCCTAGGAATTCTTCTGTTAGTGTTTCAAAAAGATATTAAAGTTTTTCTTGTTTATCAGAAAGATTTACTTCCTTCATGTATTGATGTGCGTAAGTGTTATATAGTTTTTAATGTATATTTTTAGCCCTTTTTTAACACTTTGGTCAATTTTAAATTTATAAAACACGATATTCTACTAACACTAAACACACATATGGGCAAGTGCACCCATCGTGAGCGTAGTATAGTGTTGGTAAGATACCGAGGTCGTCCAAGGACACAAGAGCTTTTAATACCGGTTTATCCTCAACGTCTAATCAAATCAAAAGTTAGAAAAAGGGTTTAAACTAGAAAATAAAAACTAAAAATGCTGAAAATAAAAATAAAATAAAAACAGATAGACAAGATGAATCACTTGGATCCGATACGCCTTTAGTGTAACCTTTGATTATTTCCGCACTTTTGCACTTTTTAAGAGATTATCTTAGTTATTGTAGTAGGCCCCTCTTTTGAAGGTGACGTTACCCTTAACCCAGTAGTTTGAGTCAGCAAGGATACAATCCTAAAGGGTTGGATTATTGAAAGATAATTAATTAAGTTATTAATGCATAATGTGGTAGGCCCCTCTTTTGAAGGTGACGTTACCCTCGGCTAAGTAGTATGAGTCAACAGGGATACAGTCCTAAGTAGCCGGGTTAATATATTAATCGTAGTTTACAAATTAGGGGATCAAGGAATTCGAACCCTCGCCATCCAATACCAGTGGGTATTGAAGGAGGTCCTACTAAGCTTGACCCAGGTCCTTGCAGACACTTGGACACGCCCCCGTGGTGGGTGATAGAAGCTTCTACAACTTTGTCTTTTCTGCAGACACTTGGGCACACCCTCGCGCTCATTGAGCACGTGGCGTGTTCAGCCTTCTGTTCTCTTGTTTTTGCTTGGGAGGATGCTGTCGAGGGGTCGGGCATGCCACGTTTATTTCTTTTCTTGTATTTATGTTAGATTTAACTGCCTTTTTGCTTCTTTTGTTCATTTGAGCTCATTTAATCTTGAAAATACAAAAGGAAGACAAAAACACACTTTTTCCAACATTAGTACTAAAAAAAGGTTAGTTTTATGCCACATTTGATGTAATTTATATGTTGCATTTTGCGCACATCAAATACCCCCACACTTGAATCTTTGCTTGTCCTCAAGCAAAACTCTTTATAATGTGGCTTACACTCCCAAATGGAATGGGTAGAAGAGAAGGTTTTTAGGCTTGTCTTAGACTATCGGGATTTCCAAGATTCTTTATTAAGTTTTATTTTTAATTATTTACAATCCTATTCGTCATGATTTATTTAAAACATTACATAAGATAAATTACTTATTAGGGCATAACATGCCTTTTTAAAATTCCATTTATATACAAGTTCACATACCTCACGGGGGATCACTCAACACTCGGCCGAAAATGTACTTTTGTGAAACACTCGAGAGCGGCATGGAACTTACTTCTACCATAAGCTTGCCAAGCAATCAATCCTCCTCCTTTTTAACTATATACCTTTGTAAATATCAAGAGGACTTTTGGGGGAAGGGTTAGGCTTGGGTTAAAGGTAGGTGGCTGGGTTAGTGGTTAGTAGAAAAGGGCGAAAGGCGTAAAAAGCGTCGGTTTTCGTAAGACTTTTATTTTTGTGACTTTTTATTCTAATGAAGCATTTCTTTAAACAAAGTTCTTTTTGATGAACTTGTTTGTTTATTTCTTTTGGCTTCATCATCATTTTTTTTAAGAAAGTCATAAGAAGAACCGAGCCTTGTTACTAAAATAAAGAGTTTAAAATGAAAAAGGGTTTTGGTGGGTAAAAGGGTGTTTGTTTTGGGTTAAGAAATGAAAAGGTTTAGGCTCAAAGGGGTTAACTAGGGGGATTTTAGGTAGGTGGTAAAAAAAAAATAACGGTGTTGAATGAAAAAGGGTTAGTCCTAATGCCTCCATCATTTACTTACTTGGGTTTAAGTTGGTAAGGACCGGGGATGTATCGCCGTGGCAAGTTATAGAGTTGTAAGAACCAAGCGGCTATTCACATAAGAAACGAAAAATGAGCATTTAGTTTAAATATGTGTATTTGTATGCTCAATAAAGGCTCAAAACTCACTTTTTGTGGGAATGGGTTTTTATGTGATCAAGTATATATAATCAAATTTTAACTAGATTTGTCATGCCATTTCATAATTTCCTTATGTTAGTTCTTTTTATCACGACGCTATTGGTTGTAAATTTGTAAAAATATAACCTTTTTAGAACTTGTAACTCCCAAATTAAACCAAGACAAGTAAAAAAAAACGAAAAGTTTTTGAAAAATTTTGGGGTGTTTAGCGGTTCCAATAGAGTTTTGTGTAAGGCTTGTAGTTAGGACTTGCAAAATTCAAGGTTTTAGCATCCCCCCACACTTAAATTACACATTGTCCTCAATGTGTCCAAAAAATAAGTTTTTAGGTTGATTGAATGTGTAAAAGTGTGTTTAAAAACAAATTTTTATGTTACTGGGCATCTGGACACGACCCCATGTTGGATGAACACGACCCCGTGTACAGAGTGCCAGTAACAATAACTTACAGAAGGTGGTGGGCACGGGGGCGTGTCGGCTGAACACGACCCCGTGTGGACAAACTGCAAAGGTGCAAAACAAGTTTCTGGCTTCGGTTTTGCTGTCCCGACTTTAGTAGCACTAATGTTTAGTGCTCTAAGACTCGTATGTACATGTTTAACTAATAAACACCACACCAAACATAACAAACATCCTAGTTTACCAATGTTAATCATCCAAACCATAAGTTAAAAAAAATGCAGACAAGTAAAAAGTGTTAGAGGAAAGTAAATTGTTCAACACGTGGCACGCATGCCAGAAATTGTTCACAAGATAAGGGGTTAACCTATGAGACCTCCAACCAGCTAATCCTACCTCCACTCCTCCCGCTCAATCCATATCCTCGTCTTCATCATCATCGTCACCTCCGTGCCCCGCCATGTACTCCCGGATGTTCCCAATGTCATCCTGTATGTCGGAGATGTTTCTCTCTATTGCTCCAACCCGGGTGTACGTGTTGCTGGCTAGGTTGTAGGTGTTCCTGGTGCACATGAGGTTTTCCTGCAATAAATCATGTAAACTTTGAAAATTAGGAAAACCGCCTCCTTGAGAGGACGATTGACCCGGATCACCCTGGGGCTGGTAGTGGTACTGAGGAGGAGGACGGATGTGAGGTGCGTGGAGGACGAGTGCTTCTTGCGGGATCCATGCATGCCCCTGGACTCTTTGGAAGCTGACCGTCCCGTCTTCTGCTTCATAAATCAGGTTCATGGAGCGGCAGATGACCAGGTCCACTCTTCCCGACCATGGGCTCTTTTGGAAGGACCTGGGCATGTTCACGAAATGCTTGAAGAGACGGTATATCCACCCCCCAAAGAAGATAGGGGTCGGGGGAGTAGCAAGCTGGTTCCAATGCATGTTTCTGAGCAGGAGGTACGGAA
This sequence comes from Helianthus tuberosus, assembly GCA_030545235.1. Classification (NCBI taxonomy): domain Eukaryota; kingdom Viridiplantae; phylum Streptophyta; class Magnoliopsida; order Asterales; family Asteraceae; genus Helianthus; species Helianthus tuberosus. The sequence goes on along the minus strand of CM060414.1, from coordinate 149,830,215 downwards.
CATCATGGTTGGTGCGGCTATGAATGCAATGAAGGACCACCAGATCTCGTAACCCTACAACGCCACTGCTGTCGTGCCTTTGGCTAAGAGTGTCACACCCCAACCAATGGCAGAATCATCGAAGTGGGACTTGTTCAAGATTGCAAGAGACTTCATAACACTACTTGTGACAATATTTAATTCAACCGATTTCATAACGTAGATAAATTGTCAAATATTACAAAGAAACTCAAATAACAACATTGTTCAAACATAACATAACATAATTGATACAACACTTTAAACCTACACGTCTAAGTGAGTGTCTAGGCATCTTTACTATCCATTTTCATGGCATCATCAATCATCAACCCGTAACATGTTTAAAATACAATTCAATGCAAAAGCAAAGGCTAGTATACAAGTTTATGAATAAGTATAGGTATAAAGTTTAGAAAACGAATCCACATGGCAACTTTGTTTATACAAGATCAACCTAACATGGCATGCAATATTTCTAGCCAATCCTCTGTTTACGCAAGAAAGTTTAAGTAATTCGACATGACCACAAGTTTAAGGGGGGCGGTGCGTTACTCCTATAGTGCTATACATGTCAAATGGAGGCTCGTGAAAGCTAATGACTAAAACCTATCACATAAGTATGGTCCACGTAAGCATCAAGTATAACAACAAAGTATTCATGTATAAGGATTGTTTTATGCATTGCATAAAGAATAAATTTAAGTGTATATAAATAAGTTAAACATGTTACACCCCAAAAGTGGTAAACATAAAAAAGGGGGTTGCGAGTATACTCACGGTTTCTCAAAGTTGTTCCTTTGGTAATCCCGTGAAGAGTTGGAGAATTGAAAGTTGGAACACCGTGGTCACCCTATATGGGGTAAACGGAGGTGTGAGAATTGGAGTGCTTAAGGAGGATTCGGATTGAAATTTAAGATGCAAAGTATATATGTAGATGTTCATAGTATATATTATGTATGAGGATATATATATATATATATATATATATATATATAGTTTATAAGTTAAGTCCTTTGCAAGTTAAGTCCAAGAGTTAGGTTGTTATGTTATGTCCAAAATCACATATCAATACGAAGATGATCGGACGGTATGATTAACCATCACCTATCACCATAGGTATGATCGGATTGTATCACATATCAATACAAGTATGATTGGACGGTATAAATTACTCATCTCTTATCAATACAAGCATGATCGGATTGAAAGGAGAATAACAACATAATAATAGAGTTCGTAATTAAGTTAGCTTAACCAAAACACAAATCTTATCACAAGAATTATGGTAGACTCGGTTGGTTTAACCAAAACACTTGCCACCACAGGAACTATGATAGATTTGGATGGTTTTAATATTTGTAGTTATGTTAGTCATTAATAACAGAAAGTTAAGAGTTAGTAACAGAAAGTTAAGAGGGTTTTCACACCTCTAAACGCATAAGAATTAATCATACATAAGTGTCATGAACATGGTTTTGATTAGAAGTATGGTAGATATAAGATTCATGCAAGTTAGTATGAATAAAGATAAAGTATAAGATTAATCATAAAAAACAGTAAGTTTGGATCATGAAATGGTGTTGTTGTACCTTAGATTAACAAGATAATCTGTTGGAAACAATCCTTGAGAAGATCCAAGCTTTGTAGCAGAAGATTTGATGAAGAAATGATGAAGAATAGTGAGTTTGAACTCACTTGTATACTAAGAAAAATTCTGCACTTGTTCTTGAAAATGCAGAATTTTAGAGAGGATTTTGATGATTTAGAAGTGTTTGGCAAGTGAAATGAGGGCTAGAGAGGTTGTATATATAGTGTAGGGGGTAGGTGACAGCTTAAAATGAGTCAAAACGGCTGCAATACGCGTATAAATGTGAAAATACAGCAAGAATTCGTGGCTGGTCGTAGGTACTATTCATCCAGCGTTTTTTTTGAATACTATGGATTAAAACAAGCACTTTTTATAAAAGGGACCTATGCTAAAACAATTCTAAAAATTATTAAAAATCCTTTTGTAAAGTTTTACGCTAAAATTTATTAGAAAAATATCTTTGTATAGTTTTTCGGTTTCTAATAGAAATCTTGTGTTTATCCATTAACAATGTGATAAAAAAATGTATTACCATTATGATTAACGCCTCGAAAAGTAAAATACAAATATGAAAATACGAGGCGTTACAGTCTCCCCTACTTTAGGAAATTTCGTCCCGAAATTTATTCAAGAGAGACCATAGAATGTAATTGTAAGGATTGAACAGATAAGAAAAGTGTTAGTTTCTAGAGTATCGTGTGGTGTTGATAGTTTTATTTTTTTTTGAAGGATTTATGAGCAACGTTGAGTGTATAGAGATTGTTTTGCATATCACTATGTTATACTAAATTTGTAAGAAAAATCTGCTAGTCTTATTATGATGTGAACAAATTTACATTTGAAATAAACTATCAAATTCAGACTCAGAACTATGAGGTGGTGGAGGTGGTAGAGTCTGTTGCATCCGAGCAGCTAATTGTCTTAGCATGTCTTCCAACCATTTATTTCTTTCTGTCAGCCATTTTATTTGTTGAGACAAATTTTGAACCTGATTGTTTAACCTAGTCACTTCGACTCCCATTGAATCTGGAGGTAGATTCATTTGAGGCACCGTACTTGGACCTGCTATATCAGTTGGTGGCAGTTGTTGTTCTACTTCATTTAATAGTGACTGGAAAAACTGTGGCTGTAATGGTGGTTGCAAAAATGATTCCGATGTTAACTGTTCTTGGATCATCATGTTTTCATAAGTTTCTTGCATCGTTGAATCCTCCTCGAAAATTAACGGTGAGAAGCCTTGTAAGACGTTTGGTGTTAATGGTTGGGATAGGTTAGTTGTAATATGTTCTTGTATGTATGGCAGCGGTGGTTGCATATCAAATCGATAAAAAGACGGTTGAGGAAGCTGCAACAATGATTGTTGTAAGTTTTGTGTGGAGGTACTTTCTAAGATAACTGGAGCTCCCTCCGACTGGAATGGTTGAGTTGGGGTGTAATTATGAACAGGGGTTAGCCTAATGGTGTTAAATTTACAATCCCAGGTGCCTTTGGTGGAGATAATCCTTGGATAATCTGGTCACTTAAGACACCTAAAGATTTTGCTATTTTTGTAATGTAAGCCCCTCCCATGAGACTTCTCAGAGGATTTGTTTGTTGACTAAAAAAATATGCAGCAAGTTCGTGGGCAATATTACAAGGAACTTGCTCAAAAATACTATGCAGATGGAAAAGTTCGGTTGAACTAACCCTTTGTTGATTATATTTGCGCCCCGTGATAGTGTTGGCTAAAACACGGTGCATATATCGATAACGAGGGTCTGTGAAGTTCATAGAATTATTGTTGCCACGCCATTCTTTTGATGAATGACATTGCCAATATCCTGTCATTTCCGCGGAGGAATAAGAGGTTGATGCCTCCGTAAAAATGGGTTTTTTAACTTCTTCATCTGTATATATGCCCAGATGAACTGCAAATTCTGTTAATGACATAGTCTGAGGTTGTCCACAAAGTCGAAAATGAATGGATTCATCGGTAAGACTTTTATTATATTTGAAATATAAAGTGGACAAGAAATCATATACCAGTTCATCGTATGATGGTTCTAGGATGTCGAAGAAACGGCGCCCGGGCGTATTAAGTGGTAGTAATCTTGCTAGTGAACCATTGGGATCAAACATTCCCATTCGATGCCAATCGATACTGCTAATAGTAAGAACTTCAAGTTTCTTGAGCTTACGATACCTCTCACGGGTGGGTAAATTAGTAAACCGAAGAAATGGATGAATTTCTGCTGCATTTGAAGATTCAGCATATGCTACTGGGATATTTGCCATTTGAATATTGGGTTTTGTTGAACTAAGAAAAGTTTGGGTATGGGTTATTTTGGGTATGAGTTGGATTATATCAGAAGTTGTAGTTCTTGTGTAGATTAGCTCGAGTAGTGAGTTTCTCCGATGAGCTTGCTTCTCCGGCGAAGACTCCGGTCTCCGACGAGTATGTGAGTGATACGAAAAGAATGGAGTTTAAGAGGGTGTTGTGGTGATGTGAGGAAGTAGAACGGTTCAGTTTTTATAGCTTTTACAAATCTCATAAAGTACGGAAATGATTTATGATGAGCTGTATGTGTGCTACCAAAAGTCTATGTTCATATTGATCGACAAGTGGAAACGCGGATTCTAACCAATTACCTAGAAATCAGGAGCCGAAAAATCAACGAAGATATGTTTGGAAAAGGAAATGGTCGTTGCTGTCATGTTCTTGGCGGTAATCTTGAAAGAATCAACGAAATTGTCGCTTAGTTAAAATTTAAAGGTTAAGTTGTTTGAATGATCAGAAGGCTTGAAATGGTTTTGGCAACCGGAAGGTGATTGTTTAAAATTGAGGCTTTGGAGTTTGAGAAAACAAAGAATAATTGAGGTATAAGGGTGAAAATAGATTGTAGGATAGGAAGTACATTTGATAAAACAATGTATTTTGGAATTGATATAAGTAGGTATTTTGATAAATAATAAATGGTTTAGGTATAAGACGTGATCGGGTTTGCATAATAAAATATTTTGAAGGAAAGTTTTGGTAACGATCACCTAGGTAAGGGAATCACCCCTAACTCGTTGGTGAGGTCGTTTTAAGAAAAAGGGGAGTGAAGATAATCGTCAAGGTAAGGAAATCACTCCTATCTCGATGATATGTCTCCACTTATTGTTACAAGGAATATGAATTTAAATTATATGAAATCATGCATATGTATAAGTGTATGAAAGGGATTTAATATGTTGTGTGTGTGAGAGGAGTAAATATCGAAAGTAAATTCAAATTCGAAAGATTGCATCGTATAAAATAAATAGTAGAACACGTGTTTGATTAAAATTTGGGATGGTTCCAAAACGGAACTTTGACTAACCAAAGTGGTCGAAAAGTCTTTCGTGTTTGAGGAGCATGCTTTGGCCTAATAGGTGAAATACTCTCGCCGACAAGTCGGTTAACGGTATTTACCCTTCCGGTTACTACATGTCCCCAAATCAATTGAAATTTCGAGACTTGGCGGGATTAATGAAAATCAAGGAGTGGAACTAGTCGACAAGGTGCGGGTTTCACCCCTAACTTGGCGATTTAGTATCCTAAGTGTGGTTGGTACTCGTCGGGTCAAAAGTTAATTTCAACACTTTGATGAGGGTCCACTAGAATTTGAAATTTGAATTTCTCCATCAAGGTGAGGATTTCACTCCTAACTTGATGATGAATTTCGTGTAAAAGAAAAGTAGATGGATTGAGAATTGTTCACCAAATTGTGGGTTTCACGCCTATTTTGATGAAGTCGTCTCGTTTGTGTATTACGAGTGTTTGTGGAATTAGAATAGTCGAGTAAAATGTATGAGGAAAAGCGTATGTTGAAGATTAAACAAACAAGTATAAACATGTCAAGAATGACACATAAAGAATGACGTATTAAAACAAATGTTAACACGTAATAAAACATGTATTTAACACATAAGAATAGCATGTCAAGTATGATACATAAGGATAAAAATGACATATACGTTCAAAAGGCCCAAAGAGAATGTATAAGTAACACATAAAGTGGCATGAATGTAGTTTCAAATATAACATAAGAATAAGGCTCTAGAACTATAGACTAGGTAAAAAGCATTCCTACTTTTCCTAATTCCTATAGTTATGGCTCTGATACCAATCTGTCACACCCCAACCAATGGCGGAATCATCGGAGTGGGACTTGTTCAAGATTGTAAGAGACTTCATAACACTACTTGTGACAATATTTAATTCAACCGATTTCATAACGTAGATAAATTGTCAAATATTACAAAGAAACTCAAATAACAACATTGTTCAAACATAACATAACATAATTGATACAACACTTTAAACCTACACGTCTAAGTGAGTATCTAGGCATCTTTACTATCCATTTTCATGGCATCATCAATCATCAACCCGTAACATGTTTAAAATACAATTCAATGCAAAAGCAAAGGCGAGTATACAAGTTTATGAATAAGTATAGGTATAAAGTTTAGAAAACGAATCCACATGGCAACTTTGTTTATACAAGATCAACCTAACATGGCATGCAATATTTCTAGCCAATCCTCTGTTTACGCAAGAAAGTTTAAGTAATTCGACATGACCACAAGTTGAAGGGGGCGGTGCGTTACTCCTATAGCGCTATACATGTCAAATGGAGGCTCGTGAAAGCTAATGACTAAAACATATCACATAAGTATGGTCCACGTAAGCATCAAGTATAACAACATAGTATTCATGTATAAGGATTGTTTTGTGCATTGCATAAAGAATAAGTTTAAGTGTATATAAACAAGTTAAACATGTTACACCCCAAAAGTGGTAAACATAAAAAGGGGGTTGCGAGTATACTCACGGTTTCTCAAAGTTGTTCCTTTGGTAATCCCATGAAGAGTTGGAGAATTGAAAGTTGGAACACCGTGGTCACCCTATATGGGGTAAACGGAGGTGTGAGAATTGGAGTGCTTAAGGAGGATTCGGATTGAAATTTAAGATGCAAAGTATATATGTAGATGTTCATAGTATATATTATATATATGAGGATATATATATATAGTTTATAAGTTAACTCCTTTGCAAGTTAAGTCCAAGAGTTAGGTTGTTATGTTATGTCCAAAATCACATATCAATACGAAGATGATCGGACGGTATGATTAACCATCACCTATCACCATAGGTATGATCGGATTGTATCACATATCAATACAAGTATGATCGGACGGTATAAATTACTCATCTCTTATCAATACAAGCATGATCGGATTGAAAGGAGAATAACAACATAATAATAGATTTCGTAATTAAGTTAGCTTAACCAAAACACAAATCTTATCACAAGAATTATGGTAGACTCGCTTGGTTTAACCAAAACACTTGCCACCACAAGAACTATGATAGATTTGGATGGTTTTAATATTTGTAGTTATGTTAGTCATTAATAACAGAAAGTTAAGAGTTAGTAACAGAAAGTTAAGAGGGTTTTCACAACTCTAAACTCATAAGAATTAATCATACATAAGTGTCATGAACATGGTTTTGATTAGAAGTATGGTAGATATAAGATTCATGCAAGTTAGTATGAATAAAGATAAAGTATAAGATTAATCATCAAAAACAGTAAGTTTGGATCATGAAATGGTGTTGTTGTACCTTAGATTAACAAAATAATCTGTTGGAAACAATCCTAGAGAAGATCCAAGCTTTGTAGCAGAAGATTTGATGAAGAAATGATGAAGAAAATTGAGTTTGAACACACTTGTATACTAAGAAAAATTCTGCACTTGTTCTTGAAAATGCATAATTTTAGAGAGGATTTTGATGATTTAGAAGTGTTTGGCAAGTGAAATGAGGGCTAGAGAGGTTGTATATATAGTGTAGGGGGTAGGTGACAGCTTAAAATGAGTCAAAATGGCTGCAATACGCGTATAAATGTGAAAATACAGCAAGAATTCGTGGCTGGTCGTAGGTACTATTCATCCAGCGTTTTTTTTAATACTATGGATTAAAACAAGCACTTTTTATAAAAGAGACTTATGCTAAAACAATTTCTAAAAATTATTAAAAATCCTTTTGTAAAGTTTTACGCTAAAATTTATTAGAAAAGTATCTTTGTATAGTTTTTCGGTTTCTTATAGAAATCTTGTGTTTATTCATTAACAATGTGATAAAAAAATGTATTACCATTATGATTAACACCTCGAAAAGTAAAATACAAATATGAAAATACGAGGCGTTACAAAGAGAGTAAGTGAGGACCCTATGGATGTAACGGTAAAGAGGGTCCCTCAACTTAGTGGTCTTAGTGCTGCTTGGATTGTAGTTGCCTTCTCCTATTTGCGCCCAAGCACCCTGGCGTTGGTTTTTTGGTATTTCACATAAACCCCCGGTGTTTTCTTCATCACCCGCATCTTCCTCTGCATACAACCCAACTATAGCCCCAAACGTGCTATCGAGATTGAGTACACAGTCCCTCCACACCGGAATTCTACCCCATCATTATCGAATGGATCGTCTCTTGTTTTGAAAGCGAATGTGTTGTAGAATTCCAGGTTATATTCATGGACTGAACAAAGTCGAGTGCACAGGGCGGCTCTCAGTGGGCCGGTGACTAGGTTGTTAAATCGGTCAAGCTGGTTCACTGCTCCTAGAAGATCCATGCAGACTTGTCGTGGGAACTCCTCCGGCCTGGTTCTAAGCACATCGTATCTTGCTTTAGCATCCAACTCATTTGCATTGAACCGTGTGAATTTCTTGGCCATCTGAAAGGAAACACCAAACAATTAGCACGAAACAGTGAAATTTTTGGAGAAAACTGAAAACAGTCGGCTGAACACGGCCCCGTGTTCAGCGGACACGCCCCGAGTTGGCTTGAAATTGGCTGGACACGCCCCCGTGCTCAGCGAGCACGACCCCGTGTCCAGACGTCTGTTTCCAAAAAATCCCATTTTTCGACCCGGTCCTGAAAACTTGAAAATTTTTGGTCCAGTGGGGGCGGTTTTCCCCAAAAATGAAACCCCAAGTGCCATTTTTCCCAAAACAAACCGTTTACCCTTTCAATTTTATCTTTTTCGGTTCAAAAACAAGGGTTTGGGGTTTTTGTGAGAAATCGGGCAAATCTACGAACAATACAAGTTGATTTACTTCCTATAACATGTATATATACTAATGCTAACAGATCTAAGCAAAAAATTGAGGTTCGATCTGGATGAAGTTAAAGAACCCTAGATTTTTCCCCAAATTTTTTATGTTAAACTACATGCAAGTGCTTAATCTAACTACTAATAATGATAGGATCATACCTTGATGTTGTTAGAAGTAGAGGAGACACGAAATCTTGCAGATAAATCGCCTGAACTGGAGAGTTTTCGGGGAAACGGGGCGTGTGGAATGAAGAAACTGTGTTAAAAAGGGGGGTTTTATCCCGACAGTTGCGCGGACACGGCCCCGTGGGCGGGCAAATTTTAAAAATTTTTTAAGTGCTCGTGTGAGTGCCCTGTTTCCCAAAAACTTGGTTAGAAGACTTACCGATTTAGATGTCACCCTTCTTGTTCGTAACTTACCAGGTATGATGTTGATGCTTTCATTCTTCGACCGTTTGAAGCGAGATTTCTTCCTCCTCATCCTCAATGAATCCTTGAGAGACACTACGTCAAAAAAGGCCTACGGCCACACATATCTCAAAACCGCCCTGCCACACATTTGAAAATAGTGCGACGAAAGGTCATTCTATAATGTTTTAAAACATCTTTAGCCACACATTACATTATTAATGTGACAATTTGATAGTAGTTCAAAACCTTTAGCCACAATTTTCAAAATAAAATGTGACATTTATAGCAAGTCTAGCGACAACTCGAAAAGTGTGGCCAAATGTGACCTATTGCCACGTTATTTGATTGATTTTTTAATTCATGTGACGAAAACACATATTTTCGAAACCTTTAGTCACATTTTAAATAAAAAATGTGACAATCACTAGCTACGGTAGAAAAGTGTGGCAAAATATTGCTAACTGCCACAGTAGATCTTTTAATAAAGTGACTAAAAGATAATAGATATTGCCACTCACGAGTTTGTGTGACTAAAGAATAGTGTTTATTAGTCACTTATACGTTTTTAGATGTGACTAAAAGTTATCAAATGTTCATGATAAAAGAAAAAAACGTGACTATAACTAGCCTGTCGTCACACTTTAATTACTTTATGTGACGATCTATGGTTACGCACAAAATTTTCAATTCCCTGCTCATCCTTCCATCAAGCTTCATTCTTTTCACTCTGCCTACTTATCCCTCCGCTCTAGAGCCTTCGTCTGCAATCAGCTAACTCCTCTCCCATACAGAATAGTCCTAGTTTTGAAATAAGAAACCCTAGTTTTACGGAGGAAGACAATGTAGAACTTTTGTATTTCTACGAGATCAGCGATGCAGGACGATTTCACTTGCTAAGAATCTGAAGATGGAGATGATGAATTATGTAGATCTGACAGCGATGACTCCTATAAAGAGAACGGCGTTGCATTACCAGCTGCTCTTTTGAGGTACAACGTTATTTTACAGGTTAATGGGATGTAATTAGGCATTCGTCTTTACATAATTTTGTTTAAATTTCGTAGAAATGTCAGGAATTTGTGTTGTATTCCGTTGTGTAATTTGTTTCTAGGGTGGGCTCTATATAACAGTTCTACTGATACATCTTGCCTCATATCATATATTTGAGGACTCTGTCATATTTCAACAAATTTATGGGTGAGGTAGTAAGAATATTGTAGATTGCGTTGAGTTTTTGTTATAATGTCGTACAACGATTTGATCTGGTTTATGTTCGATTTGATTTTTTGCATCTGGGTCATACCGAATCCGGATTCGAATCCGAATCTGTTACAGGATTCGCGAATATTTCGAGATGACAGATGGTGCTGAAATTGTTTGCAGTGAGGTGGGTTGTAAGGTGGAGGAGGAGAAATGTGGTTCTAGTGTGAATGCAGTCGGTGGTGTTGCTACTGTTGATTATAATGTCAGTGGTGATGGTAATTGTAATGGCAACAACGATTTCGCCTGTGATTGTGAACGTGAGTGTAGAGGTGAATGTTGGTGATTTTGGTGATGTAGGTGGTGTTAATGTTGATGGTGAAGTTGAGCAGTTTAATGGTCATCTTGACAAGGTCTCGGGGGAACAAAAGACAGATGTTAAGAGCACCGAAGAAGTGGATGATATTGGTTCGGGGCTTACCAAGTCAACTCTGAACATTGTATAAAGCTCTCGAGTGACTGGTTCTGAGTTTAAGTATGCTATTAAGCCGTCTGATGTGACAGTTACTACAAAACCCTAAATGATTCTTGATGCAACTGCTTCAGAGAATCTTAAAGTTTTTGAGAACAGTGTAAATGGGGACTCTAAAGGGTACCAGTTAAATTATCTTGTTCATATAGAGGTAGGAATTTCGACTCATTTACTTCTATATGAGTTGATTTGGGTGAAATGGGTTGGAAGTCGCCCAGAATCTATTTCTAAACAACCTCATAAGTCGTTCTATTTAAAATTGTTGCTACGTCCATACTGCATAGTTAAACAGATGGACAAAAAGTATGTGGGTCAAACCAACCCGTTTCAACCGTAACCTATTTTGATCCGTCATACGACCCATCCCTCTTTCCACCTTTGTATTCACATTTACCAATTGTATAGTCCTTCTAATTTGCTGCATAAATCTATACATGACATTGTATGTCCAACTAAACCATTGTGTGACACCATTTGGGAAGAGATTGCTTAAAGCATGGCTTGCTAGACCTTTATATGACATAAACTCGATCAGAGAACGCCAAGAAGCCATAGCTGGTGTAAAGGTTCTCTGAATTCTTACATTACATCATCTTTTACTCAGTTTTTATTTTTTATTTTTTGTTTGATTGTTTCTAATATAGTTTATTCTAGGGAGCTAATCTGCCTCTTGCTCTTGAATTTCGTAAAGAGTTGTCACTATTAACTCATATTTTAGTTCTGTTATTATTATTCTAATATTCACTGAATCGAAATGAAACAATGAAGCTAATGGTAGAAATTCAAGTAAAGTTAATCTCTATGAGGATGCAGCACGGAAACAACTTCAAGAGTTTATATTAGTTCTCAGTGGTTATGTTGTTATACTGATGCTCCTGCTATTAACTGATGCAGGTTAGACTGATGTTGCTGCTGTTAAACTGATGTGGGTCATGGATGTGCTAAATCAGCAGCTGCGGCTGCAGTCTTTTGCTAACAAATGACAAGGTAGCAGCAGTAGACCACATTAAATAATATACAGAGCAGCAGTTGAAATATACCGGGTCATGGACTTCCATCAAGAAGTTTTTTTAATACTTTATATTGCAAAATATAGATCATGTCTTAGTGGAATCAGAAAAGTAAATACGCTTATTATTGCATTTTATAACTATTTCTCTGCAACCACATTTCGGTCCACATGTTTTGTTGCTATCATTATGTATATAGGAAATATTAATGATATATATTAATTAAAAAAAACATAAAACAGTAGGCTGGTTTAAGCTCATGAGCCGACTTGAGCTCGATAAGTAAAGCTCGGGCTCGGGCTCGTTTATTAAACGAGATTGTTTTTAGGCTCGGGCTTAAGCTCGTTTAAGCTCGGCTCGTTCGAGCTTTTTTTGAGCCGAGCTCGAGTAGCTCGACTCGTTTGCACCCCTAATAGGAAGCAAGCTTAACATTAAATAAGATCACTTTCGACAACAACAAGTGTTTTGCTATGTGTCACGGATGTTAAACAGCAACAGTGTTTTGCTATATAACCATGTTAAAATAGTTGCTGTGTTTAAATGGGTCACGAATGTTAAACCCTTGGTTTTAAAAAGCGAGAGGCGCACAAAAGCGACGAGGTCTAAAAATGAGACGCGAAGCGCAAAAGCGGTGGGTTTTCGTACCCCAGGCGCAAGAAGATTATATAATTTTTTATATATAATCTTATCTTGCATTGATATGTCATCAGAATGCCCTACTTATATATTTTTTGGATTTTAAAAGATCATTAGTTATTAAGTAGTCTGATATAAAACTTGGCTTTCTATACGAAAAGGCCCCGATTTTAAAATTCTCGTTAGGCCTCAAAAAAGTTTGAGACGGCCCTAGTTATGACAAAAATATCTCTTCCTAAGTCCAAACCTCAAAAGTAGATGTGGTAATAGTATTGATTTTGTAGCCATAGCTAACACATTAATTATCTATCATATATTCTTTATTTTAATTAATGGATGAAAAACGTGTTATGGGTCTAGCCAACTCAGTGTTCTTCATTTCAATTCAAACTGTTATATGCCTAGTCTAAAAAGCGCACAATGTTTTCGATATTTTAAAAAATCGCTACTTTTCGTCACAAAAAAAAAAATATATTTTTGGGGTTTGGGGGGGGGGGGGGTTAGGTTTTTGGGTGATGGTGGGTGTTTAGGTTATTTTTGGGTGTAGTGGGTTTTTTTATGAGCCTTTATACACTTCTTATTTTTAGGAGCCTTTGTATTTGAACCTAAACCGTTAAGTTTCATGAGGTTTTTATAGTCCATTTATTACTGTGAATGTGATCTAAAAATAGACTTTCCATCCAAACATTTTGCAAGTGAAATGCTCATAAATTATAATCTAGGTGATACTGCTACACCTGCCTTCTGGTGATAGTGTGATATATCAATCGAGAGAACAATACAGATAGAACAAGTGATCAGATTGAGGCTGGAAAAACAAATGGTTAATGAAGTAAAAATAAGGTATGTCATATGTACATCTATGCATGTGGATAATACTTATTCTTGGTTTGCATTTGAGACCATGTATAATGGTCTAGAGCGAGCCAGTTTCTCAGAAGGTAAATCCCTCATTGTCTTAAATGGTGCTGGCAAAGTGGGATCGCTCGTGATTCAGGTTAAAAAAATCAAGATGTTAAATGTTCAAATACATACATATTAATAATCTATGTTTGACCCGTACTTTGATTCCTTCAGGTCACTATGCTGCTGATTCAGTTACCTGCTGCAATTGGTGGGGCTAGTTACCTGCTGAAGTTGATGGGGCTGGTATGTGCTATTGTTGGCACATATACATCGCTTACAAGCACGCCTGCTAGCAATAACCCAATTTCTACTGTTGTATAGAATTAGTTCTAACAAAGGTAAACAAGGCTTGATCTATCATGTTTGTCTATTGTGGATGTGGCATCGAATCAGACAAGGAGCAAGAACAAGAAAGAAGCGTGTAAAAGTTTTTAGTTTGTGTACAGTTGTTTCCCTTTGAAACTTTTGATTAGAAGTTTATGTTTAAGTATTTAAATTGAAAACTTATATGGATTTGGGTTTATTATTGTTAATATAATTTGGTTTTTAGGGTTTCCCATGTTTCGTGTTTTAATTTTAGAAAAAAAATTGAAAATAAAATGGCTAATTACACGACGATGGCCTCATAAAACCACAATAAATATGTGTGACCAAAGGTTAGCAAATAGCCACACTTAAAATTACAAACTTTCATGTGACTGTACATAATCATTCACCACACTTTTGTCACTTTGTTAAAAATATGTGTGACAAAATGTATACAACAGCCGCACCTAAAATTACAAATGTGTGTTTAGAAATAGTTTTTAGCCACATTTCTAGTAAATTCATGTGGCTGTTGCCACCCTTTAGCCACATAATGCTTGTTTTCAACAACCCATTCACCATAGCTTTTATAGATAAATGTGACTAAAGCTAACATTTTAGTGACAATATAATAGAAACGGTCACACTTACACTAATTTATGTGGCCGTTGCTAGCCTTTAGCCACATTTAATAGGTAAAAGCTTGATTAAAACAACCCTTTTTGCCACACTTTTTTTAAATTGATGTGGCTAAAACAATTTTTTTTGGTAATTCATGTGACTATATAGTAGTAATGGTCATACTTAAAGTAAATAAATGTGACCGTTGCTATCCTTTAGCCACACTTAATGGAGGAAATGTTAGATTTTAACAAAAAGTGTTAGTACCCTTTAGCCACACTTTTAAGTTCTACGACCACTAAAAAGTGTGTGGCCATATGATACCTATGATGACTCGAGCTTTGGTCACACTTGACCTGAAAAAAATATGTGTGGCGAAAGCCATATCGTCACACTTTTTTTGTGTGGCTGTATCTCTATTTTGGCATAGTGAGAGCTTCAGCCGTTGGCCATTGACTTTGAATGGAATTCCATTCCGAGATTTAATTTCTACTGCACCGTGTGAGAAAATATGGGTGATGGAAAAAGGTCCTGACCACCTAGACTTTAATTTACCAGGAAATAATCGAAGTCGTGAATTAAACAATAGAACTTGATCTCCTACCCGAAATTCATTAGGCTTAATGTGTTTATCATGCAAATATTTCATTCTTTCCTTATAAATTTCGGAGTTAGAGTATGCATAATTCCTTAGTTCGTCTAATTCATTTAATTGACAAAATCGGTTTTTGCCGGCAAATTCTAAATCTAAGTTTACATTTTTAATTGCCCAGTAGGCTTTGTGTGCAATTTCTACCGGCAAATAACAGCTTTTTCCATAGACGAGCTTATATGGGGTTGTACCTATTGTTGTTTTATAAGCAGTTCGAAAAGCCCATAAAGCAACATCTAATTTATCGGCCCATTCCTTTTTATTTAACCCTACGGTTTTTTCGAGTATTCATTTTAAACCTCTATTAGTCACTTCGGCTTGTCCGTTTGTTTGAGAGTGATATGCTGTTGAGACCCGGTGATAGACCCCATATCATGTTAAAAAAATTTCAAGTTGATGGTTACAAAAATGGGTACCTCTATCACTTATTAATGCTTTAGGTGTTCCAAAACGAGAGAATATTTTTTTTTCAGAAATCTTACCACGACTCTTCCATCATTTGTTGGAAGTGCCTCGGCCTCGGCTCATTTAGACAAGTAATCGACCGCCACAAGTATATATTTGTTTCCTTTTGATGGTGGGAAAGGTCCCATAAATTCGAGTCCCCACACATAAAAAAATTCACAAACAAGAATGCCATTTTGTGGCATTTCGTTTTTGGAAGAAATATTACCTGATCTTTGGCAAGCGTCACATGTCTTTATAAGACTTTGTGCATCTCTGTAAATGGTTGGCCAATAAAATCCTGAATCAAATACCTTTCGTGCGGTACTAGTGGCACCACGATGTCCTTCGTATGGACCTTTGTGACAATGGCGGAGAATTCTTCCTGCTTCACTACCATGTACGCACCAGCGAATGAGTTGATCAGCACACATTTTGAAAAGATAAGGATCCTCCCAAAAATAATGCTTCACATCGGCAAAGAATTTCTTTCTTTGATGATGTGGCCATCCTTTGGCGACTATACCGCTAGCTAAGTAGTTAGCATAGTCGGCGTACCATGGCTCTTCTCTGTATTCCACCATTTCTAGGGACTCCATTGGGAATTTTTCATTTATTTGCTTGTCCCTGGTTCCCTCCAAAGCTGGGTCTTCCAAGCGCGAAAGATGATCTGCTGCGGTGTTTTCTGCTCCTCTTTTGTCTTTGATTTCAATGTCAAATTCTTGGAGGAGTAGAATTCACTGAATCAAACGTGGTTTAGCATCCTGTTTCTTGAAGATATATCGAATGGCTGCATGATCTATATAGACTATTGTTTTAGAAAGAACAAGATAAGAACGAAATTTATCAAAAGCAAATACCACAACTAGTAACTCTTTTTCTGTTGTAGTGTAATCTTCTTGTACATCGTTAAGTGTTTTACTAGCATAATAAATTGGGTGTTCTTTTCTTTGTCCCAAGACGGCTCCAACTGCAAAGTCACTTGAATCACACATGATTTCGAAAGGTAATTTCCAATCAGGCGCTATCATGATAGGTGCATTGACTAGCATTTCCTTTAGTGCTAGAAATGCTTGATTGCAATCCTTGTCAAAGATGAAAGGGGCATCTTTATCAAGTAATTTTGTTAGAGGTCTTGAAATTTTAGAAAAGTCTTTGATAAATCGCCTATAGAATCCGGCATGCCCTAGGAAACTTCTGATTGCTCTCACGGAGGATGGGGGTGGTAATCGAGAAATAGTGTCTATTTTTGCTCGATCAACCTCCATTCCTTCGCTCGAGATTTTATGACCGAGTACTATTCCTTCCGTTACCATGAAATGGCATTTTTCCCAGTTAAGGGTGAGGTTAGTTTCCTCACATCGTGATAGCATTCGTTCAAGGTTATCGAGGCATTGGTTGTATGAATCTCCAAAGATAGAAAAGTCGTCCATGAAGACTTCCATTGTCTTTTCTATCATATCATGGAAGATGGCCACCATGCAACGTTGGAAGGTTGCGGGGGCATTGCATAGACCGAATGGCATGCGTCGATAAGCAAAAGTTCCATAGGGACATGTAAACGTTGGCTTTTCTTGGTCTTCGGGTACTATCGGGATTTGAAAGTAACCTTGTTGCTTCATTTAATCGACGATAGTCTATACACACTCGCCATCCTGTGACGGTTCTCGTTGGTATTAATTCGTTTCTCTCATTAGTTATTACTGTCATACCTCCTTTCTTTAGAACTACTTGGACGGGACTTACCCAAGGACTATCAGAGATAGGATAAATAAGTCCGGCATCAAGTAGTTTGATGACCTCGTTTTTAACCACTTCTTGGACATTTAGATTTGCTCTACGTTGTGGTTATATAACTGATTTGTAGTCATCATTCATTAAAATTTTGTGCGTGCACATGGAAGGACTTATTCCTTTAATATCTACAAGCTTCCAAGCGATCGCGTTTTTGTGTTTTTTCAAAAGTTTAATTAATTTTTCTTTTTCTAAGCTAGATAATTTAGATGAAATAATTACAGGTAATTTACCATCTTTGTCTAGAAAAGCATATTCCAAACCTTTCGGAAGTTCTTTGAGCTCAAGAGGTGGGTCTTAAGGAGACTCCTTATTTGGTTGCTCATTTTGATCAAGAACTTTAAAAGTTTGTTCTATGGCGGCCTCTTCTTCAACAAAGTGGTCAATTTCTTCTTTTGTATCGGGTGGTTCATCTTCATCTTCAATTAGGGGGTCACTATTGCCGAATGGATATTTCATTGAACGCTTAAGATCGATACTTCTTTTAAATGCCCCTAATTGAATAGATAGATTGCTGTACTTCCGGTTTTTCAAAGCTTCATGGTTTTTTTACAAAAGGTCGTCCCAACACTAGAGGAGCGTCATCGAGGATGACAAAGTCAGTTGGGATTACCATTTGATTTGCTTGAACCAAGACATCCTCAACTATACCGATTGATTTTATTACTTTCCGATTGGATAGAAAAATGGGTATTTGAAGTGGAGAAAAATCACTAATACTTAATTTTTCGAAAATGTAGTTTGGCATTATATTAACACAAAGATCTTTATCGATTGTGATATTACTAATAAAGGAGTTTTGAAAAAAACATGGAACCGGTGTAATGTTAATTTCAAATGGGTCTTCTTTTATTAGAGCAGTTTAATCATTTGTTAACTTAATGCTTACCGTTTCATCAATTTTAGTGTTAGTGTTTAACTCTTTTAAAAACTTAGCATGAGTGGGTACTAAACAATGATTTTTGAAAGAAGGTGACAAGAGATTAATTTCTTCAAAATTAGACTCTTCTTGAATTTTAACGTTAATAAACTCACCCTTTTCGTTATTTAACTCATGTGTCGGTTTTTCACTTATTTGTTCTTCTATTTTTACATTTTCAACTATCTCTTTTTTATTTAATTCTTCTCTTGCGCGGGACTCCTCTTCCCTTGCGCGAGATTCTAGTATGCAACGTTCGATAGTTTTAATGTGTTCTATTATCCTATCGGCTATGTCGGTGATAGAGTAAGGATCGGGATCCTCAAAGCTTGAATCCGTATGTTCGATCCTTTGTTCCTCATAATACTCATAAGAAGTAGATGGTTCACACCATTGTTCTTTATTGTAAGCATATGATGGATAAGGGTCGTAACTTTGTTCTTCATAATACTCATATGAGGTGGGTTGTTCACGCCATGGTTCCTCATAATAAGCATATGAAGGTGGATGTTCATATCTTGATTCCTCAAAGTATGAGTATGAAGAGTCATACCTTGGTTCATCAAATATGAGTATGAGGGAGAAGATTCATACCTTGGGTCTTCAATGGATGTGTATGAAGTCGATGACTCGTACCTGGGCTCGTCATAGTAGGTGTATGAAGTGGATGGTTGAAATAAGTCACAATATTGAACTGAGTGCGGGTCACCACAAATGGTGCAATAGTCTTCCCTATAATCATCCTCCTCATAGGTGTAGTTGTAATCTCCTGAGTATTGATCCATAAGAATCACTCAGCAGACCACAACAGAGTCTCGGGACCAGAAAACAGAAATAAAATCGGAAACAGAGGCTGGACACGGCCCCGTGTTCAGGATCTGTATCAGGGCGTTTGAATAAAAGTTACTGGTTTTGTGCAGCACGGGGACGTGTTCAGTGAGCACGACCCCGTGTGCAGACTCTGTATCTGGGTGTTTTGAAAAAAATTATGCAGCACAGCCCCGTGTTCAGTGAGCACAGCCCGTGTTCAACCTACTGTAAATGCAAAACTAACTAAAATGTAGAAAAATGTGCGCGCGTTTTGAAAAAGTTTTGAAAAACTGATTCGGCCGTCGATTTTAAGCTTTCTTAAAATCCTTGTGTCCCCGGCAACGGCGCCAAAAACTTGATGTGCGTAAGTGTTATATAGTTTTTAATGTATATTTTTAGCCCTTTTTAACACTTTGGTCAAGTTTTAAATTTATAAAACACGATATTCTACTAACACTAAACACACATATGGGCAAGTGCACCCATCGTGAGCGTAGTATAGTGTTGGTAAGATACCGAGGTCGTCCAAGGACACAAGAGCTTTTAATACCGGTTTATCCTCAACGTCTAATCAAATCAAAAGTTAGAAAAAGGTTTTAAAATAGAAAATAAAAACTAAAAATGCTGAAAATAAAAATAAAATAAAAACAGATAGACAAGATGAATCACTTGGATCCGACGCGCCTTTAGTGTAACCTTTGATTATTTCCGCACTTTTGCACTTTTTAAGAGATTATCTTAGTTATTGTAGTAGGCCCCTCTTTTGAAGGTGACGTTACCCTCAACCCAGTAGTTTGAGTCAGCAAGGATACAATCCTAAAGGGTTGGATTATCGAAAGATAATTAATTAAGTTATTAATGCATAATGTGGTAGGCCCCTCTTTTGAAGGTGACGTTACCCTCGGCTAAGTAGTCTGAGTCAGCAGGGATACAGTCCTAAGTAGTCGGGTTAGTATATTAATAGTAGTTTACATATGAGGGGATCAAGGAATTCGGACCCCCGCCATCCAATACCAGTGGGTATTGAAGGAGGTCCTACTAAGCTTGACCCAGGTCCTTGCAGGATCTATACACTGAACAAGGCAAGACGCTTACCAAACCATTCCCTTAATCCCTGACCAGATAGCCAACATATCTCCATATAGAGCGTGGAGATATGAATGGTGTAAATCTTTTATTTTATATAGACAATAAAATAACGCCAAGACACCACGGACAAATGATAAGGAAGTTTCACCTTCAACATAAGAAACTAGTTATTAAAGTCATTAATACATAACCAAATAAGAAGTGCGAAAAGATTAAAAATAAAAAGTATTACACTAAATGCTTGTCTTCACCAAGTGATGTAAGAGACTTAGGCAAACATGGCCTTTGATTGTCAAGAACTCTTACGATAAATCTTGGATCCCGAGACTACTACACACACTCTATGATGGATGATGGATGATGGTGGTGGATGACGGTGTTGTGGTGGTGGTGGAGTGTGGGTGAAGTGGGAGAGAGATGGTTTGCAAAGGGATGGTTTGCAAATGAGCCAAGCACCCCTATTTATAGTCTGCACAGAAGCCCGGACACGGCCCCGTGTCCACCTGTCTTCTCTTTCTTTATTAAATGTAGTTGTCTGCATTAGTTGACCATGCCCCCGTGTCCGCTGGGCACGACCCCGTGTGCAGAAGCGTATCTGTACTATCAAGATTTTCCTTGATTCTGCGAATCTTAGAGTTGACCACGGCCCCGTGTCCGCTGGACACGCCCCCGTGGTGGGTGATAGAAGCTTCTATAACTTTTTCTTTTCTGCAGACACTTGGGCATGCCCCCGTGCTCATTGAGCACGAGGTGTGTTCAGCCTTCTGTTCTCTTGTTTTTGCTTGGGAGGATGTTGTCGAGGGGTCGGGCATGCCACGTTTATTCCTTTTCTTGTATTTATGTTAGGTTTAGCTGCCTTTTTGCTTCCTTTGTTCATTTGAGCTTATTTAATCCTAAAAATACAAAAGGAAGACAAAAACACACTTTTTCCAACATTAGAACTAAAGAAGGGTTAGTTTTATGCCACATTTGATGTAATTTATATGTTGCATTTTGCGCACATCATGTATTCATCAGAAACTTCTGTTTCTGATGAATCATCAAAAGATACACATAAACTTTCTTTGATTGTCCTTGTGTTTAAGATATAAATCCTATACGCTTTTGAGGACAAAGAATAACCAAGAAAAATTCCTTTTTCTGCTTTTCTGTCAAAATTTTCAAGACTTTCAAAATCATTGAAAACAAAACACCTACAACCAAATGTGTGCAAAAATTTTACATTTGGTATTCTTCCATTTATGATGTTGTAGGGTGTTTTATGAAGTCTCTTGTTAATTATGGATCTGTTTTGAGAAAAAAAAAAGCATTTGCTATTGCTCATGCTTGCATGAGCAAGCATTGTTCTGGCTGCTTCAACCAAGGTTTTGTTTCTCCTTTCTACCACTCCATTTTGTTGTGGAGATCTTGGAGCAGAAACGTCATGAGAGATTCCTTTGTTCACATGGAAGCTCTCAATTTTTGAGTTTTTAAATTCTGTTCCATTATCTGTTCTGATTCTTCTGACTGATAATTTTAAAAGTTTTTCAATTTTTTATGATAAAATTTATGATCAGATCTGGAGTCTCACTTTTCTTTCTTAAGAATTCTACCCAAGTGTATCTGGAATAGTCATCCACAATGACAAGTATATATTTCTTTCCAGAAAAACTTTCAGTACTTATTGGACCACAAAGATCCGTATGCAAAAGTTCTAAATTTTGTGAAATTAATGATTCAGAAATTGTATTATGTGAGCTTCTTTTTTATTTACCCATTTGACAAGCCTCACATATTTATCCTTCTTTGAGGATATGAAAGGTAATCCTTTTACTAGTCCTTTGTTTGCTAATTTACTTAGATTTTTAAAATTATGTGGGCTAACCTTTTGTGCCACAACCAACTATTACCTTTGTTATTTTTTTGAAAATAAGCACAATTGAGGATGTTCATTTTCCTCTTTAATATCAAAGTAATAGATAGACTTTCTTATTCTCTTCCACTTAAGTAAATTTTGTTGTCATCCAGACCAATTAGCAAACATTTTTCTAGTAAGAAGGTTACCTGAAAACCTTTGTTACAGAATTGACCACAACTTAGCAAATTGTACTTTAAGCCTTCTACATAGGCTACTTTTTCGATGGTCAATGACCCCAATATCCTCCCCTTTACTCCATTTCCAAAGTTGACTAATTTACCCAATTTTGAAACAAAATTACTGAGCAAGCTCCTATCTCTAGTCATGTGCTTGGAGCTATGAGAATCGCAGTACCAGATCTGCTGCACATGATGGTCCTGAAATGGTAAAGTTAGAGGGTTTTTGGTACCCAGACTTGCTTGGGTACTTTTTCTGATGAATTTTTAATCAGATTTTCTTCTTTTGATGAACTTTCATCAGAATATCTGTTGCATGCTGAGCCATGAACATATTTTTCAATTTTATTTAGAGATGGTGTTGAACTAGCTTCAGAATGTCAACACACATACAAGTTTCTTTATCAGAGTTTTCTGATTTTTCTTCTTGTGATAAAAGTTTTGGATAGTTTTGAAATTTTGAATGAATCACTTCTGGTGTTTTTGAAAACTTTTGTTTGGATTCATATCTTTTTCCTTTTAAGTTGATTTTTGAAGTTTCAAAAGAGTTAACAAAACTTATTGATCTGCAACATGTTGTATCAGATTCTGATGTCAATTTATCAGATATCTGATGTGTTGCCTTTACAAAGAGGTTAGGTTTCTTAACATTTGTTTTTACATACCCTAAATGTCACACCCCGATATTTCCACGTATTACCGGTGGGGAGTAACGTGACGTAGTTGATCTCATCATAGTCAAACAACACAATTTGAATGCACAGCGGAAGCAAAAGATAAATATATTACAATCCGATATAAAGTAATGTCAAAGTATTACAAACGGAAAGTAAAGGATCCACAGGCGGATCAAAAGATAAAAAGAAACTTTGTTCAACAGACTTTAACAACTAGAGCTTGCGAGACTTGATTATTGATGCCTGGAGTAGCCAGCCTATTACGTATAGTACCTGCACTTAGCCTTTTTGGAAAATACGTCAGTTTACACTTGTAAATACAATTTAACCGACTCATTTTGAAAAACGTTTAAGAAAATTGATTTAAGTGCGCATGGCACAAAACTTTTTTTATAACTTGGGATAATTATTTATACATAA
This sequence comes from Helianthus tuberosus, assembly GCA_030545235.1. NCBI lineage: Eukaryota > Viridiplantae > Streptophyta > Magnoliopsida > Asterales > Asteraceae > Helianthus > Helianthus tuberosus. The sequence goes on along the minus strand of CM060414.1, from coordinate 149,806,984 downwards.
ACTTGTAAAAGAATTACATGTTTATTATACGTTCAGTAGCCCGGATTGACGCCGGGTTAAAGATTAATAGACACACCACATGATATAGTCCCGCGGCGGGTTATTCCCGTAACCGTCGGTTATACCTCATTATTTATATATGCACTAGCGGGTGTACGCCTACACCCGCGTGCTAAGGTCGTGGCCATTTCTTGAATGATGTCAAGGATATCTGGGACATGGTCATTAACCCCCCAAAGGCTTTAAGCAAACAAAACAATTTTAAACGGGACATTTCAATAAATTAATCTTCATATAATTAACAATTCAATGCCCGACCAAGCGGTATTTTATATACCGTACCCCAAGCCCGTATAGGGAAGATAAGTTAAAAGTATTTACCTAAGCTAAATATAAATTCAATCCCAGCCGAATATCAATTCAGCAAGTACAGATAGCTTTTACTGGCTCCTAATCTGGAACGAAGGTTTTTAATAACCTATTAGAATCCTAACGGGTCTTTAATTAAGCTTAGACTTAGAACGGTTAGTTTTCAAAAGGAAGACACGGTTCAAACGCATGATAAAGCGAAGACCGGTTTGGAATGTGGTTTTGACCCGACAAGCTTGTATGCTTGTTTAATATGGGTAACTTAAACACATTCTGGATTTTGAGATAATAATGATATGGTTTGACCCGTTTCGCCTAATATATGCAAACAAGTTACATAAGCCGATCCGAACGCGAAAAGTGCGTAACGAGTAACCAAATGAGTCATATGCAAGTTTCCTAAGTTAATATGCCTTTAATATGTTGTGACAGCAGTCAGATATCTTCTATTATGCCCAAAACGGATTTAAACTCAATTTACACCCCGTATGGGTATTTTGGTCATTTTAAAGGTTATAAAAGAGTTTAATTATTAACCTAAGTTATAGGTCTGATATAATTAGTAAAAATACTTAATTTAATAAGTTATAACAGTAGGGTATTGCATATATGTGAATTTTATCAATTATAACCAAACTATGCACCGTAGGGGCATTTTGGTAATTTCACATAAGCTTAAAAGGTCAAAATCAGAAATCTGAGTTTAAAACTTTTGCTTACTGTTAGAGTACAATTATTTACTAAAAAATATCAGTAGGCATCAAACTTTATATGTTTAAAATGGTTTTAATACATACTATGCGCTAAAAACGCTTAAAAGGCGATTTGGAGTCGTTTCCGGGTTTTCATAGGAAAGCTGATATTTTTACTATTCCAGAAGGCTCAAAATATTTTATTTATCATATTAGATCAGTAGAAAAAGGTTTGGTATCAAAAGGATTTGTAAAACTCATTTTATAGCCCAAAAGGGCAAAACTGGCAATACTGAAATAAGCTTAGAACTCTATGTTATGCTCAGCCTAAAAATAAATAAAAATCTTCAAAATTCCCAAAATATTATATTATATCAGTGGATAAAAAGTTTGGTATAAAAATTAGGTTTAGATAGGCTATACGCTAATTACGCCGTTTAATTAATAAAAAGCGTTCTAATTACGTTATTGAGCATAACTCTTAGTCTAGACCTCAAACTGATGTCAAATTTTAGGGACAAGTCTATAAATCAGAAATGAAGGTTTCTACTCTTTTACTTTTTCAAAAATCACATTTTAAGGTCATATGGAATATTAGTCAATGTTTAAGCATTTAACGGAAGCATGCATATGAATCGGATAACTAATGAACCAAGTTGTATAATCTCAAAGGGTTATACTTATGGGTAACTTGGTCCTAATAAAGCTCTAAGGCATCCCTAAACTATGCTCTAATGGGTCTGAACTGAAAGTCAAAGTAAAAGTCCACTTATGCGACTTTCGGTTCCAATCCGAGCTTATACTGAAAATTGTCGGGTTGAACATGCTTAGACATGTTCTTACATTAATTACCATGTCATATTAATGATAAAATAGGTTGCATAGCTTCTACATTGCTAATTATGCATTAATTTGAAAATAAGCTTCCTGTTGACTTTTTATAATTAACTTTGACCCGACAATTGACCTAGTTAGAGTGGGAATCAGAGGGTGCCCTTTTAAGGGTTTATTGCCCACATAATTACCAACTCATAGGTACTTTCAATTTGAAATTTTACTGAACAAATTAAGATTAATGACGAAGTCAAATCTTAATTATGACGGTTTGACTTTAGGCAAATTAACTAAGCTAAACTGAATTAAGGAAGGTTAATGATGCTTACCAAGGTCCTATGCACGACTAATGATCACTAGGAAGGGTGCTTGAGCTCCAAAATACTCCAGAAGTGAAGTTGCAAGTGAATGTGATCAAATGGTGCATCAAAGAATTTCTTAAATAGGGACTTTGATTGCACAAGATCATGACACAATAGTCTATGGGATGATTCCTGATCATCCCAAGTGTCCCTAGGTCCTTCTAAACCATTAAACAAGCCGCTGGTATAAAAAACAAGCTCCATAAGTCGGTTAAACCGGCTGTACAGGCACCTGTCCAAAGAATCTGCATCTGGGCACCTTAGGCGGCCCGTGTAAGGACCCCTTGAGGGCTTACGCGCCCCGTATGGACCTCCAGAACCTGCCAAACAAGTTTTGTTATTTGCACTTTAGGTCCCTGGTCCTTGTAAACGTGGTTTTTACTTTATTTCTTGCATTTTGAGCCCTCTAACTTGACTTTTAAAGGCCTTAAGACATAACCAAACTTTGTTAAGTCGTTGGTTAACTTTAAGATCACCCGAAAAGTCATAAATTTCAACGTTGACGCTTTTAACCCCTCGTATACGAATATTGTCTTAACTTTCTCATACTTTATCAAAACCTTGTGAAATTTTAATCACTTATTCTAGTGAGCATATTTAATCATTACAAAGCTTCAGGTTTGCTAAAGGTCACTCAGAGGTATACTTTAAACTTGTTGACACGTTTACCCCCTGTAGTTTGTAATCTCTCACTTTCTTCCACAATTAGCTTCGTATGATCCACGATTCATTCGTTTAAGGGTATAAACATCGTGTAGGGTTATTGAAATATATATTTATCCATTGTTGACACTTTGAACCCTTTTATTTACATAGTTTCTTTGTTTGTCAACTTTAGTCCCTCTAAAGTAATCTCTTACACGTTCAAAGCTCATGACACGTGTCGATATATTATTGGACATGAAATTTCAAGGTGTTACATCTTCATCCCCTTAAAAGAAATCTTGACCTCAAGATTTGCTAAAATGCTGGAAGTACTTTTTGTCCATAATGGACTTAACTTCTATAACATATCTGGAGTCTCTCCAAGCTCCCAAAGTGACCCCTATATTAGGTACATGTATCCTTTTGGAGCTTCTTAACCTGTCGATCCTCAATCGATACAGGATGCTCATCACATCATAAATCTGCATATCATTATGTGATAGTGCTTCTCGACTTATTGGCGAAACACATCTTTAAATCATTAGTGTGTAATGTATCGCGAGCTCCGCCAAACTCCTTAAATAGGTTTTAGCTTATAAGCTATTAAATCTTGATACATTCGATTCCTTCGAACGATTCTAAATATTCAGAGCTCAACTATCCTGATAATTAACAAATTGGCACACCATTCCAGGGTGATATCTTTGTTGGACCTTATTCCTTAACAAGAACTTAGAAGGGTTGTTATTTTCATTAATCCTTGATTTTCTGCCGAATACTGGCAACTTACAGATGATTGTGGATTTGTTTGATCTTACTCGTTGTCTCCAAGGCAACTTTCAGATCCTGGTAATTGGACTTACCAATCTTCTATCTACTAATTGGTGTTTAACATTTCCATCTATACAAGGTCTCCAAAGGAGCAGCCTTGATACTTATATAACAACCATTATAGAAAAGCTTATTTTAAGGTGAGGTGGTTATTCCAACAACAACTTAAAACTAATCTTAAGGAATAGCTAATCCTCGCTGCTAGTAGAACAAATCGACGATCCTGGGCAGCTGATGGCAATTCTTAATTGTTGCCTAATTAGGGTTGCGGTAATCAATGCATAAGCAAAATGAACCGTCTTTCTTAATTAACTATACCGAATTCTCAGAATATTGAGTTAGGCTATATGAATCCTCTATTTTTTAAAACTTACTTAATCAGGGTTTCGATTCTCCCAATGATGGTACTAGCCGTCTTGGAGATTTCATAATAATAATACAGCCCTAAATGGGATGTTAATCTTAACTCTACTTGCCTCCCCGGAGGTAAACAGGTAATCTTAGGAGAAGATAATCAAGATACGAGGAGGTTACAGAGATTTTCCAAATCTCAGGCTCCAGTTCATCCATCATTGCTTGTGTCAAATAAGTGACACGTTTATGTTACAAGTCCACGAATTCCTTAATCGGGAACATTCACTTGGAAACTTCCATTCTGGATATCTTCTTTGAATACCTTTAGCTGACTTTAGTACCATGTGATCATCGGGATATCTTTATGGTTCCATGCATTAAACCTTCATACTGATCAGGCATGAAAGCAATCTATGGAACATATTAAGATACACCAATCCTCATGCGGCGCTTTTATCATACCATCTGGTATTCGTAATCGGTAGTGATTAAGGAGATATCAACTATATATGCTGACGTACTTCCTCTAGAGAGGATACTTCTAAAATTCTAAGACTGAAGGTTTCTGACAGGAACAGAAGAAATGGTTCTTACGATTTCGCCTGTAAGTTTTACCTTACACTTAATATCTGGGGTTCTTACGGGAAAATTCTTAAAAGTTTGCTAAGCTTATGATCTTATGAGAGACTTAGCAGCATATGAACCCAAACGTAACTCCTAGCAATAAAATCACACTAAGGGATTTATCTGGTGTCATTATTAATGTGAACTGCCTCTGATCATGCATCAGGAGGGTTATACGCCTCCATTCTTAATCCTTTTAAACTTAGCTGCAAAATCTTTGACAATTTTAGGACAGTCTCAGCTTTGACTGGTTGTTTCTTATTCAATATAACGTGAGTAGCTGAGGTAGATCCATAGTGGATTTATAATAAGCAGGCTTTGAAACCTTAATGTGCCCTCTTATTGCCATTGCTAACCACCAATAAATATTTGCATTAAGCTTAGATTTTGGGTAAATGGAATAGGGTACTATCCCAGCCAATGAATTTAAAATTTGCAACATACTGTCGACAATCTGGAACTTTTATGGTGAGAGTCAGAAAATTTTTATCCTATCTTTTTCCATTTCATGATGCGGATAATAGGGCATTCTAGTAAGGTCCTTAAAACTTGGTCCATCCCATATCGTATGAGAGGATCTTTCTTGTGGACTTCATTAATGTCCTTTCTAATTAAGGGTATTGCCATCGAATGACTGTGATGCATACCTCACCGTGTTCTTCCCAGCATAACCGCTGATACACCTAGTGGTTTCTATTTCATCCATCAATTTCTTGCAATCGATGGCCCCTTTTTACCGTTGAAGTCTCTTGACTCCCAAGAGACAAAGTACTTTTTAAGTATATCCTAAAATGGGGCTCCTTGCCATATATGATTTTGTTTAGTTTATTCTTCGCATTTGAAGTATGAATAAAACTCTCCTCAAGAGCAGCGACATGTGTTTTAGAGCGAGCATCATCTGGCTTCCTGAACCCTTTCATGACTTTTCTCATAGCCTTTCTAATAGCTATGTTAATTACAGTTCTGTAGATTAACTCCATTAATATTGAGGTTCACATTTGACGCACCAGTAACATTTGTCGCATCTCTAGCATCACGACTGTTGTTTGCCTCTTCTGAGTTTTCCATACTCGAAGCTTTGGTATTAAATACCAAATTCAACAAATGCTTAGGCAATCCATACCCAGTGTCTCCTTGAGTTGTCAAAGGCTTACCATAAGGAGTCTTAATAACTACTTGCTTCTTATTACCCACAATATGGGCTTGGTTACAAGACGACCAATCCATTCCTATCCCTATATCGAGTCCTTCTATTTTAACGAAAACAAGGACAGCGGAAAAGGGTAATTCCTAATGGATATAAAACATCCATCTAATATTGCTGAAGCAGTCTCCGAGGTACTATCGGCCAATTCTACTTTATACTTAATGCTTAGAGTTTTTAACAGGCAGATTTAATGATTTACAAAATCTATTGTCTACGAAAGACTTATCTGAACCTGAATAAAAAAATACTCTAGCATGAGCGTTATTGATAAAGAAAGTGCCTGTTGTTACATTGTCATCCTAAACAGCTTCCCGTGCATCCCTTCGGAAGACCCTTGCATTGGTCTTCTTGGCTTCCTCAGGTTTTTTAGCGTATTTAGGGCAGTTGGTTTTAATGTGCCCTTTCTCATTGCAGTTGTAGCATGTGGCATCTTTAATCTTCTTGCAATCAACAGTCTTGTGCTCCTTAGACTTGCATAACCCACAAGCAGCTGGTCTTGACTGAGACTTGGACTCAAGTCTGCATTTTCCAAAGTGGCGTTTTTGGCAAGTCTTGCACTTTGGCTTTTCCTCTGTTTGCTGATTACCTTTGTTGGACCCAAACTCCTTCTTGTGGTCCATATTACCTTTGTGCTTCTTCTCACAGGCTTTACATTTGGGTTTTGCCTCATTTGGCTTGGACTGGTCATAGTTTGAACCGGTCTTACCCTTTTTGTAACCTTTATTTGGGGTATTATCGTACTTTCGCTTATGATCCTTTAATATACGGTCCACAGCTTTGTTTACAGCTGTATCCAACATAGCCTATAACTCGGTGCCCGTTAAGTTCAGTCTTGCATCATTATTCAGATCAGCTGGATGATTGTGAGCTTCAGATGAGTCGGCCATGATGAAGCTTTGAAGGCTACAAACCAAGTGGTAATAATTGGTTTAATTATATGGTGAATTGTCGAATTTGATGATTATTTAGCCATGGTACAAATAAACCATATAGGCGAATAGATAGTATTAAATTTATTTGATTATGTTTTGCCTAGGTTTTTAAATAAACCATCTTTGGCGTTTAAACGGAATAAAATCCTTCATATTTATTAGACAGGGGACATAAGTCACGACTGTCAATGTCGTACTGACATTTTATAGCACAAGGGCTTGTTCCAAAGGATTTTTTGATGACATAGATGCCTTGTCACTAGGGAAATTTTAAAACATAATCGATGATTCCTTTGGATCGGAAAATTTCATAGTTCATTGTCTTGACAAGAAGTTATGAAATAAAATTATCTTTTTCATGTATACATCTTTGCTCGAAGGCATTCATCCCAATGGATGTTTTGATGTGTTCATCGACGTATATTAGCCATGATTCCTCTTGATCATTTACGCTAAATAAGGGGTTTGGAAAATTCTAATATAAAGATGACAAGTGTGATTTTATCGCATCACCTTTGTCAGGAGTGTTAACATGTTTTCAGATGTTAACAAGGATCTGAATCTCTTCTAAACAGGTTTTACAATCGTAGCCAGGTCTTTAATGACATTCAAGCTAGGTTATACCCTTTAAGATTCTTTTTAATATGTATACTGGCAGGAAAGGAATGATATTTATTTTATTCAGGATTTTCATTATATTTATCCTAGATTTAATTAAAATATAACTATGACACAAAAGGCCAAGTCACAAGGGCGAATTTAAATTATAGACCATGATTTTGTAGAATCAAGGTATTTAGGCTCGAACGTTGTTCATGCATTTTCTTGACAGGGAGTTGTAGGCTACGACTGTCTTTTGTCTTATATGACAATGAATATGGTCCGTAAGCATTACATCCCTAATGGATGCTTAACTTATCAAATAAGAAAGGATTTCGGGAGAATCCAATATAAGGATGATTTATGCGATTTTATCGAACCACGTCTGTCAGGAATGTTAACATGTTACAGATGTTAATAAGGATTTGAATCTTTTGAATAGGTCCTACCATCTTGGCCTTATCTGAAATGGTAAATAGGCTAGGTTGTACCTTTAAGATTCTTTTTAATATTTAACACAGAATAATCCTAACTTGAGATGTTATTAAGGATCTGAATCTAATTGAGGAACTGCCATCTTGGCCCTGTTCTTAAAATGACATATGGGCTAGGTCTTGTTCCTTTTAGATTTTGCCATTTTATTATAATGGTAGATCTTATAAAAGGAATGTTATTATGTCATATTTTATGTTCATATGCCATGATGAATAAATTTAGATAAAACATTCCAATGATTTTAAAAGAGGTACAGAATTGCCCTGAACGGGACTCTAAAGGAATAATGTTGTCCATGAAGGGAGTGAAAGATAAGTATGCCCTTATAAGGACTTACTAAAGAAACGAACTTCAGCAAAAGGAGTTTCTTCTTCATTTTATTTCTGAATGCTTTCTCCTTGATTGCACGTTAATCCTAGTCGTAGTACGAAGCTCGACATTCCCTAGGCTTCAAATGGGGAGAATTTCCATTATGGCTTCTTTGCTTGGTGACATATTAGAATATATAGAATTTGAAGGCAAAAATTCTCCGAATAGAGATGAGAGTATTCCTATGTTAAGTCTAGACTCAGAAGGTCAAGGAATGTGCTACTGTGTCACTGAGATTAAACACAAAAGACTAGTGTTTAATTCACTCAATGTTGTCTCTGATACCAACCTGTCACACCCCGATATTTCCACGTATTACCGGTGGGCCCGGTGGGGAGTAACGTGACGTAGTTGATCTCATCATAGTCAAACAACACAATTCGAATGCACAGCGGAAGCAAAAGATAAATATATTACAATCCGATATAAAGTAATGTCAAAGTATTACAAACGGAAAGTAAAGGATCCACAGGCGGATCAAAAGATAAAAAGAAACTTTGTTCAACAGACTTTAACATCTAGAGCTTGCGAGACTTGATTATTGATGCCTGGAGTAGCCAACCTATTACGTATAGTACCTGCACTTAGCCTTTTTGGAAAATATGTCAGTTTACACTGGTAAATACAATTTAACCGACTCATTTTGAAAAGCGTTTAAGAAAATTGATTTGAGTGCGCATGGCACAAAACTTCTTTATAACTTGGGATAATTATTTATACATAAACTTGTAAAAGAATTACATGTTTGTTATACGTTTAGTAGCCCGGATTGACGCCAGGTTAAAGATTAATAGACAAACCATATGATATAGTCCCGCGGCGGGTTATTCCTGTAACCGACGGTTATACCTCATTATTTATATATGCACTAGCGGGTGTACGCCTACACCCGCGTGCTAAGGTCGTGGCCATTTCTTGAATGATGTCAATGATATCTGGGACATGGTCATTAAACCCCAAAGGCTTTAAGCAAACAAAACAATTTAAACGGGACATTTCAATAAATTAATCTTCATACAATTAACAATTCAATGCCCGACCAAGCGGTATTTTATATACCGTACCCCAAGCCCGTATAGGGAAAATAAGTTAAAAGTATTTACCTGAGCTAAATATAAATTCAATCCCAGTCGTATATCAATTAAGCAAGTACAGATAGCTTTTACTGGGCTCCTAATCTGGAACGAAGGTTTTTAATAACCTATTAGAATCCTAACGGGTCTTTAATTAAGCTTAGACTTAGACCGGTTAGTTTTCAAAAGGAAGACACGGTTTGGAATGTGGTTTTGACCCGACAAGCTTGTATTCTTGTTTAATATGGGTAACTTAAACACATTATGGATTTTGAGATAATAATGATATGGTTTGACCCGTTTCGGCTAATATATGCAAACTAGTTACATAAGTCGATCCGAACGCGAAAAATGCGTAACGAGTAACCAAATGAGTCATATGCAAGTTTCCTAAGTTAATATGCCTTTAATATATTGTGACAGCAGTCAGATATCTTCTATTATGCCCAAAACGGATTTAAACTCAATTTACGCCCCGTAGGGGTATTTTGGTCATTTTAAAGGTTATAAAAGAGTTTAATTATTAACCTGAGTTATAGGTCTGATATAATTAGTAAAAATACTTAATTTAATAATTTATAACAGTAGGGTATTGCATATATGTGAAATTTATCAATTATAACCAAACTATGCACCGTAGGGGCATTTTGGTAATTTCACATAAGCTTAAAAGGTCAAAATCAGAAATCTGAGTTTAAAACTTTTGCTTACTGTTAGAGTACAATTATTTACTAAAAATATCAGTAGGCATCAAACCTTATATGTTTAAAATGGTTTTAATACATACTATGCGCTAAAAACGCTTAAAATGCGATTTGGAGTCATTTCCGGGTTTTCATCGGAAAGCTGATATTTTTAATATTCTAGAAGGCTCAAAATATTTCATTTATTATATTAGATCAGTAGAAAAAATTTTGGTATCAAAAGGATTTGTAAAACTCATTTTATAGCCCAAAAGGGCAAAACTGGCAATACTGAAATATGCTTAGAACTCTATGTTATGCCCAGCCTAAAAACAAATAAAAATCTTCAAAAATCCCAAAATATTATTTTATATCAGTGGGTAAAATGTTTGGTATCAAAAATTGGGTTTAGATAGGCTTTACGCTAATTACACCGTTTAATTAATAAAAAGCGTTCTAATTACGCTATTGAGCACAACTCTTAGTCTAGACCTCAAACTGATGTCAAATTTTAGGGACAAGTCTATAAATCAGAAATGAAGGTTTCTACTCTTTTACTTTTTCAAAAATCACATTTTAAGGTCATATGGCATAATAGTCAATGTTTAAGCATTTAACGGAAGCATGCATATGAATCGGATAACTAATGAACCAAGTTGTATAATCTCAAAGGGTTATATGGGTAACTTGGTCCTAATAAAGCTCTAAGGCATCCCTAAACTATGCTCTAATGGGTCTGAACTAAAAGTCAAAGTAAAAGTCCACTTATGCGACTTTCGGTTCCAATCCGAGCTTGGTCTGAAAATTGTCGGGCTGAACATGCTTAGACATGTTCTTACATTATTTACCATGTCATATTAATGATAAAACAGGTTGCATAGCTTCTACATTGCTAATTATGCATTAATTTGAAAATAAGCTTCCTGTTGAGTTTTTATAATTAACTTTGACCCGACAATTGACCTAGTTAGAGTGGGAATCAGAGGGTGCCCTTTTAAGGGTTTATTGCCCACATAATTACCAACTCATAGGTACTTTCAATTTGAAATTTGACTGAACAAATTAAGATTAATGACGAAGTCAAATCTTAATTACGACGGTTTAACTTTAGGCTAATTAACTAAGCTAAACTGAATTAAGGAAGGTTAATGATGCTTACCAAGGTCCTATGCACGACTAATGATCACTAGGAAGGGTGCTTGAGCTCCAAAATACTCCAGAAGTGAAGTTGTGAAGTTGCAAGTGAATGTGATTAAATGGGACTTTGATTGCACAAGATCATGAAACAATAGTCTATGGGATGATTCCTGATCATCCCATGTGTCCCTAGGTCCTTCTAAACCATTAAACAAGCCCCTGGTATAAAAAACAAGCTCCATAAGTCGGTTAAACCGGCTGTACATGCACCTGTCCAAAGAATCTGCATCTGGGCACCTTAGGCGGCCCGCGTAAGGACCCCTTGAGGGCTTACGCGCCCCGTATGGACCTCCAGACGCTGCCAAACAAGTTTCGTTATTTGCACTTTAGGTCCCTGGTCCTTGTAAACGTGGTTTTTACTTTATTTCTTGCATTTTGACCCCTCTAACTTGACTTTTAAGGGCCTTAATGTCACACCCCCAAAATACACCATGCGGAGTATCACCGCTTGGAGGCGTGACGTGACCAGGATCGAGCCACCAATCATATTGAACATCATAATTAAGTAAATAAGACCAACCACAATACGATCGGTGACCAAAGCTAGTTAACCATGTTTAGTTTAAACAGCGGAAGCATAAAAGTAAATCTAAAAGCATAAGTCCATAGTTTATAAGTTAAAGTTCAAAATGCAAGTTTAATAAGTTCATAAGGATTTAAATAATAAGTACGGAACATAACAGTCTGTACACCACAACGACTCCTTCCTCGTGCAAGCTCCAAGCGTTTAGCGACCTGTAAGGCATGTAACAACGAGTCAACAACAAAGTTGAGTGAGTTCACGTTTGGTTGTTTAGTTTTAAGTTGTTTCTGAAAAACGTGGTTTGACTTTCATTGGCTTAATTACCCCGTAGTTGAAAGTATGTTTAACCAGTTCCTTTTTTTTCATTACCCAAACCGTAACCATAATCAGTGGGGGGCTTTCCCCGTTTGAACTACTAGACGGTATGATATCGACTACTACAAACAATAGTTGTGCCCTACATCAGTGTCTATCATCACTGACAGTTTGCCATAGTCCATTAGTACACGCCCGTCCGACTGGCACGGTGTGAGGTTTGTTAAACCTAATAACGCTATTAACTAATGACCCGCTCGCCATTGGCCTCGGCGATTAAGTCGATATAAATTGAGGGACTTCATGATAGAGTTTTATCTAGCTAGTTTTAAGGTTGTTGTCCTGCACCAGGAGGACGAACGTACGTATTCTGCACCAGGAGAATTCGTAGGATTAATAATGGCATCCTCTTTATGAAGGATGGCTGATGTGTGTAAAATGCAACATATAAATTACATCAAATGAGGCATAAAACTAACCCTTTTTAAGTACTAATGTTGGAAAAAAAGTGTTTTTGTCTTCCTTTTGTATTTTCAGGATTAAATGAGCTCAAATTCACAAAAGGAGCAAAAAGACAGCCAAATCTAACATAAATACAAGGAAAGGAACATAAGTGGACTGCCCGACCCCTCAACGGCATCTTCCCAAGCAAAATAGAGAAGGCAGAAGACTGAACACGCCCCGTGCTCAGCCAGCACGGGGCCGTGCCCAGCGGACACGGGGGCGTGTCGAAAGTACAGCAGGCACATTTATTGTAATTGCGAATTACAATTAATGAAGAGAGAGAGTGTCAGACGGGCACGGGGCCGTGCCCAGCGGACACGGGGCCGTGCCCAGCTCTCTGTTCAGCCTATAAATAGGAGTGCTTGGATTCATTTCATCTCATCCCTTGGCACACCACCTCTCTCACACTTCATCCACCACCCACCACCATCACAACACCATCATCCACCACCATCATCCATTGTCCATCGTAGAGTGTGTGAGTCATCTCGGGATCCAAGATTGATCGTAAGAGTTCTTGACAATCAAGGCCATGTTTGCCTAAGTCTCTTACATCACTTGGTGAAGACAAAGTGTCTAGTATAATACTTTTTATTTCTAATCTTTTGCACTTTTTATTTGGTTTTGTATTAATGACTTTAATAACTAGTTGCTTATGTTGAAGGTGATCTTTCCTTGTCGTTTGTCCGTGGTGTCTTGGCATTATTTTACTTTCTATATAAAATAAAAGATTTTCACCATTCATATCTCCACGGTCTATATGGAGGTATGTTGGCTACCTGGTCGGGGGTTAAGGGAACGGTTTGGTAAAGGTCTTGCCATTGTTCAGCGTTTAGAGGTCATGTAATGGACCTGGGTCAAATTTAGTAGGACCTCCTTCAATACTTCACGGTATTGGATGGCGGGGGTCCAAACTCTTTGATCCCCTCATAAGTTAACTACTATTAATACTATAACCCGGCTATTTAGGACTGTATCCCTGCTGACTCAGACTACTTAGCCGAGGGTAACGTCACCGCCAAAAGCGGGGCCTACCACAATACTGCATTAATAACTTAATTCATTATATTCCAATAATCCACCCTTTTAGGATTGTATCCTTGCTGACTCAAACTACTGGGGTGAGGGTAACGTCACCTTCAAAAGAGGGGCCTACTACAATAACTAAGATAATCTCTTAATTATGTGCAAAAGTGCGGAAATAATCAAAGGTTATACTAGATACGAGTCGGAACCAAGTGATTCATCTTGTCTATCTGTTTTTCTTTTTATTTTTATTTTCAGCATTTTAGTTAGTTTTTATTTTTCTTAGTTTAAAACATTTTTCTAAATTTTTATTTTGGTTAAACGTTGAGGATAAACCGGTATTAAAAGCTCTTGTGTCCTTGGACGACCTCGGTATCTTACCAACGCTATACTACGCTCACGATGGGTGCACTTGCCCATATGTGTGTTTAGTGTTAGTAAAATATCGTGTTTTATAAATTTAAAACTTGGCTAAAAATAAGTGTTAAAAAGGGCTTAAAATATACACCTAATATAAGTAACACTTCACGCGCATCAAGTTTTTGGCGCCGTTGCCGGGGACACAAGGATTTTAAGAAAGTTAGGAATCAACGGCCTAATCATTTTTTCCTTTTCTTTTTATTTTTTTAGGATTTTCTTAGTTTTTCAGCTTCTGTAGAGCTCAGCACGGGCCGTGCCCGGTCAGACACGGGTCGTGCCCAGCATCATCACTGGCAGTTTTTATTTTCTGAGTTACAGAGAGCTGAACACGGGGCCGTGTCGGTGCAACACGGGGTCGTGTCCAACTCCCAGTAACAGGGATCCAGAAAACAATCACTGTGCCTCTGACCACGGGCCGTGTTCACTGGGCACGGGGCCGTGGTGAATGTTCTGACCAACGTTCTTTTCTGTTTTTATTGCAGGACTTGGAACCTAGGCGCCACGTCTGAACCTCCTACGTAGTGCATGAGCTCCAGTTCTAGTAGAGACATAAAAGAACCTCTAGAAGAACCCGAACGCTTTCTCAGAAAAAGACTTAAAGCCAAAAATCAAGAGAAAGTTTCGGGGGACCCACTTCCAATGGCGGACCAACGTACCCTCATGGATTACCTACGGCCCACCGTAGGCAATCTCGGCGCCGCTATCAATGCACCGAATGTCGAAGCCAATAACTTCGAACTTCGGCCGCATTTGATACAAATGCTCCAAAACTCCGCAACCTTCCACGGGCTTGTGGACGAGGATCCCCATCTACATATTACTAACTTCTTAGAAATATGTAATACCTTTCGGATCAATGGAGCATCAAATGACGCCATCCGCCTTCGAATGTTTCCATTTTCACTAAAAGACCGAGCTAAGGCTTGGCTTAACACCCTCCCAGTTGGATCGGTAAACACTTGGGATGAACTTGCCCAAAAGTTTTTATATAAGTATTTCCCTCCTGCTAAAACGGCTAAATTAATGACTGAAATTAATACATACTCACAAGAGGATGGGGAATCCTTATATGAAACTTGGGAAAGGTTCAAGGAGCTTCTAAGAAAGTGTCCTCATCACGGTCTAGCGGTGTGGCAACAAGTATCCACTTTCTACAATGGGTTGTTGCCACACACAAGACAAACACTTGATTCAAGCTCCGGGGGACTTTTAGGTAATCGTCGCCCAAATGAAATATATAATCAAATTGAGGAAATTGCTCAAACCAATTTTCAGTGGCACACTCCCCGAGGTAATAAATCTATTGCCCCGGGCGCCCATAAGGTTGATGAAAGCACCTCTTTACAAGCCCAAATCGAGGCACTCTCTTCAAAAATCAAAAAGCTATAAATGACAAAAGCGGCCTCGGTTATGGCTTGTGAAGGGTGTGGTGGGTCACATGAAAATTGGAGTTGTATGAAAGAATTAGAGGAACAAACAGAAACGGTAAACTACATGGATAATAGACCTAGGCCGTCGGGTCCTCCAACGGGTACCTACAACCAAGGATGGCGTAACCATCCAAATCTTGGTTGGAGAGATCCCGGCAATAGTAGTAACCAACAAAACCAACGAACTAATTTTCAACAACAGCAAAATTTCTCTCAACAACAAGGTGGAAGAGAAAGGCTTGAAGATACTGTATCTCGCCTCATCTCTGACACTGAAAAGAAAAACTCGGATCGATTTCAACAATTGGAATCGAATTTTAGAAATCAACAAGCTAGCATTCAAAACGTTGAAAAACAATTAAATCAACTAGCTCAAAATTTCTCCGAGAGACCACAAGGCGCGTTACCTAGTAATACCGAAACCAACCCGAAGGCACAAGTACATCTCATCACATTAAGAAATCGAACCGTGGGTCCCGAGGATGCTCCATTGCCGACAAATGAAAGAAGCCATTCTAGCCAGCCTGTGACTCCTCCTGCGCAAGAAAAGGCTTCTACACCAAATCAAGAGCCCACCAAGACTCCTCCGATTCCGTACCCCGGTAGGTTAAATCGTCAAAAGACCGATGAGCAATTCGCAAAGTTCGAAAGTTTACTAAAACAATTGCATGTTAATATTCCTTTTATTGAGGTCCTAACCCAAATGCCTAAATATGCAAAATTCATAAGGGATTTCCTCACTCACAAAAGGAAAATTGAATCATTGCAATTAGTTAACTTAGGCGAAGAATGCTCAGCTTTAGTACTCAACAAACTTCCACAAAAGAAAATCGGCCCCGGGAGCTTCACAATCCCTTGCTCGATTGGGAAGTCCCCCGTCCGAAATGCTTTAGCCGATCTTGGGGCTAGCATCAACCTCATGCCCACATCAATGTTCAAGCGACTCGGCCTAGGAACAACAAGCCCTACAAAGATGAGCATACAACTCGCCGACAGGTCCGTCAAATTCCCACAAGGTGTCGCCGAAAATCTGCTAGTCAAGGTTGATAAATTCGTCTTTCCAACCGACTTTGTCATCCTAGACATGGAAGAAGACACCGATGTCCCTCTCATCCTCGGGAGGCCATTTCTAGCCACCGCCCAAGCATTGGTGGATATGAATGACGGAACTCTAACATTGAAGTTTGGGGATAAGGAAGTGAAATTTGAATGTGGAAAGCGAGTGGAGGAAGAAGATCCGGTCAACTACATGAAGGTCATAGACTCAAGCTTGGATGACGCTCTCCGACGGTGTAACATGGGATGCAATACATCCCACTTGGGTAACATATGACCAGGTTTTGGGTCTAGCCAAGGACCCTTATAAACGTGGCGCACCATGGAGGCATTCCACGGAACTATCCTTAGTTTAATTTAGATTAATTTTTATGTTTTCTAGTTAGTTTTAATTTTCAGGAATAAAACACACTCATGGTGGTAAGGGATGAAAAGGGGAACGAGAAAAATGAACTCATGCACAAGAACAAGGCAACCCGACAATTCTCTCCAGTTCAGAAGGTTCAACACGGGCCGTGCCCAACCAACACGGCCCCGTGCTGAACCACCTGCAGAAAACGCCCAGTTCAGGTAACTGGACATGGGTCGTGTTCACCCAACACGCCCCCGTGTCCAGACTTCTGTATCTCTTATTTCAATTTTGTTACTGGCACTTGAACACGGGGCCGTGCCCGGATAACACGGGGCCGTGTTCAGTACCCAGTAACACAAATTTTTGCTTTTTAAACACTATTTTACACATCTAATCAACCTAAAAATTTATTTTTGGGACACATTGAGGACAATGTGTAATTTAAGTGTGGGGGGGATGCTAAAACCTTGAATTTTGCAAGTCCTAAATACAAGCCTTACACAAAACTCTATTGGAACCGCTAATCACCCCAAATTTTTTCAAAAATTTCATTTTTTTACTTGTCTAGGTTTAACTCGGGAAATTCAAGTTCTCAAAAAGGTTATATTTTTACGAATTTACAACCGATAGCGTAGTGATAAAAAGAACCAACATAAGAAAATTATGAAAAGGCATGGCAAACTTAGTTAAAATTTGATTATATATACTTGATCACATAAAAACTCATTCCCACAAAAGTGAGTTTTGAGCCTTTATTGAGCATATAATTACATATCATTAGACTAAATGCTCATCTTTCGTTTCTTGTGTGAATAGCCGCTTGGTTCTTACAACTCCAGAACTTGCCTTGACGATACATTCCCGGTCCTTATCAACTTAAACCCGAGTAAGTAAATGATGGAGGCATTAGGACTAACCCTTTTTATTTCTACACCATTATTTTTCTTTTTCTTTTACCACCTACCCAAAAATCCCCCTAGTTAGCCCCTTTGAGCCTAAACCTTTTCATTTCATCACCCAAACCAAAAACCCTTTTACCCACCAAAACCTTTTTATTTTTAACCCTTTGTTTTAGTAACAAGTTCGGTTTTTCGTTTGATCAAAAAAAAATAAGTGTTATTGATGAAGCAAAAAGAAAATAAGCAAACAAGTTCATCAAAAATATCTTTGTTTGAATAAAAGCTTCATCAAAATAAAAAGTTACAAAAAATAGAAAATCTTACGAAAACCGACACTTATTACGCTTTTCGCCCTTTTTCTACTAACCACTAACCACTATCCCAACCACCTACCTTTAACCCAAGCCTAACCCTTAACCCACAAAGTCCTCTTGATATTTACAAAGGTATAAAAGTTAAAAATGAGGAGGATTGATTGCTTGGCAAGCCTATGGTAGGAATAAGTTCCATGCCGCTCTCGAGTGATTCACTAAAAATACACCTTCGGCCGAGTGTGAGTGATTTCTCCCGTGAGGTATGTGAACTTGTATATAAATGGAATTTTAAAAAGGCATGTTATGCCCAAATAAGTAATTTCTCCTATGAAACGTTCTAAATAAATCATTACGAATAGGATTGTAAATAAATAAAAATAAAACCCAAAAAGATCTTGGACATCCCGACACTCTACGACAAGTCCAAAACCTTCTCTTCTACCTATTCCATTTGGGAGTGTAAGCCACATATTAAAGAGTTTTGCTTGAGGACAAGCAAAAGTTCAAGTGTGGGGGTATTTGATGTGTGTAAAATGCAACATATAAATTACATCAAATGAGGCATAAAACTAACCCTTTTTAAGTACTAATGTTGGAAAAAGAGTGTTTTTGTCTTCCTTTTGTATTTTCAGGATTAAATGAGCTCAAATTCACAAAAGGAGCAAAAAGACAGCCAAATCTAACATAAATACAAGGAAAGGAACATAAGTGGACTGCCCGACCCCTCAACGGCATCTTCCCAAGCAAAATAGAGAAGGCAGAAGACTGAACACGCCCCGTGCTCAGCCAGCACGGGGCCGTGCCCAAGAAGCAGCAGAAAAGACAAATCCATAGAAGCTTCTATTGCCCACCACGGGGCGTGCCCAGCGGACACGGGGGCGTGTCGAAAGTACAGCAGGCGCATTTATTGTAATTGCGAATTACAATTAATGAAGAGAGAGAGTGTCAGACGGGCACGGGGCCGTGCCCAGCTCTCTGTTCAGCCTATAAATAGGAGTGCTTGGATTCATTTCATCTCATCCCTTGGCACACCACCTCTCTCACACTTCATCCACCACCCACCACCATCACAACACCATCATCCACCACCATCATCCATTGTCCATCGTAGAGTGTGTGAGTCGTCTCGGGATCCAAGATTGATTGTAAGAGTTCTTGACAATCAAGGCCATGTTTGCCTAAGTCTCTTACATCACTTGGTGAAGACAAAGTTTCTAGTATAATACTTTTTATTTCTAATCTTTTGCACTTTTTATTTGGTTTTGTATTAATGACTTTAATAACTAGTTGCTTATGTTGAAGGTGATCTTTCCTTATCGTTTGTCCGTGGTGTCTTGGCATTATTTTACTGTCTATATAAAATAAAAGATTTTCACCATTCATATCTCCACGGTCTATATGGAGGTATGTTGGCTACCTGGTCGGGGGTTAAGGGAACGGTTTGGTAAAGGTCTTGCCATTGTTCAGCGTTTAGAGGTCCTGCAATGGACCTGGGTCAAATTTAGTAGGACCTCCTTCAATACTTCACGGTATTGGATGGCGGGGGTCCAAACTCTTTGATCCCCTCATAAGTTAACTACTATTAATACTATAACCCGGCTATTTAGGACTGTATCCCTGCTGACTCAGACTACTTAGCCGAGGGTAACGTCACCGCCAAAAGCGGGGCCTACCACAATACTGCATTAATAACTTAATTCATTATCTTCCAATAATCCACCCTTTTAGGATTGTATCCTTGCTGACTCAAACTACTGGGGTGAGGGTAACGTCACCTTCAAAAGAGGGGCCTACTACAATAACTAAGATAATCTCTTAATTATGTGCAAAAGTGCGGAAATAATCAAAGGTTATACTAGATACGAGTCGGAACCAAGTGATTCATCTTGTCTATCTGTTTTTCTTTTTATTTTTATTTTCAGCATTTTAGTTAGTTTTTATTTTTCTTAGTTTAAAACATTTTTCTAAATTTTTATTTTGGTTAGACGTTGAGGATAAACCGGTATTAAAAGCTCTTGTGTCCTTGGACGACCTCGGTATCTTACCAACGCTATACTACGCTCACGATGGGTGCACTTGCCCATATGTGTGTTTAGTGTTAGTAAAATATCGTGTTTTATAAATTTAAAACTTGGCTAAAAATAAGTGTTAAAAAGGGCTTAAAATATACACCTAATATAAGTAACACTAAACGCGCATCAATGGCCGTACATATCTTCCCAAGGGGATATGTAGATTTAGTTTTAAATTCTTTAACCCATTCCCAAACCACCGGGAATCCCATGCCTTGTAGAAAGTGTGAACTCACCTCGGTTGCTCGGTTTGACTCTCAAAAATAGCTAACAGTCAAGGTCGGTCAATCACGTCCTAATATGATTTACCAGTTAGTCATTTAGTGGTTTTCAAATAGAGCACAATGTTCCTACACGTATCTATCACATAACATGCATCACTTTGACGGTTTATGCCCATATAAGTTTCCCAACCATTCCCCACTCATAAACAAACATACGATAATGCACATAACACATATAACATGTTAGATCATTTACAGATAGCATACTCGACATTTAGACACGCAAATTACAGCTTATGTCATTTCAGCATAAATATTCAAAACCGGGCTGTTTTCGGACATTTTAATAAAATAGTTAACTTATTCCAAAAATTCCCAAATTTTTACAGAATATCTTAAACGTTCCAAATTTTATTGTGTAAAAATATCGGGGTCCGGTTCATTACCAATATTTTATAAAAATTCATTTTCCGGACTGAACTCAGATTTATATAATTCTGACCACAGTCCACGGGATAATTTATTTAAAATTCATCGAGCGTCCGATTTATGAAATTCTAGTGGGGTAATTACAAATACATCAGTGGTCATCTACAGTACAAGTTTCATGATCCAACTCTACACAGAACCCAAGTTATGACAGAAAACAAAACACATATTTTCAGCAGAAAAATGCAGCTCTAGCTGCTGTTACGAAATGATGCTTTAAAAATAGTAAACGAAGTCCAAAAATTACGATTCCGGTGCCATTAGAACCGTATTTCATAATAACACGTTTTAGACTCAAAATATTAGTTTTTCGTAGAGTTTATGACCTGTTTACAGCCAACTGAAGTTGGCTGTTAAACTTGGACAGATTCTGTTTTCATTCTTTAATCTTCTAAGACGCGTTCGATTGATTCCGTTAGCATGTTTAGTGATCATAACAACATCAAACATCAATATTAACAAGTAACTCAGCAAGAAATCAGCAAGAATCATAACAACATCATTCTAACATCATTTACACACATAACTTATCTTCTTTATCCAACTTATTCATCTTTTGTCCAAGACTTTATGTTAGGTTCTTTAGTGTTTCAATTTTCAGCCATTAAATCAACTATTAACCGCTTAAAACAAGAACAAGAGAGTGTTTAGCATCACTTACAACTAGCTCAAGGCTAGGGAAGAATCGAAGCGAAAACTAGGTGGTTAATAGCGTCGTAGAGAGGTCCTTGCGATTTCGTAAACACCGGGTCTCCTCGTATGTGATCCTTCACCTTTGGTTGTATGTAAAAGGCCTTGATCAAAATTGAAAAGTGATGGTGGGTGTGTGTGTATGTTCAGCCGATTGCAAGAGAGGAGGGAAGGAGAATGAATTTTTTTTTGAAGTGTTTAGGTAAATGTAATCTCTTAACTCTTAAGCTTATTTATGGACCAACTTTTCCCATTAACCCTTAGGTAATGTGCTTAGTAGATACTAGACAACTTGGAATAAAATAATCATAATTGGTGGATGGTGTCCCCTATGGGGAAAATGATCGTTGGGGGGGGGGGGGGGCTTATTTGGTTAGATCTTAACTAGTTAGTTAGTTGATTGATTAGTGTTTAGTTAGGAACTAGTTAAGTAGTAAAGGTGTATTATGTGTGTTGTAATTTATAACGGGTGTTAGGGTATTCGGGGACCCTAACTAGCTCAGAAAAAGAAAAACAATGTCATGTCAATATTTTTATGTTCCGGGTAAAGTCCGGTTGTTCGGTTCGAAACTGTTCCGTTAAACTGCTTAATTAATCCGTAAGGCGTCCTATTTATATATTTTGTAACGTTTTTACTTTTCAAAACTCAGGAAAGCACACATGACATTTTAGTAACTTTTCTGTATACTACTAGTATGTTAACATGCACATGTAAGTATAACACAGATATCAGAAAGCAGTTAAGTAATTCCACACAGTCGTCAAGCACATTAATTATCATTAATAAATTGTACGGAATACATGGAATTATGAGGGTTGTCACACTTAAGACATAACCAAACTTTGTTAAGTCCTTGGTTAACTTTATGATCACCCGAAAAGTCATAAATTTCAACGTTGACGCTTTTAACCCCTCGTATACGAATATTGTCATAACTTTCTCATACTTTATCGAAACCTTGTGAAATTTTAATCACTTATTCTAGTGAGCATATTTAATCATTATAATGCTTCGGGTAGTTTGTAATCTCTCACTTTCTTCCATAATTAGCTTCGTATGATCCACAATTCATTCGTTTAAGGGTAGAAACATCGTGTAGGGTTATTGAAATATATATTTATCCATTGTTGACACTTTGAACCCTTTTATTTACATAGTTTCTTTGTTTGTTAACTTTAGTCCCTCTAAAGTAATATCTTACACGTTCAAAGCTCATGACTCGTGTCGATATATTATTGGACATGAAATTTCGAGGTGTTACACTAAACCTTCAACTTTGTTCTTGGGTGTGGTTTCAATAAAGTTGATGAATTCTTTTGCCTGCTGAAAACCCTTTACATTTATTTCTTTGTCATGAATTTTTTTTGTACAAATCCTTCCTTTCTGTTTCATAAAATTCAATCTTTGCTCTGTTATTTAAGCTTTCTTCAATTAGTAACTGGTTTTCAATTATAAATTTATTTAAGGTTCTTTGCAAATCATCAGATTTTTTGTTTTCTGATTTATGGTTTTCTTGCAGGTTTAGAAAATCTGACATAAGTTTGTTTAATTTATGCTCAAGATCAAGATTATCTAAATTTACCTTTTGTTCTGATTTTTCAGGTTCTTCACCAGAAAGTGCCATGAGACTAAAATTTGCCATCTCTTCTTCTTCATCATCAGAAGAGTCATCTGATAGCCATGTATATGTCCCAGCTATCAAACTTACTTGTTGTTGCTTTTTGGCTTCTTCTAACTTCTTTTCATAGTAAGCAACATCCTTCAGTCTTTTATTCTTGCACTCTGATGCATAGTGACCCTTTTGCTTACATTTGTAACAAACAACTTCTGATTTTCCTTCATCCCTTGGTTTTCCTTCCATCCTCCCTTTGTCACTTTTCTGATACTTGTGGCTACCTCCCCTTAACCTCTGCTCAAAAGTTTTGGTGAGCAATGCGATTGCCTCAGCAAATGCAGAAAAATATGATGATGTATCAGAATTTTCAATATTTTGGCAGTTTGAGGTTTGTGGATCACATGTGGGTGTTCTTTGTGAGTTTGAGATTAGAGCTAATGATCCCCCTCTTTGGTTTGATTCTTCATATATTTCTTCTTCTCTGGGGAATAGAATGCTATACAAGTCATGAAGACTCATATTTCCTAGGTCTAAAGTGGAGGCTAAAGTAATGGTTAGACTTCTCCATTCTCTAGGTAGAGCATCTATGAATTTTACATTTCTTTCATCGTTTGATTTTTCAATTCCAAATTTCTTTAGATCATTTAAAAGTTTTGCAAATCTATTATAAGTTTCACACAGGGTTTCATTTGGTAAAGTTTTAAATCTCTCATAAGAGGAAACACAATTGGTTCTCTTGTTTCTCTTCATTCTTTCTCCTCCTTCAGAAAGATTTTCTAACTAATCTCATACCTCTTTAGCTGATGCACATGCATCAACTTGAGAGAATATTTCATTAGGAAGTGCCCTAATCAAAAGTGATTTGGCCCTTTCATCTGCAGCCACCAGGTCCTTGTCTTCTTGGCTCCAGTGAACTTCACTTTTGGGAACCAAGGAGGCAGGGATGCCTGGTGTTTGCTCAGTTCCTGGAACAACTGATATTTCAGTAGTTGGTATATGTGGACCCCTTACAATGGATTGAAACAGAGCTCGATCATGTCCATTAAGGAAGATGATCATCCTGATTTTCCATTGGGGGTATTCTTTTCTGACCAAGGTCGGAGGTTTAGACATAGAACCAATATTGAAAGCATTATTCCAGGTTTGAGAGTTTGCCATATTTAGAAAAAGGAATGAGAAATTGATCGTTTGAAAATAATTTATTCAATATTCTCTGATACCAATTGTTGGTCCCAGTTGAACTTAGAAACTTTCTTTTCTTGTAATATGGCAAGTGATCTCAACAGATGTGAAAATACTGTGCGGAAATAGAAATCAAACTTCAAGAAAAAAGAACTACAGAATTTTCAAGTTTATATCACTTGGAAACAAAATGGTTTACAAGTTGATTGTGAGGCTATTAGCTATTACAAACGAATACTTGTGTAATTCTGAGGTGAAAGGGCAATGGAGTTTTGTAGTATGTATTGAATGCTAGGCTTAACTCATCGTCCTTTGCTGAAGAGCTTTCTATTTATAGAAAGTATTGGGCATGAATAAACATTTGTTTATTCATGCACTTGTCCTGCAAAAAGTAGCTTTTTAATATATTCATTGAATCCAATAATGTCAAGTTGCTTCGATAATTGTGGCAGGATAGAACCTATCCAGACAAGTGGTCTTTATCAGAATTTCTGATAATCACTTCATCAGAAATTCTGATGAACAAATCATCAGAAAGTCCGATGATCAGATTTTACCAGAAACTGATGATCAGATCCATCAGATTGGTCTTTTCTGATAGCCTTTTCTTGTTCTTGATCAGCTTCTTCTGATTCTTTGAGGAATATGTATTGTTCTTTTCAGGTGTCCTATCTCGTTTCTTCTTGTTGTTTTGATCCTTAGGATATTATCTTCTTCTATAGATCAGGTTGTTTATATTTTTCTTCAATACTTATAGAAAAAGGTTTCCTAACAACAAATCTTGACAATTGATTTTTATCATCAAATTGTAAATACACTAGTGTATTTTCATCATCAAACCATGGCCATTGATTTACAGTTGTGTATACACTTGTGTATTGATAATCAAGGGCTAGGATTACTTCACTAGTGTTCATAACCAAGGGGGTTGTTCGTTAATAAACCTAACCCTATATATATTGGGGAGGGTTATCTTGAGAACGCTAAATATAGGAGAACCGTGAAAACGAATGAAAAAACAATCAAAACTAACTTTTTTAATGAAAACCTCAATGTAATTAAAATACAACATAAAAAAAAGGATTAACAACATCAAAATTCATTTCTTCTGTCAAAATCACTCTTATTGGATTTTTTGCACATGTGTATATGTAACAAATTTACACATGTGTAAATTTTCTTTATTTACGAATTCACCTAAATTTAAACATGTAAATTACATTTCTAACTTTGTATTGGAATAATAATGATAAGTGTAAAAAGAAATTTTAAATTTGAATTGTTTTTAACCATGCTCTCGCGGTTTTTTCATTTGTTCTCGTAATATTTAACACTCAATATATCCCTCCCATATATATATATTTAATTGCCCAATTATCATTGTGAGCAACCAGAAGAAGAATGAAATCGAACCATTCAGTGTTTATTTGTTTTTTTTTTTTTTGCGATGCTCTCTAATTTATTTTGTTGTACAGTAAATAAGTATTAATAGTTTTACACAGGGGCGGACTCATATAGAGTGGGTCGGGGTGCCCGAACCCCAATGTTTTTAAAAAACTTAGTTGATTCGGTATATTAAATTGTATAAGGACCCCACAAATATAACTAGGTGGACATCATAGAAAGAAAAGGAAACCTTATGTAGTGGTAAATCCCTCTCTTTACCAACAAGAGGTCATGGATTCAATCCTTGTATAGCTTGTTTTTTTATTTTAATTCTAGTTCAAACCTCGCTATGACCCGACCCGAACAAGGACCGACCCGAAAATTTTAACGTTTTGTTATAAAATTTTGAACACCGATAAAAATGGACACCATTAAAAAAAATCTTAGGTCCGCCACTGGACTTTTACAATATTATTAAGTGAATAAGTATGAATTGATTTTACCTGACCCATTTTGACCTACCTTCTTTTGACCCAACCAAATTGTGCCCCTCGTCGAAAAAAAATCATGTGACCTCCACTGCCTCCGATATGAAATGCATCGGCATTTGTCAGGATAAACCACCAAAATGAAGTCTACCGATAATCCACTAGTAATTACCAACAAAATAATGACGCACAATGTTTTTATACACTTTTTATTTATTTTATATTTTTCCGTCTATAACCGATGCCGAAGGATTCTACCGATACTTCTTTTTCTAGTAGGATGCATAAATGTAGGAGCCGTTCGCGTAATTAAATAAATAAAACAAATTTTATTATTACGATTACAATACAGAAATAAGAAAGCGAAAAATTACTATTACAATTACAACTGAAATAAAAGAAAATACAAGAAAAAAGATGAAGCAGAATGGCTGAGGCACGTGTTCACACGCTTCCCCTAAAACAAATTCCGAGTCTCCCAGGAGTACTCGTTTTGTTTCCCAGGGTACAACAGCCGAAGCAGCGTACTGCCGGAGATGGCCTACAACCCGAAGGCTACCTTGAGATGAGCAAGAAGAAGATCAGAAGATTGCTGAGAATAATTTGCATAGGCTGTGTAGTTGCTGGTGTCCTTCTGCAGTGGTGGAGATGCAGTATCTATAGTGCATCTGAATCGAAACAGTCAAAAGAATTAAAGGAGAGGTTTAAATTGCATTATACGTCTTCAATGCAATTTAATACGTCATTTAATTCTCTGTCAAAGACCATTAACTCGTCAGTTTCGAAATTAAACTATAACTGCACTGTCATTCAATGCTGGAAGCTTCTGTGCGCGGGGGCGCAAGACACACTGGTGCGCGCGCGCTGGTCTGCACGCTCATGCGCGGTGCGTCCACACTAACTCAGGTCCATGCGCGCCTGCGCGCGTGTGCCACGTCACTTGTGAGCCTATACGAGTACGCCACACAGTCGCGCCGTTTTGGCTCACTCTGGTGCGCCGCGCATGCCACAACAGGGCCCATGCACCATGCGCAACCGCGCGCCTTCGTGCCACATGTACTCGCGCGCGGACTGCCACGTCACGCGCCTGAACCTGCACGCCACTTCACTACTTGGTCCTTGCAGCCTCTGTGATCCACCACGCGCACGCGGTCAAAAATACAAAGGCGGCTCTCAAGCGGCTCGCAGCGATGCGAGCGTGCGAAGTGCAAAATGCGCCATCAAAGCGCCACATCGCCCACGCCGCACGCGCGCGAGCGAGCGTGTGCGAGTGCAAGTTAGGGTGCTTATCATCCTTCGCGAGGACACTTAGTGTGTGCTTCCATGAAACAATAAGGAAGGAGAGTTCCACCTTAAATACCCACTTAAGTTCCATCTCTCCTCCGATGTGGGACAAGGTGCTACTTTCCCTTTTGTTTCAGCATTCAATGTTTCAAACACCCAACTTTGAGCATTGATATCTCATTCATCTTAGCTCCGTTTTGGATGTGGGTTAGTTCGTTGCGAAGCTCTTCCAACATAGGACACAAACCCACAAATAAATATATAAAACCCGCTCATTTTATTATATTTATTTTTAGTCCAAAATAGGAAAAAATCATTTTCCTATATTTGTGAAAAATGCTATTTTCACCTATTTTTTCAACAATCCCCCACATGAAAAATACTATTTTCATCAAATTTCCAACAATCCCCCACATGTATGGAAATGGATCTTTTCCTTACAATTTTCAACGATAAACTTCGATAGTTGAGTATTGCAAGATAGGTAGGTTGTTTCCTTTGAACCTTCTTTTGTGAAGCGTACTTAGCTTACTAGCGGTTTGTAGACGCGATGTCCTTGAACATACCCCCATTTGTGTAAACAACAATACACTTCACACAATACTCTCCCTGGTTAGGCCAACTCCTCATTGTCGTGTCCTATTATGGTCCTAGAACACTAGCCTGGTTCTGCGAGAGCTCTAGGATTTGCGCACCCCACAAATCCATTCGAAGCGACCCCACTTCTCTCTAACAAAGGTGATTCCCATGAATCATTAAAAGCATCATGGTTATTTGATTTCCCGAAATCGTTAACCTTAATATGCTTAGCCTCACTTCAATGTCACTGATTGGAATGAACTATGAAGTATATATAACTCCCTTTTATTTAGTTTGGGGTACTCCCCCACAGTGACTCCGTTTTGGTAATATGATTAAGTTGTCCTATTGAACTTAGATCTTGGGATCTCCAGTCAACTAAGTTAGGTTTCCCTCATATTCCCATTTATCACGGGCTTTAGTCCCATTCCTCTTGACGACGTTTCTACTAACTCTCTACTTAAGCCTTTTGTAAACGGGTCTGCAATGTTATCCTTTGATCTCACATAATCAATTGTGATAACACCCGTTGAGAGTAGTTGTCGTACCGTGTTATGTCTACATCGCATATGCCTTGATCTGCCATTGTACATCAAGCTTTGAGCTCTACCAATCGCTGATTGGCTATCACAATGTACACATATGGCTGGCAAAGGATTTGGCCATCTTGGAATATATTCCACGAATTGAGGTAGCCATTCCGCCTCCTCGCCTGACTTATCCAAGGCGATAAATTCGGATTCCATTGTGGATCTTGCTATGACCGTTTGCTTAGAAGACTTCCAAGCAATAGCAGCTCCTCCAAGTCTAAACACGTAACCACTTGTTGATTTGGAATCTTTATTATCCGATATCAAGTTTGCATCAGTGTATCCTTCGATCACTGCTGGTTGTCGGGTATAATGCAGTCCATAATCTCTTGTGTGTCTTATGTATCTAAGCACCCTCGTGATAGCTTTCCAATGATCCGCGCACGGATTGCTGGTGTATCTACTTAGCCTACTCACCGCGTAAGCCAAGTCGGGTCTAGTACATGTCATTAGATACATTAGAC
The DNA here is from genome assembly GCA_030545235.1 of Helianthus tuberosus. Lineage (NCBI taxonomy): Eukaryota > Viridiplantae > Streptophyta > Magnoliopsida > Asterales > Asteraceae > Helianthus > Helianthus tuberosus. The sequence goes on along the minus strand of CM060414.1, from coordinate 149,777,814 downwards.
TGCCAATAATTCTTGAATACTCTAACTGAGCAACTCCATCTCATTTATTTTTCTTGAGATGTTGGGAGGTATCAACTGGAGTTCGAGCTACACTCGTATCTCCCGAGTTGAATTTTTCAAGAATTTTATCCACATAGTGAGATTGACTTAACACAAGACCATCTTGGGTTCTTATGATCTTTCCTCCAAGAATCATGTCAAATCTCGCTTTCAACATGCTTTTAGTAGCTTTGATAATTTTATCATTACTCCCAATGATAAGCATATCGTCTACATAAAGGCATAAAATCACATAACCTTCATTTGTGTCTTTGAAATAAACACATTTGTCGCACTCGTTTATTTTGAAACCATTGTCAATCATGACATGATCAAACTTTTGGTGCCATTGTTTTGGTGCTTGCTTCAAGCCATACAAGGACTTGACGAGTTTACATACTTTACCCTCTTGACTTGGGGCAGAGAAACCTTCAGGTTGCTCCATGTAAATCTCTTCTTCTAAATTGCCATTTAGAAATGCGGTTTTAACGTCCATTTAGTGAACTTCCAAATTTCTTAAAGCCGCTATAGCAAGAACCAATCTAATAGAGGTTATTCGTGTCACAGGCGAGTAGGTATCAAGGTAATCTAGACCTTCCTTTTGTCTAAATCCTTTAATCACCAACCTAGCCTTGTATTTATCAATACTTCCATCAGTTTTCATCTTCCTTTTAAATATCCAACGATATCCAAGTGGTTTGCAACCAGGTGGAAGATCTACTAACTCCCAAGTATGATTTTGCAATATAGAATCAATTTCATTCATTATTGCTTCTTTCCATTTAGGTCCTTCTGAAGAAGAAACCGCTTAGCGATATGTATTGGGCTCGCCCTCAACCATATAGCTAACGAAGTCTGGACCGAAGGATTTTTCAACCCTTGGCCTTTTACTTCGCCTACGATCACTTTCTTCAACCTCATGTCGTTCATGTGTCTTATCATGAACTACCTCATCAACTGGTGTAGATGAGCTTTCACCTACTTCAAAATTAGGTGTTGATGACGTTGCATGTGTTTGTCTTCTCAAAGGAAACGCATTTTCAAAGTAAGACACAACGTTAGGATTCACCTCCATGATAGTGTTTACGTGTACATCAGGATTCTTGGACTCATGTACAAGAAATTGATGTGCACTACTTTGATGCGCATACCCAATAAATATGCAATCAACAATTTTGGGTCCTATCCTAAGAGCCTTAGGAGGTGGTACAATCACCTTTGCTAGGCACCCCCACACTTTCAAGTATTTGTATGAAGGTTTCTTCCTTTTCCATAACTCATATGGAGTTTCGTCTCTCTTTTTAGTGGTATCTTGTTCAAAAGATAATTAGCCGAGAGAATGGCTTCCCCCCCACATTTCCTGGCTCACCCCAGAACTTATCAACATGGCGTTCATCATTTCTTTCAATGTGCGGTTCTTTCGTTCCGACACGCCATTTGATTGTGGAGAATAAGGAGATGTACACTCATGTACAATGCCACTTTTTACGCATAAATCGGCAAAAGGTGCAACATATTCGCCTCCTCGGTCGCTTCGCAAAGCTTTTATCTTCTTTTGAAGTTGATTCTCAACTTCATTTTTATACAAGATAAATTTACTTATTGCTTCATCTTTACTTTTTAGTAAATATACATAGCAATATTTAGTACTATCGTCAATAAACGTGATGAAGTACTTATTTCCACTTCTTGTGGGTACCGCTTTTAAATCACAAATATCGGTGTGAATTAAATCAAGGGGTTCGGTTATTCGTTCAACCGATTTCGATGATGTTCTTGTAAGTTTGGATTCTACACAAGTTTCACATTTATAATGTGAAACAATATGGAATGTTGGTATACAATTTAAATTGATTAAACGGCGTATTGAATTAAAATTTACGTGACCTAATCTACCATGCCATTTATTCGAATTAGAAAACTCAAGCATACAAGTAGAAGTAGTAACAATTTTATTCATGTTCTTTTTTACTGCCATTACATTCAATTTGAACATACCATTTTGGGCATAGCCCTTACCAACATACATTCCTCATTTAGTAAGTACAAATTGATCGCTCTCAAAAACTAAACGAAATCCAAACTTATTAAGCAACCATCCCGAGACTAGGCTCTTGCGCACGTCTGGGACGTATAACAAATTGCTTAAAGTGAGCTCCTTCCCTGAAGTCCACTTCAAAATCACCGTTCCTTCACCCTTGATGTCCGAGGTGGCTGCATTTCCCATGTACAACTTCTCATCTCCCGCAAGCTCTTTGAAGGTGGTAAAGAGGCTCCTGTCTGGGCACACATGACGGGTCGTGCCCGTATCAACCCACCATCCTTTTGGAGTGTTGGTCACTGTATTGACCTCATCCAACATTGCGGTTTTGTCGGAAATCATTGCCACCAAAGGCATTCCGTCTTCATCCACCATGTGCGCGCGCTCACGCTTTGGTTTCTTGCATTGGTTAGCCCGATGCCCCGGCTCGTCACAGTTGTAACAAGTCCCTTGGAACGTTTGAGGTTTCTTTTTCACAACCCCTTTCTTCGGTCCAAGTTTGCTAGCCTTTGCTTTCTCCTTGTCCTTTTTCCCCTTACCCTTCGCGCCCTTAGAGGATTGCCCATGCTCAACCAAATTTGCGCTAGCACTAGTCTGCACAAGGCTGCCTTTTTGGGCAATTCTATTGTCCTCTTCAATCCGAAGACGAACAATAAGGTCCTCTATAGTCATATCCTTTCGTTTGTGTTTAAGATAATTCTTAAAATCAACCCAACTAGGACATAACTTTTCAATCATCGCTGCCACTTGGAATGTCTCGCTAAGTGTCGTGCCTTCCGCAAAGATGTCATGTAGTATAATTTGGAATTCTTCGACTTGATTCATAACTGTTTTAGACTCAACCATTTTGAAATCCAAGAAACGGGCTACCACAAATTTCTTTGTGCCAGCATCCTCCGTTTTGTACTTCTTGTCCAAGGCATCCCAAAGGTCTTTGGAAGTCTTGACGTTGTAGTACACATTATACAACGCATCCGACAGGCCGTTTAACACATAGCCACGACATATGAAATCCGAATGCTTCCACGCATCTACCGCACACTGTCTTTGTGTGTCGGTCTCCCCTTTCACAGGTTGGGGAGCGGCTTCCGTTAAGAACCTCGCAAGGTTCATGGTGGCCAGATAGAAGAACATCTTCTGTTGCCACTTCTTAAAGTGTAGACCCGAGAACTTCTCGGGTCGTTCAGCGTGATTAGCCACTGTGGACGCTCCCATAGTGGTGGCGTTTAGGGGGGTTCCTGTCACAGCATTTGTGGTGTTATTAACGTTGACATTTTCGTTCGACATGCTGAAAAAATTAAAATTTTAAAGTTTAGTAAAAAAATCTGATTTATGCAAAAACCAGAAGTAAACTAATAAATTTTAATTTTACCACAAATTTACTGTTTAGGCTTCTAAGTCCAACTTTGAAGACCAAAAACAGAAATTTTATAATTTTTATAACTTACTGATTGGCTTCAAAGTCCAACTTTGAAGACCAATTCAGAGAGTTTTAGCAATATTAGGACAATTCTGAAGTAACCAAATTGTTTTCAACCAAAGTCGTCGCTCCTTTGAAGATGAAAACACAAAAAAAATCTGTTTTTAAAACACAAACTGAGTGAATCAAAACTGGTTTGAATCACCAAACAGAATGGTTTTGATTACACGAACGGTTTTAAAAATTTGTTTTAAGATTGTAGGAGTTGTTCGCGTAATTAAATAAATAAAACAAATTTTATTATTACGATTACAATACAAAAATAAGAAAGCGAAAAATTACTATTACAATTACAACTGAAATAAAAGAAAATACAAGAAAAGAGATGAAGCAGAATGGCTGAGGCACGTGTTCACACGCTTCCCTTAAAACAAATTCTGCGTCTCCCAGGAGTACTCGTTTTGTTTCACAGGGTACAACAGCCGAAGCAGCGTACTGCCGGAGATGGCCTACAACCCGAAGGCTACCTTGAGATGAGCAAGAAGAAGATCAGAAGATTGCTGAGAATAATTTGCATAGGTTGTGTAGTTGCTGGTGTCCTTCTGCAGTGGTGGAGATGCAGTATTTATACTGCATCTGAATCGAAACAGTCAAAAGAATTAAAGGAGAGGTTTAAATTGCAATAAACGTCTTCAATGCAATTTAATACGTCATTTAATTCTCTGTCAAAGACCATTAACTCGTCAATTTCGAAGTTAAACTACAACTGCACTGTCATTCAATGCTGGAAACTTCTACGTGCGCGCGCACAGGACACACTGGTGCGCGCGCTGGTCTGCACGCTCATGCGCGGAGTGTCCCCTTGGCTCACTACCATGCGCGTGTGCGCCACACTAACTCAGGTCCATGCGCGCATGCGCGCGTGTGCCACGTCACCTGTGAGCCTATACGAGCACGCCACACAGTCACGCCGTTTTGGCTCACTCTGGTGCGCCGCGCACGCCACAACAAGGCCCATGCACCATGCGCAACCGCGCGCCTTCGTGCCACATGTACTCGTGCGCGGACTGCCACGTCACACGCCTAAACCTGCACGCCACTTCACCACTTGGTCCTTGCAGCCTCTGTGATCCACCATGTGCACGCGGTCAAAAATACAAAGGCAGCTCTCAAGCGGCTCGCGGCGATGCGAGCGTGCGAAGTACGCCACATCGCCCACGCCGCGCGCGAGCGTACGCGAGTGCGAGTTAGGGGTGCGGAGCACCCTTCGCGAGGACACTTAGTGTGTGCTTCCATGAAACAATAAGGAATGAGAGTTCCACCTTAAACAACCATTTAAGTTCCATCTCTCCTCCGATGTGGGACAATGTGCTACTTTCCTTTTTGTTTCAGCATTCAATGTTTCAAACACCCAACTTTGAGCATTTATATCTCATTCATCTTATCTCCGTTTTGGACGTGGTTTAGTTCGTTGCGAAGCTCTTCCAACATAGAACACAAACCCACAAATAAATATATAAAACCCGCTCATTTTATTATATTTATTTTTAGTCCAAAATAGGAAAAAATCATTTTCCTATATTTGTGAAAAATGTTATTTTCACCTATTTTTCCAACAAGGGCGAATACTAGCCTAAAGGGTATGTTCACGAAAATGGTTATAAATGTTTATTTTATTGGATGAACTCTTTTGTCAAAATTAACTTTGTTAAAAAGTTAAGTTAATTTGACAATATCTATGAGTGAATGCACAAACATTTCCCTTCTGAGCGAAAAGAAGGAAATTGAAACAAACAATTATAAAAGAACTAATCTTGGTGTTTAAACTCAGAGGCCACTTTATGCATTCCACATGTGAATCCTATGGCTAAACCCCTCATTGTTTATTGAACGTTGTACAAAATGAGCGTTTTTTTGTTTTGATCACTTCTTTGCAATTTAGTTTTTCTTGTATGTTGAGCCATCTCGGAGAAAAATACAAATCTTCATTTGGAATCGAAATCCAGAATCAATGGATCAACGTTTGATTGGAGATTACTGCTTTTCTATTTTATCCCAATGTAACCACACATTGCCAAATCAATTCATATAGAATTTATATTGTCGGGATTAAACATAGAAATCACGATCGAATACTATAACTATAACAATGAAAGAGGCAAAACCGTTTCTTGGATTCACCCTGTAGATTCATTTCGAATCTAAACCCAAAATCAATGGATTCAACTTCGATTTCGTATCTTATGTTTTGCGGCCCTAGTTCCGGGTTGGGTTTAAAGGTTCTGAACCAAAATGCTCACTCCTACATAAAGACATGAAAAAGAAAGAAATTGAAAAAAAATAATAAAAAAAGAAAGTGATTAAAATCAGACGCATCTTCAGATCTAGACCATCCCTTTCTGAAAAGAGGAGATACAAAGTCTGTTTGAAGACCTAGCCCCTTCAAGATGCATTGCACGTGCAAACTTACATGGGAGAGGCTAAACCCTTTGTTTTCTTGTTGATGTTGACCATTGTACAACAGGACCGAACTTGGTTTAATAACTTCTTTGCGATGTGGTTTTCTCCTATGTTGAGCTATCATAGAGAAAATACAAATCTTCATTTCGATTCTAAACCTGGAATCAATGGTTCTTTATGTGATTGAATCAATGGTTCTTTTATGTGATTGAAATTATTGATTCATGTATTTTACCCTAACGGAACTGCACATTGTCAAATTGATTTATAAATTATTAACATTGTCATATTTAAACAGAGAAATCACTATCGAAAACTATAACATCGAGAGAGGTAAAAGCATCTCTGGCATCCCATCCACTAAATTAATTTCGAATCCAAACCCAAAATCAATGGATTCAACCTCGATCAACCAGCTACATGACGATACCCTAATATGGTGGATACGAAACATATATGGGTATGTGTTGCGAGGGGTGCAGAATAAAAAACCGAAAGAAATAAAAAAAAAAGAAGCCGAATCAGATCATGGATCATGGCCTCCAAAATAAAGAAAAAAGAAGCCGAATCAGATAATGGATCATGGCCTCCAAAATATTCTGAATACTTTGCTACATGAAGCTGTGATAGTTTATAGTAATTTATTTAAGTGATCAACCATATAGGTATAGATAGGGTAGGAGGATTCGAAAAATTACCATATTGCCCTTGGTGGAACTAGAAAAGGAATATGGCATGACTCGTCACATCAATGTTTTACAATAAAAATAACTATCATGCAAAATATTCTTTTTTATGGCTGGCAAAAAAAAAAAAAAAAAAAAAAAAGAAAGAAAGAAAAAAGAAAAGAAAATAAATCTTCTATATATATTTATTTATAATATGAGTTGCCGCACTTAAAATTAATATGAATTTGTTATGTAGCCTAAACTAGAATACATATCTGTGTATTTATAAGTGTAATTATTTTAGCTGAAAAAAATAATCTTTAATTTGTTCTGGTCATTAAAGTGAATTACATTACGTTCTTCATTTCAAAAAGAATACTTGCCAATAGCTATTAATAATGTTATATTTTTCATAAATCCGTATGTGCTACAAATGTAATGTGAAATACTAGTTTCGTTAGCATTTGAAATCTTGTAATGTAATGTTATCAGTGCTAACAAAATAAAATCGATATCAAAACCGATTGTTTCATCGTGACAGGAGTACCCGCGACGTTAGTAATTTCATAAAAGAGATTGAATGTTTTATATATATGAAAAGCTTAACTGAAGACATGTATCATCATTCTTTTGTTTAGCCATTAATAAATCAAATAAAACACAAAAAACAATTAATATAATTTTTACAACAACCCAGAAAATTTTCACAACTGAAAATAAACACAACATGACCTGCTGTAACACTAATGTTATGTTTCCACCTTCCCTTTCCCTTGCAAAAAAGTGTGATGATAGGAAATTACCGTATTGTCCTCAGTAAATATCAAAAAAGTCTAATTACATGACGTGTAACATTTTTTTTTTTTGAAAGGTTAACTTCATTCAAACAACGCGAAAATCTCCAGCTCTCCAAGGCGGAGAGAAGGAGACCGCTACAAACAATACAACAATCTCATATTACACCAATCATTCCAATCGCTAACCTTTCCTTTCGACCTATTAGAAAACCAAAGATAACTAAGCGACTTCACATCAGCCACTATCTCCGCAATCGAGAAATTTTTGTGCTCAAATATTTTTTCGTTTCTAGCTTTTCACACGCGCCAGCGAAAAATGATAACCACCCCTTTAATAATCTCTTTGAGAGTATTCGAGAGAGTCTCCAACTTATGAAGCTCCATAAGGTCTGCCAAACTGAAGATAAAACTCGGAATCCCGCACCATCTAGCAATACCTTCCCAAGCCTTAGTTGAGACCCCACAAGCAGAAAATAAGTGCTCAACAGTTTCCTCTCCGTCTTCACACAGCACACATAAATTATCTTCAACAAATATGTTCCTTCGAGACAGAGCTTGCTTGGTAGGAATTCTATTCATAACCACGCGCCACATAAATATGTTACATTTGGAAGGCACCCATTTGCACCAATCAAAAGAAGCGCCAACTGTCGGCATATTAACCGCAGTCAGCCAGCTTCTCACTGCAGCCACAGAGAAAACACCATTCGGATCCCCTTCCCATCTCCAACAGTCATCAACCTGCTGCAACAAACGTACCTGCAGCAAATCAAGAACCTGCTGCAGACTTTCCACCTCTGAAGCTGATGACGTGTAACATGATAGAGCAAATTTTATCATAGTAAATATTAACTAGTAACTAGAGTGCGCGTTGCGGCGCATATACATTGCAATCATCGAACATATTAGTGCAAACGTTATGTGATCCGCGGCCGACAGCAACAATCTAAGGGGGCTTATTATAGCTTTAAAAAATAGAAACCACTCAAAATGCAAGGTATCTCGAATTAATATAGTCAAATGAAAATGTGCTATAATACGGCGCTCGGTTTGGAAGGTAACAAAAACATATTATACTTAAACTGACTCGTTTCCCAAGAAAAGTTTCTGTTTAGACGTAGATCCGCTCAAATTTATACGGACACATACATAAAAATCCGCATGTAAAAAGTTAGTTTTTTTAAGTAAAGGAATGAAAATAGATATTGTTAGTGAACACAAAATCTTTAAAGAAAATAATATGATAAAAATGTATAAGATATATGTTAGAATATTAGAAACCTAGGGGATTAAAACTTGATGATGTAAAGCCAATGAACTAAAATTGCAATATGGTGAAACTTTGGGTTAAAAAAGCGCAAAAGGAAAAACAAGGGAGTAAAAATGCAAACTTTGAAAGTATAGAGATGCTGGTAAAATGAAGCAGAAGATAAAAATGTCATTTCACAAAGTTGTGGGGAGCCTTTGTCATTTTGTATGGAGAAGAGGCGTAAAATGCCATTTGTGGGTTTGTCAATTTTTGAAAAATAGGGGCGGTGGCGTAAAAGCCACCGAATTTAGTTCTTAAGATTATTAGAATAGGTGACACATATCTCATAAACACGTAGAAGTTTGTTATAAACAAAAACTAGTATTTGTGTGCCGCGCGTTGCGGCGTCGCACGACGGGTGGAAACGTGTAATAAGATAACACGTGATTCGTAAAATGCAATGTGTAAAAGGCAATTAAAAAGGGTAAAGCACAATGCTAAAAGACAATCACAAAAAAAGTGTAAAACACAATGCCTAACACATTTCGTAAAACATAATGCAATGACATTTGCGAAAGTAAGAGTTGTAGTCTAGGGATTAAAATTGCAAAAATTTTAAAATTGAGCGGGTGTAAAAATGAAGCAAGGGTGAAAAGGTAAAAATGCAAATTATAAAAGAGGCAAAGTGTAAAAGTAGAAGGAAAATACGTAAGAATTGAGAGGGTGATGGTGGAAAAGCAAAGCACAGGAGTGGTGGTGGTAAAGTTTGTAAGATGAGGGTGTTGGTGTGGAAATTCAAAGTAAAGGGTTGATTGTGACAAAGATTGAAATTTGGTGTAAAACCACGTAAAAACGTGTCCAATTATATAAAGACACGTGTCCTAAACTCAAAATGTGTAAAAGTTTGAGTCTGAAGGACAAAAGTTGACAAAGATGAAAATATGTATCCAAAGGGACTAAAAGTGTCAACATGCCAAACTTGTGCCTCTGAATGACCACACACAAAGAATATATTCTTAAACGAGTAATTATTCAAATATAAGAAGCCATTTGAGAAAATAATCAAAAGATTATAAACTAAAGGGGTTAAACGTGTCAACATGTTAATTCTTACCTCTGAGTGACCTTTTAACGAACCCGGGGATTCGTAATGTTCAAATATACTCTCAAGAATAAGTGATACCAGTTTCACGTGGTTTCGAGATCGTTATGCAAGTTTCCAAGAACTAGGGTTAAAAAGCGTCAATGTTAAGAAACTTGTGATTTCGGTGATCGCTTAACGAAACCGGGCCTAACGGAGTTTGGTTACACTCCCATGATCCTCCATGAACTAACTACAAGGGCCTTTTATGCCTAAAATGATAGTTATAAAAGTTATAAAGGACCAAGGACTGATACTATCAAAGTAAAAACAATTTTAACATGAAACCAAGGTTGTCGCGGGGCGCGTAGGCTCCCCTTAAGTCCTACGCGGCCCGCGAGAGAGTGCCAGTTCAGAAAAAACAAGACAGCTGCTTGTTGCAGCCTGTTACACCGCCTTACACACCTGAATTTCAAAACCTGGAGCTTGTTGATGGTTTTAATTTACCACTTGGACACTTGTAAACATCTGGGATCATTCCATAACACCTGTGATGATCATAGATTGTGTTCTTCAAGTATAAATAGGCCTTGTGTTGCACTAGTTCAATTGCACAAATCATTCTTACCATCTCTCCTCTCAAGTTCTGGGATTCCTGATCAAAAGGAAGCTCATTTTTAGTAGAAAAGATTGCTAGGACCCTTTATAAGTGTCTTAGCCCCCTCTTTAGTTCATTTTTGTTAATTAAAAACCGAAAAGTCAAAGTTATGTAAAATGGCTTTGACTCTCAGTTTAAACTCAAATGGTCCAGCCATTGTTCGAGATGAATATGGTTATGTGACCATAATTAGGTAGGTGTTAAACCCTTAAAATGGCACCTCCTAATTATTTTGTTTGCTTAGTTAATTGTCGGGTCAAACTATTTAATTAAAAAGTCAAAATGGACAGATTTGTAAATAATAATCAAAACTAATAATGCAGAGGTTATAAATTATATTTTATCACTCTAATAACTTAGTAATTATTATTAGAAAATGTTTACGCATGTTCAACCCGACAATTCTGAGTTTAGGGTCGGTTCGCAACCGAAAGTCACAAAAGCTTGACTTTTGCTTTGACTTTCAGTTCTGACCCGATTAAGCTTAATTCTTCTATGTTTTAAGCTTCCATTAGGACCATATTAAGTTGTAGTATAACCCTCTGAGGTTATATTACCTGGTCATTTGTATTCTGAATTATATGCTAGTTTTCCGTTATTATGCTTATAAATGTCTGTTATGCCCTTATGTTATAAAAACGAGTTTTTTGAAAATGTGAGAGGACAAAAAGCTTTATTACTGATATATAAGTATGTCAAATAAATTTGACATCAGTTTATGGTCTCAAACTAAAGTTATGCAAGATATCGTAAAACGAAACTTTTTGTTAATTAAATTACATTTTTAGCATAAATCATGTTTAAACCCAAATTTTGGCACCAAACCCATTACCTACTGTTTTGATATTATTTTTAGAGATTTTTAGAATTTTTGGTCAGATTATAAACTGACCATATCATTGAGTTCTTGTATAATTCGATAAATGACGATAATACCCTTTTCATTCATAAAATGATATTTACACATGATTATCATGCCAAACCTTTTCCTACTGATGTTATATGCTAAATAAAATATTTTAAAACATAAAGGCTGATCAAAATCTCAGATTACATAAACACCTCAAATATCGTCAATTATCGACTTTTACGCAAATTAGGCGCATAGTATGGTTTAAAACCATATTTAACTCCTAAGACTTAATACCTACTGATTTTATTAATAAATTTTAATATTTTAACAGTAAGTATAAGTCTTGAACTCAGACTTCAAATTTTGTCTTTAAAACATATGTGAAATGACCAAAATGCCCATACGGTGCATAATTTGGCCATAAATGGTAACCCTCACATATATATGATATCTTACTGATGTAACTTGATAAAATAAATACTTTTACTGAATGTTTTAGACCAGAACCTCAGTTTACTATTAGATCTCTTTTATAAATATTAAAATGACCAAAATGCCCTTACGGGACTTAAATTGGTTTTAAATACTTTTTGGGCATATATGTTAACATCCTACTGATGTATTAACATATTTTAAGCATAATAACATATGAGACCTATATATAATTCATTTGGTTACCCGTTATGCATTTATGCGTTCGGTTCGGTTTATGTAGCTAGTTTACATAAATTAGCCGAAACGGGTTTAACCTTATCATTAAATCTTCAAAATATAAAATGTGTTTAGTTTACCCATATTATACAAGTATCCAAACTTGTCGGGTCTAAATCACATTTTATTCCGGTCCCCGCTTAATCTAGCGTTTCGAACCGTAAAGTATCTTTTTAACTAACCGGTCTAAGTCTTTGACTTAAATAAAGACCCGTTAGTATCCTAATAGGTTAATAAACCTTCCATACAGATTGAGTAGCTTCGGTAGAAGGTATTTACATAAGGCTTTAGGAAATATACGGCTGAGTTACATCCTTTCACATCTAGCTCAGGTAAATACTTTTAACTTATTTTTCCTTATACGGGCTTGAGATACGGTATAATAATAATACCGCTTGGTCGGGTATGAAATCATTTAATCGGATTGTGATTAATAAATTGCATAACCCGTTTTAATCTGTTTTGTTTGATAACATAAACATTGGGGGTTAATACGACCGTGTCCTGGATATCCTTGGCTCATTTCTTTTGTAAATGACCATGACTTATGCACGTGGTGTAGGCATACACCTGACAGATGCAATGCTAAATAACCCAGATGTTGGGGATAACTCCTTTGTGGGTTTTATAGTGGTGAGTCGGTTAATCATGAACGGCTTCCAAACCGGCCTCATATGTATGACAAACATGTAAATATGTATACAAGATTATCTTAAATAATTGTCCCAAGTTATAAATGGTTTGTGCCTTGTGCGCCTAAATCAATTTTCATAAACTCTTTTCAAATGAGTCGGTTAATTGTATTTACCAGTGTAAACTGACGTATTTTCCAAAGACTAAGTGACATGTACCTCTCGAAATTAGGATGGAGCTACTTGGGGTCAAATAAGAGGATCTTGCAAATCCTTAGATCCCTGAAGTCTGTTATTTCAGTTTTCTTGTATTTTGTTTTTGATCCGCATGTGGATCTCTATTACAACCACTCTATATATTCTTTTATTTGGACACTCGGACACTATGGTTTGTAATAGTAATTATCTACCAAGCTTTCTGCTGTGCTATTATATTGTGTATATTGACTATGATGATATCAACTACGTCACGATACTCCCCACCGGGCCCACCGGTAATATGTGGAAATATCGTGGTGTGACAATTGGGGTGTCGGTGGCGGAAATCCACCGACTTTGTTCTTTTCGATAGTTTAAATATGTAAAAAGTTCATGCTTAATATTTTATTTGAATCACAAACACTATGGATGAAGTGGATACCAGTATAAAAAATATTTATACCAAATTTTTGAAAAAGTGGGTATTGAAAAGCATATCGAATTTTAGTACGGTACTGATGCGGTATCAATACTCATTAACAAAATTCATCTCTAGATGATATCGGTACTATACAATACTAGTACCGAAATACTTGATACCGAATTTATGGAAAAGTGGGTACCAATCTGTCGGTATGATATCGGTACTTGATGCCAAATGCTCATCCTTACACAAGACGTTAAGTTGGTATCTTCAAGAAATGCCATGACTCATGATAGGGCATTTTAAATAAACCATGGCAAATGAACCTTATGTTTATCTTTGTGTAAGTATATGGAGATGGATAAACAAATTAACTCTAGATATATAAATAAACAATATCACATATACTTTCTAGACAATATGGTAAAGTGCGTATTGACTAAAGAAATGGTTGGAACTAAGTTAGATTGGTTTCATGCATTCCGTATTCAGAACTTCTATGATGACCTTCTGTATAGAGAACCAAAATCTATTCAAGATGAAGCAATGGAGTAGTACGCCCGGCAAAAACTTCACAAGAAAACAGATGAAGCAAGCAAGACCACTCATTATAACTCCTATGACTTTTTTTGGGAAAAACATTGTGATTCTTTTATGAAGAATATTGTGTATTGTGTATGTTTAGACATCATATGAAGAATACTGTGTACTCTCTAGATGATATCGGTACCAATCGTCAAACAAATATATGGAACTGTGAAAATTATGAATAATATTAGTAACAAATGTGTATTATTTTAAAAAAGTATAAATAATTAAAATAGAAATTGTCTACTTTAAAACATTATGTTTAGAGTGAATTGCAAGTTTTGTCCTTTATCTTTAGGCCATTTTGCAAGTTTTGTCCTTTATGTTTAAATTTGACGAGTTTTGTCCTTTATGTTTAAAAATCAAGCACGTTTTACCCTTTGAGCCTTAAAAATCAAGCACGTTTTGTCCTTTATGTTTAAAAAATCAAGCATGTTTTGTCCTTAAAAATCAAGCACGTTTTGCCCCAAAGGGTAAAACGTGCTTGATTTTCAAACATAAAGGACAAAACTCGTCAAATTTAAACATAAAGGACAAAACTTGCAAAATGGCCTAAAGATAAAGGACAAAACTTGCAATTCACTCTTATGTTTAATAAAACCATTAACTCTTATGTGTAGTAAAAGATGTATTAAAATAAAGCACTACATTTTCACGGCTATAATAGATATGGATAAAGATTTTTAATAGGTGTAACTTTGTAGAATAGTAACTAAGTTTTTAAAGTGTTTCAATTAGGTCACTCAAGTTTCAAATGTGTTCCAATCAGATCACTCAACATTCATTTTTCATTAAAATTAAGGGTTTTTTCATCCATTTCATATGTAACCGTGGTAATGTGGATTTTTATTTCTTTTTTCTCTTTTATTTGATGCTTGCCGGTGACCTAATATATATTCATTAATTTAAAAAAAAAAGCTTTAATTGCACAATTACGTTATTTTTTTCAACAATCGGCAAACGAACCATTTGTGTTCTCAAAGTTTATTCGTAGAGAGAACTAGTGAGAAATTGAAGGAGATAGAAAAAAGAAACATGTCCTCTGTTAGGGTGGAAAATTTGTGGGTGTAAGTTATCTATTGAAGATTGGCTTGTTAAAAATTCGAATTAAGCAGAGCTTAAATGAGCTCGAGCTTTTATTGAGGCTTAATTAATAAACAAGCTTGGGACCACATGTAACACCCCACCCAAAACCTGGACGATCAGACCATGTGTAATGGGCATTATAAGGGCATGAAAATGTTTGATAATGCCCTCAACACCACCCCCTTGGGCATTATAAGGGCATGAAGAGGGTGGGGCATTTCTATAATAATGCCCAAAGAGAAGAAAAATAATGGAAAGTAATAATTGAAATGGGCATTAACCATTACACATTTTTTAAAAGGGCATTATGATGATGATGTGGTGAAAAATGCCCCTTAGTGGGCATTAACCATTACCTATGGTCTCATGCACAGTTGATACCTGTCTTAGCAGCGGAATTGTAACTTTCCTTATGAACTTGCTAATTCTATGACATGTTTAAAAAGATTTTTATGTCAGCATAAGCTGGTGAGCTCATGCATAGTTTTATAAAAACAGTCATTTTTTATAAACAATGAACAATACTAAATCTATTTACATGATACACATAGGTTAGCACATGCCTCGGTTACCTTAGCATATCCACATTTACTTTTACAGGTGTGGGTATACATCCTCACCACCTTACATACTAAACAAATACCCGTACTGGGCTAGCGTACTGCCATTATATAAGACGGTGGCATACTGCCTATTATGAGCGCATTTTACTACTGGGCAACCCATACTGGGAGGGATCACTGCTGTTTCCCCAGCCTCAATACCTCATTACCTATCCATGGATCCGAAACACCCCAATGCCCATGCATGTATGATACATTACATTCATTTATTTATTAGGTTTGGGTGTGTTGCATGCCTTACATTGTCTGAACACCTCCTTCACATCACATATATTTATTACACAAACATATATCACAGTTTTGGGAAAACAAACATAATACTCACATGTTTAACAGTTACTAAACAGCTGCTAGTACGATCTGTGAATATCTCAGAGTCCTGGAACAATTACATAATCCTAGGTTAGGCAATGGTACACATAACTAGTCATTATCATGGTTGAATATTGGTTAACGCTGCCTTATTTAAGTATGGTTGATCAATCCATGCCTAACTAAGATTAAATTACCCAATACCAGCCCCTGACAATAACCCTAATACCTAAAAGTAATACTAACACTACTGCTAATAATATATTACTAATTTACTACTAGTAATAATAATAAAATTAACTACTAAAAATAAATAATAAATATTAAACATAAACTTAAATGAGAGCATATCTTAAAACTATCTACGACACGTTGATGTATAGTTTCCCTATTCCTGCTCCTGCTCCTACTCCTGCTTAAGAAAAACGACTACTAACAACACCCAACGAGGTATCGTATACTCAAGATTCTCTATACTAGAGCGTTCCCAAAAAGAAACTGATATTAACAAGTGAAACTATAAAGCTGTATATATACAGAAAACCAAGCACCTCAATTTTATCAAAGCTTTGATGTGGGATAGATTGACGCCTGTGGGTGCTTGCTTCCTCATAGCACGTATTGTTTTGGAATGTTGTCTTTTAAATATTTTTATTATATTAATATAATTAATTTAGTTTCTTAACTCGTTTTTCTCATATAACTTTTAAAATATAATGTTTTATAAAACGATGAATATCTCATTGAGACGAGCTCATTTTTATCTACGTTTTAACCTAAGTTTCATTGAAACGGAGTAAAGTCAAATATAATATAATTTTTATTATTAATATTAAATGGTCTCCTATAATAGCCAAAGCTCGTCAAGATAATTCATATTTCAAACAACCATTCTACTTGTTACTTGCTCGTTTAACAATATATGAAGAAATGTTAGTTTTGTGTATTTTTTTTCTCTAACGCATAAGGTACAACCTAAAATGAGGGTAAATTAGTCTTTCGAACACTAATTACACTTTAATTTGGGTATAATATTACTATAGTTTTTAATTAAAAAATTAATATGTTACCCGCTTAACAAAGTCTAGGGTGAGCAGTTACTGGATGGTTAAACTGAAAACAGACAAAAACTAAACAGAAATCAACCAAAATATGAATTAACTAAAAACTGATTAACCTAAAACTAATTAACCAAAAATGGCTATTGTTTTTGTACCATCATTTAACCAAAATTAATCGAACCGAACTGAATCATTCATATTTTCATATATTTCTAGCTTTTATACCTTCGGTTCATGTCTTTCATAATAATCAAACCAAACCAAACCGAGCCGAACCATTTCATGTATTTATAGATCCATTTCATGTATTTATACCTTATTTTCATGCATTTCTAAGCTAAAGACCTATGGCTTCGGTTGCGCCTTTGGTTGAGGTTAATAAACGAACCGACCGAACCATGCACATCCTATATATTACTACAAAGACTTAATACTCTTATTTGAGATTAAATCATATTATTTGCATTAAATGAGTACAATGTTTATCCATATGTATTGCTACAAAGATTAATACTCTTATTTGAGGTTAAAGCATATTATTTAGTTGTAATATATTTATCTAGGTTTGATTTCAATTTGCCCATGCCAAAGGTTTTGGTTTGACAGATAACTGAAAAAAGCCTAACCAAATGGCCACCAATAATGAAACTGAATGGTTTTAAAAACCCCTTAATCATAATTTTGGTTTTGGTGTTGGTGGAGACTCAAAACCCAACAAACCAAAAATTTTGTGTTTCACGGCAGCATCGAGCGGGCACCCCGTTAGTATTTTTGTAATAATTATTATTATGTATATAAAATAATGATAAAAACAATTTAATGATATACCTATATTATATATAAAAATAATAATAATAATAAATATATGTTGTAAAAAATATTTATATTATAAATATTTTTAGCATTGCCGACATGAACCATTGCCCTTTCTATGTTGTTAGCTGGATTTGTGTTCTGATTAATTTGTCTTTGTTGGTTTTGGTTGAATGGATTTCGATTTCCATATTGTGGTGGCTTCGTATATTCTCTCTTGAAATTTTCTTTTCCCCACAGTTAAAGCATGTCACTAATCTTTTGTTGAACCCATTCTTCGTATCCTTCTTACTTTCAATACGTGTTCTTCCGGTCCTTTCCATGAAATCCTTTGCTCTTCTCATTGCACTTGCTAAAACCCATTTGATATCTATCATCTCCATCTCATCCTTGTCTATTTGAGCATAATCTTCATTAGTCAAATTGATATTACCAATATAACCGGCTTATAATCCACAGTACGAACTCACTAAGGTGTTTAGAAGCTCCATGTGTTCCTTGGCGACTTCTGCACTTACTTTAATGAAGTTTGAGGTATCTAGTAGGACGGTGTTTGGATTAGATGTTGGGCCAACATTAAAGTTGGATGAATTTCCATAGCAAGCCGGGTGAGTCGAGTTGTTCGGGTCAATGAAAGGTGGAGGTACAAAGGTTGAAGCAGGAGGTGCACAAGGTGTGGAGGTAGGTTGTGAATGTATACAGGACTTGCATTTGAAACAAAAGTTGTTTGAAGCTTTGCATGTTGAGCGGGTTGACTTATACCACTGATCCCGCCGCTAATTCCAAAATACATATCTGGATTCTAAGGAACCAATATTTTTTTTTTGAATTCCTAATCTCCTCGGCATCCTTATTTTCCAACTTCTTGATGAATTCATAAATACTTCAAGTATCCAAATCTCCATTATGCTTTAAAATCTCCAAAAAACCGTTCCACTTTGCAAGTAATGCACATACAAATCTCACTACAATCTCTTGAGGAGTAGCCACTACATTGAATGAAAGCATCTCACCGAGAAGATGGTGAAACCTCATAGCTAGTTCACCAAGCGATTTGTTCTCCATGCACGTAAACGATTCAGATTCTTTCTTGAGTAGATCATGTATAATCTTTCGTGATTGTGCATTTCCCCCACCTTTCACTTCTAAAGTATCCTACAACGTTTTAGTAGTTGTACAGAAAGTGAATTGATGCAAGATATCCTTTGTAAGCGCTTGTGTGAGAATTGCAAAGGCTTTCTTCTCTAGATCATATGCTTTCTTATCAGCCTTAAAAAGATTTCCAAGTGTAATGGGATTAGATTCGGCTTCTTCAAGTGCCTGTGTAAAAGGAGTAGAAACACACGACTATAATTCTGTATTTTATCCAAGAGCGTGTGTTTTAAATCTACCCTACCAAGAAGAATAATCATTCAAATGAAAAAGCTTGGGTGGACGGTTGTTGCATCCTGTCTCATTATCACCCATTAACATATTTTGAATACTTTGGCTTTGATTTGCAACAAACGCCCATTGGTTAGCGAAAATTGCTACGGATTATGAAGGTATAAGTGATTAAACCCAAGATGCACCAGACGAATTTACTTGTGGTGGAGGGTTATTTGAAGGTATAAGAGATTGAACCCATGATGTGGCAGAGGAATTGGTTTGCAGTGGTGGGTTATTTTGGTTAACTTTGTTTACCTAATCTAAAAGATTTGTACACATTTTATTTGAAATTTTAAACCTGTGAAAATTTTGCTTAAGTCTAAAAGACACTTAACTTTCAAAAGACAAGGTTGGAAGTCAAACAACACTCTAAGGTTCAAGCAACAACCCTTTTGGTAAAAACAACCCAAAGTTAAACGATATTAGGAGGGTCAAACGATATGGGTTATCGTTTAAAACCACTCAAACGACAAGGAGGTATGTCGTTTGTGATGTTAGGCAAACAACAAGGAAGTATCGTTTGTCTGTCTTTTAGGTGTGTCGTTTGAGTCAAGGATCAAATGATAACGCTATATCATTTGGAAAGAAGCCAAACAACACTGGTCTACAATGGTATGTCATTTGCAGCCGACAACCGGACAAAAAGGACACTTTTCATAGAATTTCAAACGTGCAAACGCACCAATAGCCTTCCAGAACGAACTTGTACTTTTCAGGCGACTTTTCCGGCACCTAGGACACTGTAACTGTAACATCTTATAAATGCACGACCAATGATGTATTGACACGTGTAATAAACCCTAATAAAGTCAAACATTGAAATTTAGGGACTAATTTTTTGAAAAATCGAAAAATTTGATTATGAAAGGACTGGGAGTGTTAGCATACCTAAAATAAGTTTCTAAATAACCTTTTACGATGTTTATGTTCACAAATGAGCCACTTGATGATCGAGTGTAGCCGTTTGCGTAATTAATTGAAAGTTTGCGCAATGAAGGGTTAAAAGCGTCAACATGTTAATTCTTACCTCTGAGTGACCTTTTAACAGACCGGGAGCTTCATATTATTTGATTATACTCTCGGGAATGCCAGTTATTGGCCGTCTAAGGTTTTTATGCCTATAAGTAAAGTTAAGCGCAACTTTGCAAGTTAGAAGGACTAAAAGTGTCAATATGCTTAATTATACCTTTGAATGGCCTTTTAGCGAACCCGAAGCATCGTGATGTTTAATAATACTCTCAAGAATGCCTAATATGTATTAGATGAGGCTTCGATGCTATTAAACGATGAAATGCGCAAGTTTGCGCATTAGAGGGACTTAAAGCGTCAACTTTTGAATCTACGCCTTTTGGTGACCATTTAACCGATCGAGATCATAGTGATAATTAAACTCATGCTTGGGAATGCTAATTATGGGCCATGGAAGGCTTGGATATCATTAAAGGACTATTTGCGTCAAACTGCAAAAGTATGTCGATTCGTATGGTAACGGACCTTCCGGAATATGACCATGAGTTAAACATGCCCTAATTATCCCTTACCTAGCTTAGAAATAGGCTTAGAGGTGTTTCGTGCGCAAAAATAAACTTTTAAGTCATGCAGGGACTAAAAGTGTCAAAAAGTGCACAAGTTTGCATTTTCGCGCATATCTTACGTTCTGAATATATCCGGACACCCAAAAATTTATGTAACCACTAAAATATTTTATTTTAGGGATCGGCATGATAAAATTCCATTCGTCGCGTAATTTGGGTCGTTTTTCGCATCCGTTCGTGTTTTGTCGTAATTAGACGCACAACGCAACCGTACGACCAAACGAACCAACATCCGACATGTTTTTGAGCATGTTTTATATTCCCTATGTTTAAGCATCATAGTAGAGCCTTGAAATGAGGTTAACGGGCTTTAAATGTGTCAGAAATGGCAAATAACAAGTGCAGGGGGTTGTTCTGTAATTTTTTCAAAGTTCTGTTGCTGATCTGAGTACTAGGCGGGCCGCGTAAGACTTCCTCTGAGTCTACGCGGGCCGTGTGAGCCACCAGACCTACAAAACAGGTTGTTTTCCTTAAACAGCTGGGTTTCCGGTATTGCACATGGTTTTTCTTCTTCCTATGGGCTGTTTTGGGCGCCCATGGATTGCCAAAACAGTGGGTATAAGGTGTACGGTCCAGATCAAGGCTCGTTTATCGATGAACGATCTTAACGGTCTTGAAAAACCTATAAATACCTTTCCCCGACTTCATTTCAACTTGCACCCCTTCCATTCCGATTTTGTTCTCTGATTCAAGGAGGATTCTAAGCTTGTGGGAACCTCCATTCAGTCCTTTGGACCCTTTGTAAGTGTTCATCCATGCTTAGTTTAATTGTTTAGCGTTTATAGCCGAAAAGTCAAGCGTTTTTTTATAAACGCTTTGACTTTTAAACGGTTGAGCCATTGTTCGCAACGAACATGGCTACGTGACCGTAATTAGGTAGGTGTTAAACCCTCAAAAGGGCACCTCCTAATTACCACATTTACTCAGTCAATTGTCGGGTCAAACTTTTTAATAAAAAGTCAAACGAGTCAGTTTTTACTAATAAATTCATAACTGATAATACAGAAGTTATGGAACATGTTTTAACACTTAAATAACTTGGTAATTAATATAAGAACATGTTTAAGCATGTTCAGCCCGACAATTCTAAGTATAGGCTCGGTTCAGAACCGAAAGTCGCAAAAGTAGACTTTTGCTTTGACTTTCAGTTCTGACCCGATTTAGCATAATTTAGACTGCCTTAGAATTCCATTAGGACCATGTTATAGGTTAGTGTAACCCTCTGAGGTTATACAACTTGGTTCATTAGTTATCCTATTCATTTGCATTTTTCTGTTATATGCTTAAATGTTGACCATTATGCCCTTTTGACCTTAAAATGAGATTTTTGAAAATGTGAGAGGATATAAATCTTTATTACAGATATATAAACATGTCCCTAAATTTTCACATCAGTTTGAGGTCTAGATTAGGAGTTATGCTCAATAGCGTAATTAGAAAGCTTTTTATTAATTAAACGGTGTAATTAGCATAAAGCCTATCTAAACCCAATTTTTGAAACCAAACTTTTTACCTACTAATGTAAAATAATATTTTGGGATTTTTGAAGATTTTTATTTATTTTTAGTCTGAGCATAACATAGGTTTCTAGCTTTGATTCGGAAATTGTCGGTTTTGCCCTTTTGGCTTATAAAATGAGTTTTACAAATCCTTTTGATACCAAACCTTTTTCTACTGATCCTACATGATAAATAAAATATTTTAAGCCTTCTGGAATTATAAAAATATTAGCTTTTCTTATAAAACCCTGAAATCGCTTAAAACCGTCTTTTTACGCGTTTTAAACGCATAGTATGTATTAAATCTATTTTAAATATGTAAGACTTGATACATACTGATATTTTAAGTAAATTATTATACTTTAACAGTGAGCAAAAGTTTTAAACTCAGATTTCCAGATTTGACCATATAAGCTTATGAGAAATTACAAAAATTCCCCTTCGGTGCATAGTTTGGTTATAAATGATAAATTTCACATATATGGAATACCCTACTGATATAACTTATTAAATTAAGTATATTTATTGATTATATCAGACCTAAACCTCAGATTAATATATAAACTCTTTTATAACCTTTAAAATGACCAAAATACCCCTACGGGGCAAAATTTGAGTTTAAATTCGTTTTGGGCATAATGGAAGGTATCCTACTGATATCACAACATATTTAAGGCATATTAACTTAGAAACCCTGTTCATGATTCATTTGGTTACCCGTTACGCACTATTCACGTTCGGTACGGTTTATGTAACTAGTTTGCATAAACTAGCCGAAACGGGTTAAACCTTATCATTTTTATCTCCAAATCCAGAATGTGTTTAGTTTACCCATATTAAACAAGTATACAAGCTTGTCAGGTCTAAACCACATTCTAATCCGGTCTTCGCTTAATCTTGCGTCTGAACCGTATATCCTCCTTTAAAACTAACTGGTCTAAGCATAGGCTTAATTAAGACCCGTTAGGAATCTAATAGGGTATTAAAACCTTCGTTCCAGATTTAGGAGACCAGTAAAAGCTACCTGTACTTGCTTGGTGGTATACGGCTGGGATAAATTGTATAAATTTACTCAGGTAAATACTTTTAACTTATTTTCTCTTATACGGGCTTGGGTACGGTATATAAATTACCGCTTGGTCGGGCATTGAATTTTTAATCGTATGAAGGTTAATTAATTGAAATGACCCGTTTAAATTGTTTTGTTTGCTTAAAGCCTTTGGGGGGTTAATGACCATGTCCCGGATATCCTTGGCATCATTCATAGAAATGGCCACGACCTAAGCACGGGGTGTAGGCATACACCCGCCAGTGTATATATATATATAAAGATATAACCGCCGGTTTCGAGAATAGCTCGCCGCGGGACTATATCATGTGGTGTGTCTATTAATCTTTAACCCGGTATTCAGCCCGGGCTACTGAACGTATAACGAACATGTAATTATTTTACAAGTTTATATATAAATAATTATCCCAAGTTATAAAAATATTTTTGTGCCATGTGCATTGAAATCAATTTTCTTAAACCTTTTCAAAATGAGTCAGTTAATTGTATTTACCAGTGTAAATTGACGTATTTTCCAAAAAGGCTAAGTGCAGGTACAAGACGGAATAGGCTGGCTACTCCTAGCATCAATAAAGAGTATTGCAAGCATAGATGTTAAAGTCTGTTGAACAATTATCTTTTAGTTGATCCGCCTGTGGATCCTTTACATTCCGTTTGTAATACTTTCATATTACTTTTCATTCGGTTTGCAATGTTTATATCTTTTGCTTCCACTGTGCATTAAATTGTGTTGTTTGAATATAACGATATCAACTACGTCACGATACCCCCACCAGGCCCACCGGTAATACGTGGAAATATCGGTGTGTGACAGGTTGGTATCAGAGCCAACATTGAGTGAATTAAACACTAGCCTTTTGTGTTTAATCTCAATGACACAGTAGCACATTCCTTGACCTTCTTAGTCGAGACTTAACATAGGAATACTCTCAGCTCTATTCGGAGAATTATTGCTTTCAATTCTATATATTTTTAATATGTCTCCAAGCAAAGAAGTTGTAATGGAAATTCTCCCCATTAGAAGCCTAGGAATGCCGAGCTTTGTACTGCGACTAGGATAAACGTGCAACCAAGGAGAAAACATTCAGAAATAAAATGAAGAAGAAACTCCTTTTGCTGAAGTTCGTTTCCTTAGTAAGTCCTTATAAGGGCATGCTTATCTTTCTGTCCCTTCGTGGACAACATTATTTCTTTCAAACCCCGTTTAGGGCAATTATGTACCTCCTTTAAAATCATTGGAATGTTTTATCTAAATTTCATTTTTATCATTATATATGAATATAATATATGAAATAAATCAAAATTTTCATTCCTTCTATAAGATCTGCCATTATAATAAAATGGCAAAATCTAAAAAAGGACAAGACCTAGCCCATGTGTCATTTTAAGACAGGGCCAAGATGGTAGTTCCTCAATTAGATTCAGATCCTTATTAACTTCTCAATTTAGGATTGTTCGGCGTTACATATTAAAAAGAATCCTAAGGGTAAGACCTAGCCACATGTCATTTTAGACATGGCCAAGATGGTAAAACCTATTCAAAAGATTCAAATCCTTGTTAACATCTGAAAACATGTTAACATTCCTGACAACGGTGATGCGATAAAATCACTTTTTGAAATTGATCTGCCAGTATATATATTAAAAAGAATCTTAAAGGGTATAACCTAGCTTGAATGACATTAAAGACCTGGCTATGATGGTAAAACTTGTTTAAAAGAGATTCAGATCCTTGTTAACATCTGAAAACATGTTAACACTCCTGACAACGGTGATGCGATAAAATCACACTTGTCATCTTTATATTGGGAGTTCCAAACTCCTTATTTAGCCTAAATGATTAATAGGAATCATGGCAAATAAACGTTGAACATGATGTATACATCAAAACATCCATTTAAGATGTATGCCTACGGGCAAAGATGTAATCATGACAAAGATAGTTTTATTTCATAACTTCCTGCCAAAAGGCAATGAACTATGAAATTTTTCCGATCCAAAGGATCATTGATTATGTTTTAAAATTCCCTAGTGACAAGGCATCTGTGCCATCAAAAAGTCCTTTGGAATAAGCCCTTGTGCTATATAAAATGTAGGTACGACATTGACAGTCGTGACTTATGTCCCCTGTCTAATAAATATGAAGGATTATATTCCGTTTAAACGCCAAAGATGGTTTATTTAAAAACCTAGGCAAAACATAATCAAATAAATTTAATACTATCTATTGGCCTATATGGTTTATTTGCACCATGGCTATTTAATCATCAAACTCGACGATGCGTTATATAATTAAACAAATCATTACTACTTGGCATGTAGCCTTCAAAGCTTCACCATGGCTGACTCGTCTGAAGCTCACAATCATCCAGTTGATCAGAGTGATAATGCAAGACTGGTCTTAACAGGGCACCGAGTTACAGGCTATGTTAGATATAGCCGTAAACAAAGCCGTGGACAAAGTATTAAAGAATCATAAGCGAAAGTGCGATAATACCCCAAATAAGGGTTACTAAAAGGTTAAGGCCGGTTCAAACCAGTCCAAGCCAAATGAGGCGAAACCCAAATGTAAAACCTACGGGAAGCAGCACTTTGGAAAATGTTCCCGTGAACAGACCAGGGGATGTGGTATCTGTAAGGAGACAGATCACAAGACTCATGAATGCAAGGACTTGAAGGACGCCACATGCTATGGTTATGGCAAGAAGGGGCACATAAAGACCCGCTGCCCAAAGAAGGCGACTAAAGGGAAATGCACTTTAGGGTCACAAGCTAAGCCTTGTGGAATCTGTAATAAAGAAGGGCACAAAACTATGGAGTGCCAAGACATAAAGGACGCAACCTGCTATGGTTGCAATGAAATTGGGCACATCAAAACTAATTGCCCAAATAAAACCAAGAAGCCTGGGGAGGCAAAGAAGACCAAAGCTGGGGGCTCTCAAATGAATGCTCAAGAGGCCGTTCTAGATAACAATGTCACAACGGGTACTTTCCTGATCAATGACGTTTATGCTAGAATATTATTTGATTCAGGTGCAGATAAGTCTTTTGTAGACAATAGATTTTGTAAATTATTAAATCTGCCTGTTAAAACTCTAAGCGTTAAGTATAAAGTAGAATTGGCCGATGGCACCTCAGAGACTGCTTCAGCAATATTAGATGGATGTTTTATATCCATTAGGAATCATTCTTTTTCGCTGTCCTTGTTTCCGTTAAAATAAGAGGGACTCGATATAGTGATAGGAATGGATTGGTCGTCTTGTAACCAAGCCCATATTGTGTGTGATAAGAAGCAAGTAGTTATCAAGACTCCTTATGATGAGCCTTTGACAATTCAAGGAGACACATGGTACGGATTGCCTAAGCACTTGCCGAATTTGGTATTTAATACCAAAGCTTTAAGTATGGAAAACTCAGAACAGATAAACAAAAGTCGCGATGCTAGAGATGCGACAAATGTTAATGGTGCATCAAATGTGAACCTCCATGTTAATGGAGTTAATCTCCAAAACTGTAGTTAACGCTGCTGTTAGAAAGGCTATGAGAAAAGTCATGAACAGGTTCAAGAAGCCGAATACTGCTTGCTCTAAAACATATGTCGCTGCTCATGAGAAGAGCTTTATTCGTACTTCATATGCGAAGAATAAACCAAACAAAATTATATATGGCAAGGAGCCCCATTCCTTTTTAGGATGTACTTAAAAGTACTTCGTCTCTTGGAAGTCAAGAGACTTCAATAGTAAAAAGGGGCCATCGATTGCAGGAAATCGTTGGATGAAGTAGAAACCATTAGGTGTATCAGCGGTTATGCTGGAAAGGACACGGTGAGGTATGCATCACAGTCATTCGATGGCAATACCCTTAATTAGTGAGGACATTAATGAAGATCACAAGAAAGATCCTCTTATACATTATGGGTTGGACCAAGTTTTAAGGACCTTATTAGAAAAACCTATTATCCGCATCACGAAATGGAAAAAGATGGAATAAGAATTTTCTGACTCTCACCATGAAAGTTCTAGACTGTCGACAGTATATTACAAATTTTAATTCATTGGCTGAGATAGTACCCTATTCAATTTACCTAAAATCTAAGCTTAATGCAAATAATTATTGGTGGTTAGCATCGGCAATAAGAAGGTACATTAGGTCTCAAAGGCTGCTTATTATAAATCCATTATGGATCTACCTCAGCTACTCACGTTTTATAGATTAAGAAATAACCAGTCAAAGCTGAGACTGCCCTAAATTTGTCAAAGATTTTGCAGCTAAGTTTAAAAGGATTAAGAATGGAGGCGTTTAACCCTCCTGATGAATGATTAGAGGCAGATCACATTAATAATGACACCAGATAAATCCCTTATTGTGATTTTATTGCTAGGACTTACGTTTGGTTTCAGGTGCTGCTAAGTCTCTCATAAGACCATAAGTTTAGCAAACTTTTAGAAATTCTCCCGTAAGAACCCCAGATATTAAATGTAAGGTAAAATTTACAGGCGAAATCATAAGAACCATTTCTTCTGTTCCTGTCAGAAACCTCCAATTGTAGAATTCTAGAAGCATCCTCTCTCTAGGTGTAGTGCGTCAGCATATATAGTTGATATCTCTTTGATCTCTATCGATTGCGAATACCAGACGGTATGATAAAAAGCGCCATATGAGGATTGGTGTATCTTAATATGTTCCATAGATTGCTTCCATGTCTGATCAGTATGAAGGTTTAACGCATGGTACCACAAAGATATTCCGATGGTCATATGGTACTAAAGTCAGCTAATAGTATTCAAAGAAAATATCCAGAATGGAATTGTCCAAGTAAATGTCTCCGATTAAGGAATTCGTGGACTCGTAACATAAATGTGTCACTTATCTGACACAGACTATGATAGAAGAATTGGAGCCTGAGATTTGGAAAAAACTCTGTAATATCCTTGTACCTTGGTTATCTTCTCCAAAGATTACCCTGTTTACCTCCTAAGAGGCAAGTAGAGTTAAGATTTATACCCCATTTAGGGCTGTATTATTATTAAATCTCCAAGACGGCTAGTACCATCATTTGAAAAATCAAAACCCTGATTAAGTTAGTTTTAAAATAGAGGTTCATATAGCCTAACTCAATATTCTGAGAATTCGGTATAGTTAATTAAGAAAGACGGTTCATTTTGCTTATGTATTGATTACCGCAACCCTAATTAGGCAACAATTAAGAATTGCCATCAGCTGCCCAGGATGGTCGATTTGTTCGACTAGCGGCGAGGATTAGCTATTCCTTAAGATTAGTTTTAAGCAGTGGTTAGAATAACCATCTCACCTTAAAATAAGCTTTTCTAAATAGATGTTATATAAGTATCAAGGCTGCTTCTTTGGAGACCTTGCATAGATGGAATGTTAAACATCTATTGTTAGACAGAAGATTAGTAAGTCCAATTATCAGGATCTGAAAGTTGCCTTGGAAACAACGAATAAGATCATACAAATCCATAACCATCTGTAAGTGGCCAGTATTCGGCAGAAAATCAAGGATTAATGAAAGTAGCAACCCTCCTAAGTTCTTGTTAAGGAATAAGGTTCAACAAAAGATATCACCTAGGAAGGGTGTGCCAATTTGTTAATTATCAGGCTAGTTAAGCTCTGAATATATAGAATCATTTGAGGGAATCGAATGTATCAAGATCAAATAGCTTATAAACTAAAACCTATTTAAGGAGCTTGGCGGAGCTCGCAATGCATTACACACTAATGATTTAAGGATGTGTTTCACCAATAAGCCGAGAAGCATTATCGCATAATGATATGCAGATTTATGATATGATGAGAAACATGCATCGATTAAGGATTGACAGGTTAAGAAGCTCCAAAAAGGATACATGTACCTATTATAGAGGTCAACTTGGGAGCTTGGAGAGGCTCCAGATATGCTATAGAAGTTAAGTCCATTATGCGACAAAAAGTACTTCCAGCATTTTAGCAAATCTCGAGGTCGAGATTACTTTTAAGGGGGTGAGGATGTAACACCTCGTAAAAGCACGACCAATGATGTATTGACACGTGTAATAAACCCTAATGAAGTCAAACATTGAAATTTAGGGACTAATTTTTTGAAAAATCGAAAAATTTGATTATGAAAGGACTGGAAGTGTTAGCATACATAAAATAAGTTTCTAAATAACCTCTTACAATGTTTATGTTCACAAATGAGCCACTTGATGATCTTGTGTAGCCGTTTGCGTAATTAATTGAAAGTTTGCGCAATGAAGGGTTAAAAGTGTCAACATGTTAATTCTTACCTCTGAGTGACCTTTTAACAAACCGGGAGCTTCATAATATTTGATTACACTCTCGGGAATGCCAGTTATTGACCGTCTAAGGTTTTTATGCCTATAAGTAAAGTTAAGCGCAACTTTGCAAGTTAGAAGGACTAAAAGTGTCAATATGCTTAATTATACCTCTGAATGGACTTTTAGCGAACCCGAAGCATCGTGATGTTTAATAATACTCTCAATAATGCCTAATATGGATTAGATGAGGCTTCGACGCTATTAAACGATGAAATGCGCAAGTTTGCGCATTAGAGGGACTTAAAGCGTTAACTTTTGAATCTACGCCTTTTGGTGACCATTTAAGCGATCGAGAGCGTAGTGATAATTAAACTCATGCTTGGGAATGCCCATTATGGGCCATGGAAGGCTTGGATATCATTAAAGGACATTTTGCGCTACTTTGTACGATTAAAGGACTATTTGCGTCAAACTGCAAAAGTATGTCGATTCGTATGGTAACGGACATTCCAGAATATGACCATGAGTTAAACATGCCCTAATTATCCCTTACCAAACTTAGAAATAGGCTTAGAGGTGTTTCGTGCGCAAAAATAAACTTTCAAGTCATGCAGGGACTAAAAGTGTCAAAAAGTGCACAAGTTTGCATTTTCGCGATTATCTTACGTTCTGAATATATCCGGACACCCAAAAATTTATGTAACCACTAAAATATTTTATTTTAGGGATCGGCATGATAAAATTCCATTCGTCGCGTAATTTGGGTTGTTTTTCGCATCCGTTCGTGTTTCGTCGTAATTAGACGAACAACGCAACCGTACGACCAATCGAATCGACATCCGACATGTTTTTGAGCATGTTTTATGTTCCCTATGTTTAAGCATCATAGTAGAGCCTTGAAATGAGGTTAACGGGCTTTAAATGTGTCAGAAATGGCAAATAACAAGTGCAGGGGGTTGTTCTGTAATTTTTTCAAAGTTCTGTTGCTGATCTGAGTACTAGGCGGGCCGTGTAAGACTTCCTCTGAGTCTACACGGGCCGTGTGAGCCACCAGACCTAAAAAACAGGCTGTTTTCCTCAAACAGCTGGGTTTCTGGTATTGCACATGGTTTTTCTTCTTCCTATGGGCTGTTTTGGGCGCCCATAGATTGCCAAAACAGTGGGTATAAGGTGTACGGTCCAGATCAAGGCTCATTTATCGATGAACGATCTTAACGGTCTTGAAAAACCTATAAATACCTTTCCCCTACTTCATTTCAACTTGCACCCCTTCCATTCCGATTTTGTTCTCTGATTCAAGGAGGATTCTAAGCTTGTGGGAACCTCCATTCAGTCCTTTGGACCCTTTGTAAGTGTTCATCCATGCTTAGTTTAATTGTTTAGCGTTTATAGCCGAAAAGTCAAGCGTTTTTTATAAACGCTTTGACTTTTAAACGGTTGAGCCATTGTTCGCAACGAACATGGCTACGTGACCGTAATTAGGTAGGTGTTAAACCCTCAAAAGGGCACCTCTTAATTACCACATTTACTCAGTCAATTGTCGGGTCAAACTTCTTAATAAAAAGTCAAACGAGTCAGTTTTTACTAATAAATTCATAACTGATAATACAGAAGTTATGGAACATTTTTTAACACTTAAATAACTTGGTAATTAATATAAGAACATGTTTAAGCATGTTCAGCCCGACAATTCTAAGTATAGGCTCGGTTCAGAACCGAAAGTCGCAAAAGTAGACTTTTGCTTTGACTTTCACCTCTGACCCGATTTAGCTTAATTTAGACATGCCTTAGAATTCCATTAGGACCAGGTTATAGGTTAGTGTAACCCTCTGAGGTTATACAACTTGGTTCATTAGTTATCCTATTCATTTGCATGTTTCCGTTATATGCTTAAATGTTGACCATTATGCCCTTTTGACCTTAAAATGAGATTTTTGAAAATGTGAGATGATAGAAATCTTTATTACTGATATATAAACATGTCCCTAAATTTTCACATCAGTTCGAGGTCTAGATTAGGAGTTATTCTCAATAGCGTAATTAGAAAGCTTTTTATTAATTAAACGACGTAATTAGCATAAAGCCTATCTAAACCCAATTTTTGAAACCAAAATTTTTACCTACTGATGTAAAATAATATTTTGGGATTTTTGAAGATTTTTATTTATTTTTAGTCTGAGCATAACATAGGGTTCTAGCTTTGATTCGGTAATTGTCGGTTTTGCCCTTTTGGCCGATAAAATGAGTTTTACAAATCCTTTTTATACCAAACCTTTTTCTACTAATCCTACATGTTAAATAAAATATTTTAAGCCTTCTGGAATGATAAAAATATCAGCTTTTCTTATAAAACCCGGAAATCGCTTAAAACCGTCTTTTTACGCGTTTTAAACGCATAGTATGTATTAAAACTATTTTAAATATGTAAGACTTGATACCTACTGATATTTTAAGTAAATTTTTATACTTTAACAGTGAGCAAAAGTTTTAAACTCAGATTTCCAGATTTGACCTTATAAGCTTATGTGAAATTACCAAAATTCCCCTTCGGTGCATAGTTTGGTTATAAATGATAAATTTCACATATATGGAATACCCTACTGATATAACTTATTAAATTAAGTATATTTATTGATTATATCAGACCTAATCCTCAGATTAATATATAAACTCTTTTATAACCTTTAAAATGACCAAAATACCCCTACGGGGCAAAATTTGAGTTTAAATTCGTTTTGAGCATAATGGAAGGTATCCTACTGATATCACAACATATTTAAGGCATATTAACTTAGGAAACCTGTTCATGATTCATTTGGTTACCCGTTACGCACTATTCGCGTTCGGTACGGTTTATGTAACTAGTTTGCATAAACTAGCCGAAACGGGTTAAACCTTATCATTTTTATCTCCAAATCCAGAATGTGTTTAGTTTACCCATATTAAACAAGTATACAAGCTTGTCGGGTCTAAACCACATTCTAATCCGGTATTCGCTTAATCTTGCGTCTGAACCGTATGTCCTCCTTTAAAACTAACCGGTCTAAGCATAGGCTTAATTAAGACCCGTTCGGAATCTAATAGGGTATTAAAACCTTCGTTCCAGATTTAGGAGACCAGTAAAAGCTACCTATACTTGCTTGGTGGTATACGGCTGGGATAAATTGTATAAATTTACTCAGGTAAATACTTTTAACTTATTTTCCCTTATACGGGCTTGGGGTACGGTATATAAAATACCGCTTCGTCGGGCATTTAATTTTTAATCGTATGAAGGTTAATTTATTGAAATGACCCGTTTAAATTGTTTTGTTTGCTTAAAGCCTTTGGGGGGTTAATGACAATGTCCCTAATATCCTTGGCATCATTCATAGAAATGACCACGACCTAAGCACGGGGTATAGGCACACACCCGCCAGTGTATATATATATATAAAAAGATATAACCGCCGGTTTCGAGAATAGCTCGCCGCGGGACTATATCATGTGGTGTGTCTATTAATCTTTAACCCGGTATTCAGCCCGGGATACTGAACGTATAACGAACATGTAATTCTTTTACAAGTTTATATATAAATAATTATCCCAAGTTATAAAAATATTTTTGTGCCATGTGCATTCAAATCAATTTTCTTAAACCTTTTCAAAATGAGTCAGTTAATTGTATTTACCAGTGTAAACTGACGTATTTTCCAAAAAAGGCTAAGTGCAGGTACTAGACGGAATAGGCTGGCTACTCCTAGCATCAATAAAGAGTCTTGCAAGCTTAGATGTTAAAGTCTGTTGAACAATTATATTTTAGTTGATCCGCCTGTGGATCCTTTACATTCCGTTTGTAATACTTTGATATTAATTTTCATTCGGTTTGTAATGTTTATATCTTTTGCTTCCGCTGTGCATTAAATTGTGTTGTTTGACTATGACTTTATCAACTACGTCACGATACCCCCACCGGGCCCACCGGTAATACGTGAAAATATCGGGGTGTGACAGTAACAATGCTGGAATGGTTTTTATGCTTAAAACTGATCAAAAACCATATTTTAAGATCTCTCCAGAAGTTTTAACAAGTTTTCATTTAATATTATCATCCAATACCATCATTTTAATGTCTTTTAATCCATATTTCAGCCAAGAACAAGTTATAAGGGTTTTTGGTCCAATAAAAGTCCAATAAACACTCAAAAACCACTAAAAATCTCACAAAATGCTTGGTTTTCAACAAGAAATCGAGCCTAATGCTTTAATACCACTTGCGGGTATAAATTTCGATCTTGAACAATGAATGTTTCTTGTTGTAAATGCAATAACAAGTGCGGAATCCAAGTTAAAGCACCAAACCAAGCAATATGATAATCAATACACACAAAGATATCATCAAAAGTTTCCGTTTATTGATTTCAGCGAAGTTTCGGTATGAATACACAATGATAACCTCACAAACTCTCTGTTACGGTTTTTAATCCAAATGACAAGTGCTGATGTATTTATACTATCCAAATGAAAGGTCCAATGTCCAAACGACAAGCAGTGTCGTTTGGACACTTGAAAAAACGACATCATGTCATTTGGATATGTCAAGCGACATTATCAATTCAAACAACACCACATGTTTGAGTTTAATACATATCGTTTGGAACATGTTGGCCAAGTTAAACGACAGGAGGATATCGTTTGACTTTGGTTAACTTACACAAAATCGAACATAAAACAAACTTTAACGTCTATACAAAGACCGAAACAAATACATAACGATAAATTACAAGCTACAGACAAAAGTGCATCAACATAATAATACAAAATTTAATATATGCATAACAGGATGCAAAAAATTTTCACAAGATGCTATGGCCTATCTGAAGGTCCCATGATTGTTAGCTTGCCAGTAAAACATTAACTCATGTAAATTAAAACACAAAATTGTCATTGATTAGCTAGTAAAAAATCAAATGGCTAATTAAAATATACAAACAACAAAAAATAGTCTGGACTAGGTGTAAGAAAGTGTACTATGGTAAAGGTGTCCTCCGGTGGTTCGGATTGCATAAGATTTATATGCTTAACATGTGATGAGAGAAATGAATTTTGTGTGTGTGATTAGAGAAAATGTGATTTCTAAAGTTGTTACCTGATCCAACGGAAAAAAGGTATTTCATGTGTGACAATGTAACAAGAGAGACCAATCTTACTCTTATATAACATGTGAAAAAATGTTCTATATTTATGTTTTGGATATTAATTATAACTATATTTTGTATATTATAACATATTTTGATCGTAATTAAAACGAATTGATATAAATTTTATATCTTTTGAAATATGTTATTTCTATCAACAAAAAGATTATTTACTTTCTAATAAGAATTATGTGAAAAAATGTTCTATATTTATGTTTTGGATATTAATTATAAATATATTTTGTGTATTATAACATATTTTGATCGTAATGAAAACGAATTGATTTAAAGTTTATCTCTTTTGAAATATGTTATTTCTATCGACAAAAAGAATATTTACTTTCTAATAAGAATTAGTCATCCACAGACATAATTGTTGGTTAAAGATCATTAATAGGAACTATTTGACTGCTAATTAGCTTGTCTAAACCTTTTTGTTTCCATTGGCTGTGAATGTCTGGCCTGCCACAGGATCGATGCAATGGTTGCAAATTCTGCAATCGTTTTGCAGCCATCCTTTAAATTATAACTTAAGCTATAACTCGTTTTCTTTTTCTTTTTCTGCAACCAAATAGAAACGATGGTAAAATTTCACCAATTTGTGACTGACATTTTTTTTTCCATTTATACCGTCGTTTTATGCTGATTTAAAACAATTGCAAATTTTGCCACGGACACTGAAATACTAATATTAAATTATTTATTCACGTTTTAGACCGTTTTATGACCATGTTTAAACTGCCACAATATTTTTTTATTAGAGTTTCCATATTTGTGTTATATATTATAAAATATATTGTTTTCACAAATTATCAAGAGTCCTTATTAGAAAGAAAGTAGAGTAATATGATTAATGTATTGTTATATAAGCTTTAGGTTTTCTCATTATATTCAGAAGAAAAAAGATGGCAAGAGGAAAGCGAATTGCTCGTTACAATAAACAAAATGAACTTAAATTAACCTCGAGACAAATATCCGTAAGTTAATTTTTTTCTATAGAAAAACAAATAAATTTAAATACGCCCATGGGTGAAAAATACATATTAACTCCGTCATTATCTTAATGAGTTTGCTAAAATATTAAACTAAAAAGGAATCATAACACATGAAATTTGAGAAAATTTGATGGTATGTTTAAACATGTGATGTAGCGCATCATGACAGAGGTCTTTACATGTATCTAGGACTCATATTGAGTGCATAGATGTTTTTCGGCCAGAAGACATACAAATAGAAAAGGGTGAAGATTCGTCTCCAATCGGAGCAAGGGAGAGAACACAAAAATTCAAATGGCTAATTAAAATATACAAAAAAAAAACTGTCTGGCCTAGGTGTAAGAGAGTGTACTATAGTAAAGGTGTCCTCCGAAGGTTAGGATTGCATGAGATTTATATGCTTAACATGTGATGAGAGAAATGAGTTTTGTGTGTGTGATTAGAGAAAATGTGATTTCTAAAGTTGTTACCTGATCCAAGGAAAAAAAAAAAGTATATAGTGTGTGACAATGTAACATTTTTCATGAGAGAAAAAACTTATACCTATATAACATGTGAAAGAATGTACAATATTAATAGTTTGGATATTAATTATAAATATATTTTGTATATTATAACATATTTTGATCGTATTGAAAAGCAAATTGATTTAAAATTTATATCTTTTGAAATATAATATTTCTATTTACAGAAAATGGACAAAAAGATTATTTACTTTCTAATAAAAATCAGTCATCGAAGGACATAATGGTTGGTGAAAGGTCATTAATAAGAACTATCTGACGGCTAATTAGCTTGTCAAACCCTTTCTGTTTTTCATTGGTTGTGAATGTCTAGCCTGCCATCGGATTGATGCAATGGTTGCAAATTTTGAGATCGTTTTGCGGCCATCCTTCAAATTTTAACTTAAGCTGTAACTCGTTTTCTTTTTCTAACCAAATTGAAACAATGGTAAGCTTTCACCAATTTGTGAATGACGTTTTTTCCATTTATACCGTCATTTTGTGCTTATTTAAAACAGTTGCAAATTTTACCACCGACACTTAAATGCTAATATTAAATTATTGATCCGCGTTTTAGATCGTTTTATAACCATGTTTAGATACTTCCATGTTTTTTTTTTTGAACGGTGACTTTCTTTTTGAGTGACCCAATGTCACACCGCCTAATCGGCGGCCCTAGCCAAGTCTGCCCAGACTTACGATGTCTTAACCGGGTCCGCGCTGGGTTGGCCAGACTTGGTTACGGCATTCCCCCGGAAACTGTACTGCCTCCACACGAGTTGACTCGCTAAAGTAACAGCCGGATGAAAACCGTGGTGCAGCTCAGGATCGAACCCCCCTCGGTGGGTTTGTCACCGTCATTGCCCAATATCCACCCAAATATGACACAAGTGGGAATTGAACTTGAGTCTCCGTTGGAAAACCCAAGTCTCCTACCACTAGGCCACAAGTGGGGGATAGATACTTCCATGTTTAAACTACCACAATATTTTTATTCAAAGTTTCCATATTTGTGTTATATAACATAAAATATTGTTTTCACAAATTAACAAGAGTCCTTATTGGAGAGAAAGTAGAGTAATATGATTAATGTATTGTTATATAAGCTTTAGGATATACCCACCTCCAGCCCAGTTGGTTCCGGAGTGGCTGGATTGGGCCGGTTTCCTCTTGAGGTCTCCGGTTCGATCCCCGGCTGTGGCATTTCGGGGGTGGGTCGTCCCAATGATGGATCGTATCCTACCGAGGCATGGTGCGGTCTTGAGGGCAACCCGGTTTTACCCAGCTGTTACCTCAGCGAGTCTCTCGTGTGGGGGCAGTATGGTTTCCGGGCGGAAGTCAGCTTGCGCGCCGGCCGGGGCCCGATCGAACATCGCGTCTGGAAAAGCGGGGCTGACGGGGAATGTCTTTGACATGACCCCGGAGACCTGATCGGTCCTGTACAGAGAAAGTCTCCTTCCAAAAAAAAATATAAGCTTTAGGTCTTCTCATTATATTCAGAATTTGAAAAGAAAAAAGATGGAATGAGGAAAGCAAATTGCTCGTTACAATCAGCAAAATAAACTTGAATTAACCTTGAGACAAAAATCAGAAGTTAATTTTCTTTTGCCTATAGAAAAAAAACAAATAAATTTAAATATGCCCATGGGTTGAAAAATACATACTAACTCCGCCATTATCTTAATGAATTTGCTAAAATATTAAACTAAAAGGAATTATACGCATGAGACTTGAGAAAATTTGATGGCATGTTTAAACATGTGATGTAGTGCATCATGCCAGATGTGTTTACATGTATGTAGAGGGCCGTCCCCGAGAATTCTCGATGAACTTTGGGCCCGGGTCAAGTAGAAATAAACGGTCTCTGATGGGCAATTGTTAGAATGGGTTTAAAGTTTATAGATGGGAGTTGATGAGTAAAAGAGTAATGGGCATAACTATAGCTTAAAATGAGGTTTAGCGTTTAATGGGCTTAAAATAAATAGAATTTTAAATGGTTTAATTGTTTAACATGGTATATAGATTTAAAAAAAAAAATATGAGTGTGCGTGTCTATATATCATAAAAAATTAAAGATTTCACGCCACCGGGAGAGTAGGTCGTGGGTCCTCGCCCACCCCGCCCCCTCCCAATCAGCTATGTGATATGCGATGTTACGAGAGAATAGTGTTTACCTCCCAAACATGTGAACAATATAGAATCTTATGTGCATCTAACATGTGACAACCAAACTATGTTTCCATGTATGTAACATGTGAGGAGAGTGTGTGGGTAGCATAAAGAAGAAGTAATGTAGTCTATAAACAGCAGGAAATGCCTAAAAGATACATAAATTTTCTGAGTGAATACTACAAACTGCGAGTATTATTCTATAACTTCTGATAATTTGCTCAAGTGAAAACAGATATGCTTAACAATACACAAAGCGATGGTGATGATATCCTAGAGCGTACTGAAATTGCAAAGCCAGTTGGTAATGTCGTTAAGATTTCGGAAGAAGGAACTCCTAACGAAAAGGATCATTACAGGTCCTTTGATTTCAAAGGAACTACATATGAGATCGTGAGTTAATGCCTAACTAGTACTGAGATTTTTTTTTTCTTTTGGTTTATTTGTATACACAAGAAACGAAAACGACATATATGTACTTATGTTGTTTCTTTGTGGAACGTGCAGGACGAAACAATCCTTTTAACTCCTAGTTCTCAAATGGTTAAGCCCTCTGTGGCTATAATCAGGGTATTTTTGTTTCCATACTTGTTTTCACTCCCTTTCAGGCAAAAGCTATCACAACATATCATCATAAAGTTATATCCATTTCTACTAAATGTGGCAGGATATTACTATGAAGAAAAATCATGGACTCATGTTGAGTGCACAGATGTTTTTTCGGCCAGAAGACATACAAAGAGAAAAGGATGAAGATTCGTTGTCCCCAATCGGAGCGAGAGAACTGTTTTTTAGTTTCCACAAAAGTGAAGTAGCTGCAGAAGCAGCCATGCACAAGTGTACGGTACACGTTCTTCCTGGACAGTATCCCCTCCCACCTCGAAGAATGTATCCTGGATTTATTGCTCAGGAGGTCTATGACCTTAATTCTAAGAAGCTCTTCAGGCTAGACAACAAGGATTTTGCACCTGATATGCTGCAGGAAATTGATCTGCTAGTTCAAAACACAATGTGTCATTTAGGAATATATCACGGTGGAGGTTATGAATCTGATCAGGAAGATCAAGCGGCCACAGGAATTCCAAAATAAAGATTTTCTTTGTAAGATGAGCGGTTTCAGAGAAGTCTTACCAGTCCCAGTTCTCTTTGATGGTTCTTTGAGTTTCGTACAAGTATTGTATTGTCGTTTCAACTTGGATCTTTTTAAGAACAATAGAAATGCATTTCGTTTTTTTTCCAAAAAAAAAAATGTAGAATGTTGTCCTGTATAAAAATCAATGTTGTAGAAGGCGCTAGGCGCTAGTCGGGCGGTGAGGTACCGCCTAGGGATTAATCGGGATTAATCGGAATGGGATTGTTATATGTATTTTTTCAAAATTATATATATATACCCAATAATATAAAAATAATACTTCAAAATTCACATAAATACTTCAAGTTTCAGATAGTATGGTTCGATTTTGACCGATTTTGACCAATTTTGACCGCCTAGGACCGATTTTGACCGATTAATATAGTCCGATTAATCCGATTTTTGACCGCCTAGGACCGATTTTGACCGACTTTGACCGACTAGCTCAAAATTAGTCAGTAAGTAGCCGCCTAGCGCCTAGGCGCCGATTAATCGGCCGCCTAGGCCGATTTTTGCAACACTGATAAAAATGCATTTCAGTTATATAAATCAAGAACTAATCTCCAACCAGAAGAACTAAGTAAACAATTATATCATCTTTAAGAACTAAGTAGAAGCCAAAACTAACCTTGCAGCTTTTAGTGAAGCTGGGAGAACACGGACATTCAAAAATGTTGACTCATCTAAACGATGTGAATAATCGAAAGAAAATAAATAAACTAGAAGATATGCACAATCTATTAGAGGCATTAATCTAGTTGTGAGTACATGAGCAATAATTGATACTAAAATACCTTAAATACAATAGAGAAGCTAGTTATATTCAGATCTAACAACGCGTTTCTCCTTACTGTATCGCTAAGCTAGATAAAGCCTGACGTCACTTCTTTTACCAATTAATAAGCGCTTAAGACTCTAGATAAATTGCCAATTAAAACTCCAAGCTCTGTTCAGCTAAACAAGCCTGAGACGATATACATCACCAATCAACTAATCAAATAAAAAAAACACAGAAATCACATAGAATATGTTCTTAACCAAGATCTTCGGATCAGGTAACCAAAAGAAGTTGTTATTTGAGAGGAGCAGCTTACTGACAAGTGACAACAAAGACAGCCTTAGTTAGGTGGGTGTTTTCCAAGTCAGAGTGCTTCTTGGTAGAATCTACCAGTCGATCCTATGTTTACGTATATAATTATGTAGCATTATTATTATCATTGGAATAAGCGGGTATAGGAAATAGATTGGTAGTTAGTGTCGGTTGGATTCCCGCCAAAATAGGAGATTATGACGGTTGGACTATAAACCGCCGAACTCTAAGAATAAATAGCAATGTAATGTGTCATTTGTACATATGAATAAAGAAGTTTAGTGTCAATCTCTCTCTCTCTCTCTCTCTCTCTCTCTCTCTCTCTCTCTCTCTCTCTCTCTCTCTCTCTCTCTCTCTCTGTTTTATTTCATTTATCTCTCAAAACCTCACCGAGTTACAATCTAATAATTGGCATCAGAGCCAAAAGATTCTGAAGACCTGTGAAAGAAAACATGGAGGATCTCTATGTTATGGATAGCCAAGACGGTGTTAATTCTTCCCCTCTTAATCCAACGATTGGATATGGTTGGTTAAACCAAGAATCCGTGTATGATAGGGTAGAATCATAGAGAAGTTATGCTGTTAGAAATCCGGACAGCGGAAGCCATCATCGTAATCGTTCCGTACTCGTGTGTGTTTGTGTACAGAACCGAGAAACACAGAGAAACATACGTATATGGATATTGTATATTGAAAAATATCTTGATACCCTGTAAATGATAGATAATACATCATATATATACGGTGGCGGTGACGGTTTGTCAACCGACACACCTTTTTACTAACCGCTAAATAATATCTAACTTAATTACTAACTTATGATCTAGTTATACTAACTAAATAACACTAATAAATAATATATGCTAAGTTTAATATTTCTAACACCATCCCCTAAACTTAGCATCGGTAATGGCTCGTCACGTCGGCTTTGATGATAAACGCATTTTTCTTTAAACTTGTCATGATTCGTCCATAGATCCACCTTGATTTGTTTCGTGATGCCGAGTACGGTAATATTGTTGTTCATTATCCATTTTGTCGCTGAAAGTCTATGATCTGTCGCTATCCTTCTTCTTTTGTCGCTAACTGCCGTCGCTAAATCTGGATATCCTTTCTTCCTTTTTTGTTCCCGCCGTTTCTGCATCATTCTTTTCTTCATATTAACAACTGTTGTTAATTGTAATTTCCTTTTTGTCGCTAACATTCTTTTTTCTGTCGCTACAACTATCCTTTCTTCGTCGCTAATTGGTGTCACTAAATGTAATGTTCTTTGCTTTCTTTCTCGATTCCACGTATAATCATCAGACACCAATACTATTGATTTCTTCTTTTCATTCCATGATTCATTCTTAATCATGTGTTTCTGTCTCCTCATATTATTCTTGAAGAATAAAATATCATGATTTCTTTCGACTATTTCCGTCACCATTTCCGGTGATCGGTTCCGGTTGTGACCTTCGTCTTTTCTATCGTAATAACCGTCCTCCTCTTGTTGTATCTTATCCTTGTTATTCAGAACTTCTTCACAGGCCATCTCATCTCTTTCGGAAACGTCTTCTTCTTTCTGTGTCATTACCTCGCCTGCATCTCCGTTATCATCGTGACGTCCCGATTCGTATTCCATTATTGCAATTTCGTCTTGCAATTCCATTATTGCAATCTCTTGTTTCAAGATTGCAATTTCGCGTAATCGGGGACTCATATAATCGGAATCGCTATTTGTTTCTCGCCTCTTCCCGTGTTTGTTTTCCATCTTCTTCATCCGTATCTTCCCAGGATCATGTAATTTTGATCCTAATTCTTTGTTTTCTAGCCATGCGCTCTGATACCACTTGTTAAAAATCCGGACAGCGGAAGCCATCATCGTAATCGTTCCGTACTCGTGTGTGTTTGTGTACAGAACCGAGAAACACAGAGAAACATACGTATATGGATATTGTATATTGAAAAATATCTTGATACTCTGTAAATGATAGATAATACGTCATATATATACGGTGGCGGTGACGGTTTGTCAACCGACACACCTTTTTACTAACCGCTAAATAATATCTAACTTAATTACTAACTTATGATCTAGTTATACTAACTAAATAACACTAATAAATAATATATGCTAAGTTTAATATTTCTAACATATGCATGATCAAGATGGCCAAGGGAGTGTGCATCATCTGTTAGATCGGGGAAGCATGTATGGCCGAAACAATCAGGGAACTTCAATTAAGTGTGGAAGATTTGTGTATAAAAATGGATGAATTCAAGTTAGTTAAGACAGAGAAGCCTTGGACAATATCAATAAAAGGGAGTCTGCAAAGTAAAAGTTTTGGAAGAAAACTTGGAAAAAGTAGAACAAAATGTAACAGTTTCGAAACCACTCGTGTAACTACTGTTGTGGTGTTTGTTAGTCTAGAATAAAAAATTCTAAAATCTCAGTAAAAGATACGAATAAATTTGGTTGGGAAATTATGTGGTTTGTAAGCCTTGATAGGAAAAGACGCGTGTGGAAACAAAGATATGTTTAACTCTTTAAGAAACTCGTTGAGTATTGAAACATGTGGGTATGGATATTTTTAAGGATTACTTTTGTGTAACGGGAAAGTTTTAATAACATCAAACGGTGAAGATCATGTTATTGAATATGTATACTATATTCCTACCCTAAATAAAAATATCCTAGGTATGGAAGAACTATCATGCCAAGGATTCGAAATCACATTCGAAGGTGGAATGTGTTACATCACAAGACATTTGGCAACAACAAACCAATTTGGAACATGGAAGTTGCTACTGAAAAGCATGATAATGGGAAGATGTGAAAGGATTGGAAGACGTGTTGTGGAAGCATTTCGAACAGATGGAACTAGAAGATCAAAACGATCTGGAGTGGAAAAATAAAGGGAAGAATCATATTATTTT
Source organism: Helianthus tuberosus (assembly GCA_030545235.1). Lineage (NCBI taxonomy): Eukaryota > Viridiplantae > Streptophyta > Magnoliopsida > Asterales > Asteraceae > Helianthus > Helianthus tuberosus. Next base: position 149,734,246 of record CM060414.1, on the reverse strand, counting down.
TCCTAAACTAATCTCATTTATTGATGATTCCTGAATTTAATACAAGTGGATGTTAAAGTTGAATCCCAGAAGGAGAAATTCGACAAAGAGTTTGATCTTCTGGTAGAATGTTTTTAAAGGAATTTATGAGGTTTAGAACCTCTTTCTGGATACGACCACTCTATAAAAATTGTGAAAGATTAAATTTATTAAACCTCTATTTGGTAGTTCAGATGGGTGGAGGATACAAGCAAGTGAAAGACAAAAACCTATGGGGTAGCATCTGCTACGTTACAAAGATGTGTGACATCTTGAAGATCAAATACCTTCGTTATATTGAAATGTTGGAGTGGTACCATGTCAAATACAAAGGAAACGAAGTGAGAATAGAAGCCGGGGAAACAAGTGGATGAAGATTCAAAAGAACATGAAAAATGAGGACATGGCCTTGCCATTCACGAAGCGCAAGATGCAAGTGGTGTGGCCACCACACGGGGGTCCGGCCACAAACCAAAATTAAAGTCGAAAGAAGTTATGATGCCACAATTAGGGGCGTGAATGTTAGAAAGATAATGATGGCATCGGGTTAACTAAATCTATGTTTAGTATGTAATTATGTAGTATTATTATTGTCATTAGAATAAGCAGGTATAGGAAATAGATTGGCAATAGTTTCGGTTGTATTCCAGCCAAAATAGGAGGTTATGACGATTGGACTATTAACCGCCAAATGTCTAAGTATAAATAGCAATGTAATGTGTCATTTGTACATATCAATAAAAAAATTTAGTGTCAATCTCTCTCTCTCAGTTTTGTTTCTATTATCTGTCAAAACCTCACCAAATTACAATCTAATAGAGGGAAATTGCAGTCATTGCGAGGCTAATCTAGAAATAGTTAATATGTTAAAACTTGGCCTAATCATTTTCCAGTTTTCGAATGTACTTGGCCGTTAGCTTAGCTCTTAGCTTCTTACTTTCTTGTTGTACTAGTGCTAATACCCGCGAACTTCGCGGGTTTGACAAAATAATATGTTTTTGAGGTATTGACAAAGAACATTATACGTTTATGATGATCATAATGAAATTCTCCGAAAGAAATTATTATGGAACTTTCATGTTCATAAAGTAAATAAAACAGCCAATGTACAATAAAATGAAAAGATAAATAAATGATGAAATTACGTTTAAATTGTAAAGATGGAAATGATTTTTTCTCTTATTGCTGTATGTCTCACGCTCCTTTTGGCCAGCTCATTCCTCCTATTATGGCACTAATTATATTATTTCCTTTTCACAGCCCAGCCAGTATTCCTATTTAGATGGATCGATTTCTTTGGTTTCTTGTACCTGTGTAAAAACATCTTTACCATAATAATGAGAATTATTATGGTATCAGAGCAGGAATAGAGAAGATCCTGTTACACAAAACCTCCGACCAGAATTCCAACCACCATGACTGGCGATAAAGACGGTGGAAAGAAAAAGGAGGATGGAGGTTCCGACCACAACTCGCCATACTACATTCATGCCTCAGATTACCCGAGGCAGATGCACGTCAACGATGTGCTCACAGACGGTAACTACCTTGACTGGTCTCAAGAAATGCTCAATTTCTTGTTCGCCAAAAACAAGGTGGGTTTCATAGACGGAACAATCAAAAGGCCAGAATCGGACGCAACCGATTACATGGCCTGGATGCGGTGTGACGCAATGATCAAGGGTTGGCTGCATACCGCCATGGAGAAAGACATAAGAACCAGCGTGAAATACGCTTCGACTGCCCGAGAAATCTGGGCAGATTTGAAGGAACGATTTGGTAAAGAAAATGCCCCTAGGGCGTATGAACTGAAGCAGTCACTTAGTTCCATCCGACAAGACGGGTCGTCAGTCTCAGCGTACTACACAAAGTTACGTGCGCTATGGGATGAAATCCAATCCGTCTTCTCTACACCCATATGCAATTGTGGCAATTGCACCTGCAACATTGGAAAGAAAATGGTGGAACTCAGAGACAAAGAAAGGTTGTACGAATTTTTGTTAGGGCTTGATTCTGATTTTGGAACCATAAGGACCCAAATACTAGCGATGAATCCGATGCCATCGCTCGGAGCAGCCTATCACCTCATGGCGGATGACGAACAGCAAAGGGCCGTCTCAGGAATGAAGAGGCCAAACCAGAACACTACAGCTTTTCAGGGGCATGTCCATGTCAAACGTGAACAAACAATGCCGCAAGAGAGGTTCACTCGAAAGGACCAAAAACGCAACAGTGGGGATGGAACTGAGCACTGTGATTTCTGTGGGAAAGATGGACATAACAGGGACGGATGCTTCAAGCGCATTGGTTACCCAAAGTGGTGGCCGGGCAAGGGTAAACAAAATAAACCGAAAGCAGCCTGCGTGGAAGGAGAGCCTAGTTCCACAGTCGGTTTGAGTGAAGAACAATACAAACAATTTCTGAAGTTGTTTGGAAACAGAGACGTGAAGAAGGAAGAGAACGGACCGGTCGCGAACATGGCAGGTAAGTTACTATATGACAAAGATTGGGTGGTTGACTCGGGTGCTACCGAACACATAACTCCCGAAGATTTTTTTCTTAAAAACCAAACCAAAAGATATTATGAGGCCCCTGTCACTATACCAAATGGCGCTACCATACCCGTAAAGGGCAGGGGAGATCATAATCTTTCTAATAGAATAACCATCAAGGATGTTCTTCATGTCCCAAATTTCAAATGCAATCTTTTGTCGGTTAGTAAATTGTCCAATGATTTGCAATGTGCTGTGACGTTTTTTCCGAATTTCTTTGTCATACAGGACTTGAGTTCGAGGGCATTGATTGGAGTGGGTGAGTGTGATGGAGTCTTATACAAGATGAAGGGAACCGAAAGACGGGCGATGATGAGTACTGTTGAGACATGGCATAAAAGATTGGGACATACCTCAATCTCAAAACTTTCTCATTTTGATTTTATTAATAATGTTTCCTTGGGTTCTAAGAATGTTTGTGATTCATGCATTAAAGCAAAGTTCACAAGACTACCTTTTCCCACTAGTCATACCAAAACTAATGCTATATTCGACCTCATACACTGTGACGTGTGGGGAAAATACCGCACCCCCTCATTCACACGAGCAAGCTATTTTTTAACGATCGTTGACGACTATAGTCGGGCGGTATGGGTTTTCCTTATAAAACACAAACATGAAGCTAGCACTTGCTTGATTCATTTTCACAAGATGGTGCAAACTCAATTCGAGAAAAACATTAAAAGGGTCCGATGTGACAACGGTGGAGAATTCGTTTCCAATAAGATGCTGGATTTTTACGCTAAAAATGGCATTTTCTTGGAAACAACTTGTCCACATACGCCGCAACAAAACGGCGTCGTGGAACGAAAGCATCGACACCTCTTGGAAACAGCACGGGCATTAAGATTCGAAGCTAGACTTCCAAAACGTTTTTGGGGCGAGTGTATCCTTACCGCCGCCTACATCATAAATCGCTTGCCTTCAGATGTGATAAAAAATAAAACACCCTATGAAATACTACACAACCAAAAGCCCGATTACAAATACATGAGGGTCTTTGGTTGTTTAGCATACTATAGGAACACCGAAACCGGGGGCGACAAGTTTGAAGTGAGGGGGAGGCCGGGGACATTCTTAGGATATCCACCCGGCACAAAGGGTTATAAAATATATGACCCTCAAAACAAAAAGATTGTAGTTTCTCGTGATGTCAAGTTCTTTGAAGAAATTTTTCCTTATTTCAATGCAAAACTTGAAGAATAAGAGATATTTGTTCCACCAGAAAGGTGGGTACACATGCAAGTTGATAATGACGAAATGAATAAAGCTTCCGCTGGAAAACATGATATTTTTGTACAACAAGAACCAATTGCAAGTGAAGGTATCCATCAAACAGAAGCCCAAATAAATCAAGTTGATGGGCTGATTCACAAAGGGAATCAAGAGCCGGAGCCCACTGTGTTACCAGATGATGGGCCTGATCCACAAGGGTTCGAGTTCATTGACCCACCTATTGTTTCAACCGAGGATCAGCCTGAAAACGTTGCACCTATTTTGCATCAGTACATGGAGGTAGAAGGTTCTGATGGGCCAAGTGGCCAAACCGAAGATGGGGTTGTTGAGCCCAATTTCAATCAGCCTAGAGAAAAGAGAAACAAGAGCAGGCCAGCTCGATTCGCTGATTATGAAGTGAAGCTTCCCCCGTCTTTAGATCACGAACACACTCCATCCACGTCCAATCGCGAGCCCTCGACGGTACATCCTTTGGCACATTATATTTCATATGACAATTTTACTAATTCGCACAAAGCTTTTTTGTCGGCCATTGTTTCAAACAATGAGCCTAAACATTTCGGGCAGGCTATACAAGACCCTAAATGGGTAGAAGCAATGAAGAGGGAAATACAAGCGCTCGAAACAAATGGAACCTGGACCCTTGAAGAACTACCAAAAGGAAAACGTGCAATAGATTCAAAGTGGGTTTACAAAATAAAGTTCAAGCCAAGCGGAGAAATAGAAAGATACAAGGCTCGCCTGGTAGCTAAAGGGTTCACGCAAATGGAAGGAGTGGATTTCCATGATACCTTTGCGCCAGTTTCAAAATTAACTACTGTTCGAACCCTTCTGGCTGTTGCGGTTAAAAGAGAATGGCACATTCACCAGTTGGATGTCAACAACGCGTTTCTCCATGGAGACTTACATGAGGATGTTTACATGAAGATTCCTCAAGGTTTTGGGAAACCTAATGATAACCGTGTTTGCAAACTCAGAAAATCGCTCTATGGGCTTAAACAAGCATCAAGAAACTGGTACCAAAAGTTTGCTACCTCTCTTCAACGTCTTGGCTTCAAGCAATCTAAGGCGGACCATTCGTTGTTCCTATTCAAAGAAGAAGACATTTTTATAGCCGCGTTAATTTATGTGGACGATGTCATTCTTGCGGGAAACGCATTAAGCAAAATTCAGGAAACAAAGCAGTTTCTTGACCAACAATTTAGTATTAAAGACCTTGGGCCCTTAAAATATTTTCTTGGCATTGAAGTGGCACGAACAAAACAAGGTATGGTGTTAAGTCAACGCAAGTACACTCTTGACCTTTTGGAAGAAACCGGAATGACAGGTTGTCGTCCAAGTTCCTTTCCGATGGAACAAAACTTAAAACTTGACAAGCGAGATGACGACCCACGTATAGACGCCAATAAATACCGACGGTTGATTGGCAAGCTTATTTACTTGCAAGCTACCCGTCCCGATATTTCCTATGCCATAAATGTCCTCAGCCAGTTTGTTAGTGACCCAAGACAAGGTCATTTAGATGCAGCCACTCGTGTCCTAAGATACCTAAAGACTACACCAGGACAGGGAATTCTTCTCACCAAAGTAGGTGGAACCAATCTCATAGGATATTGTGACTCCGATTGGCTTGGTTGTCCAATCACAAGAAGATCAAGAACAGGATACCTCTTACTTTTAGGAGGTTCCCCTATTTCGTGGAAGTCCAAGAAACAATCAGTCGTTTCTCGTTCGTCTGCGGAAGCTGAATACAGGGCAATGGGATCGACTGTAAGCGAAATTCTGTGGGTTCGATGGTTGTTAACAGAACTCGGCATGCCTTGCACTGGACCCACACAATTGTTTTGTGATAATCAAGCGGCTCGTCATATTGCTAATAATCCTGTATTCCACGAACGCACCAAACACGTCGAAATGGATTGCTTCTTCATTAGAGAACGCGTTGAGTCAAGCGAAATACAACCAATGGAAATATCTACAAAGATGCAAATTGCAGACATTCTGACAAAACCGCTTGGGTCACAACACTTTCATACTTTACTTAGCAAGTTAGGCATTCTCAACCTTCATGCGCCAACTTGAGGGGGAGTAAAGATGGAAATGATTTTTTCTCTTATTGCTGCATGTCTCACGCTCCTTTTGGCCAGCTCATTCCTCCTATTATGGCACTAATTATATTATTTCCTTTTCACAGCCTAGCCAGTATTCCTATTTAGATGGATCGATTTCTTTGGTTTCTTGTACCTGTGTAAAAACATCTTTACCATAATAATGAGAATTATTAAATTGTTATCCTATTTCAAAACCTAAATTAAAAATATAGAAGCTAAACTAATGAGTGGATTTTTGCATGAAATGTCATAGTTCCAAACTTCCATTCTTGGCTGCCAAAAAAGCCATTTTCCACTTCATGTGTACCTTCTAGAGCTTCTTATCTCAAATTACAAACTTCCTTTCAGATTCATGAAGAAATTGGCTACGAAGAAAACCATTTTCCAATTCACATGTAGCTTCAAGAGCTTCTTGTCTCAGATTCTACAATACATCAACCTATGTCCACCACATCCCATCAATAAAAGAACCATACATCATCCAAACACTATTTCTTTTCGTCCATTTTATCATAATTGACTATATAATAATTATTAATATTCAACATCACAAATTCATACATCCTTAAAAGCTCACCTATCTTCGGAATAATTGTTTTGTGGATCCAATTTGATATGTTTGGGCAGGGACATGATGCTGCTGAAGAATAGCAAGTGGTGTACTCAATGGAACCATATGAATAAGATTGTCTGACAAAATGTAGACAAACCTGATCATCATCAAAACATTAAACAAAGCATAATAAAAAAATGATAATATATTAATGAATTCTATTCTTTACCAGATAGCAATATATCAATTCTAAGGTAGAATCTAATCGCAATTTAACAAATCAATCATGTTACCATTTCTTCATACGTTCAAGTCTTAAAAATAGTTTTTCAACTGATTGATCCGTTTAATCATTTCTTCATACGTTCAAGTCTTAAAAATAGTTTTTCAACTGATTGATCCTTTTAATAATTTCTTCATATGTCTCTTTACAATACGAAAAACCAATTAATAATCAATGGAGAAAATAAAAATCTTAAACATCTCATCATTGTGGACCAATTAGAAGAATTTTTTTTTTTTTTTTAAGAAATCTCTTTCATTAAAAATAAGTGCATTTTACATCAATATCGCAGGTAAGCGAGCAACAAGCTGTGCCGCTACCCCTTTCTGAATAGCAAACCCTAGCCTATTAAAGACAAACCCCTGCCCCCCTGTTGATGAGCAACTGTTATGGACAACCTTTTGGACCCTAGTCAACAAACGGATAGCTTCTGGAGCTAGAAGAATGGAATGGTTTTTTTAGTATGTAGTATTATTATAGATATATAATGCATGTAAACAAAAATACATACATACATGTAAGAAAGAGTACGTATACATTTAAACTATAAAAAAGGTTGTAGAGAGCACCTTACTTTGGTAGAAAAGCACTCACTTCGTTTCCTCTCTTCGTTTCATCTTCACACCGGCGAAGAGCTGGAAAACAAATACAAAGAAGAATAAAAAAAGACATCAAAACATGGCAAGAAGAAAAAAGAAAAGGGCTAAATCGAAGAAATGAAAGAGGATTGGAAGTCCCAACTGCATTCTTTGTGCTTGTATCTATGAATAATCCAACCAAGCAAAGATGAATGATCTCCACAACCGAATCAGATGGCCGTTTCGCCTGTGCTTTAAAATTATGGTGTGTCGCTCCTTCCAAATACTTGTTAGTACCTGCTGATATGAACAAGAAAGCAGAAACAGAAACAGTAAAGTAAACGAGACAGAAACGATGAACCAGGCTTGCGTTTGGCACAATTCCCTTAAACAGATTCGCGATGAACCGGGCTTGTGTTTGGCACAATTCCCTTAAACAGATTCGCGGTCTGTTCCCAGGGTACGCCGGTTGGAAGCAGCAACAGCGTACTGCCAGACTTAGAGCCCGGGTTTTCGGAGCTGCATTCGTGTTCGCGGGACGTGCGGGCACGCACGAGTTCAACCAAATTTCAGTTCCGAAACTCATTTTTTTGCACCCCCCCTGCGTGCGCGCGGGTAGGACTTGTGGTAAACAAGTCATAAGACTTCAAAGGCTTGGTTAAGGTTTCACCTTATAAATAGCCTATCCTTTTGTTCCCACACCAATGTGGGACAAAGTGGTATTACCACTTGAGACTTTCCATTCACACCAAAACTTCCTAACAATACTCTATACAGACGTGTAGATAATCCACAACAATATCTTTCTCTTCAAACCCTCAATATAATATAACTTTTCATGATGCATTTTCTAGTTTCATATATTGCAATTTTGATCCCTCGTCTTTTATATAAACTTTCGGTTCTTCGTTTATTAATCGTTTAAGATTTATAAAAATAACTAAAACAAATTTCCATTTTAAGAATATAATAGTTTTGTAAGTTGAAATGATATGGTCGGAATCCGGCGACTTTGCGGGAGAAGACCCCCCACCCCCTGAAAGGGGGGCTTTCTTTTTGTTTGATTTAACATGTTTGGTTATTTAACACATATATTCCTTGCGATTTCTAAGTTTTACAAAATAACTAAAAACTTTAATTATTAAAGGGCATTTTAGTCATTTTAGTAAGATTTATTAAAAAAGTTAACAAGGTTTGACCTTATTACTCAACATTGTTACAAGGTTTGGCCTTAGTACTCAACATTGTGACAAATTAGAACGTTCATACCTGATTTTGCAACAAAAAACTATTAGTACCCGACATTGAAATTTGGTAGAAACCACAAGGACTAACGATGTAATTTTTCCAAAAAAGTAAAATAAAAATTGTCGAATCGGTAGTTTTGACTGATGCAAGTTTTTTTTACGCGCTAGTGTAAATTTTGTAGGAAGATAAATATTTTTTTACACCTCATGTAAATGTGGGTATGCGGTATTTTTTTTTTTAAACTTTGCTGAAACAAGTGCTTTTTTTATGACTTTTGTGAAGAAAAAAAAATCGAAAAAACCTTTTGAATGGCCTAGTTCTCACGGTTTTCACAACTCAAGGTGGTTCTCATTTTAACGCATCCCTATATATATATATATATACACACATAGACACACATGATAGGGTTCATGCGAGAACCAACTTTAGGACGAAAACCATGAGAACTAATGTGAACACAACCAAAATAAACCCAAAACAAACCCACCCCACCCCCCACCCAAGCTAAATGCTAAAAACTAAACCCTAAACACCAAAATTAAATGCTAAAAATGTTTTTTTTCGTTTTTTTTTTTTTTTTTTTTTGCAGTTAAATCACGACTTTTTATAAAAATATATATATTAACAAAAAGTTCCGAGTTTAATGGAAAAAATTAAAAAAAAAACAATTATGTGTTTTTTAAACCTTTTTTAATTAGTTTTGGTTGTGTTTACACTGGTTCTCGCAATAAATGATGAATCTAAATGATCTTCACCCTATATATATTATTTTCCCAACAAATTCAAGAAATGCGGTTATAGACCCGCATCTTTTGGTATTTAAGCTAAAAATTATTTTTGTTTCTTCAATTTCCAGGTAATTTTATTAACAATTCCCAATATACACAAATATAAAATAAAAATAAAAAAATAAAACCAAAATCAAATAACCGAAGAATGCAAAATTGGGGAAAGTGAATACGGTGTTGTTAGATATCTAACCTTACACACGAATCCCCTCAAAATTACGCAAATCCCCAACTTTCACCATTTTGCCAATAACACTCCCAACTTGCTGATTGTACCACGTCACTCCCAACTTTCAACTTATTTTCCTCTAGAACTCATAAACTAACTAACCATAACCCAGTTAGTTGTTTGTTGATGTGGCATATGACATAGCATTTTTGTTGACGTAGCATCAGACATGAGATTTTTAGCTAACATGGCTCTTTTTTATGACGTGGCTTTTTGATGACGTGATATCTGATGTGGCACTTGTTTAGTGACGTGGCATTTGACGTCATCTAACTGGGTTAGTTTTCAGTTAGTTTGGGAGCCACAAAGAAAAATAAGTTGAAAGTTGTAGTGGCATGACATAATTCATAAGTTAGAAGTGTTATTGGCCAAATTATAAAAGTTGAATTTATTTATATTTGATATCCCTGTCCCTATATAAAATATAAAATGTCTATCTCATTCCCTGTAACTACTTCCTACAAAAAAACAAGATACAAATTCTTCCATATGCTCTATCCCTCGTTTTTTAGCAATACTCACTACCTATTTCCTAAAGGCGTCGTCACAATTGCAATGAGTATTCCAAATCGATCTCCCCTCGAAGGTTTACATTGTCACTTCTGTATGTACACGTGAATAATTGCTTACAAAGGGGGTGTTTGGCTTAGCTTTTTGAAACAATTTATTGACTTATTGGCTTTTTCAAGCCAATAAGTCAAAATAATGTTTGGACAATTGAAAAGGACTTTTTGAAACAGATTTTTGTATAATGTGGAAAAGTCATTTTTAAAAGCTTTTCAAAATGAATTTTCCACCTTATACAAAAAAACTGTTTCAAAAAATTCTTCACTTATCCAAACATTATTTTGACTTATTGACAACAAGTTGTTTCAAAAAGTTAAGCCAAACACCCCCAAAACCTGAGGTTTGTTGTATTCTCACAGCTTGTTTGAGTCGAAAAATCGCAGTTACTCATAAACCTTGAGGTCATGAGTTGCATTACAGCTGTTTGATAAAATGTCTAAGGGGAATGAATCGCAATTAACTTGGCCAGTTATGTTGTTTGGATCTCTGTTTTCATGTGTAAAATCACAGAAACATTTATACACGCTTCTGATGGTGTGAAAGATAAAAATATATATAGTGAACTAAAATGTTAGTATGCTAAAAATGAAATGGGTCTATCGGATAAATATATATAGTGAACTAAAATGTTACGGATCAAACTAAAAAAGTTGGAACATACATCACCATATGTAAAGGAATGATTCATCAGTCTACGGTCACTTTTACAAACAATGAACTAAAAGACAGGTTTGAAAACTCTACAGAACTGAAGACAAAATATAAACTAGTATCTGCACAATTCAAACCGTTGCAGCTGACCACCTGCATGGTTCTCGATCACACCCTTCTCATTCACACACATTGGATCATAATATTAATCATCAGACCAAGTTACTAACTTTATAGAAAAAAACTAATGTTATTACCTGCATACATGATCCTAAACTGTTTACTATGAAACTTTGATATCATACTAAATGTAGAAGAAGAATGTAGAATTAGAGCTTATTGAACAGATTCCCACCAACAAATTTCTGAATACGGGATTGATTTTTGAACCGGTTTGGAATATACATCCCTTGCGGTGAAGAAGTACAAATGCAATAGCGCGTCCCAACAAGATTGTGCAATTTATCAACTATGTCTCGAATGAGACCGGTTATATTCTGTGAATTCTCCTTGGCTGTTTCAATGTAGGACTTCCCATGAATCGTATTCGGAATCGATTATGAGTTTTATTTGTGGTTCAGGTATGCTACGGGTTTAGGTTTGGGTACGGGTTCGGGTACCCACCCATACGAGGGCATTTGTAACGGTTTGTTGTTGCTCCATAAATAATAACTAAAAATGAATATAAAAACATCAGTATATAAAAATACACACATATATATACAAATTGTTATATAAACAAATTTTTGAAAACTAACCATATTTACATAACCGCCTTAAAAAAGATTTTAATTTTCCGTTTGAAGTGGAAGTTGGTAATAGAATTTATAAATCCAAAATAACAAACAATTTGCTATAACACTAACAAATATAACTAAGAGTAAACTGCAATTTTACCCCTGGGGTTTAGGCCAATTGGCACTCTTACCCCCCTTAACGAAATAATTGCAATTTTACCCCCCAACGTTTGGTGTTATGTCGCAAGTTTACCCCCTGGCGTCAAATAAGTTAACAGATCTGTTAACTATAACTTGAAATGACTATAATGCCCTTACATATTACCCCCTGTGTTTTGTTCTAATCTGTAATATTACCCCCTGCCACCATTGTCACCGCCATTCACCACCACTGCCACCGCCATTCACCACCACAACCACCACTGCCACCTCCAGCCACCACCCTCAACCACCTCCAGCCACCACCCTTAAACAATACAGGTATTGTCTCTCCCCCCTCCCCCTCTCTCTCCCTTCACCTACCACCACCATCGTCTTCCCCAACACCATCATATGCCGCCGCCACCACCGTCTTCACCCTCATGATCAAAACCCTTTGAGATGCTCAGGTGTCAATATGAATCGCTATCTACATGGAACTTAATGCTCTAATACAGAATATACCACCGCCTGATTTAAAGAACTTTCCTTACTGAGTGATTCATTTCTACACAAGAATAGTTGGGATTCTTAAGACAAACAAAAGAGTATTTTTGTGATTCAGCAGTTTGCCTACAACCACCGTTGTTCATGATTCTTACTATAAATTTTTGCAAAATTAGTTTACTGAAAGAACATACAACAACAAAGGGTTGAAAACCCCAAACACATCATCGAAATCAGAATTTGGAGGTTTGTTAGTGGAATTAGAACCGATAGCACTGAGAACTTGAACATCAATTAGGGGCAACTTTATTCATTGCCAAAGAAACTCACCACCGTCATCGTCTCCTCCATCTAACCCCCCTCCACCATCCATCCCCACTGTATTATCATCATTCAACACAATCTGCAAATCATCCTCACTGTCACTATCATCCCAATCATTATTATCATCACCACCTTGTTCCAAAGAAACTCAATAACCTTTTCTTCTAATTTCCCCAAACCCCTAACTCCTGAATCAGTTTTCACTACAGCTATATCTCTATTATTATTACTCAAATTCAAATTCAGATTTGAATTCAAATCAGATTGACCTAATTTCAAGATATTCGAACCGTATAGAATCTCCTCATCATCGCTGGGGATTCTATCGGAGGAACGTACCGGCGGCGATTGCAGAGGAGGTGCAGACGACGTCGTTTGAAGCGGCTGGAGTACATGGGTGTATAGATCTCTGAACTCATCATCGTCTTCCATTATTAGATCCTAAATAACAAGAAAACCCTAATATGAAGAAGAAGATGATGCAGCAGTTATGGCAGTGAATGGAGGTGATGGTTGTGCGGTGGCCGGAGACGATAACCGGAGACAAAGACCGGAGATTTATGATGAAGAAGTTGATCGGAGATGGTGACCGGCGACGAAAGGTTGATCAGAATATTTCTGTGAAATTGGTTGAACAATGAACGACGGAGATATGGCTGTTGATGGTGCTTGGTGGTGGTTGACGGCAGTTGAAGTATGACGATGGGGATTGTGATGAACGGAGGTGGTAATGGAGACCAGCGGTGGCAGTGATAAACGATGAACAATAGTGAGTTATTATATATATATATGGAACCCATTAAGTCTAACCAACTTTTAAATCCATCTCCACCATTGGATCATGCTGAGATTAAATCTCAGCCCTCTAAACTCCCAATTTTAACTGCTTTTTCATGTCAGTTATCTGCAGTTTTATGGTTTCCTTTTTTTCCTCCCACGTCGCAGGTAACCTCCATCCTCAGTTTTACGTTTCGGTGGGCAGTTCTAAGCGGTTTAGAGCGGTTTATTTAGCTGGTGCCTTTTTATGCCCATATTCTCCGATAATTATGTTTCTGTGGACAGTTCTCGGCAGTTACCGTCCACCCTTTTTTTCTTCCCACGTCGCTGCCTCCATGATCCATATATAATCTAATATTCTAATGTTTAGATTGAAAACAATCATTGAATATCTGAGAAGAAAACCACCGAGAAGTACGGATCGATTCCTCATGAAACCTTGCAGCAAAATCATCATCGCTACATCATGCTTCAGAATTCCTATATTGATTTTTTCTGAATAGATTACTGATGCTTCACTCTTCCTAATTCACACTTTGGGGTACAATCGTTTACTTATGCTTCACTCAATCGGTGAGTTTTTGTAGTGATTTGATTCGAAATTATTGATTAAGCTGTTTTAATCATTTTGTTCTTCATAGTTTCTTGTGAAATTTGTAGTGATTTACTTCGAAAAAATCGATAAACAGTTCTAATCATTTTTTTCTTTATAGTTTTAGTAAATTTTGTAGTCATTAGTTTTATTATATCAATTAAACACTTATGATAATTTTGTTGGTCGTGGTTTTTGTTAAATTTGTAGTGATTCACTTTGAAAAACTTGATTTAACACTTTTAATCGGTTCGTTCTTCGTAGTTTTTGTGAATATTTAACAATTCAACTCGATTAAAAGCTTTTAATAATTTTGTTCTTCGTAGTAGTTTCTGTGACTTTGTAGTGATATACTTCGAAATACTTGAATAAGCACTTGTAATCAATTTGTTAATTGTAGTTTCTATGAATTTTATAGTGATTCACTGCTCATAATCCTAATCAATCGTTCCCGGACATAGAGGAAGAGGAGATGAAGAAGGAGGAGGATATAATTCTTGGTTTATGAACAGTGAGGCTGATGCTGTTACTCCTTGTGGTTTGAATCGAAATCTCCATCGAATAAATTGAATCTCTTCAATTCAATCAATTGTCTATAGTTTTTCGATCACATAAAATTCAAAATACCCAATGAAACGAACTAATTGGATGAATTTACAGTGAACAAGTGATATGAAGGCCGTTGGTGGTGGATTGGTAACGTTATAGTTTGCGTGCAGCGGTGCTATCAAACCACTCATTGACGAATAAAGATAATGCAGGTACTGATTATCACATGTTATTGGTTCATTTTTACTGCTAATCTATTAATTTCTCAGATTGGTTTTCTATTCCAGCTTCTTTATTTGAAGTTTTGATTTATGTGGTTTTGTGTAATTTGATTTAGATGGTGCTAAAACGATTGTGTAGGGTTAGATGGCTGCTATTTTCATTTGTTTTCACATCTGCTGGAAGTAGAACCTGTTCAACATTCTGGCGTTCTGCACAGCGTTACGTTCTGCACCAACATCGAACTATCAAACTGAGCATGAAAGCAGGCATAGTAAATTTTTTTAATATTTATATTTTATGTAATATATGTACATATGCATATTTTGTTTTGAACCATTTTGTTTACAAGGAAAAGTGAGGAAACATTACATCAACCATACCTTATCTATATGGTACTTCACTCTCGGTCGTTTTGAGTTTGGAATAAAATAAGGGGAATGCAGCTCTTCATATTGCAATGGAAAAGAGCCATACTAAGGTTTTTACTTCCCCCTTGCAGCTTGACTAACCACTCATTGGAAGTAGAAGTGGCATAATGGGCAGTTCGATTAACGGGTCAAAACATGTTCAGGTTGAAGAGAGTTTTTATTAGTGGGTCAGGTTGGATCGACCTGACATTATTACAAAATTGCCCAATATTCATCATCATATTTTATTGATAGCATTGGTTTTGAGGCATGGTTTATATTAGATATCTATTTTATTGATAGCATTGGTTTTGAGGCATGGTTTATATTAGATATTAGCAATGATGTTTTGTGAAACACACTTATATGAGTTACATTATTCTCAGATCATTAATGTTTGTTCCAACCAATATCTGCTCAAGTGTGGTTATTAATTCCGTTTCCGATTCATCCAGATCGACTCAACAGAAAACATTGGAAATCTTCTCATGGTATTTTTTTTTTAATTTCTTTAATCTTCTCATTTTTCAAAATGCACTTTTTCACCAGCAAAATATGGGATATGTACTATAAAGATCTTCTCCCTAGACTGGTAGAGGATTGAAATGATGGTACTTGTGTTAGCAGCTGCATGTGACAATCTGGTTGCGAATAATTTCAGATTTTTTTTCATGTTTATCAGCTCAAACTCCATGTTTGTGCATGAATTTTGTTTATAAAAATGCAATATATACATTGCAGGTCCTCTAAAGTCTAAACGAATCCACTATGGTAAATTGTGGTAGAAGTAGAAGTATAGTTTAGAGCTTCACCAAGTGATTTTGAGTAAGGATTCTCTCATCTCTGGATATATTTTTAGTAGAACTATTTCAGGTTCGCAAAATCGTTTGATCTTCTAATGATTTTTAACAACGTACTGGATAGTAAGAAGTTGGTGGATTTGTTGACTTATTCGGTTGTGGAGGAGGCAGTCTAGAGAAGGGTTGAAACAATAGCAAAGACTTACGGGCAACTAGGGGTTATTAATGGGTCGGAACTGGTGCAAAACCAGCACGTTAAACTCTAAGTATCATAACCTATAACCGGACTGAAAGGAAGTAGTCGGTCTTCGGTTTCACGGGTCAGATGTATTAGACTGTTTAAGGTTATGACTGTCATTTTTAATACAATTAATTATTTGATGCAGTTCCAGTTTCTTTTGTGTGAAACTTTCTATGATTTCATAACTAAAGGTGAGTTTCCAATGGAGTTCCATGCTAAGTTTCCAAATACCCTTATTTAATTAGTTTAGTATGTAGATAACGAAAATAAATTTGTGAATTCTAAAGCATGATTTTAGTAATTTAGATTTTGAAACTCAGCAAGATCTTAGGAATGATTTTGAT
This sequence comes from Helianthus tuberosus, assembly GCA_030545235.1. Classification (NCBI taxonomy): domain Eukaryota; kingdom Viridiplantae; phylum Streptophyta; class Magnoliopsida; order Asterales; family Asteraceae; genus Helianthus; species Helianthus tuberosus. Next base: position 149,717,794 of record CM060414.1, on the reverse strand, counting down.
TTTCAAACAAATATGAACCCTTTAATGAAGCATTACACACACTTTGGCTTTTTTTTATTAAACAAATAATGTTTTTATTTAGAATAAAAAGAAAATATGATACATTAAATACATATAACTTTTATTATAGATAAATAATATCATTATATTTGTTTTATAACTAAAAGGATAAAAACATAAATGTTTAAGCTATGAAAAAGTTACAGAGGTTTTTTTTTTCAAGCTCTGCAATAACAAATATATGTTATCAAGTGTCCTAAAATGCCAAACTTAACTCAACTAAAAATCATGGCTCACAAAATTATTGAGGATAATAAAAATAGAAGAAAGTTGCATAAACTAGAGTTGTATGATGCTCGGGATTAAAATATGATGAAACTACTAAAATAAATCACTAATAGATAAGAATTAAGGTAAAATAAGAATATATAATAAAATATATTCGGGTATATGATTCGGGTAAACGGGTATGTGATTTCGGGTAATCGGGTTGGGTATCATCTAATCCCATACCCGACTCATGCCCGCGAAATTTTCTAAAACTAATCTCATACCCGTCGGGCTTCGGGTATACCCGTCCCAAATGTTTTGGGTTTGGATATATCCGTCGGGCTCGGGTTTTTTTTTTTGGCATCCCTACCTACTAGCCAAAATTTGCTTGAAATTCATCCTTTTTCTGGTAATTAGAAAAGCTCAAGAGGGTTTTTGTTAGATGACAATCTTCAAACAAATTGTTCTTACTTTTTAAAGGCACTTTAAGGAGTGTTGATTTTTTAATTTGCTCCAAAGAACTATGATTCACATTAGTTTTTATTCCGAAATGTCGCGGTTTCACACTTATAGTTGATTTTGGTGTGACTATTGTAATCTACATAAGAACAACTTTTAACATGGAACAATGTTAAGATCAACTATATGTGTGAAAGAAAACATACCGATAGGGTTGAATGGCATGCATAAAGCCATACAGGCTGATTTTTTGATACGAGCAGGTCTATATGAATTGACCGATACGGCAGGCCCTAAGATGATACGGGTCGTATGAACTAGGAGGCGTTTACAATACGGGTTAAATGAGTTTAACTAAATAAATAAATACATGGACGGGTCAAAAGGTAAACTTTTCATTAACTTTCAAGAAGTAAACTAGGAAACATACGACATATCCTGAGATGATCTTGTCATTAACTTTCATGTTTCAGTACTCTATCAGTTTTATTTTCTGTGGATTTGTGGTTGTAAATTGTTGATGTTCGTTTTCCTTTTATAAATTAAAGAATGATGCTCGTGTGTAAAGTTGTTTAAATTTGTATACACGTAAATTAATATAAATGGGCTTTGTTTGTTAGGCCGTCCACCGGACGGGTATTAAACTAGTTTGAAGAAGATGATGATAATTTGATTTTACAAATAATAATAATAATAATAATAATAATAATAATAATAATAATAATAAAATATAGGGTAAGATTACCAAAATACCCCTGCCTATAACAGTCAAATAACTGTTGACTGACGGCAGGGGGTAAAGTTGTGACATAACAGCAAACGTTGAGGGTAAAATTGCAATTATTTCCTTAGGGGGGGTAGACTTGCCAATTGGCCTAAACCCCAGGGGGTAAAATTGCAGTTTACTCTATAACTAAATTAACCATAAATATAAGAGTAAATGGGACGGCTACCAATTGTGGACGAAAAGATGAAGTGAGCATGGTATCATCGTCATGTATTTTTGGCGAGGCGTCCCTACGACTATGTGACACACGACTCGTGTCCATTATTGGGGCACTAGGTGACATGCTTGGTGTTGCCTTGGTTCAAAAGCTACAATAAAAAAAATTATAGCAAGTATTGATATACTAGAATATATTTATATTATTATAATATATAAACAAAAATATACCCTTGTAGCATATCTTAGTCATTGAACGATTTGATATACCAAATTTTCAACCAATGCAACTTCACTCGTTTTGGCAACTGTATAGACTTCCAACTTCTTATGTTTATCAACCATATCATCACTTCCACCTTGACATAACCCTCCATTATTCGGATACAATGTATCCCTGAGAATTTGTGTACCCTGTTCGAGCTCGAAAAAATGTGCCCTTATGCCTTAACGAAATTGGGTATTGGGCTCACTAAAGGTCTAAACCTAATGTCAAAGGGGTTAATAACTAATCTAAACCATAAGAATAGTTTTGCAAGGGGGCCTATGTTGGTGTTTGTATAGGTGTACTCTATTAAAAAATATTTTACATATACATATCGAGTTTTTTTCCTAAAAAAACGTGCCCCTTGAAATATCGGGCCCTGGCTGGTGGTCCTCCCCGCCCACCCCAGGGGCGGCCATGTTAGTCAACCTAAACCAACCCATTATGGATGTTGGATGATCATACAAAAAAAATACCCTTTTCGTTTTCAACACCTAGCTGACCCACCAACACAGAGAAAAATGAAGATTAAATCGCAGACCTAAGGCGGTAAGGAAGCTGACTGAGAAGATGGGCAAGCCTTGTAAAATAGATTTATCCTTTCCACAGAGTAAATGATCTTCAGCCTTAGAACCCTTTCCAACAATCTCTCGGATAGTTGCTAACTGAATTACATTAGCCAAACATGTAACAACAATTTGATAATTTCAATTACAAAAGTTAAAACATTCAATTTAACACTAAACTCGAAAATTCTCCCTGAAGTAGGCTTTCAAGATAACGAGAAAGCACATTCCACGGCGTCAGCATAACGTCAAAGTAGCTTGAATCCTCTGCATTTGACCAAGTTGTTGCAGCTGAAGGATGCATACGGATACTCGTAACCTTATATCTACGTGTCCGACTCCCAATGGGCAAATATGTGGGCTCCATTTCGTGAACGAAATCCTTTTTAAAAGGTTTGTAGCGCGCCTTATAGGATTCTTTGGCATAAAGAAGTGCCTACAAAGAAAATATACTACGCCAGATTTGAAAAGGGAACGTCTATGAAATACAAGATTTGAAAAGAAATCAATTACCTTCCTCATTGATCCCTCCCCAATCATTCTTTCACTTGAATCAAAATACAAATTTGAAGAAAGAAACAATTCCTCATCAGAAAGATCCTAAAATAAAGAGTAAATTACGTTTCTGGCCCCTGTGGTTATATCAGTTTTACTATATTGGCCTAAAATAAGTTTTTTTAACAGATTTGCCCCCATGGTCCCTATAACTAACCGTTTTGGCCCCTAAATCTAATTTGGTAATTTTACCTCCCCCCTAATATGTCTCTATAAATAAAACCCTAAACCCCTATTTTTTCACTTCATCTTCTTCACTAAATCATCTTCTTCTTCGACAGTTCGACATGTTGTGTATGCTGGCCATAACAGGTATGAAGTCAGTGGTGAGGGTCATAATCAGTGTGTAGTTGACATGAACACAAAGTCATGCACTTGCAGGAAGTGGGAACTTACAGGCATGCCATGCAAGCATGCAGTGGCTGTAAATTGGTATATGGTTAGGTATGGTATAGAATTTGATATTCCGGAAGCATGGGTGGATGAGGTTTATTGGTTAGATAACTAGAAAAAGGTCTACCAGTTTACCATTGTTCCAATCAATGGTAGGGAAATGTGGGAACCAACAAACTGCCCTACTACATTACTACCACCAAAACACCATAACCAAGTGGGCAGACCTAAAAAGGCTAGGAAGAAGAGTGCTGAGGAAATTTATGAGAAGAAACAGAAGATTGCTGAGGTGATTTCACAGAGCATTGAAAAACAGGGGAAGCTTACTAGAAAAGGTGGGTCTGTCACTTGTAAGGTTTGCAAACAGAAGGGGCACAACATGAGAGGATGCAAGGAGAAGGGAGGTTTGAAGTTTGCTGGGTTTGAAGATTCTGCATCACAAGTTTAAGTTTTAGGTTACTTTTGTTGGGTCTGTCATTTTGTGTTATTACCTTTTGGATGTTTTAGATGTTTTAAATACTGGTACTTTTTGGATGGTTAGATGTATTAACAACTTATGGATGTTTGGTCTATTAACTATGGTTGTTTGATCTATTAAATATGGTTGTTTGGTCACAGTATTTGGTGGTTGGTATTTAATTCAGCAGCTGAAAGTTGTTTAAGTGCAGCTGCAATATATTTTTGGTCAAATGATGTAACTGCAGCTGCAAGTTGTTTAAGTGCAGCTGAATAATTTTGGTCATTTGGGTCCAATAGTTTTGTAACTGCAGCTGCAAGTTGTTTAAGTGCAAATCATATACGTAGTATCCGAAACAGAAAAAATACCATTACATCGCATCGGAAACACTCAAACAACATTACATTGCATCCGAAACAGCCAAACAACATTACATTGCATACCAAAACATTACATAAGTACATTACACATCCAAAATAGTAAATTACAAGATTCTAATTACTGGGTCAAGACATATATAACAAACAACATCCAACTCATCAAAATTACTACTTTCAATCTCCTATTTTCAGCAATGGTCTTTCCTGCATCTTCGTTAATTCGTATCATCCTCTCTAACTCTGCTGACACTTCTGAACAGTTTGGACATGTGGGGGGAGGGGGGTCAGCCCAAGCAACAAAACCACAGCCTCGACTACCTTGAAATACCCAGTATAGTCGTCTTCTTAACAACATGGACATCTGGTAGGATGGAAAGGATAAGAAAAAAAATTGAAAAATTACCCTAATCGGGCAGCAGTGGAATCGTCTTCCAGGATTCGCTTGAGTATGGGAGGTTCGAAGGACAGAAGGTAACCCACATCTGCATATCACCATCTTTGTCAGCTATGAAATTAGGGTTTTGAATGAACTGTCGAAGAAGAAGATGATTTAGTGAAGAAGATGAAGTGAAAAAATAGGGGTTTAGGGTTTTATTTATAGAGACATATTAGGGGAGAGGTAAAATTACCAAATTAGACATCATGTGATAAACATATGACCAATAAATTAACCTGAGTTAGGGTTTGGTTAGATTTAGAGGCCAAAACGGTTAGTTATAGGGACCATGGGGGCAAATCTGTTAAAAAATCTTATTTTGGGCCAATATAGTAAAACTGATATAACCACAGGGGACAAAAACGTAATTTACTCTAAAATAAAAGGTGAATGTGCATAAAAGATCAGCATAAGTACAATAAATGGATCATTTCCAACCGGTCAAATGAATTAAGGCCAAAAGATTCAACCAAAAAAGGCGGTATTGTATTTCAATGCATAAAACCTCCCTCGTAAATTCATTTTTTATATAAGTAGATCACTTTTGTAATCATACTTAGCAGATTAATTAGTTTCAAGAAAGCAAATAGAAAAGTATATACAAACTGGACCGCCACAAACCCATTTTGACCCATTAATCAATGCACCCATCTTGCCACCTCTAGCAAAACCAAAATATAAAAACTGTACACTGTGCTTTAGAAGCAATATCCTTGATATGATCATCTGTTGAATGTTGAGATGGTTGAACAACACTGTTTGGGAAAGATAAAGTAGAGATGGTTGAACGAAACTGTTGAAAATCAACTGTTGGTGCTTTTGATTTTTCTAGACACTTTTCCCAGACGTCCACATAGTTAAACGATTCGAAGTGTTTTGAAAGTGTATCAATGAATGCCTCATCTACTCGTAAAGCGCAAAGGGCATGGCAAAGGCTTTTAGAGTGCCAAAGCATGACCAAACACTTGTCTGAAAAATGCTTTTTGTACTTGAACTTATAAGCACGTATGATCAACTCGTGTATGCGAGAATGAAATCCCAAGTAGCCCTACAACAAAAGACATCATAAACAACGAGGCACACCAAACAAACAAACAAACAAACAAATAAATAAATAAATAAATAATAAGGATCACAAGAATATGAACCTTCAGTGATAATAAGTCACGAACATGGTACAACAACACAGTTTCAGGGGTTGTTCTTGGTTCGACCATGACGCCAAAGCTTTCTCAATATCTTCAATAAAAAGCTGTAAATACAAGATAGAAGACTTGATAAAATGTATAAGCAGCAAGATAGTCAGGGGTTGGCTAACAAGCAAAAATTAGTTGATACATAACATTTTAAATTACGGGCGACCCATCAACACATATTTGCCAATTTTGTTAATTACGACTAGAAAACCAATAATGTTAAAATACTAACCTCAATCTTTGAACAAAGACGATTTAGATGGTTGTAAGCATTAAAAAAAAGACTCAAAAACTTTCAACCCGTTTTTTAGCTACCTTTTTTCTATTGGCCCATTTGAGATAAAGCATAACCAGTACCAAGTAAAAGGTTCAAAATCAGTGGTGAAGCTTGAGATTTCCGACCGGGGGGTCGAAAACGTATATACCCAAAACTTTCTATAAAACCAGGGGGTCAAAATCATGTATACCAAAAAATTTCTATACGAAAACTACATACTCTCCACTACTGAGCGAAAAGTTCGGGGGGTCGGCCGCCGCCTCCCGCCCCCACTATGCTACGCCTATGTTCAAAATTGTCACTTCCTTATTATGATATACTACTAGTATATGAACACAAGCGTAAATATTCAGATCTGCTGTGGGGTTGTACCTTCGAGTTTGGTTTTGCCTCTTGGTTACAGAATGTGCGTAAGCAATGAGCCTCGGCTAGCGTATTACAAACTGAACCATAGTCTTTCTTGTTCTCACTCTGGATTGGTAGATACATAATATTAGAGTGGTAAACTCAAATATATATAAAAAGATAAGAAACTAAAATTCAAAGGTAACTCACCATCACCATAGTCTCTTTTGCTTCTTTATATAAAGATTGAAGACACTCGTTTAGATCTACATCTCCAGATCTCCTAATCCCCTCACTTTTGCAATTCGAATCTTGTTTATATGCACAACACTATCTTCTTTATCGTAAACAACTTGTGATAGAATTTTTAAGATGGTCTTTTGCATTGTTTGACTTCTATTTTGATGAAGCAACCTTATTTTCTTGTAAGCTCCAAGCTCCTGAAACAAGAAATATGTCTCAATAGCTATATTCTTTAAATTACCATAAGAACATATCACACTCGTATAAATGAAGAGAGAAAGAGTGAGAGAGACCTGCTCTAAAACAAACCAAGAATTTCCTTTGACATTTCTAAATCTGGCGCTCGAGAATAGAACTTTTTGCTCATCAACTTCTTTACATATTATCTGCAAACAAAACAAATCAGATAACAAAGGTAATGCAAGATAGATACAAAGGCATGGTTGTGTATTTAGAGATTTATAATATATACATATATACAAACAGCCCGTGTAATATGCGGGTCTACAGCCTAATATCGTATATATACACACATCTCCTTAAGGATTTGTAAGGAGATGACGTGGCAGCTAAACGCCTTTAACATTGAAGATAGTCTAAGACCTTCCGTAGTGGAAGGTGATATAACGCCACCAGCCACCATAGTGCCCTATGGTGCCTCCCCACACCGCCCCAAGGGGCGCTATAGCCAATGAACCCGGATCCCTCGCGAAAATTATAACGAGGTGAACAATTTGCCTCTCTCACACACACACATATATATAACATACATATATAACCTCATGTCTACATAATCCCCCACTACACACATGTTATATAACCCCCTAAAGCCTCCACATTTCACTTCACTTTTTTATCATTTCTCACATAACCCCAATAAAAGGTGTTAGAACTACAACTCTACAAGTTAATATAGACCTAATGAAATGAGAATCTGGGCACACGTGCAATACAAATAAGAAACGGGACCACATACAACTTTTATTCCCTCAACCGTATCAAATGTTGAACCCAAACATATAAATAATGAAATTTATCTAAAAGAAGATTTGTACCTTCAGATTTAAACAGAGAAACCACGATCGAAAACTATAACATATGGAGAGAGGTAAAACCATCGCTAAGATCCCATCCACGAGGTCCATTTCAAATACAATGGCTGCTGCTACATGACGGCTGCTAGGGTGAAAAAAACAAGACCTAAATGTGTGTGTGTGTGTTGGAGAAGTGGCGCAAGTGAACCATTTATTTAGGGTAAATCACTAGCAGAAAATTACAAAATTGACCCCAATGAAGATGAGTGGATGATTTGGTAAAAGTTTTATGGCAGAACAAAGAAAAAACACATACTACTAGAATATTTATGTTTTTTTTTTTTATGCCATAAAACTTATTTCGTAATTCCCTCCTAGTGATTTATTAGACAATGGGGTAGTGGTGTAGTGGTTGAGACTTGAGTAAATATTTGGTATTTCTTGTGACCCAGGTTCGACTCTCACCCTCCCTATTATTTTCTGCGGCATCTAGGTGAAGGGCGAATACAGGTGGCGTCGGTTACTCTTGAATGGGAGGCGAGATTTTACCGATTATTTCATTGTCGTGCCTTCGGGTGGGTGGAGGTCGGGTTTCCGCGCATCTGGGAGAGCCAAGGGGCTGGCGGCGGTCGAGTAGTCGACATTGGCTACATCATCCGATGTCACAATGGTTAGCACGTCGTTTCTTGTCGTTCAAAAAAATATTGTTATTAGTAGTTCACTAACCTATATTTTTATCCTTTTTAGGAGCTCACACTGGTCCATAGAAGCCAAGTCCCAAGGCTGAATTTATTCTAGATAAAATTAATCACTAAAAAGTATGGATAAAACAAGGTTTTCGAGGCCGGGTATTGTCCGATTACTCGTTACAAGGTAGCCTGCCGAGTCGACCTTCTTCAACCCCGCCTAATTACTCGGAATTGATCAAACACGGTCAACCTGGCCAAAATCGGATCTAGTAGGTCAACTCGAGCCAAGTTTGAATTTAAAAAATAAAACATAATTCCTATGTGTATCTTATTAAAGAATAAATATCATTTTTAAAGAACGAATATCAATTTTGAAAGACTCTACTATTTGAACATGTATTTTTTATTTATATTGATATTCACGTATTTTGTTATAAATATTTGTAAATTTATAATATATGATGTATATATACTTTCCCGAAAACTAATTTCTTTATAATTTGGGATGTCCGAGTACTCCCCGAATACTCTTTGCCTAGGACGAGTACTCTCAACTCCCCGGTCGACCGACGAGGGAGTGCCTACCGACTTTTGCAACCATGTAAAAAAGAGTCTCCTAAACAGTATGGCAGGTTAGTATGGGATTTGGTTAAGGACTCTTTTACCTCGGAGGAATGATTAAGTTTTATTGTAGACAGTTTTCATGAAACAAAATCCTTTTTAGGAACTCACACCTGATTTTCTTTGATGATGTTCTTGGGTGAGTTAAACCTGAAGCGTCAAAATCTATATGAATGGTTGACATCCCGTCCTAGAAAGACTTTTACTCTTAACCTTTCACTCTCAACCTTTCACTCTCAACCTTTCACTCTCAAACTTTCAAACCATTCACTCTGAACCAATCTTACACAAACCTTTCACTCTCATCACAAATTCTTCCATGGATGACAAAGAATTTCCAAGAAATGTGAGGCTCTGGTTTAAACCCGAACCAATCTACCAACATCCCAATACCAAAGTTATGGGCTACCTAATCAACCCGGATCCATGTCTTCCCAGTTCCAACAATCCAGGTTCATGACTCCACCTGGTGCAATGCCTCCACCCAGAACCGGTTACCCGTTCTATGGGTTACCTCCATAAACGGAGATGGGTTTCAACCCTAATGTCCAAACGGTGCCCGTGTAAAATGCCCCGTACACTCAGTTGGCTATACATCTACACCAACTGCTTCTTCTAGCCGGAAAAATAAAGGGAGATAAGTGGTCGATTCGAAGCAGAAACAGAAAGTTGTAATTCTTAAATGGTCGGTTGAGGAAGAAGTTGCTCTTACACGAGCTTATCTTAACGTGTCTACTTGCGTCGTAGTCAGAATAAACCAAAAGAGCACCGGCTATTGGAAGCGTGTCCATATTTATTTTTGTGAAGAAATAAATAACAAGCATAACCGAACAAAGGAGAACTTGAAGTCACGTTGGCATTGAATGGCCACTCCCACAATTTTTTTTTGGGAAATTTACAACCTCTACAAAAAATTCTCATAGTGGTTATTCGGATGAGATGGTCATCAACCGGGGCAAAGCCAAAAATTTGGATAGATTAGACATCGATGTCGAGGATACATAAATGACGAGTCGGATCCAAGTGATTCTATCTTCTCTATCTGTTCTTTTATTATTTAAGTTTCTTTATTTTTTCAAAATATTTATTCAAAAATTTGGTTATATTAGACGTCGACGACATTCTGGTATTAAAAGTTCTTGTGTCCTTGGACGACCTCCGTATCTTACCATCACTATACTACGTCGACGATGGGTGCGCTTGCCCTAACATATTGTAGAGAGTGATAGCTTATATCGTGTTTTATAAATTTAAAGCTTGATAAAAGAGTAAAAAGTACTTAAAAATACATTAAAAATACGTACACCCTCCGACACGTCAATATACCCAATACATGTGGGTATGCCCCATACCTGATGGATAAATACCCGCCAAATACCCGACGGGTAATAGGTCGGGTATGAGACAAGATTTTACAACCGGGTATGAGATTAGCGATACTCGGCCCATAGTCATCCATATCGAGGAGGGGATCAATAGAAAAGAAGAAGTCGACTCCTGAAGAAGACGACCCGATGAAAATACGGATGCAACAATAGATGGGAAAGAAAATAAGATATGATGGATGGGCTCAAGGGTTGACTCTACCAATTTTTTATAAATCAAGACTGCTCTATCCTCTTTATGGACCACTCGTGCATGGACCCGGTTCGACTTCAAATTCACAAACAAGTTTGTGAGTGAATTAAGAAAAAACATTGATGGGCTTAACTTTGTTTTATTTTTATTATTTATATGTTTTTAATTTTAGGTTTAAGTTTGCTTTTTATTATTTATATGTTTTTATTTTTAGGTTTTAAGTGTGTTTTTTATTTAAATTGTTGTAACTGTGTTTTTTTTTATTTAATGGATTTTCTAGTTTGTAATTTTATTTTTCCGGATTTTTTAATATTTATATAAAAAATAATATCAAAATGTAATTAAACTAAAAACAAACTATATTGATTATAAATAGTTTAAATAAAAGAAAAAATAGGTGACGAGATGGATAATGAGGTGGAGGTTTAGAGTGGTTTAGTGTTGTGAGAAAAAGTGTGGTTTAGAATGACGATGGCTTAGATTGATGTGGCATACTAACTAGACCAGTCTGGATTTTGGACCAACATTAGCGTTGTGGATGCTCTTAGTATTGGAACAATGCATGTGGCTCGATTTTTTTCTCACTCAAAACAACTTTTGAACCTATCTAAACTAGCATATTATACTACTCGTATATACCAATTCCAAGTGTAGGTGACCATAACATCAACCTTTTTTTATGCCAGCTTAATATTCCACTAGCCTAACTAGTGGCAAACCCATTATTTATATTTTAGGGTGACAATCAGGGTGCTTAACCGAACTTTTAAAAGGGCGATTGAGTTTTTTTGTTTAAAATTTACAATATTTTTTTTAAGGCCGCCCCCCCCCCCCCCCATCACCAAGTGTATGCCCGCCAATGAGCCTAACCAATTGTCGTCGGTTCCCTTTACCCGATTCAAGGTTTTTGCCACCTATTTTAACCATTTCCGGTGTTTTATTTACTTTACCTTTTGCTTCTTCTACATTACCCTTTCATTTGTCGCTGTGTGTTTCATCTCCGAAGTTAGTATACTTTTTGCTACTTGTGTTTGCACATAGGCACGGCCGGTCAACTCGTGCCGTCGCCCGAGGCCCAAATTTTGAAAGGGCCCGAAAGGTTTTTATAAGTTTATATATATAGGGTGGAGTTCCAGAGTAAACACCTAGTGTATTTGTGAACCGAGTGAACAAATAATGGCCATTGATTTACACTTGTGTGTTGATAATCAAGAGTTGTAATTAGTTTACACAGTTCACTATCAAAAGTGTTGTTTACAAATGAACCTAACCCTATATAGAGTATATGCATCTATTTGTTATGTAAAAAGGTGTTGATGGTGGATTATAATTTTGGGCCCAATTCTTTTTTACGTCTGAAGCCTAAATTTTCTTGAGAGTTCTTGAGGACGGCTTTGCACATAGACATGTGCTCTCACATTTTTTCTTTCAGTTGAAGTTGAAGTTGGTCGTTGTCGGTTTTTAACCTACAAAACGAGTCGGATTGCTCCGGCCCTGAAAATAGCTTTTGTCGAAGTTTATAAATGATGTTTAATGACTCGAAACTAATATTGTTAGAACATAATAAAACTATTTGTATGATTTTTATAAACTATGAATGCGTTTCATTTTTGCTTGGTTTGCCCCACTCAACCCATTTTTATAATGCTCAACTTTTTAAATTTTTACTCATTTAACCCGTTAACCCAAAGCAACCTCTTTTAATGTAACTTGACAAGTTTTTTAGCGAAAACAAAAAGAAAGTTGTCTTTAAAAAAGAAAAAAACTACATTATGTGTCTTTCTTGATTGACCTATTTTAACTCGAAAGTGATTTGCTTCTACTCAACCATTACTACTCACTTTATGTTAGTGATTGCATAAAATTCTGTCACACCCCCAAAATCCACCATGCGGAGTTCCACCGCTTGGAGGCGTGACGTGACCAGGATCGAGCCACCAATCATACTGAACAACGTACTTAAGTAAATAAAGACAACCACAATACGATTGGTGACCAAAAGCTAGTTAACCAAGTTTTTAATTTAGACAGCGGAAGCATAAACGTAAAGTTCAAAACATAAGTTCGCAGTTCATAAGTTTAAAGTCCAACACATAGGTTTAATAAGTTCATAATGTTTTAAACATTAAACACTGGACATAACCGTCCGCATACCACAACGACTCCTTCCTCGTGCAAGCTCCAAATGTTTAGCGACCTGTAAGGCATGTAACAACGAGTCAACAACAAAGTTGAGTGAATTCACAGTTGGTTGTTTAGTTATAGCATTCGTTTCGTAAATCATTTGTTCGTTTTGAAAACCATGTATCGTATAAATTCGTATCGCGGTCTTTCTGACATGTTTGCGAAGATTAGTGGGGGTTTCCCATGTGTTACTAGACCACGCGTATCGACTGCTACGAAAGTGTAAGAGGTGCCCTAAGTCAATGTCTATCAGCATTGACCCTTTGCCCATAGTCCATTAGTACACGCCCGTCCGACTGGCACGGTGTGAGGTTTGTTAAACCTAATAGCGCTATTAACTAATGACCCGCTCGCCATAGGCCTCGGCGATTAAGTCGATAAATGAGGGACTTAAAGTGATAGAGTTGATGGTCTTATGATCGTGTACGTAGGTTTTACGTACGTGCCCTTCAATCCGAGGACAGTAGTAAGTATGAGTGTACGTAGGTTTTACGTACGTGCCCTTCAATCCGAGGACAGTAAAAAGTAGTTTAATAGTAATGATAGTACAAGTAGTTATTCAATCCCATTCCCAACCCCTGGGAATCCCTTGCCTTAGAAAGAATGTGAACTCACCTCGGTTTGCTCAGTTAGGTTCTCAAATATAGTTAACAGTCAAGGTCAGTCAATCACGTCCTAATAAGGTACGGATAACAATCAGTTTCTCATGCATAACACGTATCCTACGTATGGTTTATTTGCACATTACTTCGTCCACATAACAGGCACACACTTTAACGATTTATGCCCATATAAACTTCCCATCCATTCCCCACTCATAAACAAACATACGATATTGCACGTAACACATATAACATGTTAGATCATTCACCGATAGCATACTCGACATTTAGACACGCAAGTCACAGCTTATATCAATTCAGCATTAATATTCAAAACCGGCTGTTTTCGGACATTTAAATAAAATAGTTAAATTATTCCAAAAATTCCCAAATTTTTACAGGATGTCTTAAACGTTCCATATTTTATTGTGTAAAAATATCGGGGTCCAGTTCATTATCAGTAATTTATAGAAATTCGTTTACCGGACTGCAATCAGATTTACTACATTCTGATTGCAGTTCACGGAATAATTCGTCTAAAATTCCTCGGAAGTCCGTTTGACAAAATTCCAGTTCGAGGGTCACAAATACATCAGTGACCAGCTATGGTATGAATTTTAGGGGCTGGTTCAATTCAGGTTTCATGTTGTGACTGAAAACGTATGACCCATTTTACTGCAGTTAAAATCAGCCTTAGCTGCTGTCACAAAAACAGATTTTTAAAATAGTAAACGACCTCAAAAAAATACGATTCCAGCGCCATTTTCTTCGTTTTTCGAAAAGACCCGATTTAGGCTTCAGAAATTCCGTTTTCGATTTGTTAAAGTCTGTTTACAGCCTGTTGAATGCGGCTGAAAAAGTACATCAGAATGCTGTTTCGTGGTTTAAGCATTACTAAATCGCATCAACGAGTGTCTGAACAATGGATTTAACAAGAAACCAACAATCAACATCAAGTATGATTTAACCAACCCTCAAACCAACAAGATTCCGCTTCATGATTCATACATAAGTAAACTTTTATGTAACTTTCATATTCTTTAATTTTGTTTAACATCTTCTAGTCTTTTGTTCTTTTAGTGATTTAAACAACAACACATCATACTACAAATTATAATTTTGAACAAGATGAAACAAGTTAAAATGAGACTTACTACTAGCTTATAGCTAGGGATGAATCTAATGCAAGGTGATGAGAAAATGATGGTGAAAAAGACTAGAACAAGCTCCTTTGTTGGTCCTTCAAGATGTAACCTCCATTGATCCTTCTAAGCTTTGAATGAGACTTGATAATGAAGAAGATGAGAATGTTGGAAGGTGGTTGTGGTTTCGGTTATGTGTAACCGTGAGAAGAGAGAGAGATAAGTGAGGTGGAGTGTAAAATCTTGAGAATGATCAAGTAATCTTGATGGCCATGCCTCTTATAGATCATCCATATATTTTGAGGACTTACACAAGCAACCATCAATTAAACAATTTGATTAAATCATGAAGGTATGGTGAAAATCATTTGGTGGGTCCACAAGGGACCAAAACTCGGTTGGGGGGGGGGGGGGGTATAAGGTAAAAATGTAACTAAATTGGTAAAGGGTAAGTTAGGATGTAAGTAATGTGGTGAATTGATTTCTAGCGGGTGTTATGCCATACGGGGATCATAACAAGCCATAATTAGTGAAATAATGTTATTGACAAAAATTTTGTGTCCCGGGTAATGTCCGGTCGGTTACTGTTCCGTTAAACTGCTTAATTAATCCGTAAAGCGTCCTACATATATATTTTTGCAACGTTTTTAATTTTTAACACTCAGGAAGGCATACCGGACTATTTAGTAGCTTTTCTGTATCCTACTAGTATGTTAACACGCACATGTAAGTATAACACAGAAATCAGAGAGCAGTTAAATGATTCAGCACAGTCATCAAGCACTTTAATTATCATTTAATAAATTGTACGGATTACATGTAATTTTTGAGGGTTGTCACAAATTCTACTTGATGGGTTTTGTCAAAGTAGCATGATTTGTTATTATAACATCGTACAGTACTACAGTACCTTTGATGTGTTTGATATTTCCTCTGTGATCAAGGTTTACAAATTAAAATGCTTTTTTTAGGTCAAGGGGTTTGCAACTGACTAAGAGGCTCTTTGTTTATCTCTTAATGGGCTCTTAATGGATCAGGTCTCTTATTTCTCTTATTGGTTCATCACTTAATGGTTCAGGCTTTTGTTTTGCGAGCAAGTGTATGAATGGTTCAGAAATTTGCCTCTGAATTGTTAAGCATTATACTGAGTTTGAATGGTTAAGACCTCTAGTCTGAATTGGTCAGATATTTGCCTCTGAACGGTTAAGCATTATACTGCCTCTTAATGGTTCAGACCTCTTACTCGTTTAGCACTTAACCATTTAGAAGTTGCCAACCAGCCCTAACTATGATGTGTTTAATTTAAATATTTTGTTTAGGTCAAATGTTTTGCAACTGACTGCTTTGATTATTGTTTTCTGTCTTGATCCTTTCTTTGATACTCATCGACTTTGCAGGTCCTGTTACTCAAAAAATTTATTTAGCTTTTTTTGTTTTCTATCTTTTACTTTATCATTCTTTTGTTAACTTATAATTTTCTGTAATATTATGTTAATTTGCTCTTTCCAGTCACACGAAATCTTATACTTTTCTTGCTCACACGAATCGTCTACTCTTTGAGGTACTACTGCTATTTTAGTATCTCTCCATTCTCAATCAAATGATCTTGTAGGAAAACACAATCGGACAAAACTTAATGGAAATCATTTATAACATTCCGCTAACTCAAGTGACAAATCAATCTTCAAACTAAAGTGTCTCAAAATCTTTTCGAGATAATAATCATGAGCTAACCTACCGGATACTTAGTTAATCTAGTTTGACAATCATCCATCCAGAGTTTGTAGAGCATGATTTGAGAAGACTTTTGATCATAAGTGGATTGGTTTTGTCACTTTAATATATATATATCATATTACCTTTAATTTTGTAAACAACTTAATTTTTGTCACCAATGCAATTTGAACCCTCACTTCATGAAAAGAGAGTCTTATCCACCACATTGATACCACTAGCTAGGCCAAAGAGCAAGACACGTCCCATTACTTAATATTAGTTGGTGTCTTTTGAAGTGACCTAATTCCTTCTTGATATGTTGAATCATTTATCTCAGTTAAAGAGTCGAATCACATAAAGCATAAATTGGCGTGATTTGATGATGATGTCCGTAATGTTTATTTCGTCAATCATTGTGCAGATGTGATAAATAAGTCGCATCTACATACAAGCACTCTACACTTTGTATCCTTTACATAAATAAGCCTCACATAATTATATGTTTAAATGTCATTTCTAAGATCACCATTCAACTTGCCATAGTTGAATTAGCCTATGCTCCACCCTCGAGTCCAGATCGGTATAAAAAAAGAACATGAACACAGAGATGGAATAAGCTCTCCAAACTTTATTAACCAAAAAAAAAAAAAAAAAACTAAACTAAAAAAACTGTTATGATAACAGCTTACCATATCATTATCCTATTTACAAGATATTTCATGAGTCATTTATACCACACTAAGAAAACAAGTCCAATTCAAACCTATCAACGTATCTGATTGTTTTCTATTTTGCTGTTTTTTTAATCTTGGTGGTGGGATGAATTCTCCACTACTACATTTATAAGATGATGACGTAAGATTTTAATAGTTCTTTCCCCCAATTGGCTAAAAAGGGCGGCAGACTTTTTTTTTTTTTTTTTGCCAGACAGTCCCCTATTGGCCCATCAAAATTACGATTTTGTCCTGCTTTAAATTTACGCTCTTGCCATCAGTTCAAATTTATGTTTTCGCCCCCGCTTTAAAATAAATTTACGCTTTTGTTCCCAGCTAAATATTTCGATTTTGCCCCCGGTTAAAAATTACGATTTTGACCCGTTTCAATTTACAGTTTTGCCATTAGTTTTTTCCCCTTAAAATGATGATTTTGCCATCAGGTCAAAGTTATGTTTTTGCCCACGCTAAAAAATAAATTTACGCTTTTCCTCCCGGCTAAAAATTCTAATTTTGCCCTCGGCTCAAATTTACCATTTTGCCCCGTATAAATTTATACTTTCACCGTTAGTTTTTTTTTTTCTCACAGCCATGTTACGATTTTGCCCTCAACTTAAATTAACATTTTGCCTTCCTGGTGACATTACAAGTAGGGGTGAGCAAAAACCGAACCGAAAACCGAAACCGCACCAAAAACCGTAAAAACCGAAACCGCAAAACCGCAACCGACACAAAAACCGTAAAAACCGAAACCGCAAAAACCGAAACCGCAAAGGTATGGTGCGGTTCGGTTTTAGCTTTAAAAACCGCACCAAAAAACCGAAACCGCACCGCAAAATTATTATTATTATATATATATATATATTATATATATAATATACTTAAAGATTTAAATATAAAATTCCCTATATATTATATAATCTGTGTTTGTTAAAAAAAAAGTACAGACTTGACTTTGTTAAGTTAACTATCGTCTGCTCCCTCTAAAAAAAATGATGTTAACCTACTAGTTACAAGCCCATTAAATTAGCACTCCAAACAGCCCAACTTTCAGCCCAACTTACAAGCCCATTAAAAAAAATGATGTTAACCTACGAGTTATCGACAAGTATAGAAGTTCACTTAACACCGAAACTGCGGAAGCTTTGATTTGTGCACAAGATTGGATAAGGTGTACAAGGGTTGATCTTGAGCTCGAATGTTCTATGAAGAATAAAGACATAGATGAATTTAATAAGAAGATGGCGGGTTTAAAAATTGGTAAGGTTTTCTTTACATGTGTGAGTTTATATTTCAAATACCTACTAACATATATTTTTTGTTTTTTTTTCTATCTAGGAAACACTAATGGCAAATGATAGTTGGAAACATTGAAAGTTGGAAAGATTGAAAGTTGGAAACAAGAATGAGTTGGAAACAATATTACGTTTTTATTTGGATACGACTATGTGATTAAGCTTTCACCGTTTCACATAGCAACTATTATTCTAGACATGTTTCTAGTACAAACTCTTGTTTTGATTGATGTCCTCTAGCCCATACATATGCTCTTCACATTGCTCTTGCAAAAATTATATTCTAATTACCATCAAGTATTAGATGTATTCCAGTATTAAAACCGAGAGTTTTTTTTAGATGTATTCAAGTATTGCTGAGAGTTTTTTTAGATGTATTCAACTATTAGAACCGAAACCGCACCGAAACCGAACCGCAACCGCAAATAAACCGCAAAAACCGTACCGCAAAAAAACCGCAACATGTGGTTTTAAAAAAATAAAAACCGCACCTCGCGGTATGAGTTGCGGTTTTATGCTAAAACCGCACCAAACCACACCATGCTCACCCCTAATTACAAGTTTGCCCCCAGTGCAAAATCACAGTCGTGCCGGCAACTTCCTGTCACTCGCCCGTTGGTCCATTTAGTTTACGATTTATCCCTGAATTAAAGTTATGATTTCGCCCTCAGTTAAAAATTACGTTTTTCCCATCATTTTAGTTTTTTTTACCAAAACTATAAAGGTTTTTTGTTTTAATTGGTTTACTCGATTTTATTTTTTTTCGTGTCAAGGAGTTGCCTAACACTGGCTCATTAGTCCTGAAAAATTACAGTTTTGCCCTGAGCTCAAAATTACGGTCTTATCATCGTTTTTTTTTTCTTTTCCCTAGCAAAATTATAGTGGTCTTTTTTTAATTGGTTGAAAATTATTCGGCTATCGCCCCGCAACGCGGGCAGGGCATCTACTAGTTTTGATTACAAATACCACAACCAACTTGAAATTCTTCAGCCACTTTGAGCTCATTTGTATGTAAAATAGGTACCAATTCTAAAATTATTAAAAAAAAAAGCACTACAAAACTATAGATAGCAAACAAATGAACAATGCATTTTAACTAAGGTAGAAAACTCATTTCAATCAATAATAGAAATATAAATACAAAACACAAAACACAATACAAATATCAAAAATAGTTTTGACAACAATAAATCACAATACAAATATGCTTTTGTTAACACCTACAATGAATATGAAATGGATATACAGATTCACAATATAAAAAATAAAGCAAATAGAACGTGATGTCACACAATAGTAATCTTATCGATATGCATTTTTCCGAAGTAATGACGTTAGCTACAGGTGTACCAAAATTGTCCGCTAAACACATAATTATTTGTAATATCTAGGAGACGAGAAAGCGAAGGATAATGATCCCTCATACAAGGTTAATATCAATTATACATCTTAGGCTCAATGGATGTTTATGCACCTTACCTTCCTTGCAATCCACCTTACCTTACTTGCAAACAAACGTATAATTGTATAAATCATTCAAACTTGATTTTCACATCAACAGTGCTTCTTCTACTTTACCTTCGTTTCACACTTCATTGTCCAATCAAATTATAAACAATTTATACCGTTCAATTTAAACAGAGAAATCACGATCGAAAACAATCACCTCCGAAGAGATAAAACCATCTCAAGGAGATCTCCTCCACCAGATCCGGATCCGAATCCAAACTAAAATCAAACAAAATAATTTGCAAAATAAGAATCAAAAGTTGAAAAAATGTAAGAAAAAAAAACTAGCGAATATAAAATGGTGTCTACAGCTACATGACGGCTGCTAGGGTGAGTACGATACCTAAATGTGTATGTGTTGCAGAAGAGGCGCAAGGGTTGTTTATATAAGTGGTGAACCATTTAGGGTAAATGAATAAGAGGAAACGGCGCGTTTACGGCTGCAAACGCAGCAGCAAACGGCTGCCTTTTTACACCCATTTGCTTATGCGTTGGAAGCCATAAACGCGCCGTTAAAAGGCTGCAAACGCATAAACTAACTGAACAGAAGAACATGAATAATTGTCATTAAACGGTTGTATAATTCATGATAAGTGACTAAAAACAGAAACCAAACTGAATTGTCATTCGCTTTTCGGATCGATTTGAACATTACTGAACTTGGTTTGGTTCGGTTTTCAGTTTCACCCACATAAAATCTCAGCCTGAATAACTCATAAACTAACTGAACAGAAGAAACACGGCACTCAAAACATCTATTGATATATTTATAATATATATTAAATTTGTCAACATAATATGCGTTTAAATATGAAATATATATCATTAACACCACCGAACTATTCAGTTACAACTAAATTGTTAAAATGTTTTGGTTTAGCCAGTTTAGTCGTTATTAGACAAGAAATAGACACTCCCTTGCCCTTATTACTAAGATACATATTTTTTTATGATTATTACATTATATTCTTTATTATTTATTATTAAAATAAGATATAATAATTAATCATCAGATTGTATGACGTTGATATTTGATTCTTATATATTAACTTAGTGATATCAACTATTATAACACTTATGTTTGTGGATAATTAAAATTCCGAGTTTCAGAAATAACCTTTTATACTATTAATATTATTTAAAAATATGATATTATATATAGCAATGTAACCAAACAGCCAAAAAACATCAAGCACACTGTCATTCGTATAATGGGTTATGTTACCGGTACCAAGTAAACTCAAATAATAAAACGTATTATAAATTATTGCATTAAACGGTTGCAAACGCGGCAGCAAACGGCTGCGTTTTTTCACCCGTTTGCTGCTGCGTCTGCACTCTGCAGCCGTTTAACGGCGCGTTTACGGCTGCAAACGCATCAGCAAACGGGTGTAAAAATGCAGCCGTTTGCTGCCGCGTTTGCAGCCATTTAACGGCGCGTTTACCACTGCGTTTGCAGCCGTTAAGACGAAATAACTAATTTACCTTTAGGTGGTTCATGATAGCATCCTTATGAGGTTTTGAAACTTTGTCCCAACCCATTTTATCGAACAGGATGGTCCGCCAGATATACATACCCACCTCACGTGTAAATAGGTCGCTCGGTACACCGACAGGGGGTATAGGTTACATCCCTATCGAATGTAAGAGACACGGGTCCCCCCGCTTTCACCATTCTGCGAAGCTTTTGATTTTTTGCTTTCCCCCTAACTCTCCTTGGGGAAACCGCTGCAATTAAAATTAAAAATAAATATAATTAGTGACAACATTTATAATAAATGAAATAATAAAAATACTAAATAATAATTGATAACTTACGGTTGGTCTCGTGTGTCCCTCTCCGAAAAGGATCCGGATGTGGGGGATCCCCAGCTCCGTCTCCCCCATGTCCCCGGGGGAACACATCCGCCATGAGATAAACAAATACAAACCAGAAAGAGAACATTTTTCCTAAAAAGTTACAAATGTTACAACAAGTGTATCAAATAGAAATTAATAGAAAGTACAAGTTTAACTAACATGCAAATAAAGATTTCAACAAGTGTTTTTCAAATACCAACTAATATAAATTACAATAACTTTTCTTTTAATCAAACTCGATGTCATAATCGGGATCGTCCTACACAAACCCAAAATTACATACAAACATACATCCTTACATACATATCTACATTCCTACATAAACCCAAAATTACACAATTTTTTCAACATTTACATACACATTTACATACTATCATACACACATTTTCACCAAATACACATAATTTATACATTCTTACAAGCACCTACATAAACACATACATAGACTCACATACACACATTATAACCAAATACACATAATTTATACATACTTACAAGCTAACATACACACATACATACTAATATACACACATTTTCACCAAATACACATAATTTATACATACTTACAAACTAACATACACATAACTTTTTAAAAATTATTTAAGATATCATGTTGTTTAAAAACATATAAAACTGTTTTATAAATTAAAAAAAAAAAACTCTTAAACATCAATTTTAACGATTAAACTAAACTTAACTACAAATATATGATAAAAATGCAAATTTGATATATTATAAGGATTCGACTTCTAAGTAAAAATAATCCAAATTATTCATCTCCTCACCTACCCCTTTTCAATATTAATAATCACAAATCATTTTATTTCTATTTTTTTATAATTTCCTAAGGTTTTAAACTAACAACTTTAATGATTCGTGAAATAAAACCGTTTTGACATTAAGTGTTACCAGTATTAGGTTATGTGTAGTGGTCAAGTCCAATAACCCCCATAGATGTGGGGTTATACAACATGTGGCAATTATGTAAGAAAGGAGGGTTATGGGGGATTATATAACTTGAGTGTGTAATGGGCTATACCCCTTCAATTATACATATATATGTATGGATATATATGGGTGTGAGAAAAACAAATGGTAGAGGGGAAGCAAGTTGGAGGGGAATGGCGCCCGTCATATGGTGTGAAAAGCAACAAAAATTAAATAACAAAACATATGATATGAAAAGCAAGAATTAAATAATAATAGACTTGCAAAAGATTTTCTCCCGGATAACAACAAGAATTAAATAACAAAACTTATGATAGGAAAAGCTACGCTATAGTTTGTAAACACCAAACCTGATGTACAAAATGCAATGCATCAGTCTTTACTTGCTCTGTTACGGCAACGTATGCAACTCTGGAAACATCTGTTTCCGACATCTTACGTTGGTGAAATGTGTCAAAGGATGTGTAGCTCACACCATCGACCCAAACAATGGTTCTGAACCATGATAGATGCTCAGATCCTTCGATTTGTGTTTGATATATGGGGGCTTGTTTCCTCAACTTTTGAACATGTTTGTTTAGAGGTGGGTTTTGACCTAAAAAAATAATAAGCAAGGTATCATGTCACATGTCTCTACGTCTCTCATGAGAAGCAGCCATAAAATAACTGCAATTAGAGTCTATGACCAACAATAAGTTTATTTGAATTTTAAGGTAAGAAACAGCGGTTTAACCACCCAACGAATGTAATATATCTAATTATGAATCATGGAACTATATGTGTTTCGTGTACAATGAAAAGGCTTACCACATGTTTTCTGTACTCTTTATAACTTTTTTTTTGCACAGAGAATTTGGAAGTATTAACGCACCCATTGCAAATATAAAGTATTGATATTCAACAAGCATGAACAAGTTACTTTAACCTTGAGACCCATAAACTCCACAACTTAGATCAAATACATAGAAGCAGCGGTAGATAACAAATATTCATTTTTACAAAGCAACATCTTCTTCAAACCGTGCGATTTTAAAATTAAATCCCTAATCTTAGCCTTATCCCAGCTTTCTTTACAATATCACACCCAATGGCTGTGAAATAAAATATAATATTTAAGTCTGGATAAAGCCTCAAACTTCCCAATAAATTATTTATTATTCATTCACCTTTGTAAAACATACCATCAACAATCATAAAGTTGGGTACTTTTGTAACATAATCAACCCCAACTTTGCATTTAATTAGGGCTAAATGAAAAAATTAGAATGAATTATGTACAGTTTTTAAAAAATATACTAAAAAGTAATGGTTATTTGTGGAGAAAAGGATATGGACTTACCAGCCGGTAAGGTCTGAGAGGAATGGTGGGCATTATATGGCGCTGGGTGAGACTCCGGCGTCGACATAACACCGCCGGCGTCCACATTTAGTTTTGGTTATATCAAAGTGATATGTTTTGGTTAAACCGACTCGAAACCCGTTCTGACCAGGACCCATTTCAACGCGGACCCATTCCCACCTGAACCAAAACAACCTTTTTCTAATTAACCAATTTTAACCCGACACCCGACCCAACCAGACCTGCCCGAATTGCCAGGTGTAAACAAAATAATAGAACCTCAACAAAAGATGAAAAATTTATCTCAGCACAGAAAGCATGGACCCATAGACCATCAGTTGACTTCCTTAAAGCACCAGTAGTGCAACCACATACTCTACAATCTACTACACCAAATGACGTCTCTGAGTTACTAATAGAAGAGGCTCCCTGCTTCTAGACGACCATAGATCATCACATAACTCACAAAACCATGGGCCTATAGAACCATTCTCAGAAAACCTAAACGACACATTCCGACTAGGGGTGTAAACAAGCCCAGAGGTTCTAACTTATAACTTATTTTGTATTATTCCCTCAACCGCATCAAATGTTGAACCCAAACATATAAATAATGAAATTTATCTAAAAGAAGATTTGTACCTTCAGATTTAAACAGAGAAACCACGATCGAAAACTATAACATCTGGAGAAATAAACCATCTCTAAGATCTCCAAACCCAAAATTAATGAACGAAACTTCGATGAAACAAAATGATTTGCAGAACAAGAGATCAAAACTTGAGAAAGATTGTGATAAAGATAAGTAAACAGAGGGCACTCTGAATACAATGGGGCTGCTGCTACATGACGGCTAAATGTGTATGTGTTAGAGGAGAGTGAACCATTTATCTAGGGTAAATCACTAGTAGGAAATTACAAAATTGACCCCAGTGGATCTGGTAAACTATGTATCACAGTAACAAGAAGTGTTTTAATTAGATTACTTATATCGTTTTTATCTCAATTAGATAACTTAACATTCAATATCCATATCTTTTTTTTTCATGTGTCAAGAAAAAAATGGAGCATAAGATGCTCGGGTTATATTTATAAAAAATAAAAACACTTTAATTATATTTTAATAAGAACCCAGTCAGAAAGATTGTGAAAAAATAAGTAAATAGAACCCTAATAATAATACAATGGCTGCTGCTACATGACGGCTGCTAGGGTGAAAACAAGACCTAAATGTGTCTGTGTTGGAGAAGTGGCTAGGGGTGTTCAAGATCGGATTATCCGATTTTCGGATATCCGAAAACCGGATATCCGAAAATTTCGGATAGTGAATATTGATATCCGAATCCATATCCGAGATTTTCGGATATCCGAGATTTTCGGATACGGATTCGGATATTTAAACGGATATCCGAACTTAAAAAGACAAAAAAATTGATTCATCATGAAAGCTAATATACGAGCTCTCATACTCATGAATATGATTAACACTTAACATGTTTCTTTAATAAAAGGTAACTAGAAATACGACCCGCCGCAATGCGGCGGGTATTCTTTAGTTATAACTAAGTCGATTTAGGACGCGCACGTTATGTTGAACCTGTCAAACGGGAAAAAATAGACGATGTAAAAATGTTCACCCACACACGCACGTTGCGTCGTGTTAATTCGCAAAGTTTAGAACGAAACGTGAAAAATGCTAAACCATAGACGCACGTTGCGATGTTTTAAGTCACAAAATTCAGAACGAAGCATAAAGCGAAAAATTTGCGAAAAATGAAAACTATAAAGGACAAAAGTTGAAAGTAAAAAAGTTGTGAGGATAGATTGCAAAAGATAAAAAGTTTTGTGTTAAAAGTAAAAAAAAACAAATAGTTTTGGGTTAAAAGTAATCTATGAAATACTTTTTGGTGAAAAGTAAAAAAATCAATTTTTTTAAAGCTCCAAAGCCAATGTTACAACAACCATATGCATAACCATTTTTTCTTTGAAAAACCCCCAAAGCCAAGATTACAACACATAAGTAAAAAAATATCAAAGTCGTTAAATCGTAAAAGATGGAAACGTTTGAATTAGAAGTAAAAAATCAAATTAATCAAAGGGGTTAAATTAACAAAGATTAAAACTTTAAACTTAAATTGTTAAAGATTAAAACGTTAGGGTTAAAAAGGAAAGAAAGATTAAAAATTTTAAACTTAAATTGTCAAAGATTAAAATTTTAGGGTAAATTGTGAAAGATTAAAACTTTAGGGTTAAAAAGGAAACTAAGATTAGAAGTTTAAACTTAAATTGTCAAACATTAAAACCTTTAGGGTTAAAAAGGAAAATTTTCATTTTTTTTTTTGAAATACTCCCAAAGCCCAAGTTACAACACATATTCTTTATAAGTTTTTAATTTGTAAACCCCAATATTAAATCTAGTAGAACAAATTACATATTACCAACTGTCCAGCTTTATTCTTTTAGGTTTTTATAACAATTCAACACAAACTACAAAATATAATACAACCAACAAATCAGATTTTATACAGGAGAAGAACAAGGGAATGTGATTGTTTACTACAGAACGAACAATAAGAAAGATTGTAAAGTAAACAACCTGTGACTAAATCATAAAAAACCTACCTTTGGGGGCGACGGTGACCGGAGACTACAAAGCGGGAGACGGCGAGTCAGGAACGTAGATAGTCTGGTTGAGAGAGCAAGGGGGTTGGGGGCACGGGGAACAACAATGAAAAAGCCCAAAATTTTGAATTGGGTGTATACAGATTAGCGTATTATTTGGGATATATAATATATATATTTTTTTATTTTTTTAAGTTTTCGGATATCGGATAATCCGTTTATCCGAATTTTTTTAAAAATCATATCCGAATCCGAAACTTCGGATTATCCGATTTTCGGATATCCGAAATTTCGGATATTTCGGATACGGGTTTTCGGATATTTCGGATTCGATTTTCGATTCGGATTTTTTTGAACACCCCTAGAAGTGGCGCAAGTGAACCATTTATTTAGGGTAAATCACTAGCAGAAAATTACAAAATTGATCCCCAATGGAGATGAGTGATGATTTGGTAAAAGTTTTGTGGCAGAACAAAGAAAAAAAACATACTACTAGAATATTTATAATTCTTTACCTTATGTTTTATGGCATAACAAACAAAAAAAAACATACTAGTAAAATATTTATGTTTCTTTTTTTGTTATGCCATAAAACTTATTTCGTAATTTCCTACTAGTGATTTATTAGACAATGGGGTAGTGGTGTAGTGGTTGGGTAAAGATTTGGTGTTTCTTGAGGCCCAGGTTCAACTCTCACACTCCCTATTATTTTCTGCGACATCCAGGTGAAGGGCGAATACAGGTGGCGCAGGTTCGTCTTGGATGGGAGGCGAGATTTTACCGATTATTTCACTGTCGTGCCTTCGGGTGGGTGGAGGTCGGGTTTCCACGCATCTGGGAGAGCCAAGGGGCTGGCGGCTGTCGAGTAGTCGACCTTGGCCACAACGTCCGGTGTCACAGTGGTTGGCACATCGTTCCCTGTCGTTCAAAAAAAATATTGTTATTAGTAGTTCACTGACCTATATTTTTATCCTTTTTAAGAGCTCACACTGGTCCATAGAAGCCAAGTCCCAAAGCTGAATTTATTCTAGATAAAATTAATCACTAAAAAGTATGGATAAAAAAAGGTTTTCGAGGCCGAGTATTGTCCGATTACTCGTTACAAGGTAGCCTGCCTAGTCGACTTTCTTCAACCCCGCCTAATTACTCGAAATCGATCAAACGCGGTCAACCTCGGCCAAAATCGGATCTAGTAGGTCAACTCGAGCCAAGTTTGACTTTAAAAAATGAAACATAATTCCTATGTGTATCATATTAAAGAACAAATATCATTTTTAAGGAACAAATATCAATTTTTGAAAGACTCTACTATTTGAACATGTATATTTGAACATGTATTTTTTTATTTATATTGATATTCACGTATTGTGTTATAAATATTAGTAAATTTATAATATATGATGTATATATAATTTCCCGAAACCTAATTTCTTTATAATTTGACATGTCCGAATACCCCCCGAGTACTCTTCGCCTAGGACAAGTACTCTCAACTCCCCGGTCGACCGACGAGGGAGTGCCTACCGACTTTTTCAACCATGTAAAAAGGAGTCTCCTAAACGGTATGGCAGGTTAGTCTGGGATTTGGTTAAGGACTCTTTTACCTCAGAGGAATGATTGAGTTTTATAGCAGACACTTTTCATGAAACAAAATCCTTTTTAGGAACTCACACCTGATTTTCTTTGATGATGTTCTTGGGTGAGTCAAACCTAAAGCGTCGAAATCTATATGAATGGTTGACATCCCGTCCTAGAAAGACTTTCACTCTCAACCTTTCACTCTCAACATTCAAAAATCTTACACAAACCTTTCACTCTCATCACAATTTCTTCCATGGATGACAAAGAATTTCCAAGAAATGTGAGGCTCTGGTTTAAACCCGAACCAATCTACCAACATCCCAACACCAAAGTTATGGGCTACCTAATCAACCCGGATCCATGTCTTCCCAGTTCCAACAATCCAGGTTCATGACTCCACCTGGTGCCATACCTCCACCAGGAACCGGTTACCCGTTCTATGGGTTACCTCCATAAACGAAGATAGGTTTTAACCCTAATGTCCAACCGGCGCCCATGTAAAATGCCACGTACACTCAGTCTGCTGGTACATCTACACCAACTGCTTCAGAAAAATAAAGGGAGAAAAGTGGTCGGTTCGAAGCAGAAACAGAAAGTTGTAATTCTTAAGTGGTCGGTTGAGGAAGAAGTTGCTCTTACACGAGTTTATCTTAACGTGTCTACTTGCGTCGTAGTCAGAAGAAACCAAAAGAGCACCGGCTATTGGGAGCGTGTCCATATTTATTTTTGTGAAGAAATAAATAACAAGTATAACGGAACAAAGGAGAACTTGAAGTCACGTTTACTTTAAATGGCCAATCCCACAAATTTTTTTCTGGGAAATTTACAACATCTACAAAAATTCTCATAGTGGTTATTCGGATGAGATGGTCATGAACCGGGGCAGAGCCAAATATTTGGTTAGATTCGACATCGACGTCGACGATACATAAATGACGAGTCAAATCCAAGTGATTCTATCTTCTCTATCTGTTCTTTTATTTATTTTAGTTTCTTTATTTTTTCAAAAATCTTTATTCAAAAATTTGGTTAGATTAGACGTCGACGATATTCCGGTATTAAAAGCTCTTGTGTCCTTTGACGACATCGGTATCTTACCATCAATATACTACGTCAACGATGGGTGCGCTTGCCCTAACATATTGTAGAGAGTGATAGTTTATATCGTATTTTTTAAATTTAAAGATTGATAAAAGAGTAAAAAGTACTTAAAAATTACATTAAAATCCGTACACCCTCCGGCACGTCAAGTATACCCGATACTCGTGGGTATGCCCCATACCCGATGGATAAATACCCGACGGATAATGGGTCGGGTATGAGACAAGATTTTGTAGGATCGGATTGTGACCCGAACGAGTCGTTCAGAAGAGATTTTATCAGTTTCAGAGGCGGAAACTAAGAAACCGACGTCGAAACAGCTTGAATATCACTTTAAACACTGATTATATTGATATTATATCGTTGACAATCAGTCTTCACACCGGCAGCACCTCGGCATGGAATCTCTAAAACTATTACAAATGAAAAAGCAACTAGCCTATTTATAGTAGTCAAGTTTCGCTTGAATATGACAGAACTTGTTCAAGCGAAACCCACTAAATCATGTTCAAGCGAAACCTATGACATTTACTTTCAAGCGAATCCATGCAATCTGTCTTCAAGCGAAAGCCCATAATCACAACTTTGTTTTGTCTTCATGTGTGATGATGCAATTGATGATGTCATAATATGATGTCATCATTCAATATGATGACATCATGCTTGAACTGATCCGCAATGAACTCGAGACTCGATTTAAGACGAAGTCGACAGATGACTGCACCAACAGACTATTTTCCCATCCTTCAACTTGCTTCTCATCAAATTTCCTGTAAAATAAGAATCTGTTTAACATCAGCTTGCTTCTCATCCTTCAACTTGTTGACTTCCAATGTCAAACTTTCCGTATCTTTCAAGAGTTTGCCATTGTCAGCTTCAAGTTTATCACATTTAGAACACACTGATGCAGAACTTGAAGATTCATTCTTCACAAATTCTTCAGTCTTTGAGATTTCCTTTTTCTCTATCTTGTATGTTCCTGCACAAAAAATTTTAACGAAATCAAGAGGATTCATATTCTCATCAATATAACAACCCCTCTTCATATCGTATATCAGATTACTTTTTGCAGCAAGACATACATTAACTCTTCTTTTCATTTCAAGAATCACATCTAAATCCATTTTCATCAAAATATTTTTTGTTTCATTTATCAATTCTTTCTTTTTATTGTCACTTTCATACTCAAAATCTTTAAGTTTGTTGATGAACACTTTTAGATACAGCTTTGAAAAACTAGAATCTTTCTTTAGGTTTTTTAAACATTCATCCCATTAAATAGGTAATGCATCAGCAAACTTTGATACTTTTTCAGTATCTTACAGTCTTATCTCATGTTCTTTCAAATGTTCAATTAAGACTGTATATCGGTTTGCTAGATCATCCAATTTTTCATTTTTCAAACACACAAAGTATTTAAATCTTTTCTCCCAACCAACCTTCTTCACATTTCTATAACTATCATCTATATATCCTCTATGCCAATCGTTGAATCTTTCGAAATAATAATTTTCTTGTTCATCAAACATTTTTTTCAATTTTCAAAAACAACCTGATTTATTTCAAAACAAACTTGACAACCTTTAACAACAACACATGGGCCGACAACTTTAATCAATTTATAATTTTGGCCAACAACAATTTCCAATTCAAATCAAATTTACTTTGACTTCAAAAACCACTAACTCGACAACAACATTAATTGATGGTACACCAAAAGCACATGGGCCGAAGTATATTGTGTATCACTGTACCAATTTTTTATAATAGCCGACACCCCAATTGACAACTAAAATTCTATTTGGCCTTCATTCTTGAGCAGTATGATCACATGAATTGATAAAATCTTGTGCCGACAACAATTAATGATGATCACATGTATCGGTAAACAGGGGCGAAGGATAAGAGGGGCGAGGAGGGGCGCCCGCCCCCCCGAATTTTTCGCTCATTAGTGTTATATATGTAGTTTTCGTATAGAAATTTGTGGGTATATACGTTTTCGCCCCCCCCCCCCCCCCCGGTTCTATAGAAATTTTTGGGTATATACGTTTTCGCCCCCCCGGCCGAAAAATTCAAGCTTCGCCACTGTCGGTAAATGATGCTGACACACTCAACCTACTGATCACATGCAACTAACAATCTTCTATAACGTTTCACACAAATTGAAGATAACCACCTCGGGAATGATTATCACGTGAATGAACCAATAAGTCTGATAAGTCTTGAAATAACAACAATCACATGCATTCTGATTTAACTGACAACTAAATAAATGTTCAGCACAAATCGATGCACTTTATCACCCAAAATACAATTCAAGCGGTCATTATATTCAAGCAGTCAACGTTTTCAAGCGGTCGCTTCAAGCGAGAGGTCGATGATGTCAGCAAGATCAACACGTATTTTTCAAGCGAAAGCCAATGACATCAGCAAATTCGAACACATTTCAAGCGAAAGTTATGTTTTTAACCAGTTTTAAGTCGATTTAAGCTCTGAAACTTTCCAGGATTTGTTAAAACATGATTACGCACAAGATGTGTGAATTTGAGCCGATTTTATCCGTGAAAAAAATTTAATTTTGAAAAGAATGGTGTAGAAATCAGATATAGTGATGAAAACGAGCTGTTTTGACAAGATCTCTTCCTCCTGAGCTCTGATACCACTTGTAGGATCGGATTGCGACCCGAACGGGTCGTTCAGAAGAGATTTTATCAGTTTCAGAGGCGGAAACTAAGAAACCGACGTCGAAACAGCTTGAATATCACTTTAAACATTGATTATATTGATATTATATCGTTTACAATCAGTCTTCACACCTGCAGCACCTCGGTATGGAATCTCTAAAACTATTACAAATGAAAAAGCAACTAGCCTATTTATAGTAGTCAAGTTTCGCTTGAATATGACAGAACTTGTTCAAGCGAAACCCACTAAATCATGTTCAAGCGAAACCTATGACATTTACTTTCAAGCGAATCCATGCAATCTGTCTTCAAGCGAAAGCCCATAATCACAACTTTGTTTTGTCTTCATGTGTGATGATGCAATTGATGATGTCATAATATGATGTCATCATTCAATATGATGACATCATGCTTGAACTGATCCGCAATGAACCCGAGACTCGATTTAGGACGAAGTCGACAGATGACTGCACCAACAGATTTTACAACCGGTTATGAGATTAGTGATACTCGGCCATTGTCATCCCTATCGAGGAGGGGATCAATAGAAAAGAAGAAGTCGACTCCTGAAGAAGACGACCCGATGAAAATACGGATGCAACAATAGATGGGAAAGAAAATAAGGTAGCGTTTGGTATGAAGGAATAGAAGGCGGAATGGAATGGATCATTCCGATGGAATGAAAAGAAACATGTTTGGTTATCATGTGATAATGGAATGGAGCATTCCACAAGGAATGTAAACCTTCCAAATACAACAATTTTCATTCCTTTGTAATGTGGTGTTTTTTTCCATTCCTTAAAGGAACGGAAACAAATATATTATTATTATTATTATTATTATTATCAATAATTTTTTTTGATTTTTTTTTACCATTATTATTATCGTTTTTAGTAACCCACCGCCGTCATTCACCTCCGCCGTCACACAACACCACCTCTGTCGCCACCCACGAAGACACCACTACCGACACATCTGCCGCCGTGACTATTGTCGCCGCCACCCACCGCCATCGTCACCCACTTTCGCCGCCACCACCACCTCCACCTCAGCCATCACCCGCCACCACTGCCACCACCGCCGCCACCCACCTCTGCCCCTGCTGTCTCCCACCGCCGTCACCCGCCACCACCCCGACACCACTCCCACCACAACCGCTACCCATCCCCACCCCCACCTTCGTAGTCACCCGCCACCCACCTCCACCACCGTCGACGTCACCCATCACCATTGTCGTCGCCGCCACCTACCTCCATCCTAGCCCCCACCCACCGCCGTTGCAACATACCGTCACCACCTCCAACCACCGCTACAACTACCACCTATCATTACCCACCACCACGAACTACCGTCACTTACCACCGATTTTATTCCTTCGTCTATTTTTTTTCCTACCAAACAACACAAAGTAATGATTCATTTCATTCTCATATGGTAACCAAACAAGACATGAAATGGTAATAATCCATTCCATTACCTCGTTCATTCTATTAACTCGTCCATTCCATTCCCCCGTCTATTCCATTATATCATACCAAATAGACCCTAAGATATGATGGATGGGCTCAAGGATCGACTCTACCAATTTCTTATAAATCAAGACTCTTATATTCTCTTTATGGACCACTCGTGCATGGACCCGGTTCGACTTCAAATTCACAAACAAGTTTGTAAGTGAATTAAGAAAAAACATTGATGGGCTTAACTTTGTTTTATTTTTATTATTTTTTATTTGTATGTTTTTAATTTTTAGGTTTAAGTTTGCTTTTTTATTATTTATATGTTTTTATTTTTAGGTTTTAAGTGTGTTTTTTTATTTAATGGATTATCTAGTTTGTAATTTTATTTTTTCGGATTTTTTAATATTTATATAGAAAAATAATATCAAAAAGTAATTAAATTAAAAATAGACTATATTGATTATAAATAGTTTAAATAAAAGAAAAAAATAGGTGATGAGATGGATGATGAGGTGGGGGTTTGGAGTGGTTCAGTGTTGTGAGAAAAAGTGTGGTTTAGATGGCGATGGTTTAGATTGATGTGGCATACTAACTAGACCAGTCTAGCGTTGTGGATGCTCTTAGTATTGGGACAACACATGTGGCTTGATTTTTTTCTCACTCAAAACAACTTTAGAACCTGTCTAAACTAGCATATTATACTATATACTAATTCCAAGTGTCGGTGACCATAACATCAACCTTTTTTTATGCCAGCTTAATATTCCACTAGCCTAACTAGTGGCAAACCCATGATTTATTTTTTAGGGTGACAATCAAGATGCTTAACCGAACTTTTAAAGGGCGATTGAGTTTTTTGTTTAAAAATTACAATTATTTTTTAAGGCCGGCGACCCCATCACCAAGTGTATGCCCGCCAATGAGCCTAACCAATTGTCGTCGGTTTCCTTTACCCGATTCAAGGTTTTTGCCACCTATTTTAACCCTTTCCGGTGTTTTATTTACTTTACCTTTTGCTTCTTCAACATTACCCTTTCATTTGTCGGTGTGTTTCATCTCTGAGGTTAGTATACCTTTTGCTTCTTGTGTTTGCACATAGGCAGGGCCAGTCAAATCGTGCCGTCCCCCGAGGCCCAAATTTTGAAAGGGCTCGAAAGGTTTTTATAAGTTTATATATATATATATATAGAGAGAGAGAGAGGGTGGAGTTTCAGAGTGAACACTTAGTGTATTTGTAAACTAAGTGAACAAATAATGGCCATTGATTTACACTTGTGTGTTGATAATCAAGAGTTAAGATTAGTTCACGCAGTTCACTATCAAGATGGTTGTTCATAAATGAACATAACCCTATATAGAGTATATGCATCTATTTGTTATGTAAAAAGGTGTTGGTGGTGGATTATAATTTTTGGCTCAATTCTTTTTTTCGCCTGGAACCTAAATTTTCTTGAGAGTTCTCGAGGACGGCTCTCCAGATAGACGTGTGCTCTCACATTTTTTCTTTCAGTTGAAGGTGGGCCGTTGTCGGTTTTCAACATACAAAACGAGTCGGATTGCTCCGGCCCTGAAAATAGCTTTTGTTGAAGTTTATAAATGATGTTCAACTAGGAAAAGACCTGCGCGCATTGCCGCGCGGGTACGTCGCAAACATCGAATGGATTAGTCCAAACGTTATGTGATGCATTAATCATATGAAAACGCGTGTTTCGACATTTCCAATTGAACTCAATGTAACCTATATAAGCATTGTGATTGGATCAAAATATAAAGTAAATCAAATTTATACCGTACAATCATAACGTATTATATGTGACCAGACTCATACATAGAAAACGTAACACATGTAACGGAAAAGTTTACACGTATAATTAAAAGAGATTAATTAGAGCTTTTGAAAAAATAAACGGAAAAAAAGAAACTCTGATTTGACTCCACTCGATTCGAAACAAATTTTACAAAACATTCATAAAATAAGCACGAAAACATATTATATTTGACCCGATTCGTTTCCCAAAATAGTTTACGTCAAAAGATACACCAACTTGAATTTATACTGAAACGTACATAAAAATATGTATCTAAAATGGTTTTCTTATAGGAAAACGTATTATATTTGACCTAGCTCGTTTTCAGAAAAAGTTTACGTCGAAACGTAGAGCAAATTGAATTCATAATAACACATACATAAAAATATGCACATAAAAAATATTTTTTTTAAGTAAAGGAGGTATAGGGGTAAACTCGAAACAAATTATTAATAGAAAACTTAATAGGTTAAATACGTTCGTAAAATCATGACAAGTAGCACTAATGCCACACCATTGCCAGCAACCACCAACATCAGAAAAGCTCGTAAAAATAAAATAAATTAAAAAGGAATAAATAACATCGAACGAAAAACAGACGTAAAATTGTTGAACCACACACACCCATTGCGTCATGTTAATGCAAAAGTTAGACGTAATGTAAAACGTAGAAAAGAATAACAAAGTCCATCTGGGACCTCCGCGTTGCGATAAACTTGTCAAACGGAGAAAAATAGACATGTTGCGACGGGGCCTGTCAAACTAAAAAAAAATAGACGAAAAAACATTGAACCCCCATGCACGCTGCGGCGTGTTGACTCGCAATAAAACGAAAAACTCGTGAAAGATAAAAGTATGAGGGACAAAAGTTGAACAGAAAAAAGTGTTTGTGTTAAATTGTAAAAGATGAAAAGTTTTAATGTTAAAAGTAAAAAAAAAAATCAAAAAGGTTAAAATGTAAAAGATAAAAAACTTATAGGTTGAAAGTGAAAAATTAAGTTTTTTTTTTTAGAAACACCCTATGCATAGGGTACAAGCATATGAAGCAACAACATGTTGCTTAATTATAGTGTGGTAATGTGGTAATGTGGTAATTATAGTGTGGTAATGTGGTAATGACTTGAAACTAATTATTGTTAGAACAGAATAAAACTATTTGTATGATTTTTATAAGAGTTAAATGCTTGGTTGGTCCTTATGGTTTGTAAATATTGCAGACTTGGTCCTGGTGGTTTAATAATTACAAAGTTGGACCCACTAGTTGTAATTTTTGCACTCGGGTGGTCCTTATCACTAACGCATGTTAGATTTTTCAGTTAAGTGTGTATAAAATGACAAAATTACCCCTAAGATTAAAAATAAAGCAATTAAAAAGGAAAAAAAATAAAACAAGGGGCCCACCCCATCATCTGCCCCTCCACCCGCTTCCCATCCCAACCCCTTCATTTCCACCGGCGACCATCCCTCCACCGGAGACCACCCCAATCGTAACTCCGAGCGCTGCAATCTGTTACAGACTCACCTTTCGATCGTAACTCCGGGCGAAACATCTCCACTCTTCCGGTTACCTTTACACCACCGGTTAAGATCATCGGATCCATTGTTCACCTCTTGAATTTGCCTAATCAAGATAGCAAGGACACAGACACACAGACTCAAAGTTTGAGACTCAATTTAATTTCCAATTTCTCTGCCCATTTTTCATTCCAACATGCCTTTTAAGATAGCAGTGACTTATATGAACCATTTGATGGTTACAGGTAGTTAATAATTGTGAAACTCAGGTTAAGATCCAATGCAAACCCACCTCCATTACCCCCTAAACACCACCGCTCTGCCAATACTTCCACTCCACTGGAAACTCATGTCAAGTTTTCTGCCAACAGGGTCCTCTGTTTTGGCTTAATCTGTTCCTGACTTGTCCTCTGTTTTGGCTTATCATCAAATTCGAACCCTTTTCTTTTAAACTCAACCCCACAACAAGAAGACTTTAAACCCACCTCATCTTTCTCACAAAATTCAATCTTTTTTCTCACAAACCACAAAAAAATCAGATTTTTCACCAACTCCAAATGAGCAATTGCCACACATATCATGAATGTCTCCTAACTTTCCATGTTCTGAACAAAACTTTAAGTCAGAAACTTCTTTAGAGTGGTTTTTACATAGAAGTTGTCTGTGTGAATTCTTGTTTTGTGGGTCGAAGAATCGGTCGAGGTTGGGTAACAGAAGAGAGATGTGAGAAGAAGGTGGGGGTGGGGGTTGGGTTAGGGTAGGAAATGGGACCCATTTGATTTTAGTAATAATTATAATTTATATATTTTTAGTTTTCTTAGTTGTTGAGGGGCAGATATGTCATTTCACATACAATTAACTGAAAAATCTAACATGAGTTAGTGATAAGGACCACCCGAGTGCAAAAATTACAACTACTGGGACCAACTTTGTAATTATTAAACCACCAGGACCAAGTCTGCAATATTTGTAAACCACAGGAACCAACCAAGCATTTAACTCTTTTTATAAACTATGAACGCGTTTAATTTTTGCTTAGTTTGACCCACTCAACCCATTTTTATAATGCTCAACTTTTTAAATTTTTACTCGTTTAACCTGTTGACCCAAAGCAACCTGTTTTGATCCAACTTTAAAAGTTTTGTAGTGAAAATAAAAGAAAGTTGTCTTTAAAAAAGAAAAAAACTACATTATGAGTCTTTCTTGATTGACCTATTTTAACTCGAAAGTGATATGCTTCTACTCAGATATGCTTCTACTCAACCATTACTACTCATTTTATGTTAGTGATTGCATCAAATTCTACTTGATGGGTTTGTCAAAGTAGCATGATTTGTTATTATACAACATCGTACAGTACCCTTGATGTGTTTGATATTTCCTCTGTGTTCAAGGTTTACAAATTAAAATGCTCTTTTTTTTTGGTTTTAGGTCAAGTGGTTTGCAACTGACTAAGGGGCTGTTTGTTTACCTTCTAATGGACTTTTAATGGATGAGACCTCTTATTGGTTCAACACTTAATAGTTCAGACTGTTTGTTTCACGAGCAGGTGTATGAATGGTTCAGACATTTGCCTCTAAATGGTTAAGACCTCTAATCTGAATTGGTCAGATATTTGCCTCTGAACGGTTAAGCATTATACTGGCTCTTAATGGTTGAGACCTCTTACTCGTTCAGCACTTAACAAGAGTTAATTGCCAAAATCGTCCCTGAGGTTTGCGTAGGTGTCACACCCTGATATTTCCATGTATTACCGGTGGGCCCGGATGGGAGTGTCGTGACGTAGTTGATATCATCATAGTTTAATGCACAGCGGAAGTCGAAAGATAAAATGTTACAAACCGAATAAAAGTAATATCATTTATTACAAAACGGTTGTAAGAGATCCACAGGCGGATCAGAAGTATAAAAAGGAACATTGTTCAACAGATTTATAACATCTAAGCTTGCAAGACTCTTTATTAATGCTAGGAGTAGCCAGCCCATTCTGTTTAGTACATGCACTTAGTCTTTTTGGAAAATACGTCAGTTTACACGGGTAAATACAATTAACCGACTCATTTTGAAAATGTTTAAGAAAATTTATTTGAATGCTCAAGGCACAAAATATCTTTTATAACTTGGGACAATTATTTAAAAATAATCTTGTATACAGATTTAAATGTTTGCCGTCTGTCAGGGCCTGTTAGAAGAGCCGGACAAGATTAACTGACACACCACAGGTATAACACCCACAAGGAATTTTCCTTATTGTGGGGTACCTTTTATACATACGCAACTGTCAGATGTATGCCTACACCCCGTGCTTAAGTCGTGGACATTTCAATGAATGAGCCGAGGATATCCAGGACATGGTCATTAACCCCCCAAAAGCCATATACCAAACAAAACAGATTAAAACGAGTTATGCAATTATATTAATCACAATCCGATTTAAACAAGTACATACCCGACCAAGCGGTATTATTATAATACCGTATCCCAAGCTCGTATAACGAAAAATAAGTTAAAAGTATTTACCTGAGCAAATTATATAATTTATCCCAGCCGTATACAATCAAGCAAATGCATATATCTTTTACCGGGCTCCTCAATCTGGAATGAAGGTTTTAATAACCTATTAGATTCCTAATGGGTCTTAATTAAGTCTAAACTTAGACCGGTTAGTATTAAAGAAAGATACACGGTTCGAAACGCATGATTAAGCGAAGACCGGAATAGTATGTGATTTAGATCCGACAAGTTTGAAGACTTGTATAATATGGGTAAACTAAACACATTCTGGATTTTGAGATAAAAATGATAAGGTTTAACCCGTTTCGGTTAATTTATGCAAACTAGTTACATAAACCGCACCGAACGCGAAAAATGCACAACGGGTAAACAAATAAGTCATGAACAGGTTTCCTAAGTTAATATGCCCTAAATATGTTGTGATATCAGTAGGATACATTCCATTATGCCAAAAATGGATTTAAACTCAAATTATGCCCCGTAGGGGTATTTTGGTCATTTTAAAGCTTATAAAAGAGTTTAAATATTAATCTGAGTTTCAGGTCTGATATAATCATTAAAAATATTTATTTTTATAAGTCATAACAGTAGGGTATTGCATATATTTGAAATTTATCGTTTATAACCAAACTATGCACCGAAGGGGCATTTTGGTAATTTCACATAAGCTTTAAAGGTCAAAATTGGAATTCTGAGTTCAAAAATTTTGCTTATTGTTTAATTATAAAAATTTACTTAAAACATCAGTAGGTATTAAGTTTTATATGCCGAAATTAGTTTTAACCCATACTATGCGCTTAAAACGCGTAAAAGTCGGTTTTAAGCGATTTTCGGGTTTAAATAGGAAATCTGAGTTTTTTATCAGTTTATAAAGTTCAAAATGTTTTATTTATTATATAAAATCAGTAGCAAAAAGTTTGGTGTCAAAATATTATGTAAAACTCATTTTATTCAAGAAAAAGGTATAACCGACAATTACCGAATTATAGCAAGAACCCTATGTTATGCTCAGCTTAAAAATAAATAAAAATCTTCAAAAATCCCAAAATATTATATTACATCAGTGGGTAAAAAGTCTGGTGTCAAAATTTGGGTTTAGATAGGCTTTATGCTAATTACGCCGTTTAATTAATAAAAAGCTTCTTAATTACGATATTGAGCATAACTCCTAATCTAGACTTCAAACTGATGTCAAATTTTTAGGACAAGTTTATAAATCAGTAATAAAGGTTTTTTTCCTCTCACATTTTCAAAAATCTCGTTTTAAAGTCAAAAGGGCATAATGGTCAACATTTAGGCATATAACGGAAACATGCAAATGAATCGGATAACTAAGGAACCAAGTTGTATAACCTCAGAGGGTTACACCAACCTATAACCTGGTCCTAATAGAGCTCTAAGGCATTTCTAAACTATGCTACATTGGGTCAGAACTGAAAGTCAAAGCAAAAGTCTACTTTTGCGACTTTCGGTTTCGAACCGAGCCTAAACTGAAAATTGTCGGGTTGAACACGTTTAGACATGTTCTTACATTAATTACCAAGTTATACAAGTGATAAAACAGGTTTCATGGCTTCTACATTGTTAATTATGTGTTTATTCGAAAATTAGCTTTCTGTTGACTTTTTATAATTAAGTTTGACCCGACAATTGACCTAGTTAGAGTGGAAATCAGAGGGTGCCCTTTTAAGGGTTTATTACCACATAATTACCAACTCAAAGCTTCTTTTGTAGGTCCACCCAGAGGATCGAGTGTAACAACCCTCGGTAAAACCAACACCTTTATAATATTTTTGACACTATAGTATATTGTAGAATGTCCCAATATGTCTTATATTACATCCCGTATGTGAAAATCGAGCCCGAAATAGATTATAACATATAAAATAAATTAAAAATAAGAAAAATGGAATTGAGGCGGGCCGCGTAAACCCACCTCAATAGTTCACGCGGGCGGTATCAGGGTCTAAACCTGATATCGTTGAATCCTTTAGTTCAAGCGGGCCGCGTAAGAGTCCTTGCTAGTTAACGCGGGCCGCGAGAGATCATGAAACGCGGAGACATCCGGTGCTGACACGTGTCGAGGTTGTGGCGAGTCTAGTAGCTGACCCAGCTAAGCTATTCTGTTGACCAGGGTTGACGCGGGTCGCGTAACCCTTGTCTATGTTTTACGCGGGCCGCGACAGGACTAGAATCAGGAACTATAAATAGCAGGCATCAGTTTTCGTTTTCCGTCGCTCACAATCTCAATTCTAAATCTCAGTTCTGTAGAGAAGTTATAATACACGGGTATTATACCCCTAATTAGCGAGGTTCTGCTCCGTTGTAAGTATTATAACCCCAGTTTCATAATAGTTACGCTGCCCGATTGATTTAGGGTTCCGTAACAACTGTCGTGGTTCTGCCCGACGTAGTTGTTGGAATGCCGTCTCGGGGAGGGTATCATTAATAATTTCAAAGGGTTATGATACTAACCAATATACATTTGTATAAATTATAGATTATATCCAGGAAACCCTTACGAGAAGCCTAAGATAGCAATGTGAGTTTATCCTCTTTTTGATAATCTTTTTGGTAATGTTTTACCAAACCTTAAATGTTTTACTATGAAATTTAGCAGTGATTGAGTCTTTGTAGTTATTCAATTACTACCGGTATGTTGGGGTTTTGTATACAAAATATACTACACTGTGAGTAGTAAGTCGAGGATGACAATACGTTACCATTGGACAATGAGTTAGCCAATGGGTAATATGACCCACAAGTCAGGGTTGACAGTACTATTGGAGTAATTGTGTAGACATAAACAATGTGATCGCTCTCAATACTGTTCACTGTGACTTTTTACTTAACTTGATTAAACTGGGATTTACTCACCAGTATTTCCGACTGAAAAATGTTTTTAAAACACGTTTCAGGTAACCCAATGTGACAGCCAATTAGTAAAAAGCCAGCTGGAGAACACTGAAGGCTTGGGAAAAATGTGGCTATAAAAGTTACCAAATAAACGATGTTTTAAAATTCAATAAAATAGGGTTTATCCCTATAAATGTATTGTACTAAGAAACTTGGGTTTTACCCATGTGATTATTAATATTAAATGAGGTGGTTTTACTCTGATAAACATTTCCTAACTACGGTCCTGATGTAAATTCCGCTGCAAGATTAAATAACCCTGATACCACCGAAACTCTGTGATCGCGTCCGCCCGTTCCCAGGGATTAGGGATCGGGGGTTGCGACATCGAGTAACCTCTATTCCATGTTTTCCGACAAACCCGAGAGTGCGGAATCCAAACGGGTAAGTTAAACCAAGTTACGAACACGTAAGACACAATGATTCAACGATTAACACTCCATTGTATTAATGCGTATGAAACGGTTATAAATCAATGTTTACAAGATAAACTTATAAACTCTCTGTTGTGTGTGTGTGTTCTCTCCGAAATCTATTCAGACTTCTCTCAGTGTTTCTGTCTGATGTCTGTGCTTATATAGTAGATGAACGACGAAATCAAGTTCCTGACGAAAACCCATTGACGAAATCCAATATTTGGACGAAATCCCTTGATTTCGTCCCATGTGTTTTCGTCCCATTTGGTTTTCACCACAAGGGTGTTTTCACCAAACATGGATTTCGTCACTTTGTT
Source organism: Helianthus tuberosus (assembly GCA_030545235.1). Classification (NCBI taxonomy): domain Eukaryota; kingdom Viridiplantae; phylum Streptophyta; class Magnoliopsida; order Asterales; family Asteraceae; genus Helianthus; species Helianthus tuberosus. Next base: position 149,674,845 of record CM060414.1, on the reverse strand, counting down.
GGGCCCCTGATTTAGTCACATGTAAGTTGGGCTTGGGCCTTGACTTCAATGTTGGGCCAATACAACAAACATATAAAACACAGAACTATACTAAATGCAAACTGCACACACGCAGTTCCATCTACACAAACGTTACAAAGTAAATCGCATACCGAGTCAAGACAGGAGGATGTCTTGACTACGGCCTTCACTTCGTAGCAGAGTCGAACCGATCCAAGCCGTATCCACATAATATGTATCAACAAATTCCCCCTTGGATGCTGCTCGTGAGGTTCGTAATCTCGTTCTCCATCTCTTGATGGTTCATTCATTCTTGGAAAGGATCTTCAAAGGCTTCACGTATTGTACGTAGAAAGTGTATTAACAAACTCCCGCTTTCATTTAGGAAGTGTATCAATAAACTCCCCCTTTGATTATGCTCGTGAATCTTTTGATTTTCTATACTTTAGATCCTTGTGGTGTTGATGATTGATCAGCGGCAACTCGATCATCTTTATCATTTAAGTGCCTTCACGTCGTGTCTTCATTCCGAAGCTTATCATCGAACATGTTCTCTTCACCTTCAACATCTGCACATGCAAGAAAGCTAAACGCGTAATGAGAACAACTGCTTGGAATATAGTTAACTTAAACAAACGACACACATGTGACCATATTTTCAACTACCGACCGACAGTTTAGTTTGAAAAGTTAACAGATTTTTCAATTTTGATTATTAACTTTCAAAACTTGCAAACTCTGATCGTTTATGAAGATTCAGTCGTTTTGGTTTTCAATCAGATTTCAAGCAACGAAAACTTGAGTTCCAACATTGGTTAATCAAAACTAAAGCAGAAATAAAATCTTTTTGACTTTTATACAGTTTATATTAAAACACACCTAAAATCTTTTTGGCATTTTGAATATTTCAAACTTAAAGACTGAAAGCAGCAAATAAATATATACAGAGTTGCAGAAACTAAGAAAAGTAAATATATACAAACATTCTTTTTGCGAGTTTCGAGGGTAAGAGAATCATATCAGTGTATGGTCATGTCAAAACACTCTTGTTGTTCTGTTAGTTAACATTTAGATAAGCATCCTATAACAATTTTCGGTATTGTTGTCCACATAAGCTCAACTTATCATATGTAATCATGGCGAGGGGATACGTTAAGGTATGATTGATACTTACCGACCGGTGTTCATCCACATCACGACACATTCCCGTATCAAGGTATGCACGAGGATTCATCTTACTGGTGAGTATACCATTTATCATCTGTTTTGACGTATATGAAAATGTGAGAAACTCACTTATTTTGATTGAAAACAAGCCCTATGTGATAGAATCACTTATTGATGAGGAACTTGATTTTCAGATGCATGAGGGCACAGGAGCAAGTCCGTAAAAAGGTCAGTACTTTCGTACAGCAAAGAGACGAACTTGACTCCCGGATAAATGTGATATTTTATCACTTGTTTTTGTGGACATGTGATTGTTGATCACTTATTGAGGTCGTATGCAGTATGTACACGTATGTATGATATCATGGAAGATCTAGACTTCGTCTCCGTTTGTTTTCAGTAAAAGAAACAACCATGATACCCAGATGATAAACAACATAAAGGCCACATATCTCAGAACCTCGGCAATCTCTCAAACGAAATTTCGGTACTAAGACCATATGCCAATGAGCGGTTCCCACCTGGTCTTCAGTCGATTTAAGTTTATATCACCCTGCACACTTTAAGATGATTGTGAGTCTACCGATACATCTTATATAGAGCTGCTTAACATTTTTCATTTTGCATTTAAGTTTAAAGAGGTTTAGACAGACCACTGATGTACTATCATTTTCTCTTTTGCTCGCCAGGAACCTCATTTTTGTTTTTCTATTGTTTTTGCGTTTTTGAAAATTTTCAATGTTTTTGAATTTTTCAAATATGGATATACTCCCCCCTAAAATCAACAAACATAAAAAAAATTTTAAAACACAAAGATATTTACAAAAACGATTTTCCGATGTGGATTACTCTTGCTTGACCTTAATGTCGTTTACCAATAATAAAAAGTCAAATCTAGATTTATCAAATGCTTTGGTAAAAAAAGGTCGGCACGTTGGTCATCGGTATGGAACTAAACAACATTGACGAGTTTCATAATGAAACAATCACGTGTGAGGTGATATTCGAGTTCAACGTGTCAGGTCAAAGAGTGCTGTACGAGAGGATAATAATTCATAAAGCAGCTTAAATATCGACAAGTATAAGAGAGATTAGAAATGTAAAACCGTACCCTACAACTGCTTCGTGCGTTGCCAGGAATCTGAGCGCTCTCCCAAACTGGATATCCACCAGGTGTGGATTTCAAAGTCGATTTTGTAACTACTGAGAAATCTCTTCACAGCAACAACATCAGAAACCTCTGGGTCCGGCTGGCCTTACATATTGCACCAACGAAGGTCTTTGTCTTACTCTTTCAGAAGTAGTGTGTAGTTGTTCAATCCACGCCAAGGCATCCGCACACCTGGTTGGTTTGTTCAACAAACACATTTTCTTCAATCACACCGTAGAGAAAAGTACCCTACACGTTCATCTTGTGGACTTTGAACTTCTTGTGGAAGAAAAATCCATGAATCTTCAAAAGGCTTCAGACGTGCTGCGGGCGCGTACTTTTCATTGGAATCTATCATGTTTACCCTATCAAAAACCATAACAACCAAATTTTGGAACATATTTCATCTTGTCGAATTTTTCAACTTCATTCAACAACATTCTTTCCCCATCATTCCATCATCTGACATTTTTGTCTTCTTTTCTCCTCTCTCCATCAAAGGCAACAATATTCTCCTAAATGTAACAATATTTCGGAGCCTTATGTCGCCGATCTTGTGCAAGGACGCTCCACTATCAACAATCCTAAAACTATCAATAGTTCCTCCTGGAACATCCTGCACTCTCACTCAGAGATTAGTTGGAGAGGGGGACCCAAGCCTTCACAGACTTGGGTCGACCGTCATCATCGAGAATTGTAACATCCATTTCCCGATGATTCGGAATTGATGTAGCTCCCCCTGAAACAGTTATCGGTTTTGGTTTCCAAATCTGTTTTTGTTTTTCATTTTTAACATCTGATTTAACAGACTGCGTTTGGACAACCTCTGGTTTTAAAACCTTTTCAACATTTTTCCGTTGTTTCTTTATCTGTTTCACTTCTTGTTGTTTAACAAGACGAGGGTCCTGTTTTGGTGAAACAGATCTTTTATGGTATTTGTTACCACAGGGGGGTTCAACCTTTGACTTTCCCTTGGTGAGATATGGACAATTCTTAACAATGTGTCCATACTCACAGCATTCAAAGCATGATCTCCGCTCAACAAACCTCAGAGTATCATAACTGTAAGAACTTGACGATGAACTTCGTGATCTTGAGGTACTTGGTCCTACATCACAACCGTTTGCGTGTTGTGTGTAATTGTTTTGACTGTTTCTTTTCAAATTTTTAACTTGTTTAACAAAATCCGTGTTGGATTTGTTTTCGAAAGTTTCAATTTTATCAGTCCCTCTGGATTTCACGAAGTTCACTTTCTGAATCGTCTTCTTGTTTTGGCTTTGTTTGCCTTTTCCCTTTCCTTGGTGAACGTGACCTTGCTTTCCTTGATTGTGTTGTGGTTGCAATTTTTTATTCCCATATTTCTTTCTAACTTCGGATTTTGGGATAGGAGCACACTGAGTTACTACAACTCCTGGGCTCGACTTTCCCAAAAACTTACTGGTAGAATCTTCGAAAACTTTATTAATCAAAGATTGATTGACATTCTTGATTGGAAAATCATTGTCTAGATATATTTTATCTGATCCAATCAACGTGTAAAGCAAGTTCACGCTTTCACAACTTCCAGATGAGGATTCAACGGACTTGGTTGTAGCAGTCACAAACGGTTTTGCAGGTGGATCACAAAGAATGTAATTTTCGAGAGGTATGTTTTCCTCTTTTGTTACCGTTTCTGACTGTTCAGAATTAGTTTCCTCGGATTCATCATCTGACGAATCAGCATCCTCAACAATGACTGGAGGATCCTGATTTCGTTCAGCTGTTGACACTTTCGCATCTGCTGATTCATCCGAATCTGAGGATACTTCCTTTTGGTAACCTAGCCCAAATGTGAATTCCTCAAGGTTCAATGAAACTGAGGGCTCAAAATGAGGTTTAGTTTCCTCATCAGGCATCGAAGAATAATCGTGTTTAACAGGTGGTGGACACTTCTTTTAACCTATGCACGTGACATCCTTTTTCTTTTTATGTATGTCAATGATGTGATCCAGCACATACCTAGAGTTTGAATAACTATTCAGCTTAAGCTGGATCGCCTCACTTTCACACTTAGCACAGGCCAACTCTTTTTGCATTAACTCGAGCCTATTGATGTAAAGGTTTATTTCAGTTTGTTTTCTTGAGACCATTTTCGTTAGCTCGGTCTTATCTTCTTTTAATGTTTCAATTATCTTTTTAAATTCCTTTTCATAATTTTCACGAAACATGTTTGCCTCTGTGCATTTCGAAAGATCCACGATCAAATGTTGATTGTGGATAAATATCACATCATATTTGCTTTGCAAATCGTCATATTTACTTTGCAAATAAGACAATTTAACATTTAATCCAACATACATATCACACCTATCAGATTTTGATTCATCGACATGTACCTGACTGGAATCACTCTCAGATGTTGACCTATCTGCATCAGAATCAACAACCTCCCTTGATGATTCACATTCAGATCCATCCTCGCTTGAACTTGAAGTTGTAACATCTTCAACTGAAGTTGAAACGTCTTCAACTGAACTACTGTCATGTTCAGAACTGTCATCGTTTCGTGATGATTCACGATTGACAATTTTAGCATAAAACGCCGTTTTTGTTTGACTACAGTTCATTGGATCAAGAGATGATGTTGCTACAGTAGAACGTTGGCGCTGTGAGGCAACTGGTGGTAGTGGATTTCCATACAAGTCTGTGGTTGGAGCTGGCTTTACAGGAACTTGTATCGGATTGCCATACAAATCTGTGCTTGTGACAAACGACGTTTGAAGTGGAGCATGTGAAGCAACTGGTGGTAATGGATTTCCATATAAATCGGTTGCTAAGTCCTTTATCGTATACATTTTATTTGACGGTGTGGGAGACTGAGCCTATGAAGGAGATAAATGCGTGTTTATATACTTGCTTTCCGTATTAGATGGAGTACCCCCCCCCCCAAGCCGGATTCATTTTGAATGTATAACGACGAATACCTGCTCAAAACACTCAAATCAAACAGTTAAATATGATTTAAAAAGCTTATGTTAACAATATGAAAAGATATGTGATGAAAATAGGGGTTTTCGTGGCTGATATGTTTGATTTTGTCGCTGAAATGGTGATTTCGTCGCTGAAAGGGTGATTTCGTCACTGAAAGGGTGATTTCGTCGCTGAAAGGGTGATTTCGTCGCTGACATGGTGATTTTGTCGCTGATGTGCCTTTTATGACGAAATCAGGGGTTGTTTTCGTCGCTGATGTGCCTTTTATGACGAAATCAGGTGCTGTTTTCGTCACTGATGTGTTGATGACGAAATCAAGGTTGTTTTCGTTGACAATTGTGAGATTTCGTCCAGAACGTTTTTGTTGACTAATGTGATTTCGTCCAGAGGTGCACAAGTTGATTTCGTCCAAGTGTGGATGCTGGTGATTTCGTTGAGATCAAGCTGGACGAAAATGGTGTGATTTCATTGACAAATGAGACAGACAAACAAGATATTTATCAAAGTAGATCAAATCTTATCCTATGTTTTCTGACACAGAGACTTTTGTCAAACCCACCTTACCCTTACACACTATTTTTCAACAATAACAATCATTTGAATGACACAATTTTCAAACAATTGTTTTTTATAATCAACAAACACAATGATCTAGACACAAATACAGATCAAACTCAGTCAATATGCAAGAACACTTTGAAGATATTATGAACTTGATGAGTTTTCAGGTGACCGATAAATTTTCAAACAACATTTTTTTGCTAAAACTTTCAATAAAAACCCACAATAACATACAAGCATGTAATATAACAAGGTTTCCACTAAAACAAGAAGCAAAACATCATGATTTACACGATTTTAGAAATGTTTTTCCAGAAAATGTATGATTTTAAACTCCAAAATACAAGAAAAACACTTTAAAATCTTTCAAATCACAATAAAAACACTTGGTTTTAACAAGGAATCGAGCCAAATGCTCTGATACTAATTGTAGGTCCATCCGGAGGATCGAGTAACCTCTATTCCCTGTTTTCCGACAAACCCGAGAGTGCGGAATCCAAACGGGTAAGTTAAACCAAGTTACGAACACGTAAGACACAAAGATTCAACGATTAACACTCCATTGTATTAATACGTATGAAACGGTTACAAATCAATGTTTACAAGATAAACCTATAAACTCTCTGTTGTGTGTGTGTTCTCTCCGAAATCTATTCAGACTTCTCTCAGTGTTTCTGTCTGGTATCTGTGCTTATATAGTAGATGAACGACGAAATCAAGTTCCTGACGAAAACCCATTGACGAAATCCAAAACCTTGATTTCGTCCCATGTGATTTCGTCCCATTTGGTTTTCACCACAAGGGTGTTTTCACCAAACATGGATTTCGTCACTTTGTTGGGCCCCTGATTTAGTCACATGTAAGTTGGGCTTTGGCCTTGACTTCAATGTTGGGCCAATACAACAAACATATAAAACACAGAACTATACTAAAGGCAAACTGCACACACGCAGTTGCATCTACACAAACGTTACAAAGTAAATCGCATACCGAGTCAAGACAGGGGGATGTCTTGACTACGGCCTTCACTTCGTAGCCGAGTCGAACCGATCCGAGCCGTATCCACATAATATGTATCAGCATCTTTCAATTCGAGAATTGACTGGACCATTAGTGATTAATCACTAAGTCAAACCTTAATTACGACGGGTTTGACTTTAGGCCATTAAACTAATAAAACTAAAATTAGATAAGTTACGGAAGCTTACTGAAGTACTAAGCACGACTAATGATCCTTAGGGAATGGTCTTGAGCTCCAGGAGACTCCAGAAAATGTGTTTGAATGATTTCAAGTGAATGCCAAAAAATTGTTGCAACAAGTGTTCTTATATAGGGACTTTAATCACACAAGATCATTACAACAAGGCCTATAACTGATCTTAGATCAATCCCTAGTGTCCCTATGCATGAAAAACTACTGACTAAGCCTCTGGATTTCGAATACCATGCTCTTAAGTCGGTTAACCTGCTGAAAACAGACAACTGCCATGTTTTTGGATGCTGGTGGTTTTCAGGCGGCCCGCGTAAGATACCTGTAAGGTCTTACGCGGCCGATATGAGTCCCAGACTCCGGTTACAAAGTTTCAGGATTTGCACATTTGGTCCCTGGTCCTTCTAAACTTTATTTTAACTTGTTTTATTGCACTTTTAACCCTCCAACTTAACTTTTAAGGACTACAAATCATAAACAAACTTTGTTAAGTCCCCGGTTAGTTTATACGATCACCGAAAAGTCTTAAATTGCATCGTTGACGCTTTTAACCCCTTACTTACGAATGTTAGCGTATCTTTCTCATATGATATCGAAACCTTGTGTAATTTTTATCACTTATTCTAGTGAGCATAATTAATCGTTACAAAGCTTCGGGTTCGCTAAAAGGTCACTCAGAGGTATAAATTAAACATGTTGACACTTTTAACCCTTGCGGTTTGTAAACTTTCACTTTCTTCCACAAACGGCTTCATATGATTCATAATTCATTCGTTTAAGGGTATAAACATCGTGTAGGGTTGTTGAAAGGTATAATTATCAAATGTTGACACTTTGAATCCTTTTACACACATACTTTCTTTGTTTGTCAACTTCAGTCCTTCTAAATTAATTCTTTACACGTTTAAGTCAATGACACGTGTCGATATTATATTGGACATGAATTTACGAGGTGTTACAATAGGTTTGTCATTTTTCGTCCAAAATGAAACTTTCATACCAAATTGCCCCCAACGTTTGTAACTTTTTGCCATTTTCATCCAAACCACTAACTTAGTTTATTTTTTCTGTTAGGTTGAGGATATTTGGATGAAACTGGCAAATATAAAACCACATGGACGATTTTGGCAATTTACTCAAACTCTTTTATTTAATTAATTTTGTTACATATATAATAAAAATGAATATACATGCAATTTTTATATGAAAAAAATAATAGCTTTGTCACATAAGTTTTATAAATTTTAATCCAACCACTAACTAAATTAGTTTTTCTATTAAGGCGAATGATGTTTATAAACTAAGACAAAAATTAATTTTTAATTTTTTATATAGATCAGTTTTATAAAAATAAAATCTACTTAAACCTCTAAATTTTATAAAACTAAAATGCTGGTGACCTTATTGAAAAAAGTCAAATAAAAAAATCTTATCATATGTACCAAGTTTGAAATTTATCTTTTACTCTTTTAAATTCGCTCCTAAGGAAAAACAGAAGCTACTGCCCCCCCCCCCCCCCTATCAAACAACGTATCATTACCAAACCTTAAAATTATCCACTAAATTGTAATTATAATGCTACGAACCAAAAGTTTATTTACTCAAGCCACTCAGAATAAGCATTAGTTAGTTATCCTCATAATCTTAATTAAATAAAAATTTTATTTCTACCAACATATTTCCTAGGTGCTCAACACATTTAAAAAATATGTAACGTTTTACAATTTTTTCAATCTCTGTAACTGATAAATATTAAAAGTTGTAATCGATTGTTATGTGTTGCACACCAATGACGTTTTCTCTTTATAAAACTGATTTATATAAAGAAGCTGTAAATTAATTTATGTCTTAATTTATAAAATTTAAAACATCCTTCACATTAACAGAAAAAATAATCTGAGTTAGTGAATTGGATGAAAATTTATAAAAAATATGTGACAAAACTATTAGTTTTTCTTCTTCTAAAAACTCCATGTATATTCTTTTTTATTATATATGTAACAATAATAATTAAATAAAAGAAATTAAAAAGGGTTTGAGTAAATTGTCAAAATCGTCCCTGTAATTTTATATTTGCCAGTTTCATCCAAATATCCTCAACTTAACAGAGAAAATAAACTAAGTTAGTGGTTTGGATGAAAATGACAAAAAGTTATAAACGTTGGGGGCAATTTGGTACAAAAGTGTCATTTTGGACGAAAATGGCAAACGTGCCAAAACCTCAGGGACGATTTTGGCAATTAACTCACTTAACAATTTAGAAGTTGTCAACCAGCCCCTAACTATGATGTGTTTAATTTAAATATTTTGTTTAGGTCAAATGTTTTGCAACTGACTGCGTTGATTAATGTTTTCTGTCTTGATCCTTTCTTTGATACTCATCGACTTTCAGGTCCTGTTGCTCAAAAAAAATTATTTAGCTTTTTTTGTTTTCTATCTTTTACTTTATTATTCTTTTGTTAACTTATATTTTTCTGCAATATTATGTTAATTTGCTCTTTCCAGTCACACGAATCGTACTGCTATTTTAGTATCTATCCATTCTCAATCAAATGATCTCTGGTAGGAAAATACAATCGGACAAAATTTAATGGAAATCATTTATAACATTCCGCTAACTCAAGTGACAAATCACTCTTCGAACTAAAGTGTCTCAAAATCTTTTCGAGATAATAATCATGAACTAACCTACCGGATACTTGGTTAATCTAGTTTGACAATCATCTATCAAGAGTTTGTAGAGCATGATTTGAGAAGACTTTTGATCATAAGTGGATTGGTTTTGTCACTTTAATATATATATCATATTACCTTTAATTTTGTATACAACTTAATTTTCGTCACCAATGCAATTTGAACCCTCATCACATGAAAAGACAGTCTTATCCAACACCTTGATATTACTAGCCAGACCAAAGAGCAAGACACGACCCATTACTTAATATTAGTTGGTGTCTTTTGAAGTGAACCTAAGCCTCACATAATTATATGTTTAAATTAGCCTATGCTCCACCCTCGAGTCCAGATCGGTATAACAAAGAACATGAACACAGAGATGGAATAAGCTCTCCAAACTTTATTAACCCAAAAAATAAAAAATAAAACCAAAAAAACTGGTATGATAACAGCTGATCATATCATTATCCTATGTACAAGATATTTCATGAGTCATTTATACCACACTCAACTTTACTAATTTGATCCTTAGAATTTCTTGTTATTTAACTTTGGTTGAAACTGATAATTCATTCCATTAAATAAGTTGCTAAACAAGTCCAATTCAAACCTATCAACGTATCTGATTGTTTTTTTTTTAACTTTGCTGTTTTGTTTTATCTTGGTGGTAACCTGGGATGAATTTTGATTACAAGTACCACAACCAACTTGAAATTCTTCAGCCAATTTGTATTTAAAATAGGTACCAATTCTAAAATTATTAAAAAAAAAAGCACAACAAAACTATAGACAGCAAACAATGGATTTTAACTAAGATAAAAAAAATCATTACAATCAATAATAGAAACATAAATACAAAACACCATACAAATATCAAAGATAATTTTGACAATAATAAAACACAATACAAATATGAAATATGATTTTGTTAACACAATGAATATGAAATTGATATAGAGATTCACAATATAGAAAATAAAACAAATACAACGTGGTCACACAATAATAATCTTATCAATATGCATTTTTTCGAGGTAACCACGTTAACTACAAGTGTCCCAAAACTGTCCACTAAACACATAATTATGTGTAATATCTAGGAGGCAGGGAGTGACGGATAATGATCCCTCTTGCAAGGTTAATATCAATTATACATCTTAGGCTCAATGGATGTTTATCCACCTTACCTTCCTTGCAATCCACCCTACCTTCCTTGCAAACAAACGTATAAATCATTCAAACTTGATTTTCACATCAACAGTGCTTCTTCTACTTTACCTTCGTTTCACACTTCACTGTCCAATCAAATTATAAACAATTTATACCGTTTAATTTAAACAAAGAAATCACGATCGAAAACAATTAGCTCTGAAGAGATAAAACCATCTCCAGGAGATCCCCTCCACCAGATCCATTCCGAATCCAAACCCAAAATCAAACTACGATCGAACAAAATAATTTGAAGAATAAGAATCAAAAGTTGAAAAAATGTGAGAGAAAAGAAAAAAAAACCGAATGTAAGATGCTGCTGTCTACAGCTACATGACGGCTGCTAGGGTGGGTACGATACCTAAATGTGTGTGTTGCAGAAGAGGCGCAAGGGTTGTTTATATAAGTGGTGAACCATTTAGGGTAAATGAATAAGAGGAAATTACGATATTGACCTCAAATGATCTAGAACTCTCATGCCGTGACACTTTTTTTGTTGACATCCTGTATCTAGGGCTGACAATTTTACACGAATATATGACACGAACCTACACGAAATTAACAGATATCATGTATGGCCTTAATAAGTATCGTGTACCAAACAGGTAGATACAAGATTACCTGTTAATTTTCGTGTATAAATAGGTTAAATGTCTGTTTACCTGTTAATACCCGTTAGTACACGATAAAAAATTAAATTAAATAAAAGTCATCAGCCATGTGCGTGTGAGTTCCTTAATTACTTTCTATTTTCATTCCTCATTCAACTCAAAAAAAAAAAAAAAAAAAAAAACCCTAAACTCCCCCTGTAACTCTCAGATAGCATGCCGTGTTCGTGTTTTTGTTCGTGTTAACATGTATTAAAAGGTAATTTCCGTGTATAACAGTCGTGTCAACAGGTTAACAGGTAATTTTCGTGTATATCGTGTCGTGTTCGTGTTTGAAAAAAATGACACGATAAGTTATCGTGTCGTGTTCGTGTATGGGATTTCGTGTATCGTGTATTATCGTGTACGGGTATACACGATATGTCAGCCCTAGCAATATCAACATTTTTATAAAATATTAAAATTTATTTCAAGAATATTCTTGTTTGATACATTGGCGAATATTATCGTTTTCCGATAATAGAGCACAAAATGAGCTATCATATTACCATTACCATAATAGTATATGATTTTATCTATCTACTTTTTATTTGAATTGATATTGTTTCAATATAAGTGATGTCCTTTTAAACGAAAAATAAATGTGCGGCTATGTTGTTTGATATTTCTGGGACGTCTCATTATAATCTTTTTTCTTAGAGTAAAATGCACGGATAGTCCCCGTGGTTTGGTGAAATTTCACCTTTAGTCCCCAACTTTTCAGAATTACATTCTTAGCCCCTGTGGTTTGACAAGTTGTTACTCGGATAGTCCCTAAAGCAGATGAAGGTTACTCGGATAGTCCCTGTGGTTTGACAAGTTGTTACTCGCCACTCGGATAGTCCTTGTAATTTCACGCCCACTTAACCAGAAAAAACTAACTTTCATTCGCTTTGGGGACTATCCGAGTAACAACTTTTCAAACCACAGGGACTAAGAGTGTAATTTTAAAAAGTTTGAGACTAAAGGTGAAATTTCACTAAACCACAGGGACTATCTGTGCAGTTTACTCTTCTTCTTAAATAGAGTTTTTAAAATAGTATTGTAACGAATTGAAATAATACCATCGGTACTGGTATCGATGTTATTATAATCAGTGTCGGTATTGTTTTTATGATTACACGTATCGTCATTCTTGTGGACAAAATTAGTGTCGGTATAGATTTTTTTATTACACATATCGATATCGTCATTCTTGTGGACAAATCAAGACTTTATTTTTAGGACTTTTTCTCTGTTGATATACGGAGTGCAGGTATTGTCACACCCCAACCGATGGCGGAAACATCGGGGCATGGCACTGAGCGAAACAGATTGTCCAGAAGTTTCCATAACAACTATAACTACCAATTATTTAAAGCAACATGTCCCATACCATGTCATAAAAGATAACATAATTATTACAGACAAGATCTAGTCAAATTGTTCTGTTCCGACAACTCAGATTTTTAATACAGACACTTTATTGTTGATCTAGGTCTTTCCTAGCCTCGATTTCATAGCAAGCAAAGCATGTAAACATCCTAAGCACTTGTCACATACGTTAAAGTAAAAGTCAATACACATAGTGTAAAGGTGAGCATACAAGTTTAATAGATATAGTAAAGTTCGAAATCGTTTACGCTTAACCAGCACGTACACAAAATGAAATGAGGCATGTTAGTTATCGACATGAACCTATCGATACCAATGACTGCGGGTTGACTGCCCAAGGCAGTTCGCGATACACACTCACCACTGTGAGCCATGTAACTAATTGTCCTTAACAACCCCTGAGTGAACAGGTGTTGAGTCCAAACTAATAGTACTACCGTTGCTAAGGCAGGTAGACAGCATTCCATGTGTAAACATAACAAACAAGCATTCATTTAGTCACGTAATACATGCGGTAACGATTAGCGTTAAAGTATTTGCGTAGTGTGTTCGATGTGATTTAGAATAAGTAACGTATGTAACACCCAAAGGTGCGTAAAGCAAAAAAAAGGGGTTCGAGTATACTCACAGCGATTGATGGATTGAAGGGAGCGCTTGGAGCGAGTTTAGCCTGAATAGTACGATAGCATAAAAGATAAGCAGCGCGTAAAACGAAACAAAGTGTCAGCGGGTCGAACATCAATCCGATCGGATGGCAGTCCGATCGGGTAGCCGGTCGATCAGGTGACAATCCGCTCGGATGGTCATCCGATCGGGTGACCTTTCGAGTGGATTGTTACCTCGTTTGGGAAGGATGTGTTTGTGTATGATTGTTTGACTTTTGAAGTTTTTGTTTTTTTAGCATTTTGAAAACATAGAAGTATCTCTACCTTTCAGGTCGATCGATCGAACAACCGTTCGATCGGACGACGAACCAATTTGGTTGGACACTTCAATGAGAACCATGTTCCCAGCAGTTTGTCACTCGATCGGATGGTAGTCCGATCGGGTGGCATCCCATGTGCGTTGAACATGTTGAAAATTGTTTAAGTGTTTAAGTCAGAGCATTACATGGTCGAGTGACAATCCGATCGGGTGGTGATCCGATCGAACAGTAATTCGTTCAACGTTCACAACTTCAAATGTTTGAAATAGATGTTAAAAGTGGGCCCAAGGTACAAGCCGATTGGGTGGCAACCCGATCGGGTGACCATCCGATCGGACAGCAGTCCGATCGGGCGACACTCCAACCTGGTCGACCTGATCGTCTTCTTCCTTGGTCATTTTGATAGTTTGTCGTTTTATCGAGATGCTTTGATAACGTATTAAACAACAGAAACCTTGTCACGACTTAGTAACCTGATCGGACAGGAATCACCCAAATCCAACCAGTTAACTGTTCGAGACGGTGTTCCATGTTCAATCCGAAATCGGTAATCTCGTGGATAGAATCCAGATCTCGAACCAACACATCAACTGTAACACCTCGTAATTTTATGTCCAATATAATATAGACACGTGTCATAAGCTCTAAACGTGCAACAGACTACTTATGAGGGACTAAAGTTGACAAACGAATAATCTACGTGTATAAAAGGATTCAAAGTGTCAACAATGGATAAATATACATTTCAATAACCCTACACGATGTTTATACCCTTAAACGGATGAATTATGGATCATACGAATCTAATTGTGAAAGAAAGTGAGAGATTACAAACTACAGGGGTTAAACGTGTCAACATGTTTAATTTATACCTCTGAGTGACCTTTTAGCAAACCCGAAGCTTTGTAACGATTAATTATGCTCACTAGAATAAGTGATAAAAATTTCACGAGGTTTTGATAAAGTATGAGAAAGTTATGATAACATTCGTATATGAGGGGTTAAAAGCATCAAGGTTGAAATTTAAGGCTTTTCGGGTGATCATAAAGTTAACCAAGGACTTAACAAAGTTTGGTTATGTCTTAAGGAACTTAGAAATCAATTTGATGGGTTAAAAGTGCAAATATGGAAGTTAAAACCACTTTTAAAAGGACCAGGGGCTGAAATGTAATTAATTGAAACTTGTTTGGCTGGTAACTGAGGTGCTGGCGTTGCGCCACCACTGAGCCCTTCTGCCGTCGCGCGACGCGACAGCCTTAGCTGGTCAGATTTCATGTGCAAGTGCGAGTTCAGCAAGTTAAACCGACTTAGAAACCTTGTATTCGATTCTAGGGGCTTGTTTGATGGTTTTTTCATGCCTAGGGACACCTGGAAATGATCAAGGAACATCTATAGGCTATTGTGGCATGATCTTGATGAATTAAACTCACTATATAAGAACCCATTGTTGCAACACTTTGGCATACACTTTGAAAACCATTCAAACTCAATTTCTGGAGATTCCTGGAGCTCAAGACCACTTCCTAAGGATCCTTAGTCGTGCATAGGACTTCAGTAAGTGTCCTTAACCTTTCTTAATTCAGTTTTCCTTAGTTTATTAGCCTAAAGTCAAACTGTCATAATTAAGGTTTGACTTCGTGATTAATTAAAATTTGTCCAGTCAAATCTCGAATTGAAAGTACCTATGAGTTGGTAATTATGTGGGTAATAAACCCTTAAAAGGGCACTCTCTGATTCCCACTCTAACTAGGTAAATTGTTGGGTCAAACTTGATTAGAAAAAGTCAACAGAAAGCAATTTTTCAAATAAATGCATAATTAACAATGTAGAAGCCATGCAACCTGTTTTATCACTAGTATAACTTGGTAATTAATGTAAGAACATGTTTAAACATGTTCAACTCGACAATTTTCAGTTTAAGCTCGGTTCGGAACCGAAAGTCGCATAAGTGGACTTTTACTTTGACTTTCAGTTCTGACCCATTAAAGCATATTTTAGAAATGCCTTAGAGCTTTATTAGGACCAGGTTACTTGTTAGTATAACCCTCTGTGATTATACAACTTGGTTCATTAGTTATCCGATTCACATGCATGTTTCCGTTATATGCCTAAATGTTGACCAATATGCCCTTTTGACCTTAAAACAAGAATTTTGAAAATGTGAGAGGACAATAATCTTTATTACTGATTTATAAACTTGTCCTAAAAATTTGACATCATTTTGAGGTCTAGATTAAGAGTTATGCTCAATAGCGTAATTAGAAAGCTTTTTATTAAATAAACGGCGTAATTAGCATAAGACCTATCTAAACCCAATTTTTGATACCAAAATTTTTACCTACTAATGTAAAATAATATTTTGAGATTTTTGAAGATTTTTATTTATTTTTAGGCTGAGCATAACATAGGGTTATAGCTTTGATTCGGTAATTGTCGGTTTTGCCATTTTGGTCTATAAAATGAGTTTTACATATTATTTTGATACCAAACCTTTTGGTACTGATTTCATATAATAAATAAAATAGTTTGAGTCTTCTGGAATGATAAAAATATCAGTTTTTCTTTAAAAACCCGGAAATCGCTTAAAACCGTCTTTTTACGCGTTTAAAATGCATAGTATGTATTAAAACCATTTTTCTCATATAAGACTTAAGACCTACTGATGTTTTAATCAAATTTTTGTATTTTAACAGTGAGCAAAAGTTTCAAACTCAGATTCCCTATTTTAACCTTTAAAGCTTATGTAAAATAACCGAAATGCCCCTACGGTGCATAGTTTAGTTATAAAAGGTAAATTTCACCTATATACCATACCCTACTATTATGACTTATAAAAATAAGTATTTTTACTGAATATATCAGACCTGAAACTCATATTTATATTTAAACTCTTTTATAAGCTTTAAAATGACCAAAATGCCCATACGGGGCATAGTTTGAATTTAAATCCATTTTGGGCATAATGGAAGGTATCCTACTGACAATGTTGCAGAAATCGGCCTAGGCGGCCGATTAATCGGCGCCTAGGCGCTAGGCGGTGAGTTACTGACTAATTTTTAGCTAGTCGGTCCAATTAGGAGGATATGGTCAAAATCGATCTTAGGCGGTCAAAATCGGTCCCAGGCGGTCAAAATCGGACTAATCGGTCCATGTTTTACAACCCATTAAACACAAAATTTGACCCATTTTTGAATCTGGCCCATTGTTTTACAGCCCAAATATTACTTATAAACCTATTTTAACATTTAATTTTAGGTATTTTAACATTTAACCCCCTCTATCTTTCACTAGTTTACATACGGTTCCTAAACTTTTAAATTTATTAATAAAAAGTATAAAGTTATCTCCTAAACTTGTAAATTTATTAATAAAAAGTATAAAGTTATCTATATATATAAAAAAATTTGTAAAATTATCCTATATATTAAAAACACAACCTTATGAATAGTACTCTGGCCACATGACAAACCTAATAAATAGTGAAAGTCGACCCTTCCTGCATTTCTTCTCCGCATATCTCTTGAAGAAACCCTAACACACATCTTTAACTTCAGCCACACACCAAGTCTCTGCCTCTCTCCCTCTTGCAACTCCGACCACCGGAGTGAGCTCCGGCGACAGGCACATACCCAGCTCCGGTTCTCTTCTCCAGCCGCATACCTACCTCCAATCTCTGGTCTCTCCATAAAATCAAAACGACAGATAGAGAGCCTGAAACAGAGACTAAGAACACATACATACAAACCCTAGAGAAAGGAGTGTGAGAGAGAGTGAGATGTGCAGATGTCTAGAGATGGAAAGAGAGTCTGGGAGAGAGAATCGTGATGGACTGGTGGCTGACCACCGCCACCGTTGGCGGCGCCACCTGATTCCGGCGCGTCAACGACCCCAACCGACGGAACAATGGCTGAGCCCTTGAGAAAGAGAAAAGACGCTGGCCTTGAAGACGGTTAGCATTCCGACCAAATTAGACCAGGTTCCGGTAAGATCCGCACCCATTTGCAAGTTATTCTTTGTTATATCGGTTCAAAATAAGTCTTGTAAGGATCATATATTCTGATTACGTGAACACAGGTGTTCCGGTGAAGGTACGACTAGGGTTCTGGGAGCAGTGCCGGCAAAGATAATCAGTTGAAGATCCGGTGAGCGGATTAAAGCCTGTATTTGAGTTCTTCAAGTGAATCGGAAACTTTCCAGACTGACTCTACATATAAGGTAAGCCACGAACTACTTCCGGCCACATATGTGAATTTCGGTTATATACTCAGGTCTAAATGTGTAGGAACAATGACGAGGGGTAGGCACCGTTGGAATTGGGGGCTGCTTAGGTGAATTTGATTTGTGGGTTTGGTGTGTTTTAAGGATTTGTGTTTTGTTAATCGCAAATGCATCTTCATTGTTGCAAGAATCGATCCCTAATGCTGATTTTTGGCCAATTGCAGGTCATGTTCTTGACCTAAAAGTTTGATTGTTAGATGAAACCATGTTTTATTTTTGTTGGGTTGCTTTATTCGTTCAGTTTTGACTTGAATGTTAAGTTAAAAAACCTAGATGTAATTAATTTAAAGAGCTGATTTGCAACAATTAAAGAGCTCATTTGCTATGTGACATATTCTCCTATATATTAAAAAACCAAGTTTGTGAATAGTATTTGGGGTCACTTTGGTAATTTTTGTCACTTTATTTTGTTACATGTTGTGTTCTCTGGAACGTGGCAAAGCAAGATGTTGGTCTGACCGAAGATGATCTAGGGTTCCGCCGCGAACCCTATTGTTGAAGCCGGTTTGGTCAATCGGACACGTCGGTGGTGATACAGTCGTTAACGGCGGCGATGGTGGTTGTTGGTGTTGACGCAGGCCGTCGGTCATCGAATAGGAGAAGTTTGAGGCGAACAAGGTAACTTTTCGACACATATTTTTAGAATGATTTATGTTTTAGTGACATGCAGTGACAACTAAATGCTATTTGAGCAGGTTATTTTGATATATTGCTAGATCGTAATTAAACTGTTGTTGTTGGTTCAGTTTAATTACCTATCTTCAAGTGTGATTGAGTTTTCCTTTTCGGCTTACATTAAAGAGCTTCCATTAATGCAACCCTAGGGAAGGAAATAGCCTCTTTGTTCGACAAAGAAGCTATGACACACTATATGAAAGTTACCGATTACGATGTTTGGAGCACACACCAAAAAGGATAAACGTGTAGTTCAACCAAGCACTTTAAAACTAACACATCTCTGCATTGCAGGGAGAGTTCAGCTGGCATCTACAACAGCAACACATGTCTATCTAAACCCAGCTACCAGCCCTGTGAAGTCAATCGCCATGCTTTCAGTTTTGATCAAGGACTGTTGCAGAACGGAGCATGATTCGTAACTTCTCATCGCTGTACATTTTGCGAGTACGAATGAATCTGGAGTGATTACGGTTACCGGAAAAGCATCGTCTGGTGTCCGTAGGAATGAATTTCTCACAGGTTATATTAAAATTTTGTTCAAATATAGTTTTTATGTTTATGTTATAAAATTTCCTAAAAATAAGGAGTGATATATATATGTAAAAAAATATACAGGATCCAAAGATATGCTATTGTGATGATGTGCTACCAGATGGTTATAATGTGAAGAAAGGGGATATGGTTACATACATGCCATATGCAATGGGCAGGATGAAGTACCTATGGGGAGAGGATGCAAATGAGTTCAAACCAGAAAGATGGCTTGATCATAGCGGTGTCTTCCATCCAGAGAACCCTTTCAAATTTACAGTCTTTCAGGTAATTCATTAGTGTGTGTAATACTAAAAAACAGGGACCTAGCTACGACTGACCGCTTCATATATTTATCCCTACCAAAGTACGTGGTGTGGATTCATGTACCTCATAAATGGATTTTACAAGTAATTTAAATGTGTATATGAATTGATGTTCAAAAGAAAAATAAGAAAAAAAAACGATATGACTAATTTATTGTAGAAGTGATAAGTAAAACTCTAAAACCGAACTTTTCGCTCAGTAGCATTATATAGGTAGTTTTCATATAAATTTTTTTGGGTATATACGTTTTCGACCCCCCGGTTTTGGTTTCCCTGTTAGCTTGCTAGATTCTTGCTGGTTTAATAAAATTAACCTTTCAAATTAGTTAATACTAATTTGTTACTTAAAGTAGAATTTGAATTGAATAAATTAATGATAGTCTGTTAGTTAATGTTGAAAAGAAAATTTAATTCATAGTTGTTATAGTTGCATATTTGGTAAGAGATGATAATAATATTTTCATTGCAGTATTAATTAACCTAGCTAATTTCTATTATTGTTGTTTATATGATGTATTTAGGCCGGACCACGAATTTGTTTGGGTCGAGATTTTGCATATAGGTACCTGAAGATCTTTTCTTCTATCTTGTTGGGCTGCTTTGTCTTCAAGTTGAGTGATGAAAACAAAGTTGCTTCCTACAAAACCACTATTAATCTTTCTATCGATGGTCCATTGCATGTTTTTGTTTCTTTTAGGTCTGCTTTATTAGCCAAATCTTAGACTTAAAATGCAATAATCTTGCATATATATTTTATTATGTTCAATAAAAATACTCAACACGATCTGCGTAATAGAGTTTTGGTACGAACGTTTGGTTCCGGCGGTATTCAGTGAATGATACGTTCTGTAAGTTGTATTGGAAACGAAATCTTACAAAAGTGAAGTTGTATTCATATAATTATCTGATTTTTTATTTGAATAGCTCTTAATCCCTGATTCTGACGTACGCATATTTTACTTCAGAATCAGTTGTTGGTCTCTTAATTTGGTTTTTGATTGTTTGTTGTTTTTTTTTTTACTTTATAATTTTACAGAATTTATGTTTGAATAGTACTCGCAATGGGGAATGATGTGTTGTGAAGAACTTCGGGTGAAGTGGAAGGACATGTAAGTAATTTATCTTTTACATTTTGGCAAATAATTATATTTTTTAAATTTACAAAATTTGTATAGCTTTCATCTCTATTTTTTTATAGATAATGCAAGGTACGTAGGTATCTTTAATCCATGTATTTACATGTTTCTACATAGGAAATCGATGAGAAGGCAAACCATCCGAGAGACGACCAGTGTATCAATCGATCGACTGAAAAAGTGTGGCCATATGTAGAGGTGATGGGGTAACCAAGACTAAGGTAACCATTGATATTGATTCACAAGTTGATGGCAAAGTTCTTAATTTTTATTTTTGTTAAGAATTTGAATACAAACCACACTCAAATGTGAAAAATATGAACATCTGGGCTAAATAAAATACTCATTTAATAAAAATAATAGGATTTGAGCCAATTAAAAGCTCAGATTAACTAAGTGGACGAATGTGGGATATTATTTATTAGTTAAACATTTATTTTGATTTAACATTTAGATTGTCAAGGGCCTTACATTTTATATTAATGGTTGGTGTCATTGAACTTTGATTTAAAGAACGATGTGGGTCTGCAATAATAAGAAAATTCTTTAATAGATGTAAGGTTTTTTTTTTTTTTTTTTTTTTTTTTCTTCTTCAGGTGTTATGACCATAAGAAATCCCACACTCCACTCTATTCTTTTAGTGACATGGATCTAGCATCAAGGTTTTGGTATGACTTGGGGTTTATCTCTAATAATTATATTGATGAATTTGTTATATTTTATTTTTAATTGGTTCGGTTCATTTAATTCGGTTATGCCACACACCATAGCTAAAACCGAACCGTAATCTTCAGTTAATCGGTTATGGCTTAACTGGATTATCGGTTAGTTGTTCGGTTTGGTTAAAGTCGATTAATTGTCTGGTTCCATTAAGCTCGGTTAATTGTTCCGTTCAGTTTGGTTAAGGTCAGTTAATTCGATTATGTGCTCACCCCTAGGTCAGTTAATTTTGGTATTCATAATTCATGAGATCTGTTTTTGTTTTCTTTATTAAAGATGTAGAATGTAGAATATAATATAAATATAAAATAATTTTCAACTTCCTTTTTATGAATCACACGTTACTATTAATAGTATAAAAAAGTTAAAATAGATTCGAAAATAGCGCAAAGATAGTGGCCCTGCACCATACTTTGTTCCCTAATTTTAAAGTAATTTGGATATCATCACGCGTTTAGATGCAAGAATATAATAAAATTACCAATATACCCATATAATATTCACAAGAATTTCCAAACTTTGATGTTTGTATTTGAGTCAAACTCCAGCTTGGATCTGTATCGAGTCAACTCAGGCCAGTTACACTCTTAAATGAAATCAAACTCGTATTTGTCAAAACAACAATAACCTTTCATTTCTTTACAGGCAAAACAACGGGTCATCATCCACCACTCATCAGAATGACTTCTCTACCCATAACTCAGAAACGATACTAGGGCATGAATCATATCTGAATCTTGGCAAGAGATTAATGAGGATTATCTGAAGTTTTTACAGCCAGGGGCTTTCAGCAGTGAAGTTGCTACTATTGGTGAATCGTGTTAGTAATCATATTCATGAAGCGCGGCGCAACGCGCGCGCCGGATAACACCTAGTTATACTTAAAAAGTCCAATCCGATTAATCCTGATTAATCCCTAGGCGGTACCTCACCGCCCGACTAGCGCCTAGCGCCTTCTACAACATTGGCTACTGATATCACAACATATTTAAGGTATATTAACTTAGGAAACCTGTACATGACTCGTTTGGTTACCCGTTACGCATTATTCGCGTTCGGTGCGGTTTATGTAACTAGTTTGCATAAATTAGCCGAAACGGGTTAAACCTTATCATTTTTATCTCAAAATCCAGAATGTGTTTAGTTTACCCATATCATACAAGTATACAAACTTGTCGGGTCTAAATCGCATTCTAATCTGGTCTTCGCTTAATCGTGCGTTTGGAACCGTATATCTTCTTTTAAAACTAACCGGTCTAAGTTTAGGCTTAATTATGACCCGCTAGGAATCTAATAGGTTATTAAAACCTTCGTTCCAGATTAGGAGCCCGGTAAAAGCTATTTGCACTTGCTGATTGAATACGGTTGAGATAAGTTTGAATATTTGCTCAGGTAAATAATTTTAACTTATTTTCCCTATAGGGGCTTGGGATACGGTATTATAATAATACCGCTTGGTCGGGTATGTAGTTGTTTAAATCAGACTGTGATTAATATATTTACATAACCCGTTTTAATCTGTTTTATTTGGTATATGGCCCTTGGGGGGTTAATGACCATGTCCCGGATATCCTTGGCATCATTCATTGAAATGGCCACGACCTAAGCACAGGGTGTAGGCATACACCTAACAGTTGCATATGTAAAAACTGGTAACCCACTTTAAGGAATTAACCTTGTGGGCATTATGCATGTGGCGTGTCAGTTAATCTTCTCCGGCTCTTCTAACCGGCCCTGACGGACGACAAATATGTAAAACTGTATACAAGATTATTTTTAAATAATCGTCCCAAGTTATAAAAGATATTTTGTGCCGTGTGCATTCAAACTAATTTTCTTAAACTCTTTTCAAAATGAGGCAGTTAATTGTATTTACCAGTGTAAACTGACGTATTTTCCAAAAAGGCTAAGTGCAGGTACTAGACGAAATAGGCTGGCTACTCCTGGCATCATTAATCAAGTCTTGCAAGCTCTAGATGTTAAAGTATGTTGAAAAATGATCTTTTTATCTTTTGATCCGCATGTGGATCCTTTACAGGCCGTTTGTAATACTTTGATATTACTTTTTATTCGGTTTGTAATGTGATTCATCTTTTGCTTCCGATGTGCATTTAAATTGTGTTGTTTGACTATGATGATATCAACTACGTCACGATACTCCCCTCTGGGCCCACCGGTAATACGTGGAAATTCGGGGTGTGACAGGTTGGTATCAGAGCCAACACTGAGTGAATTAAACACTAGCCTTTTGTGTTTAATCTCAGTTACACAGTTGCACATTCCTCGATTCTCGAGTCTAGACAAAGAACTTAGGACTAATCCTAATTAGTTTTATTTTTCCTTTATTTGTTTCCTTTGATTTTTTTTTCTGTCTAACCCCTGTATGGGCGAGTTGTTTCTTTTCTAGTCTCGTTTAAGGCAACCTGTACTTTTAAATTTTTGTAGTGGAATGATTAAATTTAAATTTCCATTTTTAATTTTGTCGCAACCCCCGATCCCTTATCTGTCCCGGGAACGGGCGGACGTGAGCTCAGATTTTCGGTGGTATCAGGTATTTAATCTTGCAGCGGAAATTACATCAGGATCGTAGTTAGGAAATGTTTATCAGAGTAAAACCACCATATTTGATATTAATAATAACATGGGCAAAACCCAAGTTTCTTATTACAATACATTTATAGGGACAAACCCTATTTTATTGAATTTAAAACATCGTTTATTAGGTAACTTTTATAGCCACATTTTTCCCAAGCCTTTAGTGCTCTCCAGCTGGCTTTAATTGGCTGTCACATTGTGTTACTTGTAACGTGTTTTAAAAACATTTGTCAGTCGAAAATACTGGTGAGTGAATCCCAGTTTAATCAAGAAACAATTTATTAATTAAAACAATATTGAGAGCGAACACATTGTTTATTTCTACACAATTACTCATTCAGTACTGTCAATCCTGACTTGTGGGTCATGTTCCCCATTGGCTCACTCGTTGTCCAATGGTAACGTATTAATGTCATCCTGACTTCTACACACAGTGTAGTATAGATTTTGTATACAAAACCCCAACATACCGGCGGTAATTGAAGAACTACAAAGACTCAATCACCGCTTAATCACATTGTAAAACAATTAAGGTTTTGTAAAATATTCCAAAAAGGTTAACAAAAAGAGGAAAAACTCACATTGCTATCTTAGACTTCGCGTAAAGGTTTCCTGGATATAATCTATAATTTACACAAATGTACATTGATTAGTATCATAACCCTTTGAAAATATTAATGATACTCTCCCCGAGACGGCATTCCAACAACTACGTCGGGCAAAACCACGACAGTTGTTACGGAACCCTAAATCAATCGGGCAGCGTAACTATTACGAAACTGGGGTTATAATACTTACAACGGAGCAGAACCTCGCTAATTAGGGGTATAATACCCGACTATTATAACTCTTCTACAGAAATTTTGATTCGAGATTGAAATTGTGAGCGAACTGAGATGAGATCCGATGCCATCTTTTTATACTTGCTGAAATCGACTCTCAGGCGGCCCGCGTAAGGTAAGGCAAAGCCTTACACGGCCCGCGTCAACACCTGGTCAACATGTAGCTTAGCTGGGTCAGCTTGTAGGTCCGCCACGATGTCGACACATGTCGGCCTCTGGTGTCTCCGCGTTTGTTGAGCTCACACGGCCCGCGTAAGAGTTAAGGTGAGCTTACGCGGGCCGCCTTAACTTATAATTTCACCAGAATCAAGTTTCAGCCTTGATACCGCCCGCGTGAGCTTGGGGTGAGGTCCTACGCGGCCCGCCTCAGCCCTAGGTTTAAACTTTTATATTTTAAATACTACTTAACGTATTTCGGGCTCGGTTTTCACATACGGGGTGTATTATAAGACATATTGGGACTTTTACATTATACTAGAATGTTAGAAATATTATAAGGGTGTCGGATTTAATGAGGGTGTTGGTTTTACCGAGGGTTGTTACATTCTCCCCACCTTGTATTAGAGCTCGTCCTCGAGATCTACTGGAACAAGAACGGATATTTCTTTTGCATTTCAGATTCAAGTTCCCATGTGTATTCAGATCCTCTTTTGGAGTCCCGCTTCACTTTGACCAGAACTAGTCTTTTGTGCTTGAGATTCTTGACTTTCCTGTCTTCAATCTGTAGAGGTCTTTCTACAAACTTGAGTTGTTCATTTACCTCTGTATCTTAAGAGGTACTAACAATGATTCGTCAGCTAAACACTTTTTGAGATTAGATACATGAAACACATCATGTATTCCTTCCATTTCCTCTGGCCGTTGTAGTTGATAGGCTACAGGTCCTATTCTTCTAATAATCTCAAAAGGTCCAACATACCTGGGACTTAGCTTTCCCCGTTTGATGAATATTACTATTCCTTTCCAAGGAGAGACTTTTAACAATACTTTATCTCCTACTTGAAACTCCAATGGTTTTCGCCTGTTATCAGCATAACTTTTCTGTCTATCACGTGCTGCTTTCAGTCGTTCCTTGACTTGAATAATTTTGTCAGTTGTTTCTTGCACTATCTTAGGTCCAGATAGTTGCTTTTCCCCAATTTCTGCCCAACAGACTGGGGTTCGGTACTTTCGTCCATAAAGTGCTTCGAATGGTGCAGCATTGATACTTGTGTGATAACTATTATTATAAGAAAATTCTATTAAAGGTAAGTGATCATCCCAATTACCTCCAAAATCAATTACACAAGCTCTAAGCATGTCTTCCATTGTCTGAATTGTCCTTTCGCTTTGTCCATCCGTTTGAGGATGATAAGCTGTGCTTAACTTTAACTTGGTTCCCATTGCCTTTTGGAAACTTGACCAAAAATGAGAGGTAAATCGATTATCCCTATCATAAATAATTGATAAAGGAATGCCATGTAAAGAAACAATTTCATTTACATATAATTTAGCTAATTGTTCCATACTGAATGTTTCCTTCATTGGTAGGAAATGAGCTGACTTGGTTAGCCTATCTACAATCACCCAGATTGTATCATTTCCTTTCTTTGTTTTGGGTAATTTAGTAACAAAATCCATTGTTATTAATTCCCATTTCCAAACTGGCATTTCTAATTGCTGTAACAAACCTGAGGGCTTCTGGTGTTCAGCTTTAACTTGTGAACAAGTTAAACATTTAGAAATATAGACTGCTATGTCTTTCTTCATTCCTATCCACCAGAAATTTTTCCTTAAATCCTGGTACATTTTATCACTCCCTGGATGCATCGTATATTTAGACTTATGGGCCTCTTCTAGTATACGATGACGTAGATTTCCTAACTTAGGTATCCACATTATCTTGTTATGGAATCTCCAAATTCCATCTATTCCTTGTTCCAATTCTTTTAGCATACCTTTTAACTTTTCAGAATCATCCTTGATTATTGATTCTTGTGTTTCTCTTATCTGATCATTTAAATCTATTTGCAGATTTAATTTAAGAGAACCTACCCTTTTTGGTTTTTCCTGATACTTTCGGCTTAAAGCATCTGCTACTACATTTGCTTTTCCTTCATGATACTGAATATCACAATCATAATCACTAAGCATCTCCATCCAGCGTCTTTGTCTCATATTCAATTCCTTTTGTTTGAAAATATACCTTAAACTCTTATGATCAGTGAATATGGTAAACTTACTACCATAAAGGTAATGTCTCCAAATCTTAAGAGCAAAAATTATAGCTCCTAACTCTAAATCATGAGGTGAATAATTCTCTTCATGATTCTTAAGTTGTCTAGATGCGTAAGCTATAACCTTTTGGCATTGCATTAATACACACCCATAGCCTAATTTAGAAGCATCACAATAGACTACAAAGTCTTCAGCTCCTTCTGGTAATGCTAGTATAGGTGTATGGGTTAATCTTTGCTTAAGGATTCTAAAGGCTTCTTCTTGTTTTACTCCCCATTCAAACTTAACAGATTTACAGGTTAGCTTAGTTAAAGGAATGACTATTCTAGAAAAATATTGAATAAATCTTCTATAATAATCGGCCAATCCTAAGAAACTTTTAACCTCGGTTGGTGACTCAGGGGTTTTCCATTTAGTAATTGCCTCGATTTTTGTTGGATCCACATGAATTCCTTCATGATTAACTAAATGTCCAAGGAATTGTACCTGTTCTAACCAAAATTCGCACTTGGAAAATTTATCGTAAAGCTTTTCCTTTCTTAATAAACTTAAAAGTGCGTGCAAATGCTTTGCATGATCCTCTTTACTCTTAGAGTAAATTAGAATATCATCTATAAAGACAATTATGAATTTATCCAAATATGGCTTACATATTCGGTTCATCATGTCCATAAATGCGGCTGGGGCATTGGTTAAGCCAAATGGCATGACAGTAAATTCATAATGACCATACCTTGTTCTAAATGCGGTCTTAGGAATGTCTTCTTCCTGTACCTTTAATTGATGATAACCTGACCTTAAATCGATTTTAGAGAAAAATCGAGCTCCTTGTAGTTGATCAAACAGATCATCGATTCTTGGTAATGGATACCGATTCTTAATCGTGACCTTGTTTAATTCACGGTAGTCAATGCACATACGCATTGATCCGTCCTTCTTTTTAACGAACAGTATCGGCGCTCCCCATGGCGACGAACTTGGCTGTATGAATCCCTTTTCCAACAATTCATCTAATTATTTCTTCAGTTCCTGCATTTCTGCAGGTGCCAACCGGTAGGGTGCTTTGGCAATTGGTGCTGTTCCTGGTAGTAGATGAATCCTGAATTCAACTTCTCTGTCGGGTGGTAATCCTGGTAATTCTTCTGGAAATACATCTGAAAACTGAGATACTACTGGAATATCTGTTAAATCCTTTCCTTTAGTGTTAGTGATTATAGAAATCAAATACACTAATGATCCTTTTCTTATATAACTTGCAGTTTTTTATCACAGAGATAAATTTTGTGGATCTAGATGGTTTATCTCCTTTAATTGTGATCATTTTACCTTTTGGTGAATTTACTTGTATTGACTTTTGATCACATAAAATACTGGCTTTATTGGCTATTAACCAATCCATTCCTAAAACAACATCGAATCCTGCCAGATTCATGGGATAAAGATTTGCAATAAATTTCTGATTTAAAATTTCTATGCTTGCTCCCTGCAAGATTTTAGAAATTCTAACGGTTTCTCCATTGGCTGTCTCTACTAAGCATTCTTGTGGTAGTTTAGTTAATGACTGATTTAGAATTTTGCAAAATGATGTATTAATAAAACTTTGGTTTGCACCAGAGTCAAATAATACTTTAGCAAAGATATCATTAACTAAAAACGTACCAGCTATGACATCTGGAATCATCTTGGCTTCATCTGCAGTCAGAACGAATGCTCTAGCATTTTTAGTATTCTTGTTGTCTGTAGCTGGAGCTAATTTTGGACAATTAAACTTGATATGGCCTTGTTCTCCGCAGTTGTAACATATCCGGATGTTAGCCTTCTTCCTACAATTTTCTTCCTTGTGTCCCGATATTTTGCAAAAGTTACAGTATATGAAGCATCTTCCTGAATGCTTTCTTTTGCAATACCTACAGTAGGGTGTAGAAGTAGAACCTATATTTTTCCCACGATTAAAATTTCCAAAACGAAATTCTTGTGTGAGTTTCTGGGTTAGGTTCCTCCTTTGATCCTCTTCTCGGGTACGGATTAATTCATCTGTCAAGGTATTTGCTAGTTCTACAGCTTCTTCTATGGTTTGAGGTCTAGCTGCCTTGACTACATGTCTAATCTCTCCAATCAATCCCCAAATATAACGGGAGATCAACACTGGTTCTGGTGAAGCAAGAGTTGGCACTATTCTGGCATATTCAAAGAATATTTTAGTGTATCCCTTACTATCCACACCAGTCATCCTAAGGTTTAGGAATTTTTTTGCTATCTGTTCCTTCTCATTGGGTGGGCAGAATTTCCTTTCTACCTTATTCTTAAATTCTCCCCATTCCATATTGTAGGTTCTATCACTTCCTCTTGATTGGAGGATAGTGTTCCACCATTCTCCCCATTCCATAGTGCTGAATTCTTAAATAAATTAGAAGCAAACAGTATCTTATCTTCTTCAGCACACTTGCTTATTCTTAGGACTGCCTCAGTCTTCTCTATCCAGCGTAAGGTTGCAATGGCCCCTTCGTTGCCCGAGAATTCCATTGGTTTACAAGACCAGAATTCTTTATAAGAACAACCGTAAGACACAGTTCTTCTTCTTTTGGGAATAGGCATTTGAAGTAAAGGTCCATTGTTTACGCTGTGTTCCGGTTCAATTGGTCGTTTTTTTATTATTTGCTTCTTGAACCGTTTGAAGAATAAATGGCATTGCATCTATAATTCCTTGTGCCACTATGTGTTGGATAGCACTATTATCCACTTGGTTTCCATTGTTATTGATGCTTGGATTTTCATTAACCACGTTAATGTTACTCTGGTTATCGTTATTCAGATTTCCTTGATCTCCTTCGTCGGCCATCTGAATTTTTAACATTTACCTCATATTAAGAGTAAATTACAAGTTTTGTCCTTTATGTTTGTCCCAAATTTCAGGCGCTGTCCTTTACCTTCAAAATTGATGAGTTTTGTCCTTAATGTTTCAAAATCTTGCACGTTATGTCCTTTAGGTCAAACCCAGTTAATTTTTTTGTTAAATCTGATCATGTGCAAGGCACATGAGGTCATTTTTGACATTTTACCCTATTATGTAAAAAATTATCTTAAAAGAAAAAATAAAAATAATATATATTAACTCAACTCTCTCTAAACAAAACCTTCTCTCTCTACAACATCAAACTCTCTCTCCCTCTCCCTCTCTACCACTTCCACCACCTCCTTCCACCACCACCACCTTCTTCCACCGCCACCTCCACGTCCTCCACCGCCACTCTACATCGCCCCCACAACCAGTCATTCTCCCTCACCTCTCTCTCTCTATATCATTCTCTCTCTAAAAACACCACCTGCCTTCTTACATCTGATGAGAAGTATAACATGATTCAACAAAAAAAAACCCAAATCTCTGAACAACCAAAAAATCCCCAAATCATTTGAACAAACAAAAAAATCCCCAAATCATCTGAACAAACACCCCCCCTTTTAATAAATCATTAAGAACCCTAATTCCCAAATTTTAAAATCATCAAATTTCTAATGCCCCATTTGCGTACAAATTCCAAATTCCCATATTCTAAAATCACCAAATTCCAAATAATAGTTATTAGCAATGAAAGTTTCAAAAGTGTTTTATCTGTTGCCTAATGACTTTCGTGCACCACATGGGCACATATCAATTCATTATCCAAAAAACAGAGCAACATTACAAATCAACAATAAGAACCAATCATCAACAACTAAGGTAATCCACCCCGTTGACGGAAAACTACAAGAATTCTGGCAACCAATTACGGCCAGCCACATCCTCTCCGACCACCCAGATACATTTTTCCTATGCAGCTCCGAAAACATGTTCGTGAACTGGAACGTGCCTCATGTGTCCGGTGATGAAGAGCTTGAACCGGTGATGAAGATGCGGTGGTTAGAGGCGGTAGTTGTAGGCGATGAAGGGTGGAAGGTGGAAGCGGTGGAGGGTGGAGGCGGTAGTCGTAGGCGTAGGCGTCGAAGGGTGGAGGCGGTGGTTGTAGGTGGTGTCTGTAGACGGTGCAGGGTGGAGGCGATGGTTTGTAGCCAATGGAGTGATGATTAGGTGTTGTGTATTGTGGTTGCAGTCAACTGACAAGAAAGAGGGAAAAATAGGTGAGAGTGAGTTTAGAGAGAGAGAAGAGAGAAAGAGTGATTTCAGTTGTTTTTATTTTTTTTATAAAATAGTCCTTGAATATTAATTATTTACACATTAGTCCCTTTAAAGGTGAAATGACAAGAATGACCTCATGTGCCTTGCACATGATCAGATTTAACAAAAAAAAAAATAACTGGGTTTGCCCTAAAGGACATAACGTGTAAGATTTTGAAACATTAAGGACAAAACTCATCAATTTTGAAGGTAAAGGACAGCGCCTGAAATTTGAGACAAACATAAAGGACAAAACTTGTAATTTACTCTCATATTAATATCACAATAATATCTTAATATAGTTAATCACATGACACTCAATCTACCCAAAAACGTAGATCATTGCTACTTTTACTCTATTCATATACTATTATGCATCTATTACATTCTAGTACTGAAATAAAATTACAATACCAACAGAAATAGAATCACACTAATAGTAATATGCATTCGTACACACATATTTTATTTTTATTTTATTTTATTATATTTTATTATTACTACTACCGTCTCCTGGCATCACATCACGGATATGAATTTATCCAAAAATCCATATTGCGCTCATCGTATTTCCATACGAGACGCTCTCCCACCTGACGCATTCTCTCACTGCTTTCTAAAATTTCCTCCCCAAAAGTCCTAAGTTCTTGGACGTTTTCTGCACTCATTGGGGGTGCAGGTTCTCAGACTGTGTTTGGAATCTGGGGTGCGGGTTCCTGATATGGGGGTGAAAGTGCCTGGAATCGGTAAGGATCTTTTAAGATCTCCCTAATATAATCATCGTGGTAAAAGGGATCTAAAGGGTCCATACCTGGATAGGCTCCTAGGTTCTATATGGTTGTGTCTTCATGGATAGGGTAACGTTGCACAAAGTCCCTATTATCGTCCCACCACTGGTCGTAATTTGGGTCTAGGGGGTTTGGTGCATGTATCCTAGGGATTTCTTCTGGGTTAAAGTCATGCGTTTCCACTTGGTTTTCCGGGTTTTCTATCTCCATGGGTTGGTCTGGGATTTGTGGTTGTGGTTGGGGTGCTACTAATTGTTCCAAACTTGGGTCAGCAACAGTTGTAGCTAGGATATGAAAATTGGCTAGGCTTCTATTAAGCATATCCTGTGTATGGGCATCTGTTTTACGCTTAGCAGCTGCTATAACTCTTTGCTGTTGCAACTTTCGCATTCTTTTCCTACAAGCAAAGGCTTCCTTACTGAACCATCCTCATTTCTTATGAGGGAATGGTTCTTCTGACTGAGCTTTAAAAGCAAATATCCCTTCTTCCTGATCAGCAGAATACCCAGAAAGGGCAGGCTGTGAAGAAGTACCTTCACTTTTAGGTGAATCAGACAACTGACGATTCATGTCTGAGGGTCCTTGATCACTCATACTGTAAACTAACAAATAGTCAAATAACACATAACAAATAAATACAATTATGCACGTATTTCCGTAATTTATTTCTTAACACAAAATTTAGAATTTAAGTGTTAGCAGAACACTTCTTTGGCTCAGACCAGTGGCTTGGCTCTGATACCACTTTCTGTCGCAACCCCCGATCCCTTATCTGTCCCGGGAACGGGCGGGCGCAAACTCAGATTTTCAGTGGTATCAGGTATTTAATCTTGCAGCAGAAATTACATCAGGACCGTAGTTAGGAAATGTTTATCAGAGTAAAACCACCATATTTGATATTAATAATAACATGGGCAAAACCCAAGTTTCTTATTACAATACATTTATAGGGACAAACCCTATTTTATTGAATTTAAAACATCGTTTATTAGGTAACTTTTATAGCCACATTTTTCCCAAGCCTTCAGTGCTCTCCAGCTGGCTTTAATTGGCTGTCACATTGTGTTACCTGTAACGCGTTTTAAAAACATTTGTCAGTCGGAAATACTGGTGAGTGAATCCCAGTTTAATCAAGAAACAATTTATTAATTAAAACAGTATTGAGAGCGATCACATTGTTTATTTCTGCACAATTACTCATTCAGTACTGTCAATCCTGACTTGTGGGTCATGTTCCCCATTGGCTCACTCGTTGTCCAATGGTAACGTATTAATGTCATCCTGACTTACTACACACAGTGTAGTATAAATTTTGTATACAAAACCCCAACATACCGGCAGTAATTGAAGAACTACAAAGACTCAATCACCGCTTAATCACATTGTAAAACAATTAAGGTTTTGTAAAATATTCCAAAAAGGTTAACAAAAAGAGGATAAGCTCACATTGCTATCTTAGACTTCGCGTAAAGGTTTCCTGGATATAATCTATAATTTACACAAATGTACATTGATTAGTATCATAACCCTTTGAAAATATTAATGATACCCTCCCCGAGATGGCATTCCAACAACTACGTCGGGCAGAACCACGACAGTTGTTACGGAACCCTAAATCAATCAGGCAGCGTAACTATTACGAAACTGTTGTTATAATACTTACAACGGAGCAGAACCTCGCTAATTATGGGTATAATACCCGACTATTATAACTCTTCTACAGAAATTGTGATTCGAGATTGAAATTGTGAGCGAACTGAGATGAGATCCGATGCCATCTTTTTATACTTGCTGAAATCGACTCTCAGGCGGCGCACGTAAGGTAAGGCAAAGCCTTACGCGGCCCGCGTCAACACCTGGTCAACATGTAGCTTAGCTGGGTCAGCTTGTAGGTCCGCCACGATGTCGACACGTGTCGGCCTCTGGTGTCTCCACGTTTGTTGATCTCACACGACCCGCGTAAGAGTTAAGGTGAGCTTACGCGGCCCGCCTTAAATTATAATTTCACCAGAATCAAGTTTCAGCCTTGATACCGCCCGCGTGAGCTTGGGGTGAGGTCCTATGCGGCCCGCCTCAGCCCTAGATTTAAACTTTAATATTTTAAATACTATTTACCGTATTTCGGGCTCGGTTGGTGTTGGTTTTACCGAGGGTTGTTACAAATTATATGCATAAAATATGAAATAAATGGAAAATAACATTCCTTTTATAAGATCTACCATTATAATAAAATGGCAAAATCTAAAAAGGACAAGACCTAGCCATGTGTCATCTTAAGACTGGGCCAAGATGGTAGTTCCTAAATTAGATTCAGATCCTTATTAACATCTCAATTTAGGATTGCTCTGCGTTAATTATTAAAAGAATCTTAAAGGTAAAACCTAGCCTATATGTCATTCAGACATGGCCTAGATGGTAAAACCTATTTAAAAGATTCAAATCCTTGTTAACATCTGAAAACATGTTAACACTCATGGCAAAGTGTGATTCGACAAATCGCATAAGTCATCCTTAAATTAGGGTTATTCCAATTTCCCTTATCTATATAATCATCCATTAATAATGAAGTGCCTACGGGCCGTAATTAATGTCCTTTGAGACTAAAGACGGTGGTGGTCTACGACTCCCTGTCAAGAAAAGGGTAATGAACTTTGATTCAAACCTTAATGCCTCGATTCTATAAAATCCTGGCTTATAAATTAAATCTGTCCCTATGACTTGGCCTTTTGTGCTGTTATTAAATTATAATTTAGGATTATTATAATAAAGATCCTAAATATATATATACTTAGCAAATTAACCAAAAATGGTTATTAATACTATGGTTAATAAATCGTCAAGAACGATAGTAATGTATAAGCTTCTAAATAAACCTTGTCATTATTTTTCTCTTATGTAGCATTTAAGCTACATGGCTAGGTCGGAAGAAGTAAACAGTCATCCCCTGGAAAACCATGAGAATACCAGAATTAATATAACCAGGGAAGAGCTTCGTACACTGATTGATACAGCTGTATCTAAAGCTGTGGATAGGCAATTCAGGGAATCTAGTGGGACGCATAGTAAAACCTCGTCAGTACCCCACTCTAGGTCTCACCCTAGGACACAATCTGAGGCTCATAGCAAGCCACCCTCTAAGAAAGATGAACCAAAGAAGGAGGATTGTCAACATTCCTCGAACCAACACAGTGTTCCATCCAAAAAGATAGTATTTGATCGAGAACCGCGTACCAAGTCCTGTGCTTATAAATATTTTGTCTCCTGCAAACCCAGGGATTTTACTGGGGAAAAAAGGGCGATTAATTGCATGACCTGGTTGGATGAAATAGACACCGTGGTTGATATCAGCGGTTGTGCTGAAAGGGATGTGGTAAAGTATGTATCCCAGTCATTCAAGGGAGAGGCACTAGCATGGTGGAAGTCTCTCATTCAAGCTGCTGGAAAGGTCCCACTGTACAATCTGACGTGGGATCAGTTTGATGCTCTTATTAAGGAGAGCTACTGCCCTCAACACGAGGTTGAGAGTATTGAGTCAGATTTCTTATCATTGGTGATGAAAAATTTAGATTGTCAAGCTTACCTCACCAATTTCAATACCATGTCTCGACTGGTTCCGTATCTGGTAACACCGGAACCCAAACGAATTGCTCGTTTCATTGGGGGTTTAGCCCCAGAGATCAAGGCCAGTGTTAAGGCATCTAGACCTGCTACTTTTAGGTCAGCAGTTGATCTATCTTTATCCCTTACCTTGGATGCGGTCAAGTTTAGATCGCTTAAGAATTCAGAGGAGGGTAAGAGGAAACGTGAGGACGATAACTCACAACGGTCTGAGAAGAAGTTTAAGGGAACCACAGACCATAAGAAGAAGTTTGGGTCTGGAAAGGGTAGTCAACAAGCAGATGAAAAGCCAAAGTGCGAGACTTGCTAGAAACGTCACTTTGGAAAATGCAGGTTTGAGTCCAAGTCTCAATCAAAACGTCTGCAGGTGGGTTATGTAAGTCAAGTGAGCACAAGACGATAGAGTGCAAGAAGATAAAGGATGCAACATACTATAACTGTAACGAGAAGGGGCACATCAAAACCAACTGCCCTAAATATGCCAAAAATCCTGAAGAAGTCAAGAAGACCAATGTAAGGGTCTTTCGAATGGATGCACGAGAAGCCGTTCAGGATGATAACGTAATAACAGGTACCTTCGTTATAAATGATGTTTACGCAAGGGAGTTATTTGATTCGGGTGCGGATAAGTCATTTGTAGATAATAAGTTTTGTAAGTTGTTGAATTTACCTGTTAAAACCCTAAGCGTGAAATATGAAGTAGAGTTGGCCGATGGTACCTTAGAAACTGCCTCAACTGTGCTAGATGGATGTTTTATATCTATTAGGAACCACTCCTTTCCGTTATCCTTGCTTCCTTTGAAATTAGTTGGTTTCGACATAGTAATAGGCATGGATTGGTTATCTCATAACCAAGCCCAGATTGTTTGTAACAAGAAACAAGTGGTGATCAAGACTCCGTATGGTGAGCCACTTACCATACAAGGAGATACTCAGTATGGGTTGCCTAAGCAAGTGTCTGTGCTTAAGGCATCAAGGTGTATGAAGAAAGGTTGTGTCATTTATATGGCACAAGTGACTATTGATGAGCCAAAACCCAAGATTGAAAACATCCCTATCATTTCTGAATACCCTGATGTATTTCCTGAAGAGCTACCTGGTTTACCTCCAGATAGGCAAGTAGATTTTAGAATCAACATTATACCTGGAGCAGCACCTGTTGCAAGGGCACCTTACCGGTTAGCCCCAACTGAGATGAAAGAATTGAGAACTCAGTTGGATGATTTGTTGGCAAAAGGATTTATTAGACCTAGCTCATCCCCCTGGGGATCACCTATTCTGTTTGTTAAGAAGAAAGATGGATCAATGCGGTTGTGCATTAATTATCGTGAGCTAAACAAGGTTACAATCAAGAACATATATCCATTGCCCAGGATCGACGATCTGTTCGACCAACTGCAAGGGGAAAGTTACTTCTCCAAGATTGATTTAAGGTCTGGTTACCATTAGTTGAAGGTTAGATATGAATATGTACACAAGATTGCATTTAGAACTCGTTATGGTCACTACGAGTTCTTGGTGATGCCTTTTGGGCTCACTAATGCACCAGCAGCGCTCATGGATCTCATGAATCGCGTATGCAAGCCCTGCTTGGATAAATTTGTCATCGTCTTCATCGATGACATTCTTATTTATTCAAAGAATCAGGCTGACCATGAGAAGCACCTTCGGTGTATTCTTAAACTTCTTCAACATGAGAAGCTCTACGCTAAGTTTTCAAAGTGTGAATTTTGGCTTCGTGAAGTCCAGTTTCTTGGACACATGGTTAGTGAGCGTGGTATCTAGGTGGATCCCGCTAAGGTCGAAGCTATCATGAATTGGCAAGAACCGAAGACGCCCACTGAAATTTGCAGCTTCTTAGGCCTGGCAGGATACTACAGGCGTTTTATTGAGAATTTCTCAAGGATTGCAGCACCCCTAACTTCGTTGACTAGAAAGAATATTAAGTTTGATTGGGGTCCTAAGCAACAAGAATCGTTTGATATACTTAAGCGAAAACTAAGCAATGCTCCCGTGTTGACATTGCCTGAAGGAATAGAAGAATTTGTAGTATACTGCGACGCGTCACACACTGGAATGGGGTGTGTGCTCATGCAGAAAGACAAAGTCATTGCCTATGCTTCTCGACAATTAAAAGTGCACGAAAAGAATTACACCACCCACGACTTGGAGTTGGGTGCTGTTGTATTTTCACTGAGACTTTGGAGGCATTATTTGTATGGTACCAAGTGTGTGATCTATTCTGATCACAAGAGCCTTCAACATCTATTTAATCAGAAGGATCTGAACATGAGGCAGCAACGATGGATGGAGACACTGAATGATTATGATTGTGAAATCCGATACCATCCAGGCAAGGCGAATGTAGTCGCCGATGCTTTGAGCAGAAAGGAAAGGGTTAAGCCTATTAGAATCAATGCCAAGAGCATTGAATTGAAAAACAGTTTGAATGAAAGATTGTTAGCCGCTTAGAAAGAAGTTGTATTACAAGCTAACTATCCGAATGAAAAGTTGGGAGTAACTGCTGAGCAGTTATCATATGGCAAGGATGGAATCCTAAGATTAAATGGACGAATATGGGTTCCAATCTATGGAGGACTACGGAATGTTATCCTTCAAGAAGCCCACAGTTCTAAGTATTCTGTTCATCCTGGAAGTGATAAGATGTACCAGGATTTGAAGGCAAATTATTGGTGGATAGGATTGAAGAAGTCTATAGCCACTTATGTGGCCAAATGTCGAACATGTGCTCAAGTTAAAGCAGAACACCAGAAGCCATCAGGTTTGCTACAACAGCCTGAACTTCTCACCTGGAAGTGGGAAATTGTGACTATGGATTTTATCACAGAGTTACCGAAGACAAAACGAGGAAATGATACTATATGGGTGATAGTGGATAGACTGACTAAGTCAGCCCACTTCTTATCAATTAAGGAAACACACAGCTCAGATAAGTTAGCTCAGTTGTACGTGGACGAGATTGTATCTCTCCACGGAGTGCCAGTGTCTATCATCTCTGATAGGGATACGAGGTATACATCGCATTTCTGGAAAAGCTTTCAGCAATCCCTAGGCACTCGATTAAATTTCAGCACTGCATATCATCCTCAGACGGATGGTCAAAGTGAACGTACTATTCAGACACTCGAAGATATGCTACGAGCTTGTGTTATTGACCTAGGTGGAAGTTGGGATGATCATCTTCCATTGATCGAATTTTCATACAATAATAGTTATCATTCCAGTATTCATGCTGCACCTTTCGAAGCTTTGTATGGAAGAAAGTGCAGAACGCCCGTTTGTTGGGCAGAAGTTGGAGATGTCCAACTAACAGGACCTGATATAGTCCTGGAGACGACAGATACGAGATCGTCTCAAAGCTGCCAGGGATAGGCAGAAAAGCTACGCAGATAAAATGCGTAAACCTCTAAAGTTCGAGGTAGGTGACAAGGTTCTACTTAAGGTCTCACCCTGGAAAGGGGTGATGCGATTTGGTAAGAAAGCTAAGTTAAGCCCAAGATACATAGGACCATTCGAGATCATCGAATGTGTTGGAACCGTGGCTTACAAGTTAAATTTGCCTGAGAGCTCAGTGGAATCCATAATGTGTTTCACATCTGCAATCTGAAGAAATGTCTAGCTGATGAATCACTAGTCATACCACATACGGATGTGCATATAGATGAGAGCCTGAAATTTGTGGAAAAACCTTTGTCGATTGAGGATCGACAGGTTAAGAAGCTTCGAAGGAAGCATGTGCCGATCGTAAAAGTTAAATGGGATGCCCGTAGAGGTCCCGAGTACACGTGGGAGGTAGAATCCACAATGAAAGAAAAGTACCCTCATTTATTTTAGTAAATATCGAGGTCGAGATTTCTTTTAAGGGGGTGAGGATGTAACACCTCGTAATTTTATGTCCAATATAATATAGACACGTGTCATAAGCTATAAACGTGCAACAGACTACTTATGAGGGACTAAAGTTGACAAACGAAGAATCTACATGTATAAAAGGATTCAAAGTGTCAACAATGGATAAATATACCTTTCAATAACCCTACACGATGTTTATACCCTTAAACGGATGAATTATGGATCATACGAAGCCAATTGTGAAAGAAAGTGAGAGATTACAAACTACAGGGGTTAAATGTGTCAACATGTTTAATTTATACCTCTGAGTGACCTTTTAGCAAACACGAAGCTTTGTAACGAATAATTATGCTCACTAGAATAAGTGATAAAAATTTCACAAGGTTTCGATAAAGTATGAGAAAGTTATGACAACATTCGTATATGAGGGGTTAAAAGCGTCAACGTTGAAATTTAAGGCTTTTCGGGTGATCATAAAGTTAACCAAGGACTTAACAAAGTTTGGTTATGTCTTAAGGTCCTTAGAAATCAATTTGATGGGTTAAAAGTGCAAATATGGAAGTTAAAACCACTTTTAAAAGGACCAGGGGCTGAAATGTAATTAATTGAAACTTGTTTGGCTGGTAACTGAGGTGCTGGTGCTGCGCCACCACTGAGCCCTTCTGTCGTCGCGCGATGCGACGGCCTTAGCTGGTCAGATTTCATGTGCAGGTGCGAGTTCAGCAAGTTAAACCGACTTAGAAACCTTGTATTCGATTCTAGGGGCTTGTTTAATGGTTTTTCATGCCTAGGGACACCTGGAAGTGATCAAGGAACATCTATAGGCTATTGTGGCATGATCTTGATGAATTAAACTCACTATATAAGAACCCATTGTTGCAACACTTTGGCATACACTTTGAAAACC
Organism: Helianthus tuberosus; assembly: GCA_030545235.1. Taxonomy (NCBI): domain Eukaryota; kingdom Viridiplantae; phylum Streptophyta; class Magnoliopsida; order Asterales; family Asteraceae; genus Helianthus; species Helianthus tuberosus. The sequence continues at coordinate 149,634,294 of CM060414.1, read as the reverse complement.
ATTTAAACTCAATTTCTGGAGATTCCTGGAGCTCAAGACCACTTCCTAAGGATCCTTAGTCGTGCATAGGACTTCAGTAAGTGTCCTTAACCTTTCTTAATTCAGTTTTACTTAGTTTACTAGCCTAAAGTCAAACCGTCGTAATTAAGGTTTGACTTCGTGATTAATTAAAATTTGTCCAGTCAAATCTCGAATTGAAAGTACCTATGAGTTGGTAATTATGTGGGTAATAAACCCTTAAAAGGGCACTCTCTGATTCCCACTCTAACTAGGTCAATTGTCGGGTCAAACTTGATTAGAAAAAGTCAACATAAAGGAATTTTTCAAATAAATGCATAATTTACAATATAGAAGCCATGTAACCTGTTTTATCACTAATATAACTTGGTAATTAATGTAAGAACATGTTTAAACATGTTCAACCCGACAATTTTCAGTTTAAGCTCGGTTCGGAACCGAAAGTCGCATAAGTGGACTTTTACTTTGACTTTCAGTTCTGACCCATTAACTCATATTTTAGAAATGATTTAGAGCTTTATTAGGACCAGGTTACATGTTAGTATAACCCTCTGTGATTATACAACTTGGTTCATTAGTTATCCGATTCACATGCATGTTTCCGTTATATGCCTAAATGTTGACCAATATGCCCTTTTGACCTTAAAAGAAGAATTTTGAAAATGTGAGAGGACAATAATCTTTATTACTGGTTTATAAACTTGTCCTAAAAATTTGACATCAGTTTGAGGTCTAGATTAAGAGTTATGCTCAATAGCGTAATTAGAAAGCTTTTTATTAAATAAACGGCGTACTTAGCATAAGGCATATCTAAACCCAATTTTTGATACCAAACTTTTTACCTACTGATGTAAAATAATATTTTGGAATTTTTGAAGATTTTTATTTATTTTTAGGCTGAGCATAACATAGGGTTATAGCATTGATTCGGTAATTGTCGGTTTTGCCCTTTTGGCCTATAAAATGAGTTTTACATATTATTTTGATACCAAACCTTTTGCTAATGATTTCATATAATAAATAAAATAGTTTGAGTCTTATGGAATGATAAAAATATCAGTTTTTCTTTAAAAACCCGGAAATCGCTTAAAACCGTCTTTTTACGCGTTTAAAATGCATAGTATGTATTAAAACCATTTTTCTCATATAAGACTTAATACCTACTGATGTTTTAAGCAAATTTTTATATTTTAATAGTGATCAAATGTTTTAAACTCAGATTCCCTATTTTAACCTTTAAAGCTTATGTAAAATTACCGAAATGCCCCTACGGTGCATAGTTTAGCTATAAAAGGTAAATTTCACCTATATACCATACCCTACTATTATGACCTATAAAAATAAGTATTTTTACTGAATATATCAGACCTGAAACTCAGATTTATATTTAAACTCTTTTATAAGCTTTAAAATGACCAAAATGCCCCTACGGGGCATAGTTTGAATTTAAATCCATTTTGGGCATAATGTAAGGTATCCTACTGATATCACAATATATTTAAGGAATATTAACTTAGGAAACTTGTACATGACTCGTTTGGTTACCCGTTACGCATTATTCGCGTTCGGTGCGGTTTATGTAACTAGTTTGCATAAATTAGCCGAAACGAGTCAAACCTTATCATTTTTATCTCAAAATCCAGAATGTGTTTAGTTTACCCATATCATACAAGTATACAAACTTGTTGGGTCTAAACCACATTCTAATCCGGTCTTCGCTTAATCGTGCGTTTGGAACCGTATATCTTCTTTTAAAACTAACCGGTCTAAGTTTAGGCTTAATTAAGACCCGTTAGGAATCTAATAGGGTATTAAAACCTTCGTTCCAGATTAGGAGCCCGGTAAAAGCTATTTGCACTTGCTGATTGAATACGGTTGAGATAAGTTTGAATATTTGCTCAGGTAAATACTTTTAACTTATTTTCCCTATACGGGTTTGGGATACGGTATTATAATAATACCGCTTGGTCGGGTATGTAGTTGTTTAAATCGGATTGTGATTAATATATTTACATAACCCGTTTTAATCTGTTTTATTTGGTATATGGCCTTTGGCGGTTAATGACCATGTCCCGGATATCCTTGGCATCATTCATTGAAATGGCCACGACCTAAGCACGGGGTGTCGGCATACACCTGACAGTTGCATATGTAAAATCTGGTAACCCACTTTAAGGAATTAACCTTGTAGGCATTATGCCTGTGGCGTGTCAGTTAATCTTGTCCGGCTCTTCTAACCGGCCCAGACGGACGACAAATATGTAAAACTGTATACAAGAATATTTTTAAATAATTGTCCCAAGTTATAAAAGATATTTTGTGCCGTGTGCATTCAAACTAATTTTCTTAAACCCTTTTCAAAATGAGTCAGTTAATTGTATTTACCAGTGTAAACTGACGTATTTTCCAAAAAGGCTAAGTGCAGGTACTAGACGAAATAGGCTAGCTACTCCTGGCATCATTAATCAAGTCTTGCAAACTCTAGATGTTAAAGTCTGTTGAACAATGATCTTTTTATCTTTTGATCTGCCTGTGGATCCTTTACAGGCCGTTTGTAATACTTTGATATTACTTTTTATTCGGTTTGTAATGTGATTCATCTTTTGCTTCCGCTGTGCATTTAAATTGTGTTGTTTGACTATGATGATATCAACTACGTCGCGATACTCCCCTCCGGGACCACCGGTAATATGTGGAAATTCAGGGTGTGACATCAATAAGAAAGAGTAGAAGGTTAGAACAAGCTCCGATTCTATCGGTTTTTGAGTGCATTGAGTGTAAAAAAGTTGAAAGAAAGTTAGAAACTATCTTTCAATCCTTTTTCACCATGAAAATGTGTAGATCTATAAAAGATCCTTGTTTATTTCTGTGGAAATTGGTTAGATCTAGGTTGTTTTTGGTGGATTGAAGCCAAAACATAAAGTTCCTAAGAACACCATGATGACATCATCCTAGAACACCTTGAATCTTGATGATTTCACGGTTAAAAGTTAAGATTCAAATGATAGAAAGGTGTAGGAGTGCATGTAGATCAAGAATGTACAAGATTTAGGTTGAGATCTTACCAGAATCGCGAGAAATCGAAGAAAAGGTGACTGGAACGAGCGGAGAGAAAGAGTGAGCTGATACTTTCCCAAAGTGGAAATAAAGGAGTATTTATAGGGTTTCCCAAAGTGGAAAGGGTTGGCCGATCGGGTGGCGGCCCGATCGGGTGGCAACTCGATCGGATGGCCATCCGATCGGTTGGCCACTCGACCCCATGGTTTGGCGCGACGAGTTTTGTCGTTTCGATTCGCGTGTTGTGCGTTGTGTTGCGATTCGAGTGAGCGATGCGATAGAGTTCCCTCTTCAAATTACTTTTAATCCCAACTACTATATCTAACATATAATCATCCTACTTTTCTTGCGTTTAGCGTTTGCGATTCGATTGCGATAGTGTTGCGATTGCGTTTTCGATTGATCACCACAACATAACATAAATAATAAACATGCACAAGTAACACATAAAAGCACACACACATAAAATCATATCCAAAGCGCGTAAGCTCGAGTTGCGAGTGCGATTGCGATGAGCGATAAACATGTAATAAATAGCGATAAAACCTCGATTATTAATAAGTACTCCACATAATACAGCTAAAGCAATAAAATAGATAGATTCTCTATAAGTCAAAGAAGTCAAAACAGTCAAACTTGACTTTTACTTTGACTTTCGAAACACGGGGTATTACAGCCTCCCCTTCTTAAGGGAATTTCGTCCCGAAATTAGGCTGAAGCCGTAACAAACAACTGCGGGTACTTCGCCTTCATGTCACTTTCGAGTTCCGAAGTGAACTCTGCGCCTCGTTTGCCTTCCCAGCGGACCTTCACAATGGGAATGTGTGATCGTCTGAGCTGCTTGGTTTGTCGATCCATGATCTCGACAGGCTTTTCCACAAAGTGTAATGTTTCGTTCACTTGTAGATCTTTTAATGGAACGTGCAGATCATGCTCAGCTAGGCACTTTCTGAGGTTTGAGACGTGGAAAGTCGGGTGGACGTTGCTAAGTTCCACCGGTAGTTTGAGTCTGTAGGCCACCTTGCCAATTCTTTTGAGAATCTTAAAGGGTCCAACGTATCGAGGCGCGAGCTTTCCTTTCTTGCCGAATCGGACCACACCCTTCCAAGGTGAAACCTTTAGGAGTATGTAGTCACCAACGTCAAATTCAAGGGGCTTGCGTCGTCTATCGGTGTAACTTTTCTGACGAATCTGAGCTTTTAGTAGATTGTCTCGAATCTGGAGGATTTTGTCAGTCGTTTCTTGCAATAGCTCATGACTGGTTAATTGCGAGTGCCCGATCTCGTGCCATACAATAGGCGATCGACATCTTCTTCCATATAATGCCTCAAATGGTGTCATTTGAATGCTGGCATGATAACTGTTATTGTACAAGAATTCAACTAAAGGTAAGTATGCGTCCCAATTACCACTGAAATCTATGACACACGAACGGAGCATGTCTTCAAGAGTACGAATCGTTCTCTCAGTCTGACCGTGGTTTGAGGGTGGAATGCGGTACTTAGATTGAGCGTAGTACCGAGAGCCGTTTGAAACGTCTCCCACAGGCGCGAGGTAAACCGAGCATCACGGTCAGAGATAATGTCACGAGGCGTCCCATGTCGATAGATGATCTCATCGGTGTAGATTCGGGCTAATCTTTCTACCTTGTAGTCTTCCCGTATTGGCAAAAAGTGAGCAGATTTGGTCAAACAGTCAACAACAACCAAGATGCTGTCGTGACTTGATGGCGTGCGCGGAAGTTTCGTTATGAAGTCCATAGCTATACTCTCCCTCTTCCACACCGGGATCGGTGGTTGTTCAAGTAAGCCAGAGGGTCTTTGGTGTTCGGCTTTGACCTTCGAGCAAGTCAGGCACTTTCCAACATAGAGAGCGATATCCCTCTTCATGCCCAACCACAAGTACTTATAACGAAGGTCCTGGTACATCTTATCGGCACCGGGATGAATGGAATACCGGGATTTGTGGGCTTCGTCCATCAGAATCTGTCGTAAGTCGGTCCGTTTAGGGATCCAAATTCGGTCCAGGTAATGGAATATCTCATTCGACTTATTCACTAGCTGGGCTCCATCGTGGTAAATCCTTTCCTTCTTCAAAGTGCGTTCGGTAAAACATGCATGTTGGGCTTCACGGATAAGGGTTTCGAGATCATACTGGGCTTGAAAATTACGGGCGCTATGCAAATAGCTCCGTCTGCTGAGAGCGTCGGCAACGACATTTGCTTTGCCAGGATGGTAACGGATCTCACAGTCGTAATCCGTGAGAAGTTCAACCCATCGGCGTTGGCGCATATTAAGTTCTTTCTGGCTGAGGATGTGTTATAGGCTCCTATGATCTGTAAAGATCGTACACTTAGTACCATACAGGTAGTGTCGCCAAATCTTCAGTGCAAAAACAACTGCACCTAGCTCGAGATCGTGGGTTGTGTAGTTCTTCTCGTGGATCTTGAGCTGACGAGACGCGTAAGCGATAACCTTTTCTCGTTGCATGAGAACACAACTAAGACCAAGGTTTGAGGCATCACAATAGACAATAAAGTCATCGTTTCCGTCGGGTAGAGTGAGAACGGGAGCATTGCAAAGCCTATGCTTGAGGGTTTCAAAGGCAGTCTCTTGTTTAGTTCCCCAAACAAAAGGCTTGTCCTTGTGCGTGAGAGAAGTGAGCGGCACGGCGATCTTAGAGAATCCTTCAATAAATCGGCGATAATAGCCCGCCAGTCCGAGAAAAGAACGGACTTCAGTCGGGTTCTTAGGTGTAACCCAACTCTTGACAGCTTTGATGTTCACGGGGTCGACGTGAATTCCTTGACTATTTACAATGTGACCAAGGAATTGAACCTCCTCCAGCCAAAATTCGCACTTGGAGAACTTGGCATAGAGTCAATTCCCTTGGAGTAGCTCGAGAACCAAACGTAGATGTTGCGCGTGTTCGGTTTTTTACTTGGAATAGATCAGGATATCATCGATGAACACGATGACGAAGCGGTCGAGAAAAGGTTTACACACGCGATTCATCAGATCCATAAAAATCGCGGGTGCGTTAGTTAGACCAAAAGGCAGAACAACGAATTCATAATGGTCGTATTGAGTGCGAAAAGCGGTTTTGGGTATATCCTCCTCTTGAATGCGTAACTGGTGGTAGCCTGAATGGAGATCGATCTTAGAAAAGAATGTAGCACCTTGTAGCTGGTCAAATAAATCATCGATGTGAGGAAGGGAATAGCGATTCTTGATTGTCAGCTTATTCAACTCCCTATAGTCGATGCACATCCGGAACGATCCATCCTTCTTTTTGACGAAAAGGACTGGTGCACCCCACGGAGAGGTGCTAGGGCGAATGAAGCCTTTATCAAGCAATTCCTGAAGCTGACTCGACAGTTCGCGCATCTCGGATGGTGCGAGTCGATAGGGAGCTCTAGCGACAGGGTTGGCTCATGGAATGAGGTCGATCCGAAAGTCGATATCGTGAATCGGAGGTAGTCCGGGGAGTTCATCAGGAAAAAACGTTTGGAAATTCACGGACAATAGGAACATCTTTCACTCCCTTAACTTCCTTTTTCTCTGCTACTACAATGTGAGCCAAGTAAGCTTGGTATTCCTTGCGGAGATGCTTGCTAGCTTGGACACACTATATGAGTTGGAGTTTCTTCGACGCGACTTCGCCGTAAACATACAATTGGTCACCATTAGCGAGCAAGAATCGAATCATCTTGTCAAATCAAACAACTTCAGCATGGTTTTCGCGATGAAAGTCCGTGCCTACTATGATGTCAAAGCTTCCGAGTTGCATCGGGATAGGTTGATGGGAAAGATGTGATTGTTGAGTTCAAGAGTACAATCACGAAGAACAGAGTTGATGGTGACGGTTCTTCCGGTGGCAACTTCGACATCGAACGTCGAGGGAAGATGGACACGCTTACGATTAAGGAGCTTTTCAAACTCAAGCGATACAAAACAGTTATTGGCACCAGTATCAAACAAACATGAAGCATAAATACCATTCACGAGGAACGTACCATTGACCACGTTGTTGTCAGCCTGGGCTTGGCGCACGTTGATGTTGAAAGTTCGAGCACGTGTTGCTTGTTGCTGCTGCTGTTGTTGTTGCTGAGGCTGCTGTTGTTGGGGCTCTTGTTTCACAACCCTGTTCGGGCACATGTTGGCGAAATGGTTAGGATCGCCACATGCGAAGCAGACTCTGGCGTTGACCGCGGGTGTCGGAGGAGCTTGTTGACCCTGAGGGGCGGTGAGAAGAGCTTGTTGAGCAGGAGTTAGAGCTGCGGTGTTGCGGGAGCCGGTTCGACAATTGGCGGTGAAATGGCCATACATATTGCAATGTACGCAAAATCTGTAGCCGATACCCACCGGGTGATGATAAGTACATGTCGGGCAGGCAGGGTAGGGTCCAGTATTTGCGCGCTTTACAGGCGGCGCATAGGTAACTGATGCTGCAGCTGGTCGGTGTTGTTGTTGTTGCGGAGCTGGCACCGCTTGGAGTGGAGCAGCAGTAGTGACAACACAGTTCTTGTTGCTCGAGCTGTTGTTGTTGGTCTTCCTCTTGCGACGAGAAGCTTTTGAAGACTGAGGAGTTGTGGCGGCTGGTGCGGCGGTTGTAGCTTGATGCAGGTTCTTCTTAGCTTTATCCCAAAAACCAGCTTTTACTCGCTTGTCATTGATTTCAGCGGCAAGCAAGTAAGTTTCTTCAATCGTCGCTTGCTTTGAAGCATGCACAAAATCTGCAACACAATCCGACAGAGCGCGGATGTACTTCTTGATCGTCATATCAGCAGTCTTCACTTGATCAGGACAAATGATGCTGAGCTGCTTGAAGCGAGCAGTCAAGGCAGCATTATCTCCATCCTTCTGTTTAATATGCCAGAATTCGCCCTCTAACTTTTGGCGCTCATGAGGAGGGCAGAATTATTCCAGCATAACTTCCTTGAGCTCATCCCATAACAAACCGTAAGCTGCATCGTTTCCACGTTTGTTCCTCTCAGCCGTCCACCATTCTAAAGCGCGGGATTGGAAGACGCCAGTCGCGTTGAGAGTGTGGAGGTCATTGGGGCAACCGCTCTGTCGTAGGGTGACCTCGATGGAATCAAACCATTGAAATAAGACCGTAGGGTCACCTTCGCCAGTAAATTCCTTTGGCCCACAAGCCTTGAACTGTTTGAAGCTAAAAGCAGTCTTGGGAGCTTCAGTTCGGGACTCCTCAGATGATTTGCTCATATTCTCGTACAGTTCACTCACGATCTACGGAACTACTTTTGCCATCGGTTTAGTAAGCATGGCGACGAGGCGTTTATCTGCGTGCTTTCGGCGAGCAGCTTGGGTAGCGCGAGATCCAGATGACGACATTGTCTTCAATAGACATCGCCACAGGACTCAACACAAATTTCGATTACCCCTAGTATAGTCTAGCGATTCGTTATAAAGCTCAGGAACACAATCATGTATCACATAAACACATAGGCACGTAAGCAAGGAATCACATAAGCACAAAATCACATAAGCACGTAGAGGCATATAATCACGTAATTCCTTAAGAAGCACATAGAGACCGCTAGAATACAGAAAGCTATCATTCAAAGTTCTACGCTTGCGAACTTTTTGTTACGAGGAACTGCGCACAGCGGTTATCATAGTGTATAGTATAGGCGAGTTACGTAGCATGCGATTATCTGTAGGTAGCGATTTGTTAACGTTTTGAGATAGAGGTGCAGTGCGAGTTGTGTGTGCTAATCAAGCGATAGCGAAAAGCGAATAAGCACCAAAAAAAATCGAAACACATAAACAGATAAATCACAATAACACATAAAATCGACAAATATCAGAGTCGGCAGTTGTGGCTCAGAATTGAAACACACAAAATCGAGAAATAGATTGTCTGCGGTTATTAGACATCGACTATCCAAGGTGGTTCGATTATTCTCAAGGACCATCGGTACACACCTCGACCTTTGGGATTGTACTATCGCCTCGAATCTGGGCGAATGGCACGCATCCTTTCAGTTATTGTGCGACTTCAAGTCGTTGGAAACAAGTTAGGGCGGATTAAGTCGTCAAGGTTCGGGTTTCACCCCTGACTTAACAACTTTGTTCCTGTTTTGATAAAAAAATATAGACGAAAGCTTGCTTTAAAATACGGATTTCACCCCTGTTTCAACGCAATTTCTCGTGTTTATAGAATAAATGCGAGTCAAACGGGTGATTTAGTCGAGAGTTTGCGGCTTTCACACCTATTCTCGACACTAACACTTGTTCGTTCTGAAATAATAGAGTGTAGTGATAGTGTAACGTGTGCGAGAATAGCAAGCAGGCTCGTACATGACCCTTACAGGGTATGCACAAGTCGGTCTGTTGGTACCTAACTATAGACTAGGTCGTTTCTAAGACATCGGCCTGGACTAGGTCGAGTCTTGCCTAATTCCCTATAGGTATGGCTCTGATACCAATCTGTCACACCCCAACCGATGGCGGAAACATCGGGGCGTGACACTGAGCGAAACAGATTGTCATAAGTTTCCATAACAACTATAACTGCCAATTATTTAAAGCAACATGTCCCATACCATGTCATAAAAGATAACATAATTATTACAGACAAGATCTAGTCAAATTGTTCTGTTACAACAACTCAGATTTTTAATACAGACACTTTATTGTTGATCTAGGTCTTTCCTAGCCTCGATTTCATAGCAAGCAAAGCATGTAAACATCCTAAGCACCTGTCACATACGTTTGGGAAGGATGTGTTTGTGTATGATGGTTTGACTTTTGAAGTTTTCGTTGTAGCATTTTGAAAACATAGAAGTATCTCTACCTTTCAGGTCGATCGATCGAACGACCGTTCGATCGGACGACGAACCGATTTGGTTGGACACTTCAGTGAGAACCATGTTCACAGCAGTTTGTCACTCGATCGGATGGTAGTCCAATCGGGGCCACCATGTGCATTGAACATGTTGAAAATTGTTAAAGTGTTTAAGTCAGAGCATTACATGGTCAAGTGACAATCCGATCAGGTGGTGATCCGATCGAACAGTAATTCGTTCAACGTTCACAACTTCAAATGTTTGAAATAGATGTTAAAAGTGGGGCCAAGGTAGAAGCCGATCGAGTGGCAACTTGATCGGGTGACCATCCGATCGGACAACAATCCAATCGGGCGACACTCCAACCTGGTCGACCTGATCGTCTTCTTCCTTGGTCATTTTGATAGTTTGTCGTTTTATCGAGATGCTTTGATAACGTATTAAACAACAGAAACCTTGTCACGACTTAGTAACCTGATCGGACAGGAATCAACCAAATCCGACCAGTTAACTGTTCGAGACGGTGTTCCATGTTCAATCCGAAATCGGAAATCTCGTGGATAGAATCCAGATCTCGAACCAACACATCAACAAGAAAGAGTAGAAGGTTAGAACAAGCTCCGATTCTATCGGTTTTTTAGTGCATTGAGTGTAAAAGAGTTGAAAGAAAGTTAGAAACCATATTTCAATCCTTTTTCACCATGAAAATGTGCAGATCTATGAAAGATCCTTGTTTATTTCTGTGGAAATCGGTTAGATCTAGGTAGTTTTTGGTGGATTGTAGCCAAAACATGAAGTTCCTAAGAACACCATGATGACATCATCCTAGAACACCTTGAATCTTGATGATTTCAAGGTTAAAAGTTAAGATTCAAAAGATAGAAAGGTGGAGGAGTGCGTGTAGATCAAGAATGTACAAGATTTAGGTTGAGATCTTACCGGAATCGCGAGAAATCGAAGAAAAGGTGACTGGAACGAGCGGAGAGAAAGAGTGAGCTGATACTTTCCCAAAGTGGAAATGAAGGAGTATTTATAGGATTTCCCAAAGTGGAAAGGGTGGTCCGATCGGGTGGCGGCCCGATCGTGTGGCGGCCCGATCGGGTGGCAACTCGATCGGATGGCCATCCGATCGGTTGGCCACTCGACCCCATGGTTTGGCGCGACGAGTTTTGTCGTTTCGATTCGCGTGTTGTGCGTTGTGATACGATTCGAGTGAGCGATGCGATAGAGTTCCCTCTTCAAATTACTTTTAATCCCAACTACTATATCTAACATACAATCATCCTACTTTTCTTGCGTTTAGCGTTTGCGATTCGATTCGATTGCGATAGTGTTGCGATTGCGTTTTCGATTGATCACCACAACATAACATAAATAATAAACATGCACAAGTAACACATAAAAGCACACACACACAAAATCATATCCAAAGCGCGTAAGCTCGAGTTGCGAGTGCGATTGCGATAAGCGATAAATAGCGATAAAACCTCGATTATTAATAACTACTCCACATAATACAGCTAAAGCAATAAAATAGATAGATTCTCTATAAGTCAAAGAAGTCAAAACAGTCAAACTTGACTTTGACTTTCGAAACACGGGGTGTTACAGGTATCGTATCAAAACCGTAAGAACTGATACCGACCAAATTCTCATTGCATAACGAATTCATATCGATCAAATTCCTACCGTATCGTGCAGGGGAATCCTACAAGCTTATTCTTGATACTAAGTTGTTAGGTGGTCTTTACTAAAATACATGGCCAAAAATTAGTGTATATACATACATAGTGTTAAAAGTACTAGTTTAATAAGTGTCGTTTAGTTTAATACAATACAACTGTTTTTTTTGTGTTATGTTATAAAAGGAAGTTTGTTTTTGTGACATCTAAAATGAGCTAGAACTCATATACTAGACTTCTGGACTTATGAAGATAGTGGGCTCAGCTTGTAGAATTATTCATGGGTTTATTGAGGATGTGGGCTTGGTTTATTGAAGACGTTGGGCTGCTCATCAAGTAGTTATAACTAGTGGTGGCAAAGTGTGCAAGTTGAATAGGTTTGGGTAATGGATCAAGATAAGTTTAGGTTATGATGGGTATATGTTAGGTCCGTTAAGATAAGTATTTAAAAAAGAGGGTCGGATGGGTAATGGGTTAGGATCGGTTTACGTTAGGATGGGTTTAGGTTAATATATGTTTGGGTAAAGATGCGATGAAAAAATAATAAAAATATTTAAAAACATAAAATAAAAAATATAAAAAAATAATAAAAATTCTAAAAAATCAAAAAATTCTAATAAATTAAAAAATTCTATAAAAATCTTAGAAATTCAAAAAAACATCTAAAAACATAAAAAATTCTAAAATAATCCTAAAAAATAAGAAAAAATAAAAAAAAATTGTAAAAAATCAAAAATATTCTAAAAAATCAAAAAAATCAAACAAATGTAAAAAGTTCAAAAAATTAAAAAAAAAATAAAACCTTCGAAAAATAAAAACAACTAAATAATGAAAAAATTGTTAAAAATTCAAAATTTTCTAAAAAGTCAAAAAAAAAAATATAAAAGATAAAAAAAACAAAAAATAAAAATAATTTCAAAGAAAATCAAAAAATAAAAAACAAAAAAATTAAAAAAAAAATAAAATTAACAAATAAAAAATAAAAAGATCTAGAGTTTAAAATAAATCTAAAAAAGTGTAAAAAAATTCAAAAAGTAAAAAAATCAAAAAAAATAAAAAACAAAAAGTTTAGTGGATATGATATTTTTATTATTTTTTGGAATTTTGTGTTGTTTTTTTATCTTTTTTATTTTTTAATTATTTTTATTTTAGAATTTTTTATAACTTTTAGATATTTTTTAAATTTTTGTTTTAGAATTTTTTTTGTATTTTTAAATTTTTTAGAATTTTATTTATTTTTTAAGAATTTTTTAGAATTTTTAGAATTTTAGATTTTTATAATTTTTTTATATATTTTAGTATTTTTAATTCTTTTTTGAATTTTTATATAATTTTTTTATTTTGTTGATTTTTTTGTATTTTTCAATTTTTTTTGTTTTTAGGTATTTTTTTATTTTTTACGATTTTTTTGATTTTTTAGCATTTCTTGTATTTTTTAATATTTTTTATTTTAGATTTTTTTATATTTTAGAATTTGTTTGATTTTTTAGAATTTTTTTGGTTTTTTTTAGATATTTTTGGATTTTTTTAGATTCTTTATTAATTTTTAGAATGTTTTGATTTTTTAGATTTTTTTTATTTTTATTTTGATTTTTTTACAATTTTTTTGATTGTTTTTTACAATTTTTATTTGTTTTTTAGAATTTTTTTGATTGTTTTTAATTTTTTTATTATTTTTAAATTTTTCTTTGTTTTTAAACGAAGAACGACGGGAGAGTACTACAGCGGCGATTGGTGAAGTCACAGTCGTGAAGAGATATCTACGAGTAGTAATTAATTTATGATTTTATCTCATACTCATCCTGACCCGCTTAGGTTTTCTGGCTGTTTGTTTTTTGGCCAGAAGTACTTCTGGCCACTTATGTCTGCGCCGCGCAGACGCGGGCAGACGTTTGGATGCTGCAGATTGTTTGTTTTCTCGCAGACCTTTCATTAAAAAAGGTCTGCGAGACCTCTTCACCACACAGACATGTTCCATACACTTCCATCCTCTTCCAACCTCTTCTCCTCTTCTCCCTCTGCCACCACCACCTCCTCTACAACCACCATCTCCACCTCCGACCTCCTCTGCCACAACCATCTCCACTCCGACACCATCTCCACCTCCGACACCATCTCCACCTCCGCTCCAGCCCCAAATCGACATCACAAACAAAACCCCCAAATCTGCTCCACCTCCACTCCGCCACCACCTCTGCTCCACCTCCGACATCTGCTCCACTCCGACACCATCTCCAAATCTGCTCCAGCCCCAAATCGACATCACAAACAAAACCCCCAAATCTGCTCCACCTCCACCTCCACTCCGCCACCACCTCTGCTCCACCTCCGACATCTGCTCCACCTCCGACATCTGCTCCACTCCGACACCATCTCCAAATCTGCTCCAGCCCCAAATCGACATCACAAACAAAACCCCCAAATCGACATCACAAACAAAACCCTAAATCGAAGAGAGAGAGACCAGAGAGAGAGAGAGAGGGGGCGGCGGTGGTGGTAGGTTTTGATGGCGGTGGTGGAACGAAGAGAGAGAGAGACCAGAGAGACAGAGAGAGAGGAGGCGGCAGGAGAGAGAGAGGGAAAGAAGAGAGAGAGGTCGGCGGTGGTGGTGGGTTTTGATGGCGGTGGTGGTGGCCGACGTGGTGGTGGCGGATGGTTGTGGTGGTGGCGGATGGTTGTGGTGGTGGTGGTAGATGGCAGAGAGAGAGAAGAAAGAGGAGAAGTCTGTGGGTTTCAATGGTGTGAAGAGGTGTGAGGAGGTTTTAATGTAAAAAAAAACAAACCCTCTTTTCCTTGCAGACTGCAGACATTTGGTCCACCTATTCTCTGCAGATGTGGTCCGCAGACTGCAGACCTTTTCCTGCAGAAAAAACAAACACCACCTTTATCTCATACCCATTCTGACTTACTTTTTTATCTACCACTTCATAACTCATCCTAACCTAGTGATTAATTTTGTTTGGCTTATCTTAACCAATTTTAAAATACCCGTATAAGCCCAAAATGGAATGAATGAGTTTGATTTGCTAGGTCTAGTAATAACAAACAAGTTGTTATGATACCTTTGTTATTTAACACATACACACACGCGCACACATATGTAAATATGTATGATTTTCAACTGAAAAAACTTAAAGTTAAACTTGATTATCATGAAGTTTACGGTAGTCTGAAAGCATTTCAAAAAGAGTATGTCTCATAACTACCCGCATCTGCAGTCAACAAAAAAATCAAATTTAACAGTGTATACATCTAAATAACATTTATCTAGTACAACTTTAGTGTGATATACTAGTGTGGTAAGTAAAAGCATAATTGTTTAAAGATACGAGTGTTGAACATAAAATTAGACGATTTGGATTTGTTTTTCTTTTTAGTCACAATCGCACTAATCTTGTGATTATTCATTCCCCAAATCTCTTTCTTTTTTCTTCCTGAAATCATATCCTTTACAATATATAGCAACCTCCTATCGATCTCTCTCTCTCTTCACAAAACTACTTTCATTTCTTCCGACTTCTAAACAAATTCCGCACAAATCATTGAAATTTACATACTATAAATTTGCAATATCTTTGTGTATTGAGGGGTTGTATCCCATGCTTAGGGTAGTTTTCAAATATATATATATATATATATATATATATATATATATATATATATATATATATATATATAGGGTTGAGTTCATTTCAGAACTCTAAATAACTACAGAACTTTCAGAACTCCTAATAAACAATCATTTTATATATAAGTTTTTGTATTTAGGATCTTTTTATCATTTATTATATGTGTTTCTTTGATTACATACATGTTAAAAGTAGTTTACATATGTTTAATTGCTAAAATTATATATATGTGTCATAACTAATTACATATATGTAAAAAAACAAGTTTACATATGTGTAGTTATAAAATTACATATAAAAAATGAAAAAATTACTCTTAACATGTATGTAATCGTAAAAATACACATAATAAATGATAAAATTATCATAAACATAAAAATATATAAATAAAAAGATTGTTTATTAGGAGTTCTGCGAGTTCTGTAAATATTTATGGTTCTGAAATGATCCTGGCCCTATATATATATATATTACACTTTAAACCCAAACTATATAATTTTTATACTTTTTACCTAAAAGTTTTCATCTTTTACCATTTAACTTCACAGACTTTTTACTTTCAACTTTGGTCCACTATACTTTTCATAATTCGTAAATTTTTTTGTTTTACATTTCGTTTAAATTTTTTCGAGTTAACATTGCGCAACGTGTGTGTGTGGTTCAACGTCTTTACGTTTCATTCTAAATTTTGTGAGTTAACACGGCGCAACGTGCGTGTGTGAGTTAACATTTTTACGTCGTCTATTTTTTTCTCGTTTGACAGGTTCGTCGCTATGCGCAGGTCCTAAATCGACTTAGTTATTATTTTCTATGTTTTACGTTTCAATCTAATTTCTTTACATTAACATGTCGCAACTTCAGTGGTAGTGGTCGCTGACGGTGGTGTGACATTGGTGCTAGGTATGGTTTTACACTCACACCGCAACGCAGAGAAGAAGGGGGACTTAATACTAGTTAAATCTTAAATTTTAACAGTGAAAGCTTATCCAAAATAAATTGATTAATTCATTTATTTATACATGGTGAAAGCTTATCCAATAACAGTGAAAGCTTATCCAAAATAAATTGATTAATTCATTTATTATTTATACATAACTAGGTTATAATCACGTGTATTACACGTAGGGCTGTAAACGAACCGAACGTTCAGCGAACAATTCGTGAACCGTTCGGCGGGAAGTTCGTTTATGTTCGTTCGTTTAATAAACGAACGAACATGAACAAGAAGTTTCATTCGATTAGTTAAATGAACGAACATGAACAGAGGCCTCGTTCGTTCGATTGTGTTCGTGAACGTTCGGTAAGGTGTTCGTGAACGTGTTCGTGAACATTTGTTGATTTGCGTTCATTTATGTTCGTATGTTTGTGTTTTAATTGAAGATCTTTATACTTTCTTATATTTTATTTGTACTTTCTTATATTTTATTTGTACTTTTTATATTATTAAATTTTTATTTATTTTATTTTCCTAACAATTAAACTAGGAAACTCACTTTCACATTGTTTATGCATCATTTCCCTTTCATTTCTCATTATTTACATCCACGAATACAATCGACCTCCATTCCACAATAAGGGATTCAAGTTCGAGTGATACTCTCTGGGCCATCTATTTTTATCCTTCGTCGCGTTCGTCAAATTTATTTGTGTTCGTTTGTGTTCGTGAACCGTTCGCGAACACGCTTATTTCCTTAATGAACGAACACGGACATAAAATCTCGTTCGGTAAGTGTTCATGAACCGTTCGTGAACACATTTATTTCCTTAACGAACGAACACGAACAAGGCCTTGTTCGTGTTCGTTCGGTTCGTTTACAGCCCTCACGGGTTAAAAATGTAATTTTACATTAATAGAATATTAAATAAATATAGTTTTGGATAAAGTCTTATATATATAAATTTTAAGTAATCAATATATTTGATAAATAACAGAAATAATGGTAAAAAAACTAATTTATATACTAAAAAATATAACAATATATCTTTAAAAATCCCATTTATTACATCAGTTGAATAAATGTAATTTTATATATTAAATAATAAAAAAATATTATATCTTTAAAAACCTCGTGTATTATGTAGGTTGAATAAATGTAATTTATATACCAAATAATAAAAAGTTAAATCTTAAAAAACTCTGTGTATTACACGAGTTGAATATATGTAATTTTAGATTAATAGTATATTAAATAAATATAATTTTGGATTAATAATATATTAAATAAATATAGTTTTGGATAAAGTCTTATATATATAAATTTTAAGTAGTCAATATATTTGATAAATAACAGAAATGCTAATAATGGTAAAAAAAACTAATTTATATACTACATAATAAAACAACATATCTTTAAAAACTCATTTATTACACGGGTTGAATAAATATAATTTTATATATTAAATAATAAAAAATATTACCAATGGGGTGGTGGTCCATTGGCAAAGGCAAAACCTTTAAACACCTTGGGAATGGGAAGCCTTGGGTTTAAGTCTCATAAACAGCAGGGAATAACATAATTTACCGTTCCGAAAAAATAATAATAATAATAAATATTATATCTTTAAGAACTACGTGTATTGTATAGGTTGAACAAATGTAATTTATATACCAAATAATAAAAAAGTTAAAAAACTTTGTATACCACACGAATTAAATAAATGTAATTTTGGATTGATTGTATATTAAATAAATATAATTTTGGATAAAGTCTTATATATAATAAATGTAATTTTGGATTAATAGTATATTAAATAAATATAGTTTTGGATAAGTCTTATGTATAAAAAATTAAAGTAATCGATATATTTGTTTGATAATATCATATGTGTATGTTATCATCTAAGTAATCCGATGTTATCCAATATATTTTTTTTATTCATTTAAATTTTTTTCTATTTAATATTATCTATAATTATTAGAATCTATACATATAAAAGAAAGACGAAAAACCTCAAAAATAGGTTCCTTCAATGAATGACACGTGTCACATATTGGTTTCTTTTATTATATAGTTTTTTTTCTATTTAATATTATCTATAATTATTAGAATCTATACATATAAAAGAAAGACGAAAAACCTCAAAAATAGGTTCCTTCAATGAATGACACGTGTCACATATTGGTTTCTTTTATTATATAGTATAGATATAGATATAGATTTCTAGCTTCAAATTTTAATTTTTTAATAAAAACCAGTAGATTCATATAAAAGAATCCTAGAGGCATTAACGAATATCTCATATCAGATAGAAATAAAAAGCACATCGCATTTATTATTATTTATATTATTAGATTGTTATATCATATAATTATATTATATCTTGTAATATACAGGATTAGAATCAAATATAAAGGCTCCTAATTGTAAGAATGGTACAAAAACTTCTAAAAAAAACCCACTATATATACACACAAAAAAAAAAAAAAAAAAAACTTAGTCATCCACCACCACCCAAAAACCTAAACCCCTACTCCATCACCCCCCCCCCCCCCTCATTTTTTTTTTGCCGAGGGGGTGGGGGTTTAGGTTTTTTGGTGGTGATGGGTGGGGGTGGGTGTTTAGTTTTTTTTAGGTTTTTGGGGGGTGGGGGTTAGGTTTTTTGGTGAGGTATAGTTTTTTTTTTCTTTTTGCGCGGGGTGGGGGGGTTAGGTTTTTGGGTGGTGGTGGGTGTTTAGCTTTTGAGTGGTGATGTAGTGGGTTTAATTTTATGTTATTGGACACTTGTCACTCTATAAATACTTCTTACACTTCTTACAATTAGGAGCATTTGTAAAATAACTTGACCCGTAATATACATAGACACACATAATATAATATAGAGTTAACTTCTGTTTTGTTTCCTTTGGTTTGGTCACTTTAACGATTTTAGCTCAATCATTTAAAAACGACCATTTTCCACCTTGATGTTTCGATCTTGTCGTCAGTTTGCTTCCCGGTTCTAACTCCATCCATATTGCATGTTAACTGAAAGGGTATTTTTGTAATTTCAAGTTAACATACAAGATCCAAGTACCCTTACGTTATACTTGAAATTACCAAAATACCCTTTCAGTTAACATACAATATGGATGGAGTTAGAGCCGGGAAGCAAGCTGGCTACAAGATCGAAACATCAAGGAGGAAAATGATCGTTTTTAAATGATTGAGACAAAACCGTTAAAATGACCAAACACATGGAGCAAAACGGAAGTTAACTCTATAATATAATAATAATATTATTATTATATTATCTATACTATATAATAAAAGAAACCATTTTTGGGACACTTGTCATCATATTAGGTCATTTATCTTATAGATAATTATTATTTACTTTAATCTCTTCTAATTAATTATAGATAACACTCCTATTAAATATTATTTAGTTTAATCTCTTATAGATAATTATTATTTAGTTTAATTTTAATTTAATCTATTCTAGAAAAAAAATTCATAATTATTTATTTACGAAACATTCGATAACTTTTAAAATTTCGTTTATTAAAATATCTAAACGATAACTTTTAAATTTCGTTTGATGAAAACTCAAATATCTCATTTATTTATTATGAGGATTTTAATTATTGTATCTTAGTTTATTTTAAGAAATTGTGTATATAGTTAAGTTCTATATTTGTTTTGTCATATTATTATTAAATTAAATTAAATATATAACTTGTCATCATATTAGGTCATCTATTTTATAGATAATTATTTACTTTAATCTCTTCTAATTAATTATAGATAACCCTCCTATTAAATATTATTTAGTTTAATCTCTTATAGATAATTATTATTTAGTTTAATTTTAATTTAATCTATTCTAGAAAAAAAAGTCATAATTATTTATTTACGAAACATTCGATAACTTTTAAAATTTCGTTTATTAAAATATCTAAACGATAACTTTTAATGAACGTTTGATGAAAACTCAAATATCTCATTTATTTATTATGAGGATTTTAATTATTGTATCTTAGTTTATTTTAAGAAATTGTGTATATAGTTAAGTTCTATATTTGTTTTGTCATATTATTATTAAATTAAATTAAATATATAACTTGATTGTTCGTACTTAGGTCCTTAATTTGTCTCTCATATTATTATAACTAAATATATAACTTGATTGTCATTATTAACCACCTATAGTGTTCGTTTATTTTTGGAAAATTAAGGATTAAATTCAAAATTTTGATAAATCACAAGGATCATCTATATACTTTACTCAACATATTATTTTCATAATTTATTACTTTTTAACTTTAAGTATTTATAAAAAAAAATGTTGCAATACGTCGCTAAAATCAAGCTAAAAAACTAATAATTATGTGAATATTTTTTGGATTCAAATTCTTTTCGGTAATGTGCGAATTATAATTGTAACTTTCTATTCCTCATTAAATATAATGTAATACGTAAATACAATAATAAGTATTATATAATATAATACATTTATTTTTGTATTATTTTCAACGACAATTTAATTACATGTTTTTTGATGAATTTTATAATAGAAACATACATTCTCTTTATATTAACTCATTTATGTCAATTTAGTATATAAATCTCCCCATCTTTGGTTTGCATTTACAAAAAATATTTATTAGGGGAGGAGGGGTGGTTCACTGGTGATAGATTTCTATCACTCCCACTATCCAATCAGATCATGCCATGTCAGCACCCAATATTCTATCACTAGTGATAGAAATTGTCACACCCCGATATTTCCACATTTGATCGGTGGGCCCGGTAGGGAGTATCGTGACATAATTGATATCATCATAGTCAAACAACACAATATATAAATGCACAGCGGAAGCAAAAGATAAAATATATTACAATCCGAATATAAAGTAATATCAAGTATTACAACGGAAAGTAAATGATCCACAGGCGGATCTTAAAACATAAATATTGTTCAACAGACTTTAGACGCCTAGAACTTGCAAGATTCCTTATTAACGTCCTGAGCAGCTTCCAGCCTATTACGTACTTGTACCTGTCACTTAGACTTTTGAAAATACGTCAGTTTTCACTGGTAAATACACTCAACCGACTCATTTGAAAAGAGTTTGTAAATTGGTTTGAATGCACTTCTGCACAAAATATGTTGACACATTGATTAAAATGCACAAGGCAAAATTAATCTTTTATACTTGGGACAAACTATATTTCATGTTATCAGTTTTACATAACGTGCTCTACATACGGGGCCCGGTTCTATGCCGGTTCATGATTAACCGACACACCACTATTCCCTTATTGGGAATCCCTTATTGGGTATAATTAATTAATAAACATATGGCATCTGTCAGGTGTATGCCTACACCCCGTGCTTAGGTCGTGGCCATTGCATTTAATGAGTCAAGGATATCCAGGACACGGTCGCATTAATCCCCACTGTTTCAGTCAAGTAATACGAATTAAAAACAGGTTATTTGGATTTCCCGACTTATTGGTCTTTGAATCCCATACCTGACCATGCGATATTTATATTACCGTATCCCAAGCCCGTAATAGGGAAAATAAGTTAAGAGTATTTACCTGAGCTAGCTCCTGTCTTAAATAGCAAGAATTTAATAACTCAGCCGTATTCACTTAAGTAAGCGTAGATACAATTTACCAGAAGGCTCTAGTCTGGAATGATGGTATAAATAACCAATTAGAATGCTAACGGGTCTTTTAATTAAGCCTAAGCTTAGACCGGTTAGTTTTAAAGAAAGATACGATTCAAACGCACGATAAGGCGAAGACCGGTTTAGAATGTGGTTTCAACCCGGCAAGCTTGTATGCTTGTTTAATATGGGTAACTTAAACACATTCTGGATTTTGAGACAAAAAGGATATGGTTTGATCCGTTTCGGCTAATATATGCAAACCGGTTACATAAGCCGATCCGAACACGAAAAGTGCGTAACGAGTAACCAACTGTATCATATACAGGTTTCCTAAGTTAATATGCCTTAATTTTGTTGTGATATCAGTAGGATACCTTCCATTATGCCCAAAACGAGTTAAATCCCAAAATAAGCCCCGTAGGGGTATTTTGGTCATTCTAAAGATTATAAAATAGATTTAATGAACTTCTGAGGTTCGGGTCTGAATACATCAGTAAAATGACTTATTTTAACAGGGTATATCAATTGGTAATAAGTCTTATGTGACAAAAATGGTTTTAAACCTAAACTATGCGTTTAATACGCTTTAAAAGCCATTTTAAGCGATTTCCGGGTTATACAGGAAATCTGAGTTTTCTGATCAGGTTATAAAGTTTAAAATACTTTACTTATTATATAAAATCAGTAGCCATTGGATTGGTATCAAAAGGGCTTGTAAAACTCATTTTATGGCCTAAAAGGGCATAATCGGTATTTACCGATTTGAGGCCATAACCTTCGGTTATGGACATGTTAAAAATGATTAAAAATCTTTAAAAATCTCAAAATATTATCTTACATCAGTGGGTAAAAGGTTTGGTGTCGAATATTGGGTTTAGATAGGCTTTATGCTAATTGCGCCTTTTAATTACTAAAAGACGTTATAATTACGCTAATGAGCATAACTCCTAATCTATACCTCCAACTGATGTGAAAATTTAGGGACAACTTTATAAATCATTAATAAGGATTATTGTCCTTTGACATTCCCAAAATTCTCGTTTTATGGTCAAAAGGGCATATTGGTCAACATTTAAGCAATTAACGGAAACATGTAAACGAATCGGATAATCAATGAACCAACCACGGAGGGTTATGCTAACATGTAGCCTGGTCCTAAGGAAGCTCTAAGGCATTTCCAAATCATACTAAATCGGGTCAGAACTGAAGTCAAAGCAAAAGTCAAAGTTTTGCGACTTTCGGTTCCGAACCGGGTCTAAACAGAAAATTGTCGGATCAAATAAGCTTAGACCAGTTCTTATACCTATTAACAAGTTATATCAGTGATAAAATAGGTTGCAAAGCTTCTACATTGTTAATTATGTTTTAAATCGCAAATTAGGATCCTGTTGACTTTTTATAAACAACTTTGACCCGACATTTGATCTAGTTAGAACGGGAATCAGAGGGTGCCCTTTTAAGGGTTTATTTCCCACATGATTACCAACTTATAACTACTCTTAATTCGACTAATCACTGGACCATTAATGATTAATCGCGAAGTCAACCGTTAATTACGACGGTTTGACTTTTAAGCTAAAACTAAGTAAAAACTCAACTAAGAAAGGTTAAGCATACTTACCAAAGCCTAATGCACTATTAGGGATGGCTTGGATCTGCTCTTATGCTCCAGGAAGCTCCAAGAAAGCAGATGAAGTGAGTGATCAAATGGTTGCAACCAAGAAGGCCTTTTATAGTGATTTTGATCCCTTAAGATCATGACAAATCATGCTATACATGATCATGGATTAGTAACAAGTGTCCCTAAGGTCTACAATTCAGTTTAGGCGGCCTTTGGAAGTGTTAAAGGGCTATAGGTGTCATTTACATGGGCTGAACAGACAAAAAAAACGAGTTTCTGCATCTGGGAACTGGCTTACGGACCGTAAGGTCCCCAGTGTTGAGGTCCGTAAGGACCTGGTCAGCTAAACAAAGTTTCATTTGTTGACATATTTGGCCCCTGCACTCCCAAATGTCATTTCCGACATATCTAAGGCCCGTTAAACCATTTTTAAGGCTCTACAATGATGACTAAGTATGGGTAACATGAAACATGCTTAAAAATATGCCGGATGTCGGTTCGTTTGGTCGTACGTCTCGTTGTTCGGCTAATTACGACGAAACACGGACGGGCGCGAAAAACGATCCAAACGACACGACGAATGGAATTTTATCAAGCCAAACACTAAAATAAAATATTTTAGTGCTTACATAAATTTTTGGGTGTCCGGGGATATTCAGAATGTAAGATATGCGCGTAAACGCAAACTTGTGCGCTTTTTGACACTTTTAGTCCCTTAAATTCAACGTTTGACTTCATTAGGGTTTATTACACGTGTCAATACTTCATTGGACGTGATTTTACGAGGTGTTACAGAAATGTAGGGGGGGTGGTATCACTAGTGATGGGATTCCAATGTACAAGTATTAATGCACAATGTACAAGATACACATTCATCACCAAATACTTCAACGCGTTATATATATAACGAGTTATACTCCATAACTCGTTATGGAATTGGGCGGGGCGGTGTTCCACGAGTGATACTATTGTATCACGGACCATAACGTATCCACCCCGTCGACTCTTAGACCACCCGTAGTGGTTTAGAAAAATAATGCCCCCACCATGGGGCATTATCCGACACGTGTCATCCCTGTCAGCATGGGGCATTATTCCAAAAGTGTCGTAGTGGGGCATTATTCCAATAACGCCCCTTCCAATTAGAAAAAAAAAACAAAATGGTCTCTGCATGTGAGCATATTCAGCGTGTGCATGTTCAACCATTGGCTAGTCAACCCCCACCATGTGCATGTGCAGCGTTTTCTTAAACACGCCGGGATGATTTTTTTTCAATTATAACGCCGGAAAACACCCGGTGTAGTGGGTATATGGGCGTTTCCGGGCGTTTTTTTTCAATTTTTTTTAAAAAAAAACGCCCCACTACGGGCAGACTTATATAGTTTAAATTGTTCAACCCGTATAACACATGGGGAACTAACCTAGTATTAAAATAAAATAAAGCAAGTGCATAGAGTATACAAATATATTGATTCCAACAACATAACTAGGGGTGAGCATATAACCGAATTAACCGAACCGTAACCGAAATAACCGAAAAAACCGAACCGAAATAACCGATAACCGAAATAACCGAAGGGTTGGTTATTTATATTTTTAATAACCGATTTTTGCGGTTCGGTTATGGTTATTCTTATTTTCATAACCGCAAATAACCGAACCGAACCGAACCGAATATTTTAAACATAGCCAAATCCGTAGCACCATAAGTCTTTAAGTTTGTATTTAAATGCTTAACCATGGCCTAATCTATATGTATCTTTGGTGAAGTATTTGAATGTTTTAACTTTTAACCATGACCCAACCTTATTGGCCCATTACATTTTACACTAACCATGACCCAACCTTATTGGCCCATTATAGTTTACACTAATAATAACCGACCTATAACCGAACCAAAACCGCATTAACCGCAATAACCGATTAACCGAAACCGCATTAACCGAAACCGAACGGTTATGATTTTTTGATAACCGCAGTGTGCGGTTATGGTTTCGGTTATAGGTAATAACCGAACCGAACCGCACCATGCTCACCCCTAAACATAACAACACGCGATGCCACCGTTCAATCTCTAGAAACCAAAGCCCAAAATTTTCAAAAAATAAATAAATAATTAATTAAAAAATAAAAAAAATCCCCATTTTCTCTCTTCTTCTCCGTCCTTCATCTTCATCTTCGTTTTCCGGCGAAGATTGGAGGACGGAATCGTTACCGCCGGCGAGAACATTCGACGGAATATTAATCGATAATCCTCTAGATTCACTCATTATTTGATAGATTGATTGATTTATTCGCTTTTGAAACGTGCCGGACCTCTCCGGAATCCTAGGTTTCAACCGCCGGTGTTGATTTGCGATTGTAGATTGTAAGTGATAGTTATTAATCGATAATGTTCTAGATTCGTTGATTAATTCGTTAACTGATTGATTGATTTTGATTTTTTTGGTTTTCAGTTGTGCCGGACCTCACCGAAACCCTAATTTTCAACCGTAGATTGTAAAATGCAATGGATAATCAGATTTTCAGGCTTTGTATCGGCGGCATTGGTGATGATTGTTCTCGCTCCTTCGTTACAATCGTTTCATCCTGCTGAAGCGATTAGATCTCATTCGCACTCGCACATCGACGGACGGTTTCGTCACCGAACGTCGTCGTTTCGTCGCGCGTCGGAGTTCCGTAACGCCGCCGGATGCGTTCCGGTTCAACATTCCGGCGATGTTTGCGATCCGGCTCAGGTACACGTAGCGTTAACTCTCGATTTCGAGTATTTACGTGGCTCGATTGCCGCAGTTCATTCGATTTTGCAGCACGCATCGTGTCCGGAGAGTGTTTTCTTCCATTTTTTAGTCTCTGATACGAATCTCAAAACCCTAGTATTTATTTCATTTTTAATCATTTAGCATCTTTTAATCTATTTGATTTTATTACAAATATATTTACCCCTTAAGTTTTGTAAATTGTTACCTGACTCTCCTAGAGTAAGTGCTGTTTGTTTACCTCTTAATGAGAGGTGTTTGTTTACCTCTTAATGAGACTTTAAATGATTCAGACCTCTTACTGGTTCAGTATTTAATGGTTTAGACTGTTTGTTTCATGAACAGTGGCAGACCCAATATTTTTTTTCCAATGGGGTCTATTTTGTCGGTGTTCAAAATTTTCAAAACAAAACATTAAAATTTTCGAGTCGGTTCTCGTTCGGGTCAGAGCGAGGTTTGAACTAGATTAAAAAAAAAACAGAAAAAACAAGCTCTACAAGGATTAAACCCATGACCTCTTGTTGTTAAAGAGAGAGATTTACCACTACACCAGTTTTTCTTTTTTTCAATGGTGTCCACCTAATTGCATTTATGGGGTTCTAATAAAATTTAATATACCGGATCCACTAATTTTTTAAAAAACATTGGGGTCCGGGGACCCCGGCCCGTTCAATGTGGGTCCGCCCCTGTTCGTGAGCAGATGTCTGAATGGTTCAGACATTTGTCTATGAATGGTTAAATATTATACATATTCTGAATGGTTAATACCTATAATCTGAATTGGTCAGACATTACTTCTGAAGGGTTAAGCATTATACTGACTCTTAATGGTTCAGATCTCTTACTAGTTTAACACTTAATGGTTTAGATCTTTTACTGATTCAACACTTAACCATTCAGAAGTTGCCAAACAACCTTAAGTCTCAATAGAACCCAAACTAATATGTAAGCATAACCCGCAAGTTCAATAGATAAGACAATATTATACATATGATTTTAAAGTTCGAATAGTAAACTTACTTTTTTAATAATATTTGTTTTTTTTTATTAATGCTTGATTCTTCTTTGTTTCCTAATTGATTTTAACTCATTTACCTTTTTTTACTAATTTATTTTTTCTTTGATAACTTGCTTACGTTGGCTCAAAATAACAAGGTTGTGTTTGAAATACAATTTTTTTTTGGTTCGTAGGGTTGACCAAGTGTCGATGTCATATGCTACCGTGACAAACAAAATAAGTATTGACAACGTCGCTATCAATATCGGTATTACGGGAACTGGTATCGGTATATACTTTAAAATATATACGCCTTGTACATTTAGTTTTTATATGATTTAATTTTCCTTCGAAAACTCGCGTTCATTATAGTCTTTATAAAACTGAATATGCGACCGCCTTTAGTTTTTTTCCTCACTATTCATGTATAGGCTTTCTTGAAAAAGAGTTTTATTCAAAATAGTACCATGACGAATTGTCGATATTCGTTTTTAATCTAAAAGGCGTACGTTCTTTTGGAAATACGATTATATACTAGGTGTCGAATCGTATTGTTACCGACCAAATACT
Source organism: Helianthus tuberosus (assembly GCA_030545235.1). NCBI lineage: Eukaryota > Viridiplantae > Streptophyta > Magnoliopsida > Asterales > Asteraceae > Helianthus > Helianthus tuberosus. Next base: position 149,606,549 of record CM060414.1, on the reverse strand, counting down.
CAGCGTAACGAATCGAACCGATACGAACCAACTTCCCGTCGCATCATGCGGGCAAATCCACTAGTTAAATATGGAAACACAATCAAGTCCCAATGAAAAATGATAAACAATATAAACATCAAATATGAAATCACAACCATACTATATGGACAGACAGCAAGAACAACACTTGCATGTAGAAATAAGAGGAGACCCTTGTCTTGTACACGTCTTCCTCTTTCTTTCCAACAAACTTATGACTCCATTTAATTTGATTCCAACAAAGTATGACTCTATTTAATTTAATATGTCGCTGCTAAAACTTTTTTTTCTTTTTAATATTTTGCTGCATTTTCAATATTTCCGTTTATATATACAAACCTGTCAATTTTTGAGTTTTACGCAACACAAACAAACAACATAACACTTGACATACTAAAATCGCATAAAACGTATATGTACAATAAGATCCTAAAATAACAACCGCAAACAACAAGTGGATAATACTTAATAGTCAGCGGCATCCTCATCGTCCTTGTCAAAAATGTTATCATCCTCTTTCACGACTGGGATGTCTTCAAGTTTTGGCTCAGCGGCTTCCTTATCCACGATGTGATCCAGGAAGGCAACACATCCCTTCTTCAAACATTTTTGAGTCATCAAACAACTAATGATCCTTCAGGGCGTATCGCGCTTCTCTCCGTGTACTACGATCGTTTCTCCATCTGCCATTGGGATGCGAATGGTCTTCTCGTGACATACAATCTCGCCGCGGAAACGTTAGGATCTTGGCGAGCTTCCCTCGCTCCAATATTGAAAACTCTTCCTTGTGCCTGGTTAAGCTTTGGGCATTCTCGCTTGAAGTGCCCGATGTCCCCACAGTTAAAACATCCCGGTCCTCGACCGTCGTTTACGGCTTGCTTTACTTCCGTAGCAAGATTGGAATCAAGTTGATTTAAAAATGCCGGGGTTTGGAACAAACTCGAAACATATTCCTACATTAATACATATCAAAACCTATATTAGCATTTAACATACTACCAACATATATTTAGCAAAGTAGCATGCACTCATTGATACTTGTATAACTTTTTAAAGTCAAATTGTATAGTTTACCTCATAAAAGGGTTGTGGAGTTACCAAACACATTCGATGGCATATTTAAAGAAGGTTTATGCCCAATCAAATTGTAAACAATTTATACCGTTCGATTTAAACAGAGAAATCACGATCGAAAACAATCAACTCTGAAGAGATAAATCCATCTCCAGGAGATCCCTTCCACCAGATCGATTCCGAATCCAAACTACGATCCAACAAAATAATTTGCAGAATAAGAATCAAAAGTTGAAAAAATGTAAGAAAAATAAATATAAGATGATGGTGTCTAAAGCTACATGACGGCTGGTAAGATACCTAAATGTGTATGTGTTGCAGAAGAGGCGCAAGGGTTGTTTATATACGTCGTGAACCACTTAGGGTAAATGAATAAGAGGAAATTACGATATTGACCTCAAACTCAAAGGACCTAGAACCCTCATGCCGTGACATTTTTTTGTTGACAATCGCTATATCAACATTTTTGTAAAATATTAAAATTTATTTCAAGAATATTCTTGTTTGATACTTTGGCGAATATCATCGTTTTCCGATAATAGAGCACAAAATGAGTTACCATATACCATTACCATAATATATGATTTTATCTATCTACTTTTTATTTGAATTGATATTATCTATCTATACTTTCTCTAAAATGAAAAATCCCAATAACATAAGAAAAACTGATGAGCATGTCTAACAAGACTTTTCTTATGTCATCAACAATGAGGTGCAAGCCAAAGAGAGAGCATGGTGACATCATAAATTCAAACCACTGCCCCCCTTTAAAATTCAAAGGTGGCCCACATTCACCTTTTCAAAGGTCTGCCCACATATACCACTGATGTTTATACAAAAGGGTCAACCACTGATGTTCATCCAAACCACTGGCCAACTCCAAAAATCAGACAACTGATGATTCAAAATTCAAAATTCAAAATCTCTGTCAGATCCAAAATTATGGTTCCATATGCAAAATTCAAATCGTATACCTATAAAGAGAGAGTTCTTTTTAATTTCTCAAAGCTTATCATCTCTCAGCTTTCTCTTTCTAAAACTCATTTTTTTCTCTCAAATTCAAATCGTATACCTGTTAGTAGAGCAAAGAAAGACGATCACAGTCCAACAATGGCGACGAACAAATCAACAATCGAGATGCCTAGAGTGAAGCACGGTAATCAGGGGCTTGAGGTCTGATTTTCAATTCATCCTTTTTTTTTTCACATTTATTTATGATGAACAATTGCCACTATTTTCACATCTTTCTTTCTCTCCTAGGGTTTCAACTTCAGCATCAAACAGACGTTCCAGTCTTCACTACGCTCCTGTTAGTAGAGCAAAGAAAGACGATCACAGTCCAACAATGGCGACGTACATCATTCTGATCCGTTTTCTACACAATTTTCTACACAATCTTCATCACTCTCTATAGAAATCAAAATGCCTAATCCTGTTCATCCTCCCCCGAAGGTTTAATTTTATGATTTTGTTGTTAGTTGTTTTGTTTGAGTTAGTTGTTTATCTAACCGATTTGATTGAATGATTTTGATAGAAACTTTGAATTGTTTATCTAATCTGCAGATAAAAGGATGCTGCTAAGTGGATTTTGAAGTATTGTGAGGAGGTAAAGATAGCCGTAAGTTGATGTATTATATTCCCTACATATAGCATGTTTTTATCAGCTTGATTTCAAGTGTTTGTATAGAATTTCGATCTGGTGTTTGTATAGAATTTCAAGTATTGTGTTGATTTGATGTTGATTGATCTAGGGTTTCACGATCTCTGTATTCAAGGCTGTGAGTCATCAGTTTGATTGATCTAAATGGATTTTGAAGATGGGAAGCCGTTGGAGTCGTTATCGTTAAACCGGAGGCCGGAGGTGGATGGTTTGCCTTACTATAAAAAGTTGTTGTATGATTCGTCTGAGGTGAGCTGTTTATGGTTTCACGATCTCTGTATTCAGGGCTGTGAGTCATCAGTTTGATATTGAAAAGTGACATTTTCGTTTATAAATCTTGATTGGTTTCAGGCCTTTTAAATATAATATTGTTCACGAACGTCTCTTTGCCGACGATTTCATACGGCTGCCGTCGGAGAAGCCTCACTCCGATGACTCCGTTGGTACCGTCTTACTCGCTGGATCTAACGGTTACTGGAATTACAGGCATCAGGCTATTATAGTTCCAACTTTTTTACAAAATTATTAATAATTCAAAAAATAAACTGTTATTTGAACCAAATTATCATGCTGTTTGATTTTTTGTTAAGTGTTAGTAGTGATTATTGTGAAGGTATTTTGTAATTGCATATAGTTTTTTTTTTTGTGAGAATTTGCTGGTTTTAGGTTTTTATATTCTTGATTTCTATGTTACAGAAGAGTTAGTGAACCATATCTCAGGAGAGTTAGTGAACGTCACAGGTCAGTGGTCATTACATTTGATTTCTATGTTACAGAAGTGTTTTTGACCAAGTTCATACAGGTCAGTGGTCACTGCATTTGAGTTCAAGCCTTCATGTACACACATTTGAGTCTGCCGAGGTTATGAACATCAAGTAGTGATTACTGTGAAGGTATTTTGTAATTGCATATAGTTTTTTTTTTGTAAGAATTTGCTGGTTTTAGGTTTTTATATCCTTGATTTCTATGTTACAAAAGAGTTAGTGAATCATATCTTAGGAGAGTTAGTGAACCATCACAGGTCAGTGGTCACTACATTTGATTTCTATGTTACAGAAGTGTTTTTGACCAAGTTCATACAGGTCAGTGGTCACTACATTTGAGTTCAAGCCTTCATGTACACACATTTGAGTCTGCCAAGTTTATGAACATCAAGTAGTGATTATTGTGAAGGTATTTTGTAATTGCATATATATATTTTTTTTTTGTGAGAATATGCTGGTTTTAGGTTTTTATATCCTTGATTTCTATGTTACAGAAGAGTTAGTGAACCGTATCTCAGGAGAGTTAGTGAACCGTCACAGGTTAGAAGTGAAGTCTAATTACGGGTCGTGAGTAAAATGATAGAAGTTTTATGTTTGCTTGCATGCAGGTTGCTGACATGTATAATGCTCAGAAGCATACCCAAAATAACAATCAAAATGATAATGAAGATGAATGAAGTCAAGTTGATGGGAATGGGCCTTTAATAATTTTCTTTTCTGTTTATGTAAATACTTATAAGGAAAGTAATTTTGTATTCAGCTATAAAAGTTTGGATTTTCGATGAAAAATTTAAAATGATTTTTGAAGCTGCTTGTGTAGTTAGTATATGAATATTGAAACTTTGAAGCTGCTTCATATGGACACTCAATTCTTTAAATGGTATTTTTTTAATTCCCTGTGATCATTAAGATTGAATGGAAAAGCTCTAAACATGCTCTGTGTACAGGTTTACATTCATGTAGTTTGTTGATTGGTTTTAATGTTTATTATTAAAATAATATATTAAAATATGAGTTTTATGAATGCAGGATATAACTTTGAGGGTGGCACTTGGTTCTGCAACTCAAATTGCTGTTTTTGTCACTTCTTCAGGAAATGTCATTTTGAAGAAATGTCATTTTGATCATAGTTTTAAGGTGATTTAGGTCGCATTGAGTGTAATATGTCATATGTACTTATGATATGTCACTTCTTTAGGAAATGTATTTTGATCATAGTTTTAATGTGATTTAGGTCGCATTGAGTGTAATCGTTGCGTGGATAGTAAATGATGTTTTGTTTGAAATTATTCATCAATTTAGTTCTGTAAAGGTCTGTTTTATGTTTTGAAACCTCTGTTGTGAACAAATGTTATATTCATCAATTTAGTTCTGTAAAGGTCCGTTTTATGTTTTGAAACCTCTGTTGTGAACAGATGTTAGAAAATAAAACAGTGGTTGATACATCTGTTGACTTTGGTCAACAGATGGATGAAAACAGATGTTTGAAACCACTGTTGGGTTAAAACAAATGTTTTGTGGAGAAAAAGTGAAACCACTGTTTTGGGTTAAAACAGATGTTAGAAACAATGTTTTGGGTTAGAACAGATGTTAGAAAATAAAACAGTATTTCAAACCACTGTTTGGTTAAAACAGTGTTTTGAAACCACTTTTGAACCACTAAAAGAGTGTTTTACTCTTTTAAACAGATGTTAGAAAATAAAACAGTGGTTGATACATCTGTTGACTTTGGCCAACGATGGATCAAAACAGATGTTTGAAACCACTCTTGGGTTAAAACAAATGTTTTGTGGAGAAAAAATGAAACCACTGTTTTGGGTTAAAACAGATGTTAGAAACAGTGTTTGGGTTAAAACAGGTGTTAGAAAATAAAACAGTATTTGGAACCACTGTTTGGTTAAAACAATATTTTGAAACCACTTTTGAACCACTAAAAGAGTGCTTTACTCTTTTAAACAGAGTTTTGTTAGTTTTTGTTAGGTTTGTTATTTAATCGATATCGCTGAACAAAACGGCATCGTTTCGTGCGAATAATTGTTAGAAGAAGCATTTCGTGCAAATCGTTGTTAGAACAAAACGACATCGTTTTGTGGTTTACTCTTTTAAACAGAGGTATATAGCTGTCCTCTTAACATCTGTTGACTAACCATTTTAACTTCTGTTGACTAACCCTTTTAACATGGGTTGACTAACATCTGATACTTAACATCTATCAATGTAGCAAGCTCTGTTGGAGATAATGGATGAAAGTTATTAGGAAACCTCTGTTGGAAAGCAACAGAGGTTTTTAACAGTCGATAGACAATAGTGGTTAGGTTATCAACATAATGGAACTCCAGTTGACTACATCTGTTGACCATTAGTTTATATCAAATTTGTAAATCTGCACTAATTATTTTTTACTTTCTATAAAATGTGTTATGCATGGTTTTCTAAGAAACGACCCGTGTTTGCACACGGGTCTTACCACTAGTGCTATATAATAAAAGAAACCATATTCAGGACACTTGTCATCACCACAATTCACCTCATCCCCTCTAACCCAATGTGCAATCACACGGGCCTAAGATCCGGATTTATGACCCGCATATTTTTTTCCAACAATCTCTTTTCTCTATGAAAACACAATTAGGTTTTTTCTTCATCGCCGTCAGCAGAAACCCTAATTTAACACTTCCATGCCTCCTTTCCATTATATAATTGAGATTTTTTTTCATCATCAAATTCTCTTTTTCTTGATCTTCGTTTGAAAGCAAGCTCAATGGGAATAGCTGCTGGAAGTTCTAATGGATTCTCACAAACACTAATTCTAAAAGGTAAGTATTCGATTCCTTGTAAAGTATTGTTTTCATGGTGCCACAAACCCTAATCGTTGCATATGGCAATTTCAATCCTATCTGATAAAGATTCGTCTTTAATTTGATTAATTCAAACGTTTTGTGTTTATTTTGTAATGAGTGTATATGTAGATTGATTTTAATTTCTTCATATTTGGGACAACAAATATGCCCTTGAAACAATACACAAGGAAATGTACAGAATAGAAGGTCAGATGGAGGAAGTTTAGGACCCGAAGAACGTTCGCGGGAAAGGCGACATCAACTTCTCGATCAGAGATGGTATTTATTAATTTTTATAGATTTACAATTGTGTTTAATGCATCTTTTTTGTTGTTTGTGCTATGTTATCTGAGTGAATAAGATTGAGAAGTTTTAGTGTCCAAAAGTGTGATTAACGATTAAAGAATGAAGAACAAAGTTGAGAGTACCTAATCCTTGCAATGCTGAAGATGATGTATGTGTTTGGTAATTATAGGATGATGACATAGTGAATATATGGAATTACTCAAATAAGCTCTGAGATGGCAGTTGATCTTAAACTGGCCGAATTATTCAAATAAAAAATATACGTTTGTTTGACAATTATAGGATGATGACATAGTGAATATATGAAATCTCAGAGGCTCAAAAAGTGTAGTGCTGCTGCCTTGGATATGATCTCTAATGTGTTTGGTAATGAGATTTTTTCAGCTTTAATGCCTTTTGTCGAGGTAATTGTGTTTGGATATAATCTCTAAGTAAGCTTATTATTTTCAATTGATTTACGATTATGTCATGAGAAATCATGTAATGTTATGGTATGTGCAGTTCAATTTATCTTTATTAGATGATGCAAGTTGTAAAGAGAGGGAGGGTGCAATTTTATCTCTTGGTGGCATAGCTGAGAGTTGCATTAATTGTCTTTACCCTCATTTTTCATAGGTTAGCTCTATATTTTAATGTTAAGTTTCTTGTGTTTATAAAAGGAACTACATGATGTTGGAAACCCAATATAATTATTGAACTGGTAAGTTACTTCATAAGTGGTGATGATAAAAGTGCTACAACTTCGACCATTTTTCTTTGGCTTGGTAAGTGATCCTCAATACTTTAATGCAATATCCATGTTTAAAGTGAAATCTTCACTACACCTAGGCATATATCTGCTTAGAAGGGGCAAGTACACATGATATTCATTTTGATTCTATATATCATTGTTATTTGTTTTCAATTGTATTTTTTGTTGGATTCTCTCTATATTGTTGTAGTGCTTTGATTTGAATTGTGTTTTGTGAATTGACAATTGTTTTCTTTAGCGCTTCGATATTTGAGATTTATGGTTTCTGTTTTCTATAGCATTTTTTTGTTTTACCTACAATTGTTTTCTTTAGCGCTTAGATATTTGAGACTTATGGTTTCTATTTTCTATATCATTTTTTTTGTTTTACCTTTATGTTAAAACATTACTAGAAAACTTAAATGCATTCATATTGTTCTATAGAATTCAGAACCTTAGTTTCGATATAAATCATGAGTTTATTGGTATTATTCAAGCAATTTATTTTCTTTCTTTTTTGTATGTATGTATGGCTCTCTGTGTCTATATTAACTCTCTATGAGCCTTAATGTATCACTCATGATTTTATTGATCTTGACACTTTTGGCAATAGATGCATAAGGCACTTTTGTTGTATGTAATTATAGAAAGGATGTAAATGTTGATGCTATTTTGAACTTTTATGTTTTGTTTATGGACTGAAATGAGAATGATCGTTATTGTTTAAAATGTGAAGGATTTTGTAGTAAAGTTTAATTGGATATTCTTTAACTTAATCTTTTATGATTCTGGCTAAAAGACTTGACTTATGCATTGTTTTTGCAATTTTTGGTAGTAAGGTCTATGAACTTCTATTTAGTCTTTTAGATCATGTGGTTTTCGTTTGATCTTTGCGGGTCAAACTTGCATGTATGATTTACATATTTTGATTTAAGTGACAACAACATATTTATGTTTTCTGTAAGACCCTAATACGTATTTGACTAAAAGTCGCAGCGGAAATTCGTGTTATAAAATTTCTTTCATTATAAATACCTTAACTTACTTAAAATTTAACCTTAACATAACTCTTTCACATAAATCCATCAATCGACTTATTTACTAAGTAAAAACATATCTTATGTTTACTACATTATATACATTAACGTTCCCGTACAATCTCACTAGTGACTCGATCCTCGATCTCTATTCCTTGATGATCCTCATGACTCGTACTACCTGCGCTCACCACATAAAATTCATAACATTAATACGCATTATAAACATACAAGGTTTATTCATGTTTACTTTTCGTTCCGTTAACTCTTTACATCCCAGCTTTCCATCTGATCATACAATCCGTGGTGAGACTTTCTAGTTGTACCTGCGTTACACTTCGTTCACAAGGCACGCTATTATTATCGTCAATACTCAATTTCATTGAATACATGCGTATATACTTTCATACATACTTACATATATGCATCCGTTCACAGATAACTACTTACATACATACGTACCTACATTCATACGTACGTGCCTACATACATGCATACCTACATACATACATGCATACATGCCTACATACATACCAATTACATGCCTTCACGCAACCCTACATACGTGCATACATTCGTACATACTCACTTGGATATATATATATATACACATACACATACTACCTACATACACACCTACATACATACATTCATATCTTCACGCATGCCTACATACGTGCATACGCTCATATATACCTACTTGCATACATACACACATACATTCATTCATGCATACCACTTATATACATACATACATACATACATACATACATGCATGCATGCATGCATGCATGCATGCATACATACATACATACCTTCATACGTATCTACTTTCCCTAAAACAAGGAATAAACTAATCATTCTTAGCTTATACGCGTTTAAACGGGTTCATGGAACAAAACAACCAAAATAAACAATTTTCGGAATCAGGGGGCTAGACGCTACGTCTAGGGGCTAGACGCTACGTCTAGGGGCTAGACGCTACACCTAGCCCCCTTTTTGACAGCAAGTTGCTTAATTGCTGCTTCAAAATTCCCAGCCAACCCAAGTTTCACGAAAACGGACATAACTCATTCGTTTTTTATCCGTTTTACCCAATTCTTTTTCCTACGCGTCCATAATTTAATTCTCCATCACATGGAGTGAAAATCCAATATTTGGACTACCGAAATTTATGACTTTTAAGCCTTCGGCTTATTACCCTTTTTCCATATTTTGACCCGTTCATGCATTTATCAACAAAACATGTTTGTTTCGCCTTAATTTTATACAAACCTTAAAATTTCAAGGTAGCTTAACACATAAGGTTCAATTCCCTGATTCCTTACATCTTCTTAACCCATTTTTGCTCAAAACCTTATTTTAACCCGTTAAGGGTATTTTCGCATTTAAGGTCTATGACTATCAAAAACCATACTTCTCACTTTCACACGTGTCCAACACATTTCCCTTAATCAATTAACTTGTCTCTAAACAACTTTTACGATTGTTTGCCCGATATGCCTATCAAGGGCGTTTTGGTCAACTTTGACCCATCCTTTACAACAAAGGACTTCCTTACCTATTTACCCAATCCTAGGACTTAGCAATGACTCTACTCATACATACCTGGCTCGAATCAATGCTATGACCCGTTTTAATACTTCATCCGCTAAATTGCCAGATAATAGCAACGCAAATCCTTTTGCTATACATTTTGTGAATTCATAATACTTAACAAAACAATTCATTAGTCGATAACGCCAAATGGTGACATCTTCACCATTTGACCCGTTAAGTCTAAATATCATTTTATCCTTATGGGATTTTAGTTATTCGTTACCCCTTCCATGTAACTTATTCTTTCGTTAACTTGCACCCAAAGTTACCATAATGCCATTTTTACCCTTTTTAACCATCAAGCTTAGTTTCTTAACATAACCACATGTTCCGGCCCATACCAAAACTTGTCGGAACATCATAATTCACATATTTAATAATTCCCATATCTACTTACCATGTCCGTAATCTATATATTGAATAGATATTCTACAAAAAGGGTGTAAGCTTTACTTACCTAGCATCCGAATATGCTTCCCGTGCGCATTAGTCCCGTTTGACCCGCTTCTTTGCCAAGCTTCCATCTTGCTTATCAAGCATCAACTATCATATATCATTCTCAAGATAGTTAGCTTATTCATTATTCATCACAACCTTTTCATTACACGGATCTTACATGGAATTTATCATTCAACCTTATAACATGCTAATCTATCATTTCTTATCCGATTTCTTTAAACATTCACACACATGTATGATTCCAAACATCATTAACATAAGTAAATCATCAATTTACATTACATCATCTAAAACCCACTTCATAACTACATTGTTAATCACTTACTAGTGATCTAAACTCAATTATCTCTAATTTCATCATACCCTTGGTGTATGTACTACCTTCTAAGCATAGTGTACAACTAGTTCATGCATATCCTTCTAATCTCATTCATAATTCATCAAATTCCTACTTCTAATCAACATGAATCATTCATGCATAAACATCAAACATACTAGTATCATATTTCTTTCAATTCCTCTAACAAGAGTCTATCATATACATCAAAATACATCAACATTAAGCAAGAATTAGACATGGGTGATCATTCAATTCGCCATCATCACCATAACTAACGGGTTTCACCTATAAACATCAAATTAACCCAAACCATTCATAACGCATGTTCCAAATGACGATTCTAACACATACTCATTCTCAATTTCATACAAATTCGCAATTTACATCATAACCCACTTCGTGAAAGATCACCAATCTAACTTTTAAGACATACCTTATGATCCCATTGAGAAGGTGATCGTTAATCCGTACTCGGTTATGGATTTAGACTTCATTTAGCCTTTCAATTTGGTGATTTTCCATGATTAGGGTTTTGGCTCCATAAGAGCTCCTGCTCTTTCTAGAACACACGATTATGTGTGTTTGTGGGTGTATTTTTCATATATTAATTCAAGTTTCATCTTGCCCCATTTTAGTCCCTCAAGTTTGCCTCAAAATATAATTGGCACAACTTTCATCCTTTAATGGTTTTTATCATACTCTTAACTAGGTTAAATAGCCTAGTTATTTATTTCATGATATACCATATAAGAACATTTGACGAATATAAACACTCGGGTTTTGAGGTGTTACATTTTCTTTCTATTGTCATAAATTTGCAATGTAATACGTTCTAGAATTTGGCTACGGTCATCAAAAGGAAACAATTATACGGGTCAAGGATTTATTTTTGTAAGTAGTCAAGAGTTTGCATTAATTTTTGTATAGAATATAAAAATCTGATACATCTTTTAGTTAAAAGTTGCATTACATTTATTTATATGTATAACTTCATTTATATGAAATATTTATAAAATTTTAAATTAGATCATTTTCATTATTCAACCCGTGTAACACACGGGTCAATAACCTAGTTTCAATATAAGTGATGTTTATTATTTCAACTAGGTTAGAACCCCGTGTAATACACGGGTTGAATAAATGTAATTTTATATACGAAATAAAAAAAACATATCCTTAAAAACCTCGTTTATTACACGGGTTGAATAAATGTAATTTTATATACCAAATAATAAAACAATATATATTTAAAAATCCCGTTATTACATGTGTTGAATAAATGTAATTTTATATATTAAATAATAAAAAATTATATCTTTAAAACCCCGTGTATTGTATGGATTAAGTAAATTTAATTTTATATATTAAATAATGAAAAAAGTTACATTTTTAAGAACCCCGTGTATTGTATGGGTTGAGCATATGTAATTTTATATACCAATCAATAAAAAGTTATATCTTGTTATATCTTTATAAACCTTGTGTATTATAAACCCTTTGGACTAAACTGACAAAATGACCCGAACCACAGGGACTAAAATGACATTTAACTCTTTACATTATATTAATTTATATTTAGTGTAGTCTTTTGTTAATTTCAAGATAAATAATTTTGGAATGTAATAAATATTTCAAAAGACTATATTATCTCCTATACGAATTGTTTAAATTTATATTAAATTTTATTTTATAATTATCTTTAAATTAATATTAATTATAATTAAGTAGAAGATAAAGATGAACAAACTAAAAAATAGATGACTTCAATGAATGACATGTGTCCCTCCATTGGTTTCTTTTATTATATAGTACTAGCGGTAAGACCCGTGTGCAAGCACGTGTCCTTTCTTAGAAACAATGCATAACATATATTGACAGAGAGTAAAAAAATAATTACTGCAGACTTACAAAATTGATATAAATTAATGATCAATAGGTTTATTCAACAGCAATTCCATTATGTTGATAGGAAACCACTGTTGTCTATTAACTGTTAAAAACTATTGTTACTTTCCAACAGACTTTACTAAGAACTGTCATCCATGATCTCCAACAGAGCTTGCCAGATGGATAGATAGTAACTATCAGATGTTAGTCGACCCATGTTAAAAAGGTCAGTCAACAGAAATTACAAAGGTTAGTAAATAGATGTTAAGAAAATAATGTTATTAACAACATGTGTTCTCAGGATAAGTTTAATGCAGAGCAAGTATCAGATGCTTTCAAAAAGTTGTATTGCTTTCCAACAAACATTTCCTAACAACAGTTCCTCTCCAGGTTGACAGATGTTTAGTATCATCATATATTTTGTAAACCTTCTTTGTAAACCACATTAGTAGTGGTTGTACAGACTCGTTTCTCTTTATCACAAATCAAAATTTTCAACCCCTTCCTACTTTTTACTCTAGATACAGCAACACAGAGCTGGCCATGACTAAACACTGGACGTGGAAGATATAAACCAACACGTTCCAATGATTGTCCTTGACTTTTATTTATTGTCATAGCAAAACACAATGAAAGTGGGAATTGTCTTCGAGAAATCTTCACTGGTATTCTTTTATCTGAAGATATCATCTTCAGTCTTGAAATCAAAGTATGATAACCTATATTAGTCCCTGTGATAATTTTTGCTTCAATCACAACTTTTTCGAGCTTCGTGACTTGTAAACGTGTACCATTACACAATCCATTTGCCTGATCAATGTTTCTGAGTAACATCATCGGAACACCAAGTTTCAGTACTAATTTATGGTTAGGTAAACCAGATAAACGAAGATTGTTTAACACACCAGGAGGAAAGAATGCCACATTAAGCTCTGATTCTTCCTCCGATTGGCATAAACTATCTGAACTAAAATAAACCTTTTCTTCACCTGGCAGACTCTCTAACAACTCTTTATTTATTGAATCCACTACTTCATTAGTTGGAGCAAGAATCGCTCTTTGTTGGAAATACGTTAAATCCCACAAAAACTTATTCATGTCCGGATATATAAATGAAATGAAAGAAGAAATAGGATTGACTTGGTCATGAATAAGTAAATCATCTGGTATTTCAATATCAATCTCACCATCATTTTCTTCACCAAGCAGACCATCACCAAGCTTTAAAATCCATTCTCCAAATTCCTTTATTTCTTTCAAATCTGCTTCCTGACAACCAATTCTTAATCTCATATTCTCAGTTAGCTTTAGTACTTGACAAAGCCGCCATATATAAGAAGAATTCAAAGAAGCATTGACTATCATTGTTCTGGTACCATTAGGGATGACCGGAAGAATTTGTCTAAAATCACCACCAAATAGAATGACCTTTCCCCCAAACGGCTTCGATTGCATGTTCGGTTGACTGGAACTTGATATGTCTCTCATTGTTCTATCAAGAGCCTCGAAACAATGCTTGTGAGTCATAGGTGCTTCATCCCAAATAATCAATGTTGGTCTTTTAATTAAATCACCTAACTCAGTATTAGGCTCTATCGAACATATTAAATTCTCATTAATGTTGATTGGAATTACAAACCTTGAATGAGCAGTTCTACCACCATCCAGCAAAAGTGAAGCAATTCCACTGGATGCAACATTCAATATAACTTCAACTTTTGATCGTAATGCAGCTGAGAATGTCTTCTAAAGAAACGTCTTTCCAGTTCCACCATAACCATATACAAAAAAAATACACCTCCATGACCTTTTTCAATCGCTTCCATAACAATTTGATATATCCTTTCCTGTTCAGCAGTTAAACACTTTACATAACGATCATGTTCCCTTTGAAGGGCTAGTCTGTCATACGATAATTCTTTCATTATCAATCGATTGTTCGACGATGAAACATAATTATCTGGAACACTTGGCATATCATCAAAATTTCTCACTGTACTTCCATTGGTAAGTAGCAACTTTTCAATTTCAGATAGACAGATATTTTCAAGTTCTTCTTGTTGAAGATCTAAATCTAAAACAAATGTTGAAAAAAATATTAGTTTTTTCCCAATAACAGAGCTATTGGATAATTTTAATGTAGTTGTATATAACTTTAATAAAATAATAACATTACCTGCAATACCAGTTATCTTTCGTTGCTGATACAGAATGTCTTCACATAACAGGGACTTCGTTTCCAAAAAAAAACACCAGGACGAGATATCGAATTTGACAGCAACAACATTACAAAAAAGGTCCTCAAGAAATCTCCGGTTGACCATGTGCTAGCTTCTTTAACAACATTAACATATTCTTTATCATCATCCAACAGCCCCTGTGCAAAACATGCATCTTTAAATGTTTGAAAAACCTGCCCATCAACTGTTTTTATATCTTCAAAACAGGTTGGTCTCTTAATATGATTCAGTAAAAACCTTAGGTAATAACAATCACCAAGTGATGGTGGGACATAATGTATCCTCCCAATTGATCCATACGGATGCTTTCTTCGATTCCATTTGCGATTTTTAGCATTCCATACATAATATCCCGGAAACTGAACATACCTCAATGTCCTGGAAAATTCATCGACTTTATTACAATTCATCCACTCTGTAAACATTGTCATTTTCACAGTTGGATCAGTAACAATATCATACAAATTATCATGATCGTTATACACAATACTCGGACCATCTTCACAATGAAAAGGTAATACTTCAACAGCTGGATATCTATAATGTATATCATACATGAATATTCTCCAAGCAGCTTCACAAGCAGAGATATATCTACAATCAAGGTATGCTTTTATCTCATCTACAGCTACATTCTGTTCAGTATCATTCTTGGTGCTATTTGCTTGAAAAACAGAAGCGGTGACTCTATCAGGCCCCTTATTAATATATTTAAACAAATATTTGATAGAACCTGACTGGTTGCACCATTCAACGTTAATGTGGCACTGATACTTTCTGAGCAGGAGAGCATTGTAAGGAACTACAAATCTATTATCAAGTGTCACACCATTCTTTACTACTGTATTACTTGTTTGACGGCGATGATAGACAGGATATCCTTCAGAATCAACACAAGTCTCATCTACATATTTTTTGGGAAACTTTTTAGAACATTTTTGCTGAACCATACATGGACAAAGTTGGTTGTCTGTACCACATGGTCCATGAATCATAAATTGCTTAATAAGCTCATATAATTCAGGATCTCTTTCTTTATCTGGTATCTCAGCACTAATAACACAATCAATATCAGATGCATTCGGAAATTTGCTTTCAGTACCCAAGAACAAACATATGTGAGCATGTGGGAGACCACGCTTCGGAAATTCCACTGTATACATAACTAAAATTTTTGAACAGTGGGCTGTTAGATATATATAATTAGATGTTCAAAGTAAAAAATATAACTAAAGGGTACCTGCTTGTATATCACCAAATAATTTATGTTTCTTGAAATCTTTTATAAGATGATCCAATTTACACTTGAATAATCTAGAGATAATATCCGGTCTGTCTTCAGCATTAAGAGCTTTATCATGCAAACACCTGTAAATCTCAGGCCAGTTTGGATTACAAGTCACCGTTATGAATAAATCGGGATATCCAACAGACTTGCAAATTGCCATAGCATCCAAATACTTTTGCATCATATATCTACAACCACCAGTAAATGATGAAGGTAAAAGTATAGGTTTACCACAACTTGAGGCATTATTCTCTCCACTTTCAACAGTAGCATTCAAGTTATTAAGATTTTGCACTCTAAGTTTAGGTTGTTGTGTCTTTATATAATTCAACCTGGCAGATTCTATCATCGTGTATCCATCAACCAAAAACTGCTGAAATAGTTTTTTCGCATTAACTAACAATGAAAACTGATTCTGTCTATCTTGAATTTTGTAACAAAAGAATTCTCTAATTGTAAGATTGGTTCTAAGTACCTCATCATCAATCGCAATCCCTCTATGTTTAATACCAACTCTATAACCATCTTCCGCATATGGAAAAATAAGTGGATATTGCAAAGCAAGGTAAGAGGGATGAAGCTCTTTAATTCTTTGAAGACCACCAGACTTCTTTCCAACAACAATGTCCCGTTTATCAAATGCTCCATCAAAATCACCATGTATTAACGCAGCAATTTCTGATGCTATTGGCAAATTGTGAACTCTTCCATCCTTATCTCTTGTTCCAATAAGCTTCAAACTTACATCTTGAAACTCATTTTCTTGAAAACAATCTCTTACCATTCTGAAGGACTGGACAAGAGGATTGCAAGAATCCAACATATCTTTAAGACCCTTTATGGTTGTACTATCAAGCTGGTTGTTTCTTGTAGTTTTGCATTCTATCTGAGAACTGCCATAAATATAACATGTTAAAATTTACATTCATTTCAAATGATAATGAATGTAAATATACTGAAAAGCAAAATATATATTCATAAATGCCACAATTATCATAAAGAAATTACCTTACTGCTTTTTGACGATTTACAACTTCGTTTTGTGAATCATATATGTAAAGCTGGGAGAATTTAGGTTCTTCCCCATCGTCCGGAAGTAGACTACCCATCCGATGATAATTTTAACCTTGTAGTCTAAATACATAAGGACCTTTACCTCTTTGATAACTTTTGTCAACCTTCCCACCAAGAGATGTGAAGGAAAACATCATGTTATATGCTCGAATATTATCCATGAAATTGCGAGACTGTGAGGTATGACTTTTATATAAATGACGTAGTAATGGAGGAGGTGTAGGCGGTCGTGGTAGCTCAACATCTCCATTTGAACAACAAAGATAATAGGATGTTTTCTTACATTTTGGATTTCCCATAAGCATTTCATCTTCCCATAACATTGCATCACATTTAGAACACACAAAGATGGCATCTCCATGATCAATATAATCTACAGACTTAGTAAATTTATAAGTCAACATAAGTTTTCTACATATTGAAAACTTAACAGGAATTTACATTCGTATCTTATACCTTTAGAAATTCCATGAATCTTTTTAACCACAGAATCTGGTAACATCTCATCACTCATTTATAATTCAATTTTAGATATTCCACCTATATTGAAGCTTGTAAAATAAGATATATATAACAATTCATAAAACCTAAGATTAAACAAATATTTTGTTTCATTAAATTTAAAACACACAATTTGTAATATCTGATAATGGAGTCCTCTCAACAAAATTGGATATTTGCTTAGTACTTCCAAAAGGAGTGTGATGGACATTCCTTCTTTCGACATTATAGGTTGAACCTTGTAAGATAGAACAAATGTAAGGATTCCAAAAACATAACATATACATACATATTTCTTTTAAATTTTGTTTGCAAAACTGTAACACATGCCACTTGAAGTATTTGAAAATGGAATCTTTTCAACAGAATCATATGTTGATCCAGGATGACAACCTCTGTTGTTTCTCTTTTGTTGAAGAACATACTTCCTTTTTTCTCTTTCTTCATGATGCGTGCGAAGTGTTACTTATATTAGGTGTATATTTTAAGCCCTTTTTAACACTTATTTTAGCCAAGTTTTAAATTTATAAAACACGATATTTCACTAACACTAAACACACATATGGGCAAGTGCACCCATCGTTGAGTGTAGTATAGCGTTGGTAAGATACCGAGGTCGTCCAAGGACACAAGAGCTTTTAGTACCGGTTTATCCTCAACGTCTAACCAAAATAAAAGTTTAGAAAAATGTTTTAAACTAAGAAAAATAAAACTAACTAAAATGCTGAAAATAAAAATAAAAATAAAAACAGATAGACAAGATGAATCACTTGGTTCCGACTCGTATCTAGTATAACCTTTGATTATTTCCGCACTTTTGCACATAATTAAGAGATTATCTTAGTTATTGTAGTAGGCCCCTCTTTTGAAGGCGACGTTACCCTCACCCCAGTAGTTTGAGTCAGCAGGGATACAATCCTAAAAGGGTGGATTATTGGAAGATATTGAATTAAGTTATTAATGCAGTATTGTGGTAGGCCCCGCTTTTGGCGGTGACGTTACCCTCGGCTAAGTAGTCTGAGTCAGCAGGGATACAGTCCTAAATAGCCGGGTTATAGTATTAATAGTAGTTAACTTATGAGGGGATCAAAGAGTTTGGACCCCCGCCATCCAATACCGTGAAGTATTGAAGGAGGTCCTACTAAATTTGACCCAGGTCCATTGCAGGACCTCTAAACGCTGAACAATGGCAAGACCTTTACCAAACCGTTCCCTTAACCCCCTACCAGGTAGCCAACATATCTCCATATAGACCGTGGAGATATGAATGGTGAAAATCCTTTATTTTATATAGACAGTAAAATAATGCCAAGACACCACGGACAAACGATAAGGAAAGATCACCTTCAACATAAGTAACTAGTTATTAAAGTCATTAATACAAAACCAAATAAAAAGTGCAAAAGATTAGAAATAAAAAGTATTATACTAGACACTTTGTCTTCACCAAGTGATGTAAGAGACTTAGGCAAACATGGCCTTGATTGTCAAGAACTCTTACGATCAATCTTGGATCCCGAGACGACTCACACACTCTACGATGGACAATGGATGATGGTGGTGGATGATGGTGTTGTGATGGTGGTGGGTGGTGGATGAAGTGTGAGAGAGGTGGTGTGCCAAGGGATGAGATGAAATGAATCCAAGCACTCCTATTTATAGGCTGAACAGAGAGCTGGACACGGCCCCGTGTCCGTCTGACACTCTCTCTCCTCATTAATTGTAATTCGCAATTACAATAAATGCGCCTGCTGTACTTTCGACACGCCCCCGTGTCCGCTGAGCACGGCCCCGTGATGGCCAATAGAAGCTTCTATAGGTTTGTCTTTTCTGCTGCTTCTTGAGCACGGCCCCGTGCTGGCTGAGCACGGGGCGTGTTCAGACTTCTGTTTTCTCTATTTTGCTTTGGAAGGTGCCGTTGAGGGTTCGGGCAGTCCACTAATGTTCCTTTTCTTGTATTTATGTTGGATTTAGCTGTCTTTTTGCTTCTTTTGCGTTTTTGAGCTCATTTAATCCTGAAAATACAAAAGGAAGACAAAAACACTCTTTTTCCAATATTAGCACTAAAAAAGGGTTAGTTTTATGCCTCATTTGATGTAATTTATATGTTGCATTTTATACACATCACTCACACTCGGCCGAAGGTGTATTTTTAGTGAATCACTCGAGAGCGGCATGGAACTTATTCCTACCATAGGCTTGCCAAGAAATCAATCCTCCTCCTTTTTAACTTTTATACCTTTGTAGATATCAAGAGGACTTTGTGGGTTAAGGGTTGGCTAGGGTTAAAGGTAGGTGGTTATGTTAGTGGTTAGTAGAAAAAGGGCTAAAAGCGTAACAAGTGTCGGTTTTCGTATTTTTGCAACTTTTTATTTTGATGAAGCTTTTATTCAAACAAAGTTATTTTTGATTACTTTGTTTGTTTATTTTCTTTTCTTTTTTTTTTTTTTGCTTCATCATTATCACAATTTTTTTTTTCACGAAGAACCGAACTTGTTACTAAAATAAAGGGTTAAAAATGAAAAAGGTTTTGGTGGATGAAAGGGTTTTTGTTTGGGTGATGAAACGAAAAGGTTTAGGCTCAAAGGGGTTAACTAGGGGGATTTTTGGGTAGGTGGTAAAAGAAAAAGAAAAATAATGGTGTAGAAATGAAAAAGGTTAGTCCTAATGCCTCTATCATTTACTTACTCGGGTTTAAGTTGATAAGGACCGGGAATGTATTGTCATGGCAAGTTCTAGAGTTGTAAGAACCAAGCGGCTATTCACACAAGAAACGAAAAATGAGCATTTAGTAAAATGATATGTAATTATGTGCTCAATAAAGGCTCAAAACTCACTTTTGTGGGAATGGGTTTTTATGTAATCAAGTATATATAATCAAATTTTAAATAAGTTTGTCATGCCTTTTCATAATTTTCTTATGTTGGTTCTTTTTATCACTACGCTATCGGTTGTAAATTTGTAAAAATATAACCTTTTTGGGGACTTGAATTTCCCGAGTTAAACCTAGACAAGTAAAAAAAAATGAAATTTTTGAAAAAATTTGGGGTGATTAGCGGTTCCAATAGAGTTTTGTGTAAGGCTTGTATTTAGGACTTGCAAAATTCAAGGTTTTAGCATCCCCCCACACTTAAATTACACATTGTCCTCAATGTGTCCCAAAAATAAATTTTTAGGTTGATTAGATGTGTAAAATAGTGTTTAAAAAGCAAAAATTTGTGTTACTGGGCACTGAACACGGCCCCGTGCTCAAGTGCCAGTAACAAAATTGAAATAAAAGAAACAGAAGGTTGGACACGGGGGCGTGTTGGGTGAACACGGCCCGTGTCCAGGTACCTGTACTGGGCGTTTTCTGCAGGTGGTTCGACACGGGGCCGTGTTGGTTGGGCACGGCCCGTGTTGAACCTTCTGAAATGGAGAAAATTGTCGGGTTGCCTCGTTCTTGTGCATGGGATCATTTTTCTCGTTCCCCCTTTCATCCTTTATCACCATGAGTGTGTTGTACTCATTACAAACCATCCAAACCTTAAAACCATCATTTAATTTCACCATAGAGAGAACTTACATAATCCTAAATTAAACTAGATAAAATAAAGAAATAACAAACCATGGAGTCCTAGCCTTTACTTTATTTTAATTTAGCAAAATTTCCAAGAAGTAATTAATCTTGGTTAAACAAGGCCTTTTTGAACTCCTTCTTCCGAGTGCGGTTCTCCTCAAATGTCGGCGAGCCATTCTTCTACCTCCCTTGGAAGGAGAAAAGAAGGCTCATTGGCATTAGTTTGAGGAGTTTCAACTTCCACCGGGATCTCTTGTTGGTGTTCCATGGGAGGTTCCGCCTGAAAGTCTTCCCACCCGGTAGGATTGTTGATTCCGAGTGCCAGGTTCCAATCCTGTTGAGGAAGGACTGGTTCCATTGGAGGTGCTACAAGAATATTTAACCTCTGGTGCAAGAGGTTAATTTCTTGGAAGCTACTTTCAAGTCCCATCGTTAGATCGTTAATACGGTCGATTAGGACCTCCTCTACTGAAGTCATTTCGTCGAGAGCCTCCCTTAATGCTATCACATAGTGTACAAGTGTAGCTTCAATGGAGGGTCTTCTTCCTCTACGGCTGTTTGGCGAATGCACAGGAGATGTTTCGCTGTTTTCACTCGTCATCCTACGAAAAATAAACTAAAAATAGTTTATTTAATGAAACAGTAACCGGACACGGCCCCGTGCTCACTGAGCACGGCCCCGTGTTCATCTTTCTGCAGAGTTTTGGAACAAGGAAACTTGGATTTTTAAGTTATTTTCTGAACGTTGTGGGGCCTTTTTGGCTACTAATAACTTAAAACAATGTTTCATAACATGTTTTTACCAAGATTCTTTGAACAAAACTTATTTATCCCTACCATAGAGTTGGAGGAATTCCAAACTTTCAATGGTAGCTCTTGGAGAAAGATGAAGAAGAAGGAAATTGCTAAAAGAGGAAAGGACAAGATGGGTTGTTGGAACCTTCTTTTAGACTTACCTAGGATGGTATGAGTGAAAATCCCAGGGATCTCTGTCAATTGAAGTGGTCAAAATGAGCAGGAATCAGGCTGCATTTAAAGAAAACGACAGCGCCCTGGGCACGGCCCCGTGTTGACTGGACACGGCCCCGTGTCCAGAGGAAATCCTGACACATTTTGTCCGTATTCTGACCAAATCAGCAGAGAATCTTTTTATTGAGCACGGGGGCGTGTTGACCTGGACACGGCCCCGTGTCTGGAGGCTGCTTTATGGAGTTTTGCTACTTTAAGGATCTCCTTGATATCGGGTGGTTCCTTACTGGTCGGAACAACCCCAAAGTGCCTAATATACCTTAATTGTCCTAGACTAAGGCGAGAACGCAAGAGGTTGTCGGTGAGGGTAATTCCTATTTTCATTCTAGGTGGACAAGTCCAACCCTTTTCCGGGCTCTTGTTAAAGAAGGTATATGCCGAATCGCTCAGGTCTATGTATGCACCGAACGAAGTCGATGGAGAGTCCTTCACGGCACAATCGACACAGGGACGACTATCGTCCAAGTCTTTGCTAGGTACGAAGGTATTTTCGGGAGCAACGAGGTTGTCGGAATGCGGTTCCAACATTTCTTCATGGGTATCGTCTTGGGGTGGATCAATAAAATCCTTCCCAAGCTCTTCTATCCATTTCAGAATTAGCTCTTCTAGCTGAAATAACTCGCTAAGGAGCATTTCCCCTAGAATATCTGGCTGGGCGCATTCGAGGGAGAAATAGTGCTTATTTTTACTTTCGCCCCTCTTAAGGTTGTGAGAAGATGGTGGGTCCATGTAGTGGGGCCTATAATTTAGGAAGTAGCATTTTACTTCTTCATGTTCGCCACCACATAATTGACACCACGTACCATAAGAGTGCCGAAAGTAAAAATAATTACTATCACTCATGTTTATGTCAGAATTTACCAACCGTCGGGATCTAACGGTTCTGTTTTCAGTAACTGAAACTTGGGCACGGGGGCGTGTTGAGTGGACACGGCCCCGTGTTCAGCTTACTGTCTGATGTAAAACAGGATTGCCAGTTCCAATGATTGAGCACGGGGGCGTGTTCAGCGGGCACGGCCCGTGCTGAGCTCTGCAGAAGCTGAAAAACTAAGAAAATCCTAAAAAAATAAAAAGAAAAATAAAAGATGATTAGGCCGTTGATTCCTAACTTTCTTAAAATCCTTGTGTCCCCGGCAACGGCGCCAAAAACTTGATGCGTGCGAAGTGTTACTTATATTAGGTGTATATTTTAAGCCCTTTTTAACACTTATTTTAGCCAAGTTTTAAATTTATAAAACACGATATTTCACTAACACTAAACACACATATGGGCAAGTGCACCCATCGTTGAGTGTAGTATAGCGTTGGTAAGATACCGAGGTCGTCCAAGGACAAGAGCTTTTAGTACCGGTTTATCCTCAACGTCTAACCAAAATAAAAGTTTAGAAAAATGTTTTAAACTAAGAAAAATAAAACTAACTAAAATGCTGAAAATAAAAATAAAAATAAAAACAGATAGACAAGATGAATCACTTGGTTCCGACTCGTATCTAGTATAACCTTTGATTATTTCCGCACTTTTGCACATAATTAAGAGATTATCTTAGTTATTGTAGTAGGCCCCTCTTTTGAAGGCGACGTTACCCTCACCCCAGTAGTTTGAGTCAGCAGGGATACAATCCTAAAAGGGTGGATTATTGGAAGATAATGAATTAAGTTATTAATGCAGTATTGTGGTAGGCCCCGCTTTTGGCGGTGACGTTACCCTCGGCTAAGTAGTCTGAGTCAGCAGGGATACAGTACTAAATAGCCGGGTTATAGTATTAATAGTAGTTAACTTATGAGGGGATCAAAGAGTTTGGACCCCCGCCATCCAATACCGTGAAGTATTGAAGGAGGTCCTACTAAATTTGACCCAGGTCCATTGCAGGACCTCTAAACGCTGAACAATGGCAAGACCTTTACCAAACCGTTCCCTTAACCCCCTACCAGGTAGCCAACATATCTCCATATAGACCGTGGAGATATGAATGGTGAAAATCCTTTATTTTATATAGACAGTAAAATAATGCCAAGACACCACGGACAAACGATAAGGAAAGATCACCTTCAACATAAGTAACTAGTTATTAAAGTCATTAATACAAAACCAAATAAAAAGTGCAAAAGATTAGAAATAAAAAGTATTATACTAGACACTTTGTCTTCACCAAGTGATGTAAGAGACTTAGGCAAACATGGCCTTGATTGTCAAGAACTCTTACGATCAATCTTGGATCCCGAGACGACTCACACACTCTACGATGGACAATGGATGATGGTGGTGGATGATGGTGTTGTGATGGTGGTGGGTGGTGGATGAAGTGTGAGAGAGGTGGTGTGCCAAGGGATGAGATGAAATGAATCCAAGCACTCCTATTTATAGGCTGAACAGAGAGCTGGACACGGCCCCGTGTCCGTCTGACACTCTCTCTCCTCATTAATTGTAATTCGCAATTACAATAAATGCGCCTGCTGTACTTTCGACACGCCCCCGTGTCCGCTGAGCACGGCCCCGTGATGGCCAATAGAAGCTTCTATAGGTTTGTCTTTTCTGCTGCTTCTTGAGCACGGCCCCGTGCTGGCTGAGCACGGGGCGTGTTCAGACTTCTGTTTTCTCTATTTTGCTTTGGAAGGTGCCGTTGAGGGTTCGGGCAGTCCACTAATGTTCCTTTTCTTGTATTTATGTTGGATTTAGCTGTCTTTTTGCTTCTTTTGCGTTTTTGAGCTCATTTAATCCTGAAAATACAAAAGGAAGACAAAAACACTCTTTTTCCAATATTAGCACTAAAAAAGGGTTAGTTTTATGCCTCATTTGATGTAATTTATATGTTGCATTTTATACACATCACTTCAGCACAGCTTTGACGTTGACTTGCTTGAAGGTCAACTTCATACTTACTTGAAATTGTGTTATCTGTATCCATAATTTAAAATACTTGAAACGAAGATTGTTGACCACTTAAGGAAAGAACTTTGAACATATTGTGAATTTTTTTTGAAATTACCAAAAAATATCTGCAGTAAGTATACCTTTTACTTCTGTAGATGAGTGAAACAAATTACTGCTAATATTTGGAGTAGCATAAGCAGGAAAATGATACACATTCCTTCTCTCAACATTGGTGGTTGAACCTTGTAAAATAGAACATATGTAAGGATTCCAAAAACATAACATATAGATACATATTTCTTTTAAATTTTGTTTGTAAAACTATAACACATACCACTTGAAGTATTTGAAAATGGAATCCTTTCAACAGAATCATATGTTGATGCAGGATGACAACCTCTGTTGTTTCTCTTTTGTTGAAGAACATACTTCCTTTTTTCTCTTTCTTCAGCACAGCTTTGACGTTGACTTGCTTGAAGGTCAGCTTCATACTTACTTGAAATTGTGTTATCTGTATCCATAATTTAAAATACTTGAATGAGGAAGATTGTTAACCACTCAAGGAAAGAACTTTGAACATATTGTGAAATTTTTTTGAAATTACCAAAAAATATCTGCAGTAAGTATACCTTTTACTTCTGTAGATGAGTGAAACAAATTACTGCTAATATTTGGAGTAGCATAAGCAGGAAAATGATACACATTCCTTCTCTCAGCATTGGTGGTTGAACCTTGTAAAATAGAACATATGTAAGGATTCCAAAAACATAACATATACATACATATTTCTTTTAAATTTTGTTTATAAAACTATAACACATACCACTTGAAGTATTTGAAAATGGAATCCTTTTAACAGAATCAGATGTTGATGCAGGATGACAACCTCTGTTGTTTCTCTTTTGTTGAAGAACATACTTCCTTTTTTCTCTTTCTTCAGCACAGCTTTGACGTTGACTTGCTTGAAGGTCAACTTCATACTTACTTGAAATTGTGTTATCTGTATCCATAATTTAAAATACTTGAATGAAGGAGATTGTTGACCACTCAAGGAAAGAACTTTGAACATATTGTGAAATTTTTTTTGAAATTACCAAAAAATATCTGCAGTAAGTATACCTTTTACTTCTGTAGATGAGTGAAACAAATTACTGCTTATATTTGGAGTAGCATAAGCAGGAAAATGATACGCATTCCTTCTCTCAACATTGGTTGTTGAAACTTGTAAAATACGAAACATGTGTAAGGATTCCCAAAATATAACATATAAATATATATTTCTTGTAAAATTTTGTTTACAAACCTATAAGACATACCACTTGGAGTGTTTAATAATGGAATCCTTTTAACAGAATCAGATGTCGATGTATGATGAAAACCACTCTTCTTTCGCTTTTGTTGCAGAACACGCTTCCTTTTTTTCCTTGCTTCAGCACAGACTTGACTTTGACTTGGTTGAAAGAACAGTTCATACTTACTTGAAATTCTATTATCTGTAGCCATAATTTCAAATATCTGAATGAAGAAGATTGTTGAGCACTCAAGAAAAAGACTTTCAAAGTATTTTGAAAATGGTTTGAATTATTTGAAAATGATTTGAATTATTTGAAAAAGAAAGCTATATTATTAGGGGGTAAAATGTAAGTTCCTTATCTGAATGGCGGTAAAATGTAATTTATTATTCCAATGGCGGTTTACCTTTTTACATAGAGGCAGATAGAAACATACTTTACCTTTTCAACGACTCTCCAAATCCCCTTTACAAAATTGTTTGTCTGATCTCACAAAAAGTGCTTCAAGTTTTAATCACCGATGTCCATTTCAATATTGAATCACTCCACTTGAATTCTTCTTACTTTTGACATCATCAACAACTTCGATCAAGGTATAATAATATTTATTAAAATTTGTATATACATTAGTTTCATATGCACATGATTAACAACTGTTATGAAGACTGTTCTCAATGTATTGCATGTTTTAGATGATATATCAATTTAATTTTACAAGCTTTTTTATTTTTTATAATGTTTCCGATTTGAAGTTTTGTTTGATATGGTGTTACATTTGGATTCTTGAAAGCAATCGATAAGGTATATTTTGTTGCTTTTCTTACTTGATATTAAAGAATATGATTAAATGACAAATCTTTTATTTATAGACTTGCAAAAAAAAAAGTTATTGACAGTGGTACTCGATTCTACAGTTTTTAAAGGAATCTTTATTTATTGTTATACTCTAGATAAATCGATAAATATTAAATGCGTTATCTGAATGACATAGATATGTTAAACATTGTTGGTTCACATTTGTTATCACAGTCTTTATAAATAATGAAGTATCTGATAAAATATATTGTATCATTTTTTCTTTGATTTTTAACCAAAAACATCATATCTTGGAAGATGTCTTTTTATAAATATTTGGATTCTCTTAATTCCAAAATCTTGGTAAGATTATTACATTAAAACCATTTTCTACAGTTTTATTGTTAACAATTAATTCACATATAACACTTGCCAAAAATTAAATACTTGAACTCAACAGATAATACCACAAAACTTTGCAAACAATCATTTACTCAAAGAAGTTCCTGGTAACGTTGGCGTTATAGAGTGTGTAAACGGTATGAGATGGGATTATCGATTCTCAAAACACAATGGAACTTTTGCTCTAAAAGAAGGATGGTCCTCAGTTGTCTCTGACCTTTCATTGAAAGAAGGATGTCTGTTGGTATTTAAAAAAACTGCACCATATACATATCTGCTGACACATTTTGAAAAAGTTTATCATTATCCAACAAAACTCCCAATGATTTCTATGTTCACATTAGTGATATAGTTGTTAATTTTACTGTACCATTGTTGATTTCATAATTTTATACGTTTTTGTTCAGCTAATACCCAAGGAGTTAGTCAACGTCAGTATTGGAGTTGGTAAACTTAAAGAGACATTTAAGATCTATGTGAATCAGTGGGACTCTTTTGATGTACTACTTCAACATGATCCTCTTCGGAATTGTTACTTTATAACCGATGGATGGGAAAAGGTTGCACACTACATGGGTATGCAAACAGGAATTGTACTTGTTTTAAGATACGTAGCGGATTACATCTTTCTGCTTACTGCCTTTGATTTGAATGGATGTGAGATTGTTGCACCAAAATCGAATGACAGTCCGATAGACGATACTTCCTCACCCAATTTAGAAGTTCCTCAAATTACCGAGGATCTGCATCACCAGTCGGATGTTGAAGAATCCAACGACACAGATTCTGATAGTGATTATATTGTATCGAATGAATCATCCGATGATATTGACGACGCAGATTTTGATGCCGCTGTCTCAGATTATGAAGCTGATCCTGATGTATACCCCTTACAAATCGTATGGTACTGCAAACATTTTGTAAGTTTATTCTGTTAATATATTATTCCTCATTCTTTGGATGTTAAATGTTTGTTACAATTAAGCTGTTTTTTTTGTTACTTTACTTAAATACATTATGTATTTCTTATTAATTATTGGTATTTTATATTTATTTTTAAGCGTCTGAATGTGAAAGTAGCGTCTTTATCAAGGATTTATAGAACATTGAAGATGCCAGTTGAAAATCTAAATGGAGTTGATACTGTAATTGACTTTCGACGGGAGAAGCATGGCAAGGGATTTAGATACTCGGCTTGTCAATTCACCAAGAAGTTCACAAAGCCTAATGGTATCTACAGAACTATGAAATGCAAATTTGTCTACTCTAAAGAAAAAGCCAAGCTGATCTTAAAGAAAGTCTACAGATAGTTGTGGTTGTTGGTATTATCTCATTTGAGATAAATTATGGGATGTTGATGTATCAAACTACTATATTTTGAAAACTTACGACTTACGAATATTTAAATTATAATTATGTATGCTTATCTTGTTATTTATATTAACTTAAACCTTTGTTGTACATTCTCCATATATTTTAATTGGCTATTCATGATACATTACAACTTCAATTATACTCTGCTGATAAACACAAAGACTGTTATAGCAAATAACCTCTGCTGATAAACACAACCTCTGCTGCTGAATATGAATACAAAAGCATCATAAAGCTAACATCTGCTGTTACTTAAAAGGCTTTTCTTAAAAGGCTTCAACAAATTTATGGGCAGTCATCGACACTTTAAAAGGCTTCAACAAATTTATGTGTGATCATTGTCATAACCTCTCCGATACTAACCTCTGACTACAAACAAATTTATGCACTCAACCTCTATTCAGATAAAGTCTGCTGATAAACACAAAGACTGTTATAGCAAATAACATATGCTGATAAAACAACCTCTGCTGATAAACACAAAGACTGTTATAGCAAATAACCTCTGCTGATAAAACAACTTCTGCTGATAAACACAAAGACTGTTATAGCAAATAACCTCTGCTGATAAAACAACCTCTGCTGCTGAATATGAATACAAAAGCATCATAAAGCTAACATCTGCTGTTACTTAAAAGGCTTTACTTAAAAGGCTTCAACAAATTTATGGGCAGTCATCGACACTTAAAAGGCTTCAACAAATTTATGGGTGATCATTGTCATAACCTCTCTGATACAAACCTCTGACTACAAACAAATTTATACACTCAACCTCTATTCAGATAAAGTCTGCTGATAAACACAAAGACTGTTATAGCAAATAACCTCTGCTGATAAAACAACCACAGCTGCTGAATATGAATACAAAAGCATCATAAAGCACACATCTGCTGTTAAAACAAAGGTCTGCCAAACATAACATCTGCTGATCATTCCATAGTATAGATTGCTAACATCTGCTGTGACTTAACAGATGATGCAGTTCAACAGAGGATTTCAAACATCTGTTTACATACGCCTCATGATGAAACATCAGTGGTTTGAATTTTGAATGAACAGTAGTGGTTTCATAATTGAATGTGGGCCAGACCTTTGAAATTGAAAAGTTGGGCAGTGGTTTGGATGGCAGATCTTTGAATTATGATGTCACTATGCTCCCTCTATGCTTTAACAGACCATGATCAACAGATGATAATATAATAACAATAATATTCAAACTGTAGCAATTACATAACATACCATTAATCGAATCAACATGGGGAGATTCTAATACATAAACTGTTACATAAGAAAAACTGATACATAACTACAGATGTTGAATCCGCTGCAAATACTGAACCACTGCTGATACTGAGCAGTGGTTTTCCTTTGGTTGATCAGGCCTTAGGTACATAAGTGCCTGTCTTTAAGAGCTTTGTCTTCAACAGTGGATAGGTCTAATAAGTCTTTAAGTCCATCAGTCTTTATTGCGAGCAGTGGTTAGTTATAACAGTCCTTGGCTTTAGGATCAGCAGTTATAACCACTCAATAACCCTTTGAGAGGTAGCAAGTGTCCGTCTATTCAATTGAGAGGAATCATTACATTACATCCCTGTTGAAAAACAGAATCAATAAATTTAGGGAAAATGGGTTTGAAAGATGATAACCCAACAGTGGAGGATCTCATTCGACAGCTCCGATAAATTCAATGGTATTCTCAAATAATGCTTCCTAGAAATTTGAGAATAACCTTGAATTTATCGAAAATGTAGAATGAGATCCTCAACTGTTGGGTTATCATCTTTCAACCCCATTTTCCATAAATTTATCAATTCTATTTTTCAGACCTCCCAAAGCCACCTATCCGCCTGCAAAGAAATCGAGACAGCTTGAAGCATAACCTGGACTTGCTGTCATTCCACCAGTTGAGTATTTAATCCCAATATACCAACTGAAAATCAATCTACTCGTAATCACATGCAAGCATCTGAATAAACAATAACAAATCAAAGAAAAAAATCAAAAGCTACAAACATATTTTTAAACACATATACATCTATTTTTAAACACAAACAGACATTACCTCTTCATCAATAAAGTTGAGATCCATTTTATAACCTTGATTACATTCGGAAGCTCGGCCAACGAACTCAAGACTTCAACACCAAATAACAAATCCAGCAAGATCTACCTGAAGAACATTTAGCATACAAACCTTCAGTTTGTGATAAAAAGAAAAAATAAAGATATATCTATTTTTAAACTACCGTTGGTCTGCATAATATTCAGATCGATATTAAACATGATGAATAAACAGACATCACCAGCTTTTTTTATGTCATTGGGATCTCTCCTTTTACTTTCATATCAAAATCAATCTACTCGTAATCACATGGTACACCAATGCAAGCATCTGAATAAACAATAACAAATCAAAGACAAAATCAAAAGCTACAAACATATCAATCAAATCTCATACATTCATGAAAGAAATTAGGTCACGGATTCTTACCAGATTTAGCGAGAGAAGAATCAATGGAAGCATTGGAGAAGATGACGATTTGAAGAAACTTCAATCTGTCAACCATTTAACAAAGCTCTAGAAACCACGAAGAAGAAGAACTGATTACAAAGTGTATTAACAATTACCAAAAAAATAACAATTACCTGATTTATTTTAAACACATATACATCTATTTTTAAACACAAAGAGACATTACCTCTTCATCAATAAAGTTGAATCAGTTTTATAACCTTGATCACATTCGGAAGCTCGGCCAACGAACTCAAGACTTCAACACCAAATAACAAATCCAGCAAGATCTACCTGAAGAACATTTAGCGTACAAACATTCAGTTTGTGATAAAAATAAAAAATAAAAAAAAATATCTATTTTTAAACTACCGTTGGTCTGCATAATATTCAACTCGATGTTAAATGCAACGCCTCTGTCGTCTTCATCCTCTTCTCTGTATCTACAGTTTTAGAGATAGAGAGTTGAGAAACAGTAGATAGAGAGATTGAAATGGGTTTTTGAAATTATGATCGAGTTTGGATTTGGGTTTGAATTTATATTTGAGAGAGAGAATAATTGAAGCTCTGTTGACATTAAATGCAAATTACATATCCCTAGAAAGTTTTAAATTTCAAATTACCCTCCCATTTTAACGAAACATCAGCGGTTTGAATTTTGAATGAACATCAGTGGTTTCTTAATTGAATGTGGGCCAGACCTTTGAAATTGAAAAGTGGGGCAACGGTTTGGATGTCAGATCTTTGAATTATGATGTCACTATGTTCCCTCTTTGGCCGCCACCTCATCGGGGATGACATAAGAAAAGCCTTGTTGGACATGCTCTCTAGCTGACACATCAACTTTTCTTATGTCACTTGGATTTCTCCTTTTATAGAAAGTATAGATAGATGTGCGGCTATGTTGTTTAATATTTCTTGGACGTCTCACTATAACCTTTTATTTAAAATAGAGTTTTATTTAAAATAATACTGTAATGAATTGAAATAATACCACCGGTACTGGTATCGATGTTATCATAATCAGTGTCGGTATTGTTTTTATGATTACACATTCTTGTGGACAAAATTAGTGTCGGTATAGTTTTTTTTATTAGACATATCGTCATTCTTGTGGACAAATCAAGAATTTATTTTTAGGACCTTTTCTCTGTTGATATACGAGTGCAGGTATCGTATCAAAACCGTAAGAACTAGCACCGACCAAATTCTCATTGCATAACGAATCGATATCGACCAAATTCCTACCGTATCGTGCAGGGGAATCCTACAAGCTTATTCTTGATACCAAGTTGTTAGGTGGTCTTTACTAAAATACAACAGTAACATGGCCAAAAATTAGTGTCTATACATACATAGTGTTAAAAGTACTAGTTTAATAAGTGTCGTTTAGTTTAATACAATACAACTGTTTTTGTGTTATGTTATAATAATAAGTTTGTTTTTGTGACGTGTAAAATGAGCTAGAACTCATATACTGGACTTCTGGACTTATGAAGATATTGGGCTTAGCTTGTAGAATTATTAATGGGCTTATTGAGGATGTGGGCTTGGTTTATTGAAGACGTTGGGCTGCTCATCAAGTAGTTATAACAAACATGTTATAACTGGTTACATATTTTCCGGGTTCAAGTCGGTACAATATATAAGCGACTTACTAGGGTTTTGATCTCATGGTAAAGTTTAGATTCATGTTATATATATCTATGACTTTTAACAGAAAAAAACTTAAAGTTAAACTTGATTATCATGAAGTTTACGGTAGTCCGAAAGCATTTCAAAAAGAGTATGTCTCTTAACTACCCGCATCTGCAGTCGACCAAAAAAACAAATTTAATAGTGTACACGTCTAAATAACATTTATCTAGTACAACTTTAGTGTGATATACTAGTATGATAAGTAAAAGCATAATTGTTTAAAGATACGAGTGTTGAACAAAAAATTAGACGATTTGGATTTGTTTTCCTTTTTTGTCACAATCGCACTAATCTTATGATTTTTCATTCCCCAAATCTCTCCTTTTTTTTTTTTTTTTTTTTCTGAAATCATATCCTTTACAATCATATAGCAACCTCCATCGATCTCTCTCTCTTTCTCTATCCTCACAAATCTACTTTCATTTCTTCGGACTTCTAAACAAATTCCGCACAAATCATTCAAATATTTATTTCATTTTTAACCATTTAGCGTCTTTTTACTCATTTGGTTTTATTGCAAAGATATTTACCCCTTAAGTTTGGTAAATTGTTACCTTAACACTCCTAGATTAAGGGGCTGTTTGATAGCCTCTTAATGATTCCATTAAGAGGCTATATCTGAATCACTCAGAAATAAGTGTGTTTGGTTCACCAAAATAGCACCTCTTAACGGTTCAGCCAACCTCTTAGTGATTCAGCCATAAAAACTATCTGAATGGAAAACAAGACTCCTTTACCCTTGCCCCTAATTATCAAACGCACTTCTTCCCTCAGCCCCCTTACGAATACTTCTCACAATCCCTTCTTCTTCAGTCACGACGATGCCTTCCACCACCATACCCACCGCCGTACGCCACCGCCTTTCTGTTTTTCCGGCTGAGATCATCAAAAAATTAGTGTACGATGACACGTTTTCTCTGTTTTTTCTTCAAATCCCATACAAGAACTTTGATTTTTCCGGCTGTTGGCAAGCGGTGGTGATGAAAGACGGCATCTTCTTCAACTGGTTATTCCTTCGGTGAAGATGAGTAATAAAAAAAGATACTGTATTTTTTTATGATTCCTTGACTGAATACAAGGAGCAGGGACACGAGAACACTTGCACCTTTTCTATTTTTTATTAATTGTTTTATGTGATTTATCATAATGTTTGAAGTTTTGCTTATTTACGTTTACATTTATAAAATAACTTCTTTAAAGGGGTAAAATAGTCAATCTGTATGGTTATTCAGAGGTCTAACCAAACAACACTTACTCATTCAGCACTTACTGATTCAGAGTCTCTTTCCTAGTCAGACCTCTTAATGGTTCAGCACTTACTGATTCAGAGGTTGCCAAACAGCCCCTAAGTCTCAATGGAACCCAAACTAATATGTAAGGGTAACCTACAAGTTCAATAGATAAAACAATATTAAATGTGGAAGCACAATCAAGTCACAATGAAATATCATAAATCAATTAAAACAATATAAACATCAAATATGAAATGACAACACCCATACTATATGGACAGCAAGAACAACACTTGCATGTAGAAATAAGAGGAGACTGACGTTGTGTTGTATACTATATGGACAGCAAGAACAACACCGAGAATATAAATCTTTATATTAGAAATTTAAGAATTTCATAAACAAGAATTTATCATCTAGAAATTTTAACCTAGTTAAAATTACAAGCCTAGAAATAATTAACACTAGGTTAAAAACACTAGTACTTAAAGTTAGATGATAAATGAGGGACTAAGCTTGCCAAAAATGAAAGTTAAATGCTGAATTATAACAAAACTCACCAAACACACCATTTTAGGTGTGTCTGGTCGATCAAGTGAAGCAGGGGGCGATCCCCACTTCTCCCAAAACCCTAAAATTTCATTTATCTTGCAAATTGATGGATTAATCCAAGTTGAAATCGAAAATTTAGCTTAGAATCGTAATCCTCATCACAAGAGGATTGTAAGGTATGTAAAATCTGATGAAATCTCTTAACTTGAATTTCTCATGATTTTGGAAAATCTGAAATTAGATGTTGCATGTGTGTTATTTGGTTAGATTAGAATTGATATGGTGTTTGGAATTGAAATCTAGCCAATTACATGTAAAATCATGACCAAATTCAGGAAATTCCATGAACACCTTGAAGGTGGGTTGTGGGTTTTACATGATGATGATTAACACTAGGGTTTAGAATGATTGTTCTAGTGTAATTCGACCTTAGAAGGTAATTTCATAAAAGTATGATGTTTAAATGCTATATGATGGCTTTATTGAAGTTAAGTTAACTAATTAGCAATGCTATAAACATGAATATGAAAGATGTAGAAATTCTGCCCTTATAGTGTTTGTTGAAATGCCTCAAAGAAGGCTTGAAACTGAATTGTTAAGTTAAAACCGCATAACTATGAAGTATGACAAAATGTGCGTTATGAATGTAAAACATAGAGTTCTAAACGTAAAGTGATTGAACTCTATAGGAAAGGAAGCCGGGGCATCTAGTGGACAAACCGGTGTGGACGCACGTTTGAAGGGCTTGCTTTAAAGGTATGTAACTTGACCCGTTACATCAAGTAAATTTGATGATTTTCACACTAGTAGCCGTATTATAGAATAAAAGTTGTTTTGAGTTGAAGCAATAATGTCGCAATAGTGAATAAAAGGTTAAATTTGAATAGAACTCGTTGGTGGTTGTAACAAAGGAAGATTCCTTAGACTAGCCAAACGGGTCGAACAATCAAGTATAGCATGGTTAATGCTTCGAAATATGATTAAATGATCTTTGATATGGGTCAATATATAACATGTTAAAACTACAAGATTTTAATGGATTGATTTGTTAGAAAAACGAAAATCCGAGAGTTTGGGTTTGAGTGAAATGATCAAAACAAACAAAATCATGGATTTCCAGAAGCCACCGTAAGTTACGGTGGTACCGTAACTTACGGTGGAGTCCATATGTTTACGGTGGGATTAGTCTATTTTACGGCGGTCCAAAACCTTCCTGAACCAACCGTAACTTACGGTGGTACCGTAAGTTACGGTGGAACCAGAATTGTTTAGAATTTTATTATTTTAAATTTGATGTTGATTCTTGGCTTATGTATTTGATAACAAACTTCAAAACTAATGTTTTAAAGGTTTGACCATAGGTAACAAAGCGGATCTTACTGATGACGGTCAAGCGATTGATGAAGAACCGAACACAAATTTTGAAGCTTCCGCAATGTTTTAATCATACTTAGATTTTGTTCATGGGTTGTAAACAATTTCTTAAACAAATTTTGAATGTTCCAACTTAGTGATTAGTTGACTAAGGGTTATGCTACTTATGAAACCTTTGTTATTTTAATATCTTTTGGTATAAATTTTTATAAAATTAGTGATTAATTCTAGTATAATTTAAGGGTGTTACAAGTTGGTAATCAGAGCCTAAGGTTGTTAACAAAGTGTTCGGTTCAAGCTTGATCGATCGTCCGGTAAGAATTAACTTATTTTATTAGTAAATCATGTACTACGTAAAGAATGAGAAATGAACAAATATGCATGAAAAGAGTGTGTAAGCTCACTCAAAAACAAGAAATGCATGAAACAAGAATGATTAAATCAAGTTGTGAACTTGATTGAATTGAAACAAGAATGATTAAATCAAGTTGTGAACTTGATTGAATTGAAACAAGAATGATTAAATCAAGTTATGAACTTGATTGAATTGAAACAAGAATGATTAAATCAAGTTGTGAACTTGATTGAATCAAAACAAGAACGATTAAATCAAGTTATGAACTTGATTGAATCAAAACAAGTAAAGCATGTGTTATAAATGGAATGTTTAACAACCTATGTAAAGATTTCAGAAATAGAGATGGCTGATGGAGGTAATGATAATGCGGTGCCAAGAGTCACCGAACAAATGAGAGAAGTGATTGCCGAAGAGGTTGGAAAGGCGATCAAAAACAGTTTGTCGGGCTTTATTGATAAAATTCAAAACACAGTTTTATCAATAGTAGAAGATAGAATCAAGAAATTGGAAGATGATTCAAATGTAGCAAAGGAAAAGCATGGAGGACGAAAGCCTTGTTCATACAAGGAATTCATGGCCAACGATGGCTAAGTGATATCGAAGGGGTATTCGAGAGGACCCATTGTGATGAAGATGACTACGTAGCCTATGGTACGGGTCAACTAAGGAGTCAAGCGAAAGATTGGTGGGATA
Organism: Helianthus tuberosus; assembly: GCA_030545235.1. Classification (NCBI taxonomy): domain Eukaryota; kingdom Viridiplantae; phylum Streptophyta; class Magnoliopsida; order Asterales; family Asteraceae; genus Helianthus; species Helianthus tuberosus. The sequence goes on along the minus strand of CM060414.1, from coordinate 149,568,984 downwards.
ACAAAAAGAGAGAGATCGGTATTGAAGCTGCTAAGGTCATGACTTGGGAAGAATTCAAGACGCCATTTCTTAAGCATCATAGCCCCAAGGCGATTATGAATAAAATCAAGGAGGAGTTCATGCAACTTAGGCACAAGAGTGAGACCATAGACAAGATTACGGCAACGTTTATGGATAAGATGAAGTTTTGCGATGATCTAGTGACGAATGAAGAACAAAAGATATACTACTACCATAACATGTTAAGTGCTGAATATAGGGAATTTATCACCCCTTCCAAATACGAGACCCTTACCGAGATCATAAATGCTGCTCGGGAAAGGGAGATCGAACTGAAAAAGAGCATTGAAAGGGGTGAACGGAAAGCACAAGATGTAAACCCAAGCCCTACTAAGAAGGCACGAACAAGCGAAACCGCAAAGAAATCTGATACGAAAGGCGGGTCGCCAAGTTGCAGAATCTGCGGAAAGGGTCATAAAGGCGAATGCCGTTACAAGGATAAGCCTTGTCCCATATGCAAAAAAAAAAAAAGGGACATATGGCTATATCGTGCCCGGAGAAAGTGACGGTTTGTTACAATTGTTATCGAACGGGTCACAAAAAGTCGGAATGCCCGGAACTGGTTGGAAAGAAGGATGGGCAGGACCCGAAAGGTGAAGCCCCAAAAGCAAAGGCAAGATCTTTTCAACTAACCGCCGCAGAAGCAAAGGTTGAACCTGACGTGGTCTCAGGTATATTTGCTGTAAATTCAATTCCTGCACGCGTCTTATTTGATACGGGTGCGAATAAATCCTTTGTTTCATATGGATTTATTCGACATCCTTCATTTGTTCTAACAAAATTACCTGTGCCCTTAGAAGTAGAGATAGGTAATAACAAGAGCTTTATTGTTTGTGATGTATGTAAAAACTGTAAAACGAGCATTGACGACGAAGAATATTTGATAAACCTAATCCCGATGTCAATGGGAGAATTTCAAGTAGTCGTTGGGATGGATTGGCTATCTCAACACCATGCAAAGATCGTGTGTTTTCGTAAAGAGATAAAATTAACATCTCCGAGCGGGAAACACGTCACCATTTATGGCGAAAAAGGAGGCAACCCCATAGTGTGCTCAATGTTGAAAGCTCACAAGCTTATGAAGCGGGGATGCAAGGCATTCATGATATACGCTAATGAGCCCGAAAAAGAATCACGAAAGATTGGAGATGTACCGGTAGTACAAGATTATGAAGATGTGTTTCCGGAGGATTTACCGGGGATACCGCCTGAACGGGAAATAGAGTTTGGGATCGAATTGATTCCGGGCGCGAAACCCGTAGCAAAAGCCCCGTACCGACTTGCACCGTCGGAATTACAAGAGTTGATGTCTCAAATCCAAGACCTGCTTGACAAGGGATTCATAAGACCGAGTGTGTCTCCTTGGGGCGCACCGGTGTTGTTCGTGAGAAAGAAAGACGGGAGCATGCGCATGTGTATCGATTACCGGGAGTTAAACAAACTCACGGTAAAGAACCGATACCCGCTCCCGAGGATAGATGATTTATTCGACCAACTACAAGGTGCGAACTGGTTTTAAAAATTGACCTTAGATCGGGGTATCACCAACTAAAGGTCAAAGAAGAAGATGTGCCAAAGACAGCCTTCCGCACGAGATATGGACATTACGAATTCCTCGTGATGTCATTTGGGCTAACAAATGCACCCGCGGCTTTCATGGACCTCATGAACCGGGTTTGCAAGCCAATGTTGGATAAGTCAGTTATAGTGTTTATCGATGATATCTTAGTGTATTCGAAAAGTGAAGCTGAACGCGCACACCACTTACAAGAAGTGTTAGGGACACTTAGACGAGAGAAGTTATATGCAAAATTCTCTAAATGTGCCTTTTGGTTACGAGAGGTACAATTTCTTGGCCATGTCATAAGTGCCGACGGAGTTTTGGTGGATCCGTCGAAAATAGAGGCTGTGTCAAAATGGAATCCCCCAACGAACCCTTCTGAAATTAGAAGCTTTTTAGGGCTTGCGGGATATTATAGGAGATTCATTCAAGATTTCTCCAAGATTGCGATACCGCTAACAAAGCTAACACGGAAGAAAGAAAAGTTCATTTGGGGTGCCGATCAAGAGAAAGCGTTTCAAACGCTAAAAGAAAAGTTAACTCAAGCTCCGGTATTGACATTGCCGGACGGAGTCGAAGACATGGTGGTTTATTCGGATGCTTCATTATCGGGGCTCGGTTGCGTGTTGATGCAAAGGGGGCAAGGTAATAGCCTATGCCTCGAGACAATTGAAGGTACACGAGAAGAAATATCCCACGCACGATCTCGAGTTGGCAGCGGTGGTATTTGCATTAAAAATATGGAGGCATTACTTGTATGGGGTAAAGTGCACCATATTCACCGACCACAAGAGCTTGAAATACTTCTTTGATCAGAAGGAGTTAAATATGCGACAAAGGCGATGGCTGGAAACGGTGAAAGACTACGATTGTGAGATACATTATCACCCCAGAAAGGCAAACGTGGTAGCGGACGCTCTGAGCAGAAAAGCGGACTACGTCCCAATACGAGTGAGGTCGATGCAACTCGTGGTGACCTCGGGTATACTTGAACGTATTCGAGAGGCGCAGTTAGAATCAGTAAAAGAAAAGAATTGGAAGAAAGAAAGAATAATCGGTCAATTGAAAGATTTCTCGGATGGGAATCACGGGTTGAAGACTCGATCCGGAAGGATATGGGTCCCACATACTTGTGGAGTGAAGGCGCTTCTACTTAACGAAGCTCATAAATCCCGTTATTCAATTCATCCGGGTGCGACCAAGATGTACAATGATTTGAAACAAAATTATTGGTGGCCCGGAATGAAGAGGGATGTGGCGAAGTATGTGGAAAAATGCTTGACATGTTTACAAGTCAAGGCGGAGCACCAGAAACCATATGGCAAACTCCAACCGTTAGAAATTCCGGTTTGGAAATGGGAACATATTACAATGGACCTATTAACCAAGTTGCCTAAGACGAATCGTGGTTTCGATGCCATTTGGGTAGTGGTGGATAGATTGACGAAAAGTGCTTACTTCATTCCGATTCGTGAGACCTATACGTCAGAAAAGATGTCAGAAGTTTACACTAATGAAATAATAGCACGTCATGGGGTCCCGGTATCCATCGTGTCTGACAGGGATACCCGGTTTACTTCAAATTTCTGGCGAGATTTCCAAGAGCAGATGGGAACCAAATTGTTCATTAGCACTGCGTACCATCCTCAAACGGATGGACATAGTGAAAGAACGATACAAACATTGGGGGATATGCTACGGGGATGTATAATCGACTTTGGAGGAAGTTGGGATGTTCACCTACCGTTAGTCGAGTTTTCATATAATAACAGTTACCAATCTAGTATTAAGATGGCACCGTACGAAATGCTCTATGGTAGGAAGTGTCAAACCCCGGTATGTTGGGGTGAAGTGGGTCCACGTGAACTCGCCCACCAAGATATAGTACGAGCCACGAATGAAAAGATCGATATAGTTCGGGCACACTTGAAAGCGACTCAAGACAGGCAAAAGGCGTATGCTGATAAAAGGAAATGGCCAATCGAATTCCAAGTTGGTGACATGGTCATGCTAAAAGTTTCCCCATGGAAGGGCGTTATTAGATTCAGAAAAAGGGGGAAGCTAAGCCCAAGGTTTATTGGGCCATTTAAAATTATCGGAAGAGTTGGCAAGGTAGCTTACCGCCTTGAATTACCGGAGAAGCTAAGTGGAATCCATGGCACGTTCCACGTGTCACAATTAAGAAAGTGCCTAGCAGACGAAACGACCTATATCCATTACGATGACATCGAAGTGGATAATAGTCTGAATTATGCGGTAAGACCGGTGGAGATTTTAGACCGGAAGGTCAAACTTTTACAAAATAAACAAATTGACCAAGTCAAAGTCAAATGGGAGCATAGGAAAGGTTCGGATGGGAGTCCGAAGAGGAGATGCGACGTCTTCACCCTACTTTATTTGGTACGTAATTAGGTTTCGGGGACGAAACCCTTTTAAGGGGGGTGGACTTGTAACACCCCGAGAATATAAATCTTTATATTAGAAATTTAAGAATTTCATAAACAAGAATTTATCATCTAGAAATTTTAACCTAGTTAAAATTACAAGCCTAGAAATAATTAACACTAGGTTAAAAACACTAGTACTTAAAGTTAGATGATAAATGAGGGACTAAGCTTGCCAAAAATGAAAGTTAAATGCTGAATTATAACAAAACTCACCAAACACACCATTTTAGGTGTGTCTGGTCGATCAAGTGAAGCAGGGGGCGATCCCCACTTATCCCAAAACCCTAAAATTTCATTTATCTTGCAAATTGATGGATTAATCCAAGTTGAAATCGAAAATTTAGCTTAGAATCGTAATCCTCATCACAAGAGGATTGTAAGGTATGTAAAATCTGATGAATTCTCTTAACTTGAATTTCTCATGATTTTGGAAAATCTGAAATTAGATGTTGCATGTGTGTTATTTGGTTAGATTAGAATTGATATGGTGTTTGGAATTGAAATCTAGCCAATTACATGTAAAATCATGACCAAATTCAGGAAATTCCATGAACACCTTGAAGGTGGGTTGTGGGTTTTACATGATGATGATGAACACTAGGGTTTAGAATGATTGTTCTAGTGTAATTCGACCTTAGAAGGTAATTTCATAAAAGTATGATGTTTAAATGCTATATGATGGCTTTATTGAAGTTAAGTTAACTAATTAGCAATGCTATAAACATGAATATGAAAGATGTAGAAATTCTGCCCTTATAGTGTTTGTTGAAATGCCTCAAAGAAGGTTTGAAACTGAATTGTTAAGTTAAAAACGCATAACTATGAAGTATGACAAAATGTGCGTTATGAATGTAAAACATAGAGTTCTAAACGTAAAGTGATTGAACTCTATAGGAAAGGAAGCCGGGGCATCTAGCGGACAAACCGGTGTGGACGCACGTTTGAAGGGCTTGCTTTAAAGGTATGTAACTTGACCTGTTACATCAAGTAAATTTGATGATTTTCACACTAGTAGCCGTATTATAGAATAAAAGTTGTTTTGAGTTGAAGCAATAATGTCGCAATAGTGAATAAAAGGTTAAATTTGAATAGAACTCGTTGGTGGTTGTAACAAAGGAAGATTCCTTAGACTAGCCAAACGGGTCGAACAATCAAGTATAGCATGGTTAATGCTTCGAAATATGATTAAATGATCTTTGATATGGGTCAATATATAACATGTTAAAACTACAAGATTTTAATGGATTGATTTGTTAGAAAAACGAAAATCCGAGAGTTTGGGTTTGAGTGAAATGATCAAAACAAACAAAATCATGGATTTCCAGAAGCCACCGTAAGTTACGGTGGTACCGTAACTTACGGTGGAGTCCATATGTTTACGGTGGGATTAGTCTGTTTTACGGCGGTCCAAAACCTTCCTGAACCATCCGTAACTTACGGTGGTACCGTAAGTTACGGTGGAACCAGAATTGTTTAGAATTTTATTATTTTAAATTTGATGTTGATTCTTGGCTTATGTATTTGATAACAAACTTCAAAACTAATGTTTTAAAGGTTTGACCATAGGTAACAAAACGGATCTTACTGATGACGGTCAAGCGATTGATGAAGAACCGAACACAAATTTTGAAGCTTCCGCAATGTTTTAATCATACTTAGATTTTGTTCATGGGTTGTAAACAATTTCTTAAACAAATTTTGAATGTTCCAACTTAGTGATTAGTTGACTAAGGGTTATGCTACTTATGAAACCTTTGTTATTTTAATATCTTTTGGTGTAAAATTTTATAAAATTAGTGATTAATCTATACATATAATAAAAGAAACCAGTTTGAGGACACGTGTCATCATATTAAGCCATGTCTTATAGATAATTACAATTTTAGTTTAATCTCTTCTAATTAATTATAGATAATCCTTCTACTAAATATTATTTAGTTTAATTATTCCTTTTATATTTATCTATTTACTTCAAATTCAAACTTAGTTATCTAATTTAATATTAGAGTAAATTACGATTTTGACCCCTGTTGTTATATCACTTTTACCCTTTTAGCCCAAAAAGGAATTTTTTAACATCTGAACTTTCAACGTCTTTTTTTCTAACCCTTTTGGATCTCAACGTCTTTTTTCTAACCCTTTTGGTAGGGGTCAAAAGGGTTAGAAAAAATACGTTATGGGCTCAGATGTTAAAATATTCGTTTTTTGGCTAAAAGGGTAAAAGTAATATCACCACAAGGGCCAAAATCGCAATTTACTCTTGATATTAACTATATATTTGAACGTTTTGTTAGTTTGGTATCAAATAGATTTTACGAAACTTAAAACAAAATTAACTAATATTATTTATCATTTCTACATTTACAAGTTTTAAATAAATGGTTAAATTTATTGAGACTTCGTTACATTTACAAGTTTTAAATAAATGGTTAAATTTATTGATACTTTGTTAACAAATTTTACTACAATATAATAATCGATTTATATCAATATAAATATATATTTATACTATACTATATAATAAAACATTAATGTGTAACACCTATCATTCATTATAAGCATTTATTTTATGATTTTCTCGCCTCACTTCCAAACTTATCTTATATTAATTAAATAAATAAATGAATAATGAGCTAATATTAAATTTCATCCTACTTTAAATTTTGAATACCATTCTTTTATTTTTCTAATAAAATATTATTCTAAAATTTAAATTTTTAATTTAAGATATCTTTAAATAAAACAAATTATTTATCATGAAAACCAAACTTTGTATTAATATATGAAATATTACATGATTTATAAATCAATTTGTCGGAATTGGTACCAACATTTTATCACTCAAATAGATGTTGATTTGCTTCTTGAATAACATATCTTCTTTTCAAGAACCATCTTCACAATCACCATATCCATCGCGTATCGAATATTATCCATTAGTATATTGAAAGATATGACTTTTTTATTATTGATATATAAAATTAGATTTATTAAACCCGTGTAATACACGTGGTTTTTTTTTATAGATATACCATTTTTATTATTTACTATACAAAATTATATTTATTCGACCCGTGTAATAGATGAGGTTTTTTAAGATATAACTTTTTTATTATTTGATATATAAAAATAGATTTATTCAATTCGTACAATACACGAGGTTTTTTAAGGATATATATTTTTTATTATTTAGTAAAGGAATACATATGGTTCTTATAAATATAACTTTTTTTATTATTTAATAAATAAAGTTACATTTCTTCAACACGTGCAATAAATGAGGCTTTTAAAAAGATCGTACAATACATATGGTTCTTATAAATATAACTTTTTTTTATTATTTAATAAATAAAGTTACATTTCTTTAACCCGTGCAATAAATGAGGCTTTTAAAAAGATAATTTTTATTATTTGGTAAATAAAATTCATTTATTCAACCCGTGTAATACACGGGGTTATAACCTAGTTCTAGTATAATTTAAGGGTGTTACAACGAAGCCTAGTCCATCATTCATCGATGACCCATCTCCTTTATTCACTTACCAAAACTTCCAAGCGACTCCTCATCCACCCAATCTGCGCACCCCAAACATCTGATTCATCTTCCCCTCACATCACCACTCAACTTTCGTAGCCTACAACATCAGCGCACGAAACATGTTGATTAGATATACATCTTTTTTCTTGAGAAAGTTCGTGTGGGTGTGGTTGATGTTTTACATGTGTGGTGTGCCTCCTAACTACCAATATGGTCACATCTTCACTAAAGGCCTATCCAAACAATCGTTCACCAAACTCAGATTTAGTTTGTGCCTTTGTCTGGCTACTACTCAAACTACGGGACCTGTTAGCAATATTATATTTAGTATATATATTCATTTATAAATTTAGTACATTTCTCATACGTATTATCCTTATTTGGTATCCTTAGTTATACGTAATCCTTGTATTCTTTATACGCGTTTATTCAATGAGCATAATCACATTTCATAAAATCAAGATGTATCTTCAAAATCAAATCTTAAACAGTTTATACCGCGCGCACAAATAGGAAAATCATAATCCAAATATAAAATCCGAAGACACATGTTCAAATCTAAGATCTCATCCACCGGATCTTTCAAGAAAAACAGACCCTTTTTAAAGTAAATCCTAAAATCAAAGGATCAAACTTCGATCAACATTAATCAGTTTGTTTTGTTTTTGTCGTAAAAGGGACGAACAGAGAGAGTATGATTTATGTAGTTCATCATCAGTTTGTTTTGTTTTTGTCGGTTCCATCGTCATCGTTGGCTGGTTCATTTTTGGAACTTTAGTGAGTTGATTTTAATTTAGAACACTCAAGAATTGTTTTAATATGTTATCGAAGTCAATTCGTCTAAAATAAAGTTCAAGTCGAATGATGTTAAAATTAATGTCCGGTTGATTTTATCTTTTAATGAAGAATTGGGTGGATATCATCATTTTTACCCATAAGGGTGTAAAGATGCTCCCTCGTGAGATGTGGTAAACTCCTTACCTCAGCCAATCACCTCATCCTATGTTATGTGAACTCCTCTCGTCACTATCTATTTTACACTCAAACATAAGACCATCCGTAGTGGGGCGTGATTTTAAAAAAAAATTGAAAAAAACGCCCCAAAACGCCCCTCCCCCACTACACCGGGCGTTATTGGGCGTTATAATTCAAAAAGTTTGAAGCGAGCGTTTTAAATAAAACGCTAAATTGGAATTGGAAGCCGGCGTTTTATTTGAATGGGGTTTGACTTGGGAGTACAGTGGCCAATGGGAGTGCATATGGACGAAATATGTAAGTGGTCTGACAAAACTTTTTGACTTTTGTGTGGTTTCCTTTTTTTTTAATGATTGAATGGGGGTTATTGGCATAATGCCCTACTACGCCACTTTTGCTATAATGTCCCATTGCTGACTAGGACGCCACGTGTCGGATAATGCCCCATGGTGGGGGCATTATAACCCACTACCACTACACATGGTCTAAGGGGTGTTGCCTTTGTGGGGAATCCATTTCTTTTTTTATTTTTTTATTCCTACAAATAATGTGTTAATAATTAAAACATATTTTAAACTAAATAAAATTACATTAAATTTAAGAAAGACATTACATTAGATTAAAAATAAAATAAAATTACGTTATAATAATAGAAAGACGTGTTAAAACTAGGAAACAAACATAAATAATTTTCATTCTCCCATCCAAGGCCTAAGCCCTCTTAAAACCACGTGTTATTCGTTTCTACGTCGCTCACAATTTTTAAAAACAACCTTTTTGACATACCAAACATCTAACGAAAAAATCATCATTGTATTTCGGCTCCTTGACAAAATAATATGCCATAAGGGTTTCGTGGCCTTTCTCTCGATCATGACGGACATATATTTTTTTTACTGGATGTGCCTGTGTTTTCTAGTTCGGTTTGCTCGATGAGATTTTGAAAAAAAAAAATTAAACTACTATCGCTTGAAGATAAATCATCGTCACTAATATCGAATGGAATAAACAACGGTATGTCATCTACCATTTTGAAAAATAAGGATACTAGAAGAGAAATACTTTGGTTGAGATTAGTTTTGGATTGTGAGAGAAATGGTTTATAAATGACGAGAAATGGTATGTTTAAATATAAAGAAAATTGTATTTTTTTTATTAAATAAAGCTGCTATATAGCCGTTTAACTCCCCAACGTTCAAATAACAATCTACTCAAACACACAGTGACTACTCACCGATTTCATTCAATCACCGAGCTTAAGGGAAGGTCTGCGGCGGTGTGCGGGTGCGACAAACCCACTCACCTAGGGCTGATCATCTTGTACTAACTGAATCTACCCGGCCTTAACCATAACGACCGCCCACGAGCCCACGCTGCGATCGGACCAAGCGAGTCTGCTCACGTGAAGAAATTGAACGTTGGGTCTTGGTAGAGGGAAAACTTACCGTTGGTTTTTAATGTTTTTTTTTAAATCTCTATTATAATAAATCAATGGTTAAAAATCCTACTTGTCAACACCACAAGCCCACACTTCTCTATCTCTCCTACATGTCAATCCCACATTCATCTTGTCCACGTGTCCACTCCTCCTTTTTTTGGTGATTTGTTTTTTTTTTTGAAAGAATTGCTAAAGGTCAAAACCATTAATGAGGGCAGACAAATTTGCGTTCTCCCTCTTCTCTCTTCTGCAAGTCAAAGCAACCAGCCAAAACCCTAATCCCAAATTATTTCCCTTTCCTCGCCATCTTCTTCTTCTCTCCTTCTTTCTTTCTCTGCATCCTACAGATGAATACCCTTTGGAGTTTGGATTCAAAATTTCAAGTTGAGTTTTGCCATCACCAAATTTTGAATTCCCCCTCTCATCCCCATACGTTCACTACTTTCATCTATAGAGAGAGAACCAAAGAAAAAGAAGAGAGAGAGAGAGAGCAACGATTCTTCCCTCAAAATCGTTGATGTTCCAGAAATTGTTGTTCAAGTGCATGATCTGAAACCAACCGGTAACAGATACAGGTATGGTTTGTGTGTTTCATCTAGGGTTTTGGTATTTTGGGTATATCTTTTGATTTGTGTGTATGATTTTGGGGGTGGTTGAGTGTTTGTTATGATTTAGGGTGATGAAGACATTCAGCCATTTAAAACCCTAATTGCTTCATCCGTTTTTCTCTGCAGGAAGACCAATGATGGGATCATCATCATCATCAATGATTTTACAGATTCAACGATCTAAGGTCGGAGTTTCCACGATTCAGATTCAAATCGACTCTATCCAATATCGATTTATTAAGGTTCGGTGATATAACTCTATTTTAGATTTTGTTTCGTGATTCATTCTTTTATGATATAAGAGAAGAGAATATTTAAAGGAAAGCGATAAGACCGGTCTGATACATGAGAAAACATTAAATTTGATATAAGCAGAAAATGACAGGGTTGTGATAAACATCAACATATCCTTTTTTTTCTTTGTTTTGGATATGTACATCAGAAAGAAGATATGACAAATAATTTTTACTCGTGTATTAGCACGAACTCGGTAAAATTAAAGATGTTATTTTCAATATGATTATTTATGAATTTTTTGTTTCAAACGGGGTTCTTTAGAATGACAACGTGCACAAAGTTTTCAGGATTTTATCTTCAAGATGATATATGAATTTCTAAATATAGATAAGCATTATTGCTAACTTTCATTGAAAATATACAAAATAAGCATCCCAAAGTAAAAGAATAAGTGGGTTGATATTCAAAAGTCTGTTAACTTTTATAAATAAAAAGACCAGCTTATGTGCGTTGTTTGTTTTTTGGGTAGGGTCTTTTGATCCTCAGATGAATAATATTGATTAAAGTTACCTGTGTTTACTTATATTTCATTCATATGATGGGTGATTTGTTTTTTTTTATAAGATTAAAGATACATGTGTTTATTTAAATTTCATTCATATGATGGGTCTTTTGTCAACATCTTACTTTTATAGATTAAAGATATATGTGTTTGTTGTTATTATTATTTTGGTTTTTAGATGGGTGATTTGCATTACTCTTCTTGGGAACATGGCTTGCCGTTTTAACGTTGTGATCAAGTGGTCAGCAGCCATCATTCGTGTTCAATCAATAGGTGTTAGGGCTGTGTGGATGGTTAAAAGTCGCGAAAGGACAACGGTAGTGGGCTGTCAAAACTGGATAGTAAATGCACACTTTCAGCCGTTATTTCGAAACCAAATTATGTGGTACATTGCAACAACGAGTTGGGATCTTTTGCAGCTGTTTGAGAGGTGTTTGAGGACTGAGAACTATGTATAAACAACCACAGTAAGGGTCGGCAAGGGCTGCCAAAACAGATTGACATCCACCTTTTATTTTGTTTATTTTAAAAAATATGTTTTAAGCGAACACTTCATAAACATCAGTATGTATTTAATTTTTATTACCTTTTCTTTTTAGGTACCAGAGTTAAAGCCGTAGTTCCAGCATTCTGTCATGTTCTATTTCACAGTGAAGGGCGTAGGCGAGGACTTGACATAGGCATAGAGACAAGAAGCACGACGCTTTTATGATCATGATTAGTCTTAAATATGATTTTTCTTTGTCATATATGGATTTTAACCTGATTTTCTTTTAATTAAACTGTAGGTGCTTACAAATGGTATAGAGGTGGAGTAACAAAGGAACGCGCTTAGTGTGATTGAAGCTCCTACTGGTAATGAAGATGATGATGATGATTTTGAGCTTGAAAACGGTCAGCCGAATGGCTCTGATATGGGTCAGTGTTGCTTTCGTATTTAACTCATAATTTACTATTCGAATTTCATAATTTCGGTTTCTAAATTCACATTTGTGCAAGTATGAACTAATATTTGAAACCAGGAGGGTGACAAAGTAGTTAATTTGCATCATAATTTTGATGTTGTTGAATCTTTTTTACATTGGATACCTTATATATCTTTATAACTCTATTATGCATTGCATATGGACCCGCCGCCTACAGAAAGTAATTGTGTTTGTGACCATGTTTTCAGCATCTAATGATACTAAAAAGGTGCATCGATGAAGGCACCGCCCGCGTAAATCAACAACAGGGTCACCACATAACAAGACCGTTGGTCGGTCTCTATTTCATGACTCACAATCTAAGGCCTCCTTTACTACTTCTCGTGGGTCCATGGTATGTTAACTTTATTCCTTCATTCCAAACAAATAGTAGTATGTTTGATTTTGACAAATTTAAAATGTAATTTATGCAGAAGATTGATCTGAGAAAGCTAGAGATGGCTGCCTTGCGGAGATATTTGCTGCACTTTAATCTTGTGAGTAAAATTATTGTACCAAAAAAGTGTATATTGTGTATGTGTGTATATGTATAGGGGTGTTCATTTCAAAACCAATAATATCTTAGGGTGCAAATGTTGGTGGGTAGTAGGAATGAGTCGGTTTACGTGTTGGCGGAGTGTTGGAGGACTTTAAGCCCGAATTCTTGTCGCGCGTGTTTGGATAATACGCCGTTGTCGATCGCGAATGTTTGTCGTGGTCTGAGGGTCGTGTGATGAATACGAGGTGTTTTATGAAGTATTCGGATACTCTGTTAATAGAGGTAACAATTATGCATGCTACTGAATCAAATTATATAATTGTTTTTTTTCTTTTTTCTTTTATTGTTAACTACAAATGGGTTGGGCTGGATAATCACATTCATATTATGCTCAATTTTTATGAGTAGTTGATGAATTGTATATGATTATAATATAATTCTAAAACCTATATATGTGCAGAAGAGGTTGATATTCTCATGCACTTGCCACAAAAGAGAAGAGAGCATCATACGGGAAAAGTAGACTTTTGGCTAAAGATGGCGAAATCGGCACATCAAGTAACCGTATATGATTATAACCCCAAAAGATGGTAAAGATAAACGATTTTGCGTCTGAACTGAAACGCTACCACCTACCAGAGGCAGAGTCACATAGCCGACCCAGACCTGTTTGAACCCGAACCGACCCGGACCCGTTTCAACCCGACAGAATTGCCCTTGATGTACAATCTCTATTTTTTAAAAATAAACAGTTTTTAACCAACCCGGCCTGACTCGAAACCTGTTCTGACCCGGACCTGTTTCAACCCGAACCCGTTCTCACAATACTTTATCTCATAATAGTGCCACACGTTCTGTTCTTCACATAATCATGTAGTGTCTTTATGTTATAGCACAATGGAGGGATAAGCTCACTCAACTTCTATCCAAAAGGAACTGTGCTTAACGGTAATATAAGCACTTTCTTTGACCATTTCACATATGAATTCTTTTGCTTATGACATTAGAAATTTTCATTCTATGTGGTTTTTGGGACTGAAATACCTGCAATTTGCATCTTCTACTGAAATGACCATAAAATGTTAGCAATAATATTTGGTAGTTATGGTAAAGTCAAGGTTTGGTAACGGGTAAAAAACAAGTAATTCTTTGACCCGCAAGAATGAATACGGTCAAATTGGGTTGACACGAGCGGAAACTTATTTTTTTCCAACATTTTAAGACTATATATAAGTTATATATAGTCTTAAAAAAAACTGACCCGACCCGATCCGAAACATAATAGTTCTGAATTTGAGTTATAATAAAGACATAAAAAAAGCTGATGGATGTACATGTGGTATGTATTTTGTTCTGGTTTTTAATGGACTGTTTGCGCTGTGGTGGCGTAATGACACCTGTGTTGTGTTGACTGGATTTATGAGGTTTACAAAAAAGTCTCATATAGCTTGGGTTGCTCTTCAGAGTGTGTGTTTTCAGGTGAAAAATATGCCGATTCAATGCATAAACCGACTGTAAGTTCACTCATAATTAATCTCTCTGGTTAAAATTTTAATTTGAGATGGAACCAACCAGCCATTTTGTCAAGAATGGAAACTTGTGAAATGGTTTGTATTTAGTGTTTTCTCTTATTCACATCATGTAGATTTGGAAGGTTCAATGAATCACCAACCGCATCTCACCGCTAAAGTCAGCCATCACTTCAATTTGCGGTGAAGGTAAACACCCTATCCCATTTTGATTGGTAACTATAGATTTTAGGTCTAGCGAGTTACGACATTGTAAAACAGCCAAAACGTTGGTTTGGTCCTGGTCTACTTTATTTTTGGTTTGTTAATTAGAGCTCTGTTTGTTGCGATTTTTACTTTTTGTAGAAGATGAAGATCACGCCACTTCCTGTTTCGTTTGTTTCTTTGTAAGTTCCTATTTCTTTGATTTGTGGGTTTTTTTGGCCATTCCGATTTGAGATGATTTTTTGTGGTTCCTTTATGTGATTCGAAATTAAATTATTATGGAAGTGGGGATTGATTAGTTTCAATTGGTATGTTTTTCAACAAGACTTTTCATTCCAGCTAGGTATTACTCTTCTTTTCTGTCTGCATACATATGACACTATAATTCTATAAAATTGGATCGAACCTTAACAAAGTGATGTTTTCCTTTATTAAAAACACTGAACTGTGGCTAAGTTTTTGGTGTGAAGTGCACTACAACTCGCTCTATAAAATGTGAGGTGAGCTTTCGCTGATTTATGATTAAGGAAGAAGATGGTAAACCAATAAACTAATCATATGTATTATCATGTATTATCACGTGGGTAGAGATTAGTGTATGTACGATTGTTCATGTATAGAATGAAAATATTTAACGCTTTGATGGGTGAAAATAGATACAGGACTATATTTGCGTATCACATGACTATATACGTGAAATAGTTTTGGCATGACCATAAGGGTATAACACAGCAAGAAACATGGCTACTTTGATGATTTTCTCAAATTATACTAGGTTTTCATCATTAATCAAATTATTTTCTTTGTCTTTCAGTTCCGCGCAATTTCTGACCAGATATACAGGTCACTTGAGTATCATAAACATGTCCGAAAGGAGGTTGTGAAGCAGGTTTGTCATAATTTCTTTTTGTACATCTATAATGTCTGAATTTAGGGTACATTTAGAAAGCTAAGTCATGTGCATTATAATGTATGCTAATGCTGTCTCATGTTTTGATTTTGCAGCTGAAGGAATGTCGTTCTCTATATGAAGGCTATGTTCCAATGAAGTACAAGAAGTATTACAAGAAAATTTCTAAGTAGGATACTTCATATGGGTTGTGACTACAAACAAAATTTATCTGACTAATGCAATATTGTTGTATACTTTGATTATGCATGTAAGTGTGTTTACTTTTGAAAATTAACTGTGTGTTTATGGAATAATTTGTTTTGATAGAATATCTAGACCAGTTCAAGTTTAAAATGATAATCATTTGTGTTAATTTAATTTTGATTATGCATGTTAGTGTTTTAATTTGAAGATTAACATTGTGATCTGTTGAACGAAGGGACGAAGGTTGCCGGAGTTGGAACTTGCTAGAGCTAGACGGCGATTCAGCGGCTACTGTTCGTAACCTTTCTTAGCTTTTGCCAAACGGTGACGTTTTGTCCGGTGATATCTTTCATAACCCCGGCGAGTTTTATCAGTAAGCTTCCATCACTTCTTTTTAACTTTCAGATTTTTGTTTAAATTTCATACTATGTACAACAATTTTTAATAGGGATGAGTATTTGGTATCGGGTACCGGTACCGTACCAGGTATATTCGGTACTGATACCGGTACCCACTTTTCCTTTTTTTGGTACAAGTATCAGTATTTAGAGGTAAAACACCGGTAAATACGGTACCCGCTTTTTTCGTTTTTTGTTACCGGTACTGGTTCGGTACTGAACGGGTACCGTGCTCATCTTTAATTTTTAAAAGAATATCTAACGAAATTCACAATTTTTATATGGTTATAAAACTCGTAGAAAATGATAATTTTAATGATAATATTCGTAGTAAATTGACTTATTGTCACGTTAATAGTTTTGAGAGTCCACTCACGTAAATCGCCGTATTGATCTTTGCCCTCTATTCATTTAATTTTGTTTGGAGAGATAAAATATAAAGGTTTAATGATTTTATTATTAAGTTAGATAAAATAGGCATTATCATAGTTTATTTGTATATAAATATTCCGGAATTTTGTTTGGAGAGATAAAATGATAAAAATTTTAATGATTTTATTATTAAAGCATTATCATAGTTTATTTGCGTATAAAAATTCAGGAGAAAATTTCAAACAATTATTAAATATAACTAGGATTAAGATCAAATATGTTAAGTTATAGTTTGTGTTGTAAATAAGATGTATTATAATTATGTCGGGTAACGGGTCAAAACAAACAAGTTTTTTTTTCTTGAATCTGGACAATATCATTCCGGGTCGGGCCAGATTTGAAAACGAGCTGCTAGCTCTCCAACATTCAACTAGGTATATGCTTTCATTTAACTGATTATGATACATTATATTTATGAGGCATTCACTTCTTTGGTAGCTGGTACATTACATCTCGTAATTTGTAGTTTGGTTCTCATAGTCGTCTTTTATATTTTGTTTATTTAGATCAGTTTATTTTAAAATTTATGAAACAATTCTGAAACTTCAATGTTTTTTTAGTTAGAAACAGTTTGAGTAATTTTAGTAAAATATTACATATTCTGATGTTATTGCAGGGGTCTATTGTTCAAACTACCTTACTTGTGTCAAAAGATGGTCAATAGGGATTCACATTTCTTTAGTCCAAGTGGTAACAAAGATGTTTAATTCTTAAGTTGTATACATAACCGATATTTGTTTTTTTCTTGATGTTTTTGTACACGGCTTATAAAGAAAACTTTGTTACCATTTTATGTAATGTCATTTGATTTGCATTAGTTTTATTGACATACTTATGAATAATGTAATTTAAAATTTCCTACCCGAATGATAACCTAGATATAAGATGCCCTAACTAATTCAGTTTCTGTTTTTTTTATTTTCTTGGTAAGGCTTGCGAAACATGGGTCTTAGCATGAATAGATATGAGGTTATAAATCATGAAAAAAAAATACTTTTATAGATGTAGATTTTTTTAACACAACCCATAACCCGTGAAGCTCACGGGTATATAACCTAGTTTTACCTATAAATACCTTACTATTCTATCAAATTTTATACCATTCCATCTTTCTCTCAATCTATTCTCTACGTCTTTTATAAATTTCTCATCCTTTTTTAAAAACCCACTATGGATCCCAACAACATTTTTAACGTAGATAGTTATCAGGTCTCATTCAACTACCCGTACGACGAGCAATTCGAACACAACATGAGCCAAATGCCACAGCTCTCGCCGGAATACGTTCCGGATACACAAAATGAACCGGTTGAAGTCCAAGCTAAAAAGAGAGGACAAGGAAAAAAAACGGGAAGGGCGGGAGGATCCAAGAAAACGGAAGAACTGTCCGACACGAGAAGACTCACGACGTCTTGGAAGAAGGAGGAAAAAATAGCGTTGTGCAAGGCTTGGATTCACATTTCGGAGGATGCTAAACGCGGTATATTATTTCAATCTCTTATTTTTTTTAAACAGTAGTATTTTTTTATCGATTTTTAGGTTTTCTAATGTAGCGGACTACCAAAAAGCGAGGACATTTTGGAACAAAGTTCGTGAACAATTGTACAAACGATATGATTTCAGGTCGGTGGGCCGAAATACGTGGGTTATTTACGAATTTGTATAACCGAAATTTCAATCGGATGCGACCTAGTGGAAGCAATGATCTACAAGTGTATCAACTCACTTGTGAAGAATTTAAGGACGAATGTTATCACAAGCATCGGGTTAGAAAAAGCTTTGACGAGGACTACTTGTTTGAGATCCTCCGAAAATGTTCGAAGTGGACGAAGTTAATTAGCGAGGACGGAACGAGTTCAACGTTAAAACTGTCAAAAAGTAACTCGTCCGGGCAATACGTCTCATCAAGTAGCTCGGATGCGCATGTCGGGTTAGACCTCAATGTTGACGGAGATGACGCGGGAGAGCCACCACCACAACTACCGGCTGGTAGGGACCGGGAAAAACAAAAAAAACAACTAATGAATCAGAGGCCGAATTTTGTGATGAGGTTCAGAGGATAACTATTGCTATGGAGGAATCTTAGGAGGTGAAAAAGGAAAAACAACGGTTGCGGCACTTGGACTTCATAACTAAGGACTTCTGTCACCTAAAACCAGACCGACGAGCCCTACTAGAAAACGAGGCAAAAAACATGTAGTTTTTTTTAATGTGTAATGTTTTTTTAAGTTTAATGTTCTTTTTTATTTATAAAATGTTATTTTTAATTTATGTTTTTAATTAATATAATGTTGTTTTTAATTTAAAAAAAGCTCGCTCGCTTGAGTTGCTCACCTAGACCATAACAGTTGTTCACCTTGAGCGAGCCACTTTATCAAGTATACAGTCAGCATCCAGTCAGTGCTAGGTGGACCATTGGACTTCGCTCGCTTGGGGTGCTCAAGTGAGCCATAACACATAGTCTTACCTGCTAACGAACCCTATGCCGGAAATCTTCAAAAGTATTAACCCTAATTTTCGCTATAGAAACAAACAAGAATGTTAACATGAACTTTCTTCGGGTTGGTTCAGGTTTCATGCGTATTTTCCGGTCAAAAACCGAACCCGAGACCGAAACCGAAAAGTACTAGAATGTGGAATCGATGGCAAACCGAAATACAAAGGGTTAGGTTCGTTTTGGTGTTTCTTCGGTTCGGTTGTCGGGGTTTTTCGGTTCTGCCCAGAAATTGCTCACCCCTACACTCACCGTCCCCTTCCCTGCTTACACCCCGTATACCCTAATCGAGTGAGTAAATTATTTGTCGTGGGTGATTTTTTTTTATTTTTATTTTACACGATGAAGAAGAAACAGATTGTTGTGGGTGATTATTGGCATTGTTATAAAAATCCCGACTAGTATCTGCTTAGTTGCCGATTAATCACTAATTGGTGGTTCACCGATTAATCGCTAAGCGGTCAATGTCGGTCCTATTCTAGCCAAATTCTGTCATATTCCGGCCAAATTTCGACCAAACCCGATAAATTCCCGCCAATTACTTAAAAAATGGATTAATGAGGGTTAAAATATGTCTACTTTAATAAACTACATATAAAAATGTGTGTATATATATATAACTAAAAGTTACATATAAAAATCTCAATCCGATTAATTCGGCTTAATCGCTAATCGATACCACACCGACCAACCAGCGCCAAGTAATTCCTACAACATTGATTATTGGTATTTGTTATGAACAAAATTCAATCTGATGGTGATGGTGGGCTTTCATGTAATCTTTTAACGTACCATTGGAATCTTTATAATTCCTTCACAGAATTGAAGGAAAGTTAAAATCCTTGAATATGGGAAAGTTTTTCAATTCTAATTCTTTACGTGACCAACCAAACACAATTTTAAATAAATGTTTTCCAATAGAAAACGTCTGAAGACATGACTTGTGACACCCTATATTATATAGGGGAAATGGACTGTATCACCCTAAACTATGCAAAATTGGTCAATACCACGCCCAACTTTCAAGTTGGCTCCCACCACCCTCTACTCGACAACTTGGTGTCACTGTCACCCATTCGTTAAAAAAACACTAACTGAGTTAGTTTTTTAAGCCTATGTGACATGCAGATGATGACTTGGAAGCATACGTGGACAGAGACTTGTTATATCATCTCTTTAACATCAATTTAACCCTAATTTCCAAACAAACTCATCTTCTCCCCATCAATTGCAGACGAAGATCAATTGCACCTGTTAAACCCCATCGCCGTTCTTGCCCTAATTCCTCCCCATAGCCGTTCTTGCCCTAATTGCACCTTGAAACATTCAGTCAACATGTCCTCGACTTCTACCTCTGGTCTAATTTGAAAACCTAAACTCTTCAAGGTCGATTTGGATGGAAATGTGTACTGTCATCACGACATTGTTGCGGTTCTTCGAGTAGCTGGACTTAAAAGTGAAAGACATGGTGAAGAATTTTACGGATGTTCTCACTGGCCTGTAAGTTTAATTTGCAGATCAATTTGGTGTTTTGGAGATAGTCCATTGCAATTTCCTTATAGTTGTTGTGTTTTGTAGAGAGGGGATTGCAAATTCTTCCTGTGGAAAGAAGATGTTGATAAGATGTTTGTTGAACATTCATACGGCACCTCAATTGCAGTGACGTTTAAAGACCTGAAGATAAAGAACCTTGAATTACATAATATGTTATTAATAGAAGAGAACAAGAACTTGAAAGCAATGAGATTTGACAGAAAGACGAAGTCGAAGAAACCATATGTGCTAACCTTTGTAATTGCAATTGCCATATTGTTGTATTTGTGGAATTAGTATTTATTGAACTGCTGTGGTATTTAGTGTTTGTAACCATTTGTGCTTTTGTTATGAAATGGAATTTGCAACTGGACATCTAAGTTATGCTTTTGTTACTTTGACTCAACTGGACATCTAAGTTAATGTACATGTTGACCATACTTGCAAGTGACTCAAACTGCATATGAAGCCAAAATGGCCAATGTTTGAACCCAAATTGACAAACTGTGTAAAGCAAAATTGGCCAAAGTTTGACCAATTTGCAGTCAAAATGTAAGTAGGTGCAGGATTGGCCAAAGTATGAACCAAAGTGCAACTGCACTTGCAAGTGAGTCAAACTGCATATGAAGCCAAAATTGGCCAAAGTATGAACCAAAGTGCAACTGCACTTGCAAGTGAGTCAAACTGCATATGAAGCCAAATTTGGCCAAAGTTTGAGCAATTTGCAGTCAAACTGTAACTAGGTACATAATTGGCCAAAGTATGAACCAAAGTGCAACTGCACTTGCAAGTGAGTCAAACTGCATATGAAGCCAAAATTGGCCAAAGTATGAACCAAAGTGCAACTGCACTTGCAAGTGAGTCAAACTGCATATGAAGCCAAAATTGGCCAAAGTTTGAGCAATTTGCAGTCAAACTGTAACTAGGTACAGAATTGGCCAAAGTATGAACCAAAGTGCAACTGCACTTGCAAGTGACTCAAACTGCATATGAAGCCAAAATTGGCCAAAGTTTGAGCAATTTGCAGTCAAACTGTAACTAGGTACAGAATTGGCCAAAGTATGAACCAAAGTGCAACTGCACTTGCAAGTGACTCAAACTGCATATGAAGCCAAAATTGGCCAAAGTTTGACCAATTTGCAGTCAAACTGTAACTAGGTGCAGACTGACCAAAAGATACCAAAGCAAACTGCAGAATCACCAAACCAAACTGCAGAATCACTAAACCAAACTACAGACTGACCAACTTGATACCAAACAGAAGCATGGTCACCAATGTTTGAGTCAACCTATTAAAGTGTACACAATGACCATAATGGAATATGTACACCAATGTGTGACTCAATCAATAACAAAAGTCAAACAACACAGAAGTCAAACAACACAGAAAAAGTCAAATAACACTGAAAAGTCAAACATTGACTAATTAACTTGTTCCACATTACTAGAAGGTGTTTTTAGACAAAATATTAGAGTAAATAAGTCATACATAACATTGCCACAAACACAAAAGATCACATATATTCCACATAACTTCAGCCTTCATTGTTGCCCCTCTCCCTGGTCTTTCTCTTTCCCTTTTGACTTGACTTGTTGGTTCCCTTTTGAGTAGATCTCTGAGTAGCCTCTTGAGTGGACTGCTGGGTTGCCTCTTGAGTAGACTGCTGGGTTGCCTTTTGAGTTAATTTCTGGCTACTCTTCTTCTGTCTCTTTGGAGCAGAACCACCTAGAGATACAAACTTTAAGCCAGGTAATTAACTAAACAATAAACTTAAACTTAATAAAATTTACCTTCAGTTGTTTTCCCTTCTCAGTGCCTTTCTTTTGTTGTGTCCTGTAGCCCCACAGATACTACATTTCATTATAACCCCATGCTTTGTGAGTTTCCCAGGCCTTTTTGGATCTTCATGAGGATCCTTCTTCCTATTCTTCTTGGGCCTACCAGGAGCAGATTTGATTGGTGGTGGATCCATTGGCTGATTGATCTTGGTCCAATACCTTTCACTAGGCAATGGAGGTATTGAGAACTCATAAGCCTTCATGTATGTATCTTTGTGATAACACACATCAACATAGTCTTCAGCATTCTTATGTAAAAAACCAGCAACAACACATATATGTTTACAAGGATATCCCCTTAAATCCCATTTTCTACATGTGCAGCTTCTCTTTTCTAGATCCACAAAGACATCATCAAAATCCCTTACATGAAAAACTTGATATGATGAGGGATACACCTCACATCTATAAGAAGCACCTTTTGAAAATTCAAGTTTTTCCTGGATTTTAGGGCATATGATAACATCTCTGGCAGCCATTTCTGTCCTTTTTGTCACTAACCTACTCATGACCTGAATCCTTATATCCTCTAACATATGAATTATGTGTTTTGACCTTGCATTGATGATAAAACCATTAAAGGTTTCTGCCATGTTGTTTACTATTACATCACACTTAGTGTGGGTGTCCAAATAGCACATGTTAAACCACTTGGGATTCTGCTTCAGTAAGGACTCTACTGCATCAGGATTGATTGATTTCATGTCTTCAATTGCTTGTAGATAGTCACTTTCTGTAAGACCACGGAAAAACGTGTCCAATTATATATAGACACGTGTCATAAACTCCAAAGGTGCGAAAGATTTCGTTTGAAAGGCCAAAGTTGTCGAATAACGAAACTATGAAACCACAGGGACTAAAAGTGTCAACATGCCAAACTTCTACCTCTGAATGACCTTACACGACGAATATATTCTTGAATGAGTGATTGATTGGATATGAGAAGCCGTTTATGAAAATAATCGAGAGATTATTATATTACAAGGGTTAAACGTGTCAACATGTCAATTCTGACCTCTGAATGACCTTTTAACGAAACCGAGGCTTCGAAATATTCAAATATACTTTTAAGAATAAGTGGTATAAATTTCATGTGGTTTCGATATCGTTAAGCGTGATTTCAAGACTTTGGGCCAAAAGTGTAAACTTGACGAAACTTGCTTTCATAGTAATATTTAACGAACCCAAGCCTAACGGAGTTTGTTTATACATCCTTGGGCCCCAAGAAAATAATTACAAGGGTCTCTATTGCCAAAAATCATGTTAAAAAGGGGTTAAAACGAGCAGGGACTGAAACTGCCAGCTTTCAAACACTTTTTCCCGGTTTTACCTATCCATGCGGCCCGCGTAAGATATCCTTAAATCTTACGCGGCCCGCGTCAGCGTGCCCAGATCAGAAAATAGCTGCCAGGTGCGGGTTTGGCCAGTTCCACCGCCTTAACCTCAAAGATATCAGCCTAGGGAGCTGTAAGTCGGTTTAAATGAGTAGCTAGGACACTTGGGTCGATCTTGGAGCCTCCTATTACACCTGGAAGTGATCTAGCTTCAAGAATTTGGATATATAAAGAGTCTTAGTTCTTGTGTTTTGAAACACATTTGCAACATTTCACTTGTGGGACTTGCTCTGGAGTTTCCATCAGCTAGAAGAGGATCACCAAGTGTAGAAAAGTTTGCTAAGACCTTAAGTAAGCTTCTAATTACTTGTTTAGTTGTCTAATTTAGCTTAATTACTCTTAAGTCAAACTTAGCGTAAAATTAGTTTGACTTTCGTTTTAATTACATGTGGCTTAACCACTGATCAAATTGAAAGTGGTTATAAGACCACATTAGTGTAGGTGATTAACCCTTAAAAGGGCACCTCCTAATTATCTCGTTTGACTGGTCAATTGTCGGGTCAAAGTAGTTTGACTGGGCAGAATGTTTGAATATGATTAAAATTAATAAACCAGAGGTTCTAAATTATATTTTAACATTTTAATAACTTAGTAATTAATATTAAAACATCTTTTATCAGTCCTAACCCGACAATTAATAGTCTAAGGTCAGTTTATAACAGAAAGTCGCAAAAGCTTGACTTTTGCTTTGACTTTCAGTTCTGACCCGTTTAAGCTTAATTCACCCATGTTTTAAGCTTCCATTAGGACCACATTACTTAGTAGTATAACCCCCTGGAGTTATATTGCATGGTACCTAATGGTTTGAATTATATGCACTTGGTCGTAATTATGCTTAATAATGCCATAAACGCCCTTTTTACTTACAACTGAGATTTTTAACAATGTGATTGGATTAAAACCTTTGTTACTGATATTTAGACATGTCCTAAAAATTTGACACCAATTGGAAGTCTAAAATGGGAGTTATGCTCAATAACGTAATTAAGGGACTTTTTAGTATTTAAATGACATAATTAGTATGAAGCCTATCTAAACCCGATTTTTGACACCAAACTTCATACCTACTGATGTAAAATAATATTTTGGGAATTTTAAAGATTTTTAATTATTTTTAGACTGAGCATAACATAGGATTATAGCTTAATTTCGGTAAATGCCGGTTTTACCCTTTTCATGCATAAAATGAGTTTTACATAACTTTTTATTGCCAAACCTTTTGCTACTGATTTTATATAATAAATAAAGTATTTTGAACTTTATAAACTGATCAAAAATCAGATTTACTATTTTAACCCAAATACCCCTTTAAACCGAATTTTAAGCGTTTTTAGTACATAGTATGGGTCAAAACTGTATTGGACATATAAAACTCGTTACCTACTGATGTTTTAAGTTAATTTATATAATTATACAGTAAGTTAAAGTTTCTAAACTCAGAAGTCTATTTTTGACCTTTAAAGCATATGTAAAATTACCAAAATGCCCCTACGGGACATAGTTTGGATATATAAGATAATTTTCACATATATAAACTATCCTACTGTTATAACATATAAAAATACATATTTTTACTGATGTAACCAGGTCTGAAACTCAGTTGCATAATTAAACTCTTTTATGGGCATTAAAAAAATTTACCAAAATGCCCTTATGGGACTTATTTTGGTTTAAATAAAATTTTGGGCATATATGTTAATATTTTACTGAAGTATTAACATATTTTAAGCATAATAATGATTAAGACATGTATATAATTTATTTGGTTACCCGTTATGCGTTTACGCGTTCGGATCGGCTATGTGACTAGTTTACATAAAATAGTCGAAACGGGTCAAACCTTTTCATTTAATTCTCAATTTCCAGAATGTATTTAGTTTACCCATATTATACAAGTATCCAAGCTTGTCGGGTCTAAATCTCATTCTATTCCGGTCTCCGCTTAATCTAGCGTTTAGAACCTTAAGGTTTCTTTCTAGCTAGCCGGTCTAAGTCCTTGACTAAAATAAAGACCCGTTAGCATCCTAATAGGTTAATAAACCTTCTATACAGATTAAATAGCTTCCGGTAGAAGGTGCATTCGAAAAGCTTTAAGATTTTTACTGCTAGCATCAGGTAAATACTTTTAACTTATTTCCCTATACGGGCTTGGGATATGGTATTATAATAATACCACTTGGTCGGGTATGAAATCATTTAATCGGATTGTGATTAATAAATTACATAACCCGTTTTAATCTGTCTTGTTTGATAACATAAGCGTTGGGGGTTAATGACCGTGTCCTGGATATCCTCGGCTCATTTATTTGAAAATGGCCACGACCTATGCACGTGGTGTAGGCATACACCTGACAGATGCAAATGCTAAATATAAACCCACATGTTGGGGATAACTCCTTTGTGGGTTCTACAAGTGGTGAGTCGGTTAATCATGACCGGCTTCCAACGGGCCCCAATTGTATGACAAACATATAAATCTCTATACAAGATTATATTTAAATAATTGTCCCAAGTTATAAAAGATTTTGTGCCACGTGCATTCAAATCAATTTTTAAAACCTTTTCAAAAGAGTCAGTTAATTGTATTTACCAGTGTAAACTGACGTATTTTCTTAAAGACTGATTTGACAGGTACCTCTCGAAATAAGCTGGAGCTATAGGGTGTCTTTAGAGGATCTTGCAAATCCATAAGATGCCTGCAGTCTGTCATTTTGTTTCTTTGTATTTATTTATGATCCGCCTGTGGATCTTATTACATTCCAGTCTGTACATTCATATACTCGAACACTCAGACAGTATGGTTTGTAATAGTTTATTCACCCAGACTTCCGCTGTGCTATTATATTGTGTGTATTGACTATGATGATATCAACTACGTCACGATACTCCCCGCCGGGCCCACCGGACATATGTGGAAATATCGGGGTGTGACAGGTTGGTATCAGAGCCAACATTGAGTTAATTAAACACTAACCTTTTGTGTTTAATCTCAATGACACAATAAGCACATTCCTTAGACTCTCGAGTCTAGGCAAATGACCTAGGATTTTACTCTTAACCTTCCTTTTATTGTTTTATTATATTTACTTGTTTTGACAGGAAAATGCCTCCAAGACTAAGGGGACGAGGCAAGGGACCTATGCGTGGAGGACCCTCTAGTTGCTCCGGACCTTCTCACAGGCGCACTCCATCCAATTCGCTTACCGGTTCCGACTCCAAAGATAATTGGAGCCATAACCCTGAACCAGCAAGACATTCCGTCTCGTTGGGATCCTCACCGTCTGACCCTCCGTATTTTGGGATGCCCATTCCAATTGAACCCCATCATTCTCCTTTATCATTAGGAACTCATCAATCCAACCAATCATACCATTCTTACCAATCTCATCCTTTTCACCAATCGGATTCCACTTACTCACCTTCACAATTCAATCCTAACGCTTATGTTAATGACTTTTTGGGCTATAACCCTTTAGGACCTGAGGATCATTTTTCACAAGAGATGGAGATGGATGACGACCCAGACCCGGATTTGCAAACTGGTACACCAGGGAACCCGATAAGTATCTCTAGCGGTTCCCCGTTTCTGGGATCACCGTACAATGGGCACGACTCATTCCAGGAGAGGATGGGTCAGTATGACTGGTTTTTCACACCTTCATACCATAGCTCACCTGGTCAACCTCTCTTGGATGAGCCACAACTTCGAGCGGTTACCCCACCACCCTTGCCAGTTGAGGATCCACCTCAACAGCCTCCTGCGCCTCCAAGGAGAAAAAGGAATGCTAGAATGTCCGTTCGTGGGGGACCACAGTTTGCATCTCCTCGTGGCTCGAGTTCGTATCCTCCTATCCCAGAAAACCCTCAGTTGGGTGAGTCGTCACGCACGGTGACGGAAACTAACCTTCCGCCGGTTTCACAAGCACCATTTCAACCACCATTGGGTTTCGATAACCCTATCCCGACATACCCAGGGTCATCTGGGTATAACCCGTCTGGATACCCATCCGACTATGGGACTCAGGATCCGTATCTTTCAGCTGCCCAATACCATCATTACCCTTCTTCATACCCACCACACTATCCCACTGGATACCCGGCGCAGGATTCTCAATACCTGCCATACCATCAACCTCCTCCATAGCAGCAGCAGCAGACTCAAGAAATTCTAGAGAGGTTAGAGAGAGTTGAACATAAGGCTCACGAAAATAAGAAAAAGCACAATGGTTTTGTTAAGGGCCTTATGAACCTTCTCAAGGGTAAGAAGAAATAGGGTGATGTTGGGTTGTTTTGTTTGTTTTGTAATAAAGTCCCTGCGAGGACATTTATTTCGTTTTCATGTATCAAGTCCCTGCGCGGACTTATTTCTGTTTCCGTATGCCCCTGCGTGGGCAATGTTTTTCAGTATGCCCCTGCGTGGGCAATGTTTTTCAATAAACCCTGTGTGGGAAATTTGTGTTGTTTTCTCAAAGTCCCTTTTCGGGCAACGTTGTAACCGTATCGTGATTTTAATGCAGTTTTTTGCTTTTAATATATAATTTATTATACCATACTACTTTATTTAAAATTTTATTTAATCCGTCTAAGAAACTCTTAGAGGTATAACCTAGCCAAAATATTAAATGGCTATGATGGTATAACCTTTTTAAGATAATGACTCCCTGTTAACATCTGAAAACATGTTAACAATCCTGCATTGTGCGGTATGAGAAATCACACAATCTTCCTAAAATATTGGATTTTCCAAGTCATTATTTTTAGCCTATATGATCATCATGAATCATGGCTAATAAGCATCAATATGATGTATACACCACACATCCATTAGAGATGTATGCATATAAGCAAAGGTGTAATGAAGACAATGAAAGTTCTATTTATTAACTTCTTGTCAAAAAGGCGATGAACTTTGTTCGACCCTTAAATGATCATTGATCCAGAGGATCGTTGGTTATAGTAAATCGTCCATGTGACAAGCTTTTCTAAGCTATTTAAACGTCCTTTAAGACGAGCTTTGTATAATATTAATATCTCTGTGATTATTATTTTAATGGTTTATATGGTTTAATAATACCATGACCATCTACTCATCAATATGATGATCTAATATGTAAATTAAATATATCATCTATGTTTGATATAGTATTCAGAAATGACTGGTTCGGACGAAGCAAGCAGTCATCCTACAGAAGGCAACAGTACCAGAATTAATATCACTGGTGCCGATCTGCAGGCAATGATCACCGCAGCAGTTTCTCAAGTGGTAGATGCTAAGTTTAAAGAGCCTAGTATTGTTAGGTCTCAAACTCATTCGAAATCCCAATCTCAACCCCACACTAATAAGAAAAGTGAGTCTCAGCACTCATCTAACCAGGGTAATGAACCCAAGAAGCAGTTAGTCCTCAAGCCAACTTCTAGGTACGCCAAGGGTTGTACCTACAAGTATTTTGTCTCCTGTAAGCCTAGGGACTTTACCGGAGAAAAAAGAGCGATTGATTGTATGAAATGGTTAGATGAGATGGAAACCGTAATAGACATTAGCGGATGTGCTAAAGAGGATGTGGTTATGTTTGTATCACAATCTTTCAAAGGTGATGCCCTCACATGGTGGAAAGCCTTAGTGCAATCTACTGGGAAGGTTCACTTGTATAATCTTTCATGGGAGAAGTTTGTAGATCTTGTAAAGGATACCTACTGCCCTCAACACGAGGTTGAGAGGATTGAATCAGATTTCCTCACCTTAGTAATGAAGGATCTGGATTGTAGATCCTATGTGACTAATTTCAACTCTATGTTAAGATTGGTACCATACTTAGTCACTCCTGAACCCAAACGCATCGCGCGTTTCATTGGTGGCTTGGCCCCTGAAGTAAAGGGAAATGTTAAGGCCTCAAAGCCAGCCACTTATAGGTCCGCTGTGGATCTATCCTTATCTCTCACTTTGGATGTTGTGAGGAGTAGGGCGAAGAGGGCAAACGATGAAGGGAAAAGGAAACGAGAGGAAGACAAGTCTCCTCAGTCAAACAAAAAGAGCAAAGGGAACTCTAGTTCCAAAAAGGGGCAGTCGAGTGACAAGCCCAGGTGTAAGACTTGTAATAAAAGGCATTTTGGGAAATGCAATCAAGATCCACAAGCTAAACCTTGTGGGATCTGCAAAAAGAAAGGGCATAAGTCTGTTGAGTGCCGAAATATAAAGGATGCAACCTGCTACGGTTGCAATGAAAAGGGGCACATCAAAACCAATTGCCCCAAGAATGCAAAGAAGTCCGAAGAGGCAAAGAAAAACAATGCAAGAGTTTTCCAGTTGCAAGCAAAGGAAGCAGTGAATGACGAGAATGTCATAATAGGTACCTTCCTCGTAAATAATAATTATGCTAGAGTCTTATTTGATTCCGGTGCTGATAAGTCTTTTGTAGACCATAAGTTCTGTAAGTCATTGAATCTACCTATTAAGACTCTAGACATAAAATACGAGGTAGAACTTGCCGATGGTACCTTAGAAACAGTTTCCACTCTTCTTAATGGATGTTCTATATCCATTAAGAATCATTCTATCCCGCTATCTCTCTTGCCAATGAAATTGGCTGGGTTTGATATAGTTTTAGGCATGGATTGGTTGTCGCATAACCAAGCCCAAATTTCTTGTGATAAAAAGCTAGTCATTATCAAAACCCCTTCTGGTGAATCGGTCGCCATTCAGGGAGATACGCAATATGGATTGCCTAGCAATATGTCTATTCTCAAGTTAGCACATTGTATGAAAAGTGTGCGTGTCATTTACATGGCACAAGTGACTGTGAATGATCCTAAGCCTAAAATCGAATACATTCTGATCATCTCTGAATATCCTGATGTCTTTCCTGACGAATTACCTGGATTACCTCCTGAGAGGCAAGTAGAGTTCAGGATAGACATTATACCAGGATCAACACCTATAGCACGAGCTCCTTATCGCCTAGCACCTACGGAAAAACGTGTCCAATTATATATAGACACGTGTCATAAACTCCAAAGGTGCGAAAGATTTTGTTTGAAAGGCCAAAGTTGTCGAATAACGAAACTATGAAACCACAGGGACTAAAAGTGTCAACATGCCAAACTTGTGCCTCTGAATGACCTTACACGACGAATATATTCTTGAATGAGTGATTGATTGGATATGAGAAGCCGTTTATGAAAATAATCGGGAGATTATTATATTACAAGGGTTAAACGTGTCAACATGTCAATTCTGACCTCTGAGTGACCTTTTAGCGAAACTGAGGCTTCAAAATATTCAAATATACTCTTAAGAATAAGTGGTATAAATTTCATGTGGTTTCGATATCGTTAAGCGTGATTTCAAGACTTTGGGCCAAAAGTGTAAACTTGACGAAACTTGCTTTCATAGTAATATTTAACGAACCCAAGCCTAACAGAGTTTGTTTATACATCCTTGGGCCCCAAGAAAGTAATTACAAGGGTCTCTATTGCCAAAAATCATGTTAAAAAGGGGTTAAAACGAGCAGGGACTGAAACTGCCAGCTTTCAAACACTTTTTCCCGGTTTTACCTATCCATGCAGCCCGCGTAAGATATCCTTAAATCTTACGCGGCCCGCGTCAGCGTGCCCAGATCAGAAAATAGCTGCCAGGTGCGGGTTTGGCCAGTTCCACCGCCTTAACCTCAAAGATATCGACCTAGGGAGCTGTAAGTCGGTTTAAATGAGTAGCTAGGACACTTGGGTCGATCTTGGAGCCTCCTATTACACCTGGAAGTGATCTAGCTTCAAGAATTTGGCTATATAAAGAGCCTTAGTTCTTGTGTTTTGAAACACATTTGCAACATTTCACTTGTGAGACTTGCTCTGGAGTTTCCATCAGCTAGAAGAGGATCACCAAGTGTAGAAAAGTTTGCTAGGACCTTAAGTAAGCTTATAATTACTTGTTTAGTTGTCTAATTTAGCTTAATTACTCTTAAGTCAAACTTAGCGTAAAATTAGTTTGACTTTCGTTTTAATTACATGTGGCTTAACCACTGATCAAATTGAAAGTGGTTATAAGACCACATTAGTGTAGGTGATGAACCCTTAAAAGGGCACCTCCTAATTATCTCGTTTGACTGGTCAATTGTCGGGTCAAAGTAGTTTGACAAAAAGTCAAACTGGGCAGAATGTTTGAATATGATTAAAATTAATAAACCAGAGGTTCTAAATTATATTTTAACATTTTAATAACTTAGTAATTAATATTAAAACATCTTTTATCAGTCCTAACCTGACAATTAATAGTCTAAGGTTAGTTTATAACCGAAAGTCGCAAAAGCTTGACTTTTGCTTTGACTTTCAGTTCTGACCCGTTAAGCTTAATTCACCCATGTTTTAAGCTTCCATTAGGACCACATTACTTAGTAGTATAACCCCCTGGAGTTATATTGCATGGTACCTAATGGTTTGAATTATATGCACTTGAACATAATTATGCTTAATAATGCCAAAAACGCCCTTTTTACTTACAACTGAGATTTTTAACAATGTGATTGGATTAAAACCTTTGTTACTGATATTTAGACATGTCCTAAAAATTTGACACCAATTGGAAGTCTAAAATGGGAGTTATGCTCAATAACGTAATTAAGGGACTTTTTAGTATTTAAATGGCATAATTAGTATGAAGCCTATCTAAACCCGATTTTTGACACCAAACTTCATACCTACTGATGTAAAATAATATTTTGGGAATTTTAAAGATTTTTAATTATTTTTAGACTGAGCATAACATAGGATTATAGCTTAATTTCGGTAAATGCCGGTTTTACCCTTTTCATGCATAAAATGAGTTTTACATAACTTTTTAGTGCCAAACCTTTTGCTACTGATTTTATATAATAAATAAAGTATTTTGAACTTTATAAACTGATCAAAAATCAGTTTTACTATTTTAACCCAAATACCCCTTTAAACCGATTTTTAAGCGTTTTTAGTACATAGTATGGGTCAAAACTGTATTGGACATATAAAACTCGTTACCTACTGATGTTTTAAGTTAATTTATATAATTATACAGTAAGTTAAAGTTTCTAAACTCAGAAGTCTATTTTTGACCTTTAAAGCATATGTAAAATTACCAAAATGCCCCTACGGGACATAGCTTGGATATATAAGATAATTTTCACATATATAAAATATCCTACTGTTATAACATATAAAAATACATATTTTTACTGATGTAACCAGATCTGAAACTCAGTTGCATAATTAAACTCTTTTATGGGCATTAAAAAATTACCAAAATGCCCTTATGGGACTTATTTTGGTTTAAATAAAATTTTGGGCATATATGTTAATATTTTACTGAAGTATTAACATATTTTAAGCATAATAATGATTAAGACCTGTATATAATTTATTTGGTTACCCGTTATGCGTTTACGCGTTCGGATCGGCTATGTGACTAGTTTACATAAAATAGTCGAAACGGGTCAAACCTTTTCATTTAATTCTCAATTTCCAGAATGTATTTAGTTTACCCATATTATACAAGTATCCAAGCTTGTCGGGTCTAAATCTCATTCTATTCCGGTCTCCGCTTAATCTAGCGTTTAGAACCTTAAGGTTTCTTTCTAGCTAGCCGGTCTAAGTACTTGACTAAAATAAAGACCCGTTAGCATCCTAATAGGTTAATAAACCTTCTATACAGATTAAATAGCTTCCGGTAGAAGGTGCCTTCGAAAAGCTTTAAGATTTTTACTGCTAGCACAGGTAAATACTTTTAACTTATTTCCCTATACGGGCTTGGGATATGGTATTATAATAATACCACTTGGTCGGGTATGAAATCATTTAATCGGATTGTGATTAATAAATTACATAACCTGTTTTAATCTGTCTTGTTTGATAACATAAGCGTTGGGGGTTAACGACCGTGTCCTGGATATCCTCGGCTCATTTATTTGAAAATGGCCACGACCTATGCACGGGGTGTAGGCATACACCTGACAGATGCAAATGCTAAATATAAACCCACATGTTAGGGATAACTCCTTTGTGGGTTCTACAAGTGGTGAGTCGGTTAATCATGACCGGCTTCCAACCGGCCCCAATTGTATGACAAACATATAAATCTGTATACTAGATTATATTTAAATAATTGTCCCAAGTTATAAAAGATTTTGTGCCACGTGCATTCAAATCACTTTTTAAAACCTTTTTCAAAAGAGTCAGTTAATTGTATTTACCAGTGTAAACTGACGTATTTTCTTAAAGACTGATTTGACATGTACCTGTCAAAATAGGCTGGAGCTATAGGGTGTCTTTAGAGGATCTTGCAAATCCATAAGATGCCTGCAGTCTGTCATTTTGTTTCTTTGTATTTATTTATGATCCGCCTGTGGATCTTATTACATTCCAGTCTGTACATTCATATACTCGAACACTCAGACAGTATGGTTTGTAATAGTTTATTCACCCAGACTTCCGCTGTGCTATTATATTGTGTGTATTGACTATGATGATATCAACTGCGTCACGATACTCCCCGCCGGGCCCACCGGACATATGTGGAAATATCGGGGTGTGACACTTTCAGAGTAAGCCCTAGCCGATTTCCAAAACAACTCTTTCAGCTCCTCATCTTTGAATGTTTTGTGCCAATTTGCATAGATGTGCCTTGCACAGTTTCTATGCTCTGCATAGGGCCACATCAATGAAACAACATTTAACAGACCCTGCCAAAGCATTTAAACATAAGTAATGAATAACTAAACAACTGATTTAGGAAGACAAAATTGAGTAACAGCGGTCAGAAAGGAATGCCCATGAAAGCCCACCATCATTTACTTCCAAACATATCTGTAGCTCATGCATGAACTATTCCCAACTGTCATTGTTTTCTCCTTCAACAACTGCCCAAGCCAAAGGATACATTTGGTCATTAGCATCCCTCCCAACAGCAGTTAACAACATTCCTCCAAGGAAGGTCTTTAGAAAACACCCATTTAAGCATAACACCTTCCTGCATCCAGCTAGAAAGCCTTTTTTAAGACTATCAAAACATACAAACAGTCTGAAGAATGCTTCACATGTGGCCTTTGGATCTAGATTAATGAAACCTGGTGGAGCAGTTTCCAACTTGAAAGTTGATGTAACACCCCGTGTTCGGAAGTCAAAGTCAAAGTCAAGATCGAAGTCAAAGGAAGAAAAGATTGCTAATTGCGATCTGTCACACCTTTCTCAACTCCTGTTTTGACTTATTTGACTTGTAGATAATCAATTTAATTTATCGCATTAGTTGTATTATGTGGAGTACATGTTAATAATCGAGATTTATCGCTATTTATCGCCTATCGCATCGCAATCGCATTCACGCCTGGAGTTATAGGTTCTATATATTGTTTTACGTATGTGTGTTACTTGTGCATGTTTACTTTATGTTTTGTGGTGACTAATAAAAACGCAATCGAAACTCTATCGCAATCGAATCGCAAACGCTAATCGTAAGTTATTTATAGTGATTGTATGTTAGATATAGTATATTGTGTATTCTATCACATCGCTCACTCGAAACGTATCGCAAAACCGAACGCACGAAACGAAACGCCGAAACTCAAAACGTCAGAGCCACTCGATCGAGTGACAACTCGATCGGATGGACATCTGATCGGATTGCCATCCGATAGGATTGCCACCTGATCGGACAATCATCCAATCGGTGACCCACCCGATCCTTCACACTTTCCTTTTTGGGAAACCCTATAAATACCAACCTGTCACATCATTTGTGATGTGACAGCTCTCACTCGACCCAGCCGCACTCTCAAGCTTTTTCTCTCGATTTCTCGCGATTCTTGTAAGTTTTCAACCTAAATCTTGTACTTTCATGATCTACACGCACTCCTCCACCTTCCTATCTTTTGAATCTTAACTTTTAACCGTGAAATCAGTGGATTCGAGGTGTTCTAGGGTGATGCCAGCATGGAGTTCTTATGAACTGCATGTTTTGGCTTCAAACCACCAAGAACAACTTAGATCTAGACGATTTCCATATGAATGAACGAAGATCTTGCATAGATCTGAACGTATTCATGGTGAAAAAGGAGTGAAAGATGGTTTCTAACTTTCTTTCAACTCTTTTACACTCAATGCACTCAAAACCGATAGAACCGGAGCTCGTTCTGATCTTTTACTCTTTCTTAGTGATGTGTCGGTTCAAGATATGGATTCTATCCAAGAGACTACCGATTTCGGGTTAAACATGAACAACCGTCTTGAACAGGTTGACTGGTCAGACTAGGGTGGTTCCTGTCCAATTGGGTCACTTGAGCCCTGACGAGGTTTCTGTTGTTTAGCACGTTATCACACCATCTCGATAAAACTACAAAAAACTTCAAAACGAACAAGTGTCAAGACGATCAAGCTGTTAGGATGGATTGCCGTCCGATCGGCTTGCACTTGGTCCCACACTTAAACATTTATTCAAATATTTCTCAGTTTTAAACGTTGAACGGATTACCGTCCGATCGGATTGCCATCCGATCGAACGACCATCCGATCATGTGATGTTTGGAACTTCAACACTTAAACAATTTTCAACATGTTCATTACATGAACAAAGACCAACGGATTGCCACCCGATCGGATTGCTATCCGACCGAGTGACAAACTGCTGTGAACTTGTTCTCACTAGGTGTCTCACCAATCGGATCGTTACCCGATCGTACAAACGTTCGATCGATCAACCTGAAGGGTAGAGATACTTCTCTGTTTTCGAAATGCTACAACAAAAACTTCAAAAGACAAACCATCGTACACAAACACATCCTTACCAAACGAGATGACAACCCAATCGAATGGTCACCCGATCGGATGACCATCCGAACGGATTGTCATCCGATCGACCGGCCATTCGATTGGATTGCCATCAGATCGGATTACCGTCCGACACTTGGTATTATTGCACCGTTTTGCGCGCCGCTTATCGTTTATGATATCGTTAACTGTTCAGGCTAATCTCTCTCAGCGCTCCCTTCAATCCAAGGCTGTGTTTATTTATTAAACACAATCTGTGAGTATACTCGAACCCTTTTTGCTTTTAGCACTTTTGGGTGTTACATACGCTACATATTCTAAATCACAATCTACACACAACGCAACACTATTTATACGCTAATCGCTCTCGCATGTTATATGTTATTCGATGAATGCTTGTATGTTATGTTAACACAGTGATTGTTGCCTGACACCTTAGCAACGATAGTACTATAGTTTGGACTCAGCACCTGTCGTGGACAGGGGTTGTTAATGGCTTTACTTCACGTGTCCCAGTGGGGATATGTGTTGCGCATTCTACAACTCGCAGTCACGTCTGTGCATATTTCTCTGTCGATAACCTACTTGCCTTCACTTTGTACATGATACATGCTGATTATGCGTAAACTATTTCGAACTCTATTATGCTAGTATCAAACTTGTATGCTCACCTTTACACTATGTGTATTGACCCGTATTTTAACGTATGTGACAGGTGCTTAGGATGCTTGTCTGCTATGTGATGGAATCAAGCTTAGGATGGAGTCTTAGAAACAAACAATTTAATGAAATCTGAGTTGTCGGAACAGTGTTTGGTTTTTGAGACAATTATTTGTAATAACTGTTTGTTTAGATAAGTTGTGGTATAGGACATGACATTTTAATTATCTGGTAATGAATAGTTGTTATGGATACTCATGAACAACCTGTTTCGCTCAGTGCCACGCCCCGATGATTCCGCCATCGGTTGGGGTGTAATAGTTGATGATGGATTTGCTTTCCTTAATGCATGCAGATATGAACCAATCTTACTGTAATGATCTCTCATTGATCCATGAAGCTTCTTATATGCACTTTTCTTAGCCTTATAAGCCAACCACTTACTTATAATCACCTTGTACTTTTGTCTGACATCAGATATGATTTCCTTAGCAGACCAGTGTGGTTTGGCCTTAAATAAAGGTAGGAACTCATCACCTATAAACTTAGCAGTTAGTTGCCTGTTCTTTATCATGTTTCTTTGGCAAGTGTGATGGTTTTTCACACTTTTAATCATGTAACACTCTTTCCCTGTGTGCATTGAACAAAATAGATAGAAAGGACACCCTGCTACACACTTAACTACTACACGACCTTCTTGTTTGCTATCACTCTTTGCTATGAAAAGATTCCTGCCATTAGACACAACATATTTTCTATCTGCCTCCTTAAAGGAATCCCTTGAAGCAAACCTTGTCCCAACTTTCCAAACAAACTTCTTCCAGTTAGTGTGTGCACTTACACTAGGAGCAGTTTCTTTAAACTTTTTACCTTGAACATCATCTTCTTCACTATCACCTGGTGTGGCAATATCACCATCTGATTCTTCATAACTACTGTATCCCTCTACATGTGCACAACCTGCATCATTAGATTCATGCAAATTACCTTCTTTTTCATTATGTCTGATACACTCTTCAAGTATCTTCTTTGTGGCTGCTTCTTCATCCTTGGTAGCTTGTTTAATTGTATCTTGTGACTGTTTCCATTCAAAATCTTCTCTGTCTGAATCTAAGCCAACCAACTCTTCCAGAACCTCATCCTCATCAGAATAACAATTCTCATAATCATCACAACTGGACTCTTCATTGTAATCACTGTCTTCACTGTCCTGTCTATCTAAATCAGCTTCTTTATCACTATCTTGACCAAAGACTTCTTCCTGTACAACCTCTTTTACTGGTTCTTTCAAAACCTCTTTAAGATTTGTTTCCTTATCTATATCAAATGCCCATGAAGCCTCGTGTACTGGTTCTTCCACAATCTGTTTAACACTTGGTTCTAGACCTGATGTACTTCCAGGTCAAGGGACTTCAGGAGTTGTAAAACTTTTATCAGATGCCCTACCCACTTTCACGTGTACTACTTTTTTTCTGGGCTTGGTTACTAGTTTTTTGGGTTGGGCTTGTCGTTTAATGGGCTGGGAACTAGACTTAGGTTTAATGGGCTGGGAACTGGACTGGCAACTGGACTGGGCCTGTGGTTTACTGGGTTGGGAACAGTAGTGGGTCTTATGTTCAGACATAATTGGGCTATGTTGAACAAACACTTCAATGAATGGTTCAGTCCAATTTTTAGCCTTCATTGCAAGTTCCAACACATCTTTATCATCACGAAACAGTTTAAAATCACCATTATCCGCATCCATCCCATACATATAAAAATCCCTACTTTCATACTGGTTGGTTTCCAGTGCATAATCAACTAGCTCAAAGTATGCGATATGGTCAAAATCCATTACCAACAACTTAGAATTACCACCAATATACTGAGGTTGATCAAAAGAGAAATCTAAACAACCACCGTACCAAAGCATAACATCTATACGCTCCATAAGTTAAATCAGTGTGTAAAATCACAATGTAATCAACCCTAACATAAACCTTACCTCTTGGGTGTCTGAATTTTGCCTGCAATCGTCAATGATGAAGGAACTATGGTTTGATCGCCCACATCGCAGTGAACTGGGTTTGATGAAATGCAACTGATTAGAGAGGGAAAAGGGTATTTAATGAGGCTATGTCCACGTATGCTTCCAAGTCATCATCTGCATGTCACATAGACTTAAAAAACTAAATCAGTTGGTGTTTTTTTAACAAAGGGTGACAGTGACACCAAGTTGTCGAATAGAGGGTGGTGGGAGCCAACTTGAAAGTTGGGCGTGGTATTGGCCAATTTTTCATAGTTTAGGGTGATACAGTCCATTTCCCCTATTATATATATATTGATTTCGATGGACGATCAATAGTAACTTTATGTTTATAATAATATATAGTTTTTTATTATTTTATTATTTAATATATTATAATAGTTTATTATTATATTTAATTTTAATAACATATTTTTCTTTTTTTAAACATCTATTTCCTTGACCTTTTTTTTAATGATTGTTTTCTTTTTCTTTTTTAATATATATTAATTTATCGATTAGTTTGATACTTCTTTAATAAGTTACGTTTATAAATTTTTTCTAAAAACTTAAGTACATAGTTGTGCTTGATTTCTTTCCCTGACATTCCGTTATAAGTTTTGTTAAAACAAGGTTATACTCAAAATAAATTATTTATTTGGTATTATAAAACGGTACGATAACAAACTAAATCGTTCTAATGGTTTGACTTTCTAAACAACATGTTTTATTTTCAAATCACGTTTGTTTTACATTATCATTTGCTCGATTTCGCCGCAACGCGCGATATAAAAAAACTAGTAAACATTAATATTGAGTCATGAGAACCTTGGCTAAAATTTCAAATGTATATGTATAGCTGATTTATTAAATACTTATACACTCAAATTTATTTTTGTTTCTACGTTGTTAGTTTAATAAAACTATTAAGTTCAATAATATTATTTATATGTCTACATCTTTATGCTGCTTAAAAAAATTACTAAGTTCATTGTTTTAGGCTTTTTTTGTGATTTAAGGTTTTATTGAGTGTTTGGTAGGTAGGTTTTTCATTTTTTCCCTCACCTTTCAAAAGGGTATTTTAAAGATATAGCCAATAATTCAATAATTCATGAATAGAAAATTATTGTAAACTAGTTATTTTCCGCCCGCGCGTTGCGGCGGGACCCAATGACTACAAAAGGCGTGTCAGCAACGACAAACAGATACCGAATATCAAAACATAAATAAAATGACATGGTAAGGATAGTCACTCCGTCATAAAAAAACGAATTTAAATAACCTAATATATAATAATAGGACTCACACGTCCTACACGTTTGAAATTCGGTTGTTTTCAGTTCAGTTATTACGGTGCTAACACGTTAAAATATGGATGAGCTCAGTACCGGTACCGGTAACGGCAGTGAAAGTACCGATCCAGAAAATCATCGAAATTAGGTACCGGCATCGAAAATGCTTGGTACAATACGGTATGGTATTTGAAGATAAAAATCAATAAATACAGGTATGGTGCTAGACCGGTGTCGAACCGAAAGTAACGATTCTGAAAACGCCAAAAGGTGGGTACCAAATTGGTACCGAAAATGATTTGGTATAGTAAATTTGGTACCGATACGATACCGGTTCGTTTACAGGATTTGATACGATTTGCTCATCAATATTCTAAATATCCAAGTTAATTTTACATGTATGGTGCTAGACCGGTGTCGAACCGAAAGTAACGATTCTGAAAACGCCAAAAGGTGGGTACCAAATTGGTATCGAAAATGATTTTGTATAGTAAATTTGGTACCGATACGATATCGGTTCGTTTACAGGATTTGATACGATTTGCTCATCAATATTCTAAATATCCAAGTTAATTTTACATGCTACAATTCATTCATTACAGAAAAAGACAAAAAAGAAAGCAAAATAAGTTGTTGTGTATATAAAACCTCATTCAAACGAAATACAGTTTACTTACTGTGTGTATGAAAAGTAATCTAAACGGTGCAATTACTTGCATTGCTACGTTGCTACAGGATTTGATGAGCTCGTTACCAACCGGTACCGAAAATACTGGTACCGAAATCCCCAAAAGTGGGTACCGGTACCGAATATACCTAGTATGGCACGGTTCGGTACCGGTCGGTATTGGTACGGCACCGGTATTTGAGGGTAAAAACCGGTGAATAGCTGTGCGGAACCCGTACCAAAAAAACACCGGTTTGGTAAATTTGAGACCGGTACCTATACCCGATACCATTATGGCACGGTTCGGTACCGGTCGGTATTGGTACGGCACCGGTATTTGAGTGTAAAAACCGGTGAATACCTGTGCGGAACCGGTACCAAAAAAAAACACCGGTTTGGTAAATTTGAGACCGATACCTATAACTGATACCATTTGCTCATCTCTTAATCATGTTACTACTTTTAAATAATTATAATCTAATTCTATTTTTAAGTAATAAAGCCACTGTTCATTATGTTTCTTTTTTATCATATAGTAATAGTAATAATTGGAAAAATAATTTATGAAAAATTAGCACCTTTGATACAATCACTTTTCTTTATAAAGATTTACACCAGCACATTCAAAACAAGAGGAGAATCTAAATAAAGAATTGATTACTTGTTAGCATAATTACAGGGAATTCAATATAATTGATATTATTTAAGGTATTATTTTATCATTTCTCTATAATTGGTTGGATGCTACATGACACTTTTTAAATGGTTCTTACAGTTTGTATATGAAATGTGGTTTTTATTTGATCTTACTCATGTAAGAATGAGCTGTTTTGTGCAATTTGATCACTTTCTATAATTTTTGTTTAGTATTAATTTTAATTTGAATACTTAGAAAACCTAAATTAGCCCATGGCATTATAGCCTAGTGGCGTATTGGGGGTGAAATAAAGTTGGGTTCGATTCCCAAAAGGGGAGTTTTCTCAGATTTATTGGGTTTTATTCCTGAATTGGTGTATATTCATTATTGCCTAGTGGAGATAGATATGATCGTGTGGTTCCGTTGGTGGCACGATAATACTCCAGTGATCCTTAGTGATCCAAATTTGCTGTAAAAAAAAAACATAATTCTACTAGGTATGACATATCACGAATATGAACCAAACATAAAATTAATAAGTTATGACATACCCTGGCCCCCACCGATTTTCATTCGTAGTGTTAGTTTTATCGAAAATTTTTGAAAATTTTTTAGTGTAAAATGTTGGATTTTTACGACTCCGGTCCCCACCGATTTGGATTTTAAGAGTCCCCCCAACCGAGTTTTCATTCAAGCTCCGCCACTAATGGATTATTAGAACCAATCTTCATATAAATATTAAATCTATAGCAATGGATCTCCTCTGCCATTAATCCGTTTGATCCATTTACATAAATCTATTAATCCGTTTACGTAATTGCATTACATGTATCATGTTTGAGTTGCCCGTGTAAAATGTATCAAGAGTAAAAATAAAATTTATTTAATACAAAAAAACCATTACAACATCCGATAATACTCTAAATACAAACCACTACATAACTAAAAACCATAAATGAAAAACAAATTCAATCTGATATTGCGATAACTTACACCTCTATGACTTAAAGAGATTATTAAGAGGATTCACATTTGAGTCTCCATCTTTATATTCATCTTCAAAATTTGAAGATTTCGTCTATTTTGCATCTCCATCTCTAAATTTTAAAGTATTGTGAATAGTAAATATCTAAGTATAGAGATTCACTATTCCTCATTTCTATAATGTTTGTAGGTATGGAAGAAAGAGAGATAATAATACAAAGTTGTTTGTGAGTGAGATAGAGATAGAATATGAATTGGGATGGGTTAAAAAATAAAAATAAAAAAGGGATATTTAATTAACTTATAGAGATAGAGATGGAGATTCTAGTATGAATGCTCTCACCTTAAGCCAGTTGATGAACGCTGTAAGAAAGAGCTTAACATGTTGACCTATATCAAAAACATGCTTATTCTACCTTTACCTTAATAGATGCTCTATTGTCGAATCAACTTATAAACCATTTATACAATCTTATTTGGGATATTGACCTGTAATAATACCTACTAGACGTTATTGGTCATTGTCAGTTTCACCTTTGAATATTCTCCCTGCCAGTCCAACATTTCACCTATTTTTCCCGCACCGGTCCCCCGTTAATAAAACTTAACGGAGTTAATTTTTTTTTCCTGTCAGAATTACAAACAGATGTTTTAGTGCTTTTGATCAGAACGGCGATACGAGGCGATTGACGTAAAACGTACCTCAAAACGGTGCTCCAAATGACGAAAACGGTGCTTCTATACGGGTGTTTAAACTTCCGATTAACAAAAATCAAGTCGTTTGGAACACCGTTTCGAGGTAAGTTTTACGTCAATCGACTCGTATCGTCGTTCTAATCAAAAGCCTTAAAACCCCGGTTTGTAGTTCGGAAAAAAAACTTAACTCCGTTAAGTTTTTTAACGGAGGACCGGCGGAGGAAAAGTATGTGAAAGGTTGGACTGGCAGGAGGAATATTCAAAGGTGGGACTGCCAATGGCTAATAACGTCTAGTAGGGATTATTACCGACCAATTTCCCATCTTATTTAAACAGGGAAACCAATTCAAGATCTCATCCACCATATCTTTTTGAAATCAAACCCCAAGATCAATGGATAAAACTTACATATGATTTGCAGAATATGAATTAAAACACGGGAAATCAAAAGTATTGTGAATATATTTGCTACATAAGGGCTAAAT
This sequence comes from Helianthus tuberosus, assembly GCA_030545235.1. Lineage (NCBI taxonomy): Eukaryota > Viridiplantae > Streptophyta > Magnoliopsida > Asterales > Asteraceae > Helianthus > Helianthus tuberosus. Next base: position 149,524,963 of record CM060414.1, on the reverse strand, counting down.
TGGTATGTGTTACGGAAGGAAGAATTACTCCTTTATATAAACAATTAAGGATGATAGTAAATGTCCATACTAACCTCGTGGATCCATAGACATGACTCGTGACATCAATAAATAAACTTTTAGGATAAAAAAGTTATCATCTAAAATATCCTTTAAATTGTTGGCAAATATCTTATTTAACATATGAGTTACCAAAATTAAAATCAAAATGATTTCGTTAGGCACCCTCTACTAGAATACATGTGCTAAAAGTAAGTACATATATGTGTGGGTGTTTGTACCATTCAATTATCGACCGCAGTGACTGACCCAGGAATTGTTTGCTGAGGTGCGGATGAGGTGTTCAACCATATTTTTAAGGGGTGCGGTCGGGTTTTTTGCCTAAAATATACACTATTTTTTTAAGGGGTGCGGCCGCCCCACCTTGGCCAAAGGGTGGGTCCGCCAATGATCGACTGTCGCCCCCCTTCAATAGACCGTTGTCTCTCCACATGTTCAGATTGAATAGACGCTCGTAATAGCGGGTGATGGTGGCGGTGGGTGATGATGACGACAGTGGGCGGCGGCTACAACGGTGGTGGGTGGCATAGCCGGCTGAAGGGTCAGACTAGCAAGGCACTAGCTTTAGGCCCCCTTTCTTCCGGGGCAAATTGGAAAATAATAATCTCATCTTTCTGAAATTGGCCGATAATAATCCTAAGTCAGTTATTAGCCAATAATAATCCGACCTCATCCAATTTTTTTGTAAAATAGTCCCCAGTTAAAATAGCTTAACGGAGTTAAGTTTTTTTCCGAATTACAAACCGATGTTTTAGAGCTTTTGAACAGAACGAGTATACGAGTCGATTGATGTAAAACTTACCTCAAAATACTGCCCCCAACCCACGAAAACAGTGCTTCAATTTTGGTGTTTAACTTCCGATTAACAAAATTCAAGCCATTTCGAACACAATTCCGAGGTAAGTTTTACATCAATCGACTCGTATCCTCGTTCTGATCAAAAGCCCTAAAACATCGGTTTGTAATTCGGAAAAAAACTTAACCCCGTTAAGCTTATTTTAACGGCGGTCTATTTTACAAAAAAAAATGGACGAGGTCGGATTATTATTGGCTAATAACTGACTTGGGATTATTATCAGCCAATTTCATAAAGATGGGATTATTATTTTCCAATTTGCCTTCTTCCAGGGCCACCATTTTTTAAGATTTATTCTGATGTATACAAAAGTCCTCTAATATATAAGCATGATATCAATATTAACCACTTTATAGTTTATACTCAAGTAGTGATAATGATCTCAAGGTCTTTTCCGTTAGGTAGCACTCTATATTCATGTTTCTAAGCCCTTGTTTGCATCAAAACAACCATAGTATTATTTATTAAGAATATAAGCAAAAATAACTTTTTAACGGAAGGGCCACATTTTTAGACTTTAATTTAGGCCTCCTAAAAGGTTGAGCCTAAACGTAATTCCCCCTAGACAATAAAATATGTTTACATGAAGAGGAACATATTTACTAGTTATATTATCCGCAATCGCCTGAATCTCGAGACGCTCTTTAAACCAATCATATACTTTATTGAAATAGGTGTGATCCCCTGCTCCGATAACTGTTTATGAGACTTTCATCTCGTACAGCACAAGTAAAAACACCCAAATACTGGTTGGAACATATGTTTAATAGAAAGTTTGAAACTTCTTACTTTCCGATTCAATCTGCTAGGAAGATACGAATAAAAAATCCGAAAGTTATTCTTTGTGGTGATAATACCAAAATTTCAAGTTGGCTCGGTCGTCTTTATCTTGATCCTTACGGGCCTCTTGAATTCTCTCTTGGCCCTGGTGGGTGGCGGAGGTGGGTGGTGGCGACGATGGTGGGTTGTGGGTTTGTTAATGAGGGATTTCATTCACTCGACCAACCAAACACTTTTTTCTTCATTTCCTCAATGATCAATTCCATTCCACTTCCCATTTTTGCATACCAAACGCTATGTAGGAGTATGTTAGTTTTCCATTAATAAAAAAACCAATCTTATCTCCTAAACCTTGAAAATTCGGGTGTTACATTTTGTTACCATAATAACACTTTAAGTAAATAACGATATGTGAAATTTGAACAGTTTTTTTATCATTTTAAGTCAGTAATAATAATTTGTATACTTATAAACCTTAAATAAACTAGGCAATGGCATCTCTCTCTATACTCTACCAACCCCACCCCCACCCCCACCATCACACACCACCCCCAACCCACCGAACAACAACCACCACCCCCTTCCCCATCTCCACGGGACAACTACCACCACCACCCTGGAGCGGATCAATACACAGCTAAGACCGTGGGGTATGGGGCGGGGGTTTGGGCGTGGGTTTGGGGAAAACGCCCAAGCCACCACCTCGGGTGGGCTTGGGTTTGGGCGTGGCCCTTGGGGCTTGGGTTTCAAGCAGGGCGTGGGGCGGTCTTGACATCCTAGCTGGCGGACTCCCATTTGCTCACCCCGCCATGTCATAGCGGTACATATGAAAAGTTTGAATTTTAAAATTCAAACCGCTGGCTTGGCCAAGCGGTCACCCCAACAGGTCACCCCAACCCCAACATCCCCTATAAAAACCCCAAACCCCAACCGTGTGGTCCATCCCAAACCCCACTGTGGTCCATCCCAAACCCCACCGGTCACCCCAACCCCAACATCCCACGAACCCGCTATGGCATCCTGGACCCACGAGGAAGAACTTGCCCTCGTCACAAGCGTCGTTGACGCTATCAAGGGGCGGCCACTGGGCAACACAAAATATTGGCCGGAAGCTTTCGCAGCCTACCGATATAACGTCGGTAACGACCGCCACAACCTCAACGCGTGCCAACATAAATGGCGCGAGCTACGGCCCAAGCTCGAGCGTTTTAAGGCTTACTACGAAGCCGTTCCCGGGGGCGAGTTAAGCCACGAGGACCGGGTGGCGGTGGCGAACATAGAGTTTCGAGGCAAGGAAAAAAAGGTGTTCGACAAGATCGACCTTTTTGAAATTTATTTAACGCTCTAGGTTTGTTATTTTGTAATTTTAGGATTATGTAATTTTTAGGATTATGTAATTTTAAATATTTTAATGAAGTTGTAGGTTTTTTTTTATAAATGTTGTGTGATTTTTATAAATTTTTTGTAACTTTGTTTTTTAATATTCTGCCACGCGGGACACCCAACCCAAGCCCGACCCACGCCCCGCCATACCCCTCGGACACGTAACCAGGCGGTGGGGGGGGGGGGGCTCCCATTCCACGTGTCAGCAAATGCCCCAACCCAAGCCCCACCATACCCCACGTTCTAAGATTGGTGATTTGGGGTTGGCAAAGAGGGCAAAACAGAACAAAAACGGGAAGTTGATTGTTCCTTATTGGAGGGGCACACAGATGTATTAATTTAGAAGTTGTCAAATTTCATCCCTATAAAAAATACCGTATTTAAATATTGAAAAAAATTGAGTTAAATGCTTGGTTGGTCCCTGTGGTTTGCAAAAATTGCAAACTTGGTCCCAATGCTTTACTAATTACACTCGTGGTCCCGGAACTTATCAAAGGTGCACTCACTTGGTCCCTAGCCCTAACTGAAGTTAAATTTCTCAGTTAAATCCATGTTAAATGACCAAAATACCCTTTCTTATCATCTTCTTCAACCTGTAACACCACCCTCATCATCTTCTTCAACAACCCCCTTCTCTCTCTCAAACACCAGTAACCATCATCATTGGCCACCACAACCACCACCTCCGAACACCAATACCCAACCACCACCACCAGATCCGTCAACCATGGCCGAGTCAGTCCAACTTTCTCTCCTCTAGTCTCTCATTCGTCCCCGCTTCGTCCTAGCTTCTCCGTTTTTATCACTCAATCCACCAGATCAATTGTCCACTGTTTCTTATCAATTTGCATACTCTGTTTTTATCATCATATACAAACAAGAATATGCAATCTGATTCGAGTGATTATGTGAGAGATATGAGTATAATTTCCGCTGCGACGAACTCTGAATCCCAATAGAGCAGACATCAAAGATCAACAACAGCAGCATCATCTTGTGAGCAATCGAATTCAAGAAGGGAGCCAGTGGTGTATTCGTTTTCTTCCAAATCCAATAACTTGTTCAATCGATCACATTAACTAAATTGTTGGTAATCATGTCTGAGTTCCAAGTTGTTGGTGGTATCAAAAAATTGAACAATACCAATTACAATTCTTGGTCAACATTCATGATCTCATATCTTCAAGGCTGGGAAATCGCCAACGTTTAGGAAACGCAAGTTCCAAGAATTGACACCAACTGTTGAATTCACAAGTGGAGGGTGAAAGCAGGGAAGGCGATGTTTATTTTAAAGACTACCATTGGAGAAGAGATGCTTGAACACCTTCAGGGAGTCCAGTATCCTAAACAAGCCTGGGATACCTTTGCACTGTTGTTTTTGTTTTCTAATAAGAACGATGCAAGAGATAACAACCGTTTGGAAAGCGAGTTGATGATGGATGACAAGGCGACTTGTCTATCCCTCAACATTTCCACAAAATAAAGACTTTGTGCCAAAAAATTGGTGAGCTGAGCTCGATGAACAATCACGTGTCGGAGAAGCTAGGACGAAGCGGGGACGAATGAGGGACTAGAGGAGAGAAAGTTGGACTGACTCGGCCATGGTTGACGGATCTGGTGGTGGTGGTTGGGTATTGGTGTTCGGAGGTGGTGGTTGTGGTGGCCAATGATGATGGTTACTAGTGTTTGAGAGAGAGAAGGGGGTTGTTGAAGAAGATGATGAGGGTGGTGTTACAGGTTGAAGAAGATGATAAGCAAGGGTATTTTGGTCATTTAACATGGATTTAACTGAGAAATTTAACTTCAGTTAGGGCTAGGGACCAAGCGAGTGCACTTTTGACAAGTTCCGGGACCACGAGTGTAATTAGTAAAGCATTGGGACCAAGTTTGCAATTTTTGCAAACCACAGGAACTAACCAAGCATTTAACTCAAAAAAATTGAAGGGTTAAAGTTGCAACCTACTATTTATTATTTTTTATGGAAAATATGACGTACAAAAATACATTACTTTTATATTTATCATTGTTGGCTTAATGATTTTGAAGTTATATGTTTATCATTATCGGCTTAATGATTTTGAAGGTATAGAACAAGGTTAAATTTCGAGATTACTAGAGCTGGTGAAAAAACATGGATTTAATCAGGCAAGGTAAGTGGTAATTGATTAAAACGAGTTGTTTTGTATTAAATATTATAAATTATAAATTTATGTAAATAGGAGGGTAAATTAGACAAATAAATAAGAAAATTAAACAAACCGGAAACGGTGTAATATATTCGTTGAAAGTTTTAAACAAAGATATATAAATTTATAGAGAAAGTGTAAAATACAATTGACGTTAACATACGAGCGTACACTGTGAAAATATAACATGCGGCTTCAAAACCTGATAGCCTATAACATGTGGCTTCACTAAACCCTGACAGCCTATAACATGCGGATTCATAAACCCTGACAGCCTATAACATGCGGGCAGGGGCGGACCTACACTCATGCTTGGGTGGGCGGCCGCCCCCTTGAAAAAATAAGTTTGAGTGTTATACAGGCGATAAAATTCCAAGCGCACCCCATAAAATTTTGCAATCGCACCCCTTTAGGAACCGTTCGCGTAATTAAATAAAAATAAACAAATTTTATTCAAAGATTACAATACAGAAATAAGAAAGCTGAAATACAAGTACAATTTACAACTGAAATAAACCAAAATACAAGAAAGAAGTAGAAGCAGAGAGGCTGAGTCACGTGTACACACGCTTCCCTTAAAACAAATTCCGAGTCTCCCAGGAATACTCGTTTTGTTTCCCAGGGTACAACAGCCGGAGCAGTAGTACTGTCGGAGTTGGTCTACAACCCGAAGGCTACCTTGAACGCGTAGGTCAGCACGCTCATGCGCGCTGCGTCCGTTTGGCTCACTGCCATGCGCGCGTGCGCCACGTCACCTGTGAGCCTATACGAGCACGCCACACAGTCGCGCCGTATTGGCTCACTCTGGTGCGTCGCGCACGACACATCAGGGCCCATGCACCATGCGCCTTCATGCCACATGTACTCGCGTGCGGACCGCCACGTCACGCGCCTGAACCCGCACGCCACTTCAACCACTTGGTCCTTGCAACCTCTGTGATCCACCACGCGCACGTGGTCAAAAATATAAAGGCGGCTCGCGGCGATGCGAGCGTGCGAAGTGTAAAATGCGCCATCAATGCGCCACATTGCGCCTCATTGCCCATGCCACGCGCGCGCGCGTGTGCGAGTGCGAGTTAGGGTGCTCCGCACCCTTCGCGAGTACACTTAGTGTGTGCTTCCATGAAACAATAAGGATGGAGAGTTGTAAGGACCTGCAAAATTGTCCATAAACGACCCGTAAGTGAAAACCAGGACTCCTGAAACCCTAATGTGCATGAAAAACCAAGAAAACAAGAATTTTGAGTTTCAGGCGGGCCGCGTAAAACATAAGCTTAGGCTTACGCGGGTCGCGTCAACTTAAAGTTGACCGGATAAGCGTTCCGGGCCACGTGTCGCACACGTGGCAACCCTACTCGTGACACACCAGCCCTACACGTAGACTAGGGGTCCTCGCGGGCCGCGTAAGATTCATGTTAAGGTTTACGCGGGCCGCGTAAAACATAAAAGTTGCTATAAATTGAGCAGGGCATGGGCTTTCATCTGTGTTCGAAAATTTCATTCAAAAACGAAGTCTACTGCTCAAATTCGAATTTCCAAATAGGGAAACCCTGCTACGACTACATGGTATTAACTCGATCACTGCTACGATACAATGTCCGATCGATTGAAACCGATCCGATGGATGTTTAAGTGCTGCCCGTATTCGGGCTATACTTTGTCATTCGTCGTGAGGGTTTTGATTTCGTGAGCGTATCGTAAATATTGTATTAAGTTACTGACCTAGTTTCATGTGCATTGTTGCTTAAATTAGGTTATCAGGCTTATCAGTAGGCTAAACTCTGCCCGTCTAAACTTGCAATGTGAGTCATTCTCTTTTTATCAACAATGTTTTATAGTACACAAATTATTTTTAAAAGTTATAATTACAGGGATTAAGTTTTGGTTATCTTGAATCACTGGCAAGTGGGGTATTGTGCACATTACTAATTTCTCACGGTTAGGTTCACCAACCTAACAGTGATAATCATCACTACTTGGGTGAAAGGACCCAATAGTGGTATGACCATCGTCACCAGGGTGTGACACGACGCCAGATAAAAATAAGATAGTAGCCATTGTAATCACTCTTATGCTGTAATTTATAACTATGTGTTGTTTTATCCAAATTGAGTGACTCGCCAGTATTTCCCCGCTGATAAAATATTTTTAAAACATGTTTCAGGTGACTTACTGTGAATCAAGGAAAAAGTGCTACGGAGCACTAATAAGCTTGAAGTAGTGGCTCAGTAAAATAAATAAACATGTTTTGTAAAACAGGGAATTTCCTCGTGAAATTCCTCTATTGTAAATTACGGGGTTTGTCCCAAATTATGAAATAAAATAAGTGGGCATTTTCAAGTTTCAAAGGATCCTGTTAAACTTCCGCTGTCAACTCAAATAATAAATACTACGGGTTTTCTGTCCGGCAGCTCCTGGACCGGGTCACACCGGGACGGGGGCCGTGACAAGAGTTCCCACTTAAATACCCATTTAAGTTTCATCTCTCCTCCTATGTGGGACAAGGTGCAACTTTCCCTTTTGTTTCAACATTCAATGTTTCAAACACCCAACTTTGAGCATCGATATCTCATTCATCTTAGCTCCGTTTTGGACGTGGTTTAGTTCGTTGTGAAGCTCTTCCAACATAGAACACAAACCCACAAATAAATATATAAAACCCGCTCATTTTATTATATTTATTTCTAGTCCAAAATAGGAAAAAAACATTTTCCTATATTTGTGAAAAATGCTATTTTCACATATTTTCCAACAATCCCCCACATGAAAAATGTTATTTTCATCAAATTTCCAACAATCCCCCACATGTATGGAAATGGATCTTTTCCTTACATTTTTCAACGATAAACTTCGACAGTTGAGTATTGCAAAATAGGTAGGTTGTTACCTTTGAACATTCTTTTGTGAAGCATACTTAGCTTACTAGCGGTTTGTAGACGCGATGTCCTTGAACATACCCCCATTTGTGTAAACGACAATACACTTCACACAATACTCTCCCTGGTCTGGCCAACCCCTCATTGTCGTGTCCTATTATGGTCCTGGAACACTAGCCTGGTTCTGCGAGAGCTCTAGGATTTGCGCACCTCACAAATCCATTCGAAGCGACCCCACTTCTCTCTAACATAGGTGATTCCTCTGAATCATTAAAAGCATCATGGTTAATTTGGATTTACTCAAAAATCCTTAATCTTAACATGCTTAAGCTCACTTCATGTCACTGATTGAAATGGACTAGGAAGTATATATAACTCCCTTTTATTTAGTTTGGGGTACTCCCCCACAGTGACTCCGTTTTGGTTATATGATTAAGTTGTCCTATTGAACTTAGATCTTGGGATCTCCAGTCAACTAAGTTAGGTTTCCCTCATATTCCCATTTATCACGGGCTTTAGTCCCATTCCTCTTGACGACGTTTCTACTAACTCTCTACTTAAGCCTTTTGTAAACGGGTCTGCAATGTTATCCTTTGATCTCACATAATCAATTGTGATAACACCCGTTGAGAGTGGTTATCATACCGTGTTATGTCTACGTCGCATATGCCTTGATCTGCCATTGTATATCAAGCTTTGAGCTCTACCAATCGTTGATTGGCTATCACAATGTACACATATGGCTGGCAAAGGCTTTGGCCATCTTGGAATATATTCTACGAATTGACGTAGCCAAACCGCCTCCTCTCCTGACTTATCCAAGGCGATAAATTTGAATTCCATTGTGGATCTTGCTATGACCGTTTGCTTAGAAGACTTCCAAGCAATAGCAACTCCTCCAAGTGTAAACACATAACCACTTGTTGATTTGGAATCTTTATTATCCGATATCCAGTTTGCATCAGTGTGTCCTTCGATCACTGCTGGTTGTCGGGTATAATGCAGCCCATAATCTCTTGTGTATCTTATGTATTGAAGCACCCTCGTGATAGCTTTCCAATGATCCGCGCACGGATTGCTGGTGTATCTACTTAGCCTACTCACCGCGTAAGCCAAGTCAGGTCTAGTACATGTCATTAGATACATTAGACTGCCAATAATTCTTGAATACTCTAACTGAGCAACTCCATATCCTTTATTTTTCTTGAGATGTTGGGAGGTATCAACTGGAGTTCGAGCTACACTCGTATCTCCCGAGTTGAAATTTTCAAGAATTTTATCCACATGGTGAGATTGACCTAACACAAGACCATATTGGGTTCTTATGATCTTTACTCCAAGAATCACATCCGCTAAACCCATGTCTTTCATGTCAAATCTCGCTTTCAACATGCTTTTAATAGCTTTGATAATTTTATCATTACTCCCAATGATAAGCATATCGTCTACATAAAGGCATAAAATCACATAACCTTCATTTGTGTCTTTGAAATAAACACATTTGTCGCACTCATTTATTTTGAAACCATTGTCAATCATGACATGATCAAACTTTTGGTGCCATTGTTTTGGTGCTTGCTTCAAGCCATACAAAGACTTAACGAGTTTACATACTTTACCCTCTTGACCTGGGGCAGAGAAACCTTCAGGTTGCTCCATGTAAATCTCTTCTTCTAAATCGCCATTTAGAAATGCGGTTTTAACGTCCATTTGGTGAACTTCCAAATTTCTTAAAGCCGCTATAGCAAGAACCAATCTAATCGAGGTTATGCGCGTCACAGGCGAGTAGGTATCAAAGTAATCTAGACCTTCCTTTTGTCTAAATCCTTTAATCACCAACCTAGCCTTGTATTTATCAATACTTCCATCGGTTTTCATCTTCCTTTTGAATATCCAACGATATTCAAGTGGTTTGCAACCAGGTGGAAGATCTACTAACTTCCAAATATGATTTTGCAATATAGAATCAATTTCATTCCTTATTGCTTCTTTCCATTGAGGTCCTTCTGAAGAGGAAACCGCTTCGCGATATGTATTGGGCTCGCCCTTAACCATATAGCTAACGAAGTCTGGACCGAAGGATTTTTCAACCCTTGGCCTTTTACTTCGCCTACGATCACTTTCTTCAACCTCAGGTCGTTCATGTGTCTTATCATGAACTACCTCATCAACTGGTGTAGATGAACTTTCACCTACTTCAAAATTAGGTGTTGATGACGTTGCATGTGTTTGTCTTCTCAAAGGAAACACATTTTCAAAGTAAGACACAACGTTAGGATTCACCTCCATGATAGTGTTTACGTGTACATCAGGATTCTTGGACTCATGTACAAGAAATCGATGTGCACTACTTTGATGCACATACCCAATAAATATGCAATCAACAGTTTTGGGTCCTATCCTAAGAGCCTTAGGAGGTGGTACAATCACCTTTGCTAGGCACCCCCACACTTTCAAGTATTTGTATGAAGGCTTCTTCCTTTTCCATAACTCATATGGAGTTTCGTATCTCTTTTTGAGTGGTATCTTGTTCAAAAGATAATTAGCCGAGAGAATGGCTTCCCCTCACATTTCCTGGCTCACCCCAGAACTTATCAACATGGCGTTCATCATTTCTTTCAATGTACGGTTCTTTCGTTCCGCCACGCCATTTGATTGTGGAGAATAAGGAGGTGTACACTCATGTACAATGCCACTTTTTGCGCATAAATCGGCAAAAGGTGCAACATATTCGCCTCCTCGGTCGCTTCGCAAAGCTTTTATCTTCTTTTGAAGTTGATTCTCAACTTCATTTTTATACAAGATAAATTTACTTATTGCCTCATATTTACTTTTTAGTAAATATACATAGCAATATTTAGTACTGTCATCAATAAACGTGATGAAGTACTTATTTCCACCTCTTGTGGGTACCGCTTTTAAATCACAAATATCGGTGTGAATTAAATCAAGGGGTTCGGTTATTCGTTCAACCGATTTTGATGATGATCTTGTAAGTTTGGATTCAACGCATGTTTCACATTTATAATGTGAATCAATATGGAATGTTGGTATACAATTTAAATTGATTAAATGGCGTATTGAATTAAAATTAACGTGACCTAATCTACCATGCCATTTATTCGATTCAGAAAACTCAAGCATATAAGTAGAGGTTGTAGCAATTTTATTCATGTTCTTTTTGACAGCCATTACATTCAATTTGGACATACCATTTTGGGCATAGCCCTTGCCAACATACATTCCTTGTTTAGTAAGTACAAATTGATCGCTCTAAAAAACTAAACTAAATCCAAACTTATTAAGCAACCATCCCGAGACTAGGATCTTGCGAAAGTCTGGGACATATAACACGTTGCTTAAAGTGAGCTCCTTCCCTGAAGTCCACTTCAAAATCACCGTTCCTTCACCCTTAATGTCCGCGGTGGCTGCATTTCCCATGTACAGCTTCTCATCTCCCGCAAGCTCCTTGAAGGTGGTAAAGAGGCTCCTGTCTGGGCACACATGACGGGTCGCTCCCGTATCAACCCACCATCCTTTTGGAGTGTTGGTCACAACATTGACCTCATCCAACATTGCGGTTTTGTCGGAAATCATTGCCACTAAAGGCATTCCGTCTTCATCCACCATGTGCGCACGCTCACGCTTTGGTTTCTTGCATTGGTTAGCCCGATGCCCCGGATCGTCACCGTTGTAACAAGTCCCTTGGAACGTTTGAGGTTTCTTTTTCACAACCCCTTTCTTCGGTCCAAGTTTGCTAGCCTTTGCTTTCTCTTTGTCCTTTTCCCCTTGCCCTTATTTCCCTTAGAGGATTGCCCATGCTCAACCAAATTTGCGCTAGCAGAAGTTTGCGCATGGCTGCCTTTTAGGGCAATTCTATTGTCCTCTTCAATCCGAAGACAAACAATAAGATCCTCTATAGTCATCTCCTTTCGTTTGTGTTTAAGATAATTCTTAAAATCCACCCAACCAGGAGGTAACTTCTCAATCATCGCTGCCACTTGGAATGTCTCGCTAAGTGTCATGCCTTCCGTAAGGATGTCATGTAGTATAATTTGCAATTCTTGGACTTGATTCATAACTGTTTTAGAATCAACCATTTTGAAATCCAAGAAATGGGCTACCACAAATTTCTTTGTGCCAGCATCCTCCGTTTTGTACTTCCGGTCCAAGGCATCCCATAAATCTTTGGAAGTCTTGACATTGTAGTACACATTATACAATGCATCCGAAAGCCCGTTTAACACATAGCCTCAACAAATGAGATCCGAGTGCTTCCAAGCCTCTACCGCGCTCAGTGCCTAAGCGTTGGTCTCCCCTTTCGCAGGTTGGGGAGCGGTTTCAGTTAAGAACCTCGCAAGGTTCATGGTGGTCAGGTAGAAGAACATCTTCTGCTGCCACCTCTTGAAGTGTAGCCCGAGAACTTCTCGGGTCGTTCAGTGTAATTAGCCACTGTGGACGCTCCCACAGTGGTGGCGTTCAAGGGGCTTCCCGTCACAACATTCGTGTTGTTAACGTTGACATTATCGGTCGACATTCTGAAAAATTAAAATTTAAAGTTTTAGTCAAAGGTCTGATTTACGCAAAAACCAGAAGTAAACTAGTAAATTTTAATTTTACCACAAAATTACTGTTTCGGCTTCTAAGTCCAACTTTGAAGACGAAAAACAGAAATTTTATAATTTTAAGAACTTACTGTTTGGCTTCTAAGTCCAACTTTGAAGACCAAGGCAGAAAGTTTTAGCAATTTCAGGACAAGTTCTGAAGTAACCAAATTGTTTTCAACCAAAGTCGCTCCTTTGAAGAAGAAAACAACAAAAAAAACCTGTTTTTAAAAACACAAACTGAGTGAATCAAAACTGGTTTGAGTCACAAACATAATGGTTTTGATTACACGAACGTTTTTAAAAATTTGTTTTAAGATTGTAGGAACCGTTCGCGTAATTAAATAAAAATAAACAAATTTTATTCAAAGATTACAATACAGATATAAGAAAGCTGAACTACAAGTACAATTTACAACTGAAATAAACCAAAATACAAGAAAGGAGTAGAAGCTGAGAGGCTGAGTCACGTGTACACACGCTTCCCTTAAAACAAATTCTGAGTCTCCCAGGAGTACTCGTTTTGTTTCCCAGGGTACAACAGCCAGAGCAGTAGTACTGCCGGAGATGATCAGAAGTGTGAAGAAGACTATTTGCATAAAGCTGTTGTTACTACTGTGTTCTGCAGCTGGGTATGGAGCTGTATTTATACAGCTCCAAATTCGAAACCGTCAAAAGGAATTAAGGAGAGGTTTAAATTTCATTTAACGTCTTCAATTCAATTTAATACGTCATTTAATTCGCTGTTAAAACCGTTTGACTCGTCAGTTTTGAATGCAGAACTGAAACTGCTTCGTCATTAAATGCTGGAAGATTCTGCGCACGCGGAAGACACACTGGTGCGCACGCATAGGTCAGCACGCTCATGCACGCTGCGTCCGTTTTGACCGACTAAGGAGAAAATATGGGTTTGCCATTAATCTAAATCTAATAAAAAACTCCAACTAATGCCACATGGCATTTTCTTATTCAAAATTTCAACTAATGCCACATGCCATTTTCTTATACAAATCATTAATAATATTATTTAATAAATATCTAATTCTAATTAATGATTATTATTAATAATATTATGCAATAGATATTCAAGATTGATAATTAAAAAAATACTAAAGTTTTTATTAAAAGAATACTTCAACTTTTCTTTTAACGGCGGTTATCTATAATTATAAAACCTATTATTTTAATATCTTTTAAAATGAATAATTATGCTTAAGTTTTTTTGTATGATCTATAATTTTCATATTCCACATATTAGTTGTGGTTTCCGATTTATTCTTGTATTTTACAATAATTTATGCTACAGGTGAATACTATGAACTACTCAGTTCAATCACATATTTGTAATAGGATTTTTGTTTATCTTTTAATGGAAAGTGTTTGACTCTTATTTATCATTCTTTTCAGGTTGAAATGGGTTCATGTCAAAACGGGTGATTTTTTACGTGTCAAAAGGATATGAGTCATGTTAGGCCAACGTTTCAACTTTTGTGCATTCTATTTTTTTTATATATAGACATTTTGTAATGTTTGATGTATTGTTAATGACTAACAGAAACATATTATCAAAAGTATGACACGTGATTTCTTTTTAATAAAACGATAGCATTTAAATACTTTTTAACACATTTGGTCATTTCAGTTTTTTGTTTTTTTAAATGAAACATGTTACTCAGATGAATCTTTTCAATAAAGTACGACTCTAATTGACCGTTTCTACTATCATATATAAAATGTAATTTCACTTCTATGATGTATTTAGAGATTTATAATATATACATATATACAAACAGCCCGTGTAATATCCAGGTCTATAGCCTAGTATCATATATATATATACACACATCTCATTAAGGATTTGTAAGGAGATGACGTGGCAGCTAATTAGGCAGCTAAACGCCTTTAACATTGAAGATAGTCTAAGACCTTCCGTAATGGAAGGTGATATAACGCCACCAGCCACCATAGCGCCCTATGGTGCCTCCCCACACCGCCCCAAGGGGCGCTATAGCCAATGAACTCGGATCCCTCGTGAAAATTATAACGAGGTGAACAATTTGCCTCTCTCACACACACATATATGATATATATACATACATATATAACCTCATCTCTCTATTATAATAAATCAAAGGTCTAAAATCCCATGTGTCACTCCCACAACCCTCCTTCCTTCTCTCTTTCCTACTTGTCACTCCCACATTCATTTTGTCCACGTGTCATCTCATCCTATTTCCGGTTATTTGTTTTTTTTTTTGAAGAGTTGCTAAATGTCAAACAACATTAATGAGGGCAGAGAATACTCCCTCTTCTCTCTTCTGCAGGTCAAAGCAACAAGCCAAATCCCTAATCCCCAATTTTTTCCCTTTCCTCGCCGTCTTCTTCTTCTCTCCTTCTTTCTTTTACTGCATCCTACAGATGAATACCCTTTCGAGTTTGGATTCAAAATTTGACAATCACACCTACTGTCTCCCTGTTGTTCAACGAAGACAGATTTTTCAGTCCCATCTTCGCATAAAACTCCAAGTTTATTGAACAAACACAGATCCTACGGCTGTGTTTGAATTTGTAAGTTAATCGGACGGCATAGATCATCATTCACACGGATTGAGGTTTGAAATTGTGTTCCTCTTCTTTGCCCTCATCCTCCAATGAAGTCTTTAAAGCCAAACCATTTCTCCTTCCCTCTCCGTTGTGCATCTGCTTTGTTCTTCCGGTATTTTTTTTTTTGTTAAATTTTGTTTACTTTTTAATTTTTTGTGGTTTCTGAACTGAATTTTTTGTTGTTTCTGAACTTGATTTTTGTACAGGGTGTTAGTGATAGAAGAAAGGTTTGCTGTTGTTTCAAGAAATCAGGTATTTCAAATTCACCTTTGAACTTAACTTTCGTTTTATGTTAATGTTTAGTGAACCGATTTTGCTATTAGTCCGTTTTGTTAATTTTTTTACTATTACATGTGTTTTAGTGACTGATTTAGATATATTATAGTTTTCCATAGTTGTAATTCAGCTTTGAACTGAAGTATTACATGTGTTTTATGGACTGATTTTGATAAAAATGTGTTTTAGGGACATATTTATATACTTTTTCATGTTGTGACTGCTAAAGTGTGTTTTAGGGCATGTTTTAGGCACTGTTTTAGAGATTTTTATGATTTTTCCTGAATTATACACTACTTCTTGCTGTTTTAGGGACTTTTTTAGGGACACATTTATGCTGTTTTATGGACTGTTATAGATATAAATGTGTTTTAGGGACTGTTTTAGGGACTGTTTTATGTTGTTTTAGGTCAACTTTTTGTTTTTTTAAATTAAGTTTACTTATCTATAGCTATGTTGCCACGTTTAACTTTGTTATATTATTGTTTAAAGATGTCTAAGTTGTAATATTTTGTGAATTATACACTACTTCTTGCTGTTTTAGGGACACATTTTATGCCGTTTTATGGACTGTTTTAGATACAAATGTGTTTTAGGGACTGTTTTAAGTTTTTGAACAGATTTTGTGTGAATTATACAATACCTCTTAGGGACTGTTTTAGTGATTTATGATGTTTTAGGGACAGATTTAGATATCAATGTGTTTTAGGGACTGTTTTAGTGTCTGATTTAGATTTTTCCTGATATACATGTTATTTAGGGACTGTTTTACAAATTTTATTAGAGTTTTGTGAATTATACTTAACTTCTTGCTGTTTTAGTTAAAAGAGTCACAATATTTTTGAAGAGGACCAAAACTTGCATAAATTCTTAACTTCTTCTGTGTAAATATGTTTAAGTTGTAATTTTTTGTGAATTATGTTCTTAATCTGGTGATTAAAGAGATTTATGATGTTTTAGGATCAGATTTAGATAGTTTTCCATTTTGTGACTGGTAAAATGTGTTTTAGGGCATGTTTTATAGATTTTTATTATTTTTCCTGAATTATACACTACTTCTTGCTATTTTAAGGACTGTTTTAGGGACACATTTATGCTGATTTATGGACTGTTATAGATATAAATGTGTTTTAGGAGTTTTATGTTGTTTTAGGTCAACTTTTTTTTTTAAATTAAGTTTACTTATCTATAGCTATGTTGCCACGTTTAACTTTGTTATATTAATGTTTAAAGATGTCTAAGTTGTAATTTTTTGTGAATTATACACTACTTCTTGCTGTTTTAGGGACTGTTTAGGGACACATTTTATGCTGTTTTATGGATTGTTTTAGATATAAATGTGTTTTAGGGACTGTTTTAAATTTTTGAACAGATTTTGTGTGAATTATACAATACCTCTTAGGGACTGTTTTAGTGATTTATGATGTTTTAGGGACAGATTTAGATATCAATGTGTTTTAGCGACTGTTTTAGTGTCTGATTTATATTTTTCCTGATATACATGTTATTTAGGGACCGTTTTACAAATTTTATAAGATTTTTGTGAATTATACTTAACTTCTTGCTGTTTTAGTCAAAAGAGTCACAATATTTTTTAATAGGACCAAAACTTGCATAAATTCTTAACTTCTTCTGTGTAAAGATGTTTAAGTTGTAATTTTTTTGTGAATTATGTTCTTAATCTGGTGATTAAAGAGATTTATGATGTTTTAGGGTCAGATTTAGATAGTTTTCCATTTTGTGACTGCTAAAATGTGTTTTAGGGCATGTTTTAAGGACTGTTTTAGAATTTCTTATGATTTTTCGTGAATTATACACTACTTCTTGCTGTTTATGGTGTTTTATGGACTGTTTTAGATATAAATGTGTTTTATGGACTGTTTTAAGAGTTTTATGTTGTTTTTTTAAATTAAGTTTACTTAATTTAAGATGTCTAAGTTGTAATTTTTTGTGAATTATACACTACTTTATGATTTGAAGAGGACCAAAACTGGCATAAATTATTAAGTTCTTCTATTTAAAGATGTTTAAGTTTTTATTTTTTGTGAATTATGTTCTGAATCTGCTGATTAAATACATTTATGATATATTTGTGACTCCTAAAATGTGTTTTAGGGACTGTTTTAAAGATTTTTATGATTTTTCGTGAAATTTAGCTTTTAACTTAATTTTTCTGATATACATGTTTTTTTAACTTAATTGGACCTGATATACATGTATTTGAATATTGCAAATTCTTATTATTTAATTATTTTTAAGAGTAATACTAATCAATACCCCATTTTTGTATTTCAAATGATGATGTCTAACTAACATGATCTATGCATCCGTAAATATTCCCCCTCACACAATTGATACAGTGTTTTATAATAGAGAGATATTTCAAATATTCCAAAAACTCCTTGAATGTTTCACAACAATTGTTCATTTAAAGACCCTCAGACAATTGATATAGTCTTTTAAAAACTAAAATTTGTTTATGAATCAGAGATTTTGTTTTCTAAAATAAATGTTTAACTATAAAGGTCAATGGAGAACCCTCCGATCACTTCTCTTAATGAATTGGATGTAACCAAGACAGACGTGACTATTAAAGTTCGCATACTTAAGCTTTGGAAGCTACTATCATTTAAAGTCAAGAATGCTATTCATGCGGTCGAACTGATCCTCATGGATGAGGAGGTACTTTATCAGTTTATAACAAAGTTATTTTATTTTTTTTATATCCTATGTTTCATCTTAAAAGGTTATATTTGTTTGATAGGGTACCAAAATTCAAGCAAGTGTTGGTGGTAATTATCTTGTAAAGTATGGAAGATTACTGGTAGAAAAGAGTTGTGTCATGGTTACTAAGTTTGACGTTGGTGACAACGTGTCTCCGTACCGCCCAACCAACCACAAACATAAACTGTTTTTCAATTTCTCTACCGACATCAGAAACATTGATGACTTTGGTGGTTCAATTCATGGATTCTCTTTGACATCATTTGATGTTCTTCGTAATCGTGCTATTCCGCAAGACTCTCCTGTTGGTAAGTGCACCGTATTTTAAAATTTGATGTTTTGATCTTTACTTATATTACGCCATTGTTATTGTTCTAATTTATTCTTTTATAGATATCATTGGTTATGTTGATGGTTGGTTTCCTATGGTTGATCATACCAGCAGTAATGGGAGATTGAACAAAAAAATGAGCTTACAACTTCGTGACTTAGAGTTAGAATTTATTTATTTCTTTGATCTCCTTTATATATTTATCAATTAGTTCATGTTTTATTAAATTTTTATTCATAGGTTCCTTAATGTTTATCTGACTTTGTGGGGAGAATATGCGGTGCAAATGTCAAAGTTTTTGGAACAGAAACCGAGTGATGTGTTTGTGATATTGCAGTTTGGAAGATATAGCTTTCATGAAGGTTTTATACTTATTTAATTACTTTTATCTTTCTCATTAAAATTCTATATATTTTACATTCTATTGTTGTACTTATCAATGCTTAATTTTTTAATAGAATTTTTTTGTCAAATATGTAGGTAAGGCATACGTGTCCAGTTCTTTTCAAAACAACAATTTGTATCTGAACGAAAGCATTGATGAGCTAATTGATTTCCAAAAGAGGTAAGACGTACATATTTTTTCAAATTAAATGTTTTATTATTTGTTTCAGTATATTATTTTATGTCATAATGTTGAATGTTTTATAATTTATAGACTAATTATATTTATAATAATTTGAAGTTTACTTGAAAGAAGACCGAATGTTGGTTCTTCAAGCCGTCCTTTTGGTTCATCTCAAGCTGGCAAAACTGTTCATGATGATTTTTTGGTTGGAACTGAATTCAAGAGCATAGATGAGGTTAATAAAATTCAGGAGACAATGAATGTGATTGTGCTTGGTACAGTGATAAGTTTCCCTCCTGGTGTTGAGTGGTATTACAATTCCTGTAAGGATTGTATGAAGAAGGTTACTGTGCTGTATTTTTTAAGCGATGGAGAGGATGGATTAGATTTAAGTGAGGAGAAGCAGACAATTCGATGCATAAATGATGTTTGCAATGAAAAAGGTGTTTCTGTGGTTCCCCGGTAAAGTTCTAACTTTATGATAACTTCAAATTTAAAATTTTATATTTCAATACTATACTAATACCAATTTTATTATTCTTTTTTAGGTTGAAACTTCAAGTTAGGTTACAAGATTCTACTGGTATTGCATCTCTAACTTGTTTAGATCATGTAGCTCGAAAATTACTTGGAAAGAGTGCTCAAGAGTTGGTTGATAAGTTTCTTGATGTATCTCTTTTGGCTTTATTATTTTCCCAATTTCTATAATTTATACATTCTCATATTGTACCACTGTTTTTACATCTTAAATTATTATGTAGGATGAAAATGATAATTTGCTACCGGATGAAATTAGTAATTTGGTTGGCAAAAAGATGGCGTTTAAGGTTGAGATTTCTCACTTTAATGTGAAGAATCACTACAAGTCATTCACTGTCAAAAGATTTTTTGATGATCCTGAAATCATTTCTCAGCTTGAATCAAAGATGGGGATTGACCATGTAAGTATCTAATGATATTGATCTTAATTTTTTACAGTTATAATAGATTTTACCTACATTCTTTATTCAACAATTTAACATAGCCTTCTTTGTTTATAATGTAGGTTGATCTTTCAAACTCTATGAATATCTCATCTGGTGATTTTGCAAGTGTTGATACTGTCGATCTAAAGGTATTATTTTTAAACAAACTATATGACAAAATCTATTTATTCATTTATTCTTATTCATCACTATTATTGTTTATAATAATATATTATTTTCATTTCAATTCATTTCCATATTAAGGATGATTCTCCGATGTCACTGATTGGTTCAAGTGCTGGATCAATATCTTTGGCTACCAAAAATGCTGAAAAGATAAGTGAACATTCCGAGTTGAACCGTAATCTTACGGAGTCTTATGATCATGACGAGTCAGCTTTAGGTTGCAATAAAGGTCCGCATTTTATTTCTATTTGTTTTTTCAATCTTTTGGATTTTGTAATTCTATATTTCTAATCCATATTTTCTATTTAAATTAGAATTCAACACTTATAGCAAAGAGAAGCGCAAGACGAGAAAACATACTACTAACCAGAAGGTACTATCTATTTTTTTAAACACATTCCTATTTCTAAATACAAACCTTTTTGTATTTTAACAAATCTATTTACTTGAATTTGAAGGATTCTATACCATTCAACAATGTTTATGAGACACCGGTTTCATTGATTGATTCAAGTGCTGGTGGTATGGCTTTGCGTAACAAAAGGCAAGCAAAGATGAAGGCACAACCTGAGCTGAAGCGTGTTCTTGCGGAAGATTATGATCGTGACGACTCTGGAAGTAAAGATCTTTTATATTTGAATGAAGGCCCTAAGTCACTTTTGATTCCCAAGAAGGAAAAATGATCACATCTATCCATTGTTAAGACAATTATTATTCCATGTTTAGGATATCTATTATTTGTTTTTGAAAACTTATGTTGTTTAAGTCACTTGATGTAGGAATGATGGTTTAGTGTTTGGATTTGGTTATTTAAATTTATCCTTGGTTTTAAATTTCTAAATTTTATTTTGAGCAGTGTTAATTTTACTTTTATTAAAACTGTGTTAAAATTGTGTTAAAATTAGTTTTATTATTAACATGTATATATTTTTTTTCAATTGTGTTTTAAATTAACATTTTGTATTTTTTTTCCATTACCTTTTTGACGTTCTAAAACCAAATGAATTGAAACAAGTTTGTAATATTAAACAGATTATGATTTAACTTTAATTATTAGTAGAATTTCTTTTCCTCCAAGGTAGGATATAATTTTTGACTTTATTTTTATTATCATCTCAGATATACATCATTATCCCAACATAAATACAACACCATTATCGAATGTTTCACGAATATTTATTAACACTCCCAATAATTTTTTTGTTTAATGATTTATTAATTTATTTTTTCAAATAATTTCATACATCTTAATTAATTTTTTTTTTACAGTTTTAAACACAAACTCTACCAATATTGAGAGTCATCACAGGAGAAAGTTACGAAAGCTGTATTTTGATAGAAGAAAGGTTAACAACGGTGTTAAAGAGAATGTTTTTAATAACAAAGAGAATGTCATCAAAGACACTCTTTTATGTAATTCAATATCTTTTACTAATTCTCCCATTGGAAGTATTAGAAGCCCTTTGTCTGACATTACAACAGGTACTATATTAAAAATCTTTTATTATAAAAAATCTACAAATATACCGCTTACCAATTTTTATTTTCATTATCACATATACTTTTTGTTAATATTATTTTTATTTTCTTTTTTTTAATCATGATTCGTTTCTATATAATTTTATTACAGGTTTAAATAATTGCACAAATACAACACCATTTTCAAATATTACACCAATATCTATTAACCCTCCCAGTAAGTATTTTGTTTAATGTTTTATTTATTTTTTCTAATAAATTCCTATATCTTAAATATTATCTTTTTGTACAGTTTTAAACACAAACTCTACCAATATTGAGAGTCATCACAGGAGAAAGTTACGGAAATTGTATTTGAATACAAGAAAGGCTTAGAACAAAGAGAATGTCATCAAAGAGAATCGTTTATGTAATTCACTATCTTTTACCAATTGTACCAATGGAAATACTAGAAGTCATGTTTCTGACATTACAGCATAATACTTAAACGGTAACACCATAATATTTCATTTTTTTATATTTTATTTTGCATCATTAATTTTTATATTTTTTGTTGTTACAGGTTTAAATAATTCCATGGACAATTTTAACAGTCAACAAAGGCGAAATTTAAGAAAGACTATTTTGGATAAAAGACGATCGAATGAAAGTGATACTAAAAAAGACGAATTTGTGGGCATCTCAAAAGGTACATTTTACATAAATATACAGTATACAAAAAAATTATTTTAATTGAAATTGCTTCCAACTTTATAATTGCTTATTACAAATTTACAAATATTATTTAAATATTTTTCAACAGATTATGTTGATCACTTAGATCAAAATGTCACTTGCCAAATATGTCAAGCAAAATTATGGGATGTCGAAGCTCGTAGAGCGAGTACAAAAATCCAATTTAGTTCAAGTTATTCAATTTGTTGTGCATATGGTAAAGTTCAACTTCCTAATATGAAGGAAGCACCACCAAGTTATCAGTCTCTTTTTAATGGATTGGATTCAAAAAGCAAGTCATTCATCAAGAACATCCGTCGATACAATTCCATGTTCTCATTTACTTCCATTGGCGGAAAAGTTGATAAATCCATTAACAGAGGCAATGCTCCTTATATATTCCGATTGGGTGGTCAGAATTACTATAGAATGGGAAGTCTTCTACCAGAGGACGGATCTAAACCAAAATTCTCCCAGCTTTATATATATGATACTGACAATGAACTTTCAAATAGACAATCTGCTTTTGGGTACGTATTCAATGTAACTATTTTATTTTTTAAGAATCTTTTTAAATTTTAAATTAATATTATATATTTTGATTTTCTTTAGTGAATCTAATAGAGCTTCTTCATCAACGTCTTCGGATCTTGATCTTCAAGTTATACAACATATACAGAATATGTTAGACTCGGAGAATGTTTTGGTTAAAACATATCGCATGGTAAGAGATTTTTTTAAAGATAACTGTAATGCTGAGCTAAAGTTGCGGCTCATTGGAAGAAGGCAACAAGATGGAAGAACATAC
This sequence comes from Helianthus tuberosus, assembly GCA_030545235.1. Lineage (NCBI taxonomy): Eukaryota > Viridiplantae > Streptophyta > Magnoliopsida > Asterales > Asteraceae > Helianthus > Helianthus tuberosus. Next base: position 149,501,563 of record CM060414.1, on the reverse strand, counting down.
AACTTACCCACCGCTTCTGAAGTGGCAGCTTTAATTGTTGGTGACATTGGCAATTCCTTAGAAAACAGAGATATTATTTTAGAAACGAAATCTGGTGGTCTACAACGTATTAGTGAGTTACATCCATCGTATCTTGCTCTCCAGTATCCACTTTTGTTTCCTTATGGTGATGATTGCTACAGAATTGATATTCCTCATAGAGGTGTTACTCCTTCTACATCAACCAAACGAACATATGTCACTATGAGAGAATTCTTTGCATACAGGATACAAGATAGGCATGGTGTTTTTTCATTAATTCTAAATTCACGTCGCCTATTTCAACAATTCTTAGTTGATGCGAATACCATGATTGAAACTGAGCGACTAAATTACATACGTTTTTAACAGAAGGTTCTAAGCAGGGCTGGCAATAGGTAACCTGTAGGTAACCTACTAAGACACGATAACAGAAAAGTACACCATGTGATTTTTTACATTTTTTAAAAATAATCAAAATTTGAAAGTTAGGATCCATTATTTCTCCTTCTAGGTGCATAAAATATACATCTGTCTTATAAACATTGGATATAAAGTAGTTAAACAAGTCGTATTCATGTTTAAAATTTTTGTTGTTCGCATTATCAGATACATGTTAAACCTGCTAAGACACGATTTGCCAGCCCTAGTTCTAAGATGTGATACTTTTGAGAACCTCTCCAATTTACGTAACCATGGTAATATAAATGTATCCAACACTGGAAAGCGTGTCATATTGCCTTCGTCATTCACTGGAGGTGCTCGGTATATGATGCATAACTATTTGGATGCAATGTCTCTGTGTAAGTGGTATGGATATCCAGAGGTTTTTATAACCTTGACATTCAATCCTAAATGGCCTGAAATTAAAAGATATCTTAAGGACACCAATTTAAGTCCTGAAGACAGGCCTGATATCCTCTCTAGATTGTTTAAAATCAAGCTCAATGCTTTGATTAAAGACTTGAAGGATAACTCAATATTTGGCAAAGTTTCAGCAGGTATTTTTTACAAATTTACTATTAAGCTTCATTTCTTCTTAATATTTAAAAATTGAATACAAACATTTAATATTTTATTTTCTTTACTTTTTGTAGTTGTTTATACGGTGGAGTTTCAGAAGCGTGGGTTGCCGCATGCGTATATATGTTTATTTATGCATCCCGATAACAAGTTTCCAACTGTTGAACACATTGATCCCCTCATTTCTGCTGAAATTCCTGACCGAAATGATGATCCAGAGTTGTATACTCTTGTCAGTGATTTCATGATTCACAGTCTTTGTGGTCCTCACAACGTCAACTGCCCATGCATGGTAGATAATAAGTGTTCTAAGGGCTTTCCAAAGAGATTCCGTGATCATACGTCTGTCGACATGGATGGTTTTCCTCTCTATAGAAAAAGAGATTCAGGAATGTTTGTTGAAAAATCTGGAGTTAAGTTAGATAACAGATTTGTTGTTCCCTACAACAAAACACTTTTGAAGAGATATCAGTCCCACATCAATGTTGAATGGTGCAATCAAGTTGGATCTATAAAGTATTTGTTTGAATATATCAACAAAGGGCCTGATCGTGTTACCATTTCCATTGTTGAAAGTAACACATCAAACGAACCTGACCCGCCGGTTGATGAGATTAAAAAAATACTATGATTGTCGATATTTGTCTGCATGTGAGGCATCATGGCGTATATTTGCATTTGATGTTCACTATAGGCACCCAGCTGTTATTCGTCTCCCATTTCATCTTCCAAACCAACAAAATGTTGTATACGGCGAAGACGATGATATTGACTTAGTCCTCAATCGGCCGTCAATGAATTCTTCAATGTTTTCATCTTGGATGGATTGTAACCAAAGAGATGAAGTTTCCCAAGAGCTTACTTACGTTGAGTTCCCTGCTAAGTTTGTGTTTAAAAAGGATGAACGTTGTTGGAAACGTCGGAAACCAGGTGGTTTTGCAATTGGAAGAATTCATGTTGTTTCTCCTACTCTCGGGGAGGCATATTTTTTGAGGATTCTTTTAAACAAACTTAAAGGTCCTCAATCCTTTGATGATATCCTCACTGTAAATGGTCGTAAATTTAATACCTTTAGAGAAGCATGTTATGCTCACGGTCTACTAGATGATGACATGGAATATATAGAAGCCATCCAAGAAGCAAGTCATTCAGGCTCCGGTTATTATCTTCGCACACTATTTGCTACAATGTTGACGTGCCAGACTCTGTCTTTGCCGGAACGTGTATGGCAAAAACATGGGAATTATTATCAGATGGCATCCTCTATAAACAATGACAGATTTTAAAGTCTCCAGGTACAAGTACTTTATGACAATTACTCCTTTTTATGTTTATTTATAATCTTTATGTTCATAATTCACATTCACATATATTTATATATATATATATATATATATATATATATATATATATATAATCATGTTAAAATGTTTTATTTTATTCAATTATTTCTTTTAGTTTTTAACAAATATTTGTTTCTTATACATTGGATTATATTAATTTAAAAAATATATCTTTAATGTGTTTTTTTTTCAGATTTATTCCTCACTGATGATGAACTTAAAAATCTCACATTGTACGAGATTGAGAAGATTTTAATTCGTAATAATTCCAACTTACGAAATTTTAATACAATGCCTTATCCTGATCATGAGTTGATTTCTACTTCAAATAATCGTTTGATTACTGAAGAGTTGGATTATGATAGAATTGATCTTCAAGAGCAGTTTGAGAACCTTTTAGTTTCATTAACCGATGAACAAAGATTTATTTATAATGATATCATGAAAGCGGTTGAAGACAATAAAGGTGGTGTTTTTTTTGTTTACGGTTATGGAGGTACCGGTAAAACATTTCTTTGGAAAACGTTACCTGCATCTCTAAGATCAAAATGGGAAATTGTTTTAAATGTTGCCTCAAGTGGGATTGCATCTTTGCTTCTTACAGGAGGTAGGACAGCTCACTCTCGATTTCTCATTCCGATTAATCTGAATGAAGACTCAATGTGTACGATAATCCCTAACAGTGATGTTGCAAATCTATTAAAGAAAACATCATTGATTATATGGGACGAAGCGCCAATGGTACACCGTCATGGTTTTGAAGCTTTGGATAGAACTCTAAAAGACATATTGAAATGTGATGGTTCTCATAATTCCCAAAGTCCATTTGGAGGTAAAACAATCGTATTTGGTGGAGATTTTCGACAAACTCTTCCTGTCATTCAAGGTGGTACTAGACAAGACATTGTTAATGCTTCGTTGACTTATTCGTACATATGGGACCACTGCAAAGTACTCACTTTAACTAAGAACATGAGGTTGACTGCAGGAAGTGGAATGCATGATGTTGAGCAAACACGAATATTTGCTCAATGGTTGTTGGATTTGGGTGAAGGGAAACTAGGCGGATCTAATGATGGTGATGCGATTATAGATATACCCGATGATCTTTTAATCATGGATTCCGCTGATCCTATTTCAAGTCTTATAGAGTTTGTTTATCCTTCTCTTCTTGAAAATTACCAAAGTTCTGGCTTTTACCAAGAAAGAGCGATTCTTGCACCGACGAATGAAGTTGTTGATGAAATTAATTCTCAGTTGTTGCTGATGTTCCCAGGCGATTCCAAGGAATACCTAAGTTCCGATAGTATTTGTGAGGCAGAAAATCTACATGATGGTTTTGATCAAAGTTTATACTCTCCCGACGTACTAAATGCTCTTAAGATCTCCGGTGTTCCAAATCACAAATTAGTACTAAAGGTCGGTGTTCCCATCATGCTCCTCAGAAATATTGATCAAAAAAATGGTCTGTGCAACGGAACTCGCTTAAAGGTAATATCACTTGGAAATCGCGTTATTGAAGCAGAAGTGATATCTGGAAGCAACATTGGTGCTCGAATATTTCTTCCTAGAATTGGTATAATACCGTCGGATAAGAAGGTTCCTTTTAGATTTCAAAGAAGACAATTTCCTGTTGCTTTATGTTTCGCTATGACAATTAATAAAAGTCAAGGCCAATCATTATCCAGAGTTGGTTTGTTTTTGAAAAGTCTAGTATTTTCTCATGGTCAACTTTATGTTGCTTTGTCGAGAGTCAAGAGCAGAGATGGACTCAAATTATCAATTCTTGATAATGATGGTAACCTTACTAATAGGACATCTAATGTTGTATACAAAGAAGTTTTTAGTTACTTGTAATTTGTATTTGTATATGTAATTTGTTTTGTAATTAAACGCATAGTTTTTATATATTATTGTTTCATAGCATAACACATGTTACTATAGTTGATTAGTGTTTCATAGTATAACACATAAACGTTTACAAACATATCTATAATAATTGAAACAAAAATGAACTTGTACCAAAATTCGTCATCTATTATACACAACACCATGACGAGACTAAAGTTTAATAAATTATCAACCGTCTATTACCATTAATCATAACACATAATATCCAAATTAGTCAAGTTATTCTACCCAAAAAGAACAACCAATCATGCAATTACCTGTTAACCTTGATTTACATAAAGCCCACCCCAAAATAACCAAAACGTGTCTAATTTAGCCATAAGTTTTTCTACACCAACTAGGACTCTAAAGCCCAACAAAAGAAACTACAATATATTGTTTATAAAAACAACCACAACCACAAGCACACTTCCCAGTCATGCACGCAATTTCTTCTTTTTAACATAACCCTTCTCCACAACCTTTGTCAATCTCAAGAGCTTACTTGAGTTGTTGAACTCAAAAAACAGTTCCGCTCCAATTTTTTTTTTCTTCCAAGCCTTCAAGTAACTCGACCATCCAACGAATCCATACCGGAACCCATTGCGATGTTTTTCCGATCTGGTCATGATGTTCTTGACTTCACCTGTCAGGTTTTGAACTCTGACTTCTTTGAGATGATCAGGAGATAGGTCCAACAAAGATGACACTTTTGCTGGTAGTCGCTGAAAAGCACAACATATTCCAGCCATCAGTAAATATAGCCTTTGGATAAAAAGTTGAACAAGGAAACAATAAAAAATCTATAAAATCTTACAATTCCGTGTTCCGTAAATCTTGTGAAGTTCAAAACCGGTGATTGTGGGTTAACTTTTTGAACTGTCTTTCTGCGCTTCGTCTGAACATAATTGAATTAATTAGAACATATTCTAGATATATATTATAGAAATTATATATTATCACGAAACGAACACGAGACTATATTATCACTAAAAACAATATTATCACGAAAGGAACATGGACTATATTATCACGCAAAACAATATTATCACCTATATTATTACGAAACAAATAACTCCTAAGTTATCATCAAACCAAATGAGCAAATGACTATATTATCATGAAGCGAATAACACCTATATTATCATGAAACCAAATGAACAAATGACTATATTATCATGAAACAAATAAACCATGTATTATCACCAAACGAAATGAACAAACCACTATTTTATCAATTAAGAAATAACGCCTATATTATAACCAAACAAATAGCGGCTATATTATCACCAAACCATTTAAACCCAAACCCATTTATTGCAGAAACCATATTGACCGAAAGCCACTATGTAATTAAGATATATGAACTATGTAAACAATAAAAAATGTCAAAAAAACTTACAATTTGGTTTTGTACCAGGTCTGTGGATTTCAAGACCGGAGAACCAGTGATTGGCGCTGCATCAACCATTTTAACCCTGCTTCGAAGATTTCGTTGTGTCTGTACCAAAAGTAACACAAATAATTAATAACTTTTATAAAAATCTGTTACTATGAAATATAAACGGTAAATGTCAAAAAAAATTACAATTTGGTTTTCTACCAGGTCTGTGGATTTCAAGACAGGAGAACCAGTGCTTGCCACTGCATCAACCCTTTTAACTCTGCTTCGAAGATTTTGTTGTGTCTGTACCAAAAGTAACACAAATAAGTAATAACTTTTAAATAAATCTGTTATTATAAATATAAAACGGTAAATGACTTGAGCGATATTCATTTTTGGTTTTAAATACCTGAGCTTCATATACCTTGGACTTGCCTTTAACCTTCACAAAGAAAACAATAAGTATGAATATGTAAAAATTAAATAATAATTCGAATAAATAAATGATGTACCGGATTTTCATTCTTTGTTACCAAAACATGAATACGTAAAAGTTAAATAATAATTCAAATAAATAAATTCATAAATGTTAAACATATAAAACACTTTTGGAGGTATCTTCGTCTAATAAAGCATGAATACGTAAAAGTTAAATAATAATTCAAATAAATAAATTCATAAATGTTAAACATATAAAACACTTTCAGAATGAACAAGTTGAATACTTACATCTTTTTTATTTCCTTCCAGATCATCTTCCCACACTTCAGCCGGCAACTTTGATTCAACTATCATATCATCATCCGCAGTAGACTAGAAATTTTAAAAAAGCTCAGACAAAAATTAGTATAATTATAAACAGTTTTAATTAATGTGTTTCGATATATACTTTTAAAAGAACCCCTCAACCTTTTTTTAGAAAAACTTATGTTCCGGTGTCAGGATCGAATACCGAAACATCAAAGGTTATTGAATCCAGCCTGGTAAAAACCAAGAAATAGTCAGTGTCTAGAGGGACCTCTTCCACCACCTTACTCCATCCAGCCTTGAAATAACCACCCTCCGGGCTTCCTTCAAGTCTTACATTCCAAAATCTTTATCCAAAATAAACCTTTGTCATTCCACCTTTGAAATTTTTGCCGTTAAACTCATTAAAAAATTTATCTGCCATTAGCTATAAAAGAAATTCAACAAATTATTACTATAGAATTTCAATAAATTAAAAATTTGTTTAAAATGAGTAATGAACTAACATAAATTCACTTACAGACATTCCAAGTTCTGATTCAATAGCCGCTGTAATATACGAGTTCTGACATACCAAATCTTTAAAACACAATACTTCAAATTTCAACTGCCCAACTGCCTTGATCAATACCCCATCTTTGTATTTCAATTGATGATGTCTAATTAACAAGATCCACCCATCCGTAAATGCTGGCCGATCATTTGTTTTCCTAATACGCACCTTTCTCAAATTTTCACCATCCCGTATTTCAACTGTTTTTCTATAATATGGGATGTTATCGCCCCACAGATTATAAGCAAAATCATTTGGTATCTCCTAATAAAGCAATAACAAACATGTCAAATGATAACCTCAAATATTCATATAACAGTCCAACGAAATTAAAAAAAATTACCATTAAAAAAGGCTCTTCTTTATCAATAAACGCTATGAATGAATGAGCGTTTTTTCTTGAATCCATATCTGCACAGAATGAAATAGATACTTACAATTAGGAAGGTAAATACACTAGCATATGCAGAACTTGAATATAAAATAGAACACCGAAATAATAAGGAATTTTTACAAGGATTTTCATAGCATTCATATAAAAACCATATGAAATCCGGTGGGTATCTAATGAATGCAATAACAGTTAAAGTGAGTGAGTACCTTGAACTATGAACATCAAAACAACATGAAAACAACTTTAAGAAGAGCCTCTTACATTAGCAAACTTTCACCAGCACCATTTTAACCCAAAAAAGTCCATCATTTTAACTCAAATACATCATCTATGCAATGTTTTAACTACAAACAGTGTAGATTTTTGACCGAAAACAGTGTAAAAACAATCATATACAGTTTGTGCAATCTAATTCACAATGATCACTCGTAAGAATTTTCAATTACCACACTAAAACAGAACTTAAAGGGTTGAAAGAACATATATCAAAATCTCCGTTTTAGGGTTTGAAGTAAACAAAATCAATAACCACCAACAAAAAATTTACTATTATATTATGTAATCAGAAGATAAGTGTTTGATCATTATCACGGATTTAGGGTTTGATGAAAAATGAAACATACAGTAAACATTATTCAGATCGGCAAACAAGTCAAGAAATCAAACTGAAACACAAACGATTGAAGTTCCGGTCATCATTATTTTGTTTTCGGAAACTTAGATTCTGATTATTTAACATATAAACTACAAAATCTTCAATAAATCAAGAAATGAGATAAAAAAAAACATATACTGGATGTTGAACTTGATGTTGAACTTGAATGTAGAACGGCGGAGTGATCGGATCCTCAGGCGAAACCACCGCGTTTTTGGAAGAAGTCTGGTTTAGGGTTTGTTAGGTAGAGAGCGAATGTGTGAAGAAGATAATGAAGAGATTTGGTGTGTTGGCTATTTTTTAATCTTTTTGCCAAAAAATTAATCCGTTAATTTTTTTTTCTAAAATACTTGTATTGTTAATTTAAGAGAAATCAATTAGAAATTTTTTTTTTTGCAAATAATTTTTTTTAAAACAACCCATAACCTGTTAAGCTAACGGGGGTATATAACCTATAAATAATATGCTATATTTTGTATTTGTATAAAAATATATAGTCCTACAGGTTACGGTATACATTGAAATGTTCTGAGTTTTTGGATACGTTTAAATGTGTTGTGAAGTTTCTACCGAGCCGCATTTTCAGAGTTAATTAATGTAGAAAATAATTATGTCATTATACCATTGATCTACCCGATAACACTGAACATTACCCGCATTTTTCTGTGAAGTAAATGCCGTAATTTATTCAATTTATGTTTTTTAACACAACCCATAACCCGTTAAACTCATGGGTATATAACATTAAGCGTGAGAGGGTATAAATAGAAGACATTAAGCGTCACGTTAGCAAGACATGTGGTGGAAAGGACGTTAAAGTGGTGTTGTTCTTTTATGTTTCCCCCTCCCCAAAAAAATAGTGTTTAATTTATAATAAATCATATAAAAAATTTTCTTTTGCAAATATAAAAATTTAGGTTTTTTTAATTTTACTTTTCAAATCATATGGCTAGAGCTTCACTCAACCCTATGTTGGGAACTTGCAGTCCAACTTCCTAAGATAGGGTTGAGTAAAGCTCTAGCCATATGATTTGAAAAGTAAAAGTAAAAAAATTTATGTGTGATGAGCGTGTACGATTAAATAGAGGAAAAATACAATAAACATATTCGAACCTTATCTACGAACCGTCTTTTAAGAGGTATGTAACCCGTTATTTACTGTTAAATTTGGCAATCTCGGTCGTTTTGCGACATGAGTAGTTTGATTTGGGGTGTGTTCAAGAATATTTCAGTTGTAGTGATAGAAATATCATTATTCATTAAAGTTTATTCATAATATGATCGTACAACCATTAAAAGTTCAACTTCCTAACACGACTCACTTAAATGTCCTAAGTAATTGAATTTCTGTTTTTTTTCCTTCTTGGTAAGGTTTGCCAAACATGGGTCTTAACATGAAGAGTTATCACGTTATAAATCATAAAAAAAACTTTTTGACGTTTTAAAACCAAATGAATGGAAACAAGTTTGTAATATTAAACATATCTAAAATAATTCGACAAAAATGAAGTTGTACCAAAATTCATCATCTATTATAAACATCACCATGACAAGACTAAAGTTTAATAAATCATACGATGTCTATTACTATTAAGCATAACACAAAAGATGAAAATCAATTAAGCTATTGTACCCAAAAAGACCAACTAACCACGCATTGACATGCTAACCTACATTTACATAAGTAGGTTTATAATAACAACCCACCTAGGACTATAAAGCCCAACAAAAAAAACTACCACATACTGTTTATAATAACAACCACATGACCACTTCCCACAGTTCATGCACGCAACTTTTTGTTTTTAACCCTCACTAAAACCTTTGACAATATCAAGACCTTACTACACTTGTGGAACTCAAAATACAGTTCTGCACCGAAGTTGATCTTCCAAGCTTTCAAGTAAGCCGACCATCCAAGCAAGCCATAATGGAACCGTTTGCCACGTTTTTCACATGTGGTCATCATCCTCTTTACTTCACCTATCATGTTTTGAACGATGACTTCTTTGAGATTACAAGGAGACAATTCCAACATACATGACACGCCTGTTGGTAGTAGCTGAAAAGCACAACATATTGCACCCAAAGTAAATATAGCCTGTTGATAAAAAGTTTAACCTAACAATAAAAAGCTAGAAAATCTTACAATTTTCTGTTCAGCAACTCTTATAAACGTCAAAACAGGTGAACCAATTGATGGTTCTCGCTTAAGAGGTGAACCTATTGGTAGTCTCTGAAAAGCACAACATATTAAATTATTTACAACATATTATAGATATATATTCAACATAAATTATCACCAAACCAAACAAAACGAGCACTTGCATATATAATCACGAAACGAACACTAAACTATATTATCACTAAAAACAATATTATCACCTACATTATCAGGAAACAAATAACTCCTAAGTTATCACCAAACCAAACAAACAAACAATTATATTATCATGAAGCAAATATAACACCTATATTAATAGCAAACCAAACGAACAAACGACTATATTATCACGAAACAAATAAAGCATGTATTATCACCAAACGCAATGAACAAATCAGTATATTCATAGCGAACACAACAATTTTCAGCATAGTTTCACACAATATGTTACATATGCCTAAATATGTATGCACAACAAATAGCATGTGTTTATCTATTACTGTTGGATTGGTGTGCTACAATAAGATAAAGATAATAATGTACGTAACAGAAATACCAAGATATAGATTAATGCATTATATTTCTAATCATTTATATATATTAAACCAAAAGTATCACAAATAAGTAATAACTTGTAAATAAATAAATTATTATGAAATATAAAACGGAAAATGACGTAAGCGATATTCATTTTTGGTTATTAATACCTGAGCATCTAGGTTGGACTTGCCTTTAACCTGCACAATAAAAACCATAAGTATAAATATGTAAAAGTTAAATAATAATTTGAATTAAAAAATGATGTACAATATTTTCATTCTTTCTTACCAAAACCTCTTCAGTATATATCTTACACTTGCCTTTACCCTTCACAAAAAAAGTCAAAACTATTAATGTGTAAAAGTTTAATAACAAGAATAATAAATAATTTCGTAAAAATAAAACACATGATGTACTTACCACGTCATCTTTTTTGAAAACGATTTCAGTGCCAGTCTCTGCATCAAAAACAGAAAGTTCAAAGGTTTTCAATTCAAGCATTGTAAAAACCAAGTATGGTTCGTTCTCCAAAGGCACCTCCTCAACCAGTTTACGCCATCCATCTTTGAAACAACAACAATGCGAACATGCTTCCAACTTGACATTCCAAAATCTTTCTCCAATATATACCCTTGCCATTTCACCCTTGTAGTTTTTACCATAAAAGTTGTTCCAAAATGTACGAGGCATAAGCTATAAAATAAATTCAAAAAATCATTAGTAGAGAATTACAAAAAATTAGACAGCTGTTAAAAACGAGTACTGAACTAATATAAAGTCACTTACAGACATTTCTGGTACAATTTTTTGTTGTGCTGTAAAATAAAAGTTTTGACAGACATATTCTTTGAACCATGAAACATTGAATGTGTATGGCCCGGTGGTTGTTATCAATACTCCATCTTTTAATTTCAAAGCATTTTTTCTAACCAACATACTCCATCCGTCAGTAAATATCAGTTCTCCATTTCTGTTTCTGATCCTTACAAACCTCAAACTGCCACCATCTCTTATTTGTACTGTTTTACCTTTACCATAGGGGACTTTATCTCCCCACAGATTAGTTGCAAAGTCAGATGGTATGGTCTAATAAAGCAATACAAAACATAAAGCAATAGCAAACATGTGAGATGATAATGTCAAATAACAATATCACATTACGACCAAAAGAAGAAAAACATACCAAAAACACAATATCTTCTCCAATCAATTTTAAGAACGAAGGAGGTATCTTCGTTGAATCCATTTCTGCACCCAATTTAAGTAGTTATATTTTCATAATCAAGCAGAGTGAGAATCAGTAAAAAAATTGTTTAATTAGACAATTGATGGTCATGACTTGCATATATAATCAGCGGCTAGCCAGACAAGTGTAACACAATAACTTCAAATTTTGTAAAGTTATATATACATATAAACATGAGAACCAAGCCAGGAACATATGATATGAACATTTCCCCTGTTTGTAATCATCCTTTAAAAAATGAAAACTTAAAAAAGATTATGTATCTATATTTCTCTAACTTGTAAAGAATTTACCAATTCTCACATTTAATAATTAAACGCAGTAATAATTCTATACATAATTAGACAAAAAATCAATGATATTATCAATAAAAAGAAGTATTTGTATTTCTGTACCAAAATAGAATGAAAATAAACTATTGGCATTTAATCGAACATCTTATACACATGCCCAAACCAAGCAGAATACACTAAACATTCAATTCAGCGAACATATTCAAGCTGTACAATCTCATTCTCTATTAATAGCCATTCAAGTATGCATTATAAGGTTGTTCATAGAAACATTACCATGAAAATTCAGCATAAAAACATCACCATTATCAAGCATAACCCTAAAAAACTATCATTCTAACCAGAAATGTTACATCAAATACCAAACAGTGGCAAAATTCTAAAAAACCAGGGCATTAATCAAGCACAAGCATTCAAAATCTACGTTTTAGGGTTTCAAATGAAAATCAACACAAACAATTGAAGTTCCGGTCATCATTATTTTGTTTTCCGACACTTAGATTCTGATTATTTAACATTATTAAACAAATAAAACAATGAAATCTGTGAAAAAACAAGAAATCAGTTTAAAAAAGGTTACCGAATGCAGAGATTTCTGATATTTGTTAGTTGATAACCGTTTCTTGAGTGTAATCTTTGTCGCGTCTCACTATGTTGAAGAAGGTACCGAATCCAGAGATTCTAGGGTTTGAGTTTGGTAGTGGTTAGTGTGTTTTGGGAGTGTTGAAGAAGCGTAGGGGGAAGCAAGTAAGTCTCCTGTGTGTTTTAGGAGTGTTGGGTGGGATCAGTTTCAACCCTTGGATCATCCAAACAAATAAAACCCACCCACATATACAATCGGATCCTTTTTTTTTTATCTTCCCCCAACAAAAAAAAAAGTTCAATTTATAATAAATCATATAAAAAATTTTATTTTGCAAATTTAAAATTTTAAAAATCAATTCATATCCCATAAAGTTCATTGGTATCAAAAAAAATGAAAATTCATTGTGTGATTTAGTTTATACCTTTTAAATTGAATTTTATTTTCAATTGTCTTTTTTGAGGTTACATATATAATGTTGTTGGTTCGGTCTATTTGACGACCAAATCGTTTTCATACAATTTTATCTTAAATATATTTTAAAAGTATATGACATATATGAATATATTTCGCTACCCATATGTCTTCAAGCTATGATCAAAGTTGATTTTTGTTACTCAAGCACAGGTTACATATCTGCCTCGACACGTCTATATAGAATCATACCAAAAAAAGTACTTTTATAAATATAGATTTTTTTAACACAACCCATAACCCGTGAAAGTCACGGGTATAAAACATTAAGTGTGGGAGGGTATAAATAGGAGATATTAAGAGTCACGTAGCAGTCACGTTAGCAAGGCGGCATGTTAAGAAAAACTCGTGGTAGAAAGGATGTTAAAGTGGTGTTAGTATGAAGAGGTTATCCAATTATAAGAAATCAAATATATAAAATTATTCTGTAAATATAATTTTTTATAAAACAACCCATAACCCGTGAAATCACGGGTATATAACCTAGTGTCTATATAATCCCCCACTACACACATGTTATATAACCCTCTGTAACCTCCACATTTCACTTCACTTTTTGTCATTTGTCACACAACCCCCAATAAAAGGTGTTAGCACTACAAGTTAATAATGAAATGAGAATCTGGAATACAAACAAGAATCGGGACCACATACAACTTTTATACCCTCAACCGTATCAAATGTTGAACCCAAACATATAAATAATGAAATTTATCTAAAAGAAGATTTGTACCTTCAGAATTAAACAGAGTAACCACGATCGAAAACTATAACATCTGGATCTCTAAGATCCCATCCACGAGGTCCATTTCAAATCCAAACCAAATGAATGAATCAAACTTTGATGAAACAAAATGATTTGCAGAACCCAGATCAAAACTTCAGAAAGATTGTGAAAAAAATAAGTAAATAGAACCCTAATAATAATACAATGGCTGCTGCTGCTACATGACGGCTGTGAAAACAAGACCTAAATGTGTGTGTTGGAGAAGTGGCGCAAGTGAACCGTTTATTTAGGGTAAATTACTAGCAGAAAATTACAAAATTGACCCCAATGAAGATGAGTGGATGATTTGGTAAAAGTTTTATGGCAGAACAAAGAAAAAAAACATACTACTAGAATATTTATGTTTCTTTTTTTTTATGCCATAAAACTTATTTCGTAATTCCCTACTAGTGATTTATTAGACAATGGGGGTAGTGGTGTACTATAGTGGTTGAGTACAGTGGCGGATCTAGAAAAACGTTATAGGGGTAACATTTCAAAACAAAAGGGTAACGAAATTGAAAAACGTCAGTTTTTTTTTTAAATTTACACTACCGCCAGAGCGTTAAGGGGTAGCGGGGGCTACCCTATTATAGTGCTAGGTCCGCCCCTGTTTGTGTAAAGATTTTGTGTTTCTTGTGACCCAGGTTTGACTCTCACCCCCCTATTATTTTCTGCGGCATCAAGGTGAAGGGTGAATACAGGTGGCGTCGGTTCGTCTTGAATGGGAGACGAGGTTTTACCGATTATTTCACTGTCGTGCCTTCGGGTGGGTGGAGGTCGGGTTTCCGCGCATCTGGGAGAGCCAAGGGGCTGGCGGCAGTCGAGTAGTCGACCTTGGCCACATCGTCCGGTGTCACAGTGGTTAGCACGTCGTTTCTTGTCGTTCAAAAAAAAATATTGTTATTAGTAGTTCACTAACCTATATTTTGTAGGAACCGTTCGCGTAATTAAATAAAAATAAACAAATTTTATTCAAAGATTACAATACAGAAATAAGAAAGCTGAAATACAAGTACAATTTACAACTGAAATAAACCAAAATACAAGAAAGGAGTAGAAGCAGAGAGCCCGAGTCACGTGTACACACGCTTCCCTTAAAACAAATTCCGAGTCTCCCAGGAGTACTCGTTTTGTTTCCCAGGGTACAACAGCCGGAGCAGTAGTACTGCCGGAGTTGGTCTACAACCCGAAGGCTACCTTGAACTTTGCAGGAAGAAGATGATCAGAAGTGTGAAGAAGACTGTTTGCATAAAGCTGTTGTTACTGGTGTGTTCTGCAGCTGGTGTGTGCTCCCACTTAAATACCTATTTAAGTTCCATCTCTCCTCCTATGTGGGACAAGATGCAACTTTCCTTTTTGTTTCAGCATTCAATGTTTCAAACACCCAACTTTGAGCATCGATATCTCATTCATCATAGCTTCGTTTTGGACGTGGTTTAGTTCGTTGCGAAGCTCTTCCAACATAGAACACAAACCCACAAATAAATATATAAAACCCGCTCATTTTATTATATTTATTTCTAGTCCAAAATAGGAAAAAATCATTTTCCTATATTTGTGAAAAATGTTATTTTCACCTATTTTCCAACAACCCCTTGAACTTTAAGCTCCATGATAAAGAAGATGTGCAAAAAAGAAAGAAACGAAAAGGCAAAAGGCAGTTGCCGGAAAACTTGTTTCTTGCAGAAGGGACTATAATATGGAGAAGATGATGATTTTAAATTAATTCTTTAATTTATTTGTGAGGCAGTAGGTAAAGAACTTTTTTGCAATGTGTCAGTAATAGTACTACAATTTTGTGTTACTGTTTTTTATATTAAGCATCATTTTTTTTTTGTTTTTTATGTTAACCATTTGATTGATATATAAAGTAATGATATGCTCAATGCACCATGCTTCAAAGCAAAAATGTTTCACATGCTAATTTTCAAGTTAATAAATTCCATAGTATAATACATAGAAAATTTAACTAAGGGCAGACGGGGTGGAGCCGTGATATATGTTTATCACGCATGGAAGAATGGAACACACCACCGCCACTTGATTTTTTCACGAAAAAAATTGATAACGTGTGGAATATATCACGCGTGGAGAATGGAAGATTGTGAGGGAATGTGAGGGTTTATTGTTGGGTGTTGTGAGTGATGAGCATTTCCACTAAAAAAGGTTGTGAGTGATGGAATAATGGTTGATGACATGGCGGGATTTGATTGGATGTTGTGAGTGATGGAATTTGTACCACCCCTACCCCCTAAGTGAAGAAATTATCTTTTATGTATATTTTTCTTAGCGACAAAACTCATACTAAAATAACGGTCTACTAAGAAACCAGATTGAATGAGTCACGATTATAAACTGATTCAAGAAAACGGCCCTCAAATGGATTTGCAATTACAAATTTTTAATTACAATATTTTTCTTCTGTTGTTATATCTTATATTTATTATGTCACATATCACAATAACAATGTTTCTTTATTATTGTATTGTATAGTTTTTTTTATGGAGTATATCTTATATTTATTATGTAACATATCACAATAACAATGTTTCTTTATTATTGTATTGTACTAGGGGGAACACCCGTGCGATGCACGACATGCATAATAGTTATTGTTTTTTCCTGGAACGACGACTGATATAGATAGTGCGTGACACGGTACGAAAGTGCGAATATAGTATAGATTTTTAAAAGGAAAATTGGTTTTTAATAAACCAACCTTTGCCCCATTGGTAAATAATAATCTTACCTACAGATTTGGTAATTAATAATCCTACGTTTCAATATGTTGGTACTCAATGGACCTCCGTTAGTTTTTTTTAACTAAAGTTAGTTTTTAAGTTTTATTTATTACACAAACAGTCCCTGTAGTTATAATTTACAAGTTTTAAGTTTTATTTATTACACAAACAGTCCCTGTAGCTATAAAAAATCATAAAAATAAAAAAAAAATCTAAAAAATCAAAAAAATCATAAAAATTCTAAAAAAATCAAAAAAATTCTAAAAAAATCATAAAAAATCATAAAAATTCTAAAAAAATCAAAAAAATTCTAAAAAAATCATAAAAATCATAAAAAACCGTTTCGAACCTTACCGTTTCGACGCGAACCGTTTCGAATCGTACCGTTTCGACCCGGACCGTTTCGACCCGTACCGTTTCGACCCGTACCGTTTCGACGCGTACCGTTTCGACGCGTACCGTTTCGACCCGAACCGTTTTCGACCCGGACCGTTTCGAAAACGGTGGTGGTGGTGGTGGTGGCGGTGCTGTGGTGGTGGTGGCGGTGCGGTGCTGTGGTGGTGGCGGTGGCGGTGCTGTGGTGGTGGTGGTGGTGGCGGTGCTGTGGTGGTGGTGGTGGTGGCGGTGTTGTGGTGGTGGTGGCGGTGCGGTGGTGGTGGTGGTGGTCGAAACGGTCCGGGTCGAAACGGTACGCGTCGAAACGGTTCGCGTCGAAACGGTACGGGTCGAAACGGTTTTTTATGATTTTTTTGATTTTTTTAGAATTTTTTTTATTTTTTTAGAATTTTTATGATTTTTTTGATTTTTTTAGAATTTTTTTGATTTTTTTAGAATTTTTATGATTTTTTAATTTTTTTTTATTTTTATGATTTTTTATAACTACAGGGACTGTTTGTGTAATAAATAAAACTTAAAACTAGTAAATTATAACTACAGGAACTGTTTGTGTAATAAATAAAACTTAAAAACTAACTTCAGTTAAAAAAAACTAACGGAGGTCCATTGAGTACCAACATATTGAAACGTAGGATTATTAATTACCAAATCTGTAGGTAGGATTATTATTTACCAATGGGGCAAAGGTTGGTTTATTAAAAACCAATTTTCCTTTTTAAAACAAAAACCGGTTTTTTTTAAAGTTAGCCGTTTGACCATGGTTATTTTGACCAAAGTCCACTCCTCGTTCGGCGCTTTGTGGTAGCACTACCAGTCAAAAAACGCCCAAAACGCCCGAGGGTACAATGTTCCCCCGCGTTTTTAAGACGCTTTGAGAGAGGTTTGCGCCCCACCACATGTGGTCTCACAAAACTTCAAATCTATGGACGTGTGGTTTCTCAACCCTCTTCAAAAGACGTCACAGTTTTCAAATTTTTTTATTTTTATTTTTTCTGTTTCATTGTTTTGGATGGTGTAAAATAGATGTTAAATATATATATTATACTACATACACATATACATATAAATTCAGTTTTGACATCTAAAAGTCAAATTGCAGGTTTTGTTCCCTTTTATAGATAAGAAAGCAGTTTATTATTTATTACTAAAATGTTGTATTTACTTTATTCTGCAACATATTCTTTATAAACTATGTTTACCTTGACATAAGCTAATAGCTATATTTCCTTATTAGAAGTCTCTGATAATTGAAAATTAGTACATATTATTACCTTGCTGGTGAACACATTTACTCTATGTTTAGGGAACAATTTGATTAGGTTGTTGATACTGAATTGAATATCACACCAAATTACAATAGCAGTTTATATTGCTACTATTCACCCAAATCAAGCACCTTAAATAAGTCAGTGTTTCTCTATATTCAAAAAACGAACTATAACTGACGATTATTAAATTGCAACAATCAATTCAATCCAAATACTGCAATAGAAACATAAAATCTACCACAATTCGTTGGTTAATCACGTATAGTTCTTAATCGATTAGAATCAGAAAAAAGGAAATTGACTCACCGTAACTTAAAATCAGGAAGAAGGCGAACAAAGGGGCGGAGTTTTTCGAAATCAATGGCCCCTGTCTTTCATTGTTATTCCTTGAATGAGGTAAGCAAGACCCCATACTACACACTGCATACACATACATAAAAATTGGGTTCTATATTATTTGTATAAACACCGATTGGAAACCCTCACATTGCATTTGATGAAACCCTAATCAATATAAACACACACACTAACACTCACGAATCGAATCGAATTTATAAAAGGAAAAATTCGGGCTGTTTTTACCTCTTGCTGCTCCAAATCTTCATTACCATACATTATCTTCATCTTAGAGATATAGATATTGCACTTAAAGGTTGCTGGAGAGTCGGAGGATGATGTGTAATTAAAGGAGCAAGTAAATGACCCATTTTGATTCCAATTGAAGTTGCCGACTGATGGAGAGCCTCTGCAGGAGATCAATCGAAGATATATGTCTGAGAATTGTGTGCCAAATCGATGAAGATCTTTAATTGGGGAGAAGTTAATTACGATTCCAATTGAGTTGCCGACTGATGGAGAGCCTGATGGCGAGCCTGTGCAGGATATCAATCGAAGATATATGTCTGAGAGTTGTGTGCCTAATCGATGAAGATCTTCAATTGGGGAGAAGTTAATTATGGATTGGAGAGCATATATTGAGAGGCGAAGGATGAATATCACGAACTCCAAAGTCCCTACAAACGCCAGTTAAACAACCCTTTCACTTCCGGAAGTCCTCTTCTCGCCGTTGCATCCGTCTCCGGCGACCCCTCCACTACCTCATGTTTTTCCTTTGCACATTCTTCAACTAATGAGACGTCGTACGGAGGCGAAACCGAAACCTCTGGCGGAGGATTTAAAGCTTTTCCGGCGAACCTCCGATGACTCGCCTTCTCTTTCTTCTGGTTAGGTTTACGGCCGCGGCAGTTAACCTGTTCACTACTGGTAAGGTTTTCTTCAAATGCTTCAATTACTTGATGAATTAGCTCTCGGTTAACAAACGTGTCCCACCGGAACCAGTAGTTCGTGTAACAATCGAAGCAATCACAGTCGAATACCGGAGATTTGTGTGCGGCCGATGCTTTCTTCTTATTGTTATTATCAGATGATCTAGGGTTTGTGGAATTATTTTTGACACAAATGATTAAAGTAATGTAACTATTAATTTGCATTGGGGAGAAGTTATTTTTGACACTTAGATTAGTTTAGTTAAACCATAAGGTTAACCGAAATTATGGTTCATGTATGGTTATGGTGTGTGGGCGCATGGCGTAATCGCATTAACCAAACAAATTATACATAACAAACTTACATAAATTTTAACTATTCTGATTAGGCTTTCATAAGAAATAACAAACTTATTTCCTTAGTTAACCATTTAAAATGAATAAATCATTTAGTAATAAAACAGAGTTATAAACTAAAATACTAAATTTATCAACAATAATACGTACAACTTTTATAACAAGTTAAACTCTATTCAATTTATGACATTCTAAAACTAAATTAAATATACAGAAAAAAACAACTTTGAATTATTTATACATATAAATGTATTATATGGGCCTTCTTCCCCTCTACTCAACAACTTTGAAGTACTTCTTAGCCTTTGATTACCTGGTCATGATTCATAGATTAGAAAAAATATAAGCCAAGAAGATCTCAACCATCAAAATACGATCCACGGGCTAAAAAGTGGTTCCTAATTATGCAATGGTTATCATTTGAACCTTATTCCATGAGACTTGAGGTAAGATGCAAGGAGCATTCTTTTGAGTTTTAAACCATCTGTAATTAAGTTCATTATTTAATCATTATTGTTGCACTTATTAGGTATTATAGATAATAATACCCCATGAAATTGCCTTTTAGTAATTTTCGTTTCTAATTGGTTAGCATCTTTTAAGTTTTAAAACCATTTATAGTTATAATTAAATTCATAATAACGTTGATTAAGTTTTTTTATATTTAATTATTATTATTATTTTTATTTTTATTTCATATGATGTTCATCAACTATGTGATAAAATTGCAAAAAAGGTTGTAACCTTAATTATTTGTATGATGTTTAGCAATTACTAAACCAAATAATAATGACTTAATTATAAAATTCAATCAAGAAATCGGTTACGGAGAACTTGAAACGGAAAAACAATGTAAATATGAGGAAGGTGATGATGTTCAACTAAGTCAAATGATTTAATTCTTTATCAAGTATTTAACAATACTTAATTTATAAAGTTATCAATTTAATTGTATTTATCAATTTATACTTATGTAGAAAGACTAATTTGTCCCTTTACTAACTTCATTGAGTTGTTGTACTATAAGCATAATATGTTGCAATTATTTAAATTTGGTTGGAACCCTTGTGAAATGCTTTATACGATAGTATAGATAAACGCAATCAATTTAAATCTTTTGCGCGGGTTGAAAACATCCGAGCCCTTAAAGTTTGCTGCCCAATCCTGTCAAACAATACCTCCTCAAATATTTCCTCTGCATCTATATTGCCTATATATAGTATCAATTAAATCACACAAAAGCATCATATGTTTAAAAAAAATAGTAAAGTAGAAATTAAAAAAGGAAATACCAATAGGCCAAATAAATGTCTATCTCCAAATGAATAACTTTTCTCGTACCCACCCTTTTACACCTCCATATACATGAAGCTGCAAAAAAGGAAAAAGAATTTAAATTTATGAACAATTAAACAATACATTGGTAAATGGTTCCAGATACTATAGTCATGCAAGGGTACCTTGATGAAGTATGAAGTGTCTGTCTTTTTGTATCCAATAACCTGTGTGTATACTTTATATGTAATATAAAATCATAATTTGAAAAAAAAACCACTAAATCACCACAAACATAATAAAACATCAATATAAACTCATAGATTATGTAAAAGAAAACTGTTATCCCATTTGAATATTTTAAGAAACAAACCAAAGTTTTTTCGAATAAATGTTGAAATGGGTATAAAAGAACACACATTTCCACCAAGATAAATAAATTTCATATCAACTTATCTCTTTCTTATCTCTTTCTTTTCGACTCTAACTCGCACAATAGTAGACAAAGGAGTTGATGTTGAGTGAAATGGTGAATTTATAGCAATGATAGGAGATTCCTTAATTGATCAAATTTATTACATATTGATTGAAATTGGACCTTTGGAGTGCTTTTGCGGTTTATCCCAATAGGTTTGGTTTATTAATTGCATTTAAGTACCGAACTTATTATTGTATTATTATAATTAATTGTGATTATATTCTCATTTAATTATTTTTTTTATTTTTTTAATATTAATGTAGAAAGACCATTTCACCCCTTACTAACATCATTAAGTTGTTGTACCATAAGTATAAAAGATTGTAATTACTTAAATTTGGTTGGTATCCTTATGAAATGCTTTATAATATAGTATAGATAGATATAGATATAGATATAGATAATTATTTTTTTTATTTTTTAATATTAATGTAGAAAGACCATTTCACCCCTTACTAACATCATTAAGTTGTTGTACCATAAGTATAAAAGATTGTAATTACTTAAATTTGGTTGGTATCCTTATGAAATGCTTTATAATATAGTATAGATTAGGTTCTAGCATTAATGTACTGTACTATATGTTAATATGGTGTTTCATGCATTGCTTTGTTGCAAATTGTGTTGTTTTATTTGTAAATTATTATTATTATTTATAATAATCTAATTAATTTAGCCAAAATCTTGTTAATAATATATTAGAATATATATATATATATATATATAGTTATTTTAATACTTTTATTATTTTAATATTATAATAATAATTCCTTTTTTTTACTGTTTAACTTTAATTTAATGATTTTTTAGTATCACGGGGTGGGATAAGCTTGGTGTCAACCGGTACTGGTATCGAAAATACCGGTACGGTCTTGTTTGGTATCGGTACAAATAGTAATTTTAATATTTTAATAATATATATAGTTTTTTAAATATTTTTATTATTTTAATATTATAATAATAATTCTTTTCTTTACTTTTTAACTTTAATTTAATGATATTTTTATGATACTTATGATCTTTCGGTTTAAATTTTATCTTAATCTATTAAATTCTGATACTAATATCATGGATAAGTTCTTAATATTTGAGATCATTTGGATCCCTTTACCGATTTTTTTTATTATATGTTTTCTTTGAAAATATATTGTTGTGTTTTTATTACGAATTATATTTGAGCTACTTTTAATATATTAGTTACTTCGAAATTTAAATTTATGGTTACCTTGTCAAAGATCATTTTATAGAATAATCATAAGTTTGGAATAATTATCTTTAAACCAATTATTAAAAAAAATTAAGATCAAAGTTAACTTTAAACTAATCTACCTTTATCTATAATATATTATTTAGTATAATGTGTTATTGATTGATATTAATTTTAATGATTATTGATATATAATTATTTTATTTTATTTTTTATCTTATCTCTTATTTATTTAATGTAAATTAAATGCAATTAATAGGATTTTTATAGGATGATGCATTTAAAACAACCATAAATTTTGGTTTTAAAATGGAACATATAACTAAACTTTAGAATATATATAGATAGTTTTTTTTATGGAGTAGTTAATGTAAATTAAACGTTTTGAACATTGAATATTTTAATACATATGAGTTATTACTTATGATTGACTGTAATTACCAATATGCTTATGTGAAATCCATGATAATAACAATCATGGTAAGAATTTTTGCTTTCGACTTGACCCGACCCGAACTGAACTGAAAAAAAAAATATTATATAGCTAGCAATAGACAAATAACCAAAAGAAAATTTCCGCCCCCATAAAAATTTTTTTCTGGGTCCGCCACTGCATGCGTGATTACTAAACCCTGATAGCCAATCCGCATGTTATAGGTTGTCAAGTTTAGTAAATCCGCATGTTATAGGCTGTCAGGGTTTATGAATCCGCATGTATAGGCTGCCAGGGTTTAGTGAAGTCGCATGTTATAGGCTATCAGGGTTTGTGAAACCGCATGTTATATTTTCACAGCGTACGCATCGTACGTTAAACCAATTGTGCAATAACCGGCCTCTAAATTTATATGTATAATCTAAAGAATTTATTATGTTTGTTGATAAAGTTTTAAACGAAGATATTGATATAAACCAAATGGAATTATCTATTAGATTGCAACTTTGCAAGTGATTGTATTGAATCTTCTGAAAAAAAAAAAACCAATCACCAAATAACAATATACAAGAGTATTAAATAATACAAGCGGTTACAAGGTGTTAATACGAGCGGTTACAAGGTGTTAACTGCCAAGGCAGTTACATGGGGAAAATGTATATCTGGTTTTATAACACTCCCCCTCAGATATACATACAGTTCATTATACACTATTAACAAAATTCTTCAGGATGATGTTAAATCGATACTTCAGGACCAATATGATAAACTGATATTGCAGGACCAGTTATGCTGCCTCGTTAAAAACCTTGCTAAGAAAACCCAATGGGACAAAACTTAGCCAAGGAAAAGAGTACAGCGTGTATAATGCTCCCCCTCAATTTAACTAATGTCTTTTAACCTACGAAGCCCGATCTTATGTGATAACTGCTCGAAACTGCTTCTAGGTAAAGACTTTGTAAACAGGTCTGCTAGATTTTCACTTGACTTGATCTGACGAACATCAATTTCCCCTTCTTTCTTCAAATCGTATGTTGAGAAGAACTTTGGTGAGATGTGCTTTGTTCAATCACCCTTGATGTAACCTTCTCTGATCTGAGCTATGCAAGCAGCATTGTCTTCATAAATAATTGTCGGCTCCTTCTTGATCTGTTCTAGTCCGCATGCATCTTCTATGTGATTAATCATTGATCTCAACCACACACATTCTAGACCAGAATCATATAGTTCTATTAATTCGGCATGATTTGATGATGTTGTTGTAAGTGTTTGCTTAGTTGACTTCCAAGAAATTGCTGTGCCATCGTATATGAAAACATAACCTGTCTGAGATTTTGCTTTGTGAGGATCTAATAGGTATCCGGCATCAGCATACCCAACAAGCTGGGACTTTTGATCTTTCTGATAGAAAAGACCTAAGTCTTGTGTCCCGCAAATATACCGGAATATATGTTTTATGCCATTCAAGTGTCTACGTGTTGGATTCGAACTGTATCTCGCTAGTACATGTACTGCAAATGCAATGTCAGGTCTTGTGTTATTTGCGAGATACATAAGGGCGCCGATCGCGCTTAAGTACGGTACTTCTGGACCAAGTTCTTCTTCGCTTTCTTCTTGAGGGCGATAAGGATCCTTGTGTGGATCTAGCGGTCGGACAACCATAGGTACGCTAAACGGATGTGCTTTATCCATATTGAAACGTACTAACATCTTCTGGATGTAGTTTGATTGATGGACAAATGTGCCATTGCACAGATACTCAAATTGTAGTCCGATACATAATTTTGTCATACCAAGATCTTTCATTTCAAATTCCTTCTTTAACAACTGAGCAGCTTTCTCTATCTCTTCAGGAGATCCGATGATGTTGATATCATCAACATAAACTACTATTATAGTGAAATTTGAGAGTGATCTTTTTATAAAGACACATGGACTGATTACATCAGACTTGTATCCTTCCTTTTCGAGATATTCACTAAGTCGATTGTACCACATACGACCAGATTGTTTGAGACCATATAAAGATCTCTGGAGCTTTATAGAACACATATCTCGAGGTGTTGATTTTAATGCTTCAGGCAATTTTAATCCTTTAGGGATTTTCATGTAGATGTCATTTTCAAGTGTCCCGTATAAGTATGCTGTGACGACATCCATTAGTCTCATATGAAGTCCTTCAGAGATTGTGAGGCCGATTAGGAACCTAAGGGTTATCGCATCCACTACAGGGGAATACGTTTCCTCATAATCAACTCCTGGGATTTGGGAAAACCCTTGTGCTACAAGTCGAGCCTTATATCGCACAATCTCATTCTTTTCATTTCTCTTTATTGCAAACACCCATTTATAACCTACTGGTTTGACGTCTATGGGCGTTCGGACTACAGGTCCGAAAACATGTCGTTTTTCAAGCGAATTTAATTCGGCATTCATGGCTTCTTGCCATCTTGGCCAATCATTTCTGTGCATGCATTCTTCTAAAGTTTTAGGTACGTAATCATTTTCATTGATTACATCCGTTGCTATAGCATATGCGAATATATCATCAACACGTGTTTTATTCTGGTTCCACATAGTACTATCTTGTACATAATTAATAGAGATCTCATTTTCGTTCGGTACTGGTGTTTCTTTTGAAACTTCATTTTCCTCTGGAATTATAGTTGTCTCTTCCGGGACATTTACCTTTACCAGGGTTTCATTTATAACCTTTTGTGAGTTTTCACCAACTGCGTTACTTTGCTCTTTTCGTTTCCGTGGGTTTTTGTCTTTGGAACCGATTGGTCTCCCACGCTTTCGTTGTATGGTAATCTCTTCTGGGATTACTTCAATTCGAGCAGGTGCATTTGATGCTGGTACATGTGACTTTGTCACTCTATTCGTGTCTGTGAATGCATCTGGTAATTCATTCGCTATTCTTTGCAAATGTATAATATTTTGGACTTCATATTCACATTGACCACTTCGGGGGTCGAGATTTGATAGCGATGATGCATTCCACGTTATTTTGTGTGTTACCAGTCTTTCTTTGTCCTTATCTCCCCCTAAGACTGGGAACATCGTTTCATCAAAATGACAGTCAGCATACCGTGCTGTAAACATGTCTCCCGTTATTGGTTCTAAATATTTAATAATGGATGAAGAGTTAAACCCAATATAGATACCCAGTTTTCTTTGGGGTCCCATTGTAGTACGTTGTGGTGGCAGTATTGGTACATATACCGCACAACCAAAAATTCTAAGGTGGGACAAACTTGGTTCTCGTCCGGAGACCAGTTGCAATGAGGAGTATTCGTGATCAGCAGTTGGTCTTAATCTAATCAGTGCAGCGGCATGCAAAATAGCATGACCCCATGCAGAAGATGGTAATTTACATCTCATTAAGAGTGGTCTAGCGATTATTTGTAATCGTTTGATCAGAGATTCAGCTAAGCCGTTTTGTGTGTGAACATGAGGTACTGAATGTTCAACATTGATCCCGATGGACATACAATAGTCATTAAAAGCTTGAGATGTGAACTCTCCCACATTATCCATCTGGATGTTTCTAATTTGATTATCGGGGAAATTTGCTCTCAATTGTATGATCTGAGCTAAAAGTCGGGCAAATGCTACATTTCGAGTAGCTAAAAGGATCACATGTGACCACCTAGAGGATGCGTCTATTAAGACCAAGAAATAGCGGAATGGTCCACACGGAGGATGGATAGGCCCACAAATATCCCCTTGGATTCTTTCAAAAAATGAGGGGGTATGTATCAATTTAGTTTGTGAGGGCCGAGTGATAAGTTTGCCCAGAGAGCATGCTGCACATAATAAGTCTTGTGGTAGCAGAACTTTTAAGTTTTTGAGAGGGTGCCCGGTTGTACTTTTGATTATTCGTCTCATCATTATGCTACCAGGGTGACCTAGACGGTCATGCCATATATTGAATGTATCTTTATCTAACAGCTTTTGGTTACTCACCATGTATGATTCGATAGGATTGATATTAGTACAATATAACCCAGAGGATAAGGCTTCTAATTGTTCAACAATTGTTTCTTTGCCATTTTTGTTTGAAGTAATTTGAAGATATTCAATATTATTTTCAGATATTGTTTTTAGGTGGTAACCGTTTTTTCGAATATCTTTAAAGCTGAGTAAATTTCTTCTGGATTTACTAGAATATAATGCATTATCAATAGTTAGTTGGGTACCCGAAGATAATATTATGTGTGCTCTGCCGGAGCCTTCGATAAGGTTACTGACACCAGATATAGTACTAATCGGTGTCTCTGCCGGAGACAACTCAGAGAAAAATTTCATGTCTTTGAGAATAGTGTTAGTACTACCACTGTCTACCAGACATTCATCACCAATAATAGCTCTGCTGGAGCTGGTATACATATTTCTTCTGGAAATAATGAAACACGTTAAATATAAGAAATTGCATGTTTGAGTATGATAAAAAAAACATCATACAACTATGAATCGAACATCACTAGTTTTTAAATGAAACATAATATTAGTTTCAACATTAAATAACGGGTCGCATTTACTGATTTTGTAGATGGAGCTTGTTATTTTGCTCCGCGACTAACAAACATGGTATTAGATCAGTATATTTGGTAAATTTATGTTTTCTGTAATACTGCGTCAGGAGCATGTTGGATGAATGGAACGTTGAGAAAATTTTCTCTAACATGTCTTTGCTTCTAGATGAGTTTTAGTATCAAGAGTTCACGATGGGTAGTTGTAGCCCGAGATTGTGATGAACGGAAAATTATCTGAATCCAAAAGTGGTGTTAATGAATTCCTGATGTTGAAAATTCCAGATGAAGATCGATGGATGTTCCTAGCGAAAAGCAGTCGTGCTGATAACGTGATATAAACCAAATGGAATTATCTATTAGATTGCAACTTTGCAAGTGATTGTATTGAATCTTCTGAAAAAAAAAAAAAAACCAATCACCAAATAACAATATACAAGAGTATTAAATAATACAAGCGGTTACAAGGTGTTAATACGAGCGGTTACAAGGTGTTAACTGCCAAGGCAGTTACATGGGGAAAACGTATATCTGGTTTTATAACAGATATATAATAAAAGGAAAAGGAGTAATATTTTTGAATAAGTTTTGGTTATATATTTTAATTGTCTTTTTTTTTTTAAACTTAAAGTAGATATAATTTAAAAATATATAAAATAAAAGGTTTGATTGTATTTATTTGAAAACTTAAGGGGGAGTGCAACCAGTAGAAATGGAAGTGAATTTAGCAACACTCCATAAAATATGTACAAATTATTGGATTATTTAAAGCCAATCTTTAAATAAATAATCATTTTTTTAACGGTGAATTTTTTGCTCTTTGTGAGAGACTTGAACTCAAAACCTCACACTAAAGTGTTTTAAAAGGTTTGTCTTGCCACTGGACCTAGAGGTGCACAAATCGGTTAATTTTCCTAACCGGTTCGGTTAACCAGTTAATGCAGTTATTTTCAAAATTTTGTCTTAACCGGTTATTACTTTAACCAGTTCGGTTATTCATTTTAACCAGTTCGGTTAATGACTGACTATTTTCGGTTAATTAATAAGTTATTTTTATTTTTTTCGGTATTTTTCCCAGTTAACCGTAAGATTGGTTTAAAAACCGGTTGAAACTAACCGATTACTATTCTTAATATCTATAACTGATTAAAAACCGCCGAATTTTTACCCCTAACCGATTGTTGGTGTGCCAGAATAACCCTTTTTCCATCTCTAACTGGACCACCAAAATAAATAAATAATCGATTAATAGCAATGGATCTCTTTTGCCATCAATCCTATTGATCCATTTACATAATTGTATTAATCAGTTTATGTAATTGGGCTACACTGAGTTAGCCATGTGAAAGTGTGTCCAATTAAAAAATGGGAGTTGATATGATATGTGCTCTGGTCACGTTCATAGAAGCATATTATTTCTTATTTTTATTTGTTAGTTAGTTTTCTATTTTTATGTTTTTATTGTTTAGTGGTTTCCTTCAATTAAGGGAGATAGTGGGTGGAAAGGTATTCCCATGATCAACCACATCCACGTACTGCAACATGCATTTTGTGATTCTATTTAAGTAGTGTTTTTCCATTAATGAAATTATGAATGAAAATCTAGAGGTTATCTCAAGTCTTGCATCTTACTAATTTCTTTTGAGTTTGATCCACTCAACGGATTATCTATCAACCGATTGGTACATATCAATTGGTATCAGAGCGGTCTTGATCCCCTCATGGATGCTCACGAATGGAACGAGTCGTTGGATCGAATCATATCAACGATTGCTGAGATGATCGATCTTCTCAAACACGAGTCCCAGAGATGGGCAACTTCACCCATTTTTTCTACCCCGCTACCGTCACCCGCTGCCGCATCACCACCACCAACTTCCGCTCCCGTACCTACACTTCCACCACCCTTTTCCGCATCACCTGCCTCACTACCACCCAAACAAGCCCCTTCAGTAGGATCGTCGCCGCCAAAACGACCGCCCTCAACTGGACTGTACACATCCATTTCTGTCCTTACCAAATCTAAACCTCTCATACCAACACCACTAATTCAATCGTACAGTGATGTCTTCAAAACAAAATCCCACTTAAACTCAATTCAAAGGTGGTGTCCAAGTAATCAAGGTACCACACCCATGAGCGTGGAACACGTACGTAAAAACTTCACCACCACATGCATTTGTTGGGGTCTTGTAAGCAAAGAACAAGCCAATAAGGATGTAATCGGCGAACTCAAATGGCATCGACTGTGGCATTTCGTTACTACCGCTCCAAATGTTACGGGAAGAACCGAGTGGCGTCCACCTTGGGGGATCGCCAAGGCATGTCTCGGCTTCATCCTTAAGGACAAGGATGATTTAAGGGGGGGTGGAATGATATGTGCTCTAGTCACGTTCACAGAAGCATATTATTTCTTATTTTTATTTGTTAGTTAGTTTCCTGTTTTTATTGTTTAGTGGTTTCCTTCAATTAAGGGAGATAGTGGGTGGAAAGGTATTCCCATGATCAACCATATCCACGTACTGCAACATGCATTTTGTAATTCTATTTAAGTAGTGCTTTTCCATTAATGAAATTATGAATGAAAATCTAGACGTTATCTCAAGTCTTGCATCTTACTAATTTCTTTTGAGTTTGATCCACTCAACGAATTATCTATCAACTGATTGGTACATATTATGATATTCACATCCCTTCTCTCTCTACACATCAGTGGCGGTTATGTTGGTGTGCGGGAAGTACCTCCGCACAAGGCCCGTGATTTTAAGGGACACAGTGACACACGATTTTAATTTTTTTTTGATATAATATATGTTTTTTTAATACTAAACACATACCAATTCCAATATAGGCCCATTTACAAATAATTTTTTATGGTTTAGAATTTAGCCAACTTGGCATTAGGTTTATTGAGCCTAATTCTAATTTGATTTTTTTAATCATAATAAAATATTACGGAAGGACACATTTTTTTCGAGCTCGAACAGTGTATGTGAATTCTCAGAGACGTCTCTGCTACACATACATAGATATATAGAGTAAAAAAAAGGTGTAGAAATAAGATGTAAGGATGTGGAAATAATAGGAGCCTAAAAATTCATTACATTGTGCATATGCTATAAGGAAAAACTTCAAATATATACATAGTCTCTTACAAGTAATGAAGTTGTAGGCATGGTTTGTATATGTTAGTGAATGTTGTAGTGGTTTGTTTTGAGTAAATAAAATTAATTGTTTATGGCCGAAGGATAAATTTATCCTAAAATGTCACCTAAATCTAGGAAGCGTATAAATACAAATTGGATCACAAAATATAACACAATGATTCGCAAAATATAACACAATGCCGAGAAATCTAAGACAATACTAAAGAAAAAAAGAAACAGTGATGAAAATAAGAAAAAACACAATGTCAAATAAAATACACAATAATCTAAACAAAACTTCTAAAATCTACAAGCTAAAAATACAAAACGAAAACCTAAAATATAATATCGTAGAGTTCGACGAGACTATTTAAATACCGCTAGAATGAGTTTAACTAGAGTTCGTTTGATAATTGATACCCACTACATAATAAAAACCATAAATGAAAAGAAAATAAAGAGACATTAGATATGATATTGACAACGTACACCTCTAAGATTATTTAATATTTACCTTAAGACAAACAATGTACACCGTAACGTGTTCATCCAGAAACATTAACATGTTTATTTTAAAGTAAAACATGTTTACTCAACGTAAGAAGATGTACATAAAAAATACTTCTTCTTTAATGTGTTATTGTTCTCTCTTAAGCACTTTACCTACACTTTGATTTTGGCAATGATCATGCTTGTTCTCTTTCACCTTAATTGCATGATCTACTGTCAAATCAACTTATACATGATTTATAGAATCTTATTTAAACCGGGAAATCACGATCGAGAAAAATTTCTGAAAAAGGAAAACCTTATCCATGATCTCGTCCACCATCCATTTGAGATCAAACCTCAAGATCAATGGATAAAATGATTTGCAGAAGACGAATTAAAACATGGGAAATCAAATTATTCTGAATATGCTGTGTTACATAAGGGGCGAATGGTTCATTTATATATAACCCATTAAGGATGAGAGTAAACTACCATATTAACTCGTGGGTCCGTACAAAGTCTCAAGACATGAGTCGTGGCATCAATAAATAAACTTTTAGCATAAAGAAGTTATCATCTAAAATGTCCTTTAAATAGTTGGCAAATATCTAATTTAATATGTAATTCCGCTTTTTAAAATAAGTGTAAAAGTAGAGTACATTTATATAAACCTTGTATAACAAATATTATTTTTTATGAATGTCAGCAAGTTAAGGATTTACCAAATTCATTTTTTCGTGTTTAATGTAGACATTCATGTATATCTTATGTTTAATAGAATCTATATTGTTTACCAAAATTTACTTGACCTATTTGTAGCTATCACAAAAATATAGCTGTACCATTCATGTAAATAAAATATTTAGGGATTATTACATATATCCCCCTACTTGAATCCCTAATTACATATTTACCCAACCTGAAAATTTAATTACGCATTTCCCCTCTTGTGTCAAAATGACACAAATACCCTTCAAACATATAAAAACCTAAGACCATTCCTCCTGCCCACAACCCCTCCAGGTGCACTCCTCCTTGCTGCAACATTGCCAAATCCTCCACCGCGAACACCAATCTAAACCGGCTTTTTTTTTTTGGGTAAAGCAATCTAAACCGGCTTTTGAGAACCCACGACAAGAATAGTAATAATCGATGAAAACCCGTGGCGAAGAGAGTAATAATCGATGAGAACCGGAACCGGCGACAACCATTGTGCTTTGGTTCGAGTTCGAATCTATTCCCACTACCACTACACATGTTCTCTCGATAGAAAGGGAGATTGATTGTACAAAATGAAGGGTTCATGAATATTGAAATGGTAGTACTGTAGTGGGATGAATTTGAATAGATTGACTACACATGTTCTCAGATAGAATACGGTCGATGTTTGTTAGTTTCAGTGAAGAAAAAGAAAAGAAAAAAAATTGAAACTTAATTTCATTCTTTGTTGATCAGAACTTTTTAAATTGATTTTGGAATAAAACTCAAAATGGATACTGATTTTCATGAGAATTATTCCTCAATTGTCGTGCTTCCTTAATTTCAATTTTAGGTGTTCTGCAAACTTCAGTTTAAAGATTATGATGTGAGGTTTATATTTAGGGTTCTTAGCTTTTGAATCGAAACAGATTTTGTAATTTTCTTGAATTATATAATTTATAATTTCTAGTAAAAGAAAGGGTAAAATAGTCATTTAATAATTTATTTTTAATAAAATAAAGCAAAATGGGTAAATTTGATATTTTTAATTTTAAGGAAGGGGATATATGTAATTTAATTTTTGAGTTGGGTATATATGTAATTAATGAAGTTTATAGGGGGATATATGTAATGGCCCCAAATATTTATTATCTTTAAAACATGTGCAAAGTTTTACATAATAAAACTATTCATTAACTCTCAACTTAGTGACCGTAAAAAAACAAAATTAAAAAAAAAACAAATTATATTACAATCTAATGTAAAAAGTACTTAGATACGTAAATAAGTTCACTTCAAGTCTCAGGTCTAAATTACTTGGTAAATTCATTGTAACATGCTTCATAACAGGGCAACAACTTTGACCTGCAAGTATAACACATAGTGGAGCATAAGCTACACTACATTGCCCTCAAAGATAAGTATACTGTGATGATTGATGGTATGCCTAAATTTTCCCCTTTATTATCAAAAACAGGAAGAGTGGGCAAGTTCAAATAACAAGGAAGCAAACAATCCTTCAGCTAGCCCTTTAATATTTGAAATCTTTGAGATAAATCACAACCCGAAACGACCCATTCACAAGAAAATGGGTCAAAAATACCACTTCTAATTAAAACTGAAGCTATGAAATCAAAGAGCAACCTTTTAACGTTATTCAACAATTAAGTTTTCCTTTTTGAGGTACATTTCTACAAATATTGTGGCAGAATCACTTACAGGTTTATGATGTGTGGCTTCCAATGTAACCTATACCCAATAACACAAAAAGAAAATCAGTTACATCTTACAATATTGCTAAACAAAAATAAAAAGCAAGATTTTATCATTTACATAAATTTGGTATGTTAAAGACATTATATTGTATTGTATCAACAAAATACATACATGCATGTATAAACTCACACATATAACACTTAGCACTCATTTTAAGTTCAAACAATTCATTCAACTAATATATACCTCAAATTCAGAAGTCATATTAAATGATTCTGCAACTATTTCAGCAGCACTTTCATTTAGGAGCATCTGATTGAAGTGCCAAGCACCTGAAATTTGAATAACATACCCTTTAGTAATATAAGATAATGGTATCCCAAATCACACACGATCAGAACTCCAAACACTTAAAATTCAAAACCTAGAGTTGCTATTTTTAACGAACTTGGTGGTTTTGATCCATTAACTTATTAGCGGGTTGATTCAGAGTATATTTTATATTTTTCAGATAAAGTCAAAAGCTTTAACTGTAAAAAAAAAGCATCAAATTAGTCAATGGGTCAAAAGCATCCAAGTGTATATTTTTACTTCGTAATACCTCCTAGATCATTTTTTATAAAGGATTAGAACTTATATGAATTTTGTCAAAACTAATTTGACATGCTAATTATATATTAAAGCTTTAGCACAATTTGTACTTTGTTATCGGCACAACCCGGTCCAACCCGTTTTGGCTTGGACAAATATTAGCAATTTTGAGTCATAACCCATTACCCAACCCACCTAAGCTACCCACTTTGCACCAAATGAACATAAAAGGCGATTAGTAAGATGTTCTCATTTGTCAACCTGACCCTTTTGCCAAAGCATCTCCATTTTATCTTCATTTGACCAATTCTTTAAATTAGAAAGTTTTGTTAAAATTTGACTAAAATATAAAGAAATTGCTTAATCAATTATTTGACAATAGTTTTAGTTTTAAAAATTTTGAAAAGAACATGTTATAGAACTAATTATTTAACTCATTAAATGATTATATAAGTTTAACTCATTATAAGATATCACGTTGATATCTTTACACATGTGTTCATATATATTTTTAAATAAATCTCTATAACAAATTAACTATTAAACATTCTGAGGCATTGACTGTATTTAATCACTTAACATAACATTATGTAGCTATTAACCATTATATTATAATGACCAAATACGTTGAGCTTTAATCACTTGTATACTAAGGTATCATCTACTTGTACCTTTTAATCGGCACGTTAATACTGACCAAGACAACTATCGAAACGTCGAAAAAATGAGTAGGTTGTCACAGTACCTTTGATTTTTTTAAAACATTATAGTCTACAAGATATGGAAAGAATACCTAAAAGAATTATAAGTTTGTTGTGGATGGAGAAACGTGTAACTAATTATTCACAATTTTGTTAAAACTCAAGGACTTAAGTGTAATAAAATGGGGGACTAAAATATAATTAGTGTTTAAAAGACCAATTTATCCTCATTTTAGGGGTGTATCTATAAATTAAGAGGGAAGAAGTTCTTATGTTTGGGTATCTTAAAATGTCCATCTCTCATGCATTATAATATAGTATAGATACATTATATTTTTATACATTATACTTTATTTACTTACAATTTATTTTTACATTGTGCATTTTTATATGTAGTTTTATATATTTATTTTTTTTAATAGGGGATGGTCAAAAGGCAAAAGATTTTGGTAGAAGGTTCGTGCGAAATTCCACGAAGTTATGGAACGAGAAGAGTACCGTAAATCGGACAAAATATCGGGAAAATGGACCTATATGACGAAAAGAATCAATTCATTTAAAGCAATCCACAAGTGGCTTGTTAATAGCCGTAATCAAGGAAGTGGAAGAAATGATGTCGACGTCAAGGTGGGGGGCTAATGATCAATTAAAATCTCAATATCGTGCACCCTTTGAGATGGAAAGGATATGGGCAGTTCTTAGGGAATCCTCAAATTGACATTTAATAGCCATGTTACAACCACCCAAGTCGAAGTCCAAAAGGTCAAAAACTACATCATCAATCAAGCCGAAATCCTCCCAAGCTACATCGGATGCTCGTTCGCATAAAAATCTCAACGAGTTAGACTTGGACGACGAAACCGAAGAGGAACCGGAGCTGAAACCACTAGTCCGTCTAACGGGGAAAGACAAAAGCCAAGTAGTGCGCAATAAATCTCGATCATCATCCTCCAAAAGTAATATGTATAAATCCAATAAAGTTTTGGTTGTCGAAAGTTTGGATGAATAAATTGACCGCCTAATCGGGTTTAGAGAAGACGAACGTATCACGATGGACCTTGCTTACCTTTAAAAAGACTACTCGGGTTTATCAGAGCAAGATCAAGTGTTTTTCAAACAAAGAAAACAATACATTTGTGGACGCCTCTGCAAAATTTCTTTCAATTAGTCTTAATTTTAATTCATTTCTAGTGTTTTTTAAGTTAGTTTTTTATGTTTTTCTTTTAATTTTAATGTAGCTTTTATTTTATGACTCCTTTAATTTTAGTGCAATTTTTTATTTTATTTTACTAAAATATGGTTTTGTTTATTTATATGTCATTCAAATTTAGAAATATATTAAATAAAAAATGAATAATTATTGTTTGATGATTGCAGTGTAGTTATTCCACAACGTCAAATTAATGAACCGTTTAGTTAATGACACTCTGCTGATTTGACGAAAATGTGACAACACTTTTTGTTAGTTAATGAAATTAATAGTTAATCCATAACATATAGTTTAACTTGATGTGTGCATAGGTGGTTTTGGGCTCAAATCGAACAAAGAACCACAAAAAAAAAACGGTTTTTTAGTGTTTAAAAACCATTCGGTATGGTTTTTTGGTTTTTGCAATGGGTTCAATTCGGTTTGTTTTTCCAGTGTGATGTATGTGTCGTGTCGTACAATAAATGAAGGGTTAAGCTAAATGTACCCCCTCTTATTACTTTTTATACCCCCTTTCCATAAAAACATATTAAAACTTTTAGTATTTACTCCCTATACAAATCATCATTTTAAAAAAAATATTCTTTTTGTTACAAAACAAATTCAAAAGTGTAAAATAAGATTACTGACGTTTTTTTTAAATATTTATTTTTTATTTTTTATTTAAATCATATTTTTTAAAAGTTTTCATATATTGTTTCTAAAGACAATTTCTCAAATAGTATTTTGATTATGTTTTTTATTGAACATCTCTACAAATAAATAATAACACTTTTTCTTATAAAAATAATAAAAAAGGTTTTGAACTTTCTTTTTGAAAAAAGTCTATATTATGTTTTTTTCTCGTCTAATTTGTATTTTAAAAGTCTTACTTTTATATTTTTAATAACAATTTTTATTTATAAAAAAAGTAAAAAAATTCTTTTAAAATAGCGTTTACCGCCCCAGCACATATTAATCATTCAAATCATTTATGTATGTGAACATATAAACAATAGGTACTAAAATTATTTTATCAAACTATAAATTAACAATCTATATAAATTCAAATTTAATTAGTATAAAGAGTATGTTATAAACAAGTTAACCCCAGTTTAAAACTTGGATCGAAGTGAACACTTTTTTAAAGCAAAACAAATGGATAGGGTTGATTCACAAATAATTTTTATCTTCTTCATTCAAAAAAATATATTAAACTGGTTGATTTCAAAAATATGTGTGGATTTTTTTGTAATCAAAAGTAGGTCATTCGAAACCAAAAGTCACGTAAAAGCATAAACTTAATTATGAATAATCATCGGTTTTCGACCACGCATCAGATACTCACTTCAAGTCGTTCCAAAATAAAATAAAAAAACATTTTAAAATATTAAAAATATAAATATAAGACATTTAAAATACAAACTAGACGAGAAAAAAATTATAATGTAGACTTTTTTTTCAAAAATAAAATTCAAAACTTTTTTATTATTGTTTTTATATGAAAAACGTTATTAGTAAGTTGTAAAGATGTTCAATAAAAGAAAGCATAATCAAAATACTATTTGAGAAGTGTAAAAAATATCTGAAAACTTTTATAAAAATATGGTTTCTTAAATAAACATAAAAATAAACAATTTAAAAAAACGTCTATAATATATTTTTACACTTTTGAATTTGTTTTGTAACAAAAAAGAATACTTTTAAAAAAATATGACTTGTTTAGGGGGTAAATATGACAAGTTTAAATATGATTTTATGAAAAGAGGGTATAAAAAGTAACAAGATGGGGTACATTTAGTAGCCCCCTAAATGAATGAAAATAGTTATTATCATGAAAACTCACGCATTACATGTGTTGGATTTCACGTCTTCCTTTATTAAATGTCCTTTTTTAAAGATGAACTTTGTACACCAACTAAGGGTGAAGGGAGTGGGCGGCAAAAGGGTCGGCAAACTCCCTTTGCCGCACGGTAACACCGCCCCCACCCCACTTTCACCGATCGGCAAAATTGATGTGCGGCATACCCACACCGATCGACAAACAAAAGTGATGTGTGTGTGTATTGTTGACTTTAACACATATATATATTTTTTTAAATGAAAAAAAAAGTTTACCACTTTCAAGTGTTTAACCAATGCCAACACTTTTCATCAAAGTTTAAACTCTTCACACCTGCTGACATGGCACACTTTGATTGGTCCATTTTAAAGTTTGCCACTTTCAAGTGTCTAACCACTCCCTTCACCCTAAAAAAATAAAGAACTTTGTCCTTTAAAGTCCCTTTTTAAAATAAAGAACTTTATTAAATGTTCTTTGTGGTGATTATGCATAAACTTGTGAGCATATTTTTGTATCATGTCAGTTTGCTTAGTTTACATGAAGCAAGTTCGACTGCAAGGAGGAAGAGGAAAGTGTTACACGCCGTAATTTTGGTGACTTTTTGGAGCCTTTGGAAGTTGAGAAATGAGACCGTTTTCTGGCAAGCGAATCCGAACACTACAAAGATCTTGGACGAGATAAAAGCAATGGCATTCTTATGGGTGAAGAATCGGTCGAAGATGGTGGATCTAACATGGGAGAATTGGTGTCGATTTGAAATTGTTGGATAGCTTGTGTAGCTATATGTAGTACCATATTATATTGGTGACGAGAATTTTTTGTATGTTTTTTGGTGGGTAGAATCTTGCTACTATTAATAAAATAATTTCTGTTGGCCGTTAAAAAAAATACATTCGTACATATATGTGTGTGTTCAACTTTTACCTTTTATCTTGAACGGCATTTATTAAGTAAATAAAACATTTTAGGGGTATGGAAGTATGAGTAGCTAGCTTCATGTGCAATTTTATCACCTTTCTTTTTTGGTTTTTATTTGATGTGAGTTTTTAATATTAGATGTGACAATTTACGCAAATTACGAAATAAATTGAGTATAAAGAGAAATGAAGTTATGGTCAGTAAGATATGGACATATGGTTAAAGCTAAACGAGTTAAAAAAAAAAAATTATTTTGTATGCCATGCTTAAGTTGTAGTATTACACTATTACTATTATTTATCATTTAGGTGATAAAATCTTTTTTATATGTTAAAGTATATCAAATTTAAAAGAAAAAATTGCAGAAATCAACCTTTATATTATACTCAAACTGCACTTCGTACCTTTCATTATGAAATCCGCAAAAACCAACATTTATGTTTATGTTTTGCTACAAGGTCAACCTTTACCACTAACCTCGTTTGTTATCTTGGTTAAGTTACCTCACATGCAAAACATGTGAGGGTATTATAGTCATTTCACCTGTGTTATTATAAAACCCACCCCACTCTTTCACTCTCTCTTTATCTATGTCTCTTTTTAATCTCTCTCTACTATATCCTCTTCTTCCCTTCCTTTACTGAAACATTACACCTCGACAAGCACCTCACCTAACACTACCTTCAACCTTCTCTAGCCACCATCTTCTTCAACAAAACTCCACCATCATTATCATCAACCAAACGCCCTGATATGTGAGATAAAAAGTTAGGGAAAGAGAATCAGTTTCAGATCTAAGAGGTGGTTGTGGTGGTAAACGGTGGATGGTGGGGGCGGAGATGGGTGATTGTGGTGGTACGGTGGTGGAAGCGGTGTGGTGGTTTTGTATTTTAGAGAGGGGTGGAGATGGGTGGCACTAGTGGTGAACGGTGGTGGGTGTATTTCAGGGAGGGCGGAGATGGGTGGTTGTGGAGGTGAACGATGGTGGCAGCGGTGTGGTGAATCCGACGAAATGATGAACGAGAAAGCCGTAGCGTCCCTTAACAGGGTAAACGGTACAAAACCGTCAGGTACCGGTACGGGAAAACGATCCGATGAAGATGAATCCGATGAAATGATGAACGAGAAAGCTAGAAGAACAACGGTCAACCACCGATATGATATACTGTGAAGAATTTTGATACTTAAAAGTGTAAAGTGTAAGCTTTTCGTTGTTAATCGAAGCTAAATGAAAATTTGATATGTGTGAGCGTCTAGGCATGATTCTGTCCAGTTATATCTGGGATTGAATTATGCATTTTTGTTTTTCATGGTTTACTTTAATTATTTCAACTTTGGCGTTGCTTAGGAAAATATGATCCAGTTATAGGTTTGTTTGTAGTAGTAGAATTATTAAACGTAGCTTTAAATAAACAGAATTTAAACCTAGATCGCCGGAGTTTGAACCCACCGGAGTTCGATCAGGTTGACTGGGTCACCACCACGAAACACCACACCACCGCTGCACCCTACAACCAACCATCTCCGGTCACCTCACAACCACCTTAAACCACCAATATTCACCATAAACCTCCACCCCGTCTCCACCATGAAACACCACACCCGATATTCACCGTAAACCACCAATATGCTGGTGTAAAAATAGTAAAGGGTTGATATGGGTTTTTGGTTTTAATATATATATATATATATATATTAAATATTGATTTAAGAAGACTAAAATACCCTCACATGCTTTGCATGTGAGGTAACTTAACCAAAAAATCTAACAAGGTTAGTGGTAAAGGTTGACCTTGTAGCAAAACATGAACATAAAGGTTGGTTTTTGCCGATTTCATAGTGAAAGGTACGAAGTGTAGTTTGAGTATAACATAAAGGTTGTTTTTTGCAATTTAGTCAATTTAAAATCGATTACAAACCGCATAGAAGGTAAACTATAAGGTTTATTAACTAGTAACTACAAACGAATCACAACATAGAAACATAATTCTTATTATAAATCGCCATATAACAAAACGTCTTAAGTAAAAAAATCAATATATATATGGACAATAAATATGATTTTGCCCACTTTCACTTTAAGACAAACTGACCACCAAGGACACAACACCTCTAAACTTATCACACCCTGGCTTTGCGGAAGCGTGGTTAATTTGGTGTGACTTCTTAATACCATAGCTTAACCATAACAAAGCTATATGAAATAAAACCATGCAAGATTATCCATTTAATTAAGTTTTAAAATCCAAATACAACAACATTGTTTTAACAAACACAAACATCAACATGACATAAACACAGTTTAAGGACTGTGACTTGTCCAGGAAAGAGTCACATTTCCCAAACCCGGTTGACCTCGTAACTAGTGCAGCGGAAAACGTGTCATACCGCGCCAGATCCTTTAATTCCCTGAAATACATGTAAGTTGAAAAATCAACAATAATGTTGAGCGAGTTCATGTGTAAGTGAGTAAATAAACCTTGTGAGTATAAAAATCCTGGTATGTAGCAAACAAGGAAAAAGAGATCACCAACGGTTTGCAAGGCCATTGATATGTGTGAAGTGCAAGTAGGAAGACTCAAACCTAGCGGATTTTGCGTCGGGCACCGAGTCACCTCTATGGGCCACCCCGGCCTCATGGGTGTGGGCTCGCTACACCCAAATAGATCCCATCTATCACTCTTGTCCCTCGGTCCTACGATGAGGATTAATGGCCTTCAGTTCCCGCCTACCCACTCACACCATATCATGTATAAAAATATCCGTAAACATAATAACATGTATTTCACCCCCGAAGTATAAAAACTGAAAACAGTTAAGAGAAAAGGGGGACATGAACTCACAGTGGTGCGTCTCTACCAAGTATGCCTCCAAATCGATCAGCTGTATGACGACCTACACGTGCTAACTCTATTAGACGGACGGCCGTGCCTTAGCTTTATGGTTTAAGTTTTTGGGAAATAGTTAGGCAACTATTTCGTGTTTACATTCTGTATATACTTGGTAGTCATTTTCCTTCCCAAGGATGGGGGATTTAATACATGTGTGTTCGTATAATTTCGAAATATATTATTAAGTCTCACTTAAAATATATTTTATTTCTATCTCCAAAATATAATATTCTTCTCAAAAATATTATACTTTAATACATGTGATTTTCCCAAAATAATACTTAGTAATATTATTTTTACCCTAAAAATAATATTTATGTAGTTCACAAAATAATCATAAACACTTATACCAGTGATGTTGTGAAAAATATA
The DNA here is from genome assembly GCA_030545235.1 of Helianthus tuberosus. Lineage (NCBI taxonomy): Eukaryota > Viridiplantae > Streptophyta > Magnoliopsida > Asterales > Asteraceae > Helianthus > Helianthus tuberosus. The sequence goes on along the minus strand of CM060414.1, from coordinate 149,458,977 downwards.
TACTAAATATATTTATGTATCACTGGTGGGATCAAAAGGTGCCACATGAAATGGAGAAACAGGGGAAAAAGTAGCAGACGGTGGTATAGTAGGGATAGATACCGGTACATGTCCAAAAGGGTGAGCTGAAGAACCCTCTCCAGCTCGTGCTAGAGGTGTAAACCGAGGAAATGAAAAGGAAGTATCAATGTGATGGGTATCAGGGATCTGAGGAGGAATAGGTGGAACCTCGTCATCAGCAGGAATCCACCCACACTGGGCGTGCTCGTCTCGGGGGTCGATCCGTGCCTCAAAAAGCGCACGATCAAACTGGGCTGGCATAGGATCATGGTGAGGTACAACAAGAGGGTAAACTGGTGCATCAACAATGAGTGAGGGATCAACATGATCAGCAGCAAAGACATGATCGCCCTCCAACAACGGAGCATCTATAGGTTGATCATCAATAGGTGGGTCAGCAATGACAGACTCAAAAATAGGTGCGTCAGCATGAACTGGGTCATGCTCAAGTACTGGGTCAGGAGCAGGGTCTAGTGGCTGCTCGGGCTCATCAAAGGCCATCTCATAATCAAACTCAGGGTCGATGGGATCAACTGGGTCGACTGGATCCTCCATAGGCTGATCCATGGGTATAAACTCTATATCCTCATCTGAGTCGAATCCTGGGGAAAAGACAGGATCGGAATCCTCCATATCATCATGGTCGAAAGTAAAACTAGGAATAGGGGCAACAGAGGATGCCTGGTCAGGATCTGATCCGTGAGAAAAGTGCTGCGCACTCTGAGTGTGTGAAGGTGCGGAGGCCACAGACTCGAAAGAGTCTGGGACCGATGAGTGAGCAGGGGAGTCACCTGCAATCAACAAAAGATCTCCAGCAGCAAGAAGGGCCTCGCCCTGAACCTCATCCTCTACGGGCTCGTCATCAAAAAGATCGACGTCGCCGTCAACGTCGGCGTCGATGAGTAAATCGAAAGCAGGATATGAAGCAAGCGGTATGGGAGCAGGGATCTCCACTAACGGTAGGTCCCCGGCCAAAGGGCCATCAGCGAGCTCATCAGCACCATCAGGTAAAGCGAAGGGCTGAAAGTCGTCCTCGTCCGTGCTAGTAACGTCAGATGTGTGGACCTCGCGCTCAGAAGACTCTAGGTCGTCCGATACTATAGGTCTAGGTCCTGTGGTGTCTGAATCACCAGTGCCAGAGGTGTCCATGGTGTCTGTAACATAAATACAAACATGCACAACAGTCAATCATACTATCAGATAATCACATAAGTTGCCAAGTAAGCATCAAATAATTCTCCTAGTCCCACTAGCCTCCCAGCCTCTCAGACTGCCTTTCCTAGTCCCACTAGCCAAATTCTCCCAGCCTCTCAGACTGCTCTTCCTAGTCCCACTAGCCAATTCTCCCAGCCTCTCAGACTGCTCTTCCTAGTCCCACTAGCCAATTCTCCCAGCCTCTCAGACTGTTCTTCCTAGTCCCACTAGCCAATTCTCCTAGTCCCACTAGCCAACTACCTCGATCTCCCAGACCGAGCCTCGGCCTCTCAGACCGAGCCTCAGCCTCTCCGACTGAGCCTATAAATAATAAATAAAATGTGCTCAACATTTGTTTGTAAAAATTTTTGGATCTGGACTTAAGTGGTATGCAGTAAAAATGTTTTCGTGAGAGCCCTAGTGATCATAGTCTAGACTCGAGAAGGAATCCTAGTTCGCTATGATCAGAGCTCTGATACCAAGCTGTCACACCCTGGCTTTGCGGAAGCGTGGTTAATTTGGTGTGACTTCTTAATACCATAGCTTAACCATAACAAAGCTATATGAAATAAAACCATGCAAGATTATCCATTTAATTAAGTTTTAAAATCCAAATACAACAACATTGTTTTAACAAACACAAACATCAACATGACATAAACACAGTTTAAGGACTGTGACTTGTCCAGGAAAGAGTCACATTTCCCAAACCCGGATGACCTCGTAACTAGTGCAGCGGAAAACGTGTCATACCGCGCCAGATCCTTTAATTCCCTGAAATACATGTAAGTTGAAAAATCAACAATAATGTTGAGCGAGTTCATGTGTAAGTGAGTAAATAAACCTTGTGAGTATAAAAATCCTGGTATGTAGCAAACAAGGAAAAAGAGATCACCAACGGTTTGCAAGGCCATTGATATGTGTGAAGTGCAAGTAGGAAGACTCAAACCTAGCGAATTTTGCGTCGGGCACCGAGTCACCTCTATGGGCCACCCCGGCCTCATGGGTGTGGGCTCGCTACACCCAAATAGATCCCATCTATCACTCTTGTCCCTCGGTCCTACGATGAGGATTAATGGCCTTCAGTTCCCGCCTACCCACTCACACCATATCATGTATAAAAATATCCGTAAACATAGTAACATGTATTTCACCCCCGAAGTATAAAAACTGAAAACAGTTAAGAGAAAAGGGGGACATGAACTCACAGTGGTGCGTCTCTACCAAGTATGCCTCCAAATCGATCAGCTGTATGACGACCTACACGTGCTAACTCTATTAGACGGACGACCGTGCCTTAGCTTTATGGTTTAAGTTTTTGGGAAATAGTTAGGCAACTATTTCGTGTTTACATTCTGTATATACTTGGTAGTCATTTTCCTTCCCAAGGATGGGGGATTTAATACATGTGTGTTCGTATAATTTCGAAATATATTATTAAGTCTCACTTAAAATATATTTTATTTCTATCTCCAAAATATAATATTCTTCTCAAAAATATTATACTTTAATACATGTGATTTTCCCAAAATAATACTTAGTAATATTATTTTTACCCTAAAAATAATATTTATGTAGTTCACAAAATAATCATAAACACTTATACCAGTGATGTTGTGAAAAATATATACTAAATATATTTATGTATCACGTTTCATTTTGTGAAAATCCCACCTCCGATGTTTTGTAAATATAGTCGTGGCGAAACTTATATTTTGAAAACGAGTCAAAATGTAGTTCTAACACTTATAGTGAAAATATTTCTAAGTGTTAGGCTTTTGGAAAAGTTTCGCCAGAGTTTCCTCTGTAACTGGAGGTGGCCACGCTTTCAAGCGTATCATTTTCTTTTACAACTCAACCAACAATTTTCTCATTCAATCAAAACAATGTTCAAATCACAAACTAGTCAAAATATGTATATAAATCGCATAAATTTCATGAACTTGTGATTTATCCAAACTATGAAGTAAATCCCATTACTTTTAGTGGATCTTTATATAAAATAATCCGATTTTGTAAAAACCTCGTTTTTATGGAAGTTTCGTCTTTAAAACTTCTCGTCATCTTTTTCAAAAATAGTTATTTTGTCGAAACCTGTGTTACACAAGTGTTTACACACTTGTGTGTTCTAAAAACCATTCTTGTTAGTGTAAGATCCGTCTTTTAAAGTACGTTTTCTCTTGACACGTGGTCCTTTGAAAATACCGCTTGTAGATACGTAGATCTACTAGTTTTAAACACTATTGTACAAGCTAAAACACTTTTACACAAGTTCATGATTCTTGTGTGGTAGCTAACCCTTGTTATACTTAAACAAGCTTTATGTCATAATCCAAGATCATGACTAAACCAGGTTAAATGATGATCCGAGCTACCACAACATAGATCGGGTCCAAATAATCACACAAATCAAATACTACAACATTTACACAACTTAAGAGCTTTTAACCAACACTTTTAGTGTTTTTAGTAGACTTTTAAGCTTCATCTTGTATGTTTACGAGTTTTAACCGTTACACATCGTAATAACCACTTTAGAATAGTTTAAGAAGGTGATTTAAGCAACATACCACTAGCTCGAGGCTAGGGAAGAATCTATGCGAAAAACGCGTGGATAAAAGCAAAGTAGAGAGGTCCTTCGCCTTCCGTTTGCACCAAGACTCCTTATATGCGACCCTTAACACTTGTATGGACTTGTAATGTGAAGATGGAAGCCGAAAGATATGATGGATGGGCAAGGGGATCTCGGCCGAAGCCTTAGAGGGCAAGAGAGAGAGTAAATTTTGGGTGTTGGAATGTGAATGAGCTCATTGTGTAAAGGTTAGTATTTATAGACAAACATAAGATTAGTGTCCAATGGATCATGTGTCTCAATGATATTAAGCATTGTGATTAAAATAATCAAAAGAAATCAAAGGGTGTCCCCTCTAGTTTGGGGCCGGTTAGCAAGGAGGGGGGGGGGGGTCTTGGTCCATTTCCAAGTATTAGTTAGCTACTAGTTAAGGTAAGTAGGTTAGTTAAGTAGTTAACTTGGTTAGTTGCGTGTAGTGTTTTATAGCGGGTGTTAGGGTATTCGGGGACCCTAACTGGCTCAGAAAAAGACCAATAATGAAAATAACAATATTTTCATGTTCCGGGTATAGTCCGGTTGTTTGGTTGGATAGTAATCCGTTAAAGTGCTTAACAAAGCTTTAAAGTGTCGTTAATACCCTTTTTAGTGACACAACTTATTTCTGACACTTTGGAAAGTGTCTAGTAATATTTTTCTCATGTTTTGGCACTTTATTAGTTAGCTAAAAGCTGAATTATTATGTAAAGTGCTGAATTTTGTACTTAGAGTACGTTTTAGGCACATCCAGTCATTGTGACTTATTCCTAGAGACGCAGTTCTACAACCCTTGTATCCCTACACTCACCACTAGTGTAGCAAAATAATTCTGGCTCATACAGGCCTTAGAGGCAGTGTCTGCCCGATGCTGGCTTTATCAGCATGTTCAATAGGTTATCCGTTTATAGTGCTACTGTGCTTTTTGTGCATCATGTTTGTCACTAAGGTTCAGCATGTAAATAATGTAGTGATAGTAAGTAAAGTATGATGCAAGTAAGTACATGTATCAGCAATCAAGTAGCAGTTCATCAGTAATTTCAAACAAACACAGTAATTAAGCAGTAATTAATTATTAATTAAGTCGTACGGATACCTGGTTTAGTGAGGGTTGTCACAAAACTGGTAAATTCTACACACTTGGTGTGTAGATAGTCACACTCAAAAGGTAATTTTTGTCCTTATATGCACACCCTGCAATGTCGAACTGTGGTCAAAACGCGGCGTTTTGGTTCGGTTAACCAGACAAAGACTGACGGGTGTCTGACGGGTCTGTTGACCGGACAAAAACGCCGAGCTTTGGCCGCGTTTTGGTCCTATCAACCAGACAAAAGACTGACACCCGGTCTGGTTGACAGGACCAAAACGCGGCCAAAGCTCGGCGTTTTGGTCCAGTCAACAAACTCGTCAGTCTTTGTCTGGTTAACCGGACCAAAACGCCGCGTTTTGACCACAGTTCGACACTGCAAGGTGTGCATATAAGGACAAAAAACACCTTTTTTGGTGTGTAAATAGGCAAGAAGGTGTGTAGATAGGTACACCCTATATTAAATCACAAACCTTGTGAAAGTGATTTAATTATTTAAAATTGCAAAATTACTTTTGTTGTTCACGACTCATAACTACAATTTGTTTAACCTTTAACTCAGGTACGAGGACAAAACCGAGTGGGGTGACCGCGTGGGTTGGATATACGGATCCGTAACCGAATTAACGTAGTCACCGGATACTGAATGCACAACCGTGGGTCACGGTCGATATACTGCCTAACAAAACGAGACGCTTTTCGGGGGTCTGCTCCGATAAACCTCACCGATAGACTCCACCAAGTTCTCCGGTGGGCGACTGGATCAGTGGAAATATTCTTCTCTAGTTATCTGAATAATAGTAAATACAAGTCACTGCATAAAAATACCTTAAATAATAAAAAAAAAATTAGACATTGAATATTATTTTAGGAATATCTAAACTGGTAATTTATCTGAATAACTCTTAATAGTAAATACAAGTCACTGCATAAAAATACCATAAATTTAAAAAAAACTAGACACTGAATATTGTTTTAGGAATATTTGCTTTGCGACATTATTATCAATCAACGTGTATAAATGAAAAAGAAATGAGAGAACACCTTCAAAGTCATTAGTGGATACAAACTATCAACATCATTAGTGGTTCAAACTAGATGATATGCTGGATACAAATCAAAATTTGGAATAACTGGTAAAAAGTATGTTGAACGGTTCTGTTTAAACGTAAGGGAAAACATGAAAATATACCTGTCACCGCAGACAGTGCAGATGAGAATCCAGTGATGGAAGAAGCCATGGAGTTCGACATCTTTGTCAGTGTGATCTGGTTCCTCCTTAAGGTGCTGACTGATGATGGTGATGATTAAACCGAAAAGGGTAATCGGTTATTGGAGAGGAGGTCGATGATGATGATGTTATGATTATAGGGTATGTCTAATTGTGTAACTGTGTAACCCTTTAACCTCCACATGAGTCTCCTTATATAAGCACCCAGGAGGAAACCTAATTAGTTAATAAGGGTAATATGGTCCATCAACAATTACCAACTAATTATTTAATAGGTTGTTATATATTTTGATCTATATAATGTAAATGATTACAATGGCTACTAAATTAAATATTAATACATAATATATTTAATCTTACATTCTCCCACTTAGCCGAGTAATCATTTACTATGAGTATTATATAAGACTGATCAGGAGTTAACACTCATTTTAGCCTTAAACAAGTACTATAGCAGAGAAATACAACCGTTGAATCATTATGCGACTCAGGACCCCCATTAGTCATACTATAGCCTTAATTTAAAACCTAATCATTATGATCAAAATACGCATAAGCCCTTTGTTTGATTTGTAACTTTATTTGCTATATGTCATTATACCGGTTGAACATATTCTAAGAGACATACAAAATCAAACTGAGGAAATTTCATTAATCAGAAAACATAAGCTAGTACAATATGCTTACATAAGGTCTTTACTAAATCCCATATTCCAAACATGTTCTTCGTAAACCTTAGGAGGGAGACCTTTAGTCATCGGATCCGCAAGCATATCTTTAGTACTAATATATTTGATACAAAGATTATTTTCCTCAACTCATTCACGTACGAACAGATATTTTGTATCGAGATATAAACCAGCACCAGTCGAACTGTTACTGTTCAAGAAACTAACGGCAGCTGAATTATCACAGTAAAGCTTCAATGGTCTAGAAATGGAATTAACGATTTTGAGTCAAGTGATCAGATTTCTAAGCAACATTCCATGACAGGTTGCGTTATAAACAACAATGTACTCTGCCATCATTGTGGAAGTTGTGGTCAACTGTTGTTTATGACTCTTCCATGAGATGGGTCCACCTGCTAACATAAACATATAGCCCGAAGTGGATTTCTTGTCATCTTTGCATTTAGCAAAGTCAGAATCAGAATAGCTTACCACTTCTAAATGATCACTTCTTCTATAAGTCAGTTTATAGTCTTTCGTCCCTTGTAGATATCGAAGAACCTTCTTAGTTGCTTTCCAGTGATCTAAGCCAGGATTAGTCTGACAACGGCCTAGCATTCCAGCAATATAAGCGATATCTGGGCGAGTACAGACTTGAGCATACATCAAGCTCCCGAATACTGACGCGTAATGTATCTGGCTCATTTGCTCCTTCTCAACCTCTGTTGTCGGACACTGGAATGAACCGAAAACATCTCCCTTAACTACTGGAGCGACGGAGGGTTTGCACTGTTGCATGTTGTAACGTGTACGGACACGATCTATGTAAGCCTTCTGGGACAATCCTAAGATCCCTTTGTGTCTATCTCGGTGAATTTCGATGCCAATGACGTAAGAAGCATCTCAAGATCCTTCATGTCGAAGTTATGCGAGAGTAACCGCTTTGACTCATGCAACATGTCTAAACTATTACTTGCCAATAGAATATCATCTACGTAAAGGACAGGTATAGTAAAGTTGCTCCCACTCATCTTAAGGTAGGTGCATTGATCCACTTGATTCTTCATAAAACCTTGTTTCTTCATGACTTCATCAAACTTGAGGTACCACTGACGTGATGCTTGTTTTAACCCATAAATGGATTTCTTCAACTTACAGACTAGATGCTCCTGACCTTCTGGTTTAAAGCCTTCAGGTTGTTTCATGTAAACATCTTCGTCTAAGTCTTCGTTAAGGAAAGCGGTTTTAACGTCCATCTGATGTAACTCTAAATCGAAATGAGCTACTAGGGCAATGACGATCCTTAATGAATCTTTACGAGAGACAGGTGAAAACGTCTCTTGATAATCAATTCCCTCTTTCTGAGTGTAGCCCTTTGCAACCAATCTCGCTTTGTAGCGTTCAACGTTCCCAATCGGATCCAGTTTTGTTTTGAACACCCATTTGCATCCTACGGGTTTGACTCCATTGGGTAATTCTACCAAATCCTAAACGTCATTTTTCATCATGGATTCAAGCTCATCAATCATTGCTTTTTTCCATTCAGAAGACTGATCACTGCTAATGGCTTCATTGTAAGAGATAGGATCATTGAGCTTTTCGGGATCCATTTCAGTCAGGTAGGTAACATAATCATCCCAATTAGTAGGCATTCTGGTCCTAGATGACCTCCTGAGTGGATTATCGGGTTCAGTGTTGTCTTGGTTTTGAGCGTTTGATGTGCCTTCGTCATGAGGTATAATGGGTTCCGATTGTAGAGGTGAATTTGGAGTTGGTGCAGTAGCTTCAGGTACAACAGTTGCATTGGGTACAAGAGGAGTAATCGGAGTAATGGTAAGCGACGAGTCTCTCCCCCCACGTCTTGTACTTCTTGCAATTCTTCGTAAGGGTTGGTACTGCTCCCACTGACCTTGAAATCCTCCAGGAACGCAGCACGCTTGGTTTCAACAATATGAGTGACATGGGAAGTACAATAGAAACGGTAACCCTTTCAGTTATCAGGATACCCGATAAAGAAACAGGTAACTGTCTTAGGGTCAAGTTTCCTTAGGAAAGGATTGTAAAGTTTTGCTTCAGCAATGCAGCCCCATACTTTCATATATTTAAGACTCGGTTTCCTTCCTGTCCAAAGTTCATAAGGAGTTTTAGGGACAGACTTAGAAGGAACTCTATTGAGTATATGAACAGCTTCTTTTAATGCTTCAGTCCAGAGGAATAATGCTAAATTAGTGTTGGCTAACATATTGCGCACCATGTTCATAAGGGTACGGTTTCTTCTTTCAACAACACCGTTCTGCTGAGGTGTACCAGGCATGGTGTATTGGTTCACAATCCCCTGGCCCTTACAAAACTCATAAAATGGACCAGGAGCTTGACCCACATCAGTATGTCTTCCATAATATTCACCGCCTCTATCTGATCTCACAACTTTAATCTGACGATCTAATTGTTTTTCAACTTCAGCCTTATAATCTTTAAAAGTTGTAAGAGATTCAGACTTTTCCTTAATAAGATACAAGTACATGTAACGAGAATAATCGTCAATGAATGTGATAAATGAAGTATGTCCTGTTATGCCAGCGATTTCGTAGGGACCACTAATGTCAGTGTGAATGAGTTCTAATAAATTATAGCTCCTAGTGGCACCTTTCTTATTCGCTAATGTCTTTTTACCTTTAAGACATTTGACACATGTTCCAAAATCAGAGAAATCAAGAGGAGGTAAGACTTCATCCTTTACGAGACGATTTAATCGTTCTCTTGAGATGTGGCCTAAACGTTGATGCCACAACATGGATGAAGTCTCTAAGTCTCGTTTCTCTTTCATCTTTGTGATTGATTCATTAATGTTATATGACAACAAAGGTTTGGAAAAATTATCATCTAGTTCTAATCTATAGAGACCACCATCCAGAATACCAGTACCATAAAGAACAAAATCATAGAGGATAGAGAGTTTGCGATGACCATGGGAAACAATAAAACCGTCCATGTCTAACTTTGGTCCTGATACAAGGTTCTGAGTTACCCCAGGAACATATAAGATATCATAAAGTTTAATACATAAACCAGTTTTCATAAATAATTGTAATGTTCCAATGGCCTTCACTTCTAATTCTCGATTATCCCCAACCTTAAGCGTTCTTTGGTTTCTTTCCAGCTTCCGGATTGTAAGGAATCCCTGAGTTGAATTGGTAACATGAACCATAGAACCAGAATCAAACCACCAAGAATTAGCAGGAACACTTAAATTATAGGACTCAAGTATCATAAAATAATCGTTACCTTTCTTAGCCAGCCACTCCTTAAAATCAGGGCATTCCTTCTGCATATGTCCTGTCTTTTTACAGAACTTGCAGTGGATTCTGCCTAAGGAGTTCTTAGAGCTGGAAGGTGCACTTGTATTAGGATTAGGCCTTTGGACTTTTGAAGCATCCTTCCTCTGATGATTGTTCTTCCTCTTCTTAGAGTTGGAGGTAGTGAAGTTAGCAACATCAGTAGTGCGATCCATCCTCATACGCTCTTCCTCCTGTACGCACATAGCGACCAGCTCACTCATCGTCCATTTGTCCTTCTGAGTGTTGTAATTGATCTTGAATGCTTCAAAGGACGAAGGAAGCGAAGTAATGATGAAATGAACAAGGAAACCATCACTGATTTCCATTGCCATCCCCTTCAGCTTATTGGCCATGTCATTCATCATCATGATGTGCTCGCGAATGCCGCTCGTCCCATCATACTTAGTTGTCACCAGCTTGAGGATAAGGGTACTAGCGTGTGCTTTAGACGTTCCCTTGAACTGCGCCTCCACAGAAGCAAAGTAGGTTTTAGCATCTTCAGAATCAGGAATAGCTCCTCTGATTGCATTGCTTATGGACTGCTTCATGAACATGAGAGACATGCGGTTACACCTAGTCCACTTTTCATGAGTCAGCTGCTTAGCAGCAGTGCTTTGAGTAGTAAGGTCCGTGACGTGACCGTGTCGTCCCGATCAGTCAAAAACCCAATTAAACCTAGGTAGCTAGAGTAAGTCGGGTATCGAATCCACGAAGAGCAGGTGGTCAGTATTGCACGACCCGTTCGATTAGTTAGACTATTTACAAATAATGTACAAGATGATTATGAAGATTGCTATTTTTATTTATTTGTTTGGTTTTTAAAATAAATCGGAATGAACCGACAAATTGATGTTATCGAAAACAATGATTTATTAACTAAACTTGTAAACTAAACTACTTAATTAAAAACAGGAATTAAGAATACGGATCACACCCGGTTTCGGTAATTGTAAGTCCTAGGGTTCCTACATGTTTTAATTCAACTCAATTGCATACGATTAGCGGATTTAGTGTACCGTGACTTAGGTGCCAATAACTATCAACATCCCGAAGAACGGACAAGAATGCACTTTATAATCAACACAAGTAAATCCTAACCACGACAACGCATAACTCCACATAACCATTTCGCAAAGTCATAACTTTTAACATCGTTCGACAATTTACGAATACGAAACAAATGTAAACTATTGTCAATGGTTTCAAAAATCAATACAAGTTGTCACAAAGTCGAATCAAAGAACAAATGCATAAACCCTAGAAAATACAACTACCTACACCGGGGTGAAACCGAAGAGACTAGCCGCTCATGGTTGGGTGGACGCGATAACCGGCTTGAGAGAGTGATGAAGACATGATTGGTTCGGTTGAGTAGTGTCTTTGATGATGATGATGTGTGTTGTCATTTTCCAGCTTAGAACCCCCCCAATGTATGGCTGCCAAAAATCGCTATATGTTGCTGCCCACTTGTCGAGATGAATGGCCCCTAAAATTGTTGATGTTGGGCCGTGAGTTTATGGGGCCATCCCCAAATTATAATGATTGCTGCTAATGTTCCCTGGTAGTGAATATGGATGAGCCCAAAAAATCATATCAATCTCGCTGCCAATCATTCGATGGTCCAATAATTGATGTTGGTGATGTTGAGTGGATTATCAATGCCCTCAAAGTAATAAGGGTGGCTGCCACCAATTCTTGATATGTGCTCCCCAACTCGTGGATCCATGAAGCCCAAATTATGTTATTGGCTGCCACAAAAGTCTTGTATCTCTACATGTGCGGCCCAATCAAACCAAACACTTGCCTCCTTCACGTCAATATGATGGATGATATGTTTCCTTTGTTCCATATTGACGATGATTCATATTCTAATATTAATTTCTAGAATATGATACCAAAAATCCCCCCACAACTAAAGTCTACGTGACTTTTTTTTTAGTTAGGTTTTTCAAAACCTTTTTCCACTAACAATTCAATTCACATTCCAAAATCATCAAACCGTAAGCCAAGCCTTCAAAACGTAGGCTATGCTTTTGACTTCATACTTTCGTGTTTCTTTCACATTCAAACTATCACTCGACCTGAACACGTCCCAAATGATGTAATACATCGTGATAAACATCCTCGCTTGTTCCGTTCCATCACCAAGCGTTCCAAAATTCACCGATTTATGCGATTAATCTGTAACATTACAAACACCCGTAGTTAACATATTCAAAGCACATTATCACTTAAACGACAATAATTCACACAAAATACGCACGTTAACACTCGGGTTTCACACCTTCCATCACATCCCCACACTTGTCATTTGCTTGCCCTCAAGCAAATCTGTTTTTCACTTTCACGTGGGTCGAACGAAAAACACACTCCCCATTCCCGAGACTAAGGTTAAGGTCTATTGTCATGCCCGGTTCAAACTTTTTACAATTTTCGACCTATTTAGCAATAAATGATTAATCATGTAAAAATGGTTATCCAAGATTAACCCGCCCTTGAAACTAATAATTCATGCACATCCCTCACAATGTTCTTTCCACTCGGTTTAAAATTTGGCTAATTATAATGATGATTAGCACTTTTAAAATGATCACTCAAACCGATTAGAACACGGACCCGCATAGGCTTGCAACTCAATCATTCTCCACCACCGAACACGAATACTAAGAACAAGTCATAAGGTCTTTGGAGGGTTGTAACGGGGTTAGGTTAAGGGTATGGAATTTTTTTTTTTAAGTGGCTAAGGTGATGAAAATTCGATTTTTATTACAAACGACTACTCTAAACAAAACTAAACTATAAACATCAACTACAAGGCAACAACTTTAGCCTTTTATTCAACAACTACAAACACATATTTTTGTATTTTTCTCAACAATTTTTCTCTTCTTTTTCACGACTTTTCTGAATTTTTTTTGATATTTTTTTTTGTAAAATGTAAATCACAACTATACAAACAAATAGACCTACAATCGAATTTTCATCACACGGGTTTAAAAGAAAAGGTTCATGGTTATGGGCTAAGTGGGTTGTCAAACGAAAGGTTTCGGCTCAAAGTTGGCTACTAGGGGATAATTTTTGGGTAAGGATATAAAAATGGTGTAAAAGGAAAAGGTTTACCTAATGCCTTAATCATTCTCGTGCTTGTATTCGGTCTATGGTCTCAAACGTATCAAAAGTTGCAAGTTCTACAATACGCGACTAATGGTCCACTCAAACAAAGAAACATGTAAATGTAAATCTATGATATAAAAGTGGCTCAAACCTCACGTATAAGAGTATGATATGTGATATGCATAAATTGCTAGTTCCTTAGGCGAATTATTCCCAAATAACCACCCGCTAAATACTCGTCATGCTATTAACTTGAACTTGACCATGACAAAAGACCAAATGGGTTGTGACATCCATCGTTGACTTAGTTACTTGTGCTTTTAAGATCGCTTTTGAAACAAGATATTTTGAAAAATTTTTGAAAATTTTTCCCCCATCCCCACACTTGAGGTAAACATTGTCCTCAATGTGTAGTGTTTAAATGAACGGGTCAAAAATCGAAAACTTTTACTAACTCCCCCATCCCCACACTTGAGGCAAACATTGTCCTCAATGTGTAAGAACTAGAGTATTAAACGCACAAGGGATGTGACACGACTAACCTCCCCAAAATTTCACCCCGGAAAAATAATATACACTTTACAATCCACTTATTTTCTAACTAAAAATCAAAAGTAAAAAGAAACGTATGCACCTGGTTTTTTTTTTTAAGCTCATTCCTCGTGTGCTCTTCTTCTCTTCAAGAAAGCGGTTGTCCCACGAACTCAATGTACCTACAAATCTTAACCCTTGTGTAGAAGCATGCTTCTCACAACCATCAAAATTTGTTAGTGAACTAGTTCTACCACTTTTATGAAAACATTACCAAGTCATACATTAATTTACTTTGATTTATGTGAAAAAATAATTTACAACAATAACAAGCCTAACTCACTTTCGTAGGAATCACGGTTGCATTTAGCTTATGCAACAAGCCCTTTTAAACCCCCCAATAGCTTGGGAGGACGAGAGGTCTCGTGAGGGTTATATAGGGAACACACCCACAAAGTTCATTTAACTACTAAAAAAAATAAAACAAATAATAATACAAACTCTACAACAATCATACCTGATTTACCTCTCATGGTGGTCGAAGTGCACATTTGCCTACCGAGTTTCCAACATACGCTCGGTAGTTGGCATGCCAGATCCATTCTCTTTTTATTTTATGCGGCATGCGTAGTAAGCTACTTTGGGGTGGTTTCTTGATGAAATGTCCAATGTCTTGCAAGACTACCCTTTGAATCCTTATACCCGAACCCGCATCCCCAACTTTGTTGGTTGGAGTGATAAGTATGGGAGAAGGATGGATATGAACGTGGGCATCTTTCGGATCCGACTCGTCTTGTCTTGCGGTATGATGACTTCCGCTTGGTTCAAACATTCATTTTCTTGCTCGGGAAGATCAATAGCCTCTTCCACCACATCACCATCTACTATTGTACCATTGGCCAAAACCTCCCGCTCGCGTTTAATTTGGGCTAATTCCTCCGCTAATTGACCCACTTGCACAACCAATACTTCATGGGCTTTATCTCTCACTTCATTCGCTTTCTTCAAATCTTTGATATCCTGTTGATATTCTTTGATATCTTCATGATATTCTTTCGCCATGTTTATGAGAGAATCAAGCTTGGAATGCATTGACTCTAGAGGTTCCTCGAATGCCGGTTGAGGGTATTCATTATAATAATCATCATACTCCTCCTCCCGGCAACTTGAAAAATGTGGCAATTCGGGCTCATAGTAGTATTCTTGATAATGTGGTGGTGGTGGATTATCGTATGGATAATATAAGGATGGACCATTGAAATCTTCATAATCCGCCCTCATATATTCAAACAATCCACTGAGGTAGTCTTCCCGTTCCTTGTTGGCTTGAACTTTTTCGTAGAAAACAGAGCAATCCTCTAAATAATGCTCTCCGCTTCCGCAACACTCGCACGAATCATCATCTACCCAATTCATATTGAAAGACGGTACTTGGAAAACATGTACCTGCACAAACAAGCTCGACCACCTGAAGTAAAATCACAAATATACAAGAAAAAGGAAAGAAAATAAACTAAACTAAAATCGAACAAGCAATGAAATAGTAAGCGCACTAGCTCCCCGGCAACGGCGCCATTTTGACGTGACCGTGTCGTCCCGATCAGTCAAAAACCCAATTAAACCTAGGTAGCTAGAGTAAGTCGGGTATCGAATCCACGAAGAGCAGGTAGTCAGTATTGCACGACCCGTTCGATTAGTTAGACTATTTACAAATAATGTACAAGATGATTATGAAGATTGCTATTTTTATTTATTTGTTTCGTTTTTAAAATAAATCAGAATGAACCGACAAATTGATGTTATCGAAAACAATGATTTATTAACTAAACTTGTAAACTAAACTACTTAATTGAAAACAGGAATTAAGAATACGGATCACACCCGGTTTCGGTAATTGTAAGTCCTAGGGTTCCTACATGTTTTAATTCAACTCAATTGCATACGATTAGCGGATTTAGTGTACCGTGACTTAGGTGCCAATAACTATCAACATCCCGAAGAACGGACAAGAATGCACTTTATAATCAACACAAGTAAATCCTAACCACGACAACGCATAACTCCACATAACCATTTCGCAAAGTCATAACTTTTAACATCGTTCGACAATTTACGAATACGAAACAAATGTAAACTATTGTCAATGGTTTCAAAAATCAATACAAGTTGTCACAAAGTCGAATCAAAGAACAAATGCATAAACCCTAGAAAATACAACTACCTACACCGGGGTGAAACCGAAGAGACTAGCCGCTCATGGTTGGGTGGACGCGAACACCGACTTGAGAGAGTGATGAAGACATGATTGGTTCGGTTGAGTAGTGTCTTTGATGATGATGATGTGTGTTGTCAGTTTCCAGCTTTGAACCCCCCCCCAATGTATGGCTGCCAAAAATCGCTATATGTTGCTGCCCACTTGTCGAGATGAATGGCCCCTAAAATTGTTGATGTTGGGCCGTGAGTTTATGGGGCCATCCCCAAATTATAATGATTGCTGCTAATGTTCCCTGGTAGTGAATGTGGATGAGCCCAAAAAATCATATCAATCTCGCTGCCAATCATTCGATGGTCCAATAATTGATGTTGGTGATGTTGAGTGGATTATCAATGCCCTCAAAGTAATAAGGGTGGCTGCCACCAATTCTTGATATGTGCTCCCCAACTCGTGGATCCATGAAGCCCAAATTATGTTATTGGCTGCCACAAAAGTCTTGTATCTCTACATGTGTGGCCTAATCAAACCAAACACTTGCCTCCTTCACGTCAATATGATGGATGATATGTTTCCTTTGTTCGATATTGATGATGATTCATATTCTAATATTAATTTCTAGAATATGATACCAAAAATCCCCCCACAACTAAAGTCTACGTGACTTTTTTTTTAGTTAGGTTTTTCAAAACCTTTTTCCACTAACAATTCAATGCACATTCCAAAATCATCAAACCGTAAGCCAAGCCTTCAAAATGTAAGCTATGCTTTTGACTTCATACTTTCGTGTTTCTTTCACATTCAAACTATCACTCGACCTGAACACGTCCCAAATGATGTAATACATCGTGATAAACATCCTCGCTTGTTCCGTTCCATCACCAAGCGTTCCAAAATTCACCGATTTACGCGATTAATCTGTAACATTACAAACACCCGTAGTTAACATATTCAAAGCACATTATCACTTAAACGACAATAATTCACACAAAATACGCACGTTAACACTCGGGTTTCACAGCTTCCATCAGTCCGCTGGCTTATTCTCTCTTAAGGCATAATCAAAATCCAGCAGCCCAAGAGTAAGCATGAGAGCATCCTTCCATGCAGCAAAGTTATCACCAGATAAATGTGGAATCCCGCAATTTGGTGCTGATAGTGGAAATAAGATGAGCAAGTTATGATACTAAGGAAGAAGTTCTAATGTGATCTAAGGGCACGTAATACTAAGGCAAGCATAAATAATGACCATTTTAATTATGAAGCTGTGATATTGTCTATTACTAACATCAAAATAATAGACTTAGTTAAAATTCTACTTAAATGAAGACAAATCAGCTTTGGCCAGAAGTGTAATTATTTAAGCATGTGTGCAAAATGATTGTAACAAATCAGCTTTGGCCAGAAATTGAGACTATCTCGTTAGTTATGCACTTGTTAAGTATGCCATCTATGAAGGAATTAAATCAGCTTTGGCCAGATATTAAGACATTCATGTTTATGATGCACACTTAACATAGCTTTCACAATACTTGAACGATAAGTAGATGTATCAAATCAGCTTTGGGCAGAAATGATGCACCAAAAACTCATTGAAGTTAAGCTATTTTGGTTTTGTAAAACATTATCTGATTCTGATTAATTAACTAAGTATTTACAAAAACCATTTATTTAATAGCAAACCACCCGTTAGGGCGGAGCCCCGAGCCAAAATTTAGTTCATATTAACTGCTTAATAAAGTAATGGGATTTCGGACAAGTCTTGACATTTTATGAACACTCATGATTTCGGATGGTTTATGTCTTGGATTCATCCGAAATGAATGATTTCGAATGATCTCGAATTTTCCGAGATGAGTGATTTCGAATGATTTCGGATGTGTTGAAGACGCGTAAGTCGGATGATTTTGGATGATTTCGGATGTGTCCAAGACGGACGATTGCGGATGATTCCACGATGATAATAGTTAGTCCGAAATGATCCGTGAAGGTCCGAAATGGAAGCCTAGTCCGATATGATTAATCCGAAATGGTCCGTGATGGTCCGTAATGATCAGGCAGATGTTGATCCGTAATGGACGCTTAGTCCGAAATGATCATCCGAAATGTGTTCCTCAAGCTGTCACATCCTTAATTTAGGCAGTTAATAATTGATAAGGTTTAAATCCGAAATTTCAGGGATTATGGGATTAAGTTTTCTGTTTAATTGCTAATTATATTTATCTGTTGATTTCAAAATTATATCCATTAATAAAATAACAGATTTCGAAAATTCTATTTAGATAAAAAATAAATCAAACAGGAACAAACACCCAAAAATCCTAAATTCATTCCAAAACTAAGGGAATTTTTCGAATTTAATCATGAACTTATGATGAACCCTAAAATAAAATATTCAAACATTCATCCGAAATCTGGAATTTATTACACATTTAAACATATTTTGAATATTCTGATTTCGGAACAGTAACAAAGAATCAGCACATGATCCGAGACGGATCCGGAATGGCATCCGAGATGATATTTCGGATGACAGAAAACGAAATTTTATTAGGGTTTTCAATTCTGTTTTCCAGTTTTATTCCAGATTTACGGATACAAAACGGAACCGACTAATCAACATATGCTCTGATACCACATGTTGAACGGTTCTGTTTAAACGTAAGGGAAAACATGAAAACATACCTGTCACCGGAGACAGTGCAGAGGAGAATCCAGTGATGGAAGAAGACATGAAGTTCGACATCTTTGTCAGTGTGATCTGGTTCCTCCTTAAGGTGCTGACTGATGATGGTGATGATTAAACCGAAAAGGGTAATCGGTTATTGGAGAGGAGGTCGATGATGATGATGTTATGATTATAGGGTATGTCTAATTGTGTAACTGTGTAACCCTTTAACCTCCATATGAGTCTCCTTATATAAGCACCCAGGAGGAAACCTAATTAGTTAATAAGGGTAATATGGTCCATCAACAATTACCAACTAATTATTTAATAGGTTGTTATATATTTTGATCTATATAATGTAAATGATTATAATGGCTACTAGATTAAATATTAATACATAATATATTTAATCTTACAAAGTAAAAGTGAACCGTTAATGTGGAGCTAGGTCACCCATGGCTTTATAGTCTAGTGACATCTTGTGGTGGGATAAGACTTTGAAACCAACAGGTTATGTATTTGATTCTCACAAGGGGTTTTTTCCCATATTTATTGGGTTTCCTCCTGAATTGGTGTATAAGCATTTATGCCTAGGGGAGGTGGATATGATCAGGTGGTTCCGCTAGTGGCACAATGATACTCCAGTGGGCTGTCAGTAATCCAAATTTATCGTTCAAAAATAATGTGGAGTTAGGTCACTTGATAGACACTCTTGTCTCTTGGTGGAAGGTTTGAGTTTAACTCAAGCAAGAAGTAATTTAAGATTAATTATCTATACATTAAAAAACCAACCCAATAAATAGTAACTATTATATATTAGGGTAAATTACACCTTTCGTCTTTTAGATTTGTATCGAATTGTAGCGGATACCTTTTAACTTTAATAATTACGGCCATAATTTTTTTATTAAGATAAACATTTATAATTTGAGTTCACATTTACATGATAATAAATAAATTTAATGTAAATTAAAAGTGAATTACCATTGCCACTAAAAAAAATTAAAAGTGAACCTGATTAAAATAACTCAGGCTCATGGCATCAAAACTTATTGTTTCTGTATAAAGTGGTGAACCATTTAGGTAAGGCCTTAAAGAGGATAGGGAGAAATTACAATATGGATTCGAAAAAGTCCGAAGACACGACTCGTGACTTCCATAAACATTAATATTGAGTTTTGGGGACATTGGCTAAAATTTCAAAGGTGACGGCTGCTTCATTAAATATTTGCACACTTAATTTATCGAGTAAACTGTCGAAATGGTCTTTGAGGTTTGGTCACTTTTGTCCAAAACTTTGAATCATGGTTCATGTGGTTTCAATTTTATTGTCATTTTCATCCAAACTCAAAATCTAGTCAAATTTTGTCAGTTAACATCCAGTTTTTTTGTTTTTTTCCTCATTTTTAATGAAGGGCAAAATAGTCTTTTAACATATTATTATAACAAATTAAGAATCTAACCATTCTTCCCTTAATTAAAAGGGAGGAAAAAGACTAAAAGCTGGATGTTAATTGAAAATTTTGACTAGATTTTGATTTTGGATGAAAATGACTAAATTGAAATCACAGGGAACCAGATTCAAAAGGTTTGAGTTTTATACTAAAGTGGCAAAAGTGACCAAAACTCAGGGACATTTTGACAATTTACTCTAAATTATTTTGTTTTTGTGTTGATCATTTATTAAAACACTAGCTTACAACCCCTTATATTACACGAGTTAAATATAAAAAAAATGTATATAGTAAATTTGTATATAAAACTTATCAGTGATATGTCAATATGGTATAACTGAGTTGGTCAGAGAGTTTTCCACTAAGTGATTTCTTCCTGGGGGGGGGGGGGGGTCAGGCTCGATCCATACTAAGTGTAAATTATGTAAATATGGGTGAGCACCACTGTGAGGGATTCGAACTTAGGGTGAGTGTTTGAACAACATATGTTGAGCCCTTTGGAGTAAACTGAAATCCAACTAATCTACCGTTCATAAAAACTTATCAGTGACATAACTTATGGACATTTGGATTTAAGTAACCCCAACTTTCACCAATTGGGCAATAATACTTCTAATTTTTTATTTGTACCACACCATTCCCAACTTTCAACGTATTTTCCTCTAGCACTCCCAAACTAACTAAACCCTAACTCAGTTAGTTTTTGCTGACGTGTCATTTTTATGACGTGACATTTGATGTGGCCCTTATTAGTGATATAACTTATGGACATTTGGATTTAAATAACCCAAACTTTCACAATTGGGCGATAACACTTCTAACTTTTGATTTGTACCACACCATTCCCAACTTTCAACGTATTTTCCTCTAGCACTCCCAAACTAACTAAACCCTAACTCAGTTAGTTTTTGCTGACGTGTCATTTTTATGACGTGACATTTGATGTGGTCCTTATTAGTGATATAACTTATGGACATTTGGATTTAAATAACCCAAACTTTCACAATTGGGCGATAACACTTCTAACTTTTGATTTGTACCACACCATTCCCAACTTTCAACGTATTTTCCTCTAGCACTCCCAAACAAACTAAACCTTAACTCAGATAGTTTTTGCTGACGTGACATTTTTTATGACGTGACATCTGATGTGGCCCTTATATAGTGACGTGGCATCCTATGCTGGCTTTTTTGATGACGGTGTGCCTATTTAGTGATGTGGTATCTGACGTCAGCTAACTGGGTTAATGTTTTAGTAGTTCGAAAGTGGTGTAGGAAACTAAGTTGAAAGTTGGGTGTGATGTGGTACAAATCGAAATCAGTCAATTTCTTTTTCTTTCATTATTTTATGTAATAAGGTTATATGAATATTGGATTTAAACAAGCCTAACTTTCACCAATTGGCCGATAGCACTTTCGACTTTTACCACACCACACCACTCCTAACTTTCAACTTATTTTACTTTAGCACTTCTAAAACAACTAAACCCTAACAGTTAGTTTTGTTGCGGACGTGACTGATGTGTTCAAAATACAACATATAAATTACATCTAATGAGGCCTAAATCAACCCTTTTCTAATACTAATGTTGGGAAAAACTTGTGTTTTTGTTCCTTTTGAATAAACAGGGTTAAATGAGCTTAAAAGAACAAAAGAAGCAAAAAGACAGCAAAAACCAACATAAAAGCTATAAAGAAGGATTGACCAACTTGCCGAACCCCCGTCCACATCCAAACCAAAGAAATAACAAAGTCAGAAGCTTTGGCACGGGGCCGTGCTCATCTAACACGGGTCGTGCCTGGTGGGAATTTTCTGCAGCAGAAAGAGACAACAACAAAAGACAAGATTCAAACTCAACACGGGGTCGTGCTAAGCCAACACGGGGCATGGTCAACTCTTAGATTTCCAGAATCTGAAAAAGTATAGAAAGTACATTGGCCACAGGCTGTGCCGTTAACACAAGGGCCGTGTTAGTACAAGTCTGACACTGTAGTTAATGTAGAAGAGAGAGACTGATGACCACGGGGCCGTGCCATGAGGGCACGGGCCATGCTGGATGTTCTGTTTTCAGCTATAAATAGGGATGCTTCATTCCACTTCAACTCATCCCTGGGCAAACCACTTCTCTCTCACTTGTCACCACTCCACCACCACTACAACACCATCATCCACTTTTCCATCTTTAGAGTGTGTGTGTAGTCTTGGGATCCAAGATTGATCGTAAGAATCTTTGTCAAACAAAGGCCATGCTTGGCTAAATTCTTACATCACTTGGTGAAGACTTTTCTTTTATGTATTTCTTTTATGATTTCCAATCTTTGGTTACTTTTTAATTGGATATGTATTAATGACGTTAATAAATAGTTTTTTTTATTGAAGGCGAATTTACTCAATCATTCTTCATATGTTCGTTGATTCAACATATTCTTGTCTTTACGATCTATATAAAGCATGTTAATTGTCTGGAAGGGGTTTAGAAGGGTGATTTGGGTAATTCTATGTCTCGTTCGGTGTATAGATCCTGCGAGAACCTGGTTCAAGCCTAGTAACATCTCACGAGTCAGAGCGGGCATTACCCACCACGGGAGAGGTGCAAAAAGCTTGAATCCCTTATTCGGGGGATTGTATCCTTGCTGACTCAAACCACTAGGTTGAGGGTAACGTCTCCTTGGAAGAGGGGTCTACTACTATAACTAAGATAAAGGGTACATGAAAGATAAGTTGGATTCAAGTGATTATTTCTTATCTATCATTTTTTATTTTATTTTTATTTTTTGTTTTTATCTTTTTATTAGCTTAAAAATCTTTTCTCAAAAGTTAGTTTGATTAGACGTTGACGATAAGCAGGTACTAAAAGCTCGTGTGTCCTTGGACGACCTCGGTATCTTGCCATCACTATACTACGCCCGCGATGGGTATACTTGCCCTAGCGTGTGTGTAGAGTGATAGTAGAATATCGTGTTTTATAAATTTAAAACTTGAAATCGGAAAGTAAAAATAGCTAAAAATAACTAAAAAATATATATACCCGCACGCATGTCAGTGACACTTAATTGGTGCTGTGGCATCATATGTGGCAATTTTTGATTTGACATCTAATGTGGCACTTGTTTAGTCATATGACAGCTGACTTGGCATGTGACATGGCTTTTTTGATGACGTGGCATTTGACATCAGCTAACTAGGTTAGTGTTAGATGTGGTGTAGGAATATAGTGAAATGTGTGTATACCTTCTTCTTGGTACTCTACTCGTCCAATTAATAAAATGTGTGTAGACCTTTTTGGTGCTCTACTAATCAGGAGTTGTAGCGGAGCACATTGAAACTTGTGATCTTAAGTGAGAGTGTCTAGTCATTAGTGACCAAAGAACGACTTACGATGCTCGTAAAACGAGTCCATGACAATTGTTTTTTTTAAAGGAAAACTTCATTAGAAACAACCAAACCCGAAAACCGGGCAGGCCACAACACACAACAAACCTACATAATTACAAATTTACACCAATCCTACTAAGAGATTGGATTGTTCTTTGTTCTATTTTTATACCACAAAAAGCCTAATGATCTAACTTCACTAAAAACGCTTTCCACTTTGGCTTCAACTCCTGAGAAAATCACCTTATTCTGAGCCGACCACAAGCACCAACAAGCCGAGACAATAATCCCATGAACCACAACTTTCACTCTGTTGACAATGTTTTTATCAAGATGGATCTCAAGCAAATCTTTGAAAGAGAAGGCGAAGATAGGCGGAATATGGCACCATCGACTAATTTTTTTCCAAAGGACCACCGTAATACACGATGTGAAGAGATGTTCCACAGACTCGTTCTCCGATTTGCAGAGTGGATAACTACCTTCGCCTACGTCAATGCCCCTAATACGTAAAGCATCCGAGGTCGGAATTCAGTTCAACTCTGCTCTCCAAACAAAAACATTGCATTTTATCGGCACCCATTTACACCATTCCATTACATAGAAGTTCTGGCTATCAACAATACCATCCAAAGCTTTCTTGACCGAGTTGACAGTGAATAAACCTGACCAGTCCGGTAACTACGTCCAATCATCGATCCTGTCGCTTAAAGAAACCGAATATAATGCAATCAAAAGAGCATCCAGTTCACTTTGTTCAATATCCAGATCTGGGTCATGCTTCCACAGCCAATTACCACACAAACGGTGCCGAATAATGCACGTTTTGACCATCTCCAGCGAAAACAAGTTGGGGAACACTTCCTTGAGAGGAACTTCTCTCAACCATGGATCCAACCAAAATAAAATATTATCCCCCTGCCCACCGATCCCCTAAAAAACCCCCGAAGCCTCAAACTGTCGGATATGGGTTTATTAATAACGGAAACGATATTGTTCCACACACATCCTAGAGATTTCTTCACGGGGAGAAACAACCACCCCGATCCACCGAAGTGAATAGCGTCCACTACCTTGACCCAGAGATTGTCTCTTTCTTTCTTGTATCTCCAACCCCATTTACATAAAAGCGCCCTGTTGACATTATTTAGCTTACTAATCCCCAACCCCATGGATTTGATAGCTAAGGATAACCTATCCCAAGCCACCCAATGAGTTTTCAAAACGTCACACGACCCTCCCCAAAGAAACTTTCTAATCATTCGTTCCATGTCCTTAATAACCTTCACGGGAGCCTTATAAAGTGAAAAATAGTTATTAGGAAGACTAGCCAGAACCGAGCGAATAAGGGTGATTCTCCCTCCAATAGACAACAGAGAGGACTTCCACAACGCGAGTCTTGATTCGAAAATATCGTAAACAGGTTTCCAGTTATTGATATGGTTTATATTTGCCCCTACCTTCAGCCTGAGATACTTAAACGGGAGGGATTCCGGTCTACAACCGACACGGTCCGCCAAATCCCCCAGCTCCACTGAATCCGCTCCAATACCGAACAAACTGGACTTTCCTAAGTTGATTCTTAAACCGGAGCACACATGGAAGCATCTTAGAATTCTCACAATGTTAATCGCATTATTCTCATCCCAATTACCAATAATAAGAGTGTCATCCGCAAAGAAAAGATGGGAAAGTAACGGACCGTCGTTGGGGAGTTGAATACCCGAAAAGACACCCAACTCCCCAGCCTTGTCAATGAGACAAGATAAAGCTTCCATAACCGCTACAAACAAGAAAGGCGAAATGGGGTCACCTTGTCTCATCCCCTTGCCACACTTAAACTCGAAAGTTGGCGCCCCATTAACCAAAACAGAAGCCCTAGCCGTACGACAGGATACCCCACAACCACATACACCATCTCGCCCCAAAGACCATCTGACGGAGAACATCTACAACGAACTCCCAATTGATATTGTCCTATGCCTTTTCGAAGTCAATTTTGAAGAGAAACGCTTTCTTCTTACATTTTTTCAGCCAAGAGTATACTTCGTTGATTATAAGGGGACCGTCCAAAATAAATCTATTACTCAAAAAAGCGGACTGGCTGTTGGAAATAACTTATTCGAGAACCTGCTTTAGCCTATTGGCTAAAATCTTTGAGATCACCTTATTAACAACCCCAACCAGGCTAATAGGACGATAATCGCTAAGCCCCGAGGGATCTCTTTTTTGGGGGATCAAAGCGATGAAAGAAGAGCCACATCCAGCATTAATTTGGCCAGAATCGAAAAACGCCGCCATTAGCATCGAGAAATCATTTTCGAAGAGCCTCCAAAACCTTTTAAAAAAACGAAAGTAGAATCCATCGGGGCCAGGCGCCCGATCATCCCCACAATCAAACACAGCGGCTCTAATTTCCTCTACCGAAAACTGAGATTCCAGTCGGGAAGCGTCAGAATCAGAAATCTTCTTCAAGTTTGGGCATAAAAGGGGAGGACGAGTCACACAGTCCTCGACGAACTTAGATCTGAAAAAATTGAACACTCCCTTCTTGACTAGAGAGGGTTTCAAGACCCATTCACTACCGATATTAATCCCGTGAATCACATTGCTCGCTTTTCTGCAATTAATCACAGAGTGGAAAAAATTGAGTTTTCATCACCTTCTTTAGCCCATCTGACCCGAGACCTTTGTCTTAAATCCATCACTTTGGCAAGCTCGATCTCAGCAATGATTCTTTTATTCTCCGCCATGATCCATTCTTCCTCTTCTGATAAATCTCTGGATTCGAGAGACGACTCCAATTCCTCAAGCTCTTTTATGGCAATCCTACTAACTTCACCCTCCTTTTGAATCATCTTATCTCTCCACTCCCTTATTTTACCGCGGACATATCCCAACTTTCTAATTAATGCAACATCAAGAGGACAGCCAGTGGCAGAGAAGTTGCAACAAGCTTCTTCTACCACCACCGAAAAGCCCTCTTTATCCATCCATGAATTAAAAATTCGAAACAGACGTGGCCCAAAGTTAACCGATTTGGAAATCAAAATAATAGGGCAATGATGACAATTGGTATGGGAGTATGTTTTCACATGTCAATATATTATAATTGTAGTTATTCAATATTTACATGTAAACATAATTATTGCTAAATATTTAGTTGTTATATGTTACACCCCACCTGTAACGGAATATGTCACACCCCAACTGATGACGGAAACATCGGGGCGCGGCACTGAGCGAAACAGATTGTCCAAGAGAAATTCCATAACAACTAAATTACCGGATAGTTAATACTATGTCCCATACCATAACCCATCAAGCATATCGGTTATTACAGACATAGTTATCTCAAAGACAAATAAAGGCTGTTCTGACAGCTCTTAAATAAATAAATTGTTTGTTTGTTTCTAGACTCCATCCTAGCTCGATTTCATCAAACAGCAAGCATAGTGTAAAGGTGAACATACAAGTTTAATAGATATAATAGAGTTCGAAAGCGTTTACGCATAACCATCATGTAACATGTATAGTGCGAAGCTAGTAGGTTATCGACAATGAAATATGCACAGACTAGACTGCGAGTTGTAGAATGCGCAACACATATCACCACTGTGACATGTGAAGAGGTAACCTTAACAACCCCTGTCCACGACAGGTGTTGAGTCCAAACAAATAGTACTATCGCTGCAAAGGAGTCAAGCAACAATTACTGTGTTAACATAACATACAAGCATTCATCGAGTAACAAGTAACATGCAATAGCGGTCAGCGTATAAATAGTGTTTGCGTTGTGTGATCGATTGTGATTTAGTATAAGTAACATATGTAACACCCAAAAGTGCATAAAGCAAAAAGGGAACGAGTATACTCACAACGATGGAAATGGATTGAAGGGAGCGCTAGATTGGTTAGCCTGAACAGTTAACGATAACATAAGCGAAGAACAGTGCGTAAAACGGTGAAAAGTGACCAAGTGTCGAACGGTAATCCGTTCGGATGGCAATCCGATCGGATGGTCATTCGATCGGATGTCAATCCGTTCGGATGGCCATTCGGTCGGATTGACATTCGTTTGGTAAGGATGTGTTTGTTTATGATGGCTTTAAAGTTTTCGTTGTAGCATTTTGAAAATAGAGAAGTATCTCTACCCTTCAGGTTGTTCGATCGAACGGTCGTTCAATCGGATAGCGATCCGATTGGCGAGGCTTCTCAGTTGAGAACAAGTTCACAGCAGGACGGTCACTCGATCAGATAGCAATCAGTTCGGATGGCAATCCATTAGAACTGATGTTCCTTGAAAATTGAAAATGATTAAGTGTAGAAGCTCAAGTGCAATCCGATCGGATTGCGGTTCGATCGGATGGCAATCTGATCGGATGGCAATCCGATAGGACGACAATCCGTCCCACAATCTGATCGTCTTGAATTTTGGCAAATTTGCTAAGTTTTGAAAAGTTTAGCGGTTTGCTCGAGACGGTATGACGACGTGTCAAACAACGGAAACTCCATCCGACCCAGTCTATCCGATCGAACGGGAATCACCCCAATCCGATCGGTTAACTGTTCATGACGAGTGGTTTCATGTTCAACCAGAAATCGGTTTTCTCGTTGATAGGATTCAGATCTCAAACCGGCACATCACTAGAGAAGAGTAGAAGGCATGAATGAGCTCCGATTCTATCGGTGTTGAGTGGATTGAGTGTGAAAGAGTTGAAAGAAAGTTAGAAAAGCATCTTTCAATCCTTTTAACTTTGGAAATGTTTAGATCTAGTTGAAAATTGTGTTGAATCATGTGGAAATCCTTCAGATCTGAGTTGTTCTTGGTGGAATGAAGCCAAAACTTGAAGTTAATAAGAACTCCATGATGACATCATCCTAAAACACCTCAAATCCATGGATTTCAGGGTTAAAAGTTAAGATTTAAAGGTGAAAGGGATGAAGAAATGTGTGTAGATCGTAGAAGTACAAGATTTGAGTTGAAAACTTACAAGAATCGCGAGAAATCGAGAGAAAAGAGGGCTTGAGTGCTGGTGGTTGAATGGAAAAGCTGTCACATCACTTGTGTGTGACAGGAAGGTATTTATAGGGTTTCCAAAAAGGGAAAGTGCCCAAGTGTCGGATTGGCCACCGATCGGATGGCGCTTCGAACGGATGGCAATCCGATCGGATGGCCACTCGATCGGTTGGCCATTCGATCCAAGTGTCCGGCGTGTTGAGTTTTGTCGTTTCGTTGCGCGTGTTGAGCGTTGCGATGCGATTCGAGTGAGCGATGCGATAGTATTACCCAATAGTTACACAAATACCTTAACTACTATATCTAACATACAATCACTATAAATAACTTGCGTTTAGCGTTTGCGATTAGATTACGATGCGATAGAGTTGCGATTGCGATTAAACACCTCAACATAAACATAACATGCACAAATAACACATAAAAGCACACACACGTAAAACAATATCCAGAACACATAATTCGAGTAGGAATGCGATAGCGATTAGCGATAAGTCGATTAGCGTTAAATATGCGATTAAACCTCGATTATTAATAGATACTCCACATAATACAACTAAAGCGATTAAATAAAAAGGTTCGATTACAAGTCATTAACGTACAATCAATAGTTAAGCAAGGAGTGACAGATCGCAATTAGCAATATTTTCTTCCTTTGACTTGTACTTTGACTTTCCAAAAAGCGGGTTATTACAGAATAGGTGACCGGAGCATGATTATATAAAGGAAAATTGAATTTTAATAGATGACCGGGGCATAATAAATATTTATGTTCATTTATCTTCGTTTAAATTTTAAAAAATACATAAGCAGTTATATTTATATAAAGGGAAATTGAATTTTAATAATCTCACCTAGAGGTGGTTAGCCATTAATGATCTCACTCTCAAATATTGTCACTGGCAGTTAAACATTTTAAATATTTTTTTCTCAGTAGACATCTGTTAACTGAAGTCCAATAAGAAAAAAAAAATTCAAAAGGTGAGACTGTCAGTGACAATATTTGAAAGTTGGATCATTATTGGCTAACCACCTCTAGGTGAGATTATTGAAATCTAAATTCCCTTATATAAATATAAACATTAAACGAGATTTATAACTATTTATATCACATTAAACGGGTTTATGCTCATTTGTGTTCGTTATGTTTATTAAATTATGTTCACATAGGTTTGTTGGTTTATGTTCCTGAACTATTTGTTTAGGTTTTAAACGAGCGAACATGCACGAATATGAACATGTTCATTTTCTTAATAAATGAACATAAACAAAAAATGTGTTTGATTATATGTTCGCATTTGTGTTCAGTTAAAGTTAAATGAACAAACACAAACATACTCACATTCGTGATCGTTCAAATACTCACATTCGTGTTCATTCAATTTGTTTACAGGCCTAAATAAAACCATTACAACATCAAAACATAACTCTAAATACAAACCACTATATTATAAAGAATCCTTAGATACCGACTGATGATTCCTTTGTTCCCAGTTAACGAGCCATGTCTGGTATGCTGCAAAGCGTGTTTGGATTCTTTCAGCGAGCACGCGATCCACTGTAAAGAGCTACCAGGGTTTAAATGTCGGCATGATTGGGTGAGAGATGTGTTATGTGATGTTCTTAAGCGTTCCGGGATCTCTGCCAAAAAGGAGGCTCCAGTAAATTTCCTGACTGACCCCTTAGAGGGAAGGTCCACTTTACGCCCGGCGGACATCCTTGTGTTTGGATGGGAAGGGGGAAACACGTTTGTGTAGATCTAACTGGAGTCTCCCCTCTTGTCGGGCTCAAGGACAAGGGCTTTGTCGTAGGGCAAGCGGTGCTCAAGGCAGAGGCGAGCAAAGTGGCAAAACATGAGAAAGCCTGCCTGGAGAATCAACATGTGTTTGTCCCGTTTGCGTTTGATACCTTTGGTGGTCTCGCTCCTGACGCTGTGCGACTTTTGAATCGGGTTCAAAAAGTCGTTAATAGTAATTCTTCGTCGCTAAAGGTTTCAAACTTTGTATTTAGTAGAATTGGTTTTTCTATTCAAAAGGGGGTGGCGGCGCAACTTGTTGCCCGACTACCTGTCATTGCTTTGTAATTGCCATTTTTTCGTGTGGGATGATATTTATGGATTAAAAAAATATATATATAATTACTTATTTTTTTCACTTATACATTAAATATGATTTTCACAACACCTTTAAAATAAAGATGATTCATTGCAAACATTAGACCATCAACATAAGAAAGGCCCAAGAGTACAATTTCATACTGGATGTACGGTTGATTCCTCCTTTTCACTCTCTCACAACTTCCAAGCCTTTGTCAATTTACCTTTCTTGCAAAAAAACAAGTGTGAATAATTAAATTTCGATTTTGAAAACAATTATATTCATTTTGAAAACAATTATATTCAGTTTGATTTAAACAAGGAAATCACGACCCAAAATATAATATCTTGAGAGGTTGAATGGTATCCAAAATCTCATCCATCAAATTTCATTGGAGAAAAACAGATCCATTTATGACTTAATGCACCAATAAAAAAAAAAAGGTCAAAACTACTCAATGAATCAAACAAAAACACAAGTCAAAATCTGGAAAAAATGTTGATACGAAAAACAGAATTCTTTCTTTATATAACATTATGGGAGGATACGAAGATACCAGATTATGACATCCGCTAATGAACACATACCATACAATCTTATTTAAACAAGGAAATCACGATCGAGAAATACTATATTTGGAGAGGTAAAACCATATACAAGATTTCATCCATCAAATCCACTTTAAATCAAACACCAAAAATCAATGGATTAAACTTAGATATGATTTACAAAAATACTAATGGAAATTTTGGAAAACTGATTGTAAGAAAAAGAGAAATTGAACTGGATCGGCTAAATCGGTGTGTGTTACACGAGGGGCAAATGTTAGATTATATAGGTGGTGAACCATTTAGGGAGGATAGGAAATTACCATATTAACCTTAGTGGATCAATAAAGAGTAAATTTCAAAGTTCGTCCTTTATGTATGTCTAAAATATTAAAGTATGTCCTTTGTCTTTAATATCTTCAAGAAACATACTTAATGTTTGAAAAACCATTCAGGTTATGTTCTTTAGTCATAACACAATTAGTTTTCATGGTTAAAGTTGACTAAGTCAACCCCACATAAGGGTATTTTAGTCATTTTATCCTAAATATTATAATAAATTATCCTACCCCCACAACCACAACCGTTAATTACAGTTGTAACTTATGGTTTGTAAATCCAAGTAAAACAATGTTAAATTGTGATGGGTAAATTGGCAAAAAAAATTATTAATCCAACTGTAAGGCGAACTCCTACTACTGCAATTCTGCACTTCTGATTATTGGCTTCTTCGATTACAAATATTAATTATTATGGCTTGGTTACGTTTTTAGTTATAGTTTATAACTTATGGTTTGGTTGGTAGGTGGATTTCCGATAGATGTTTAGAACACTTGAGCTTGGATTTTTGCCTTCAAATCTTGAATCCTCAGGTTTGCTTTTTTTTTTTTTATTGCCTATTGGCTTTACTATTGTTATTTGCTTGCTTTTTTAGGCTGGAGGGTGTGGGATGGAGCCCCTAGGGGCTTTATCAAGACACGTAAGCGCCACGTAGGATCCACGTCAGCCATAACGCCCCCTTTAATTTGCACGGTGTGGGATGGAGCCCCCTATTAATCAAAATTAAAAAAAAAAGACATTTGATTGGTGCAAAACAAATGGGCCCCACCTGAACATCTCCTTCCTCCCGTTAACATGATGGCGGAGACCTCCATAGCGCCCAACTTAAAGTGGTGGGTGTGGGTCGATGGCGCCGGCGGCGCTATAGGAGGTGAGGTGGCGGTGGTGGCGCCTCCCACACCCTCCGGCCTTAGATCACTTAGAACACTATTGAACTGTTAAATGTTAACTATAGTTTATAACAATGAAATGTGAAAAAGGCCTCTAAATTTTTTTCCGCCTAGGACTAAAATGGTTGGACCGGCCCTGTTATATGGTAGGGAAAACAAATAAGTTAATAAGTTGTTTTTTAAAAGGTGTTTGGCTTAGTTTATTATTGTAAAATGACCAAAAAGTGATAAGGAGTTATGTGGGGAAGAGCTTTTTTAGGTAAACGATGAGGGTATTTTTGTAATAATAACCTCAAAAAGTCATAAGGAGTTTCAAAAACATCATTTTAATTCTCTTCTTTCCACTCAAAACATATGCTTACGGATGATATCATTGTAAAAATACCATTTTAATTCTCTTCTTTCCGCTCAAAACATGGACTTATTTCCATTTCATTATATTTCCAACCAGTGGCGAAGCTTGAGCCGAATGACCGGTGGAGGGGGGGAGGGGGACGAAAACGTATATAACAAAAAATTTCTATAGAACCCGAGGTTCGAAAACGTATATACCAAAAAATTTCTATACGAAAACTAAATATATAACACTACTGAGCGAAAAGTTTGGGGGGTCAGGCGACCCTCCCCGCCCCTTCTATACTTCGCCACTGTTTCCAACCAAGTACAGTGTGGTTCTTTTATATTTTGTCACTAATAGAAAAATGTTCTTTATGAGTGGTGTATTTGGCTTTTAGAAGCGTTTTCAAAACGCTCCAAAAACGGCCTCAAAAAATGCCTAGTTTTTAGGAGGTTTCCACTGATGCATCCAAAACTTTATGTGAGGGGGTGCAACACATGGATGTTAGATAGGGTCAAAATGAGTTGCTTCAAAGCAAATCGGGTCAAAATGGGTCGTTTATAAATAATTTACACTTATCTACTTTACCGTTACGATCTTGCTTTAACTTTTACGATTCTTAAGTTGATCTAGAATTGAAATTATTAATCAAATGCTATAATAAACTGAAAATAAGAAATTAACGAACACTGATAAATCAATTGACTAATCCAACAACATGAAATAATATTGACGTACTTAATTTAATTAGTTATGATTAATTCATAATATGAAATGCTTAAGTGTAAGGTTGTTAAAAATTCAAAATAAACTAAAAGGTTTAAATTATAAGCGTATATGAACTAAAAAAGAGTTAAAATTAACACTGCTTTTAAACGTTTGAAGCTTCCCACGTCATTAACATATTTCTTGACGTTGCACTTCACAAATTCACCATAAAATTAAGCTATAGAAAATCATCTCACCACGAACTCAACTCTCCGTTTCATTTTGTCAACCATCTTTCAAGTTTTAATGTATTTAGGACCCGCGTTTTGCGGCAGAACGTTAAACCACACAATGCCCATTGCAGTGTGTTAACACGAAAAATTAGATCGAAACGTAAAACATATAAAAGAATAATAAGTTGACTTTGGAACTGTTTTGGTCAAAAATCAAGCAAAGATAATGCAACCAAATCTTTTGTTGTGAGGTGTGATGCTTGAATTAATGAACAATGCTAATGATCACTTATAAATGTAATGAACAAGTGACACAAGGATTTATACGAGGAAAAAACCCTTGATCAAGAGTTGATCTCCGGCATAAAAAACCTCGGGTGATGGAAACTACCGATCACCAACTAAGATTAAACAAAAGAAGTTTACAACTCGGGATGATAACAAGCTTGTTACAAGGATCACTAATGTGCAATGTGCAATAAAATGTATGAAATCGCCAAGTAGAGTTTGGGAGCTGTTTGAGAGCTGTTAAGAGAGTGTGTGAATGCCAAAATTAGCTAAGTGTTCTACTCAAGCTTGTTATCCCCATTTTAAATTAGAAATAACCAATCTAACTAACTATCCGTAATTCGTGCAAGTTCCCCACGATCTCCATAACGTCCATAATGGTCAAGCACGTGCGGAATATTAAGGGAATATGCTCCAGGAATTTCGGTAAGACTTGGTCCATGCTTTTATTCCTGCAAAACAAGTTTACGCACAAGGTAGACAATTGTTAGTATAAGGATAACGATAAGGATCCTGAATCCTGATCCTGCAACACCTACTGAGGATCCTTAATTCAAACAAAATTGAGGATCCATGATCCTAGTAGCATTTAAGGATCCATGATCCTTAGGATGTAAAAATCATCCCCTAACAATTGCCCCTAAAATATAAGGAGTGAAGTGTAATTTTGGCGAGTTATATTTTCTTGATATTATCCGCAACAAACTAACGGATATATAGCCGTTAAGATCGAACTATCCGTTGCAGATCCTACGTCAGTTGAAGCGACATCCCTGCAAAATCATGATTATAAATTCAAGTTAGAGATAAGGGTTAGGAAGCATTTAAAATCGTGCATTGCATCCTTTAAATCCTCATTTGAAGATCACGCAGGTACTTCTCTCCCCTTTCTCTTTCTTACTCTGTTCTTCTTCTTTCTCAAAATCTCCGAACCACAATGAAGCTAAGATCATCCCCTGCTAAGGATCATCGAAAAGACAGTCCTTTAAAAAGCCAAGGGATCATCGAAGACTCTCCGAAAGAACGTTGCTGCTTCACCGATCCTGAGATCGACAGGATTCGCCATTGCTTTCCGGTGAGCACTGTTTTCAAACCCTTTGACCCTACCGTCCGGAGCGATTTTATCTCTGAAACTTGGGTTGCATTTCCAGTCACCCCATTCTCTATAGGATACTCCTATCCTTTTCCTGCTTTTACCCAATCTTTCTTCTCCCTTACCGGCATATCATATATCCAGGCTATGGTGGAGGGTTCTATTTACCCTTGAAAGGATCATTGAGCAGGAGGATATTGAGTTAGGAATGTCGGAGTTGTCTAAACTATACAACCTTGTGAGCCATGGTTCACACTGCTTTCTATTCAAACACAAGCCCGGTAAAGAACACCCAATCCTCAAGACCACCAAAAATGATAATAAATGGAAGAAACATTTTTTCTTCGTCAGGAGGGATTCTATCCCTGATGGGAATGATCTCCCTAGAAAATGGGCCAATCATGGTAGGATAGAGGATCCTTATAGAAGGATCATAGGATACCCTGTTTCTGTTGAGGATCACTAACCCCTTTGTTTCTATTTTGCAGCTATTTCTGTTTCACACATCATTACATCTCCTGCAACCAAAGAGAGGATCAACGCCTTCCGGAATCTTGATCCTGCAGTAAGAACATTTCAAGCAAACACCAAGGATTCTCAAGAAGTATCCTCAGGCTCTGTCACAATGTCAAGTAAGTATCTGAGTCTGCATATTATTAAATGTTAAAATGTAAATAAAACAAGAATACTTATCTATTGTTTTGGATGGAAAGGCGCCGGAAAATCCTCAAGGTCTGCCACCCGCTTCAGTGTTACCGATCTTA
This sequence comes from Helianthus tuberosus, assembly GCA_030545235.1. Taxonomy (NCBI): domain Eukaryota; kingdom Viridiplantae; phylum Streptophyta; class Magnoliopsida; order Asterales; family Asteraceae; genus Helianthus; species Helianthus tuberosus. The sequence goes on along the minus strand of CM060414.1, from coordinate 149,423,123 downwards.
CTGCTGTTGCTCCCAGGTCTGGGAAAAAGAAAACTGCCGCTAGCCCGAGTGCCATGGTTCCAAAGCCTACCACCTCAAAGGGGGGAAAGAAAAGGAAGGTTACCGAAGCTGGCAATATTGAAGGCTTGCCTCTTATTCACCACCAGTTCCAAGAATACGTTGCTGATGTAAGGATCACTGACTATGCTTGATTATCCTGCCCACTTGAGGATCACGTGATCCTGAACTTTACCTTGTCTTCTTTTCAGAAATTTGCTGAGTTCGAAATGCTGTTTGATGCATATGTCGAGGAGGCGGAGCAAAAGCATCTGGAGTATCAAAATTTCTTCCTGGCCAAACTATCTCTCGCCTTGAGAAGGATCTTGCTCTGGCAAAGCAGCAGGTGGTCATGGCCCAGATCAATGCTGATCACGAGAAGCACGACCTGTTGGAAGATGCTAAAGTCTCTGCTGCCATCACCATGTACAAAATCAAGCTGCAAATGGCTCAGGAGGCTGAGGATCCTGACTTCGACAGGACCACTTGGGACAAGGAGGGTTGGAAGGCAAAGCTGGCAGAGCTGGAGGATGAAGAGGAGGCTACCGAGGTCTTGGCGATCGAGGCAAGTGGCAGCGGGAATGATCAAGCCGGTGGTGATGATGCTGGTGGTGATGCAGCCAAGGTGTGAGCTGCTGAAATGGGTGATGAAGGATATTTATAGACGCGGCCGGAGCCCATTTTTTTAGGATTTGAAAGTTTTTTGGTTATGGTGTTTTAAACAATGTTGGGTTGTACTTTGAACAATAGTTTCTAGGGTTATGGATCATGGATCCTTAGACAATAGGTAGGATAATAGGTGGTGGAGGGATCCTCTGTTTGGGGGATGAAACCACTTGTTATCCTGCCATCTTATATTTCCTGCACTTCAAAGACCTATTAACAATGGACACCCTTTACCTACCCCAGCGGACGGGCCACGTATTGATGGTAGATGCTTAGGGTAGGTAATTTTGACAACCTTTGAAGGGTTAACTTTTGTGAATAAAAATAACTTCAACTTTTTGGCTACTTCCCGCGTTGTTATCCTTATGAATTCTTTACTTTTCAACTGTTGTTGTGTATTTTGTTTGAATTTGTGAGTAAAGAACAAAGGTTTAATAAATCATGTTTAAAAGTTTTAGGATATGATCAAGGATCAAATATCCTATAGTCGATAAATTCAGAAAAATTCTGTAACTTAAGGATCATCAGTTCTGTTGTCAAAGGACAAGGGTCACTTACATAAATAATAAATGAAATCAAAGTGATTAAGGATCATACCTGAGAATCCAAGTTACGATCCTAACCCTTTAACATTCATAATCAGGATAACCAAAAGACAAACCTTAGTAAAAGGTAAGGATCAAGGATCCTTGGCTGTTTAATTTCAAAACCCTGAAACAGAACATAACTTGGGAATAAGCCAAATATAAGAGAAGAGTTAGTAACTGGGGACAAGCCCAACAATTCTGTGGACAAGCCCAATATACTACGGACAAGCCCAAAGGATAACTGGGGACAAGCCCAAAGGATAAATGGGGACAAGCCCAAAGGATCTTGTGTAAACTGGAGTATGGCCCTCACTGGCGACTATCCAAACTTAGTGACATGAAAATGCAAAAACCTTAGCTAACGTGAAAACGTTAGAAACCTTATGAACGGATGTATGGTACGTCTACCATTATATGTAGGATCCCGGATACAGCCAGTACAATGAAATTGTCAGCCCCTAAAGCGAGTACTGGTCCCATTGCCATGAACTGTACCAGGATCATCGTGCGCTGCTGGCGATACTAGGGACAAGCCCAAAAACTGGGGTCAAGCCCAAATAACTAGGGTCAAGCCCAAATAACTGGATACCTCTATGGATATTCATTCCTTTGTTAAGGATACCTAAACCTTCTGCAAAACTCAGAATCAAGTGAAAGGAGGATAAAGGATCCAGGATCCTTATCCTTATATATAGGATAATTAAAGAGTGAAATAGTTTAGGATTAGATCATTACCAAAATGAGGATCTTCCGTCCTGTAAGGATCCTTCAAGGATACTTGTTATGAAAATAGCTAAGGATCATGGATCCTTATTACATGAAGTATTTCTTCAAGTGGACAGCATTCCAAGCTCTTGGTAGCAAATCAATTTCCATCGTTAGCAACTGATATGCCCCCTTTCCAGCCTCAGCTTCAATCAGGTAGGGGCCTTCCCACTTTGGTGCCAATTTTCCATCAGCAGGATTTGTGGTATTCTGAAATGCTTTCCTTAATACCATATCACCAACTTGGAACTTCCTGATCCTGACATTCTTATTGTAAGCTCCAGTCATCCTTTGTTGATAACTAGCCATCCTTATCCTTGCTAAATTCCTGAGTTCTTCTATAGTATCCAAATCTTGAACCAAGTTTTCAGCATTTTCTTCAGGACCACGAATGCTTGTTCTTGCAGTAGGAACCACCATCTCTGTAGGGATCACTGATTCTGCTCCAAATACCAAAAAGAATGGAGTTTGGCCAGTAGCATTCTTGGGAGTTGTCCTATCAGCCCAAAGTACATAAGGTAGTTCTTCTGCCCATTTTCCTTTCTTGGATCCAAGCTTCTTCTTCAAATTATTGATGATGATCTTGTTAGATGATTCAGTCTGACCATTAGCTTATGGGTGGACTGGTGTTGATGTTATCATCTTAATCCCCCAGCTGTCACAAAAGTTAGTAATGATCCATCATCACAAACAATTTCAAAAGGAATACCAAATCTAGTAATAATGTTTCTTTTGATAAAGGATATAACTTCTTTTTCTCTGACTTGAGCAAAGGCTTCAGCCTCTATCCACTTGGAGAAGTAATCAGTCATAGCAAGCATGAATACTTTTCCACCAGGTGCCTTGGGAAGTTTACCAACTATATCCATTCCCCATCTCATAAATGGCCAAGAAGAGGATATAGGATGCAAACGCTCTGCTCGTTGATGAAGGATATTACTACGTCTCTGACAAGGATCACACTTATTGGCATATTCCACAGCATCCTTCTTCATGGTAGGCCAATAGTATCCTGTCCTCAGGATCCTTGAGAATAATGCCCTGCCCCCAGTGTGGTTTCCACAATCTCCTTCATGAAAATCCTTTAGGACTTCTTGGATTTCAGGATCCTCAATGCATCTTAAATATGGTCCTGCAAGAGATCGTTTATATAACATGTTATTCAATATTGTGAATTGAGATACCTTGATTTTGAAAGCCCTGGGGTTTTCTCCTGTAGGAATCTCTCCATGTTGTATGTATCTCATGATTCGAAGAATCCATGATCCTGAATGAGATTGTGTATCATCACTAGGGATGATTGCAGAATCCTCTCCTATCTCCATGGCTACATGATCCTCAATAGCAGGGGATAGGATGTGGATAATAGGGATCCTGATATCCTCTAGAATCTTCAAGGATGATCCTAGATTGGCCAATGCATCAGCTTCTGCATTCTCTTCTCTGGGTACCTGTGTCAAACCAAAAGGAAACAAAAGAGAGTGCCAATTCTTTGACTATCTCTAAATATTTGATTAGTCTTTCACCTTTAACAGCATAGGATCCATTAAAGTGATTAGTAATTAACAATGAATCTACATGTACCTCAAGATACTTGATCCTCATATGCTTGGCAATTTGCAAACCAGCTATCAAGGCTTCATACTCAGCCTCATTGTTAGTAGTTTGAAACTCACAAGCTATGGAGTGGGGTATTATGTCCCCCTGTGGCGATTTTAGTAGTATTCCAAGTCCTGTTCCTTTGACATTAGAGGCTCCATCAGTGAAAAGTATCCAAGGATCCTTAGTTTCTTCCTGCTGTTGGACTTCTAACTCAGCTTCCTTTTGCAAGTCACTACTAAAATCTGCCACAAAGTCAGCTAAGGCTTGGGATTTGATGGCAGTCCTTGGTTCATATCTTATATCATAAGCACTAAGCTTCACTGCCCACTTAGCCATCCTTCCTGACATTTCAGGTTTCCTGAGAACATTCTTAATTGGAAAATTAGTCTTAACAATAATGGCATGAGTTTCAAAATAATGTCTTAATTTAGTAGATGCCATAATTAGTGCAAGGATAAGTTTTTCTAAATGTGAATACCTGGATTCAGCATCAAGCAAACTCTTACTTACATAATAGACAGGATGTTGTGTACCTTTGTGATCCTTAACAAGGACCGCACTTACTGCTTTAGAGGATACCGCCAAATATAAGGATAATATATCTCCTTTTTCTGGTTTCATCAAGGCAGGGGTCGAGGATAGGTAATCCTTGAGAGCTTTGAGAGCATTTTCATGCTTTTCAGTCCATTCAAATTTCTTGTTCTTCCTCAAAATGTCATATAATTCCTTGCATTTTTCTGAGGATTTGGATATGAACATGTTCAAGGCTGCGATCCTGCCTGTCAGTCTTTGCACATCCTTGGCATTGGCAGGAGATTTGATATTCACAATAGCCTTAATTTGCTCTGGACTTGCTTCAATGCCTCTTTTTGTCACCATATAGCCTAGGAATTTACCTGCTTTAACACCAAAGTGACACTTGGAAGGATTTAGTTTCATATTAAATTTATCAAGGACATTGAATGCTTCCTCCAAGTCTCTAAGGTGATCCTAAGCTTTCTTGGACTTAACCACCATGTCATCTTTTTTGGTAAAAAATCAGGCAAAGATAATGCAACGAAACTTTCTGTTGTGAGGTATGATGCTTGAATCAATGAATAATGCTAAGGATCACTCAGAAATGTAATGAATAAGTGACACAATGATTTATATGAGGAAAAAGCCCTTGATCAAGAGTTGATCTCCGGCATAAAAAACCTCAGGTGATGGAAACTACCGATCACCAACTCAGATTAAACAAAAAATGTATTACAACTTTGGATGATAGCGAGCTAGTTACAAGGATCACTAGAGTGTAATGTGCAAAAAAGTGTGTAATCGCCGAGTAAACTGTCAAGAGCTGATGAGAGCAGTTACGAGTGTGTGTGTTTAGCCAAAAATAGCCAAGTGTTCTAATTTAGCTCGCTATCCCCTTTTAAGTTTGGAAAATATCTAAGCTAACAAACTATCCGCATTTCATGCAGGTCCTCCACGAACTCCATAACGTCCATCTTAGTCAAGCACGTGCGGAATAAATAGAGAATATGCTCCCGGAATATCGCCAAGACCAAGTCCAAGCACGTACTCCTGTAAAACAACATCATATTCAAAGCAGACAATCGTTAGTGTAAGGATCCTTATGATGATCCTGGATCCTGATCCTACAATATTCTCTGAGGATCACTAATTCAAACAGAATTGAGGATCCCTAAGCCCAACAGTAATTGAGGATCACTGATATTTGGAAAATCCTCCCCTAACAATTGCCCCCAAAATATAAGGAGTAATCTGTAAATAAACGAGTTATATTTTCTCGTTCTTATCTGTAACAAACCAACAGATATATAGCTGTTACTTTCTGACTAGCCGTTGCCATCCTGACGTCACTGAAGTGACTATCCTGCAAGATCATGATTATAAATTGAAATTAGAGATAAGGGTTAGGAAGCATTTAAATTCGTGCGTTTCATCCTTTAAATCCTCATTCGAAGATCTCATCAGGTACTTCTCTCTCCTTTCTCTCTTCATATTCTGTTTCTGTTTCTTCTTCTTCTTCACCCTCATCATAACCAAGATGATGCTAAGATCCTCACCGGCTAAGGATCACAAAAAGGACAGTCCCTTGAAGAGCCAAGGGATCATCAAAGACTCTGCGAAAGAAAGCTGCTGCTTCACTGATCCACAGATAGACAGAATTCGCCATTGTTTTTCGGCGAACACCGTTTTTAAAACTTTTGACCCCACCGTCCTAAGCGACTTTGTTTCTGAAACTTGGGAAGCTTTTCCGATCACCCCATTCATGATAGGATACTCGTATCCTTTTCCTGATTTCACCCAATCTTTCTTCTCTCTCACCGGCATCTCCTACATCCAAGCAATGCCAATGATCTGGAGGGTCTTGTATACCCTTGAAAGAATCATTGAGCGTGAAGGAATTAATCTGGGAATGTCGGAGTTAGCAGAAATGTACGATCTTGTGAGCCACGGATCTCATCGATATCTATTCAAACACAAACCCGGTGAAGAACATCCCATCTTCAAAGCCACTAAAAATGACACCAACTGGAAAAGGCGATTCTTCTTTGTCAGAAGGGATTCTCTCCCTGATGGAAAGGATCTGCCTAGAAAATGGACCACTCATGGTAGGATAGAGGATCCTGAGAAGGATCACAGGATAACCTTGTTTCTGCTGAGGATCACTAACATCCTTTTGTTTCTATTTTGCAGCTATTACTATTTCACACCTTATTACAACACCTGCAACAAAGGAAAGGCTTGATGCTTTCCGGAGGCTTGATCCTGCAATAAGAACATTTCAAGCAAATACCCAGGATTCTCAGGAAGTATCCTCAGACTCTGTTACGATGTCAAGTAAGTACCCCATTTTGTGCATAACTAAATGTTTAAATTATAATGAAGAGTTAACTGCCATTTTCGTCCCTGTGGTTTGGTCACTTTGGCCATTTCAGTCCATTTTTAAAAAATGCGCCATTTTCGTCCCCCACGTTCTGGAAAGGTGCCATTTCAGTCCAAAAATCATAACCCAGTTAAGTCAGTTTGTAAATAAGGACTGATTGTGTAAATTTGTAACATAAAGGACTGATTGTGTAAATTTGAAAAATGGACTGAAATGGCAGTTAACACCACCACCACTAGCCCTGCCACCACCACCACTCCGCTGCCACCACCACCGCCACCACTGTTAGGGGAGGATTTTCTAACAATTAGTGATCCTTATTCGTTATCCTAACTAGTGATCCTTACTTCTGTGACAGGTGGTGATCCTCAGAAGAGCTTCAGGATCAGGATCATGGATCACTTTAAGGATCCTCGTACTGACGATTGTTTGTTTATATTACCTCGCAGGTATAACAAGCTTGACCAAGTCTTGGCGACATTCCTGGAGAATATTCCCAAACTATCCCGCACGTGTTTGGCCAAATATGAACGTTGTGGAGAACGTGGGAGCTTGGCACGAAAGTCGGATAGTTAGTTTAGGTAGTTATTTCTATTTTAAAGGAGTAACGAGCTAGTAGAAAAACACTTAGTCATTTCTGAGCTACACACACTCATATACTCGCACACTTGAAGCTCTCGACGAACATACATTCGTTTTCACTCACATTTACACATTTCACGATAGTGATCCTTGTACCTAGCTCGTTACTATCCGAAGTTGTAAACATTTATTCATTTATTTGAGCTTGGTGATCGGTAGTTTCCATCACCCGGGGTTTTTTGTGTCGGAGATCAACTCTTGATCAAGGGCTTTTTCCCCGTATAAATCCTTGTGTTGTTTGTGCAATTTACATTGAAGTGATCCTCATCATTGTTCTACATTTCAAGCATCATTCCCCTTAAGAAAGAGTTTGGTTGCATTATCCTCGTCTGATTTTTGACCAAAACAGTTTGGCGCCCACCGTGGGGCAATTGGTGCTTCGTCCTTAGAAAAAAACGCATTTTTACGCTCATTTCGGTTCACTACAACCAAGAAAATGGCTTCCTCAGCGAAGAATGCTTCAAACTTGATGCCCTCATTCACTTCTTCACAAGGCGTTCCTCCTTTGCCTCCACCACCTTCTGGATCCCAGAAGAATACTGAGAATGCCGCGAAGAAACCAACTCCCATTTTCTCAAAACCACCTACTTCTTCTGTTTCAACTAATCCTACTACTAATGATCTCTATGCCTTGATTTTGCAGATGAGGAATCATGCACAAGAGCAGGATAAGACCAACGAAAGGATCCTCCGGGAGATTGACGAAATTAAGAAACAGAAGAAAACGGCAGAGGATCGCTCCCCACTGATGCCCAGATCTTTGAATTTTGATACTCCGGTGATTACTTCTCAGCCATCAGTGGTTCCAGACATTCAATATGTGGGTGGACCAAAAGGAGTGCACTACGGAACAACAACAATGACCCAGGCATCAGGTTCATATTTCCAGCCAGCGGGATCCTATCCTTAGCATATGGGATCCCTCACGAGTTCAGGAGGATATTCAGGAATGCAGCAGTTTCAAGGATCCTCCTTCGTTCCAGGAGCATCCCAGGTTCAAGGATCCTCCTTCGTTCCAGGATCATCCCAGGTTCAAGGATCCTCCTTCGTTCCAGGATCATCCCAGGTTCAAGGATCCTCCTTTGTTCCAGGATCGTCCCAGTTTCAGGGATCCTTCCAGATGCCAGGATCCTTGAGGAGTTTGCAAACAGGAAATTCAGATGTCCATCAGGGAGATTTTATTCCAATGCAGACCAATGCTTCTACTGGTCCCTCGATCATTCCAGAGCCCCAACAATATGGATTAACATCCATTCTTCCTAACTTGAATCCAATTGGAGGTAACACTTTTAACAATTCTTATACTACTAACCATGGTCTTATGCAGGATCCAGGTATCAATCATGCCATGGCCAGAGAATTGCAAAAGCTAAAGGATATGATATCAAGTGTCCCGGGAGTAGTCAAACCTATCCCAGAGATTGCAGATGGGAGCCATAAGATATCTCGTTTTGCACCACCAATCTGTGATGCTGAGATACCCAAGAGGTTCCATGTGCCTACAATGAAACTATATGATGGTTCAACGGATCCTGAAGAACACATAGCACAATACAGGGAGAGGATGGAGATCAATCCAATCCCAGAAAGGTTAAAGGAAGCATGCCTGTGCAAAGGATTCGGATCCACTCTTACTGGATCAGCTCTCAAATGGCTGCTAAGTCTTCCTCCCTATTCTATTACCTCATTTGCTAACCTAGTTAACTTGTTTAATAATCAGTTTTCTTGTAGTAGGAAATTTGAACGATTAACTAGTGATTTATATAGGATAACCCAGGGTCATAATGAATCATTAAGGGATTACATTACCAAATTCAGTAAAGAATCCTTAGACATTCCCAACTTAGATATAGCCACGGTTGTTGAGGCCTTTAAAATGGGATTGCTTAGGGATTCGTCTTTCTATGATGATCTTGTTATGACACCGTGCAGGAACTTAGATGAGGTAAGAACCCGAGCACTTAGGTTCATTCGACTAGAAGATGACAAGAGGATCCAGGAGAGGTTAGCAGGATCCTCAAAGCAGGATAAGCAAGGATCCTCATTCAGGAACAACAAGTTCAGATCCTACAACAGATCTGATAACTAGAACGTGCATTCTATTGATCAAGAAGAGGATGATGAAGATTATCCTCCAATTTCTGAATATTGTTTTAGTGTTGATAACAATGAACTAATCCTTGCGATGCAGAGTTTAGGTGATAAAGCTAGATGGCCCAGAAAAAATGATAGGCCAGCTGCAGCTAAGGATAAATCAAAGTGGTGTGCATACCATGAAGATTTTGGGCACCTCACAGAAGAATGCATTGCACTAAGAAAGGAAATTGGATACTTGTTGAGCAAGGGGCATCTAAAAGAATTGTTGGGAAGAAAGAAGTCAAGGACTCAGGATCCCGAAAGGATCCCTGAGAAGGCTCCAGCCCCTCCAGCGGATGCACAAGTGATAAACTTCATTTCTGGAGGATCATACATTTGCGGCACATCCTTCTCGGCAGCTAAAAGGCATGCAAAGGAAACTAAAATGGATAACGGAGAAAGACCTGTTCGAACATCAAGTGTCTCGGAAGGAAAAGTCATAACCTTTGATGAAGAGGATCGTGTTGATATCCAGGATCCTCATCACGATGGTTTAGTTATTACTCTTTTCATATCTAACCATTTTGTCCGTAGGATCCTTATAGACGGAGGAAGTTCAGTGAACATTATCCAGCTTGATGTCCTAAAGAAGATGGGTATTCCTGAATCAGAGATCATACCAAGATCCTCTGTGCTCGTGGGATTTAGTGGTGAAACTAAGAATACCCTGGGGGACATTAAACTCCCAATATACATTGAAGGCCTACACTCTTATCAAAATTTTTGTGTTATTGACTGTTTATCTTGTTGTAATGTTATCCTTGGCAGGCCCTGGATACATGATATGAAAGCAGTCCCATCCACTTACCATCAATGTGTGAAGCTCCCTAGTCCTTGGGGAATAGTGAAGATTGATAGTGATCAGCAGGAGGCTAAGAATTGCTATACTTCATCGATGAAACCAGCTTCGAAATCCAGGGAGCAATAGCAATCAAAGTATCCTCCAAGGGATGTCTTGGAGGCGAGTGAACAGGATGTGGTAGAAATCCTCATGGACCCTGATGATCCTGAATCCAAAATCTATATCGGATCAGGGATCCTTGGCGAAATGAAAGAAGACCTCGTATCCTTCCTCAAAAGGAGAAAGACTACCTTTGCATGGAAACACGAAGATATGACTGGTATATCCAAAGATGTTATCACTCACAAACTCGGCATCGACAGATCCTTCAAACCAATCCATCAAAGGAGAAGGAAGTTTGCACCGGAAAGGAATGCCATTATCCAGGAAGAGGTAGAGAAATTGCTCCGGGCAGGTATGATTAGAGAGGTCAAGTATCCAAGATGGTTGGCCAATGTGGTTGTTGTTCAAAAGAAAAACGGAAAGTGGAGGGTATGTGTCGATTTTACCGATTTAAATAAGGCATGTCCCAAGGATCCTTTCCCTTTACCCCACATTGACTCCATGGTGGATGCAACCGCGGGTCATGAACTGTTAACTTTTATGGATGCTTCATCTGGATTTCAACAAATCCAAATGGAACCATCCGACCAAGAGGATACAGCCTTCATGACTCCAACTGGTATATACTGCTATATTGCTATGCCGTTCGGATTAAGAAATGCAGGTGCAACATACCAAAGGCTGGTGAATATGATGTTCAAGGATCAGATTGGACAAACTATGGAGGTTTATATAGATGATATGGTGGTAAAATCCTTAAAAGCTGAGGATCACCTAAGAGACTTGGGGGAAGCATTCGATATCCTTGACAAATATAACATGAAACTTAATCCTTCAAAATGTCACTTTGGTGTTAAAGCAGGTAAATTCTTAGGGTATATGGTGACAAAGAGAGGCATTGAAGCTAGCCCGGAACAGATCAAAGCAATAGTAAACATCAAATCCCCGGCCAATGCTAAGGATGTTCAAAGGCTAACAGGCAGGATAGCAGCTTTGAACAGATTTATATCCAAATCCTCAGAGAAGTGTAAAGAATTCTATGATATCCTAAGGAAGAACAAGAAATTTGAGTGGACTGAGAAGCATGAAAATGCTTTAAGAGCCCTCAAAGATTACCTATCCTCAGCCCCAGCTTTGATGAAACCAGAAAAAGGCGATGTGCTATCCTTGTATCTTGCAGTATCCTCAAAAGCAGTAAGTGCGGTCCTTGTTAAGGATCATCAAGGTACACAACATCCTGTCTATTATGTAAGTAAAAGTTTACTTGATGCCGAATCCAGGTATTCACACCTTGAAAAGCTTATTCTTGCATTAATTATGGCATCCACTAAGTTAAGACATTATTTTGAAACTCATGTTATCATTGTTAAAACTAATTTTCCAATTAAGAATGTCCCCAGGAAACCAGAGATGTCAGGAAGGATGGCTAAGTGGGCAGTAAAACTAAGTGCATATGATATAAGATATGAGCCTAGGACAACCATCAAATCCCAAGCATTAGCTGACTTTGTGGCTGATTTCAGTAGTGATTTACAAGAAGAAGCTGAGTTGGAAGTCCAACAACTAGAAGAGACCAAGGATCCTTGGATACTCTATACTGATGGATCCTCAAATGTCAAAGGCATAGGGCTGGGAATACTACTAAAATCGCCACAGGGGGACATAATACCCCACTCTATAGCTTGTGAGTTCCAAACCACTAACAATGAGGCTGAATATGAAGCCTTAATTGCTGGTTTGCAAATTGCTAAGCATATGGGGATCAGGTATCTTGAGGTACACGTAGATTCTTTGTTAATTACAAACCACTTTAATGGATCCTATGCTGTTAAAGGTGAAAAGCTAACCAAATATTTGGAGATAGTCAAAAATTTGGCACTCTCTTTTGTTTCCTTCAGTTTGTCACAGGTACCAAGGGAAGAAAATACAGAAGCTGATGCATTGACCAATTTAGGATCATCCTTGAAGATCCCGGAGGATATCAAGATTCCTATTATCCATATCCTGACCCCGGCTATCGAGGATCATGTGGCTATGGAGATAGGGAATGATTCTGCAATTATCCCTAGTGAGGATACTCAATCCCATTCAGGATCAGGATCATGGATCTCACCAATTATGAGATACTTACAACATGGAGAGATTCCTACAGGAGAAAACCCTAGGGCTTTCAAAATTAAGGTATCTCAATTCACAATTTTAAATAATATGTTGTATAGACGATCTCTTGCAGGACCATACTTGAGATGCATTGAGGATCCTGAAATCCAAGAAGTTTTAAAAGACTTCCATGAAGGAGATTGTGGAAACCACACTAGGGGCATGGCATTATTCTCAAGGATCCTGAGGACAGGATACTACTGGCCAACCATGAGGAGAGATGTTGTGGAGTATGCTAAGAGATGTGATCCTTGTCAGAGACACAGCAATATCCTTCATCAACCAGCTGAATTATTGCATCCTATATCCTCCTCTTGGCCATTTATGAGATGGGGTATGGATATAGTTGGAAAGCTCCCTAAGGCACCTGGTGGAAAAGTATTCATGCTAGCTATGACTGATTACTTCTCCAAGTGGATAGAAGCTGAAGCTTTTGCCCAAGTCAGAGAAAAGGAAGTTATATCCTTCATTAAAAGAAATATTATCACTAGATTTGGAATTCCTTCTGAGATTATATGTGATAATGGTTCCCAATTTATTGGGGGCAGAACCACTAACTTTTGTGACAGCTGGGGGATTAAGATGATAACATCAACACCAGTCCACCCACAAGCTAATGGTCAGGCAGAATCATCCAACAAGATCATCATCAACAATTTGAAGAAGAAGCTTGGATCCAAGAAAGGGAAATGGACAGAAGAACTACCCTATGTGCTTTGGGCTGATAGGACAACCCCCAAGAATGCTACTGGTCAAACACCATTCTCTTTGGTGTTTGGGGCATAATCAGTGATCCCAACAGAAATGGTGGTTCCAACTGCAAGAACAAGTACCTGTGATCCTGAGGAGAATGATGAGAACTTGGCTCAAGACCTGGATACTATTGAAGAAATCAGGGATATGGCTAGGATAAGGATGGCCAGTTATCAGCAAAGAATGGCTGGTGCTTACAACAAAAATGTCAGGATCAGGAGGTTTCAAGTTGGAGATATGGTATTAAGGAAAGCATTTCAGAATACCACCAATCCTGCTGATGGAAAATTGGCTCCAAAATGGGAAGACCCTTATTTGATTGAAGCTGAAGCAGGAAAGGGGGCATATAGATTGCTAACCATGGAAGGTGATTTGCTACCAAGAGCTTGGAATGCTGTCCACTTAAAGAAATATTTCATGTGAGCAGGATCCTCTTGGCATAAATGATCCTCACGATAGGGATATCCTTAAAGGATCCTCAAAGTATCGGTGATCCTTACTTAGGTAATATCCTAAACTTGAACTATTTCATTTCATTATTTTCTCATATAGGGATAAGGATCATGTATCCTTTATCCATCTCTCACGTGAGTTCAAGTTTTGAAAGTTCAGGTATCCTTAGCATAACGTTGGTTATCCACAGAAGCAATCCGTCATTTGGGTTTAACCCCAGTCGTTCGGGCTTGTCCCCAGTTCCGCCTGTAGCGCACGATGATCCTGGTATAGTTCAAGGCATTGGGACCAGTACTCGTTTTAGGGGCTGATAATTCCATTGTACTGGCTATACTTAGGATCCTACGTATAATGGTAGACGTACCTTACATCCGTTCCTAAGGTTTCTAACGTTTTCACGTTAGCTAAGGTTTTGGCATTTTCATGCCACTAAGTTTGGATAGTCGCCAGTTAGGGCCATACTCCAGTTTACATACGATCCTTGGGCTTGTCCCCAGTTATCCTTGGGCTTGTCCCCAGTTATCCTTGGGCTTGTCCCCAGTTGCTAATTCTTATCTTATATTGGCTTAGTCCCAAGTGATGCTCTATTTCAGGTTCTTGAAGATAGGCAACTAGGGATCGTTGATCCTTACTTCATTCTAAGGCTTATCTTATAATTATCCTTATTAAGATTAGGATCCTAACTTGGATCCTCAGGTATGATCCTTAACTATTTTTAATTCTATTCGTTATTTTTTTGAATAACCCTTATACTTGACAACTGAACTTATGATTCTTAAACCATGTCACTTTTTAGAACTTATCGATTATGGGATATGTGATCCTTGATCATATCCTAAACTTTCTGGATATCTTTTCTAATTTTTCAAGGCTTGATAAGTATAAACAGAATGAACATTACAACAGTTGGAAGGTAAGATATTAAAAAGTATAACAACACGAGATAAGCGACAAAAGGTTAAGTTTTTATTTATAAACAAAAGACTAACCCTTAAAAGGTTGTCAAAATTACCTACCCGAGCTTCTACCAGCAAAACGTGGCCCGTCCGCTGGGGAAGGTAAAGGGTGTCCATAATAATAAGTTCAAGAGTAGTGCAGGAATATAAAGGCGGCAGGATCACAATGGCTTCATCCCCCAAACAGAGGATCCCTCCACCATATGCAATCCTGCCTATTGTCCTAAGGATCATACAAGATCCTTAATCCTAAAACCTATTGTTCAAAGTACAAACCATTAAATTGTTCAACACCACAACCACAAAAAGCTAATACCAAATTTAAAAAATTGGGCTCCGGCTACGTCTAGAAATGTCCATCATTGCCCAATCAGGCAGCCTAAACCTTTGCTGCATCACCACCTCCGGCTCCACTTGCTTCACCAGCTTCATCCTTGCTTCCAGCCTCAATTTTTAGGATCTCTTCAGCCTCCTCTTCATCACCCAATTCAGCCAGCCTCGCTTTCCATTCTTCAATTTCCCAGCCGCTTTTATCGAAGGCAGGATCCTGAGCTTCCAAGGCCATTTGCAGCTTGGTTTTGTACATTGCTATGGCGGCAGAAACTTTAGCATCATCTGTGATCTCCTGCCTTTCATAGTCAAAATTAACCAGCACCTTAGCCATCTTCTGTTTGGTATCCTGGAGTTCCTTCTGAAGATCAGCAAGTGCAAGATCCTTGAGCACAGCAACCTGCTGGAGGTCGGCAATCTTCTTATCCTGATCCTCAACGTGGCCGACATAATCTTCGATCTCAAAGAATTTCTGTAAAGAGGATAAAGGATAAGGTCAGAATTAAGTGATCCTCAAATCAGCAGGATATATCAGCAGGATATGTCAACAGAATATATGAGCAAAGACAGTGATCCTCACCTCGTTAAAGTACTCAAGGAATTGATGACGGATTAGAGGCAGACCCTGCAAATCCTCAGCATCGGAGGCCTTTCTCCTCTTGATTCCCTTTCCTTTGTGGGGTGCCTTGGGGATTGAGGCTGTCGGGCTGGCAGGAACCTTTCTTTTGGAGGATTTGACAGTGGTGAGATCGGTGACACTGAACCTTGAAGCAGCTTTGGCAGATTTTCCAGCACCTACACAACCAAAACAAGATAAGTATCTTTTCTTAATTCATATTTCACTATTTATTTAAATTTTAAACAAGGATACTTACTTGACATGGTGACAGAGCCTGAGGATACCTCCTGAGAGTCTTGGATTATTGTCTTAAAAGTTCTAGTTTCAGGATCAAGGTTCCAGAAAGCAGCAAGCCTTTCCCTGGTTGCGGATGTTGTGATGAGATGCGGAACAGAGATAGCTGCATGACACAAGACAAAAGGGGTTAGTAATCCTATCACATGAAGGAGACTACCTGGTGATCCTTCTCATGATCCTCCGGCCTACCGTTGGTGGACCATGTTTTTGGTAGATCCTCTCCGTTTAGAATGGAATTCCTTCTGACAAAGAAGAAGCGACGTTTCCAATCTTTGTCGTTCTTAGTGACTTTGAGAAGGGGATGTTCTGCACCGGGTTTTCGCTTGAACAGATAGCGGTGGGAACCAAAGGTAGTAAGATCATACAGTTCTGCCAATTCCGACATTCCTAAATCAACGCCTTCCTGCTCGATGATCCTCTCTAGGGTATATAAAACCCTCCAAATCATCGGCATGGCTTGGATGTAAGATATGCCGGTCAGGGAAAAGAAGGATTGTGTGAATTCTGGGAAAGGATAGGTGTATCCTATAGTAAATGGAGTAGCTGGAAAGGCAACCCATGTTTTAGAAACATAGTCGCTAAGAACAGTGGGATCGAAGGGTTTGAAGAAGGCACTCGCCGGAAAACAGTGACGGATTTTATCTACTTGTGCATCGTTAAAACAACACCTTTCATTCGCTGAGTCCTTGATGATTTTTTGACTCTTCAAAGGGCTATCCTTCTTGTGATCCTTGCCCGGTGAGCTTCGGAGCATCATTCTTAGAGCAATGGTGATAAAGAAAGAAAAACAGAGTAAGAAAGGTAGAAAGAGAAGAAAGAGATACCTGATTGATCGACGACTGAGAATATAAAGGGAGTTTCTTTCGAATTTGAATGCATATTGATCCTATCTATATCTCTATTTATAATTATGATTCTGCAGGATTGTCACTTCTGTGACGTCATGATCGCAACGGCTAGTTCTATATTAACGGCTATATATCCGTTAGTTAGTTGCGGATAAGATCAAGAAAACATAACTCGCTAATTTTACAAATTACTCCTTATATTTTGGGGGCAATTGTTAGGGGAGGATTTTCTAACAATTAGTGATCCTTATTCGTTATCCTAACTAGTGATCCTTACTTCTGTGACAGGTGGTGATCCTCAGAAGAGCTTCAGGATCAGGATCATGGATCACTTTAAGGATCCTCGTACTGACGATTGTTTGTTTATATTACCTCGCAGGTATAACAAGCTTGACCAAGTCTTGGAGACATTCCTGGAGAATATTCCCAAACTATCCCGCACGTGTTTGGCCAAATATGAACGTTGTGGAGAACGTGGGAGCTTGGCACGAAAGTCGGATAGTTAGTTTAGGTAGTTATTTCTATTTTAAAGGAGTAACGAGCTAGTAGAAAAACACTTAGTCATTTCTGAGCTACACACACTCATATACTCGCACACTTGAAGCTCTCGACGAACATACATTCGTTTTCACTCACATTTACACATTTCACGATAGTGATCCTTGTACCTAGCTCATTACTATCCGAAGTTGTAAACATTTATTCATTTATTTGAGCTTGGTGATCGTTAGTTTCCATCACCCGGGGTTTTTTGTGCCGGAGATCAACTCTTGATCAAGGGCTTTTTCCCCGTATAAATCCTTGTGTTGTTTGTGCAATTTACATTGAAGTGATCCTCATCATTGTTCTACATTTCAAGCATCATTCCCCTTAAGAAAGAGTTTGGTTGCATTATCCTCGTCTGATTTTTGACCAAAACAACCACCGCCACCACAGCCCTGCTACCACCACCACTCCGCTGCCACCACCACCACTCCGCTACCACCACCACCGCCACCACCTCTATCAAACAGCAAGAGTTTTCACTAAGAAATCATCATACGAACTCGAAGCGGATGGTAACAAAACTTTTGTGATGGTAAACCTTCATTTTTCTCCCTTTGTTTATAATGGAATTGATTTATATACTTCCAAATTCGATGTTTTGGTTTCTGGGTACACTTTGTTATCTGATTTTAATGTTGGAAACTCGACTGTGATCAAAGAGTTCATAATCCCAATTGGATTAGAACGAAAGTTCAGAATTCAATTCACACCCTCCAGTGGTTCATCCCCTGCTTTTGTTAACGCAATTGAAGCTTTCACAACACCATCTGAACTGTTCCAGCGTGGTGTCCTTTCATCTCATATATCATCAGTAGGAAAGATTGGTGATATGGATATCATATCATCATCATCTTATGCTTTCAACCCGGTTTATAGAATTAACGTTGGTGGTGACAATATAGACGTAGATCGCGACATTTTAAGAAGAAACTGGACACCAGATGATCCGTTCATTGTCGAACCACACGAAGCGGAAAACAAAACATTCACAGGCACGCCTAACTATCAGGAGCCTTTTGCTGCCAGATATGATGCTCCTGATGATGTATACAAAACAGCCAAATGGTTGAACCCGAATTCGTCGGTGCATAATGTCACATGGAATTTTGGGGTTAAGAAGAATGCTATGTACTTTGTTAGAGCCCATTTCTGTGACATTGTAATCCCAGCCCTCTATAGTTCTGATGATGCATTCAATTTCTTCATTTACAACAATTATAAGGAGGTGATTAAACCAGGTGATAAGGTAAGCGCGCTACAAGTTCCATTTTATTATGATTTTGTGGTGGATTCGGTTGAGTCAGGGTTTGTGAATGTCAGTATTCGAGCAATTCCTCGTACCAGCGGTGGTGGCGGTGGTGGTGGCAGCGGAGTGGTGGTGGTGGCGGTGGTGGTGGCAGGGTTGTGGTGGCGGTGGTGGTGGTGGTGGCAGCGGAGTGGTGGTGGTGGTGGTGGTGGCAGCGGAGTGGTGGTGGTGGCAGGGCTAGTGGTGGTGGTGGTGTTAACTGCCATTTCAGTCCATTTTTCAAATTTACACAATCAGTCCTTTATGTTACAAATTTACACAATCAGTCCTTATTTACAAACTGACTTAACTGGGTTATGATTTTTGGACTGAAATGGCACCTTTCCAGAACGTGGGGGATGAAAATGGCGCATTTTTGAAAAATGGACTGAAATGGCCAAAGTGACCAAACCACAGGGACGAAAATGGCAGTTAACTCTATAATGAAATAATGATACTTATCTGTTTTGGATGTGTAGGTGCTGGAAAATCATCGAAGTCTGCTACCCGTTTCAGTGTCACTGACCTTGACGCTGTTCGATCCTCAAAGAAGAAGACTGCTGCTAGTCCATCCGTCACAATCCCCAAGGCAACCACTTCTAAGGGAAGGGGTGGAAAGAAAAGGAAGACAACTGATACCCTAGAAGGTCTGCCTCTGATCCAGCACCAGTTCGAGGAATACGTTGCTGAGGTAAGAATAACTGATCCTTAAATGTGATTCTTGTACGTGATCCTTCCATACTCAGGGTAAGGGATCCTGAATTGTATGCTTTCTTTTGCAGAAATTTGCTGAAATCAAAGATTACGTAGGGAGTATTGAAGAGGTTGAGCAAAAATGTGTGGACCTCCAAAAGATCATGCTGGCCAAGGATAAGAAGATTACCTCCCTTGAAAACGACGTCAATCTGGTGAAGAGGGAACTCGTCCTGGCTCATATCACTGCTGACCAAGAGAAGGCTGAAATCACAAATGATGCCAAACTCTCCGCTGCCATTGCTATGTACAAAACCAAGTTGCAAATGGCCCAAGAAGCTCAGGATCCTGACTTTGACGAGCAACAGGGACATAGAGGGCTGGAAGGCAAGGTTGGCTGAGCTGGATGATGAAGAAGAGACTGGTGAAGTCCTAGCAATCGAGGCTGGCGGCAGTGGGGTTAAGGATCATGCGGGTGATGCTGAAGCTGGAGGAGCTGGTGAAGGTGATGGTGATGCAGCAAAGGTGTAGGCTGCTGAAATGGGCGATGATGGATATTTCTAGACGTGGCCGGAGCCTATTTTTTATAGTTTGGTAATGGTTTTTGTTTTGATGATGTTTTTCTGAACAATGCTGGTCTGTAATAACTTAGACAATAGTTTCTAGGGTTGAGGATCATAGATCCTTGGACAATAGGTAGGATAATGGGTGGTGGATGGATCCTCTGTTTGGGGGATGAAGCCGCTCGTTTTCCTTCCGTCTTTATTTCCTGCACTCTTAAGACCCGTTAACAATGGACACCCTTTGCCAACCCATGTGGACGGGCCACGTTTTGCTGGTAGAAACGTGGGTTGGCAATTTTGACAACTTTGAAGGGTTTAACGTTTTGTGAATAAATAAAATCTTAACATTTGGCTATCTCGTGTTGTTATCCTTATGAGTACTTTACTTTTCAATTGTTGTGGTATATATTTTTCTTGAATTCATTAAGTAAAGAAGAAAAACTTAATAAATATTCTCATAAAGTTTAGGATATGATCAAGGATCACATATCCTATAGTTGACAAGTTCTGAAAAGTAGTGTAGTGTAAGAATCATAAGCTCAGTTGTCAAAGGATAAGGGTCACTTATGTAAATAATAAATAAAATCAAAGTAATTAAGGATCATACCTGAGAATCCAAGTTAGGATCCTAACCTTTAACACTTATAATCAGGATAACCAAAAGACAAACCTTAGTAGAAGGTACGGATCAAGGATCCTTGGTCATTTAGCTTCAAAAACCTGAAATAGGATACAACTTGGGACTAAGCCAATATAAGATAAAAGTTAGTAATTGGGGACAAGCCCAACAATTCTGGGGATAAGCCCAATATACTGGGGACAAGCCCAAAGGATAACTGGGGACAAGCCCAAAGGATAACTGGGGACAAGCCCAAGGATCGTGTGTAAACTGGAGTATGGCCCTCACTGGCGACTATCCAAACTTAGTGACATGAAAATGCCAAAACCTTAGCTAACGTGAAAACGTTAGAAACCTTAGGAACGGATGTATGGTACGTCTACCATTATACGTAGGATCCTGAATACAGCCAGTACAATGAAATTGTCAGCCCCTAAAGCGAGTACTGGTCCCATTGCCATGAACTGTACCAGGATCATCGTGCGCTACTGGCGATACTGGGGACAGGCCCAAACTGGGGACTAGCCCAAATAAACTGGGGTCAAGCCCAAATAACTGGGGTCAAGCCCAAATAACTAGGGTCAAGCCCAAATAACTGGATACTTATGTAGATACTCAATCCTTTGTTAAGGATACCTGAACCTTCAAAACTCAGAATCAAGTGAAAGGTGGATAAAGGATGCAGGATCCATATCCTTATATAAGATAATTAAAGAATGAAATAGTTTGAAATTAGAAAACTACCAAAATGAGGATCATCTGTCCTGTAAGGATCCTTCAAAGATACTCGTTAGCTAAGGATCATGGATCCTTGTTACATGAAGTATTTCTTCAAGTGGACAGCATTCCAAGCTCTTGGTAGCAAGTCACCTTCCATTGTTAGCAATCGATATGCCCCCTTTCCTGTCTCAGCTTCGATCAAGTAAGGGCCTTCCCACTTTGGTGCCAACTTTCCATCAGCAGGATTGGTGGTATTCTGAAATGCTTTCCTTAACACCATACCACCAACTTGGAATTTCCTAATCCTGACATTTTTGTTGTAAGCTCCAGCCATCCTTTGTTGATAACTGGCCATCCTTATCCTTGCCAAATCCCTGAGTTCTTCTATAGTATCCAAGTCTTGAACCAAGTTTTCAGCATTTTCTTCAGGAACACGAATGCTTGTTCTTGCAGTAGGAACCACCATCTCTGTAGGGATCACTGATTCTGCCCCAAATACCAAAGAAAATGGAGTCTGGCCAGTGGTATTCTTGGGAGTTGTCCTATCAGCCCATAGTACATAAGGTAGTTCTTCTGCCCACTTTCCTTTCTTGGATCCAAGCTTTTTCTTCAAATTGTTGATGATGATCTTGTTGGATGATTCTGCCTGGCCATTAGCTTGTGGGTGGACTGGTGTTGATGTTATCATCTTAATCCCCCAGCTGTCACAAAAGTTAGTAGTTCTATTCCCAATAAATTGGGATCCATTATCACAAACAATTTCAGAAGGGATACCAAATCTAGTAATAATATTTCTCTTGATAAAGGATATCACTTCTTTTTCTCTGACTTAAGCAAAGGCTTCAGCCTCTATCCACTTGGAGAAGTAGTCAGTCATAGCAAGCATGAATACTTTTTCTACCAGGTGCCTTAGGAATCTTACCAACTATATGCATTCCCCATCTCATAAATGGCCAAGAGGAGGATATAGGATGCAAAAGTTTTGCTGGTTGGTGAAGGATATTACTATGTCTCTGACAAGGATCACACTTTTTAGCATAATCCACAGCATCCTTCTTCATTGTAGGCCAATAGTATCCTGTCCTCAGGATCCTTGAGAATAATGCCCTGCCCCAGTGTGGTTTACACAATCTCCTTCATGGAAATCCTTTAGGACTTCTTGAATTCCAGGATCCTCAATGCATCTTAGATATGGTCCTGCAAGAGATCGTTTATATAATATGTTATTCAATATTATGAATTGAGATACCTTAATTTTGAAGGCCCTGGGGTTTTCTCCCGTAGGAATCTCTCCATGTTGGATATATCTCATTATTGGAAGGATCCATGATCCTGAATGGGATTGTGTATCATCAGTAGGGACAATAGCATAATCCTCTCCTATCTCCATGGCTACATGATCCTCGATAGCAGGGGTCAGGATGTGGATAATAGGGATCTTGATATCCTCCGGGATCTTCAAGGATGATCCTAGATTGGCTAATGCATCAGCCTCTGCATTCTCTTCCCTTGGTACCTGTGTCAAACTTAAGGAAACAAAAGAGAGTGCCAATTCTTTGACTATCTCTAAATATTTGATTAGCTTTTCACCTTTAACAGCATAGGATCCATTAAAGTGATTGGTGATTAATAATGAATCTACATGTACCTCAAGATACCTGATCCTCATATGCTTGGCAATTTGCAAACCAGCTATTAAGGCTTCATATTCAACCTCATTATTAGTAGTTTGAAACTCACAAGCTATGGAGTGGGGTATTATGTCCCCCTGTGGCGATTTTAGTTGTATTCCAAGCCCTATTCCTTTAACATTAGAAGCACCATCAGTGAAGAGTATCCAAGGATCCTTAGTTTCTTCCAGCTGTTGAACTTCCAACTCAGCTTCCTTTTGCAAGTCACTACTAAAATCTGCCACAAAGTCAGCTAAGGCTTGGGATTTGATGGCAGTCCTTGGTTCATATCTCATATCATAAGCACGAAGCTTCACTGCCCACTTAGCCATCCTTCCTGACATTTCAGGTTTCCTGAGAACATTCTTAATTGGAAAATTAGTCTTAACAACAATGGCATGAGTTTCAAAATAATGTCTTAATTTAGTAGATGCCATAATTAATGTAAGGATAAGTTTCTCTAAGTGTGAATACCTGGATTCAGTATCAAGTAAACTCTTACTTACATAATAAACAGGATGTTGGGTACCTTGGTGATCCTTAACAAGGACCGCACTTACTGCTTTTGAGGATATTACTAGGTATAAGGATAATATATCCCCCTTTTCTGGTTTCATCAAAGCAGGGGCTGAGGATAGGTAATCCTTAAGAGCTTTGAGAGCACTTTCATGCTTCTCAGTCCATTCGAATTTCTTGTTCTTCCTCAGGATGTCATAGAATTCCTTGCACTTTTCTGAGGATTTGGATATGAACCTATTCAAGGCTGCGATCCTACCTGTCAATCTTTGCACATCCTTGTTATTGGCAAGAGATTTGATATTCACAATAGCCTTAATCTACTCTGAACTTGCTTCAATGCCCCTCTTTGTCACCATATAGCTTAAGAATTTACCTGCTTTAACACCAAAATGACACTTGGAAGGATTTAGTTTCATATTAAATTTATCAAGGATATTGAATGCTTCCTCCAAGTCTTTAAGGTGATCCTCAGCTTTCTTGGACTTAACCACCATGTCATCTACATAGACTTCCATAGTGTGTCCAATTTGTTCCTTGAACATCATATTGACTAGCCTTTGATAAGTAGCACCAGCATTCCTTAGTCCAAATGGCATAGCAATATAACAATATATACCAGTTGGGGTCATAAAGGCTGTATCCTCTTGATCAGATGGTTCCATCTGAATTTGTTGAAATCCAGATGAAGCATCCATAAAAGTCAACAACTCATGACCCGCGGTAGCATCCACCATGGAGTCAATGTGGGGTAATGGGAAAGGATCCTTGGGACATGCCTTGTTTAAGTCAGTAAAATCGACACATACCCTCCACTTTCCATTTTTCTTTTGAACAACAACCACATTGGCTAACCACCTTGGATACTTGACCTCCCTTATCATACCTGCCCGAAGTAGTTTATCTACCTCTTCCTGGATAATAGCATTCCTTTCAGGTGCAAACTTGCTCCTCTTCTGATGTATAGGCTTGAATGACCTGTCAATGCCAAGCTTATGAGTAATTATATCTTTAGATATACCTGTCATGTCCTCATGCTTCCAGGCAAAGGTAGTTTTCCTCCTCTTAAGGAAGGATACTAGATCATGTTCAATGTTGCTGAGGATCCCTGATCCTATGAAGACTATGGATTCAGGATCATGAGGATCCATAAGGATTTCTTTCACATCCTGTTCTCTTGCCTCCAAGACATCTCTTGAAGGATGCTTTAATTGCTATTGCTCCCTTGGTCTTGAGGCTGGCTTCATTGACGATGTATAGCAATTCTTAGCTTCTTGTTGATCACTCTCAATTTTCACCACTCCCCATGGACTAGGAAGCTTTACGCATTGATGATATGTGGATGGGACTGCCTTTATGTCATGTATCCATGGCCTGCCAAGGATAACATTACAACATGATAAGCAATCTATAACAATTTTTTTATAAGAATGAAGTCCTTCAATATAGATGGGAAGTTTGATGTCCCCCAATGTGTTCTTGGTTTCTCCACTGAATCCCACAAGGACTGAGGATCTTGGGACAATATCAGACTCCGGGATGTTCATCTTCTTGAGGACATCAAGCTGAATGATGTTCACAGAGCTTCCTCCATCGATTAGGATCCTGCGAACAAAGTGGTTAGAAATAAATAAGGTAATAACGAGACCATCATGATGAGGATCCTGAACATCAACACGATCATCCTCATCAAAGGTTATGACTTTATCCTGGGTAACAATGGAGGTCCGGATGGGTCTGTCTCCATTATCCATCTTGGTTTCCTTAGCATGTCTTTTGGCTGCTGAAAAGGAGGTACCACAAATGTCTGATCCACCAGATATGAAGTTTATAAATTGTGCGTCTGCTGGAGGAGCAGGTGCCCTTTCTGGGATCCTTTCAGGATCCTGGATCCTTGACTTCTTTCGTCCTAAAAGCTCCTTTAAATGCCCCTTGCTTAAAAAATAACCAATTTCCTTTCTGAGTGCAATACACTCTTCAGTGAGATGCCCGAAATCCTCATGATATGCACACCACTTGGACTTATCCTTTGTAGCAGCTGGTTTATCACTTTTTCTCAGCCACCTAGCTTTCTCACCTAGATTCTGCATTGCAAGAATTAGTTCATTGTTATCAACAGAAAAACAGTATTCAGAAATGGGAGGATAATCCTCATCATCCTCTTCCTGTTCCACTGCATGCACGTTCTGGTTATCAGATTTGTTGTAGGACTTTGATTTGTTGTTCCTGAAGTAGGATCCTTGCTTTTCCTGTTTTGAGGATTCTGTCAGTCTTTCCCGGATCCTTTTATTATCCTCTAATCGGATGAATCTAAGGGCCCTAGTTCTTACTTCATCAAGATTCCTGCAAGGGGTCATGACAAGATCATCAAAGAATAAGGAATCCCTAAGCAATCCCATTTTAAAGGCTTCTACAGCCGTAGCTATATCCAGGTTAGGGATGTCTAAGGATTCTTTACTAAACTTAGTGATGTATTCTCTAAGTGATTCATTTTGTCCTTGTGTTACCCTATAAAGATCACTAGTTAAACGTTCAAATTTTCTACTACAAGAAAACTGACTATTAAACAGATTAACTAGATTAGCAAATGAAGTAATAGAGTAAGGGGGAAGAGTTAGCAGCTGTTAGGGGAGGATTTTCTAACAATTAGTGATCCTTACTTGTTATCCTAACTAATGATCCTTACTTCTGTGACAGATAGTGATCCTCAGAAGAGCTTCAGGATCAGGAGCATGGATCACCTTAAGGATCCTCATGCTAACGATTGTTTGTTTGTGTTCCGTATTATTTTGTAGGAGTAACAAGCTTGACTTGGTCTTGGCAACGTTACTATGGAATATTCCACGGGTATTTCGCACACGTTTGACTGGAAATGGACGTTGTGGAGAACGTGGGAGCATAGCACAAAAGTCGGATAGTTTGTTAGCGTAGTTAACTTCTATTTTTAAAGGGGTGACGAGCTAGTAATTAGAACACTTAGCCATTTTCAGCTACACACACTCTCGTACAATTGCACTCTTGAAGCTCTCGACAAACACTTAACAGTTTTCACTCACTTTCACACATTTCACCCTAGTGATCCTTGTACCTAGCTCGTTACTATCCGAAGTTGTAAACATTTATTGATTTATTTGAGCTTGGAGATCGGTAGTTTCCATCACCCGGGGTTTTTTGTGCCGGAGATCAACTCTTGATCAAGGGCTTTTTCCCCGTATAAATCCTTGTGTCGTTTGTGCAATTTACATTGAAGTGATCCTTATCATTGTTCTACATTTAAAGCATTATTCCCCGTAACAGAGAGTTTGGTTGCATTATCCTCATCAGATTTTTTGACCAAAACAGTTTGGCGCCCACCGTGGGGCAATTGGTGCTTCATTCCTATGAAGTTTTTCTGTTGGTGATCATTCCGGTTCATTGCATACAAATACATGGCTTCATCATTGAAGAATACCTCTACTGCAATGTCTGCGGTCAATTCATCTCAGGGCATTCCACCTTTGCCTCCACCACCTTCTGGACCTCAGAAAAATGCCGAGAAGAAACCAACTCCCATTTTCTCCAAACCTCCAACTTCTTCTGCTTCTTACACTCCCACTACTAGTGACATGTTTACTTTGATTTTGCAGATGAAGGATCATATACAGCAACAGGATAAGACCAATGAAAGGATTCTCAAAGAAATCGGAGATCTCAAGAAACAAAAGAAAACGCCAGAGGATCATTCCCCACTGATGCCCAGATCTTTGAATTTTGATACTCCGGTGATTACTTCTCAGCCATCAGTGGTTCCAGATGTTCAATATGTGGGTGGACCGAAAGGAGTGCACTACGGAACAACAACAGTGACCCAGGCATCAGGTTCATATTTCCAGCCAGCAGGATCCTATCCTCAGCATATGGGATCCTTCATGAATTCAGGAGGATACTCAGGAGCGCAGCAGATTCAAGGATCCTCCTTTGTTCCGGGATCATCCCAGGTTCAAGGATCCTCCTTTGTTCCGGGATCATCCCAGGTTCAAGGATCCTCCTTTGTTCCAGGATCATCCCAGGTTCAAGGATCCTCCTTTGTTCCAGGATCATCCCAGGTTCAAGGATCCTCCTTTGTTCCAGGATCGTACCAGTTTCAGGGATCCTTCCAGATGCCAGGATCCTTGAGGAGTTTGCAAACAGGAAGTTCAGATGTCCATCAGGGAGATTTTATTCCAATGCAGACCATTGCTTCTACTGGTCCTTCGATCATTCCAGAGCCCCAACAATATGGATTAACATCCATTCTTCCTAATTTGAATCCAACGAGAGGTAACACTTTTAATAATTCTTATACTACTAACCATGGCCTTATGCAGGATCCAGGTATCAACCATGCCATGGCTAGAGAGTTGCAAAAGTTGAAGGATATGATATCAAGTGTTCCAGGAGTGGTCAAACCTATCCCAGAGATTGCAGATGGGAGCCACAGGATATCTCGTTTTGCACCACCAATCTGTGATGCTGAGATACCCAAGAGGTTTCATGTGCCAACCATGAAGCTGTACGATGGTTCGACGGATCCTGAAGAACACATAGCACAATACAGGGAGAGGATGGAGATCAATCCAATCCCAGAAAGGTTAAAGGAAGCATGCCTGTGCAAAGGATTCGGATCCACTCTTACTGGATCAGCTCTCAAATGGCTGCTAAGTCTTCCTCCCTACTCTATTACCTCATTTGCTAATCTAGTTAACCTATTTAATAATCAGTTTTCTTGTAGTAGAAAATTTGAACGATTAACTAGTGATCTATATAGGATAACCCAGGGTCATAATGAATCATTAAGGGATTACATTACCAAATTCAGTAAAGAATCCTTAGGCATTCCCAACTTGGATATAGCCACGGCTGTTGAGGCCTTCAAAATGGGATTGCTTAGGGATTCATTGTTCTATGATGATCTTGTTATGACACCATGCAGGAACCTAGATGAGGTAAGAACCCGGGCCCTCAGGTTCATCCGGCTAGAGGACGATAAAAGGATCCAGGAAAGATTAGCAGGATCCTCAAAACAAGAGAAACAAGGATCCTCGTTCAAGAACAACAAGTTCAGATCCTATAACAGATCTGATAACCAGAACGTGCATGCTGTTGATCAGGAAGAGGATGATGAGGATTATCCTCCAATCTCTGAATATTGTTTTTCTGTTGATAACAATGAACTAATCCTTGCAATGCAGAATCTAGGTGATAAAGCCAGATGGCCCAGAAAAAATGACAGACCAGCTGCAACCAAAGATAAATAAAAAAGGTGTGCATACCATGAAGATTTTGGGCATCTTACAGAAGAATGCATTGCACTAAGAAAGGAAATTGGATACTTGTTGAGCAAGGGGCATCTAAAAGAATTGTTGGGTAGAAAAAAGTCAAGGACTCAGGATCCTGAAAGGATCCCTGAGAAGGCTCCAGCCCCTCCAGCAGATGCACAAGTAATAAACTTTATTTCTGGAGGATCAGACATTTGTGGCACATCCTTCTCAGCAGCTAAAAGGCATGCAAAGGAAACTAAAATGGATAATGGAGAAAGACCCGTTCGAACATCAAGTGTCTCCGAAGGAAAAGTCATAACGTTTGATGAGGATGATCGTGTTGATATCCAGGATCCTCATCACGATGGTTTAGTTATTACTCTTTTCATTTCTAACCATTTTGTCCGCATGATCCTTATAGACGGAGGAAGCTCAGTGAACATTATCCAGCTTGATGTTCTAAAGAAGATTGGTATCCCTGAATCTGATATCATACCAAGATCCTCCGTGCTCGTGGGATTTAGTGGCGAAACTAAGAATACCCTGGGGGACATTAAGCTCCCAATATACATCGAAGGCCTACATTCTTATAAAAATTTTTGTGTTATTGACTGTTTATCTTGTTGTAATGTTATCCTTGGCAGGCCCTGGATACACGATATGAAGGCAGTCCCATCTACTTACCATCAATGTGTGAAGCTCCCTAGTCCTTGGGGAATAGTCAAGATTGATAGTGATCAGCAGGAGGCTAAGAATTGCTATACTTCATCGATGAAACCAGCCTCAAAGTCAAGGGAGCAATAGCAATCAAAGTATCCTCCAAGGGATGTCTTGGAGGCAAGAGAGCAGGATGTGGTAGAAATCCTCATGGATCCTCATGATCCTGAATCCAAAATCTATATCGGATCAGGGATCCTTGGCGATATGAAGGAAGACCTCATATCCTTCCTCAAAAGGAGAAAGACTACCTTTGCATGGAAACACGAAGACATGACAGGCATATCTAAAGATGTAATCACTCACAAACTTGGCATTGATAGGTCCTTCAAACCAATCCATCAAAAGAGAAGAAAGTTTGCACCGGAAAGAAATGCCATTATCCAGGAAGAGGTAGAGAAATTGCTCCGGGCAGGTATGATTAGAGAGGTCAAATATCCGAGATGGTTGGCCAATGTGGTTGTTGTTCAAAAGAAAAACGGAAAGTGGAGGGTATGTGTCGATTTTACCGATTTAAATAAGGCATGTCCCAAGGATCCTTTCCCATTACCCCACATTGACTCCATGGTGGATGCAACTGCGGGTCATGAACTGTTAACTTTTATGGATGCTTCATTTGGATTTCAACAAATCCAAAGGGAACCGTCCGATCAAGAGGATACAGCCTTCATGACTCCAACTGGTATATACTGCTATATTGCTATGCCGTTCGGACTAAGAAATGCAGGTGCAACTTATCAAAGGCTGGTGAATATGATGTTCAAGGATCAGATTGGACAAACTATGGAGGTTTACATAGACGATATGGTGGTAAAATCAATAAAGGCTGAGGATCACCTAAGAGACTTGGAGGAAGCATTCAATATCCTTGATAAATATAACATGAAACTTTATCCTTCAAAATGTCACTTTGGTGTTAAAGCAGGCAAATTCTTAGGATACATGGTGACCAAGAGAGGCATTGAAGCCAGTCCAGAACAAATCAAAGCCTTAGTGAATTTCAAATCTCCGGCCAATGCTAAGGATGTCCAAAGGCTAACAGGCAGGATAGCAACTTTGAACATATTTATATCCAAATCCTCAGAGAAGTGCAAAGAATTCTATGATATCCTAAGGAAGAACAAGAAATTTGAGTGGACTGAGAAGCATGAAAATGCCTTAAGAGCTCTCAAAGATTACCTATCCTCAGCCCCGTCCTTGATGAAACCAGAAAAAGGCGATGTGCTATCCTTGTATCTTGCAGTATCCTCAAAAGTAGTAAGTGCGGTCCTTGTTAAGGATCATGAAGGTACACAACATCCTGTCTATTATGTAAGTAAAAGTTTACTTGATGCCGAATCCAGGTATTCACACCTCGAAAAGCTTATTCTTGCATTAATTATGGCATCTACTAAGTTAAGACATTATTTTGAAATTCATGTTATTGTTGTTAAAACTAATTTTCCAATTAAGAATGTCCTCAGGAAACCAGAGATGTCAGGAAGGATGGCTAAGTGGGTAGTGAAGCTTAGTGCCTATGATATAAGATATGAGCCTAGGACAGCCATCAAATCCCAAGCATTAGCTGACTTTGTGGCTGATTTCAGTAGTGATTTACAAAAAGAAGCTGAGTTAGAAATCCAGCAGCTAGAGGAGACCAAGGATCCTTGGATACTCTATACTGATGGATCCTTAAATGTCAAAGGCACAGGGCTTGGAATACTACTAAAATCGCCACAGGGGGACATAATACCCCACTCTATAGCTTGTGAGTTCTAAACCACCAACAATGAGGCTGAATATGAAGCCTTAATTGCTGGTTTGCAAATTGCTAAGCATATGGGGATCAGGTATCTTGAGGTACATGTAGATTCATTGTTAATTACAAACCACTTTAATGGATCCTATGCCGTTAAAGGTGAAAAGCTAACCAAATATTTAGAGATAGTCAAAGAATTGGCACTCTCCTTTGTTTCCTTTAGTTTGGCACAGGTACCAAGGGAAGAAAATACAGAAGCTGATGCATTGGCTAATTTAGGATCATCTTTGAAGATCCCGGAGGATATCAAGATCCCTATTATCCATATCCTGACCCCGGCTATCGAGGATCATGTGGCTATGGAGATAGGAAAGAATTATGCAATTATCCCTAGTAAGGATACTCAATCCCATTCAGGATCAGGATCATGGATCTCACCAATCATGAGATACTTACAACATGGAGAGATTCCTACAGGAGAAAACCCTAGGGCTTTCAAAATTAAGGTATCTCAATTCACAATTTTAAATAATATGTTGTATAGACGATCTCTTGCAGGACCATACTTGAGATGCATTGAGGATCCTGAAATCCAAGAAGTTTTAAAAGACTTCCATGAAGGAGATTGTGGAAACCACACTGGGCGCATGGCATTATTCTCAAGGATCCTGAGGACAGGATACTACTGGCCAACTATGAAGAGAGATGCTGTGGAGTATGCTAAGAGATGTGGTCACAGCAATATCCTTCATCAACCAGCTGAATTTTTGCATCTTATATCCTCCTCTTGGCCATTTATGAGATGGGGTATGGATATAGTTGGTAAGCTCCCTAAGGCACCTGGTGGAAAAGTATTCATGCTTGCTATGACTGATTACTTCTCCAAGTGGATAGAGGCTGAAGCTTTTGCCCAAGTCAGAGAAAAGGAAGTTATATCCTTCATTAAAAGAAATATTATAACTAGATTCGGTATTCCTTCTGAAATTATATGTGATAATGGTTCCCAATTCATTGGGGGCAGAACTACTAACTTTTGTGACAGCTGGGGGATTAAGATGATAACATCAACACCAGTCCACCCACAAGCTAATGGTCAAGCAGAATCATCCAACAAGATAATCATCAACAATTTGAAGAAGAAGCTTGGATCCAAGAAAGGGAAATGGGCAGAAGAACTACCTTATGTGCTTTGGGCTGATAGGACAACCCCTAAGAATGCTACTGGTCAAACGCCATTTTCTTTGGTATTTGGGGTAGAATCAGTGATCCCAACAGAAATGGTGATTCCAACTGCTAGAACAAGTACCCGTGATCCTGAGGAAAATGATGAGAACTTGGCTCAAGACCTGGATACTATTGAAGAAATCAGGGATCTGGCTAGGATAAGGATGGCCAGTTATCAACAAAGAATGGCTGATGCTTACAACAAAAATGTCAGGATCAGAAAGTTTCAAGTTGGAGATATGGTATTAAGGAAAGCATTTCAGAATACCACCAATCCTGCTGATGGAAAATTGGCTCCAAAATGGGAAGGCCCTTATTTGATTGAAGCTGAAGCAGGAAAGGGGGCATATAGATTGCTAACCATGGAAGGTGATTTGCTACCAAGAGCTTGGAATGTTGTCCACTTGAAGAAATATTTCATGTGAGCAGGATCCTCATCGCACAGATGATCCTTACATTGGAGTTATCCTTGAAGGATCCTTAAAGTATCGGTGATCCTTACTTTGTTTTGAAAGTTCAGGTATCCTTAGCAAAATATTGGTTATCTGCAGAAGCAATCCGTTCTTTGGGTTTAACCCCAGTTATTTGGGCTTGACCCCAGTTCCGCCTGTAGCGCATGATGATCCTGGTATAGTTCAAGGCAGTGGGACCAGTACTCGCTTTAGGGGCTGATAATTCCATTGTACTAGCTATACCTAGGATCCTACGTATAATGGTAGACGTACCATACATCTGTTCCTAAGGTTTCTAACGTTTTCGCGTTAGCTAAGGTTTTGACATTTTCATGTCACTAAGTTTGGATAGTCGCCAGTTAGGGCCATACTCCAGTTTACATACGATCCTTGGGCTTGTCCCCAGTTATCCTTGGGCTTGTCCCCAGTTATCCTTGGGCTTGTCCCCAGTTGCTAACTCTTATCTTATATCGGCTTAGTCCCAAGTTATGCTCTATTTCAGGTCCTTGAAGATAAACAACTAGGGATCCTTGATCCTTACTTCTCTCTAAGGTTTATCTTATAGTTATCCTTATTATGGATAGGATCCTAACTTGGATCCTCAGGTATGATCCTTAACTATTTTTAATTCTATTCATTGTTTATTTGAATAACCCTTAAAATTTGACAACTAAACTTGTGATCCTTAAAATATATTACTTTTTGGGATTCTTTAACTATAGGATATTTGATCATGAATCATGTCCTAAATATTTTCAATCTGGCTTATTCAAAATTGCTTATTCAATAAGTATACATCAAAACAATTGAGAATTAAAGAGACAGAAAGGATAACAATACAAGATAAGCGACAAAAGATTAAGGTTTTATTTATTAACAAAAGATTAGCCCTTAAAAGGTTGTCAAAATTACCTACCCCGGGCATCTACCAGCAATACGTGGCCCGTCCGCTGGGGTAGGTAAAGGGTGTCCATGATAATAGGTTCAAAAGTAGTGCAAGAATATAAAGGCGACAGGATCACAATGGCTTCATCCCCCAAACAGAGGATCCCTCCACCATTTGCAATCCTACCTATTGTCCAAAGGATCATACATGAACCTTAATCCTAAAAACTATTGTTCAGTACAAACCATCAAATTGTTCAACAAAACAACCATCAAACTAAAAAATTGGGCTCCGGCTATGTCTAGAAGTTTCCATCATCGCCCAATCATGCAGCCTAAACCTTCCCTGCATCACCACCTCCGGCTCCACTTGCTTCACCACCTTCACCCTTGCCTCCAGCCTCGATCGCCAAAACCTCCTCAGCCTCTTCATCATCTTCAAGATCAGCCAACCTTGCTTTCCAGTCCTCAACATCCCAGCTGCTTCTGTCGAAGTTAGGATCTTGAGCTTCCTGGGCCATCTTTAGTTTTGTCTGATACATTGTGATGGCAGCAGAGACCTTTGCACCTTCTATGAGATCATGCTTTTCATAGTCAAGATCGATCAGAAGTTTAGCCGTCTTAGTCTTGGCATCCTGGAGCTCCTTCTGAAGATCAACAATTTTGAGGTCCTTTAGCAATGCAACCTGCTGAAGGTCGGCAATCTTCCTATCCTGATCCTCAACGTAGCCAACATAGTCCTCAATCTCAGTGAATTTCTGCAAAGGGGATAAAAGATAAGGTCAGGACCAAGTGATCCTCAAATCAGCAGGATATGTCAGCAGGATATACGAGCAGAGACAGTGATCCTTACATCATTGAAGTACTCGAGGAGTTGGTGGCGGATCAGAGGCAGACCCTGCAGATCCTCTGCTTCAGAGGCCTTTCTCTTCTTGATTCCCTTTCCTTTGAGGGGCGCCTTGGGGACTGAAGCTGTAGGGCTGGTAGGAGCCTTTCTTTTGGAAGATCTGACGGTGGTGAGATCGGTGACATTGAACTTTGAAGCAGACTTGGTGGATTTTCCAGCACCTACACAACCAAAACAAGATAAGTATCTTTACTTCACTTATATTTCACTATTTATTTAAATTTTTAAACAAATATACTTACTTGACATCGTGACAGAGCCTGAGGATACCTCCTGAGAATCCTGGGTGGTTGTCTTGAAAGATCTTGTTTCAGGATCAAGTTTCTTGAAAGCGATGAGTCTCTCTTTGGCAGCAGGAGACAGTCTGAGGTGTGAAACGGTGATAGCTACATAACAAGAAAGCAAAAGTATATAAGTGATCCTTATATCAAAAGAAAGTTCTCTGGTGATCCTTCTCAGGATCCTCCACCCTACCATGGGTAGCCCATTTCTTGGGTAGATCCTTTCCGTCATCAATAGAATCTCTCTTGACGAAAAAGAAACGCCGCTTCCAGTTAGCATCATTCTTGGTAGCTTTGAAGATCGGGTGTTCCTCACCAGGTTTACGTTTAAACAAATAGCGATGAGAACCAAAGGTAGTAAGATCAAACAGCTCTCCCAGCTCTGACATTCCTAGGTCTATCCCTTCCTGCTCGATGATCCTTTCAAGGGTATACAAAACCCTCCAGATCATCGGCATGGCTTGGATATAAGAGATGCCGGTTAGGGAAAAGAAAGATTGGGTGAAGGCTGGAAAAGGATATGTATAGCCTATGGTGAACGGAGTGACAGGAAAAGCAACCAAGTTGTCGGAAATATGATCACTCAGGGCATTGGGATCAAAAGACTTAAACACGGTGTTCGCCGGGAAGTAGTGGTGGATCCTATCAATCTGTGCATCGTTGAAACAACAGCGTTCTTTTATGGAATCTTCGATGATCCCCTGGCTTTTCAGTGGGCTGTTTTTCGGGTGATCCTTAGCTGGGGAGTTCCGGAGCAACATCTTTGATAGAATGAGGGAAAGAGACAGAAAACAGAGCAAAAGAAGGAAGAAGATGAAGAGAGAATACCTGTTTATCCTCGGATGCAGTTATAAAGGGAGTATCTCTGAAATTTAAATGCAAACGATCATATCTCTATCTCCTATTTGTAATCATGATTGTGCAGGGTTGTCACTTCTGTGACGTCATAGTTGCAACAGATAGTTCTACATCAACGGCTATATTTGCGATAGTTAGTTGCGGATAAGATCAAGAAAATATAATTCGTTCATTTTACATATTACTCCTTATATTTAGGGGGCAATTGTTAGGGGAGGATTTTCTAACAATTAGTGATCCTTACTTGTTATCCTAACTAATGATCCTTACTTCTGTGACAGATAGTGATCCTCAGAAGAGCTTCAGGATCAGGATCATGGATCACCTTAAGGATCCTCATGCTAACGATTGTTTGTTTGTGTTCCGTATTATTTTGCAGGAGTAACAAGCTTGACTTGGTCTTGGCAACGTTACTATGGAATATTCCACGGGTATTTCGCACACGTTTGACTGGAAATGGACGTTGTGGAGAACGTGGGAGCATAGCACAAAAGTCGGATAGTTTGTTAGAGTAGTTAACTTCTATTTTTAAAGGGGTGACGAGCTAGTAATTAGAACACTTAGCCATTTTCAGCTACACACACTCTCGTACAATTGCACTCTTGAAGCTCTCGACAAACACTTAATAGTTTTCACTCACTTTCACACATTTCACCCTAGTGATCCTTGTACCTAGCTCGTTACTATCCGAAGTTGTAAACATTTATTGATTTATTTGAGCTTGGTGATCGGTAGTTTCCATCACCCGGGGTTTTTTGTGCCGGAGATCAACTCTTGATCAAGGGCTTTTTCCCCGTATAAATCCTTGTGTCGTTTGTGCAATTTACATTGAAGTGATCCTTATCATTGTTCTACATTTAAAGCATCATTCCCCGTAACAGAGAGTTTGGTTGCATTATCCTCATCAGATTTTTTGACCAAAACAGCAGCCATTTAAGAGCAGATCCTGTGAGTGTGGATCCAAATCCCTTGCATAGACATGCTTCTTTTAACCTCTCAAGAATTGGATTTATCTCCATCCTCTCCCTGTATTGAGCTACATGCTCCTCTGGATCCGTTGAACCATCATACAGCTTCATGGATGGTATCTGGAATCTTTGGGGTATCTCAGCATCGCATAAGGGTGGTGCAAAACGAGTTATCCTATGGCTACCGTCTGCGATCTCAGGAATGGGCTTGACCACTCCTGTAACACTGGATATCATATCCTTAAGCTTCTGTAATTCCCTAGCTATAGCTTGATTGATACCTGTATCCTGCATGGAGCCATGGTTAGTGTTATAAGAATTATTGAAAGTGTTACCTCCCAGAGGATTCATGTTTGGAATTACAGATGTTAATCCATATTGACAGGACTCTGGTATGATCGCAGGACCAGATGAAGCAATGGTCTGCATTGATATGAAGTCTCCATGATGAACATCCGAACTTGGGGGCTGCATACTTCTTAGGAATCCTTGATCCTGAAAGATGTTGGATCCTTGAAGCTGAGAGGATCCTTGAACCTGAAAGGATCCTTGGGGCTGAGAGGATCCTTGGGGCTGAGAGGAACCTTGAACCTGAAAGGATCCTTGGGGCTGAGAGGATCCTTGAACCTGAGAGGATCCTGGAACCATAGAGGATCCTTGAACCTGGGAGGATCCTTGAGCCTGAGAGGATCCTTGAACCTGAGAGGATCCTTGAATCGTGTGCATTCACAAATATCCTCCTGAGCTGACGAAGGATCCCTGATGCTGGAAAGAGGATCCCGAAGGCTGAAAGCAGGATCCTGGAGGCTGGAAGTGAGAGCCGAATGCCTGACTCATAATTGTTGTTCTATAACGCCTTTCTGATGGACCACTTTGATACTGGATGCCCGGAACTGCCGATTGTAAGGTAGTTACAACTAGAGTATCGAAATCCAATGACCTTGGTATCAGAGGAGAGTGATCCTCCACTGATTTCTTCTGTTTCTTGATCTCAGCGATCTCCCGGAGGATCCTTTCGTTGGTTTTGTCCTGCTCTTGTGCGTGATCCCTCATCTGCAAAATCAGAGTAAAAAGATCATTAGTAGTAGGATTAGAGGAAACAGAAGAAGTTGGTGGTTTTGAGAAAATGGGGGTTTGTCTCTTCGCAGCATTTTCAGCATTCTTCTGGGATCCAGAAGGTGGTGGAGGCAAAGGTGGAACGCCTTGTGAAGAACTGATTGCCGGCATTGAACTTGAAGTGTTCTTCGCTGAGGAAGCCATCCGCTTGGTTGTAACGAACCGAAATGACCACAAAAATATGAATCTTCTTAGGAATGAAGCACCAATTGCCCCACGGTGGGCGCCAAACTGTTTTGGTCAAAAATCAGGCAAAGATAATGCAACCAAACTTTCTGTTGTGAGGTATGATGCTTGAATCAATGAATAATGCTAAGGATCACCCAGAAATGTAATAAACAAGTGACACAATGATTTATACGAGGAAAAAGCCCTTGATCAAGAGTTGATCTCCGGCATAAAAAACCTCGGGTGATGGAAACTACCGATCACCAACTCAGATTAAACAAAAAATGTATTACAACTTTGGATGATAGTGAGCTAGTTACAAGGATCACTAGAGTGTAATGTGCAAAAAAGTGTGTAATCGCCGAGTAAACTGTCAAGAGCTGATGAGAGCAGTTACGAGTGTGTGTGTTTAGCCAAAAATAGCCAAGTGTCCTAATTTAGCTCGATATCCCCTTTTAAATTTGGAAAATATCTAAGCTAACAAACTATCTGCATTTCATGCAAGTCCTCCACGAACTCCATAACGTCCTTCTTAGTCAAGCACGTGCGGAATAAATAGAGAATATGCTCCAGGAATATCGCCAAGACCAAGTCCAAGCACGTACTCCTGCAAAACAACATCATATTCAAAGCAGACAATCATTAGTGTAAGGATCCTTATGATGATCCTGGATCCTGATCCTACAATATTCTCTGAGGATCACTAATTCAAACAGAATTGAGGATCCCTAAGCCCAACAGTAATTGAGGATCACTGATCTTTGGAAAATCCTCCCCTAACATCATCTATGTAGACTTTCATAGTGTGTCCAATTTGTTCCTTGAACATCATATTGACTAGCCTTTGATAAGTAGCACCTGCATTTCTTAGTCCAAATGGCATAGCAATATAACAATATATACCAGTTGGGGTCATAAAGGCTGTATCCTCTTGATCAGATGGTTCCATCTGAATTTGTTGAAATCCAGATGAAGCATCCATAAAAGTCAACAACTCATGACCCGCGGTAGCATCCACCATGGAGTCAATGTGGGGTAATGGGAAAGGATCCTTGGGACATGCCTTATTTAAATCAGTGAAATCGATACATACCCTCCACTTTCCATTTTTCTTTTGAACAACAACCACATTGGCTAACCATCTTGGATACTTAACCTCTCTTATCATACCTGCCTGAAGTAGTTTATCTACCTCTTCTTGGATAATAGCATTCCTTTCAGGTGCAAACTTCCTCCTCTTCTGATGTATAGGCTTGAATAACCTGTCAATGCTAAGCTTATGAGTAATTATATCTTTAGATATACCTGTCATGTCCTCATGCTTCCAGGCAAAGGTAGTTTTCCTCCTCTTAAGGAAGGATACTAGATCATGTTCAATGTTGCTGAGGATCCCTGATCCTATGAAGACTATGGATTCAGGATCATGAGGATCCATAAGGATTTCTTTCACATCCTGTTCTCTTGCCTCCAAGACATCTCTTGAAGGATGCTTTAATTGCTATTGCTCCCTTGGTCTTGAGGCTGGCTTCATTGATGACGTGTAACAATTCATAGCTTCTTGTTGATCACCCTCAATTTTCACCACCCCCACGGGCTAGGAAGCTTTACGCATTGATGATAGGTAGATGGGACTGCCTTCATGTCATGTATACATGGCCTGCCAAGGATAACATTACAACAGGATAAGCAATCTATGACACAATTTTTTTTGATAAGAATGAAGTCCTTCAATATAGATGGGGAGTTTGATGTGCCCCAATGTATTCTTGGTCTCTCCGCTGAATCCCACAAGAACTGAGGATCTTGGGACAATGTCTGATTCAGGAATGTTCATCTTCTTGAGGACATTAAGCTGAATAATGTTCACTGAGCTTCCTCCATCTATCAGGATCCTGCGAACAAAATGGTTAGAAATAAACAGAGTAATAACAAGACCATCATGATGAGGATCCTGAACATCAAGACGATCATCCTCATCAAAAGTTATAATTTTATCCTTGGTAACAGTGGAGGTCCGGATGGGTCTGTCTCCATTATCCGTCTTGGTTTCCTTGGCATGTCTTTTGGCTGCTGAAAAGGATGTACCACAAATGTTTGATCCACCGGATATGAAGTTTATAGCTTGTGCATCTACTGGAGGAGCAGGAGCCTTTTCTGGGATCCTGGATCCTTGATTTCTTTCGTCCCAAAAGCTCCTTCAAGTGCCCCTTGCTTAACAAGTATCCAATTTCTTTTCTAAGTGCAATACACTCTTCAGTGAGATGCCCAAAATCCTCATGATATGCACACCACTTGGACTTGTCTTTTGTTGCGGCTGGTTTATCACTTTTCCTTGGCCATCTTGCTTTCTCACCTAGATTCTGTATTGCAAGAATTAGTTCATTGTTATCAACAGAAAAACAGTATTCAGAAATTGGAGGATAATCCTCATCATCCTCTTCTTGTTCTACTGCATGCACATTCTGGTTATCAGACTTGTTGTAGGACTTGAACTTGTTATTCTTGAAGTAGGATCCTTGCTTTTCCTGTTTCGAGGATCCTGCCAATCTCTCTTGGATCCTTTTATCATCCTCTAGTCGGATGAATCTAAGGGCCCTGGTTCTTACTTCATCAAGATTCATGCATGGGGTCATAACGAGATCATCATAGAATAATGAATCCCTAAGTAAACCCATTTTAAAGGCTTCTACAGCCGTAGCTATATCCAGGTTAGGGATATCTAAGGATTCTTTACTAAACTTAGTGATGTAATCTCTAAGTGATTCATTTTGACCTTGTGTTACCCTATATAAATCACTAGTTAATCGTTCAAATTTTCTACTACATGAGAATTGACTATTAAACAGATTAACTAGATTGGCAAATGAAGTAATAGAGTAAGGGGGAAGACTTAGCAGCCATTTAAGAGCAGATCCTGTAAGTGTGGATCCGAAACCCTTGCGTAGACATGCTTCTTTTAACCTCTCTGGGATGGGGTTGTTCTCCATCCTTTCTCTATATTGAGCCACATGTTCCTCTGGATCCGTTAAACCATCATACAGCTTCATGGTTGGTATTTGGAACCTTTTGGGTATCTCAGCATCACAAATAGGTGGTGCAAAACGAGATATCCTATGGCTCCCATCTGCAATTTCAGGATGGGCTTAACCACTCCTGGAACGCTGGATAGCATATCCTTCAGCTTCTGTAATTCCCTAGCCATAGCTTGATTAATACCTGTATCCTGCATAGAGCCATGGTTAGTGTTATAAGAATTGTTGAAAGTGTTAACTCCCGGAGGATTCAGGTTAGGAATTGCATATGTGAATCCATGTTGACGGGATTCTGGTATGATTGAAGGACCAGAAGAAGCCATGGTCTGCATTGGAGATGAACATCTGTGCTCGGGGTTGTATGCTTCTCAAGAATCCTTGATCCTAAAAAATGTTGGATCCTTGAATCTGAGAGGATCCCTGAGGCTGAGAGGATCCTGGGACCTGAAATGAGGATCCTTGAACCATGGAGGATCCTTGGACTCCTAAGGATCCTTGAACCTAAGAGGATCCTTGAGCCGTGGAGGATCCTTGGACTGTGTGCATTCCCAAATATCCTCCTGAGCTGACGAAGGATCCCTGATGCTGAAAAGAGGATCCCGAAGGCTGAAAACATGATCCCGAAGTTGTTGTTCCATAACGTCTTCCCAATGGTTCACTCTGGTACTGGATGTCTGGAGCTGCAGATTGCAGGGCGGTTACGGCTGGAGTGTCAAAATCCAGTGACCTTGGTATCAGGGGAGAGTGATCCTCTCCTGATCTCTTTTGTTTCTTGATGTCACCGATCTCCTGGAGGATCCTTTCGTTGGTTTTGTCCTGCTCCTGTATGTGATCCCTCATCTGCAAAATCAAAGTAAAAAGATCGCTAGTAGTAGGATTAGAAGAAACAGAAGAAGTTGGTGGTTTCGAAAAAATGGGGCTTTGTCTCTTTGCAGCATTTTCAGCATTCTTCTGGGATCCAGAAGGTGGTGGAGGTAAAGGAGGAACGCCCTGTGATGAACTCATCGCCGGCATTGAACTTGAAGTGTTCTTCGCTGAGGAAGCCATCTGCTTGGTTGTAATGAACCGAAATGATCACCAAAACAAGAATTTCTTAGGAATGAAGCACCAATTGCCCCACGATGGGCGCCAAACTGTTTTGGTCAAAAATCAAGCAAAGATAATGCAACCAAAACTTTTGTTGTGAGGTGTGATTCTTGAATTAATGAACAATGCTAAGGATCACTTATAAATGTAATGAACAAGTGACACAAGGATTTATACGAGGAAAAAGCCCTTGATCAAGAGTTGATCTTCGGCATAAACAAAACAAGTTTACAACCCGGGATGATAACAAGCTTGTTACAAGGATCACTAATGTGCAATGTGCAATAAAATGTATGAAATCGCCAAGTAGAATTTGAGAGCTGTTTGAGAGCTGTTACGAGAGTATGTGAATGCCAAAATTAGCTAAGTGTTCTACTCAAGCTTATTATCCCCATTTTAAATTAGAAATAACCAATCTAACTAACTATCCGCAATTCGTGCAAGTTCCCCACGATCTCCATAACGTCCATAATGGTCAAGCACGTGCGGAATATTAAGGGAATATGCTCCAGGAATTTCGGTAAGACTTGGTCCATGCTTTTGTTCCTGCAAAACAAGTTTACGCACAAGGTAGACAATTGTTAGTATAAGGATAACGATAAGGATCCTGAATCCTGATCCTGCAACACCTACTGAGGATCCTTAATTCAAACAGAATTGAGGATCCATGATCCTAGTAGCATTTGAGGATCCATGATCCTTAGGATGTAAAAATCATCCCCTAACAATTGCCCCTAAAATATAAGGAGTGAAGTGTAATTTTGGCGAGTTATATTTTCTTGATATTATCCGCAACAAACTAACGGATATATAGCCGTTAAGATCAAACTATCCGTTGCAGATCCTACGTCAGTTGAAGCGACATCCCTGCAAAATTATGATTATAAATTCAAGTTAGAGATAAGGGTTAGGAAGCATTTAAAATCGTGCGTTACATCCTTTAAATCCTCATTTGAAGATCAAGCAGGTACTTCTCTCCCCTTTCTCTTTCTTACTCTGTTCTTCTTCTTTCTCAAAATCTCCGAACCACAATGAAGCTAAGATCATCCCCTGCTAAGGATCATCGAAAAGACAGTCCTTTAAAAAGCTAATGGATCATCGAAGACTCTCCGAAAGAACGTTGCTGCTTCACCGATCCTGAGATCGACAGGATTCGCCATTGCTTTCCGGCGAGCACTGTTTTCAAACCCTTTGACCCTACCGTCCGGAGCGATTTTATCTC
Organism: Helianthus tuberosus; assembly: GCA_030545235.1. Classification (NCBI taxonomy): domain Eukaryota; kingdom Viridiplantae; phylum Streptophyta; class Magnoliopsida; order Asterales; family Asteraceae; genus Helianthus; species Helianthus tuberosus. The sequence goes on along the minus strand of CM060414.1, from coordinate 149,379,928 downwards.
TGAAACCTGGGTTGCATTTCCAGTCACCCCATTCTCTATAGGATATTCCAATCCTTTTCCTACTTTTACCCAATCTTTCTTCTCCCTTACCGGCATATCATATATCCAGGCTATGCCAATGATGTGGAGGGTTCTATTTACCCTTGAAAGGATCATTGAGCAAGAGGATATTGAGTTAGGAATGTCGGAGTTGTCTGAACTATACAACCTTGTGAGCCATGGTTCACACCGCTTTCTATTCAAACACAAGCCCGGTGAAGAATACCCAATCCTCAAGACCACCAAAATTGATAATAAATGGAAGAAACGTTTTTTCTTCGTCAGGAGGGATTCTATCCCTGATGGGAATGATCTCCCTAGAAAATGGGCCACTCATGGTAGGATAGAGGATCCTTATAGAAGGATCATAGGATACCCTGTTTCTGTTGAGGATCACTAACCCCTTTGTTTCTATTTTGCAGTTATTTCTATTTCACACATCATTACATCTCCTGCAACCAAAGAGAGGATCAACGCCTTCCGGAATCTAAGTGCAAGTCATTGTATATTGAAAGATTTGTATAAAACAAACAATATAGGCGTTACATATGATTTTGACAACATTCACATTAAGCAAATTTACCAGGAACAGGACAACACCTTTATTGTAAAAATGTTTGTTTCCTGGATCTGGGCGTTTCGTGTATGCAATGAAAATATGTTATGAAAACATTTTATTGTAAAAATGTTTGTTTCCTGGATCTGGGCGTTTCGTGTGTGCAATGAAAATATGTTATGAAAACATTTTCGTGAGAGCCCTAATGATCGTAGTCTAGACTCGAGAAAGAATCCTAGTTTGCTACGATCGAAGCTCTGATACCAAGCTGTCACACCCTGACTTTTGCGGAAGCGTGATTATAGTGTGACTTTCTTAATACCATAGCATTCAATCATGACAACAACTATATGATTAAACCATAAGATGTTCATCCATAAAATTTAGTTTGAAAATACCACAACATACTTGTCTGAAATGTAGACTCCAAATTTAAGTTACCACCACAACATGTTTTAAGGAGTTCACGAAGACACGACAAAAGACCTTAAATAGAACCTAGTTTAGAACCATGTATCTCGTCCAGGAATAAGATACATCTCCTAAACCCTACGACTTCAGATGACATCTTTTATTCATGATGCAGCTTGAAACATGCAAACACCCGCTAGATCCACTTAATTCCCTGAAATACATGTAGTTTAAAAACATCAACAAAAGTTGAGCGAGTTCGTGTGTTTGTGTATATGTATGTATAAAACTTTTGTAAACAGTGTATGTATGTATGTATGTATGTATGTATGTATGTATGTTTGTAAATCCCGGTATGAAAGCAAACAAGGAAACAGATCACCACTGGTTTGCAAGGCCACTGGTATGTGTGACGGCGTAGGAAGGCTCAAACCTAGCAAATTTGTACCGGGCTTCCCGCTGTAAGACATAGTCACCCTATGGGCCAGCCTGGTCCTCATGGGTGTGGGCTTGCTACACCCAAATAGATCTATCACTCATGCCCCTCGGTCCTTATACGAGGATTAATGGTCTCAAGTATGCGCCTACCCATTCACATGATCTACTGTACTTTCCTAGGCTAACCATACCAATTGTATTTGTATGTAATCCTTTTGTAACATGTATTTCACCCCCGAAATTAATAAACAAAACCGTTTAAAGAAAAAGGGGACATGAACTCACTGTCTTGCGTCTTCAGTACTCGTAACTCAAATCCCTTCAGCAAACACGACTACCTACAATGTGCTAGGGTCTATTAGACGAACGGGCCGTGCCTTGACTTAGAATTAACGTTTTTGAGTTACGCTTCTGATATCATTCCAATTTATATAATTATTGTCAAAATAATTAATATTTCAACTTAAATTATATTTATAAATTTTTGGAATAATTGTTAAACAATATTTTTGTAATAATACTTCTCAAGTATTTATACTTATATTCCCTTCCCAATGATGGGGGTATCTCATACATGTATATTCATATTCTTGTATTTGTTAAGTATTCTTATACTTAATTTTTAATTAATTATTCCGGAATAAATATCCAATATATATTTCCAAAATATATGTTTTAAGAAATATTACTTAGAAAAATTATTCATAATTTTTCTTTTGACGAAACTATTTGTAGTTCCAAATTAATGTATTTTTAAGTCTAAATTTAGAAAATACAAGTAAACTTATTTTTATCCCAGAAATAATGTATTCCAAGAATATATATATTTTTCCCAAAAATCATATACCTTCTAAAAATTCTAGCAAAATATATCTTTACTTCCCAAAAATAATATACTTTCTCCTTGTCGAAAAATATGATATAACTTGGTAATATTTGGAAAAATCTTATTTTCCTTTTCTTGTGTCCAAAATATTATTTACCAAAAATATACTTATAAATGTATTTTCCGGAATATTTTATAAGCTACATTCTTTCCTTCGGTTTCCCAATATTATGTGTGCAACTTGTGTATTTATTCCTTGTGATTTTTGGTAATATTTTGGATTGTAATTTCTTGGTATTTTGTTAAGTTATGTTATTTTATCCCTAAAATAATATAACTAATACACAAAGTATACAAATATTCACACAAGTGTCTTTAATATATATATATATATATATATATATATATATTCTAAATATGTATTTATCATTTTTATTTATAAAACCCAACCTCCAATATTTGTATTTTTGTAACAAAAATTATGGCAAAGTTTATATGAAATCATGGTTAAAAATATACTTGTAGATACTTGTTTAAAAATATTTCTCTAAGTGTTCATGTTTTTAGAAAATTTTACCATAGTTTCCCCTAAAAATGGAGGTGTCCATGCTTTCAAAGCATATCTTTTTCTTTTAAAATCATCACAAACATTCAACAATTTAATCAACACTTACCAACTGCCAAAACAATGTTATTTACATAACAACATGAACTTGAACTTCCATAGAAACTTGTAGTAACTTGGTAGTGTGTTTAGTAGGTTTAGTTATCCTTTAAAATGTGGTTATTTGTTTGTAAATCTTATTCTTGTAAAATTTAGTCTTCTACAACTTACTAGATGACTTTTCTAAAAATCGTTCTTTTGAATTTTTCTTGTTAACAATGTATTTTTATACTTGTTTCACCACTAGAATTAGAAACATGGTTAGTTTCTTTAAAAACAATGTTTTAGTAAATCTTGTGTATAACTTTAGTTTCTTGAGAAAACTAGTTTTGAAATCATCAAAGTTTATGTCTAGTAACATGTTACATACTTCAACATTCACAAAATCATTTTCATTCTTCAAGTTCATGAGTAACATAGAGTATGATCATCTTGGTCTTTCACAAGATCATCATCTTAACTTACTAGATCATGTGTTTAATCACAATCTAGTAGGTTTCATATGATGTCTAACGTCATAAACATAAATAATCAATCATCAAGAAGCAAAACAACACTAAACAATATGTATTCTTATGTTATTAAGCTTATGTTAAAGGTTCATCTTCATGCTCATTAGTGTTCTTTATGATTATCATCACATATCATCTTTTAACTAACTAAATGAGAAGTAAATTCAAGTGGCAAGAAGCTTACTACTAGCACAAAGGCTAGGGAAGAACACAAGAAGATCAAGGTGACAAATGTGGTGGATAATAGCAAATGGAAGAGGTCCTTCAATCTCCAAGACTGTCACACCCCGATTTCCACGTGTCACCGGTGGGCCTGGTGGGGAGTATCGTGACGTAGTTGATATCATCATAGTCAAACAACACAATATATAAATGCACAGCGGAAGCAAAAGATAAATATATCACAATCCGAATATAAAGTAATATCCAAGTATTACAACGGAAAGTAAAGGATCCACAGGCGGATCTTAAAACATGAATATTGTTCAACAGACTTTAGACGCCTAGAACTTGCAAGATTCCTTATTAACGTCCTGAGCAGCTTCCAGCCTATTACGTACTTGTACCTGTCACTTATGTGACAACTCGAATTTCCGACATTCTTTATTCGCATTTATTGCACGTTGACCTTGACTGTTTGGATGTTTGTTATTTACCTGGTAATTGTGCACGCTAAATAATAAGTTGAGATGATTACTTGACTGCATGAATACTTGTAAACTGTTTACGATTTGAGCTTCTCGACGAAACACAGAATGTGTTTCGCCATAACCAATTCCGACGAAACTGAATCTGTTTCGCCAACAACCTTCTCGACGAAACAGGCTGTTTCGCCGAGCCCAGATCCGCCGAAGCCCAGTTCGGGCCCAACATGTTATTTCTAGTTTTTATACGTAAAACAACATCAGTTTCACACTTTTATCATAACAACCGAAACCCTAGAGTCTCTCCTTCTCTGTTGACGGCAATCTAGCGTTCCCTAGCTCTCGAACCTTTGTTTGTTCATCTCGAATCGGTTAGTGTATGTTTGTTAATCGGTTTCATGTTTCTGTGGTGTCTCGATTCATGCTTGTCAATATGATTGATGTGTATTACTGCTGTGATTATAAGAGTATGATGATGATATAGGTTTTGATTATGCATGATGTAGTCGGATATAATAGTGCTATGTGAAGATTAATACGATCAAATACTCGGTTCTGAATGTTGTTATTATGATCTGGTACTGAATACACATTAACATCTTGATAGGGATCGGTGATGCGATGTTGTATGTTAATCGATATGTTGTATACGTAAACTAGGGTTCATGCTAGACGATGATTCTTTAAGGATTGTGTTATGTGATTCTGTGAACAAATGATTACTGCATGATTGTTAATATTGATGTCGGCTGTTAGTGATGATTAGGGTTTTCATACGTAACTGATTATGCGACGTAACTGATGAATCAACGAAACAGGCCTTTTGGCGAAACAGAATGTGTTTCGCCAAGGACTGTCGATGAAATAGAGTTGTGTTTCGCCAACTATTGTGTTTCGCCAACTATTGTGTTTCGCCAAAGTATGTGTTTCGCCGAATGTATGTTTCGCCAAAGGTGTAATCAGCACAGTAACTTGGGTTAATTCTGTTAAGTGATAACTGGAATAACTAACTGCTGTTAAATGTCAAACATGACTAGTATGATTATGATTACGTGTTACCTGATTATACGTGAACAACTTGAACACAAACTGATTTTATATACGTGCATACTCTAGGACGTGATTGACTTATTTGCGAGCACATAACCTAGCATACCGAGCAAACCAAGGTGAGTTCACACAGCCAAGGCATGGGATTCCCAGGGTGGGAATGGGTTGGATTATTTATTCGTTCAGCTTATGGAACTTAGATATATGGTCCCCGGGTGAGGGAGGGTTATTGATAAGAACTGACTAGACTGGTTATACCAATTGAACCGATCTTCGCACACACGCCAGGGTTGGCCGCGATATTATGACAATCTTCGCACACATGCCTAGGAAGGCCGCGAACTATATACTCTAATCTTCGCAAACATGCCTGGGAGGGCCGCGATACTACTATACCTAGTCTAGCATATATGGGAAAACCCCACTAAACTTCGCAAACATGCCTAGAGGGCCGCGATACGATACATACGATACCTGATTACTAAACGAACATACGAACTACAATACGAACACTATTACTGAACTGTTAACTGTGAACTCGCTCAACTAGTTGTTGACTCTCTGTTACATGCCTTGCAGGACCTTAGGTACTTATGGAGCTTGCACGGGAGGCACGGTCGTTGTGGGCACAGATTGTGGATGTTATGAACAACATTTAAACATTTAAGATTGCTACTTATGACTGGGTTTATTTATGCTTCCGCTAAACGTTGAATTTATACATATGTTTTGAACACCTTTCATATTGGTTTGGTTGTTTTACATTTAATACTACTTATGTTCAATATGATTGGTGGCTTGATCCTGGTCAGTCACGCCTCCAAGCAGTGTTACTCCGCGTGTGGATTTTGGGGGTGTGACAGATTGGTATCAGAGCCATTGGTTATAGAGAACTCGGTTTTAATAAGGGAAAAACGTTTTTATTGAAACCAGACTATAACCAGTACAGTGCTCAACGATCCACAACGACACCTCACTCCACGTGCAAGACTCAACATCCTAGGTAATAAGGTTTATGTTTATTGCCTACTTGCTAGAATTACATAGAACTTTGCTCGTGGTATGCTTAGATTACATTGTTTACTATTCGTTACTGTTTGAGAACGCTTATATGCTCACACTCTTCTGTCATCGCACGATTCGCGATCCTCTCTGACTTATGCTGTCTTTACTATGAAGATCATGTCTGGACGTATCAACATGACACAAGCCCAATTGGCGGCTCTCATCGCTGAACAAGTTACTGCGGCAGTTGCAGCCGCACAAGCAGGAGGTATACCCTGCAGTTGAAACTCACACTAGGGTCCTTAGATCCTACATTCCTAAACCAACTCTTGTGCTAAAATTTTTGTTTACTCTTACGCACACGACAGGTCAACCACCTGTTTGCACTTTCAAAACGTTCATGGACTGTCGTCCCAGTACTTTCAGCGGCACGGAGGGAGCAGTCGGACTCCGCCACTGGTTTGAAAAGATTGAAACTGTATTCGAAATGTGTGAATGCCCTGAGGCACGCAGGGTGAAGTATGCTACTGGTACTCTCGAGGGTTTAGCCCTCACGTGGTGGAAAGCTCAGGTGCAAATACTGGGGTTGGTTACTGCTAACGCTACCCCATGGAATAATTTCAAGGAAATGATCAAAGAGGAATATTGCAGTCGGGATGACATTCATAAGCTGGAAGTAGAGTTCTTTAACCTCAAGATGACGGGGTCAGAGATTGAGGCGTACACTAAGAGATCGAACGAACTTGCTTTACTGTGTCCTACGATGGTGGACCCTCCAATCAAGCGAATCGAACTGTTCCTCAAGGGTCTAGTGCCAGAGATCCAGAGTCACGTAACTTCAGCAAACCTCGCCACTTATCAACAGGTTGTACAGCTGGCTCACCGTCTCACGGATCAGGCAGTGGAGCAGAACAAGTTGCCTGAACGCATCAGCACTACTACTACCGCTACTACTCCGGTCACTCCTGCTACTCCCAGTGACAACAAGCGGAAATGGGATGGGGATTCCAGCAAAGGTTCAGCTATAGTTCAATCTCAGGCTCAGCAACGCAAGACTAATGACTACCAGAGCCCAAGTCAGCAAACTTCTGGTGGGCAGAGGCAGGGTGGATATCGGGGAAATCATCCACTGTGTAACAGGTGCTACAAACACCACAGTGGTCAGTGTCGCAAGGCCTACTGTCAGAGATGTCTCAAAAGCGGGCACGAAGCTAAGGATTGCAGGAGTTCACGACCTGCGAATCAGAACCAGCAACAACAACCACCTGCTCCACGAAACCAGCCTCAGCAGCAGCAGCATGGAAACAAGGGATGCTTCTAGTGTGGGGCTGAAGGTCATTACAAAGTTAAACCAGAACAATAACAACAACAACAATCAGGGCAACGGGAACAACAACAACGGTGGGAACAATAACAACAATGGTGCTAGAGGCCGTATGTTTGTGATCGGTCAGGGTGATGCCAGGAATGATCCCAACGTGGTTATGGGTAAGTTTCTTCTTGACGACTTTTATGTTACTGTACTATTTGATTCTGGTGCGGATACAAGTTACATGTCTTTAAAAGTTAGTGAAATGTTAAAACGTGCACCAACTCTCCTAAACACCAAGCATGTCGTAGAGTTAGCTAACGGTAAAAGTTTAGAAGCCACACACATAGTTAAAGGGTGTAATCTTATCCTCGCTGGTCAGACTTTCTCCATCGATCTCATTCCTATAACCTTGGGTAGCTTTGACGTCGTCATTGGTATGGATTGGTTATCTCAACAACAAGCGGAGATTTTATGCAAAGAAAAGGTTATTCGTATTCCTCGTTCGGGCAAAGAACCTCTCAAAGTTCAAGGCGACAAGAGTGGTGTCGTGAGTGGCATCATTTCCTTCTTGAAGGCTCAGAAGTGTTTGCGCAAGGGTCACACAGCTGTTTTAGCTCTCGTCACTGATACATCGAAGAAAGAGAAGAAGATTGAGGATATTCCAGTGGTACGCGATTTTCCTCAAGTGTTTCCTGAGGAATTACCTGGGTTACCGCCTCATCGTCAAGTCGAATTTCAGATCGAGCTCGCTCCAGGAGCAGCACCCATAGCTCGAGCACCTTATCGTTTAGCTCCAACTGAAATGGAAGAACTGTCAAAGCAGCTACAAGAACTCTTGGAAAAGGGTTTTATACGTCCTAGCTCTTTGCCTTGGGGAGCTCCAGTGTTATTCGTAAAGAAGAAAGACGGTACGTTCAGGATGTGTATAGACTACCGTGAACTCAACAAGGTGACGATCAAGAATCGTTATCCTCTTCCGCGCATAGATGATTTATTCGACCAGCTGCAAGGGTCGAGCTACTACTCCAAGATAGACTTAAGGTCAGGGTACCATCAGCTGAGAGTCCGGGATGAGGACGTCTCTAAAACAGCATTTAGAACTCGCTACGGCCACTATGAGTTTATGGTCATGCCATTCGGGCTAACGAACGCGCCTGCCGTATTTATGGATCTTATGAACAGGGTGTGCAAACCCTATCTCGACAAGTTCGTCATTGTTTTCATCGACGACATCCTGATTTATTCGAAAAGTCAGGAGGAACACGAGCAGCACTTACGACTTATACTGGAACTTCTACGAACGGAACAGCTATACGCTAAGTTTTCCAAATGTGACTTCTGGCTTCGTGAAGTCCACTTTTTAGGCCACGTGGTGAACAAGGATGGGATTCATGTAGATCCATCCAAGGTAGATTCGATTAAGAACTGGCCTGCGCCTCGTACACCAACAGAAATACGCCAATTCTTGGGTTTGGCGGGTTATTACAGACGTTTCATCAAGGACTTTTCAAAGATTGCACAGCCGCTTACACTACTGACGCAGAAAGGTGTTGTTTACCGTTGGGGTAATACACAGGAGTCAGCATTTCAGCACTTAAAGGATAGACTTTGCAGCGCACCTATCCTCTCACTGCCTGAAGGCACCGATGATTTTGTAGTCTACTGTGATGCATCAATCCAAGGTCTTGGATGTGTATTGATGCAACGGGATAAGGTTATTGCTTACGCGTCGCGCCAACTAAAGATTCACGAACGGAATTATACTACACATGATTTAGAGCTGGGAGCTGTTGTTTTTGCGCTCAAGATATGGCGACATTACTTGTATGGCACTAAGTGCACCATCTACACAGATCACAGGAGCCTTGAACATATCTTCAAACAGAAAGAATTGAACATGCGACAACGACGATGGGTCGAATTGTTGAACGACTACGAATGCGCTATAAAGTACCATCCAGGCAAAGCCAATGTTGTGGCTGACGCCCTCAGTCGAAAAGACACCGCACCTAAGCGCGTACGAGCTTTACAACTCACCATACAGTCTAGTCTTCCTTCCCAGATATGAGATGCACAGATAGAAGCATTGAAACCAGAAAATGTCAGGGCTGAAGCCCTGCGCGGCTCAAGGCAACGCTTAAAACAGAAGGAAGATGGTGCTTACTACGTCACAGGACGCATTTGGGTCCCACTGTACGGCAACTTACGTGAGCTGGTAATGGATGAAGCTCACAAGTCTCGCTACTCGGTACATCCTGGTTCGGATAAAATGTACCACGATATCAAAACTACATACTGGTGGCCTAGCATGAAGGCCCACATAGCAACATACGTTAGCAAATGCTTGACTTGTGCGAGAGTCAAGGCGGAATATCAGAAACCTTCAGGTCCACTCCAACAACCTGAGATACCACAATGGAAATGGGAACAAATTTCCATGGATTTTTTTACTGGCTTACCTAGATCTCAGCGCGGAAACGATACTATTTGGGTGATCGTGGATCGACTCACAAAGTCTGCTCACTTCTTGGCTATCAAAGAAACAGACAAGTTCACTACCTTAGCAGACATTTACTTAAAAGAAGTGGTCTCGAGGCACGGGGTGCCCACCTCCATCATCTCTGATCGTGACGCACGTTTTACTTCAGAACTGTGGCAAGCAATGCATAAATCTTTTGGCTCTCGTTTAGACATGAGCACAGCTTATCATCCTCAGACGGATGGGCAGTCTGAGCGCACTATCCAAACTTTAGAAGACATGCTTCGGGCGTGCGTAATAGACTTTGGCAATGGTTAGGAAAAACATTTGCCACTTGTGGAATTTTCATACAATAACAGCTACCACACCAGCACTAAAAGCTGCACCATTCGAGGCATTATACGGGCGTAAATGCCGGTCACCTCTCTGTTGGGCAGAGGTGGGAGATAGTCAAATCACAGGTCCAGAAATGGTAGTTGATACTACTGAAAAGATTGCACAAATACGACAACGCATGGCGGCAGCTCGTGACCGTCAGAAAGTATACGCTGATAAAGACAGGAAAATACTCGAATTCCAGGTTGGGGATCGAGCGCTTCTTAAAGTTTCACCCTGGAAGGGTGTGGTTCGTTTTGGCAAACGCGGCAAACTTAATCCACGATACGTCGGACCTTTCGAAGTGACAGAGAAAATAGGCAAGGTGGCCTACAGACTGAACTTACCACCTGAACTCAGTGCAGTTCATAACGTCTTTCACGTGTCAAATTTGAAGAAGTGTACGTCAGATGAAACCCACATAGTTCCCTTGAAGGAGCTCACTATCGACGAGCGGTTGCACTTCGTCGAGGAACCTGTTGAAATCACGGACCGGGATGTTAAGGTCCTCAAGAACACCAGAATACCACTCGTTCGAGTTCGTTGGAACTCCCGTCGCGGCCCAGAGTTCACCTGGGAGCGAGAAGATCAAATGGAACTCAAATATCCCCAGTTATTCGGAACCAATGCAACTACTACTGAGGCTGAAGCTACCACTACAGAATTTCGGGACGAAATTCCAAATCAACGAGGGGATGATGTGACACCCCAGGAAAACCAATAATCTTCGCAAACCTGCTCGGGGAGCCGCGATACGATACAGGTAAACAACGTCACACCATTAGCTTTCCCCAGTAACCGCATGCTAAATTTCGGGACGAAATTTCTTTCAAGTTGGGGATAACGTGACAACTCGAATTTCCGACATTCTTTATTCGCATTTATTGCACGTTGACCTTGACTGTTTGGATGTTTGTTATTTACCTGGTAATTGTGCACGCTAAATAATAAGTTGAGATGATTACTTGACTGCATGAATACTTGTAAACTGTTTACGATTTGAGCTTCTCGACGAAACACAGAATGTGTTTCGCCATAACCAATTCCGACGAAACTGAATCTGTTTCGCCAACAACCTTCTCGACGAAACAGGCTGTTTCGCCGAGCCCAGATCCGCCGAAGCCCAGTTCGGGCCCAACATGTTATTTCGAGTTTTTATACGTAAAACAACATCAGTTTCACACTTTTATCATAACAACCGAAACCCTAGAGTCTCTCCTTCTCTGTTGATGGCAATCTAGCGTTCCCTAGCTCTCGAACCTTTGTTTGTTCATCTCGAATCGGTTAGTGTATGTTTGTTAATCGGTTTCATGTTTCTGTGGTGTCTCGATTCATGCTTGTGAATATGATTGATGTGTATTACTGCTGTGATTATAAGAGTATGATGATGATATAGGTTTTGATTATGCATGATGTAGTCGGATATAATAGTGCTATGTGAAGATTAATACGATCAAATACTCGGTTCTGAATGTTGTTATTATGATCTGGTACTGAATACACATTAACATCTTGATAGGGATCGGTGATGCGATGTTGTATGTTAATCGATATGTTGTATACGTAAACTAGGGTTCATGCTAGACGATGATTCTTTAAGGATTGTGTTATGTGATTCTGTGAACAAATGATTACTGCATGATTGTTAATATTGATGTCGGCTGTTAGTGATGATTAGGGTTTTCATACGTAACTGATTATGCGACGTAACTGATGAATCAATGAAACAGGCCTTTTGGCGAAACAGAATGTGTTTCGCCAAGGACTGTCGACGAAATAGAGTTGTGTTTCGCCAACTATTGTGTTTCGCCAACTATTGTGTTTCGCCAACTATTGTGTTTCGCCAAAGTATGTGTTTCGCCGAATGTATGTTTCGCCAAAGGTGTAATCAGCACAGTAACTTGGGTTAATTATGTTAAGTGATAACTGGAATAACTAACTGCTGTTAAATGTCAAACATGACTAGTATGATTATGATTACGTGTTACCTGATTATACGTGAACAACTTGAACACAAACTGATTTTATATACGTGCATACTCTAGGACGTGATTGACTTATTTGTGAGCACATAACCTAGCATACCGAGCAAACCAAGGTGAGTTCACACAGCTAAGGCATGGGATTCCCAGGGTGGGAATGGGTTGGATTATTTATTCGTTCAGCTTATGGAACTTAGATATATGGTCCCCGGGTGAGGGAGGGTTATTGATAAGAACTGACTAGACTGGTTATACCAATTGAACCGATCTTCGCACACACGCCAGGGTTGGCTGCGATATTATGACAATCTTCGCACACATGCCTAGGAAGGCCGCGAACTATATACTCTAATCTTCGCAAACATGCCTGGGAGGGCCGCGATACTACTATACCTAGTCTAGCATATATGGGAAAACCCCACTAAACTTCGCAAAGGATAATACTACTTATGTTCAATATGATTGGTGGCTTGATCCTCGTCAGTCACGCCTCCAAGCGGTGTTACTCCGCGTGTGGATTTTGGGGGTGTGACAACTTAGACTTTTGAAAATACGTCAGTTTTCACTAGTAAATACACTCAACTGACTCATTTGAAAATGTCTATGAAAATTTGGTTTAGGTTCTCAAGGCACGAAGATGTTTTGACACTTTGATTAAAATGCACAAGGAAAAATTTAATCTTTTATACTTGGGACAAACTATATTTCATGTTATCAGTTTTACATGACTTGCTCTACATACGGGGCCCGGTCCTATGCCGGTTCAAGATTAACCGACACACCTCTATTCCCTTATTAGGAATCCCTTATTGGGTATAATTAAACATATGGCATCTGTCAGGTGTATGCCTACACCCCGTGCTTAGGTCGTGGCCATTGCAATTTAATGAGTCAAGGATATCCAGGACACGGTCGCATTAATCCCCAATGTTTCAGTCAAGCAATACGAATTAAAAACAGGTTATTTAGATTTCCCGACTTATTGGTCTTTGAATCCCATACCTGACCATGCGGTATTTATATTACTGTATCCCAAGCCCGTAATAGGGAAAATAAGTTAAGAGTATTTACCTAAGCTAGCTCCTGTCTTAAATAGCAAGAATTTAATAACTCAGCCGTATTCACTTAAGTAAGCGTAGGTACCATTTACCGGAAGGCTCTAGTCTGGAATGATGGTATAAATAACCAATTAGAATGCTAACGGGTCTTTAATTAAGCCTAAGCTTAGACCGGTTAGTCTTACCGAAAGATACGGTTCAAACGCATGATTAAGCGAAGACCGGAACAGAATGTGTTTTAGACCCGACAAGTTTGAAGACTTGTATAATATGGGTAATCTAAACTCCTTCTGGATTTTGAGATAAAAAGATAAGGTTTGACCCGTTTCGGCTAACTTATGCAAACTAGTTACATTTTGCCCAAAAAGAGTTTAATCTCAATATAAGAGTTTAATCTCAATATAAGTAGGATACCTTCCATTTTGCCCAAAAAGAGTTTAATCTCAATATAAGCCCCGTAGGGGTATTTTGGTCATTTAAAAGATTATAAAAGAGATTAAATGAAGTTCTGAGATTCGGGTCCAAATAAATCAGTAAAATAACTTATTTTAGTAGGTCATATCAGTTGGTAATAGGTCTTATATGACAAAATGGTTTTAAACCCAAACTATGCGTTTAACACGCGTAAAAAGCCATTTTAAGCGATTTACGGGTTATACCGGAAATCTGAGTTTTCTGATCAGGTTATAAAGTTCAAAATACTTTATTTACTATATAAAATCAGTAGCAATTGGATTGGTGTCAAAATATCATGTAGAACTCATTTTATGAACGAAAAGGGTAAAATCGGTATTTACCGAATCAAGGCCATAACCGTAGGTTATGAGCAGGTTAAAAATAATTAAAAGTCTTCAAAAATTCCAAAATATTATATTACATCAGTGGGTAAAAGGTTTGGTGTCGAAAATTGGGTTTAGATAGGCTTTATGCTAATTGCGCCGTTTAATTAACAAAAAGCTTCTTAATCGCGCTTTTTAGCATAACTCCTATTATAGACCTCCAACTGGTGTGAAACTTTAGGGACATGTTTATAATTTAGTAACAAAGATTTTTGTCCTTTAATATATCCAAAATTCTCGTTTTATGGTTAAAAGGGCATATTGGTCAACATTAGGCATTTAACGGAAACGAGTAAACGAATCGGACAATCAACGATCCAACCACAGAGGGTTATGCTAACATGTAGCCTGGTCCTAAGGAAGCTCTAAGGCATTTCCAAATCATATTAAATCGGGTCAGAACTGAAGTCAAAGCAAAAGTCAAAGTTTTGCGACTTTCGGTTCCGAACCGGGTCTAAACAGAAAATTGTCGAGTTGAACATGCTTAGACATGTTCTTACATTAATTACTAAGTTATAAGAGTAATAAAACAGGTTGCAAAGCTTCCACATTGTTAATTATGTTTTAAATCGCAAATTAGGATCCTGTTGACTTTTTATAAACAATTTTGACCCGACATTTGATCTAGTTAGAACGGGAATCAGAGGGTGCCCTTTTAAGGGTTTATTGCCCTCATAATTACCAACTTATAACTACCTTCAATTCGACTAATCACTGGACCATTAATAATTAATCGCTAAGTCAACCGTTAATTACAACGGTTTGACTTTTAGGCTAATAACTAAGCAAAACTTAATCAAGGAAGGTTAAGCATACTTACCAAAGTCCTAATCACGATTAGGGATGCTTGGTGTCTGCTCTTGAGCTCCAGAAAGCCCCACAATTGCAGATGGAATGGATGATCAAAAAATGTTTGCAAACAATGGCCTTTTATAGTGATTTTTGATCCATTAGATGATGACAACTAAGTCTATGAAGTGATCTAGATCAATAACAAGTGCCCCTAAGCTCTAAAATCAGTAGGGGACGCGCATGGAATTGATAAATATCTCCATAAGTCGTTTCATGGACTTGAACAGCCAAGAAAAACGAGTTTCTGCATCTGGGAGGTGCTTGCGCACTGTAAGGTCAATTGTGTTGAGGTGCGCAAGCCTGGTCAGCCAAACAAAGTTTCATTTGATGACAGTTTTAGTCCCTGCACTTCCAAATGCCATTTTCGACTCATCTAAGGCCCGTTAAACTATTTTTAAGGCTCTACAATGATGCCTAAGTATGGGGAACATGAAACATGCTCAAAAATATGCCGGATGTCGGTTCGTTTGGTCGTACGGTCACGTTGTTCGGTTAATTACGACGAAACACGGACGGACGCGAAAAACGAACCAATTGACGCGACGAATGGAATTTTATCAAGCCAAACACTAAAATAAAATATTTTAGTGCTTAAATAAATTTTTGGGTGTCCGGGAATATCCAGAATGTAAGATATGCGCGTAAATGCAAACTTGTGCGCTTTTTGACACTTTTAGTCCCTGCATGACCTAAAAGCTTATTTTAGCGCACCAAACACCTCTAAGCCTATATCTAAGCTATATTAAAGATAAATAGGGTATATTTATCTCCTGGTCATATTCCATAAGGTCTGATAACATACGAATCGGTATACTTTAGCAGTTTGACGCATTAGGTCCTTCTAATGCGCAAACTTGCGTAACTTATCATTTAATAGCATTGAAGCCTCATCAAATTCATATTAGGCATTCTTGAAAGTATTATTAAACATTATAATGCTTCGGGCTCGATAAAAGGTCATTCAGAGGTATAATTAAACATATTGACACTTCTAGTCCCTTATACTTGCAAAGTTGCGCGTAACTTCACTTTTAGGCATAAAAGCCTTGGATGGCCAATGATTGGCAATCCCGAGAGTATAATCAAATATCATGAGGCTCTCGGTTTGTTAAAAGGTCACTCAGAGGTAAGAATTAACATGTTGACGCTTTTAACCCTTTTCTGCGCAAACTTTCAATTAATTACATAAACGGCTACACTTGATTAACAAGTGGCTCATTTGTGAATATAAAACCATAAAAGGTTAATTAGAAACTTACTTTAGGTATGAAAATACTTCCAGTTCTTTCATAATCAAAGTTTTTCAATTTTTCGAAAAATTAGTCCCTTGAATTCAATGTTTGACTTCATTAGGGTTTATTACACGTGTCAATATTTCATTGGACGTGATTTTTCGAGGTGTTACATCCTCACCCCCTTAAAAGAAATCTCAACCTCGAGATTTGCTAGAATAATGGAAGTATTTTCTGAAGTAGCATGCACTTAACTTCCATAGTATCTTTGGGCCTCTAAGGGTATCCCAGTTGACCTATACAATAGGTACATACTCTCCTTCGGAGCTTCTTAACATGTCGATTCTTAGTCTATACAGGTTTATTGTCCAATCATAAAGTTTCATTAATCTGCCTATCATTACGTGATAATGTTTTTCGGCTTATTGGCGAAACACATCCTTCAGTCACTAGTGTGTAATGTATTGCGAGCTCCGCCAAGCTCCTTAAATAGGTTTTAGCTTATAAGCTACTTGATCTTGATACATTCGATTTCCTTCGAATGATCTTATATATTCAGAGCTTAACTAGCCTGATAATTTAACAAATTTGGCACACCCTTCCTGGGTGTTTTCTTTTGTTGAACCTTATTCTTTAACAAGAACTTAGGAGGGTTGCTATTTTCATAAATTCTAAATTTTCTGCCGTATACTGGCAACTTACAATCAACTATGGATTTGTATGATCTCATTTGTTGTTTCCTAGGTAACTTTCAGATCCTGTTAATTGGACTTACCAATTCTTTATCTAACAATAGATGTTTAACATTTCATCTATACAAGGTCTCCAATGGAGTAGCCTTGATACTTACATAATAATTGTTATAGAAAAACTTATTTTATGTTGAGATGGTTATTCCAACCACTGCTTAACTAATCTCAAAGAATAGCTAATCCTTACAGCTAGTCGAACCAATCGACGATCCTGGGCAGGTAATAACGATTCTTAATTGTTGCCTAAATAGGGTTGCGGTAATCAATGCATAAGCAAGATGATCCATCTTTCTCATTTATATAAATCGGAGTTCTTAGAACTTCGAATCTTGGCTTTATGAAATCTTCTCTAAAAACTTATCGATTTGACTCTTAGTTCTTCCCATTCCGTTGGTACTAACCGATATAAGGCTTTTACAATAATTGCAGCCTTAAGCGGGATGTTTGTTCTAACATCCACTTGCCTCTTAGAAGGTAAACATGGTAATTCTTATAAAGACGATAATTATGACACACAAAGGTGTTAGAGATGTCTGTATTCTCAGGCTTTGGTTCATCTATCGATGTCGGTGTTAGATAAATGACACATTCTCTTTACAAATGCAAGGATGCCCTAAGTAGAGATACTTATAAGGACATTTTATATTGGATATCTTTTTTTTTTAATACTACTAGTCGACTCTAGTACAATATGACCATTGGGATACCTCAGGGGTTCCATGCATTAAACCTCCATATTGATCAGGCATGGAAGTAATCTATAGGACACACTAGGATACGCCACTCCTCATATGGCACTTTTATCAAACATAGTTTGGCATTCGCAGGCGATATAAAATAATGAGAAAATAATAAAATAGATAATATATATATTGTCGTACTCTTCCTGGGGAAAAGTACTCCTGGTTCTTATGAGAGGATTAACTTCGAGGATGGGAGAGATGGTCATTATCGATTCCATTGGTAAGTTATATCTTACATTTAATATATGGAGTTCTTATGAATGAAATCAAGAGTTTACTAGGCTTATGGTTTACTAAAGGTTTATTATCCTTTGCATTAACGTAAGATACTTAGCAGACACTATCAATGCTAAATGGTACGGGACATACCTGATGCTATTATGGATATGTACTGTCTCTGTTATTCAATCGGTAGTTCAGGCGTTTCCTTTCTTATCCTTCCCAGATTTAGCTGCTCATTCCTTGGCAGCCTCAGGGCAATTAGTATGATGTGGCCCTTTTCGCCACAGCTGAAACAGTTTGAATTCTTTATGTCCCTACATTCGTGGGACTGGTGGCCAGTTCTTTTGCAGATGCCACATTGCTTTATCTTTTGGTTTGATCGACACTGTCCCCAGTGTCTTCTTTTGTAGGTTTTGTATGTAGGCTTCCTGTTGGAATCCGGTTGGTTATTGTTGAACTCGGATTTGCTCTTCTTAGGATTCTGGGAGTTATCCTCCTCCCTTTTACGTTTCCCATCTTCAGAAGCGTTGGCAGCCTTGTTTCTAACCACATCGAGTGTGAGAGATAGCGACAGATCTGCCGCTGACCTGAATGTAGTAGGTCTCGATGCTTTCACACTTGCCTTTATTTCTGGGGCTAGACCCCCAATAAAGCGAGCTATTCGCTTTGGTTCCGGTGTGATCAAATAAGGAACCAATCGAGACTTGGTATTGAAACTTGTAAGGTATGCTTGACAATCTAGGTTCTCCATGACTAACGTCAAGAATTCAGCCTCGATCTTCTCAACTTCATGTTGAGGAGAGTAATTTTCTTTGATAAGAGCAACGAACTGATCCCAAGTCATGTTGTACAAAGGGATCTTCCCGGTGGCTTGAATCAACGATCTCCACCAGGCTAAGGCCTCACCCTTAAATGATTGCGACACAAACTTGACCACATCCCTCTCAGCGCATCCGCTGATATCCACAACTGTATCCATCTCATCTAACCACGTCATACAATCTACAGCTACTTCCTCCCCAGTGAAATCCCGGGGTTTACATGAAACAAAGTACTTGTAGGAGCAACCCTTATCACGGGGCCTTTGATTCAGTATGATCTGTTGAGACGGATCACTGTGATGATTAGAAGAGTGACGCTCGTCATCTTCCTTCTTGGGTTCATCCTTCTTGGAAGGAGGCTTCGAATGCGGTGTAGATAGGGTCCTACTCCGAGTCCCACTATACTCTTCGTACTGCCGCTCTAAGGCCTTTGTAACTGCGTCGTCTACTAACGCTTTTAGTTCAGCACCCGTTAAATTAATTCGGGCGTTATCATTGTTCTCCACTGGGTGGCTATTAATTTCATCTGAGCCAGCCATTTAATTGAACTGTTACATAAAACAAGGACAACAGTTTACTTGGGAGTTTATTATGGAATTGTCTTTTATGGCAATTCATTAACCATGGTAACGGAGACCATATTTGGTTAATTTATTAATCACATTTATTTAGGATTTATATTATAACCTATCCTAATTATAAAAACAATAACAGTTTTATTAGTGGCACGAAAGGCCTAGTCGCAAGGACATTTTTAAATTATAAATTATGATTTCAGAGAATCAAAGCATGAAGGTATATCAACACAACAGGCCTAGTCAAAAGGACATTTATGAATTATAAGCTATGATTCCAGAGAATCAAAGCATTTAGGTATATCAGCACCACAGGCCTAGTCACAAGGATATTTATGAATTGTAAGCTATGATTTCAGAGAATCAAAGCATTTAGGTTTGAACATAGTTCATTACCTTTTTCGGACAGGGAGTCATTGCTACCACTGTCTTTTGGCTCATGTAGAAATGAGCAAGGCCCGTAGGCACTATATTACCAATGTATGGTCAAAATATGATCATCTTAATTGATGATTTAAACCCATGATTCAGATATCATTAAGTTGGGTTAGGAATCTTTTGAAGAATCCTTATATAAGAATGACGTGTGTTATTTTAATGAATCACGTCTGCCAGGAGTGTTAACATATTTTCATATGTTAACAGGGATACGAATCTTTTAAACAGGTCTTACCATCTTGGCCAGGTCTTTATAATGACACTCAGGCTAGGTTTCGCTCTTAAGATTCTTATTCATATGCATACTGGCAGGGAAGGAAAGATATTTATTTTATTCAGGATTTTTATCATAAATCCTAATTTACAAGTTAATAATAGCACAAATGGCCTAGTCGCGTAGACAAGTTTAATTTATAAGCCACGATTTCGGAGAATCGAGGCATTAAGGTGTGAATTAAAGTTCATTACCCTTTTCTTGACAGGGAGTTGTAGGCTACCACTGTCTTTAGTCTCAGAGGACGTTAATTATAGCCCGTGGGCACCTCACCCTTAAGGGATGATTATATACATAGGGAAATTGGAGTAATCTTATTTAAGGATGACTCATGTGATTTTATCAAACCACGTCTGCCAGGAATGTTAACATGTTACAGATGTTAACAAGGGTTTGAATCTCTCGAATAGGTTCTACCATCTTGGCCTTGTCTGTAGTGACGTTTAGGCTAGGTTTTACCTTTAAGATTCTTTTTAATATTTAACGTAGAACAATCCTAAATTGAGGTGTTAACAAGGATCTGAATCTAATTGAGGAACTATCGTCTTGGCCCTGTCTTAAAATGACACATGAGCTAGGTCTTGTCCTTTTTAGATATTGCCATTTTATTATAATGGTAGATTTTATAATATAGGAATGATATTTTTAATATAATCGTTCCTTTAAAATTTAAACAAGTATACGGTTGCCCTAAGCGGGACTTCTACAAAAATGACTTGCCCATGCAAGAGCTAATCAGAAAATAACAAAGGAACCAAATAAGGACAAATAAAACGAATTAGAATTTGTCCTATGTTCTTGTCTAGACTCAAGAATGTGCAACTGTGTAACTGAGATTATGTAACACCTGTGCCTCCACGGCCATCAAACAAATACCAAACCAATGAAATATTATATTTCATACTTGGGATTTGTAAAAATATGTGTATCATTTGCACATATCAATTCTTGTTCAATTTCAAACTCTAAATCGCTTTCTGGAAGGTTATACGCGCACCGATGCGTAAATATAACCAGTTTAATGCAACAAACACTCCGGAATAGTGACATAGGCTTAACATACCTTAAATAACCTTTACATAACTTAGAAATAAGTTTTGAAGGCTTTGGTATGGCAAAATCAAGTTAAATAGTTTACAGGGACTAAAGTTGACAAACTGTGAAAGTATGCCAATTTGAACTGTAACAGACATTCCGGAATATGGCCATAAGTTAAACATACCATAAATATCCTTTACATAGCTTAGAAATAGGCTTTGAGGGGTTAGGTGTGCTAAAATAAACTTTTGGGTCATTCAGGGACTAAAAGCGTCAAAAGTGCACAAGTTTGCATTTTCGCGCATAACTTACATTCTGAATACATCCAGGCATCCAAAAATTTATGTAAGCACTATAATATTTTATTTTAGTGTTTGGCATAAGAAAAATCCATTCGTCATGCCATTTGGATCGTTTTTCGCGCTTATGCGCATTCCGTCGTAATTAAGCGAACATCGCGTTCGTACGACCAAACGAACTGACATCCGACATATTTTTGAGCATGTTTCATGTCCACAATGTTTAGACATCATTTTAGGGCCTTAAAGTTGGCTTTACGGGCCTTAGAAGTGTCGGAAATGGCATAAACACATAACAGGGACCAAAACTGTCATTTCTGAAAGATGTTTGCTTATACATCGAATCTAGTCCTTCCCACTTGTTGCACATGGTTTTGGGAATCTATGGGCTGGTATTTTGGGCACATGGTATTACAGTACCATGTGTGCTAAGTGTATGGCCAAGATCGCATCACGTTTTCCTAGAAACGATCCTAACGGCTAACCGAATACTATAAATACCCCACCCCCCATGCTTCAAAATTACAAGAACTTTGATTTGAGAAACTCTAAGTTGAAACTATTGTTTCATACCTGAGATTTTTGAATCGAGGTTAGCATTCGGGGACCCTTCGTAAGTATTCTTTCGTTCTTTTATTGCTTTTCGAGTCTTTCGAGTCTGAAAGTCAAACTTTGTTTGACTTTCTACATTGACCAGTTATGGTCAATGCGAAGTTCGTTTGAACTTCGCAACGTGAGTGTAATCACGTTGGTTATAGTCCCTTGGGACTATGCCTACTGATTACCACGTTGTCTAGGGTCGTAGGGTAAGCGATCTAATAAATCGCTTATACCTCGAACCCGACCCATTTGGTCGATCATTAGGATCCGACCAAATACATTAGGTGACCATAGTAGGTAGGGAATAACCTTCCGAGGTTATACCCTATGGTCACATCGTTTGAGTAGTTGTATGATAGGTAGTTTATATGCCTTAGGTAAATTACCAGAATACCCTTTTCATGTATAATTGGTAATTAAGCATATGTAACCTAAAACTTTGTCACATAACTGATTATGTAACATGTTTAGGCATATTCTACTTGTCATAGGACTAGTTAGGCGGTCCGAACGCGTTTCACGCACACGACGCGTTAAAGTAGCATAAGCTACCTTAATGGGTCGCGATGGGTCGAAAGCACTTAGGTTTGGTTTCATTGTAGTATGTAGGCCTTGTTAAACCATATCATATGAGTTCCAATACTCATTTGGTTTACCAAGCCTCATCCTATCCGATCTCCCGATTTAAGTCCGGTTTATTTATATAGTTTTAGATTGTCGACTGATTCCGTGCTCTCTCTAGCTTTGTTTGGTTGTTGTTCAAGACCTCTAAGCATTCTCAGGTGAGTACATAGACCCCTCTTTTACTGTTTTCCAAATTGTTTTGGGGTGAAACACATGTGCCTACTTGTTACATTCATGCTTTCCCATTTTCACATCATATACCTGCTATGTTCGTTAGTACATTATAGTACATGATTTCATTACATTTTATGCTATGTATGTCCATTGTGTGCATACTTAGTACATTGTTTTACATTACATTTTGTTGCATATACTCATCCAGTATATGAACACATTATATTACATTTTGAACCGTTTATAACTATTTGACTATGTGAACCGTTTGTATCTGTGAACCGTTTGTATCTGTGAACCGTTTGTATCTGTGAACCGTTTGTATCTGTGAACCGTTTGTATCTGTGAACCATTTGTATCTGTGAACCGTTTGTATCTGTGAACCGTTTGTATCTGTGAACCGTTTGTATCTGTGAACCGTTTGTATCTATGAACCGTGTGAACCGTATTTGATCATACATAAACATTTCTACAATTGTTAAACATTTCATCTTGATGGTTTGATTTGAGCAAGTGATTTAAGTAACGATGCGTGTGTAATATGATACAAGCATGGTGGATACGCCGCTGGTACTTCCTATATATAAGTGTTTGTATGGTATTACATATCGTAGCGTTATTTGAACCATTTCAATTTGAGACATATAACATTTTATAACAAATAGCATACTTTTCACAAGACATTGTTTTACAAACAACTTATCTTATACAAACTCATTTTACATGGTTATTCATTTAAACCATACATTATTCTCTTATTTATACATATCATCTGATCTTATCATTTTTCAAATGATTTACAAAGACAAAGCAAATTACAAGGTTCATGACTAAACATTTTCTTAAAACAGAAGTCATGAATCTTATTTTTCACAAAACCTATGTACTCGCCAGCATTTCTTTGCTGACCTCGTTTTCACATATGTTTCAGGTATTGTTGAAAGATATCGATTGATAGGATGCATGCTCACATAGGACTGGACAAGGCCTTAGTGACTCAATAATAATGATAGACTATGTTTAAATTGTGTATTTAGATTTCCAGACAATGTAATTATTCAATGTTTAATAAAACGAAACACTTTTTGGTATCCATGGTTATGAAACATTAATTCTGTTGCAACACGCCCCGATGTTTCCGCCGCGATTTGTTGTTTTACGCGGTCGGGGTGTGACAGATTAAACACAAAAGGCTAGCGTTTAATTCACTCAGTGTTGGCTCTGATACCAACCTGTCACCCCCCGATTTCCACATGTCACCGGTGGGCCCGGTGGGGAGTATCGTGACGTAGTTGATATCATCATAGTCAAACAACACAATATATAAATGCACAACGGAAGCAAAAGATAAATATATCACAATCCGAATATAAAGCAATATCCAAGTATTACAACGGAAAGTAAAGGATCCACAGGAGGATCTTAAAACATGAATATTGTTCAACAGACTTTAGACGCCTAGAACTTGCAAGATTCCTTATTAACGTCCTGAGCAGCTTCCAGCCTATTACGTACTTGTACCTATCACTTAGACTTTTGAAAATACGTCAGTTTTCACTGGTAAATACACTCAACCGACTCATTTGAAAATGTCTATGAAAATTTGGTTTAGGTGCTCAAGGCACGAAGATGTTTTGACAGTTTGATTAAAATGCACAAGGAAAAATTTAATCTTTTATACTTGGGACAAACTATATTTCATGTTATCAGTTTTACATGACTTGCTCTACATACGGGGCCCGGTCCTATGTCGGTTCAAGATTAACCGACACACCACTATTCCCTTATTGGGAATCCCTTATTGGGTATAATTAAACATATGGCATCTGTCAGGTGTATGCCTACACCCCGTGCTTAGGTCGTGGCCATTGCAATTTAATGAGTCAAGGATATCCAGGACACGGTCGCATTAATCCCCAATGTTTCAGTCAAGCAATACGAATTAAAAACAGGTTATTTGGATTTCCCGACTTATTGGTCTTTGAATCCCATACCTGACCATGCGGTATTTATATTACTGTATCCCAAGCTCGTAATAGGGAAAATAAGTTAAGAGTATTTACCTGAGCTAGCTCCTGTCTTAAATAGCAAGAATTTAATAACTCAGCCGTATTCACTTAAGTAAGCGTAGGTACCATTTACCGAAAGGCTCTAGTCTGGAATGACGGTATAAATAACCAATTAGAATGCTAACGGGTCTTTAATTAAGCCTAAGCTTAGACCGGTTAGTCTTACCGAAAGATACGGTTCAAACGCATGATTAAGCAAAGACCGGAACAGAATGTGTTTTAGACCCGACAAGTTTGAAGACTTGTATAATATGGGTAATCTAAACACCTTCTGGATTTTGAGATAAAAAGATAAGGTTTGACCCGTTTCGGCTAACTTATGCAAACTAGTTACATAAACCGAACCGAACGCGCAGGAAGCGTAACGGGTAACCATATGGGTTCTATACATGTTTCCTAAGTTAATATGCCTTAAACATGTTGTGATATCAGTAGGATACCTTCCATTTTGCCCAAAACGAGTTTAATCTCAATATAAGCCCCGTAGGGGTATTTTGGTCATTTAAAAGATTATAAAAGAGATTAAATGAAGTTCTGAGATTCGGGTCCAAATAAATCAGTAAAATAACTTATTTTATTAGGTCATATCAGTTGGTAATAGGTCTTATATGACAAAATGGTTTTAAACCCAAACTATGCGTTTAACACGCGTAAAAAGCCATTTTAAGCGATTTACGGGTTATACCGGAAATCTGAGTTTTCTGATCAGGTTATAAAGTTCAAAATACTTTATTTACTATATAAAATCAGTAGCAATTGGATTGGTGTCAAAATATCATGTAGAACTCATTTTATGAACGAAAAGGGTAAAATCGGTATTTACCGAATCAAGGCCATAACCGTAGGTTATGAGCAGGTTAAAAATAACTAAAAATCTTCAAAAATTCCAAAATATTATATTACATCAGTGGGTAAAAGGTTTGGTGTCGAAAATTGGGTTTAGATAGGCTTTATGCTAATTGCGCCGTTTAATTAACAAAAAGCTTCTTAATCGCGCTTTTTAGCATAACTCCTATTATAGACCTCCAACTGGTGTGAAACTTTAGGGACATGTTTATAATTCAGTAACAAAGATTTTTGTCCTTTAATATATCCAAAATTCTCGTTTTATGGTTAAAAGGGCATATTGGTCAACATTAGGCATTTAACGGAAACGAGTAAACGAATCGGACAATCAACGATCCAACCACAGAGGGTTATGCTAACATGTAGCCTGGTCCTAAGGAAGCTCTAAGGCATTTCCAAATCATATTAAATCGGGTCAGAACTGAAGTCAAAGCAAAAGTCAAAGTTTTGCGACTTTCGGTTCCGAACCGGGTCTAAACAGAAAATTGTCGGGTCGAACATGCTTAGACATGTTCTTACATTAAATACTAAGTTATAAGAGTAATAAAACAGGTTTCAAAGCTTCTACATTGTTAATTATGTTTTAAATCGCAAATTAGGATCCTGTTGACTTTTTATAAACAACTTTGACCCGACATTTGATCTAGTTAGAACGGGAATCAGAGGGTGCCCTTTTAAGGGTTTATTGCCCTCATAATTACCAACTTATAACTACCTTCAATTCGACTAATCACTGGACCATTAATAATTAATCGCTAAGTCAACCGTTAATTACAACGGTTTGACTTTTAGGCTAATAACTAAGCAAAACTTAATCAAGGAAGGTTAAGCATACTTACCAAAGTCCTAATCACGATTAGGGATGCTTGGTGTCTGCTCTTGAGCTCCAGAAAGCCCCACAATTGCAGATGGAATGGATGATCAAAAAATGTTTGCAAACAATGGCCTTTTATAGTGATTTTTGATCCATTAGATGATGACAGCTAAGTCTATGAAGTGATCTAGATCAATAACAAGTGCCCTTAAGCTCTAAAATCAGTAGGGGACGCGCATGGAATTGATAAATATCTCCATAAGTCGTTTCATGGACTTGAACAGCCAAGAAAAACGAGTTTCTGCATCTGGGAGGTGCTTGCGCACCGTAAGGTCAATTGTGTTGAGGTGCGCAAGCCTGGTCAGCCAAACAAAGTTTCATTTGTTGACAGTTTTAGTCCCTGCACTTCCAAATGCCATTTCTGACTCATCTAAGGCCCGTTAAACTATTTTTAAGGCTCTACAATGATGCCTAAGTATGGAGAACATGAAACATGCTCAAAAATATGCCGGGCGTCGGTTCGTTTGGTCGTACGGTCACGTTGTTCGGTTAATTACGACGAAACACGGACGGACGCGAAAAACGAACCAATTGACGCGACGAATGGAATTTTATCAAGCCAAACACTAAAATAAAATATTTTAGTGCTTACATAAATTTTTGGGTGTCCGGGAATATCCAGAATGTAAGATATGCGCGTAAATGCAAACTTGTGCGCTTTTTGACACTTTTAGTCCCTGCATGACCTAAAAGCTTATTTTAGCGCACCAAACACTTCTAAGCCTATATCTAAGCTATATTAAAGATAAATAGGGTATATTTATCTCCTGGTCATATTCCGGAAGGTCTGATAACATACGAATCGGTATACTTTAGCAGTTTGACGCATTAGGTCCTTCTAATGCGCAAACTTGCGTAACTTATCATTTAATAGCATTGAAGCCTCATCAAATTCATATTAGGAATTCTTGAAAGTATTATTAAACATTATAATGCTTCGGGCTCGATAAAAGGTCATTCAGAGGTATAATTAAACATATTGACACTTCTAGTCCCTTATACTTGCAAAGTTGCGCGTAACTTCACTTTTAGGCATAAAAGCCTTGGATGGCCAATGATTGGCAATCCCGAGAGTATAATCAAATATCATGAGGCTCTCGGTTTGTTAAAAGGTCACTCAGAGGTAAGAATTAACATGTTGACCCTTTTAACCCTTTTCTGCGCAAACTTTCAATTAATTACATAAACGGCTACACTTGATTAACAAGTGGCTCATTTGTGAATATAAAACCATAAAAGGTTAATTAGAAACTTACTTTAGGTATGAAAATACTTCCAGTTCTTTCATAATCAAAGTTTTTCGATTTTTCGAAAAATTAGTCCCTTGAATTCAATGTTTGACTTCATCAGGGTTTATTACACGTGTCAATACTTCATTGGACGTGATTTTTCGAGGTGTTACAAAGACCACCAAGCTTTCTTGTATGGCTCCATACACCTTGTGTACACCTTAGAATGGATGGAAGTTGGATGAAGATGGTGGTGATGGGTGGTGGTGCTTGAGGCCGTGTGGGAGCAAGAGAGGGAGGAGAGAGTTGTGTGTGTAAGTGTGTGAGAGATGAATGAGCTTATGGTCTTCTATGTTATACTTATAACCCATTTTAGAAGTTTAACCATTGTATAAAATGTCCCCCAAAGTACTAAACATATCTATTAGCAAATCAAAATGAATCAAAGGAAATCAAGGGTGGGTCCACCCTTGTGACCGCCCACCATGGGGGGGGGTATAGGGTTGGGTTGTGATGGAATGTTAGAGATATTAGTTAGATTCTAAGTGTGGTGTTTAGTGTTTAAGTTAATATGGTGTTATATAGTGTGTTAGGGTGTTCGGGGATCATGACTAGCTCAGAAACATTAAAACAATGCTTCTAGTATAATTTTGGTGTTTCGGGTAGTGTCCGGTTGTTCGGTTGTATACTGGTTCGTTAAAGTGCACTTAGGAAAGCATTCAGGACCATTTAGTCATATTTTTGCATGATACTAGTTTGTTAAAAAACTAATTTTTTGCTGAATTTTTCCTACACACCATACTAGTGTAGTACTTAGTCTCTAGCCCTTACTGGGTCTCAAAACACTGCCTGTCTATGTACTGAACTTCGTCAGCATTTTTCTGAGTTATCCGCTAACTGTGCTAACTGTGCTTTGTGCATCATTTATGTCAATATGGTTTGCATGTAATAATGATGTGACATTATGCAATATGTGAGGCACATGTAAGTATGATGCAGAAATCAGAAAGCAGTTAATTTGTAATTCAGCACAGTCATTAAGCACTAATCAAGATTAATTAATTGTACGGATACCTGGATTTTTAACGGTTGTCTCACAAATATACCTTCAACCATTCTAAACCCTAGCTGGAAACAAACCAACAAAATCCGAATACTAAAAAACATCAGCAACCATTTTTCCTTTTCCTTTAATTTCGAGAACATTCTCCCTGTGTATGTGCTTGTGTTGTAGAAACCAGTGGTGAATTTGCGTATACAACTGAAGTTGTCGATAAAACACAATCATTCTAGGGTTTCTAAACTCTTCATCACCTTTAACAATGTCGATAAAACAAGTTCTTAAATCGGAGCACAGGTAGAGTAATGTTACCGATCAGTCCGTTGATGGAAAACTTAGCGATCGCAGAGATCTTCGTGATGGTTATTTATTGATTCCGATTAATTACCAAGGGTTATTATGGATTGGTTACAGAAACCACTAGCAGAAGAACCCGACACGTCTTCTATGACGATCCGAAACATTCTGAATAACTAGCAGAAGATCCCGACACAAACAAGTTCTCAACAGTTTGTTATTCAGATCTCTATTCGGTCATCTTTCCAAACTACAAACACACGATAACTTTAAACTTTATATTGTGTGATTTGACAAGGAAATGATTGTAGGTGATTGCTACTTTTAATAAACGGATTGTTGGACTTCTTGTTTCAAATGCACGCCTAAATTCATCTTTTTTACTATTTTCGTCGATTTCAACAAATCTTTTCTTTTTCCTTCAATTTCTAGAACATTCTCCATAACATGAAGACGTGTCGGGTTCTTCTACTAGTGGTATTTTAATGAAGTATTGAAGATTGAATGTGCAAACCGCAACCGTTTTTTACTACGAAAACGGTGGCTATGCGAAATACAAACCGCAACCGATTTTTAGTACAGAAACGGTGGCTATGCGAAATACAAACCGCAATCGTTTGTGACTATTGGAAACACAAGTTTTCTTTTTGAGCTTGATGGATGTACGTTATCTCAGTTGAGGCGTGCATTGTTTAAAATGCAACTGTAGTATCGGGATCACTGGACCAGACACATGTTTCATAGTTTGTCAGTGAACAAAGTTATAGATGTAGGAATATAACTAAATGTTATGTGTAGCTTCATTACACCAAGAACAAAGCCTAGTTTAAAACACATGTAGATGAAGTCAAATGTGATCAAACTTGGACATCAGATGTAAATCTTGAAGCAAATATGCGGTTTGCATATTCAATCTTCATTGCTTCATTAAAATTACAACACACGATAAAATGCTTAGAAAATTGCATCAACTCTCCTATATCAACATACTCTTCTCCAGACGCTTAGTTGTTATGAATGACAACTTGAAGGGTCTAGTTAACTTTCAGATTCAGATTCAGGAAGCAGATTCTTTTTCAAAAGACATGGTCAACGTAGTAAAATGTGAGCTTTTACACCAACCATATCGAGATACTTTGTGTTAGTTTGATTTAAATTTTGAAAGTTTGAAAGATGTATTCTATGGATGGCGAGTAATCAGTTGTATTTTTAATGATTTGTTTCTTATTGGCCATTATTCGACCGAGTAATCAGTTGTATTAATAGATTCTGAAGCTGTTATTTCAGTTATTTCTGTTGATTCAGTACTTCAAGGCATGCCTAATGCAAGGATCTGAACCAACCGAAATCCACAAATTCCAACAAATTGTGTACGTTAAATACCGTTCACTGCTTTTTTAGTTGCTTCTCTTGTTAAGTTTCTGAACCAACCGAAATCCACAAATTCCAACAGTTTCTTTGTAGATTCCGTTCGGTTTCAAAGCCGGTTGAGGATTACGAGTGTTCTAGACTCGTTCAAAGCCGGTTGATGAAACCGAAGCTGTTATTTCTGTTGTTCAGTACTTCCGAGACGATTCAAGTGAGTCCTATGAAGCAAGTGTCTGTCTATTCAATGGAGAAGAATAATTGCATTGTTCAAAACAAGGATCGTTCTAATAGATTAAAGAGAATAAACAAATTTTTACCATTTTTTACACATAGTATACGGGGCCGTATAATATGATACGGCCCGTATACAATCATCGTATACATTGTATACGATCTGTTAAATTTTTTCACTTTGTGTATACGGGCCGTATAATTGTATACGGCCTGTATTCTTAGGGTAAAAATGGTTTATTCTCTTTAATCTATTAGAACGATCCAAAAAAGGAGGGGTTTACGGTTTTTGGTAGGTTGAAAGAGGTGAATGTTCTTGAAAGATTTGTTGAAATCAAAGAAAAGAGTAACTAGCAGAAGACGTGTCGGGTTCTTCTGCTAGTTATTCGGAATGTTTCGAATCATCATAGAAGATGTGTCGGGTTTGTATTTCCCATAGCCACCGTTTCCGTATACAAAACGGATGCGGTGTGTACGTTAAAGAGAATAAACCCTCGTTTCTTCATCTTCATCTTCAAGAACAATGATGAACAGATGATGTTTTTTTCGCAGAACCGTTGGTATATGTCGACCACAACGAGAACAGTGCAGCGACAGTTGAGCCTCCTCCTTCGTGGTGGATTGCGGTGGTTTGGGTCTAGGGTTGTCAGAGAGAGAAAAGGAGGGGGAGAGAGTCAGAGACAACAACAGATAATGAACGGATTATTGGCCATTATTCAGATTTAAACAATGCACTCCTGATTCAGATCTCTATTCGGTCATCTTTCCAACAAATTGTGTCTGACAAGTTCACCGCTTTTTTAGTTGCTTCTCTTGTTAAGTGAGACATTTCATAGAGAACAAGTTCACTGCAGAATGAAATTTTATTGAAAACTTGTAATTTCTCCACTCATCGTGAAATCGAACAGTTTCTGTGTACGAAGGTTCAATGCACGAAAAGTTTCTTACGAAATGTACGTGACAAAACAAGGATGTTGGGAATTAAACGCATGTACATGACAAAACAACGATCGTTCTAATAGATTAAAGAAATTAAACCACGTACAAATCATCTGCTTTCTGAATCTGAATCTGAATGTTAACTTTGAAACGAAATCGTTTGTGACTATGGGAAACACAAGTTTCCTTCAAACATTCTAAACCCTACCTGGAAACAAACCAACAAAATCCTGATAGTGAAAAACATCAGCAACCATTTTTTCTTTTCCTTCAATTTCGAGAACATTCTCCCTATGTATGTGCTTGTGCTGTAGAAACCAGTGATGAATTTGTGTACACAACTGAACCTTCATTACTGATCTGGAATTGGAGAACCGTTGTGTATTTGCTTACTCTGGAATTGGAGAACCGTTGTTTATCTGAATCAGGTTCTCAAACAAACACTACTAAAGATGAGTTGGTATTGAACCAACACTCCTTCAAACATTCTAAACCATACCTAGAAACAAACCAACAAAAGTCTGCTGGCAAGAATCTTTTTTCACATGGTATTGAACCAAGAATATGAAGATCAATAAAGATGAATTGGTATTAAACCAAGAATATGAAGATTAACAAATATGAGTTGGTATCTAACTAAACTCATCGTATTTAAATACCAACGGGTTGGTTTTGGGAAGAAAATAAGGGGTTTAAGGTGGTTTGGTAGGTTGAAAAGGTGAATGATGTTCAAAGATTTGTTGATATATATAACATATTAACCCTCACTCTCAGTCATATCTACAGAGAGAGTTGGGAAAAAAATATACCTTCAACCATTATAAACCCTAGCTGGAAACAAGCCAACAAAATCCGAATACTAAAAAACATCAGCAACCATTTTTCCTTTTCCTTCAATTTCTAGAACATTCTCCTGTGTATGTGCTTGTGCTGTAGAAACCGGTGGTGAATTTGCGTATACAACTAAAGGTACAGTGCACGAAAAGTTTCTTACGAAATGTACGTGACAAGACAAGGATCGTTCTAATAGATTAAAGATATTAAACCACGTACAAATCATCTGCTTCCTGAATCTGAATCTGAAAGTTAACTTTGACTCATAAACCCTTGAATCCCAATGTTTCTCTAAAAAAATTGTTTCTTTCCTTTTCATGAGGTAAAACCGGTTTCAACATCAAGGGTTGCTTTTCACCCTGTGTGAGAATTGGAAGCCTGACAAACAGTCTTGCAATTACGTCTTCAATCGAGACCGCATTGTTAATTTTAATGATGATTCGAAACATTCCGAATAACTAGCAGAAGAACCCGACACGTCTTCTATGATGATTCGAAACATTCACGAACCACAATGGACTCAGACTCATACTACTGACCCTCCCCTGAGGAAAAGTTTTCCCAACGACTCAAGATAAAACAATGGACTCAGACTCATTGTTGCGAATTTGGTTTCTTCGGTACAGGCTGATGAAACTGAAGCTATTAATTTGGTTGGGGTCCTAATATTAACACATGGTAAAAACTTATTTACACATGGTGTATACGGGCCGTATAATGTTATACGTGTACAAGCTGATGAAACCGAAGCTATTAGTTCGGTTGTTCAGTACTTTCGAGACGATTCAAGTGAGTCCTATGAAGCAAGTGTCTGTCTATTAAATTGAGAGGGAAACACAAGTTTTCTTTTTGAGCTTGATGGATGTCCGTTATCTCAACACTTCTCCTTACAACTCTCATCAAATGCCTCACCCTTCCTTTTATTCTGTAAATATTAAATAAAGAATAACACCAGGCCCGTAACCCCGCGTTGATAGCTTCCGTTTTATTACAGTCATACGACGCGACTTTTTGTTCTTCAATCTTTGTTACTTGTTAATGTTTTATTTTTTTCTACTTTTAGAAAGGTTTAACAACCTCACCACTATAAAATGTCTCGTGTGATTGGCACCTTAAATCCCTTAAATAATTTGAGATAAATCTATTTTTTGAAGAATACGGGCCGTATAACAGTATACGGCCCGTATAAAGCGTTCGTATACATTGTATACGACCAGGTAAAATATTTACACATGGTGTATACGGGCCGTATAATGTTATACGGTCCGTATGGAATTAAAAAAACTGACAAAGTCTGCTGGCACAGACTTTGTTAGTTTTTTTGAATTCTATACGGGCCGTATAACATTATACGGCCCGTATACACCATGTGTAAATAAGTTTTTACCATGTTTTAATATTAGGACCCTTAATTAAAAACTATACTCTCTAGATATTAAAGGGTATTTTGTTCATTTTAGTAAACTTAACAACAAAAGTTAACAAGGTTTGGCATTAGTACTCAACATTATGACAAGATTTTGCCTTAATACCTAATTTTGTAACCAAAAACTATTAGTACCCGACATTGAAATTTGGTAGAAACCACAAAGACCAACGGTGTAATAATAGTAAATACAAGTCACTACATAAAAATACCATAAATATACAAAAAAAAAATAGACACTAAATATTGTTTTAAGAATATTTGCTTTGCGACATTATTATTAATCAACGTGTATGAAAAAAAAATGAGAGAACACCTTCAAAGTCATTCCTTCTAGTCGCCTTACCTTTTCGCAAGAATAGATATATATAAATGAGAAAAATGCGCGGATAGTTTATGTGTTTTGCTCATTTTTTACCTTTAGTTTCTAACTTTCTAAAATTACAGCTATAGTCCATAACTTTTTTAATTTCGTTCCCGGATAGTCTCTAGCGTGGATAGGGGTTAGTTTTTGGTGTTAAGTTGATATGAAATTACTAAAATGTCCTCGTTATTAAAAAAATAACTTAAATGTAAAAAAGAAATATATTTAAATCAAGTGGGGCCCACCATTCTCTTCATCATCACCCCAACCCACCCTCATGGTGATGTTCGGTGACGACTCCGGTGAAGGAGGATGTTAGCCGGTTGAAGGACGATCGCACAAATCATCTTCTCCGGTTCACAATGTTAGCCAGTTTACTTTGTTTCCTCAAATTGTTTTAAATCATCTTCTCGGCCAGTTATACTATGTTTCACTTCAACATTATGATTTTTGTACAAATTTTGTACCTTGACATTTCTTTAAATGAACTGAATTTCTCAGGTGCATATTAAACTTGAGTGTAATGATCTCTTGGATGTAAATTTACATCGATACATACCATGAATCTCTCTGCCTTTTCACACAATCCATCCAGATCCACCTTCTTACTATGTAGGTATTCTTTTTTTCTGAGCAGATCTTAAGAAATGGACTTGGGGAGGCATAGGTGGTGGCGTTTTCTTCTTTTTACCCATCAGATAATATGTAACCATAGCTATGAACTCGAAAAACACAAGATTTATACCCTGATTAACACTCATCGTGAACAACAGGAAATTGAAAACGGTAAAGGTGATGAAGGATGGTGAGGATCAGGGTGATTAGAGGCGGAATGTGGTGGTGAAAGGGTGATTTACGGTGGAAAGGAGGGGCTGGGTT
Source organism: Helianthus tuberosus (assembly GCA_030545235.1). Classification (NCBI taxonomy): domain Eukaryota; kingdom Viridiplantae; phylum Streptophyta; class Magnoliopsida; order Asterales; family Asteraceae; genus Helianthus; species Helianthus tuberosus. The sequence continues at coordinate 149,344,678 of CM060414.1, read as the reverse complement.
GGGCTAATGAAGATGAGGATGGTGGACCACCTTTTATAAGGTTTTGGTTTGTTTTATATTAAGGGTAATCTAGTAATTTCATACCCACTTAACTGAGAAAACTAACCCCTATCCGCGATAGGGACTATCTGGGAATGAAATTGCAAAAGTTGGGGACTATAGCTGTAATTTTAGAAAGTTATGGACTAAAGGTGAAAAATGGGCACACCACAGGGACTATCCGGACACTTTTCTTTATATAAATCTTTCAAATTTGATTTTGAAAAAAGTTATGCTTCTATCACATTGGTATATCCTCAAAATCAATTTTTAAACGATTTATAGCATCTGATTTAAAAGGGAAATCATGATTGAAAACATAACATCCAAAGTCATAAGTACGTCCATATTTAAGATCTCATCCTTCATATCTATTAAGAAAAATAGATCCACAAAAATCCAAATCGTAAATCAATGGATCAAACTATCAAGATCATTATTACCCCACTTGTGGCCTAGTGATAGGAGACTTGGATTTTTTAATGGAGACTCAAATTCAATTCCCACTTGTGTGGGGTGGATATTGGGCAATGATGGTGACAAACCCACCGAGGGGGGTTCGATCCTGAGCCGCACCCCGGTTTTCATCCGATTATTACTTCAGCGAGGCTTCTCGTGTGGAGGCAGTACGGTTTCCAGGGGAACGTTGTAACCAAGTCTGACCAATTCAGTGCGGGCTCAGTTAAGACAATGTAGTCTAGGCAAATCTTGGCTAAGACCACCGTTTAGGCGGTGTGACATTAGATCACTAAAAAAGAAAGTCACCATTCAAAAAAAAAAAAAAAACAAAACTATCAACATCATTAGTGGTTCAAACTAGATGATATGCAGGATACAAATCAAAATTTGGAATACTAGTGAAAAGTAAAACTGAACCGCTAATGTGGAGCTAGGTCGCCAATGACTTTATAGTCTAGTGACATCTTGGAGTGGGATAAGACTTTGTAACCAATAGGTCATAGGTTCGATTCCCACAAGGGGTTTTTTCTATATTTATTGGGTTTTCTCCTGAATTGGTGTATAAGCATTATACATAGTGGAGGTGGATATGATCGGGTGGTTCCGCTTGTGGCATGATGATACTCCAGTGGTCCGTCAGTGATCCAAATTTACGGTTCAAAAAAAAATGTGAAGCTTGGTCACTTGATAGAGACTCTTGTCTTTTGATAGAAAGTTTGAGTTTAACTAGCAAGAAGTAATTTAAGAATAATTAAATATAAATTAAAAGTGTATTACCATTGCCACTAAAAAAAGGTAAAGTGAACCTGATTAAATAACTCATGCTCATGGCATCAAAACTTATTGTTTCTATATAAAGTGGTGAACCATTTAGGTAAGGCCTTAAAGAGGATAGGAAGAAATTGCAATATAGATTCGAAAAAGTCCGAAGACATGACTCGTGACTTCCATAAACATTAATATTGAGTTTTGGGGACATTGCCTAAAATTTCAAAGGTGACGGCTGCTTCATTAAATATTTACACACTTAATTTATTTTGTTTTTGTGTTGATCATTTATTAAAACACTAGCTTACAACCATTTATATTACAGGGGTTGAATATAAAAAAATGAGTTAATTACTTTTTCAGTCCCTGAGGTTTGCAAAAAATAACGGTTTCAGTCCATTAGTTTAAAAATTGTCATTTCAGTCCATTAGTTTCATTTTCATAACCATTTCAGTCCACTAACTTAACTCCATCCATTTATTTTGTTAACTTTGGAGTGAAATTACCAAATTACCCCTGCTAACTTAACAAATTGTAATAAAATTCATAAAAATTCAAAAAAATTCAAAAAAATTAAAAAAATTCCAAAAAATCTAAAAATAAAAAAAAAATTCAAAATTCAAAAAATCAAAAAAATTCAAAGAAATTGAAAAAAAAATATAAAAATAATAAAAAAATTCTAAAAAATCTAAAAATAAAAAAAATTCCAAAAAATTCAAAAAAATTCCAAAAAATCTAAAAATCAAATTTTTTTTTTTTAAAATGATACAAATTCTAAAAAATTCAAAAAAATCCAAAATGTTTCGAACCCGAACCGTTTCGACCCGTACCGTTTCGACGCGAACCGTTTCGACCCGTGCCGTTTCGACCCGTGCCGTTTCGACGCGAACCGTTTCGACGCGAACCGTTTCGACGCGAACCGTTTCGAGCCGAACCGTTTCGACCCGTCCCGTTTCGACCCGTCCGTTTCGAGCCGTACCGTTTCGACCCGAACCGTTTCGACCCGAACCGTTTCGACCCGTTCCGTTTCGAGCCGAACCGTTTCGACCCGTACCGTTTCGAGCCGAACCGTTTCGACGCGAACCGTTTCGACCCGTACCGTTTCGACCCGTGCCGTTTCGACCCGTGCCGTTTCGACCCGTACCGTTTCGACGCGAACCGTTTCGACGCGAACCGTTTCGACCCGTACCGTTTCGACGCGAACCGTTTCGAGCCGAACCGTACGGGTCGCATCGAAACGGTACGGGTCGAAACGGTTCGCGTCGAAACGGTTCACGTCGAAACGGTTCGCGTCGAAACGGTTCGTCTCGAAACGGTACGGGTCGAAACGGTTCGCGTCGAAACGGTTCGGCTCGAAACGGTACGGGTCGAAACGGTTCGCGTCGAAACGGTTCGGCTCGAAACGGAACGGGTCGAAACGGTACGGGTCGAAACGGTACTGGTCGAAACGGTACGGGTCGAAACGGTACGGGTCGAAACGGTTCGGCTCGAAACGGTTCAGCTCGAAACGGAACGGGTCGAAACGGTTCACGTCGAAACGGTTCGCGTCGAAACGGCACGGGTCGAAACGGCACGGGTCGAAACGGCACGGGTCGAAACGGCACGGGTCGAAACGGGTCGGCTCGAAACGGTACGGGTCGAAACGGTTCGCGTCGAAACGGTTCAGCTCGAAACGGTACGGGTCGAAACGGTTCGCGTCGAAACGGTACGGGTCGAAACGGTTCAGCTCAAAACGGTACGGGTCGAAACGGTTCGGCTCGAAACGGTACGGGTCGAAACGGTTCGCGTCGAATTTTTTATTTTTTAGAATTTTTTTATTATTTTTTTTATTTTTATATTTTTTTTCAATTTATTTGAATTTTTTTGATTTTTTGAATTTTTTAAATTTTTTTTGATTTATAGATTTTTTGGAATTTTTTTAATTTTTTTAATTTTTTTTGAATTTTTATGATTTTTATTACAATTTGTTAAGTTAGCAGGGGTAATTTGGTAATTTCACCCCAAAGTTAACAAAATAAATGGATGGAGTTAAGTTAGTGGACTGAAATGGATATGAAAATGAAACTAATGGACTGAAATGGCAATTTTTAAACTAATGGACTGAAACCGTTATTTTTTGCAAACCTCAGGGACTGAAAAAGTAATTAACTCTAAAAAAATGTATATAGTAAATTTGTATATAATACTTATCATTGATATGTCAATATGGTATAACTGAGTTGGTCAGAGAGTTTTCCACTAAGTGATTTCCTCTTGAGGGGGGGGGGGGGGGGGGGGGGTCAGGCTCGATCCATACTAAGTGTAAATTATGTAAATATGGGTGAGCACCACCGTGAGGGTTTGAACAACATATGTTGGGCTCTTTGGAGTAAGCTGGAAATCCAGCTAATCTACCATTCTCAAAAAAAATTATCAGGGATATAACTTATGGACATTTGGATTTAAACAACGCTAACTTTCACTAATTGGGTGATAACACTTCTAACTTTTGATTTGTACAACACCATTCCCAACTTTCAACATATTTTCCTCTAGCACTCCCAAACTAACTAAACTCTAACTCAGTTGGTTTTTGCTGACGTGACATTTTTTATGACATGACATTTGATGTGGCCCTTATCAGTGATACAACTTATGGACATTTGGATTTAAATAACCCCAACTTTCACCAATTGGGCGATAACACTTCTAACTTTTGATTTGTACCACACCATTCCCAACTTTCAACGTATTTTCCTCTAGCACTCCCAAACTAACTAAACCCTAACTCAGTTAGTTTTTGCTGACGTGACATTTTTTATGACGTGACATCTGATGTGGCCCTTATTTAGTGACGCGGCATCCGACGCTGGCTTTTTTGATGACGTTGTGCCTATTTAGTGATGTGGTATCTGACGTCAGCTAACTATCTGGGTTAGTGTTGGATTAGTTCGGAAGTGGTGTAGATTGCATCTGATTTAAACAGGGAAGTTAGGATCGAGAATATAACATCCAGAATGTATATCAATATCTCAAATCTCATCCACCGGATCTTTCAAGAAAAGCATATCCGCATCAAATCCAACCCCTAAATCAATGGATGAAACTTCGATCAACGCGAATCAACGATTTAAATGATATGATTTAGAAAAGAATACGAATCAAAACTTAGGAAAATTGGGCATAAAAATTATCGTTGCTTTATACAAATGATAAACCTTTAGGTAAGACTTAAAAAGATGAAATTACCATATAGACTTAATTTTAGTATTTAATTTAATTTTACTTTTATATATACAGAATATTGTTTAACAAAAAATAAATTAAAAAAAGAGGCTCATCACCCACACCCAGGCCCATAACTTGGATGAGGTGATGCCCTCGATGACGTGACCGCTTACGTGACGGTCCATCACCAAGTGATAGACCACCTCCATACCCACCAGCCTAACAACCAGGATATTATGATGTCGACTTGATGTGACTTTCTTCCTTCGGTCGTGAGTCTTTCTTGGTGATAATATTATTTTTAAAGTTAAAATTTTGACAAAATATAAAAGAGAAATTTACGAAAAAAGCTAAGAAAATGTTTGACTTATCAAAATAGCCAGCTCATGCTTCGTTGGAACGGGGCATCACCCCTCTTATGCGTCCTTAATTCTTTAAATGGATGCGTGTATTGATGAAGCAGCAAGAACGGAAATGGGATGCATGGGATGAGTCACAGATGCTTGGGATCAGTCACGGACGCATGGGATGCCTCAAACGGACGCATGCGATGATGGGATGAGTCACGGACGCATGAGATGCCTCAAATCTCCTTAAAGTAAATTTTATGAGTCACGGACGCATGGGATGAGTCACGTACGCATGAGACGAGTCACGGACGCATGGGACGCATGATGTCACTGAGACACGTGTCACTTCTACATTGGCGGACGCATGAATGAGCCCTGCAGACGCATAAGCTCTCTCGTAATCAGTGATGCCCTGCTCCACCGACGCATGAGCTGGCTATTTTGGTAAGTCAAAGATTTTCTTAGCTGTTTTCGTAAATTTCTCAATATAAAATCCATTCAATGACATGTCGTATGAACATTCAACTTGATTCAACACTCATCTTGAAATCATAAAATTCATTAAAATTTCTTCTTAGTTTCAGTTAGATGACATTCAACTTGCTGTCATATAAACAGAAAATGTGTTTAATTTGTAAAAAATATCAGAACCAAATTATATTATATAACCCTATAAAAAGTAACTTGAGACGCAATGGTTTAGATAAAGACACAATGGTTTGGATGAATGGTTAACACTATTTTTTTTAAATATATAACACTCCTTACAAAAAGTAACAACTTTTAAATATATCATACTCTTTCAAAATGTTGCAACCCTTCAAACTACTTTTAAATATATCACACCCTTACCAAAGTGACAACCCTTCATATGTATACAAAAAGTCATAACCCTTCAAACTACTTTTAAATATGTCACACCCTATAAAAAGTCACAACTTTTCAAACTACTTTTAAATATGTCACATCCCTATAAAAAGTCACAACTTTTAAAGGGTCTACATATTCACACACCCTAGTCCCTATTTAGACACTCTCGTATACGCCTCGTATAGGTCTATACGTAGCGTATAACCTTTTTCAGTTTCCAAGAGAATCTCTGATTATGTCATATTTTGTCTTATATGTCTCGTATATGCCTCGTATAGTCGTATAGGCCTATATGGGGCGTATAGACGAAAAAGACCATGATACCCCTGAGTTAGGCCTATACTGGGGGTAAATTGGTCTTTTTTGCCTCTCTTATATGCCTAGTATAGGCCTGTATGAGGCGTATGTCTATAATGCAAATTACCATTTTACCCCTGAATTTGGCCTAGACTAGGGGCAAAACAGGGCTATAATGGTCTTTTGGACCCCACTATAAGCCCAGTGTAGCCCTATATGGGGCATATATTTTTTTTTCTCTTTTTAATATCCATAACACTAATATTAATTATAAAAAAAAACTCAAATTAATATCAATAACACTAATATTAATTATGGAAAACTCATATTAATTATAATTACACTCATATTAATTATAAAAAGCCTCATATTAATATCAATAACACTAATCTATACTACTATATTAAAGAAACTGAGTTTTCTACCGTTATAGTAATTTTGCATTGTGTACACATTTTAAAGCAACATGTACAAGAAATTTTGCATTGCTAAGGCCACTCTCGGCCTCACTTATCCTGCGGAAGTTGACTCCCATAAGGCATTGTACTTGAATTTGATCGGTATCTTGATTTTTATTGGTTGGGTTTTAATTGTTTACTATGCACATAAGGTGTTCTATGAAATGCTTATGATTTTGGATGGTGACTTTCTGACTAAAACGAAGAATACACATATACACAGTCCTGTTTTGATATTTTTGTTTGCTGAGTTTGTATTTTGGAGGAAAAGCAATATAAACCCCTGAGTTTGTATCAACTTCTATGCTCTTAATTTTAAAAATCGAATTTGTGTGCTCCATTGATGTGTATTTATGTAGTGGGTCTAATAATGTTTGCTGAATTGATTGATATTTATGTTGTTGTTATCTTGTTCAAGTAGGATTTATTTAAAAATCCTACTATTCAATATTCACGTTTTAGCCCGAAGCTCATTTCTGCCACATAAACTCCTTTTTCTTTTACTTTGCATAGGCCAGTAGATGTAACATTTGTTATAGAAAGTTTGTTATGGATGGTGATTTAACGATGTTCCAGAGTTGTCTGGTATAGAGCAAGTAGTGGTTTGCAAAAAAAAAAAAAAAGAAAAAGAAACTGAAATAATGGGTTTATTTTTAACACAATGATACAATAAGATATCATGTTTGTGGCTTATACAGAATATAATGGATGGTGTGGGTCAACACGGTATCGTTGGAACTAGAACTGGAACCGTGATTGGAGTTGGGGCTGTAACCCAAGACATGATGCCGTCGTCACCTGGCATGTCTCAACAAGTCCATGAAGGGCATACCATTCATATTGATGGTGAGATTATTGGTTGTGTAATGTATTAGATTGGAGATGGTAGTAACTTCCATGGAACACCTTGTTAGTTCGGGTCAACTCGAGATGACGTAAGTATATGGAGTTGAGTTGTGTGTTAATTGTTAATGATGGGGATGTTTTTGTTGGATGGAAATGTAGGTTGAGAGGTGGATGGAAAAGTTGGAGGAAGCAGAGGTTAAACGAAGAATATCAATCAAAACGGTTGTGATAATATCCTTTTTTGTGGCCATAAATCTAATTCCCCCTTTTTTTTTTTATCGAAAATTCATAATTTTTGTATATTTATCTTAGGTTGGTTATCTGTGGATGGAATATATATACAAGCTTCCCAAAATCACGTACAATAAGTACCATCCTTAAACCTTCTGGATCTCCATCACGTATTCGTACTCATCAAATGCTTTATCGGTGCTATCCAAATGGCTTCAGATACAATTTACCTTTTATACTTCTTATGATTCTAATTTATTTTTCTGTGTGCTTATAGTGTGTATATACGACCTAGCAATGAGCCTACCGCTCTTGTACCGAACTTTATGTTGCATTCTAGATGTACATGGTAAATTAAATGGATTTTCACATTTATTGTAGGTGGTTGTTATCTACAATTCCTTGGGGTGGAAGAGATCTGATGTTATAAGAGTTCCAGTAAGTGTTACATTAGACCGTGGGCCACAGAGTTTGCAATATTGGGCTGTCTTCCTTGCAAAACTGAGGAAGAAAGGGTCGTCTATTACTGACTATGACGTGTCATGCAGCTGATGCAAGCGCAATTCAAGTAAAGTATGCGTTGATTGATTCAATTTGTATCGGTTTTCTTCCGCTGTAAGAAAATTAAAAATCTAAATAAAGGCAGTCAAATTTTGGCACGACATTAGCTCTATTCGTAAGACATTGGATATACAGTAGGTGTAAATATTGTTGGTGACTGATGCGTGTGAAGTGTTATATATATTAGGTGTATATTTTAAGCCCTTTAACACTTTTTTTAGCCAAGTTTTAAATTTATAAAACACGATATTTACTAACACTAAACACACATATGGGCAAGTGCACCCATCGTGAGCGTAGTATAGTGTTGGTAAGATACCGAGGTCGTCCAAGGACACAAGAGCTTTTAGTACTGATTTATCCTCAACGTCTAATCAAATCAAAAAGTTTAGAAAAATCTTTTAAACTAAGAAAAATAAAAACTAACTAAAATGCTGAAAAGTAAAAATAAAAGAAAAACAGATAGACAAGATAAATCACTTGGTTCCGACTCGTGTATAGTGTAACCTTTGATTATTTCCGCACTTTTGCACTTATTTAAGAGATTATCTTAGTTACTGTAGTAGGCCCCTCTTTTGAAGGTGACGTTACCTCAACCCAGTAGTTTGAGTCAGCAATGATACAATCCTAAAGGGTCGGATTATTGAAAGATAATTAATTAAGTTATTAATGCAAATTATGGTAGGCCCCTCTTTTGGAGGTGACGTTACCCTCGACTAAGTAGTCTGAGTCAGCAGAGATACTGTCCTAAATAGCCGGGTTATAGTATTAATAGTAGTTAACTTATGAGGGGATCAAAGAGTTTGGACCCCCGCCATCCAATACCGTTAAGTATTGAAGGAGGTCCTACTAAACTTGACCCAGGTCCATTGCAGGACCTCTAAACGCTGAACAATGGCAAGACTCTTACCAAACCGTTCCCTTAACCCCCGACCAGGTAGCCAACATACCTCCATATAGACCGTGGAGATATGAATGGTGAAAATCTTTTATTTTATATAGACAGTAAAATAATGTCAAGACACCACGGACAAACGATAAGGAAGAATCACCTTCAACATAAGAAACTAGTTATTAAAGTCATTAATACAAAACCAAGTAAAAAGTGCGAAAAGATTAGAAATAAAAAGTATTACACTAGACACTTGTCTTCACCAAGTGATGTAAGAGACTTAGGCAAACATGGCCTTGATTGTCAAGAACTCTTACGATCAATCTTGGATCCCAAGACGACTCACACACTCTATGATGGACAATGGATGATGGTGGTGGATGATGGTGTTATGGTGGTGGTGGGTGAAGTGTGAGAGAGGTGGTGTGCCAAGGGATGGTTTGAGCTTGAGCCAAGCACTCCTATTTATAGGCTGAACAGAAGCTCGGGCACGGCCCCGTGTCCAGTGGGCACGGCCCCGTGTCCACATCCTCTCTTTCTTCATTTAATGCAGCTTGTCTTATTAGTTGACCACGCCCCCGTGTCCGCTGAGCACGACCCCGTGTGCAGAAGAATCTTTGTACTATGAAGATTTGCCTGGATTGTGCGAATCTTATAGTTGACCACGGCCATGTGTACGCTGAGCACGGCCCCGTGGTGGGCAATAGAAGCTTCTACCACTTTGTCTTTTCTGCTGACACTTGGGCACGCCCCCGTGCTGGCTGAGCACGGGGCGTGTTCAGTCTTCTGTCTTCTTGTTTTGCTTGGGAGGATGCTGTCGTGGGGTCGGACATGTAACGTTTGTTCCTTTTCTTGTATTTATGTTAGATTTTGTTGTCTTTTTGCTCCTTTTGTTAATTTGAGCTCATTTAATCCTGAAAATACAAAAGGAAGACAAAAGCACACTTTTTCCAACATTAGTACTGAAAAAGGGTTAGTTTTTATGCCACAATTGATGTAATTTATATGTTGCATTTTGCACACATCAAATACCCCCACACTTGAATCTTTGCTTGTCCTCAAGCAAAACTCTTTATAATGTGGCTTTACACTCCTAAATGGAATGGGTAGAGAAGAAGGTTTTTGGGCTTGTCATAGAGTGTCGGGATTTCCAAGATTCATTATTTAGTTTTATTTTTATTTATTTACAATCCTATTCGTCATGATTTATTTAAAACTTTTCATAAGATAAATTACTTATTAGGGCATAACATGCCTCTTTAAAATTCTATTTATATACAAGTTCACATACCTCACGGGGATCACTCAACACTCGGTCGAAAATGTATTTTTGTGGATCACTCGAGAGCGGCATGGAACTTACTCCTACCATAGGCTTGCCAAGCAATCAATCATCCTTCTTTTTAACTTATATACCTTTGTAAATATCAAGAGGACTTTTGGGTGAAGGGTTAGGCTTGGGTTAAAGGTAGGTGGTTGGGTTAGTGGTTAGTGGTTAGTAGAAAAAGGGCGAAAAGCGTAACAAGCGTCGGTTTTCGTAAGACTTTTTATTTTGATGAAGCTATTATTCAAATAAAGTTATTTTTGATGAACTTGTTTGTTTATTTTCTTTTGCTTCATCATCAACTCATATATATATATATATATATATATATTGAAAAGTCATACGAAAAACCAAGCTAGTTACTAAAACAAATGGTTAAAAATGAAAAAGGTTTTGGTGGGTAAAAGGGTGTTTGGTTTGGGTTATGAAATGAAAAGGTTTAGGCTCAAAAGGGCTAACTAGGGGGATTTTGGGTAGGTGGTAAAAAAAAAGAAAAATAATGGTGTAGAAATAAAAAGGGTTAGTCCTAATGCCTCCATCATTTACTTACTCGGGTTTAAGTTGGTAAGGACCGGGAATGTATCGTCATGGCAAGTTCTAGAGTCGTAAGAACCAAACGGCTATTCACACAAGAAACGAAAAATGAGCATTTAGTCTAATTATATGTAATTGTATGCTCAATAAAGGCTCAAAACTCACTTTTGTGGGAATGGGTTTTTTATGTGATCAAGTATATATAATCAAATTTTAACTAAGTTTGTCATGCCTTTTCATAATTTTCTTATGTTGGTTCTTTTTATCACGACGCTATCGGTTGTAAATTCGTAAAAATATAACCTTTTTAGAACTTGAAATTCCCAAGTTAAACCTAGACAAAAAAAAATTGAAAATTTTTGAAAAAAATTTGGGGTGATTAGCGGTTCCAATAGAGTTTTGTGTAAGGCTTGTATTTAGGACTTGCAAGATTCAAGGTTTTAGCATCCCCCCCACACTTAAATTACACATTGTCCTCAATGTGTCCCAAAAATAAGTTTTTAGGTTGATTGAATGTGTAAAAAGCAAAACATTTTGTGTTACTGGGCACTGGACACGGCCCCGTGCCTAGTGGGCACGACCCCGTGTTCTGGTGCCAGTAACGAAAACTTACAGAAGGTGGACACGGGGGCGTGTTGGGTGGACACGTCCCCGTGTCTGTCAAAGTCTGCAGAATTAAAACAAACAGCAGGTTCAGGGGAGTGGGCACGGGGGCGTGTCGGCTGGACACGGCCCCGTGTGGACAATCTGCAAGGTTGAAAAACAGGTTTCTTTCTTCTGTTTTCCTGTCCCGGCTTTAGTAGTACTAATGCTTAGTACTCTAAGCCTCGTATGTACCTGCTTAATCAATAAACACCATACCACACATATATCAAACATCCTAATTTTACCAAGTTCAACATCCATGTCAAAGTTAAAAGAAAAATAAATGCAGAAAATAAAAGAAGTTATGGAAAGTAAATTGTTCAACACTTGGCACGCAGGCCTCAAATTGTTCAAGATGGAAAAGGTTAACCTGGGGAATCACCAACCAAGCGCTTCTTCCTCCGCTCCTCCCGCCTAATCCATTTCCTCGTCTTCATCATCATCATCTCCACCATAGCCAGCTATGTACTCCCGGATATTTCCAATATCATCTTGGATATCGGATGTGTTTCTCTCGATGGCCCCAACCCGGTTGTACGTGTTGCTTGCCATATTGTAGGTGTTCCTGGTGCACATGAGGTTTTCCTGCAACAAATCATGTAAACTTTGAAAGTTAGGAAAACCGTATCCTGAGGAGGAGGATTGGCCCGGATCACCATGGGGCTGGTATTGGTACTGGTACTGGTACTGGTACTGATGATGTTGTGGAGCGTGGAGGACAAGTGCTTCTTGCGGGTTCCATGCATGACCTTTCATCCTTTGAAAGCTTACCGTCCCGTCTTCAGCTTCATAAACTAGGTGCATTGAGCGACAGATATGTATATCTACCCTACCCGACCATGGGCTCCTGTCAAATGACCTAGGTATGCGGGTGAAGTGCCTGAAGAGACGGTACACCCATCCCCCAAAGAAGATAGGGGTTGGTGCACTAGCAAGGCGGTTATGATGCATGTTTCGGAGCATGAGGAACGGAACATCAAGCGGCCTGCGGGTATGGATGCAGTGGAGGATAACCAAATCTCTTAACCCAACGACGCCACCGCTATCGTGTCTTTGACTAAGAGAGTAGCCGAGGAGCCTATGGATGTATCGGTAGAGCGGATCCCTCAACTTCGTACTCTTAGTGCTGCTCAGATTGTAATACCCTTCACCAATCTGAGCCCACGCGGCTTGGCGATCGTTTTCACCTATCTCTCGCATCCCTCCAGTATTTTCCTCGTTCCCTGCATCTTCTTCCGCATACAACCCGACAATCGACCCAAATTGTGCCATAGAGATCGAATACTTAGTTCTGCCACATCGGAATGCTACCCCATCATTGTCGAATGGGTCGCACCTTGAGTTGAACGTGAAGCTTCTATAGAATTCCAAAGTGCATTCGTGGACGGAACGGAGTCGAGTTGTTAAAGCGACTCTTAATGGCCCAATGACAATGTTGTTGAAGCGGTCGAGTTGGTTCACCAATGATAACAAATCCGTGCATGCTTGCCTTGGGTATTCCTCCGGCCTTGTCTGAAGTTCTTCGTATCTAGCCCTCTCATCGAGCTCATTTGCGTTAAACCTTGTGAACTTCCTAGCCATCTGAAAGAATACACCAAAAGTTAGCACGAACCAGAAGAATTTTCGGACAAAACCACAAACAGTGGGCTGGACACGACCCTGTGTTCAGCGGACACGGCCCCGTGTCCAGGCGTCAGTTACACAAAAATTCCATTTTTCGACCCGGTTTCGAAAACTTGAAAATTTTTTGTTCAATAGGTGCGGTTTTCCCGAAAATGAAACCCCAAGCGCCGTTTTTCCCAAAATAACCCGTTTACCCTATCAATTTTATCTTTTTCGGTTCAAAAACAAGGGTTTGGGGTTTTTATGAGAAATCGGGTGAATCTATGAACAATAAAAGTGGATTTACTTCCCATAACACTAATCTAACTAAATGCAAACAGATCTAAACAAAAATTTGAGGTTCGATCCCGATGAACTTCAAGAACCCTAGATTTTTCCCCAAATTTTTGGTGTTTTAACTACATGCAAGTAACTAATCTAACTACTAATGATGTAAGAATCATACCTTGATGTTGTTAGAACAAAAGGAGACGTCGAAAATCTGTGGAAAATCGCCTGGAACCAGAGCTTTTTCGGGGAAACGGGGCGTGTGGAATGTTGTAACTGTTATGAAAAAGGGAATATATCCCGACTGCAGCGCGGACACGGCCCCGTGCCGAGCAAAGTTTTGAAATTTTTTTTAGTGCTCGTGTGAGTGCCTTTTTTTCCCATAAACTTTGGTTAGAAAACTTACCGCTTTAGATGTCGTCCCAATCGTTCGTAACTTACCAGATATGATGATGGTTTCATTCTTCAACCGTTTGAAGCGAGATCTCCTCCTCTTCATCCTCAATGAATCCTTGATAGAGTTTCAGACGTTGGCCATTGACTTTGAATGGAGGCCCATTTCGAGATTTAATTTCTACTGCACCGTGTGGGAAAATATGGGTGATGGAAAAAAGTCCTGACCACCTAGACTTTAATTTACCAGGAAACAATCGAAGTCGTGAATTAAACAAAAGAACTAGATCTCCTACCCGAAATTCATTAGGTTTAATATGTTTGTCATGCAAATTTTTCATTCTTTTCTTATAAATTTCGGAGTTTGAGTATGCATAATTCCTAAGTTCGTCTAATTCATTTAATTGACAAAATCGATTTTTACCAGCAAATTCTAAATCTAAGTTTACATTTTTGATTGCCCAATAGGCTTTGTGTGCAATTTCTAGTGGCAAGTGACAACTTTTTCCATAGACTAGCTTATATGGGGTTGTACCTATTGTTGTTTTATAAGCAGTTCGAAAAGCCCATAAAGCATCATCTAATTTATCTGCCCATTCCTTTTTATTTAACCTTACGGTTTTTTCGAGTATTCGTTTTAAACCTCTATTAGTCACTTCGGCTTATCCGTTTGTTTGAGGGTGATATGCTGTTGAGACCCGGTGATAGACCCCATATCTTGTTAAAAAATTTTCAAGTTGATGGTTGCAAAAATGGGTACCTCTATCACTTATTAATGCTTTAGGTGTGCCAAAACGAGAGAATAATTTTTTCAGAAATTTTACCACGACTCTTCCATCATTCGTTGGAAGTGCCTCGGCCTCGGCCCATTTAGACAAGTAGTCTACTGCCACAAGTATATATTTGTTTCCTTTCGACGGTGGGAAAGGTCCCATAAAGTCGAGTCCCCACACATCAAAAATTTCACAAACAAGAATGCCATTTTGTGGCATTTCGTTTTTGGAAGAAATATTACATGTTCTTTGGAAAGCATCACATGTTTTGACAAGACTTTGGGCGTCTTTGTAAATGGTTGGCCAATAAAATCCTGAATCAAATACCTTTCGTGCGGTACTAGCGGCACCATGATGCCCTCCGTATGAACCTTCATGACAATGGCGGAGAATTCTTCGTGCTTCGCTACCATGTACGCATCGTCGCACGAGTTGGTCGGCACACATTTTGAAAAGATATGGATCTTCCCAAAAATAGTGTTTCACATTGGCAAAGAATTTTTTTCTTTGATGATGTGGCCAACCTTTTGCGACTATACCGCTAGCTAGGTAGTTAGCATAGTCGGCGTACCATGGTTCTTCCTTATATTCCACCATTTCCAGGGACTCAGTCGGGAATTTTTCGTTGATTTGCTCGTCCCTGGTTGCCTCCAAAGCTGGGTCTTCCAAGCGCGAAAGATGATCTGCTGCGGTATTTTCTGCTCCTCTTTTATCTTTGATTTCGATATCAAATTCTTGGAGGAGTAGAATCCACCGAATCAAACGTGGTTTTGCGTCCTGCTTTTTGAAGAGATATCGAATGGCTGCATGATCTGTATAGACTATAGTTTTAGAAAGAACAAGATAAGAACGAAATTTATCAAAAGCAAATACCACAGCTAGTAATTCTTTTTCAGTTGTTGTGTAATTTTCTTGTGCATCATTAAGTGTTTTACTAGCATAATAAATTGGGTGGAAATGCTTTTCTTTTCTTTGTCCCAAGACAGCTCCAACTGCAAAGTCACTAGCATCACACATGATTTCGAAAGGAAATTTCCAATCAGGCGCTATCATGATAGGTGCATTGACTAACATTTCCTTTAGGGTTAGAAATGCTTGATTGCAATACTTGTCAAAGATGAAAGGGGCATCTTTTTCAAGTAATTTTGTTAGAGCCCTTGAGATTTTAGAAAAGTCGTTAATAAACCGCCTATAAAATCCGGCATGCCCTAGGAAACTTCTGATAGCTCTTACGGAGGATGGAGGTGGTAATCTAGAAATGGTATCTATTTTGGCTCGATCCACCTCCATTCCTTCGCTTGAGATCTTGTGACCGAGTACTATTCCCTCCGTTACCATGAAATGGCATTTTTCCCAATTAAGGGCGAGGTTAGTTTCCTCACATCGGGATAGCATTCGTTCAAGGTTATCAAGGCATTGGTCGTATGAATCCCCAAAGATAGAAAAGTCGTCCATGAAGACTTCCATTGTCTTTTCTATCATGTCGTGGAAAATGGCTACCATGCAACGTTGGAATGTTGCGGGGGCATTACATAGACCAAACAGCATGCGTCGATAAGCAAAAGTTCCATAGGGACATGTGAAAGTTGTCTTTTCTTGGTCTTCGGGTGCTATCGGGATTTGAAAGTAACCTGAAAAACCATCCAAGAAACAATAAAATTTATGACCGGATAATCTTTCTAACATTTGATCAATGAAGGGTAAAGGAAAGTGATCTTTTCTTGTTGCTTCATTTAATCGTCTATAATCTATACATACTCTCCATCCTGTGACGGTTCTCGTGGGTATTAATTCATTTTTTTCGTTAGTTATCACCGTCATACCTCCTTTCTTTGGAACTACTTGGACGGGACTTACCCAAGGGCTATCGGAGATAGGATAGATAAGTCCGGCGTCAAGTAATTGGATGACTTCGTTTTTAACCACTTCTTGAACATTTGGATTTACTCGTCGTTGTGGTTGTATTACCGATTTGTAGTCATCATTCATTAAAATTTTGTGCGTACACATGGAAGGGCTAATTCCTTTTATGTCTACAAGTTTCCAAGCGATTGTGTTTTTGTGTTTTTTCAAAAGACTAATTAATTTTTCTTTTTCTAAGCTATCTAATTTAGACGAAATAATTACAGGTAAATTACCATCTTTGTCTAGAAAAGCATATTCCAAACATTTTGGAAGTTCTTTGAGCTCAAGTGGTGGGTCTTTAGGAGACTCCTTATTTGGTTGCTCATTTTGATCAAGAACTTTAAAAGTTTGTTCTATGGCGACCTCTTCTTCAACAAAGTTGAAGGGGTAAGGTCCCAAAAACCTCATAATAAGTGATTGGGACCAAACCACAAACATTCTTTTCAGCCTTGTACTCTGCGCGGCCGCGCACGGGTCTCACGAAATAAAGACTTAAGGAACAGTCAACAGTCAACATTTACGCGCCCAAAGGAAATCATAAATCCTTGCGCTTTCTCCCATAGACAAAGGATGAAAATCCCGAAATAAACACTTCCGCTTAAATATCCAGACCTGGATATTATTTACTCAGACTTGGGATTTATTTGTTCAGCTGTTTCCACACAATAAGGTGCCACACCAGATTACAACAGTAATCTTCTAGAAGAAATACAATCGTGCACCACCAAGACGGTTACAACCGTCTGGACACGTGTCAGCATCTCAGACATCCCTGAAATCACAACGAAAGCATGCAATTGGAGAGTAATCTCCACTTGATCACTTTACACATGGCAAATCCCCAGCCTTCGATCTAAGCCACGATTCGTGTGCTCTCACGTCGGATCAAGAAACTTGACGGAAGGAAATGTAACCGCCTACGGGGTTAGCATCTTCCGTCAACTTTTCACTAACGGGTTTTCCCGCCTAAACGACTCCCGGTTATAAATATGAGAACTACTCAGGTATGAAATTCAAGTTAGCCACACTTCTCAGATACATTTTCTTCTTCATAACCCATACTTATTCTCACACCGGAGTCGGGTCAAGGAGAGAACCCCTTTCTCCCCTTGGCGAAGCTAACAGTGCTTCTTTTTTGCAGAGTTATCGGAGAAGGAGATCAGTCGTTGCCAAATCGGACGAGAGGAAACTTAGCTTTTTATGCGGATTCAAACCCCCTAGATATTTCGGTTCCAACCATTTATCTAGTGTTTCTTCATTGGCGCACACCGATCCCTCTGTCTTATCAGTTTTCATCTCGTTTCGATTCAGTTCTTTTCATTCTCTGTTTTTAACATGGCAGAAAACTCATCATCTCATCGGCAAACCGGTCTTCGACCGAACGTCGAAAACAATGTTCAAGTAGAAGGAATCCCAGAGGATGCCTTGGATGACAACGAGGTTCAATCCAATCAAGCAAACGACCCTGTCACTACTGGAGTGTTACCAGCAAACCCTGCTCAGTCAATTCTGCCACCAGGAGAAACTCCAATATCCTGGTACGTCAGGTCTCAAGGGGCACTAAACGCAGTATACACACAGCTGTGTGCTCAGACTGCTCCCTTAACTCAGTCACGGAGACCAGGATCTCGTGCAAACGCTTCCCAACGGGAGGATTCAACTTACGAGAATACAGAAGTTTATGCCAGATCCACATCGAAACGTGAGTCAGGAAGTCACCATAGAGAACATCATGGTGAGCCACACCCTCACCGAAGGCAATCAGTTCATGATAGGTTGGGTTCCCAACGGAACACCCACACCGATGAGTCTGACCCAACATACCGTTTAAGTGCAAACACCAGTGTGTTCAATCGATTGCAGCCAAATTACAATAAATGCAGGCCTCGTGCGGTTTATAACCCTGAGGCAGAACATAACTATGATTTGATTTACCGCCCTGCGGAAGCAGCGGAAAATTCAAAGTTCATCATGGAAATAGCTTTGGCTCCGCTGGAGAAAGCTAAACTACCATCCAACGTGGGAAAGTTTAATGGGCTAACAGATCCCGATGACCACTTGAGAGTGTTTACCAGCGCAGGTCTGGTTGGGGGTTGGACCCTTCCGCTATGGTGTCATCAGCACCCACACCGATGAGTCTGACCCAACATACCGTTTAAGTGCAAACACCAGTGTGTTCAATCGATTGCAGCCAAATTACAATAAATGCAGGCCTCGTGCGGTTTATAACCCTGAGGCAGAACATAACTATGATTTGATTTACCGCCCTGCGGAAGCAGCGGAAAATTCAAAGTTCATCATGGAAATAGCTTTGGCTCCGCTGGAGAAAGCTAAACTACCATCCAACGTGGGAAAGTTTAATGGGCTAACAGATCCCGATGACCACTTGAGAGTGTTTACCAGCGCAGGTCTGGTTGGGGGTTGGACCCTTCCGCTATGGTGTCATCTGTTCGTACAGACCCTGACCGGCCCAGCACGAATCTGGTTCGACAACTTACCAATAGGACAGATCGAATCTTGGAAAGACCTGCGCGAAAAGTTTTTAACACATTTTAGCCAACAACGGCGTTCCATTCGCGATATATCTGACGTCATGAACATTTGGCGCCGTGATGACGAAAATCTGGAAGATTTCATCACCAGATACAATAAAGAGGTGTTGGAGATTGGCGGAGTTCATGAGCAACTAATTCGCGCTCAATTCAAGTACGCGGTTAGATGTGATGACATGATTAAGGTCTTATCTGGAACAGAGGGCCTTCCAAAAAGTTGGGAGAAGATAATGGCGGCCGCCAAGGTTTATGCGCAAACTGAAAAGAACCTTACCACAAACAGGCCACCGCCACCACATAATAGACCCGCGGACTTAAGCTCAACTGGCGAAAGAAGGTTTAAGAAATCATGGCGTGAGTTTGGATCAGGAAGTCGTTCGTCTGAAGATGCTCGCGTAACAATCAACAAACTCACCGCGCAGAGGGAGAACAAACAGGAGAATAGGGAGAGGCAGTGGACTCCACTAACAAAGACCCCGGCGGAGGTGTTAAGTACTAAAGACTATCAATTCAAACCTCCGATCCCAATGAAAAATAAGCGTGGACAAGACCCGGCACAATACTGCGAATATCACAAAGACAACGGGCATACCACTAACAACTGCATCTCTCTACGCACAGAAATAGAGAAAGCCCTCAAGAGCGGCGAACTCACACATTTGCTCCAAAATGTGCGCAAAGAGATTAAGCAGATAACCCGGGGTGAGGAGGGCCCAAGCAAACGGGCGAAAACTTAAAAGACAACTCTATGAATTTCTCGCGGAAAAACATGATCCATCAAGCAAAGCGGAAATATTAGAGAGTAAGTTAAGTTCCACATAATTATATTAGCAAAACTTTGTAAAAGCCTCTGTGCTCTATCCTTAAATAAAATTGCAAAGTTTCTATTATTTATGTGTTTACAAAGTGCATGCAATTTCTTTTAGTAAGCGCAAAAACATTATGGTAGTTATAAAACAAGCTTCATGAACGGTCAGTGATCACGTCACAAACGGCCATAAGTTCAAACATGAGCTTTATACCAACTTCATTCGCCTTACTCAACAAAAAGTAATCGTACTCATGCAAAATAGTGTAAACAAACAAATAAAAACATCATGCTATTCTCAGCATACAAATACGCCCTAAAAACTTTCAAACACGGCAGTGTTTAAGTTACTTGCGCAACAGCGTACCAACAAAAATAGGGATTTACATCCCAAATATTACAGGAAAATTGTTCATTACATTTTTCAACCTACGCCAAATCTTCACCCTCATCCGGAAAGATTTCCCTTAGTTGCGCTACGTGATCATCATATTGTAACGCAACATTTATCAGATCCATAACCGGAAGTTGCAAGTTGTTAAACTCTGTCTTCAAGGCAGCAAGCGCGGCACCAGTATTCACGCCGAAAGTTGCAGATTTACTATCATCCCAGTCAACCTTTAAAGCGCTGTTCACATGATGGGAGCATTCAGCATATCCTTGCGCATACCCATCTTTTCGCGCAGCAACCACTAAACGAGCAACGGTTTTATCCAACTCTTCAGAGTTCAACACAGATTCAGCAACCTATGAAAGCAAGTAAAGATGAATAAATAAGAAAGTGCATAAACAGTTCCACAACAGAGAAAATGCAAGCAACGTACACAGGCAATTGCACAATCCTTCAGCCACGCCATATTACTCTTTAAGGGTTCAAGCTCACTTTCCGTCGTAGCTCGTGCCGTTTCAGAATTTTCCAATTATTCTTCGGTCTCAGTCAAACGGCGGGAAGTTTCAGCCCTTTCAGAATGCGCAAGCTCCAGATCCTTTTTTAATTTTTCCTTATCAGAAAGCAAAGCAGTAAGTCCTTCCAACTCTTTATCTCTAAGGGCAAGAGTGGCGCAAGCTTGTACCTCTCATTGCTCACTGTGCTCCCTATGGGAACGCGCTTCTTGTAGAGCAGCTTCTGCATCAGCTTTTTCCCTTTTCAACTTTTCTACCTCCGCATCCTGGTTCTTCAGTTTTTCAACTTCGGCCTTAAGGTTATTAATGATATTACGAAGGTTTGCCTTCTCAGCATTATTTTTTTCGCAAATTTTCCTCCAGTTTTTGCGTTCCTAGGAAAGAAGGGCAGCTTCAGCTTCCGCTTTTCTCTTCCAACCAGCAATAGACCATTCCTCAGTCTTGCGCTCAGCTTCAAACTTGGCCTGATCAGCTTCCAATTTAGCCTTCAGCTGAGCCAAGCGTTTCTCATCTTTGGCAAATTTCTTTTGAGACACCTTAAAGGTTTCCCGGTCCTTATGCATACTATACCACTCACGCACTATGCGGTGAGTGGTAGACACATGAGAAGCAGTTTCTTCAAGATAAGATTGATAGGTTTGTTCATAAGACCGGCCTTCTTGAAACTTGATCTCTCCAGGCGGAAGTATCCCCTGCAACCAATCTTGGCACACGCGCCAATCCGAGAAAGTGTCACCTTTCTTTAAATTCCAAACGGGGGCGTGAGGCTCAGAGGCATCTTTCTCCATATAAGTCTGGTAGTAATAATCTCCCAAGGTTTCTTCCGGACGGATTGGAGAATGTTTACCAACACCAGCAGATGAGCCTTGCCCCTCAACTGTCACCTTCTCAACATACTCATGCATAGCATCAGAAGGTTTAGGGGAAGAAGTTGAAGTTTTTCTAGCAGCTTGTTCTTTCCCTAGATCTTGAGCAACAGTTTCAGGGGTTTGTGGATTACCAGCACCATCCACCACACCTGGATCAACAACTTTTTCAGTTTCTGTAGCAATATCAACAGGCTTCTCAGCCTCAACAGTCTTCTCCACACCACCATCAGCAACCCCCATAGGCTCTAACTGGTCAACGACAGAAGCACGCGGAGGGGTGGGTGGAAGCTTTTCATTTACCACAGATTGCTGTTCTGTGGGAACAGGGGAAACAGGAACCTCTGGAAAAACAACAAAAATCTGTAAAGATTTAACGCGCATAAAGAAAACAAGAAAAGGCAACACTTACCAGGAACAGATTCTGAAATAAAAGCATCAAGATTCCCTTTTCTGGTAATTTACTTCCTCTGAATTTTCTTAGAAGGCTGACCCTCCACATCAGTATCAACTTGTTTCCTTTTACCAGCCTTCCTGTGCACCAAGTGTTCAGGACTAGAATCCAAATCGATAGGATCACTTGGGTTGGATGGGGGAATATCAGCAGAATCCCTCGATTCAGGTTTTGGTTCTCGTATAGTTACTACAGGGGTAAGACCCTCCAAAGAATCAGAAACCACCACATAATCACACCTGGAGTCAGAGGAACGTCGCATACCTTTCTTCTCTCCAACATTCTTTGCCTTCAAAGTTTGAACTTTAACAACCTCACCCTTCTTCGGCGCAAAGGTAGAGGGCGTTGTGCGTTTCTTCCTTTCAGGGCCTATGCCCAAATTCAACAACTCACCTACAAAAGCGCAAAAGAACAATTTACCCACAAGCGCAAAAAGGAAAACAGAAACAGATATAGCTTACCAGCACCAGCAGCCGGTTGGGCAGACAAATCCGCATCCTGCGGGAGAACAAAGTTTCTTACAATACGATGGTACCAAAGTTCCTCTTCAGGTTTCTTCTTGATGGTACCCATCTTTCCACCCTCCCTCTTAAAGGCAACAACATACAGTGAAACAACTGTAATCAAAGGAGAGCAAGTCAAAAAAAAAAAAAGAGAAAAAGGGAAAAATCCCAATCTTACCATGACCATCCTCAGTGTATACCGGTTTGTCATCACGCTCCATTTTCCGATTCAAACTCATGCCGGCTCCGACAAGAGCTTTCTCCGGCAAAGCAATATTGGGAACATCCTTCAAATCTTGATACCAGTTCTCATCAACAGGGGTCTGAATCGTTTCAATCGGAACATCTTCCTTCCCCCTTAAAACCATCCTCACCGGAATCACTCCGGCCTTGATAAAAAAGAATTTTTGTTTCCAATCGTGAAAGGATTTTGGGGGTTGCTGTAGAATCTTCTTTGCAGACGCCCTCTGAACGAACGAGTAAAACTCTTGGGTACAGTGCATCTGGTGAAAAACCCTAAATCGGGAAATGGTTGGCTCAACATGCATTGCCCGACACACAAATTCAAAATGTCGAACCCTAACCATACCAATAGGGTGAAGTTGGGAGATATGCAACTTATAATACTCAAGGAATTCAAGAAAAAATTTAGTAACAGGCAAACGAAAGTTGCCTTCACAGAAAAATCCCAAAAAAGGGTAATATACCCAGCAGGAGCATCCGCTGCTGTCTGCCCCTCTTCAGGGTACAGAGCACCCCAGTTTTCTGGGAATTTGAAATTCCGAATCAAACCATCAAAGGTCGCCCTAGGCCACTTCAGCGGTGGAAGTTCAGTCGACATTTCTTCGGATAAGTCTTCTTGGTGTTCTCCGATTGACATAAGAGGAAGAAATGATAAACTTTTGGTGGGATTATGAAGAAAGGAAGAGGAAGAGTTTTCAAAGAAAGCAATGATTAAACTGGAAGAGGGTAATTCAAACAGACTTATATACTCACCGTAATAAATAGCATCGGTAACCGCTATAGCACCTTTCCTGGATATCACAGTTACCCAAGCAACAGAGCGAGTGAAAACCAACACCAACGCGCTTACACGCGCGCGTGCAAGACACGGACAGTAAGGAACAACTGACAGTGACAGCCTGCCACTCAGTTTTACTGTACCAATCTCATTTAAAGTCAAAGATTTTCAAAAATCGTTACAGTAAACAAAATGAATCTTCCCATAGAAGTTTCCACATTTTCGAGCCAAAAAACTTTCCCTCTTATAAAGTCCAGCGCTCCACTTACTTGCGTAAGTGCAACACTAGACTGGGGGGACTTGAAGGGGTAAGGTCCCAAAAACCTCATAATAAGTGATTGGGACTAAACCACAAACATTCTTTTCAGCCTTGTACTCTGCGCGGCCGCGCACGGGTCTCACAAAATAAAGACTTAAGGAACAGTCAACAGTCAACATTTACGCGCCCAAAGGAAATCATAAATCCTTGCGCTTTCTCCCATTGACAAAGGATGAAAATCCCGAAATAAACACTTCCGCTTAAATATCCAGACCTGGATATTATTTACTCAGACTTGGGATTTATTTGTTCAGCTGTTTCCACACAATAAGGTGCCACACCAGATTACAACAGTAATCTTCTAGAAGAAATACAATCGTGCACCACCAAGACGGTTACAACCGTCTGGACACGTGTCAGCATCTCAGACATCCCTGAAATCACAACGAAAGCATGCAATTGGAGAGTAATCTCCACTTGATCACTTTACACGTGGCAAATCCCCAGCCTTCGATCTAAGCCACGATCCGTGTGCTCTCACGTCGGATCAAGAAACTTGACGGAAGGAAATGTAACCGCCTACGGGGTTAGCATCTTCCATCAACTTTTCACTAACGGGTTTTCCCGCCTAAACGACTCCCGGTTATAAAGATGAGAACTACTCAGGTATGAAATTCAAGTTAGACACACTTCTCAAATACATTTTCTTCTTCATAAGCCACACTTATTCTCACACCGGAGTCGGGTCAAGGAGAGAACCCCTTTCTCCCCTTGGCGAGGCTAACGGTGCTTCTTTTTTGCAGAGTTATCGGAGAAGGAGATCAGTCGTTGCCAAATCGGACGAGAGGAAACTTACCTTTTTATGCGGATTCAAACCCCCTAGATATTTCGGTTCCGACCATTTATCTAGTGTTTCTTCAAAAGTGGTCAATCTCTTCACTTGTATCGGGTGGTTCATCTTCGTCTTCAATTAGGGGGTCATTATTGCCGAATGGATATTTCATTGACCGCTCAAGTTCGACACTTCTTTTAAATGCCCCTAATTGAAGAGGTAGATTGCTGAACTTCCGGTTTTTCAAAGCTTCGTGAGTTTTTACTAATGGTCGTCCCAACACTAGAGGAGCGTCATCGAGGATGACAAAGTCGGTTGGGATTACCATTTGATTTGTTTGAACCAATACATCCTCAACTACACCGATTGATTTTATTACTTTCCGATTGGATAGAAAAATGGGTATTTGAAGTGGAGAAAAATCACTAATACTTAATTTTTCGAAAATGTAGTTAGGCATTATGTTAACACAAAGATCTTTATCAATTGTAACATTACTAATAAATGAATTTTGAAAGAAACATGGAACCGGTGTAATGTTTATTTCAAATGGATCTTCTTTTATTAGTGAGGTTTGATCAGTAGTTAACTTAACACTTACCGTTTCGTCAATTTTAGTGTTAGTGTTTAACTCTTTTAAAAACTTAGCATGAGTGGGTATTGAAGACATGGAATCGGTGTAATGCCATTGAAGACAGCATTCCCATTTTGTCTGCTGACGAGATCGTCCAATGGAAGCGTATGTATGAAAATCCGACGAGGGCTTTTACTTTTCCTGAGGGAATTCTGGCTATGGGGGGGTTGAGCCCCTCCTACTCAGTTCGCCCCAAGGCCTTATTCGGTAAAAAAGGTATCTCTTTGCCTTGTACTTGTTGTATCTGTTGTTACTATTTGAGATTTGTGTAGTCATCTTTGGTGTTTCTCTTGTGCAGAGTTGACTTTGTGGAAACTGCTCCAAAGGGATTCTAGGGATGTTAAGTTTGTGGTCGGTGATGAGGTTGAACCGGGTTTGAACCGGAGTGTTGAGATGCGGGCTACTGGAGGGTCTGTTCAGGCCTGGGCTCCGTTGTTACGGGAGAAGGTGAGGGGACTTCTTCTGATGGGGAGGAGAGTTCCCCTGATCCCCTTCCCGTTAATCGTTCTAGTCGTGATGATGATGAAGATCTGGAGAGCCGTTTGGCTCGTAAGAGGAAAACCGTTAGTCCTAAGCCAGCCCCTGTTCCTCGTGACATCCGACAGAGGCTCCGGAGTGCTAGCACCTCCTTCAACAAAGGCTGCTTCTGAACTTCCCCCTGCTGGGGTTAAGGGTTCTTTGTCTAAGCACCTGCGGCCCTCCAGCCTTGTGAATGCACCCTTGTTGGTGAGTTTACTTTTTCTTTTTCTTTTTGTCTTGTATTCGCTTTGTTTTTGGGGGATTTTTGATGTTCTTTTTTCTTTCTTTGTCCAAGTAGGGAAGTTCTCATGATCCAATAGAGATCCCTACTGGCCCTTCCTCTTCCCGTGTTTGGGACAAGACTCCGGAAGTAAGCATTGCTCGTGTTGCCTCAGCTTTTGAGGTTTCTCCTCATCATGCTACTGGGACCAGTAAACCTTCTCAATTTGAGAGTCTTGCTCATCGATCCCCTTTGGCTCCCCTGTTTGCTGATGCCCTCCCTTTCACCTATGTTCCTAAGTGGAAAATAACTCATTCTTCGGTGATAGGGACTCCTGAAAATGCCAGGGATTTTTTAAGTCATGTTGTTCCTCCCTCCTATAGGTTCATGAATTCTGCCTCGAGGGATGATCTTTTTGAGGATCTATACAGCATGTCACTTTGTGAGAGCTTTTTCAGGGGCGCTGGCATGCTGCATCGGGTTGATGATTTGAGGAAGGAGAACGAAGGACTCAAGGATGAACTTAAGACTTCCCAATCTGTTGCTGCTGAACTTCGATGTCAAGTGGTTGAGGCTGAACGAAAACTGCAAGAGGAGAAGGTATATAGTGTGACAACTCGAAATTTAGAACCTTTCTTGTATCCCGATGTAACATGCTTAAACGTGTGACTAGTTAACTTGTGTGATTAATGATAAGTGAACCTTTCATGTGATTATGTGTTGTGTTTAATTGTGTGCGTATATGTATGCTTGTATGTATAGTATGTGTGTATTAGTATGAACCGAGACACAAGGACCCAACTCGAGACCATGCGGTCTCGAGTGAGCAATGAAACAATGGGCCGGATGGGCGATACACCTCATTTAACCCAACCGAAAACCCATTAGGGTGCACCATGGTGGAACAAGTATATAACCTTGTGGTTAGCCACACTTGTCATTTTTGGGCACACAACACACATACTCCTCTACACACACACTCTCCATTCTCCCTCACTAAAACCCTAAGCCACAACATTCTTCTCCTTCTTCTCGGATTCAAACCGGTGACCACTAGGAGCTCTCGGATCGACTCACACACGCACCCGTTTAGAAGCTTCATACTCACCTTTGAGACTCATCAACCGGTTAGTGTCCTTATGATGTTTGTTGTTAAATGATAGTATGAATGATATGATTTAACTAGTATAGTTGTATGCTTGATGATGTTTTGTGAACCGGATGTGTATGATGATGTAATCGGCTAACATGCTTCGGATATATTGCACAATGAGCTCATGATATCTTGTGTCTAAATGTGATTCAAACCATTAAATGTGGATGTTCATGAAACCGACTTGCATATGTGTGTAGATAGCATCATGTTAATCGGATTAGTGTAGAGTTGATTTTGAGATGTTATGTGATGATTTGAAACCATTAGATGAGTATGTTCTAGTGTTTTGATGGTTGTTCATGATTATGTTTGTGACTAATGCTAAAAACCCGGAAATAGGATGAACAAGTTTGATGATCAACATGAACATGACTTGAATATATGAAGAACGTGTTGAATATGATATGAATATGTTATGAACATTTGAAATTGCCATGTTTGATCCATTTCGGTTAAGGTTAGACAAGGAGACATGTTAGTGCAATGTTATTGGATAGTACATTATCTCATGAACATGAAATTCCATTGGTTTAGTACATATGTCAGGAAATCAGCAGATGTCCAGCCGAGACCTTCGGTCTCGACTCGAGACCACCATATGTCAACTCGAGATCCCCGGTTTCGACACAAGTTGCGAGTCGAGAACCTATAGTCTCGACTCGAGACCACACTTGATCAGCACACATAAACATCTTGACTCGAGACCATACTTACGAGTCCGGTTGCGACTCGAGACCAACATATGCATAACCCGAGACCTCATCAGTTGCGACTCGAGACTTGTAAGCTATAACTAGAGACCGCATAATCTCGACTAGAGACTGCACAGTCTCGACTCGAGACCATGTGCATGTGCACACTGTTGGACTTGCACCCCATTACGGACTTAGATGATTGGGCCAGACTTTTGGGCCTAATGCATGGACCTTATGTGTTACTGTTGAATGTGAATGTTGTTTGGGCTGCCATGAATGATACTTGCATACAATGTGCTAGCATACGTGTAGAAACATACGTGCACTACCTGAATACGAACCTGACTTGTACGGTATCTATGTTAGGACATAGTTGACCACTTACAACTTGATTGACTTTCTGTGTATCTGCCGAGCAAACCAAGGTGAGTTCACACCCTCTACAAAGCATGGGATTCCCTGGGTTGGGAATGGGGTTAAGGAACATGGGTTCCTCGTCCTCCTTGGGTAGGACAGCAATGGTTCAGGAATGTAATTCCTCGTCCTCACGGACAGATAACTCGTACTAGACTAAAACTCTATCACGAAGTCCCTCCTTTTTATATCGACTTAATCGCCGGGCCAATGGCGAGCGGGTCATTAGTTAGATAGCGCTATTTAGGTCTGACAAACCTCACACCGTGCCGCAGAGGACGGGCGTGAACTAATGGATCTGGGGCACATCAATGATGATAGACATTGACAGTTTCAGGGCACATAAACATGACTACAGTCAATAGTCGATATGGTAACGAGTCTAGTATATACATGGGGTAGCCCCCACGGCCGAAATGCCAGAAAACTAACATGGGGTAGCCCCCACGGCTGTATTGCCAGAATAAATGGGTAAACAAATCACGTTTTCAACTATGGGGTAACCCCCACGGCAGGATGCCAGTTAAGGGAAACTGTTTTTGGAACAACTTAAAAATGAACACCCAATCGTGAACTCACTCAACTTGTTGTTGACTCCTTACTACATGCTTTGTAGGTCAATAGGTACTTAGCTGGAGCTTGCATGGAAGAGAGTCGTTGTGGGACATGGACAGCTGTGTGCCATGTTAAACTTTGAAACAATTAAACTTATGTCTTGATTTTAACGTTATGCTTCCGCTTGCAACTTAAACTATGTTTTGTTTGAACACCAGTTGTATTGGTTGGATTTTATAACTATTTATATGCTTGTTCAATATGATTAGTGGCTGGATCCTGGTCAGTCACGCCTCCAAGCGGTAGTACTCCGCAGGTGGATTTTGGGGGTGTGACATATAGCCTTTCTCCCTTCTCCCCCCCCCCTTTTTTTTTATTTTTCAACTGCTTTTGGATTCTTTATGATGTCTTTTACTCAGGGGCTGGAGCTATGCTAGAGCGGAGGGAGCGAGCCTCGGAGAGGGAGATGGCAGCTTTGGTGGAGGAGAAGGAGGAGCTAGCCGCTGAGCTGAAGCATCCAAAGGAGCTTGACTCTGTTTCTCAGAAAGATCTGGAAGCGATGTATGCTGAATATGGGATGGCATCTGATGATAACCAGCGGTTGGCTAAGGATAAGCATTGGTTGATTACTGAAGGCTTCAGAGCCTTTCTTACTGCCGTCTCTCAATCGGAGGAGTTCAAGAGTGGTCTTTGAGCAGGTGTATTGGGCGTACCAGGATGTTGGGTACCAGGCAGGGCTGAAGGATGGATATATTTAATCTGCTCAGGGTCTGGGCAGGAAGGAAACTCCGCTTTACAATTCCAAAGCTAAGAAGCAATTGTCTAAGTTGGACAAGGAGTTTGGGGGTAAAACCCCGGCCCTTCTCGAAAAGATCCTGGAGCACCCCAAGATATCCATCGATGAATTGAAAGCCCTGTTTGCTTCTGCCGGCCCCTCGTCTCCGAAGTCTTCGTTTGGGGGTGGCTACCAATAATTTCTGAACATTAACCCACTTCGATATGGTTGTAACCTAAACAATTGTATGCTGTAGGATACTTTTAACTTTTTTATGCTTGGGGGGAGAACCTTTGTGTAGGGGTTCTCCTAGTACGTAATCATATGACTTATGACTGTATGTTGCTATCTCGCTTTTGCTTGTTTTCTGGTGTGTTGTTTTTTTTTTGCAGGAGCTTTTTGCCAGGGATCAAGCTGGCGCTTTCCTGAAGACCCTTGGTTGTTTGCTAGAAATTGTGCTTTAATCTGTTTATCATGCTTTCTAGCCTGTATTGGTTTTTCTTGTAAAGGCCAATAGGGCTTCCTATTGTACATTCGTTTTGTAATGAAAAACCTTTCTTTTTGTAGTTTGTTTACAAAAGTGTATCGTGTTTATAGTTTGCTTTATAAACCAGGATTGTCTGTTTAAGGCCAATCGCTGGACAAGTCTATAATGTGGGATTATGTTCTTGGCTTGTTTGTCCGTTTTTCTTGGGTTAGCTAGACCCTACTTTGCCCCACAGCCAGGCGTTTGGTATGTTTGGTATACCTTGTACACGTGTGTCTGTTTGTTTGTTAGGCTTATAGTCTTTCTAGGCACGTCTGTCTTAGTAACACCTGCTATTTTGCCAAAAGGGGACAAGTGGATTGTCCGTTTGTCATTCATTTCTTGGGGACTAAGTTTCCCAGTACAAGTTTTTACTAAAGATTTTTTCTTGGGGTAGGCCCCTGACTAGTAGTTAAATATTACAAAAATGGCTCCCTGGCCATTTTTCCTGGGGGATAAACCCCTCATATGTGATACTTCCTGAGCTGCATGAGGTTCCATTTCCTGGGGACCTCCTTGCCTTGAAGTGTTTCCAAGTTGCAACTTCCTTTGCCGTTTGCCCATGTAACCCGGTAAGGTCCTTCCCAATTAGGCCCTAGCTTTCCGGTGTTCTCCTGTAGGCTGGCTTCATTTGCTCTTAGAACCAAATCCCACGGGACGAGATTAAGCTTTTTCATTTTGGCATTGTAATAGCTTTCAAGTTGCTTTTTGTACTTAGCCTCCCTGACTGCCGCGATTTCCCTTCTCTCTTCAAGCAAATTCAGGTTCATCCGGAGGTCTTGCTCATTTTCGGCCTCCCTGAGCTTCATTCTGTCAGTTGGGGATCCTATTTCAGCCGGGATGACAGCCTCCATCCCGTAGGTTAAGCTGAAAGGAGTCTCCCCGTTGCAGTCTTTAGGGGTGGTCCTATATGCCCATAGTACAAATGGTAATTCCTCCAGCCATCCTTTTTGTTTTCTTCCAAGTCTCCCCTTCATCCCCTTGATGACGCTTTGATTTGCCCTTTCCACTAGCCCGTTGCTCCAGGCATGGGTGATGGAAGTAAATACTTGGTGTATGTGCATCTGCTCACACCATGGCCTGAAGGGTTTTCCAGCAAATTGTACACCATTGTCACTCACGAGCTCCTTCGGGACACCATATCTGCAGATAATGTTGTCTAGCACAAACCGTCTCATCTGCTCCCCTGTTATTTTTGCCAAGGGCCTTGCCTCTATCCACTTGGTAAAATAATCAATGGCAACCACCACGTATTGAACCCCTCCTGGACCCTCTGGGAATGGTCCGATTATGTTGATGGCCCACTTTTGGAAGGGTCAAGAAGTTGAGACAGGTATCATTGGGTATTTGTGGCGATGTGTCATGGGTGCATGGAATTGGCAATTGTCACATCTCTTGATCTCCTCTGATGACGTCTCAAACATTCTAGGCCAATAGAATCCCGCATTCATTGCCTTCGCCACTACTGTCCTTGGCCCAGAATGCATTTCACAAATCCCCTCATGTATTTCTCTAATCACATACTAGGCCTCCTCATTATCAACACATTTCAGGGATGGACCCAGGTATGATCTCCGGTAAAGCTCTACGTTAATCAACTCGTATTGTAGAGCTTTGACTCTTACTTTTCTGGCTACCCAGTCCCCCTCTGGTAATTCCCCGTTTCTAAGGAATCTTACAATTGGTGTCATCCATGTCTCTTGTTCATCCCCGATTGTGGCCACTTCTGCTGTGTCGAGAGAGGGGGACGTCAGGACTTCCACTTTGACTTCTCTTGCCAGATGATCAAATGCCACGGAGGCCAGCTTGCTGAGGGCATCGGATTTCCTGTTTCTCCTACGGGAGATATACTCTAGCTTGAAGGTCCGGAAGGCCTTGAATGTTTCCTTTACCTTTGCCACTTATTGAGCCATTGTGCTGTCTTTGGCCTCGTATTCACCTTGGTATTGCTTGACCACTAACTGCGAGTCTGTACTGGCCTCCACATGTTTTGCTTTCATCTTCTTGGCTAGCCTCATCCCTGCTAAGAGGGCTTCGTACTCTGCAGTGTTGTTGGTGTTTTCGAAGTCTAGCCTGATGGCGTAGGTTAGCTCAACTCCTTCGGGGCTTATCAACGTAATGCCCGCTCCGCTCCCCTCTTCGCTGGAGGCTCCATTTGTGAGTGGTTTCCACACAGCCTCTTCTTCCTTCTCTTTTTCTTCCCTTTCCAATGCCTCCCATTTCAAAAGCTCTTTTTCCTCATCCTCAGGGACTTCTCCTAAGAAATCGGCCAGTATTTGCCCCTTCATGGCTGTCCTAGGTTTGAACTCCAAGGAGTGTTCCCCCAGCTCTATGGCCGATTTAGCCAGCCGCCTCGACAACTCCGGCCTCCTCGGTACTTTCTGGAGGGGTTGATTTGTCATTAAGGTGATCTTATGTCCTTGGAAGTACCTTCTGAGTCTCTGGGAAGCAAAGACAAGATCCAGAGCTTGTTTCTCTAGGGGCATATAGCGTTCTTCAGGGCCCTTGAAGGTCCTGCTGATGAAATATATTGGTATCTGCTTTCCCTCCCGTTCCACCATCATAACCGCACTTATGATCGTCTTTGAGGCGGATAGATACAAAAGGAGATGCTCCCCAGGTACTGGAGTGGCTAGGGTTGGGAGTTTGCAAATGTAGGCCTTCATTTCTTGAAAAGCGGTTTCTGCCTCAGAGGTCCATCTAAACCTGTCCGTTTGAAGGCAGTCCTTCAGTACCTTCATGAAGGGAAGGGTCCTGTCAGCTACCTTTGACAAGAAGCGGTTCAAGGCAATTAACCTTCCATTCAACTGTTGGATGTCTTTCAGGGACCTGGGGGATCGCATCTCAGCCACGGCTTGAGTTTTCTCCGGGTTAGCTTTGATTCCACCCTTAGTAACCACTACCCCCAGGAATTTCTCTTCCTCTACCCCGAAGCAGCACTTCCTGGGGTTCAGCTTCATGTTAACATCTTGCATGGTGCGAATAGTTTCAGCTATATCATCTATCATGGTCATCTCAGTCAGGCTTTTGATAACGATGTCATCGACGTACACCTCCAAGTTTCGTCCCCGTTGTTCTCTGAAGAGGGCATTCATGAACCTTTGATAGGTGGCCCCAACATTTTTGAGTCCGAAGGGCATTTTGGTATAGCAAAATGTCCCTTCGTCCGTGATGAAGGCGGTCTTCTCCTCGTCTTCCATTGACATTTGTATTTGATGATACCCTTTGTAGGCATCCAAGAAGCACTTCAGAGGGTACTGAGATAAGGAGTCCACTTGGACGTCTATCTCTGGGAGAGGGTAGCAGTCCTTAGGGCATGCTTTGTTTAGATCTTGAAAATCGATGCACATCCTCCACCCTCCGTCTTTCTTCTAGACCATGACCGGGTTAGCAACCCAAGATGGGTACTTCACCTCCCTTACTATTCCGGCTCTGAGCAGCTTCCTGGTTTCTTCACAGGCGGCCCTCCTCTTGCTGGGGCCCATGCTCCGCTTTTTCTGTTTAACTGGCCTTGCCCAGGTGTATGTATTGAGACGGTGTTCGGTCAAGCTTCTTGGGATTCCTGTCATGTCTCCATGTTGAAATGCAAATACGTATATGTTGAGGAGGAGCAACTCTTTGAGGGCACTCTTGCACTTGTCACTCAGGTGACTTCCTACTTTAACCGTCTGCTCCCGGAATCTGTCACAAAGGACCCACTCTTCGACCCCGTCCTTTTGGGGTTTCTCAGATGCTTCCCCCTCAGATACGGAGGAAATAACTTCATATGCAGATTTCACCCAAGCCAAGCCTTTTGGCGTTTGGAACACTAGAGCTCCGTGTGGGGTTGACGCCTGTGCTTGCAGATCTCCAATCCCAGGTCTTCCCAGGATTGCGTTGTACTTTGAGGGTGCCCGGACCACTGTGAAAGTTAAGTCTATAGTTCGAACACGATCCCCTACCCCGACTGTAAATGGGAGTCTGATCTTCCCCAAGGGGTGTGACATACGGATATTGAAACTTACTAGGGGGATAGAGTCCTCCTCGAGCCTATCTCTTACATCCCTGTCAAATCTGAGGAAACAGTGTTCGTATATTACTTCTACCCCGGATCCCCCGTCTACATGTATTCTGGCCACCTTGTGGCCAGCTATTATGGCTGAGATGTTAAGAGGGAGTCGCTGCACTTCGTTTTCCTCCAGGTGTGGCATCAAAATGGGAGCTTTCATGCGGTCCGGGGAGCCCAGAATTCTGTCCTTTACGCTTCTGGTGTTATCAAATTCATCCATCCTTCGAATCATGTCTACATCTGCCCTTCCAGGCTCCCTCACATCTTTCCCTTTCCGGTCCCCTCCTCCTTCCTTAATTTCTCTAACCAAATGGGCCAGTTTACCCGTTTTCACCGCGGCCTCTATTTCCCTCTTTAGATACATGCAATCACCAGTTTTATGGCCGAATCCTTTGTGGAAATCACAATACTCGTTCGGTTGTGCCTTTGGCCCGGGTTTTATGGGTGGCGGTCTTGGGAAGGAGTTCTTCACCCTCTCAGAGGCCAGTATTTCACTTGGGGTTTTGGTGAGAGGGGTGAAGCTGTCAGAGTAGGAGGATGGGCCTCTTCCCCGAGGCCTATATGGGGAATACGATGGCCTCGTTCTATCATGCAACATTCTATCAAAAGCTGGTTTTCTTGAGTAAGGTGTACCTTTTTGGGAGGTTTTGCAGCTGGGTTGACCCTTCGGGGCGGGGTGTCCATCTTCTTAGCTTTGCTAACTGTGTCTTTGCCCCTGACAAAAGCTCTGACTCTGTCCATGAGATTGTCAAACGAGTGTGTGAACTCCCCCCCCCCCCCTCAACTTCTCGCATAGCTGTGCATGTTTTAACCCGTTGATGAAACTGCTGATCTTCATGACCTCCGGGATGTCCTTAATGTTCATGCTTTCCTTGACAAACCTCTCCATGTATTGATCTATTCGCCCATTGTCCCTCTGCCTTATGTGCAAGATTTCGTTTGGGTTCTTGACCACTTTTCTTTGCTGACCAAAGTTTCTCAGGAACTTTTCACTTAGCTCTTCATAGCTGTCAATCCCTCCGGGGGGAAGGCTGTCAAAATAGAGCCTGGCTCTCTCCGTCAGGGTCGGCACAAACATATGGCACCAAACTGGCATGGGCCATCGTCCCAACTGTCCTGCACCCCTGAAGGCATGGAGATGGTTCTTAGGGTCCCTTGTCCCATCGTACCGGTCGAAGTTTGGAGGTAGTTTTGTCTTAGGGGGCATTGGTGCTCCCGCAATCCTGCGGGTGAACTTTGAGATTTCGGCTAAGTCTCGTGGGAGGTAGGGTTGATCCAGACCATCATCGCCTTGGTTTTCCTTTTCTTTTTCTTTTCCTCTTTGTTTCTTCCCTGTAATGAGATCCTCCCTCTCTTCCGAGGACATCTGCCTAAGGCCGTCATGAAAGTTTCAAGTGGGTCATTTCCACTGCTTTTGTTTTGAGGATCCACCCCTTCCTGGTTAGAAGGTGTGTCGAAGGACAGTCTAGCCCTGAGGCTTTCAAGCTTCTCTTGTCTTTCTAAATCCTCAAGGCACTTTTTTAGCTTCTCCTTGTGCATGGCAACGAAATCTGGAGTAATAGCCTCCTCCCTTTCCAGAATTTCCACTTGATTCTCGTTTTCCTCCTCATGAGTTATGTCTTCCACCGTGACCTTATCATGATCATTCTGTACCGTCTGGATGGTACGCGAGCTGGGTGGAGTTGTCATGTTGCTTCTTGTAAAACGGGTTATCCCAACGTCGAAGTCTCAGAGTGGGAACACCAGTTAGACTGCTGTCCCACGGATGGCGCCAATGTCGAATACCCAGATCCCGGATGACGTTCAAGGGGTCTTCGCTGACGTCAAGATATCCCGGCCTTCGTTGCTATAAAAAAGTAAACCGTTAGCCTCGTCACGGAGGGCCCCGGGAGGGGGATCCGTGACCAAACTCCGGCGTGAGAATAAGTAAACTTGCCGGAAAGCTTGAGGAGTTTATTCCGATGAGTGTGATCACCGGAATGTTTCTCTAAGGTGTGAATCTAATAAATGTGTGTGTGTTTAATGCAGGAGAATCTTGGTCAGAATAAATGAGAGAGCCTTTAATGTAATACCTTAGAGCCTGCCTTATGATCATCCTTTTTCTTCCTTATATAACCCCGAGACCTTATCTCCCATGTGAGATATTTTAATGAGATGATCCAACGGAATCCGAGAGTCTTCGGGGGGCTCAGACACGTGTCTGACCCCCAACTGTAAGATGACAGCCTCATTTAGTGTTTCCGGCTAGGAAGTACAATTCCAGCCAAAGATCCTTTTTTAATCAGGCATTAAATGTCGCCTGTGTCTTCTGATCCTTGTTTCCCGCTCATTTTATGTAAGGAGAACCTTAATGGACAAGGTAAGCTGCTGTTGGGCTTATATCTTGTTGGGCCCACGCGATAGTAGCTCAAGACGGGTAAATGGGGCAACCCATAGGCCCGTCGTCAGTGAGGATACAATGTAATTTACTCTCCATTTTAAGACGCGTAGGATTGATTTGGTGTCTAGAGTGCAAGTGCTCTAATTTGTCTCCGCTCCTCATAAGACGTCATTTCATAAAATGATAGGCTAGGTATAATATAGGTTACTGTGCCCCCATCCGAGCCACTATACCCTTTTATCAAAAGGATGTGAATGTCCTCAAATCCTTTACAATTTCTTTCTGATATGTAACCGCCCCTTTCCTAGCATCTGAACCGCCATCTTTAAATTAAAAGACAAAAAGTGGTGTTACAATTCTTCGATTCCGATATGTAACCGCCCCGTTCCCAAAAAGGCATATTAACCAACATCTTTAAATTGTTTAAATTGAAAAATGAAGTGGGGTGCTATATATTTTATTTAACTTTGTCATTACACGTATAGTGTAAGGAAGATTCATTTGAGAACAAAAAAACTAAATTAAGAAGAAAAAGAACAAAGAGTACAAATGTAAAATATTAAATAGTTTTTATCTCTACTCATTTATTATCTTTTTTGACTAATTAATTAGTCATAAACACTATCATCATCCACACTTAAATTTTTGCTTAGACACGTCAAAATTTATCCTACACGTTTTGAAATTTATCATACACATATTCAAATTTATCCCACACAGTTCGTAATTCATCTTACACACCTTGTAATTTATGCTACACTTTAAATTATATATTTTTTTCTTTTTTTGAAAAAATATGTTTTTTGAAAATAAGTTACAAATTTAATGTACTTAGCTATTAAAAATGAAGACTACCAATTAATGATCCATTTAAATTTACCAATATACCCTTACACTAATATTAAATACAAAAATTAAATGAGGTAAAATGAAGGATTCTTATTAGTTGATTTTTTTTTATTCTTACAAAAAAACCTTTCTCATTTGAACTCTTCCCTATACACGTGTAAAAGCTAATGTTACTCTAGAAATTACAATTAACATTATATATCTTGCAACAATCTACAAAAGCTCTAGAACTTACAATTAACATTATATATCTTATCTTACAATAATCTACAAAAGCTCTAATTTATATATTTAACATTTCCTTTTTCTTTATCTTTATGTACACATATA